>OZ004711.1:65497604-67897604 GCA_963924515.1 Vespertilio murinus | reverse complement strand
TTTTATTGATATTTTACAGAGAGGAAGGGAGAGAGATAGAGAGCTAGAAACGTTGATGAGAGAGAAACATCAACCAGCTGCCTCTTGCACACCCCCTACTGGGGATGTGCCAGCAACCAATGTACATGCCCTTGTCCGGAATTGAACCCGGGACCTTTCAGCCCGCAGACCGAAGCTCTACCACTGAGCCAAACCGGTTTCGGCCATCTTTAAATAATTTTGCTTCTTCTAAGCAATATTGGTTGTGGGGCCACCCAAAATCTCCATTACGTTGGGCAATTTGATTGGTAATAAAACAGGCCATCTTCACCGAGAGCCTGGGCCCTGTCAGGACAGTGGCAGGGGTGAGTGTTCAGTTTGTACGAAGACTTGGCCAGGGGTGCGGGTGAGAGAAGGCTCAGCTTGAAGGAGAGCCCCTGTCCCCAGGCCCAGAAGCGCTGGGGAGCCAGTGAAGGCTTTGAGTAGGACCGTGAGAGATGGGTGATGAAAACTAGAGGCTGTGGGGTCATTTCATATCAGTAATATGGCTTTCTCTCCTCTTCCCACCCCTTCTATCGATGCTCAGGGCTTGTCAACCCCAAAGTCATGGCTGTGATTGGAACCTAAGCATGGCCGACCAGGGACACATACCTCTTGAAGAAGAAGGAGTCAGCCATGTCCAAGCCATCTTCACAGAAGCTCTGGGTATAGATTCCATGGCACCTACCATTTCATGCTTTGATTTACACTCGAACTTGGGGAGCCGTCTGCTGCACGACCTATCAACATGGTGCTAGTGTGCCTGTGGACCCACACTCTGGTCCCTAGGCAGTGACCGCGCATACTTTCAACGTGTGTAATAGTTAGCCACTGCTGGTGTCTATGTGAACATGTCTATACATTCAAATTCCCTCTGCAGTTTCACGTTCTGCCTGTTCCAGGCAAATGCAAGGTCTAGAAAATAGCTCCCAACTTCACAGCTACTCTCTATCTTTCCACTTGTTTCATCTCTTTCCTTCTCAGTTAAGCATGACTTTAGATGGATAGCCTGTTCTGGCGAATAAACAACTACCCAACGTTTCAATTCTTCCCCCCAAATCCTGGATTAGAGTCCAAGAGAATTTTCTTTTTCTAAAGCTTCTAACAGACCATCTGGTTGGAAGGAAGCAGAATCTCTTAATCTCTGTGCACTGCTATGGGACCAATGCCTTCATTAAGAATGAAAAGAAAGTCATAATAGAGGATATTTTTGGCATTCCTCTAATGTTGTGTTCTTTGTTTATTTTTTTGGTGCGGGGGTGGGGTGGGTGGGTGGGGTCTAATTTTAATTTTAAAGTTTTTAGGAAATTTATACAAAGAAACTTTTTAATAAAGTATATGGAAAGTGTCTAAGTGTTATTCGCTGTCTTATTTCTAGAATCACCCCGAGGCCAGATGGGTGGTCCTGAGTATCACCCCTTTGTTTCCAGTGGAGGGAGCTAGAGAGCTCTCTCAGGCAGTGGGAGACCAGCTGGTGGTCCAGCACACCGCGACCACCTGGACCACATTCCTGGCTTAGGACTCCTGGAGTCTTTCTGGTTTTAAGAACCAGGATGGCTTTCACCCTCTCTAACTTCTGGTGGGGTCCCAGAGCCTGGGCCTCCTTCTTGGCCTCTTTAAAAGAATTGTTTGATTTGTTTCCCTTTTTATTTCCCCAACCAGTAGTTGAGAGATGATGTGCAGGTGGTCCGGGACACTGCATCCCTTTTTTGGAGTCTCAAAGAGAAAGCAGAATGTCTTTCAATTTCTTCCTCAAAGACATTTGTCTCCTCTTGTCTTCAGATATAATACAAAAGGAACAAACAAATGCATCTTTCGTCGGTCCCTGCATTCCAGGGAGAAAGGTGACAGGATTTGTTTGAGAACATGTCTCCCCTGGTAAACAGAGCTCCAGGGTCCTGGGTCTGGGCAGACCTGCTGTATGTGAGATCCGGTGTAAATCTGTCAGTTATTTTTAAAAATATATATTTTATTGATTTTTAACAGAGAGGAAGAGAGATGGATAGAGAGTTAGAAACATTGATGAGAGAGAATCATCGATCAGCTGCCTCCTGCACACCCCCCACTGGGGATGTGCCCACAACCAAGGTACATGCCCTTGACCGGAATTGAACCTGGGACCCTTCAGTCCACAGGCCGACGCTCTATCCACTGAGCCAAACCAGTTTCGGCAGAATCTGTCAGTTATTCTATTGAGAAGGGAGATGGGAGGAGAGAGTGTGTCGAGCTGGGGACAGGAGAGAAGATTGGGGACCACAGACACCACTCCCTGCAATCGTCACCCAGGTTTCTAAGTTCTCACAGTACCCTCAAGGTGAGCGCACCTGCACAGGACTGATGAAAAAGCGGAGCTCTCTGCCCCAGTCCAAGAGAGTCAAAGCACATTGACCAGCAGAAAGAGGACAGCTCTGCTGGGAATTGCAGGAACCTGGGGGAGCATTCAGAACTCCACAGTCCATGACATCAGGGACTTTATTTTACCGGCATCCCATGGTGACTGAGAGGACCTGGTTGGACATCAGGGCAGCTTCAGGGGATATGCAAAGCTCTGGGGACTCCTTAGAAGCTCCCACAGTCAGGAGGGTCTGGACCACCTCTGTCCTCTAGATAACACCGACCCTCTTAACCTTCGAAGGGCCTCCATTGTAGCATGAGACCAGCCCATTGGACAGACAAAGAGCCCAGTGGAGTCATGAATTCCCTTTAAATGGGTACTAACCATGGGTGGGAAACATGGGTTCTGGGACCTTCTCAGCGACAGCAACCCAAATTCTCCATCCCCATGGGACAGCCCCTTCCACATGAATGTGCGTGTGCACCTCCTCTCGGACTCATCCAACTCCATCCTATTGGAGCAAGGACATGTTTATAAGAGGGGATAGGGGGAGGAGTGATCCTGGTGCCCTTGGGTGAAGGGGGGGGGGGTGTAGCAGGAAACAGTCTCTGTTTGCTCGGGCTCCACAACCAAGTACTACAAACTGGGTAGCTTCAAACAACAGACATTTCTTCTCTCACAGCTCTGGAGACTAGAAGACCAAACTCAAGGTGTTGGCAGGGCTGAGTTACCCTAAAATCTGCAGGGGAATTTCTCCTTGGCTCTTACTACCTTTTGGTAATTTCGTGGGTTGCCGCCACAAGCCTCCCATCTCTGCCTGTGTCTTCACATGGCTTCTTCCTGTGTCTTTGCCTTTACAAGGCCGTCTTCTTAAATCGAATGAGGGACATTCCCTATTCCAGTGTGACCTCACCTTAACTAATTATATCTTCTATGTATTTCTAAATAAGGTCACATCTTGAGGTGCTAGGGGCTAGAATTTCAGCACATGTTTTTATTGGGGGACATGATTCAATTCCTAGCAGAGTCTCTGCATTTCCAGTACCTGCTCCCAACTCTGTTATGTGTGCGCACTGCTGACAGCTCAACAGCAGCTCCAGTGAAGACCCCTCAGTGGAATTCTGCCACTTTTCAATCACTTGGTTATTAAAAGCATCCCTACTGGACCTTGAGGGGTCCTGTTCATTTTAAAACTTTAATCCTAAATACTCTACAAAGCCTTTTCCCTGCCCGCAGCTCAGGCTGGACTCATGGACATGGAGGGGGTTGGGGTGGAAAAGGGCAGGGCTAACTCTCCTGTATGCCTCTGTATCCTCTAGGCTGGTAGAGCTCTGCACTGAAGCTCCTAATTGGACTCCTGGGGCAAAGTTGGGGCTGACCTTGTATTTGCGGGTGCTGCTCTCTCACCCTGCCTTCCCTTGTCTCTCTTCTGCAACAGAGCCCCCACGCTGCCTCTCTCGGGCATATATTGATTCCCTGGCAGCATCTATGGGTCTCCCTTGGGCAATCTGGCTTCTGTGAACCTCCTCCTCCCCTCTTTGGAGCTCCCTGTTGGGGGAATCCCTCCTCACAGGCTCTTGGTGCAGGGCATCTTTATCCAGTAGATCACCCTTTTGGGGGACAATGTAATTAAGTCGGCGCAAGTCCAGCCACCTTCTTGGGTCACTTAACCCATAGGAAACTCATGACCTTGCTATATCAACTTGTCTCCCCATTCAACCACTGAGCTCCTCCCACAGGTCCAGTGGTCAGGCACATGCTCAGCTGGTCTCAGCCCTTGCCCTGGTGGTGGTGGTCACTCCCCCAACTTGGAGTGTTTCTCTGAGGGTTTTGTCTTCAAGGAAGGGCCAGTTGAATGCCCTTTGCTGCTGCAGCTGGCAGTGAGTTCCCTGACCTCCCCATGGGAGAGGAGAGAAAGAGTGTGGCTGCCTCACCTGTGCTGAACGGCCCTCAGAAGGCTGCAGTGACCTTGTCCTGATTCTCTTCTACTGCAGTGGTGACTGTGTGTACTCAGCATAGTGTGCTCAGAGTAGGCCCCTCGGTGATCACCTCTGGGCAGACAGGACCCATCAGGCACCTAATGCCAACCTTGTGCAGGAACTTAATGATCAGAGAGCTCCGGGTCCCAGACCCCTATTGATAGGCTCAACACTGCACTTCCCCTCCATGCCTCTAACTCTCCCAGAAGGAAGAATGCATCCCCTAGGCACCGCGATAGTGCATGTGAATCTGCCTTCACCATACATTAGTGAGAAGTGGGTGTCTTATGGAAGAGTCCTTGAGGGGACTGACTTCATTCAAATGCCCTTTAACAAGCGGTCTCAGCCTCACAGCTGCTCACATCTCCTCCTCCTCCTCTTCCCCACAGCGGCTTCCTAAAATCCCCTCCACAGCTGCCCAGGCCATTCCCGGCGTGGGCGCTTCATCCAGGAAAACAAAAGCCCGGGAGATGTCAGCAAGGTGGGCGTCTTGTTTCCTGCTCAGTTCACATGATATCTACCCACCCCACCCCCATTAAAATAATTAGTTTTATGTACAATAAAGTGCATCTGTTTATGTGTACTGTTTGATGAATTTTAACAAATGAATGCCTTGTAACCCTCACCCCTCATGATGTGAAACATCTCTGACAACCCATCTGGCAATGTGTGTAAAGACAATTTAATGTTTTCATAACTTTTCTCCCCAGTACATTACATGTACAAATTTATCTCAAAGAAATAACTGGAGATGTATGAAGATTATGTTCAAGGATATTCAATCTGTCATTATTTGCAATGACAAAGGGAATTAGAGATAATCAAAATGACCAGTAAGAGGAAGATATTTAAATACATCATGCTTCACCAACAAAGGAAAAAGATGGGTAGCCATTGTCTACCCCATAAGTTCATGTAATTATTGTGGTCCCTTACCCATGGAGACACACTCCAAGACCCCCAGTAATGCCTGAAACCATGGAGAATACCAAATACTATATATACTAAGTTTTTTTTCTTTACTGCATACCTATAATAAAGTTTAATTTATAAATTGGGCACAGTAAGAGATTTATAAAAATGACCATAGTAAGATAGAACTGTAAAAATGTTATGTAAATGTGGTCTTTCTTTTGGAAAATATCTTACTGTGCTGAAAGCACTCTTCTTGTGAAGATGACAGATGATAGAGTGCTTATATGATGATGAGATGAAGTGAGGTACTCAGAGCTATGTGCAACTTCAAACTTTATGAACTGTTTATTTCTGGAACTTTCCATTTCATGTTTTTGGACCACAGTTGACCACAGATAACTCAAACTGTGGAAAAGGAAACCCTGGATAGAGACTACTATTACCAGTCAATGTTTATGATAGAATGTTAAAAAGTACAAATCTGTATATTTAACATGACAATTTCATTCATATGTATGTACATGCACACAAATAATACATTTTGCAAAGACAAATACTGAAAGAAATACAACAAAATTCAAGCTGTGACTATTTCTGGTGAGGGGATTTAAATGTTCTTTAAATGTTCCCACACTTACTTTTTTTAAAAAAAAAAAATAATAAACATGCTACCCTCATCAGTTACTTTAAACTTGACAATATTTTCATACACGAATTGCAGTACTTGTAAACTGAAATTGTGTTTTATGAATGTACTTAACCATTAATTCATTAATTCACTCATTCACTCACTCATGCATTCATTCATTCATTCATTCCCTCATTCCTTTGTCCACATGTTTGCTGACTATGTATCATGTGCTTGACACAGGTCTGGGCACTGGAAATGCAGTCCTCCTGGAACTGATGTGGGTGGGGGATCAGGACAACACCAATACATCTGTGAATGTTAGGAGGGTAGAACTGAGGAGAAAGACAACATGTCCGCCTTTCCCATTCCCTTATACAGTGAGCAAGAGGAAGCCTGGACTTTAGGAGAGCTCTGTGGCACATGTGGCACATGTGGCCACACCTCACACCCTCATCCAGGATGTGCTGAGCAGGGGACTGCTGGAGAGAAGGTGGTGGTTGTCAGAACCTCACTCAGTCACAAGGATATGCTCACTGCTGCTTCCCCGGAAGTGACAGAGCTTTCACTCCCCATTTCTAGACCTTTACAAAGATGCTTTCACCCCAGTGTTGGTTACACAATGGACTGGAAACGTGATGAATGGATTCAGCCACCCCAGATTTCCAATTTTACAAGAAGGTCCCATTTCCATGTAGTTCTGTTTGTTCAATAGACACAGCTGGTGATATTCATTCACTTGACAGATATGGAGCCCATGGTCTGTGCCACTCGGCTTTTGGAGTAAATTAGCAAGCAAACCAGAGGGTCTTACATTCTCCTGGTGGGAGGCAGCCAAAGTGTAAGGAACGTGATGAAGAAGCAAATGACGTGTTGCTCTGGGTGATGACAATGGCTATGGGACAGGAAAGGTGAGGCTGACAATGCTGTGGCCAGCGGCCATCAAATTTTGATAGCGTGGCCATCCTTCTTGTTGAGATGGTGACTTTGGAGAAACACACGAAGACTGTGAGGGAGGCAGCCACCCGGAGAGCTGAGGAGACAGTTTTGGTCAGACAGAAACCCAGGAGCAGGGAGCAGGAGTGTGCCCCCGATGGAGGAGGAGCTCTAAAGATGGAGGGCAGGCCGGAGGGGTCACTGGTGGCCGGGTAGGCAAGCCATCCTTCAGCGGCTTGCTCCAGATGACTGACGTGATCTTCTGTGAGTGTGGAAGGGTCTCTGGCTGCTGTGCGGGCACCAGATGCCAGAGCAAAGAGGCGATGACACCGCAATGAGGCGGTGGCAGAAATTTAGGTGAGAGATGGCTGCGGCCAAGACCAGAGCTACAGCAGAGGAATGAAGTGTGCACTCCGGGTATGTTTTTATCCAAACTACGCAAGAACTGATATCATTTTTGATTTCTGTTCAGCTTTCCATATTTACTCCCTCAAAGAAACTAAAAGCAAACCTCGAGTCAGCTGTCCTGATTCTGTGCTCAGAGAAATGTGGACTTCTGCCCTGAAAACTCTCCGACCGCCTTTGCCAGACCACGCCAGGGACTCTGAATCCTTCCTCGAACACTGGCATGCCCCTAGCCCCAGTGTCCACCCAGGTCTTTCTGGGGAAGACTCAGAGAACTCTCAGCCTGGCTGGTGTAGAGGGTGGCTTGCCAGTTAAGTACACCCATTATGGGTCTTGTGAGCAAGTATTTAACTTCTCCTGGGGTAAGGCCCTGAGGTTTTGGGCTGTTGTAGCAGCAGATGTGACCTCAGTCAACACACTTCACCTTTGTCCAATAGCAGTTGTGTGTCAGAAGCTGCATTAAGTTACTCACATGCTCCATGGCAGGCAGTGTGTCTGATAGTGCTCAGGATTCTAGTTTTCAGGTAATGAAACAGAGGGTCAGAGTGTCCAGTTCATCCAGCTATGACCTACTAGAGGCTGTATCTGGGCAAATCACCATGACCCAGATGCTCTCCTAGAGCTCGCAAGCATGGGTTGGTTTCTGGGGGACCCTTACTGACATTTCCCAGGGCCCTTGGACTGTTTCCCTGGAAGTCATATGAGTTATGGCTCTGTCTCCTCCCAGCACAAAGCATGCCCTGCCCAGCATGCACCTTCTGTTCCTCTCAGGGGACAGAGTCCCTCTGTCCTGCCCCTTTAGTTTTCCCCCTTGCCTTTATCCGAAGGAGAAGCCGACATCCTGGCTTATGTTTAGGGCTTGCAGAGGGTGGCCTGCTTGGGCCGAGTCATGGTGACATCTGTTAGGACTCAACCATTAGCACATTTCAGCCATATCACTGTCATCTTCCTGGATTCATGAGCATAGTGCCTTCTACTCCCTTCCCCTCCCCACCACCCTTTAGAACATTCTACATAAAAAGTCAGAGTGAACGTGGATGGAAGCCAATATCCTGAAACCTCAAGGTCATTTTTCAACTTCCTCCCCCACAGTGACTCATTTTTAGGGATTAGTTCAGAGTTCTCTGCTGTCAGTTTTCCAGCTGAGCCTGGCTGCTCCTCAGGAGCCAGTTCTCTGGTTCACTCATCTGGGTGCAACTTCTGGAGAGGCTGGCACTGCTGGTGGTGCCAAGCCACTGGGCCATGTCCAGAGGCTGCCCCAGGGTCTGCTCCTTCTCCGACTTTAGTCCTCTGGTCTGAGCTTGCCTCTGCCTGTGCCTCCTGCCTTCGCTTGGGACCAAAGTGCTGGTGATGAGCTGCTCTGAGCCCTATCGAGGCCACAGGGGGTCTTCCTGCTTGTTGGAAACTAGGACTCCAGAGCTGGGCGCTGCTTCAGAGGTCCTGAGGCTCAGCATGGAGCCAGTTCAAGGACCCCTTTCCACATCATTCCTGATTCTGGGACCCACACACTAGGCATAAAATTGCCAAAAAGTAAAACCCCAAAGAAGGAGTATTTTAAAATCCAATCCGTAGAGCCCAAAGACATTTGGCTGTGGCTGATGGGAGACATCTGAGAAAGAAAAGGCTTCTGTGCACAGTGGAAACTCCTGCCAACTGACACTCAACCTGACATCTCCAGGCTGAGATACAACATCGGAGATATCTGTGAAGACCTTCAAGCCGCTGTTGCAAAAGTCCTCCAGTTGAAGGGACGTGGGCTTTGGCAGAGGACAGCAGCCATGCGTGTCTGCATTCCAGAGGAATGCTGAATACAGTGTTCACACATTTTCCAGGAGATGATAGAAACATAAATAGAATCACACACACACACACACACACACACACACACACACACACACACACACATAACTGGTGGAGGCTAGATCCCTGAGAAACAATATCTCTGTTTTTAAAGACTCAAACGAAACCAGTGTGTCTGATAGGGTTCTGGTGCCAGGAGTTCCTGGTCATTTGTGACCCAGCCTTTGTGTGGGTTCCCTAAAACTAGGTGCTGACTGCATTTTGGTTGCAGATAGCTTGTTTAGGAAGAAATGTGGGAAGCACAAAAGAGGGAATTGAGAAGCAAGACAGAGAGAAGCTAACAGAATATCACTAATGTTGATCAACAGAGGTGGTGGCCAACCCATCCTGCTGGGGACTGGTGGAATGGGAGGTAGTGTGGCAAGGAGAGGGACCCTGAGTGCTTACCTCTTGACTCATATTCTGGCTAGGATTTCCTGGGGGTGTTAAGTTCCTACACTTTCAAACTCTCTACCCAGGCTAGAGAAGGTCTGTAGGTCAAGAAGCAGGGAGATATGAGCCCTTGAGATAGAGAGCTATTGCACACCTGAAACTTCTGCTGTGGCTACAGGTGAACTCTGAGGTGAGTTGAGGAGCACGGCACAGACAGCACTGTCTTCCAGCCTTGGGACATGAACCTACAGAACTGAAGCAGAAACATAAGATTGAGATCCCAATAGAGGGGAGTCTATAATAGACACTATACTCCTCGTTACTCTGGTTGGGGAGAAATGAGATTCATGGGCTGAGTTCTGCCATGGCATGCTCTAGGCCTACTGTTCCATCAACTGGGGGGCCAGCAAACTTTGTAAAGGATGTCCAGCAGTCCAGGGGTGCAGAGACAGCCATATTGTCTGTGGTGTGAATTTTGGCTGTGGCTCTGACTGCTCAGCTCCCTAGTTCTGGTCCATTTTTGGAACTGAATCTGGTTTTCTAGTTTTCCCATTGTTGCTCTGAGATACTAAACATTCTTCCAATAAAATAATATTCTGTCCTTGTTAACCAGAGTCATTTTGATCACTTGCGACCTAGGACCTGGACTGGTACATATTAAGTTTTTCAGTCACTCACCCAACAAACATCTGTTGAGCACCTCATTTGTTCCCGGTGTGGTATGAGGTGCTGGTCTGCAGGGTGAACAGGGCACACTCCCTGCCTTCATGGACCTCAATGGCAAGGGAGATGGGTGTCAAACACACATTGACCAAAAACATTTCGGGGGGCAAAGAGGACCTGATGAGCTCCTGGGTGGTTACTAAGCTCAGCAGATCCTCAAACCCAAAAGACAAGGGAAACCAGCCTGGAGACCTTAAGGGAGGGTACTCCAGGCTGAGAGAAGCATTGGGTCCAAGGCTTTTCTGAGCCTGCCATGTGGAGTCTGGGACAACAGAGAAAGGGCAGGATGGCAGATGTGGCCAGGCTAACAGGGTGGGGATTAGGAACTGCAACACTGATTAGAGAAGATGCAGATCAGGTGCTGGCCATGAGATGGGAGAAAAGAGGATGACTTTCAACTTACTTTGGAGGTAGAGACAATAGGACTTGTTTCTGAATTAGACAGGAGGGTAAGGAATATAGTTAAATGGTTGATGATGCTTTCTAGTGTGACAAGGAAAAATGGGGAAGGAATGGCATTTTGGTGTGCCATTTGCTTCTTTTTAGAAGTGGGTCGGGTTATCAAGAATCTCTCCTGTGCTTTTTGATTTGGGAAGCCCGTGAGCTTTCACATGGTGAGATGGGAAGGCAGTGGAAAGTTGGGGTTGGGGATAGGAATTTGGCAGTATGGTAATATATCCAATTTTAAGCTGTGAGAGCAGACGGGAGGCCTTGTGGATGAAGGAGTGTGGATGAAGGAGAAAAAGGGAGTCAGGAGAGGGCTCTGGTCTCAGTGATAGCAGGAAGGGCTGAGACGGAGCAGCTGCAGCAACAGGGACAACCAGGAGAGAAGGTGTCACTGAGAGCAGGAAAAGAAACTGCTTCCAGAAAGTAGTACTCTGCTGTGTTGAAAGCTGCTGAGACCAGGGCAGGAGAGTCTAGAGAGAAATTGTGTGGGGTCAGTGGGGGATTAGATGCTCTCAGTGGCCAGGAACTGTACCCCTCTCTGGAGTCTGGAACTGGCCTGCCTGTAGGGATATCTTTTATCCCTAGCTCTCAGGATGTCCAGAGTGTGGCAGTGAGATTGATCAGTTAGATCAGTGGTCGCCAATCTTTCGGACCTCAGGGACCACCAGTGGTCCCAGGACTACAGGTTGGGGACCACTGAGTTAGATGGCGGAATGATGTCGTCAAGGACCTAAGTTCCTTCCATCTCTCTTTGCTATTTTCAGGGTGGGCTCCATCCTCTGATGGTAACAAGATAGTCTCATTTGGACATGGCAATATTTAAGGGAGAAGGAAGACCCCTGTCTGTGGCTGCCTCAGGACCAAGAAAGCATCTTCTAATGGCTCCAGCATGGCCCCCAGCACTCTGTGCGCCAGGTTCAGCTCCCAGGCCTCCCTATGCCAACCACTGGCAAGAGGACTGTCAAGCCCATCTCCCTTCCAAGGATCAGTGGGCTCAGCTCTGGAGGATGTGTTCGTGGCTGGAGGTGTCAGTTTGCATGTGTGTGACATTTAACAAGCTCAAACAGCTGTGTGTAGTTCACCTGATGGTGTAAGGCTTTTTCATACCAATGAACTCTCATGATTATTTTCCAAAGAATAAAACCAGAACAACAGGAGTAAACTCTACAGCTTCTGTGAAAGGGGAGCCCTTGAAATAATGGGACTTACATTTCTAGCCTATTGTGGTCTGTGGGCCAAGAATACAGCCCTTACGTGACCATCAACTCAACTATTTCCATAAAGTACTGCTTTCTGCTTCTCTTGATTTGCACATCAGTGGTCTGTGCCCAACACTCCAGCCCACATCGCATTCCCCATCCTCTTGACTTTCTGATGAACATTCCTAATCCCAGGGCTAGAGCTAATGCTGTGACCTATGACAACGTCTTAGAAAACCATGTAATGATTGAGTTTGTGTTTAGAGCTATGTGGGAAGACTTCAAAAATGTCTCCATATTGCTGCTCTGTAGTTCAGTGGGCAAAAGAGGGAAATGGCAATGGAGTGCATGGCCCTTAGTTACTCACGATAAAGAGTTTGTTGGACTTTCCAACTCATCAAGGGGCTTGAGGCTACTCAGGATAAGACACAGCTTCAATAGAACAAAAAGTAAATATTAACATTTCCAGAAATAAAAACTTACACACACTTTATACTATTCAGACTAAAGCTCCCAAATTAGACTATATACTAACTAGAGGCCTGGTGCACAAAAATTCATGCATTAGGGGATGTCCCTCAGCCCTGCCTGCCCACTCTCACAGTCCAGGAGCCCTCAGGGGATGTCCTACTGATGGCCCAGGGAGCGGGCCTAAGCTGAAGTCTGGCCTCCCTCTGTGGATGGTGACTGGGCCAGTCAGGGAAAGGCACTTTCCCCATCACTCCACCGCTGCTGGCTGCTGAGGCTGCCTGCCCTCTGCCCTCGCAGCTGCCACAGCTTTGTCTGGAAGGATGTTCAGCAGTCCAGTCTAATTAGCATATTATGCTTTTATTATTATAGATTCTGTTCTATTGTATTCTGTCCTTTCTATTGTATTCTATCCATCTTGGACTATATTCAGAAAACTGTCTCCTTCTGTGAGATTGCCCTGGGAAAGGCTCAAGCCGAGGACTGGGTCTGTTTAGCTTCACACTCTAACCCAGTGGCCTAGCAGCTTTGATTTGTAACGTAAATGTCTGAAGGGAATTTAGACAGTGTTCTATGACTCACGCAGGCATTGTCTTACCTCAGGGGACCAGGCTGCAACATATCTGTCAGCTCAGATCCCTGTCCTTATTTGAGTTTCAAAGTAAAGACGCCTTTGCACTTGAAGATGCTCTCACACAGGGAGTTCAGTGTGGAGTGAGGGCTCTGGGGGATGGAAGTGCCTCCTCTGCCCGGGCCACGCGCTGGTTGGTCCCTGTAGCCTCCCATTGGACTTTCTCCTGCCTTTTAAGGAAGCAGCTGGGTGGTGGGGCACAGCAGCCCCATTCCAGCTCACACACATGGAGCCCATCGCCTGCCATCAAGTGAACAGGCAGCCTCTGCCAGCGTGGCAGGGAGAAGGGCTAAAAATAGTGGGCAGAGTTCTCCAGGCTCTGCCGTGGCCGCTGGTCTCCATCAGCTGAGAAAATATAGGAGCTGTCGGCCGGGTCTCACTGGGACACTGTCCTTCCTTGTTGGGCAGAAGTTCTTACTCAAATTCCACCCCAAATTAATTTTTGGTTTTCAGAGAGGTGCTCCATTAGTTGGGCACCCCAGACCACTCCCCATTGTTATGGCCCCCAAAACAAAGCTCATGCTTCCTTAGGCTCCTGGGCCCCGGATCCCCACCTGCCTCACTACAGCTTCCGAAGAGGGCAGGATGGAACAGTGCCGAGGACATGGCATCCGCAGCCAGATCACTCACAGTGCCGAGGACATGGCATCCGCAGCCAGATCACGAACACCGTGGGCTCAGTCGCTTGTGTGTGGAGCTTAGTGAGGAGGTTTGGCTTGGGGGGGACACAGACACAATGCCACCAAGGGCACACAGATATACAGATGAGTAAGGCCAGAGGGGACACTGCTGGGACTTGAGGCTTACAGGGGGAGTGTCCATCTTACAGGCATTCAGGTCTGAAGATTTTAACATAACACACTGATGCAAATATGTGTCCTTAATCCCATCTGGCCTTTGGGCACCAGTCTGCCACCTCTGATTTAGAGGCACCAGGTTAAAATCCATGGTTGCGGTGTCTGGTCAGCTGTGTACAACTGTGCAAAACCTTGAAGCTTTAGCTTGAAAGTAGATTCTTCCCCATACTCCCACACCCCCACACCCCATCCCTGACCACAGGAGTAGCAGATCTAAGTCTAGAGGTCTCACTGTGAACACAGGCCTGACTGTGAGAGTTGCCAGTGCTGTCTCAAGAATCATTGTGCTCAAAGCACTGTTTTCATAAAGAACAAGCAGCACCTGGTGCAATGCAGTGAGTGTCCCTGGTGTGCTTGGCAGTCTGAGCCACAAGGGAAGAGGAAGCCAACCTAAAACATGGGACCAATGCCCACGACATTGTCATCAATGCAGCCCCTGGAGGAAGATGCTTCTGGGCGTGACTTCCAGACCAGGTCCTTCTTCTCAAATTGGCCTTCAGCACATGTGTTCATTCCATAAGCCAAGCGGATTGCAGAACGGCCATGCTAGGTGGCAAGGACATACGTGAGTTTTAACATCTAAGACCAGCTGGTGTGTGCGAGTGCTTCCACCAGGGCACCGCTCTGCCGGACTCTGCGTGGACAACGACAGGATGATAGTCTTTGTCTGTAGAGGGCCTCCTGGGAAGGCACATGAATATTCTTTAAATTGTCAGCTGAGCCTGAGGCACTGGCAGAGTCGTGTCCAGGTTACCCTCCCCCCCCCCCCCCCGCCCTCATCAAGAAGATGGGAGGTGTGGTCAGTTCTGACTCACCTTTGTCCAGGTGTCAGCAGGGGCGGGTCTAGATATGTAAATCCAATAATGCTAGGGCCCAGTTAAGAATGCAAATAAGCTCCTTTGACCCTATAAAAATAAACCTGCTGCGTGGCTCAGGTGCCTGCTGCCTCTCCATCAGAGGGGATGGCGCCCACCTAGCTCCCGGCTTGATGAGTCTATTTCTGCCTCTTGGTCTCTTTCTTTCTTTAATTTATTAAATGATAAGAATTTATCCCAGCTCCTCCACTCAGGAACCTGACTGTTTCCTTTTTCGTGATGGAGATGGATGCAGAAAAGGGAGAAACACCCCCCGCATTTGTCCAGCCTCATACATAGGCATTACTGTGTGACAGGCTGAGCTCTGACAAAGGCACACGCACCCCGGGAGGCCCTCTACAACCAGGCCCTGGGAAAGCCAGAAGGGATGACTACATGGAACATCGTAGCCCTTGCTCTTAACCAGCATTTAGAGGCAGATAAACAGGCAAGTAAACACGAGGTGACATTTGTTTCTACGGAGGTGAGACTAAGAAGAGTGGGAGTTGAGGAGAGTATATTTGAATCACCCCAGGGTTCAGGGAAGACAAAGGGGATCTTGAAAGAAGGGGTGTCGCTGCTCAGTGTGTACTGAGCATGGCAACTGCTTGATGCTTTGGGGGAGGACGTATTCAGGGAATGTGAACTTTGTCACTGTGGGCCCTTCCTGAGACGACAGAGACAAGGTTGATCTTGAAGGGCCCCGCTCATCACGCAAAAGGGTTCATGCTTAAGACAAGGAAGTCAGAAGGATATTGAGTAAACATTCCATTTCGGTAAAGCAGGACAATCTACTCCACATTGACTGTTGTCATGAACCGTTAGGCTTATGTAGATGGGAGCAGGGAGGCAGAGAGGAAGGCGGCTATTAACAGTCTAACAGGAGTAGGGAAAGACCCTGATCTGGGCGGAGCCATTGCAGGGGGAGGAGTAAGGGCTGAGGGACAGAGTGAGGATCTGGGGACTGGGCTGCCGTGGCTGGTGAGTAGACCTACTCTGCTTCCGCTTTTCCGCTATTGGAAAGAACACAGTGTTAGGCAACCTCTTGTGCAGATGTTAACACAGTTTAACTGTTACCGTAGCACAAACGAGAAGAACAGGATATATGGTAAAATGACACCGCTTCTGTTCTGCTGATCTGCGTCAGCAAATTGCCTACCAGAAAAGTCACACCAATTTACATTCCTACCAACGTTCTTTAAAATGTCTCCTCTTCGAAATGTCTGCTGGGGATATGCTCATTTTATTATATTTTTGCTGCGTACACGAATTGAATTACAGATATGAGGATTTATATTGAATTATTTTCAATTATTGAACTTGCCAGGGAAGTAAAAATTTGAGGCAAACTGAATGTGTCCCAAAGAGCTGTAAAAGTCTAACAGGAACACACGCGCTGGCTTTTCCAGGCCAGAGGCTGTTCTCCAGGCCTGGCCCACAGTGCGCTCCCCCCTCCCTGCACTCTGACTCCAGCTCGCATTGCAGTAAGGCCGGCAGGGGCTCAGAGCAGTTTGTCACAGTTTCTAAATGGACAAACTCAACAGTCTGTCTTGCCAGTGTGCTAGTTTTCTTTTGGACATACTTATTTTTCTATTTTAAAGATTTCTACATTTATTGAATGACTTTCATAAACATTTTAAAAATACTTAACACTTTCTTTTTAAAAATCCTCCCTGATAATATGTTTTTATTTATTTTTTAGAGAGGAAGGGAGAGAGAGAAACATTGATGTGAGAGAGAAACATCATTGATTAGTTGCCTCCCAAATGCGCCCTGACTAGGAATCAAACTTGCAACCCTTTGGTGCACAGGACAACACTCCAACCAACCGAACCACCCAGCCAGGGCAGCATTTTTTCTTTTGTTTATGTGGCTTTATATTGTGATGAACTCATATCTATTGTTGCTCTTCCCCTTACACACTTCCTCTCTGCTGCCACACTCGCAAATACCCTCTCTCTCGCTCCTGTTCAAAAACAGTGCAGTAGTTGCTGTTGGAACATAGGCTCCTGTCCAGGGCCTTTCTCTGACACCTACCTGAGGTCCCACCTCCCAATGTCAGAGGGCCTGTCTTACTCAGGAAAACACAGCAGGGACAAAAGAGCAACAAAGGGCAAAAGGGTCAGCTAATCGCCTGAAGCAAAGTGAATTTTGATCATCACATTAGGGGGTTGGGGAGTATGTAGTGTGACTGACTCAGCGGTCTGAGGTCCTGGCTCAGACACCTCGGGTACCACAGCTGAAGCTGTGAGGCAGCTCCCCGAGGTCCTGTCGCAGGGAAACCCCAGGTGCTGTGAGCTGAGGCTCAGGAGTCGCATCATCTCAGGTCACCGGGGCAACAAAGTCTCAGGGCCACCCGAAGCTCTCAATGGCTTGCTAGGGTCGAAAAACAGGGTCGGAAACAGACACAGCTCAGCAGAGCATCCGTCCCAGCCTTGTCCCTGCTGGCAGGACGCCTAGACTGAGAGCATGTCCTTGGTGGGGACATGGGAAGGTGCCATTGGTACCACCTGTATCTTTTGCTTCTTGATTCCCACACCCTAGAGCTTAGTTTCTTTCCCTTTTATTAGGGGCCAGGAGTATCAATCATCACCGCCCCAGTCTTCTAATTGGCCTCTGTGCCCCACTTCCTCCTTCCTCTCCACTGTGCCTTCCAGTAGAGTACCTCTTCCCGAAGCAGAATCTCAGCTACGCCTCCCAGAGGAGGGTCTTGCCACCTTCTCCCCATCATCACCTCCCAGAGCCACCACCCCTCCCCCAACCTCATGGATACCACTCTCTTCCACTTGATGGCTATCACCTGCCCACCTCTTTGCCACCATTTCCCTCACCACAGTCTCTGCCACCCCAATACCTGTGACCATCCTTGAAGATGGCAGCACTGCTCCCCCCAGCACACCCCAGTGCCTTTCTGATGCAGATTCCATCTCAGATAGTGTGTGTGTGCATGCACCTAACCTGGGGTGTAAGGACACACCCACTGGCAGGGAGCTCTGGTGCAAAGGTGTCAGGAGGGGACTGCTCCAGTGACATGCTCCAAAAGAATAAATTGCCCCCTATCAGCCCATGGATTTTGAGTAAAACAAAGTAACTCAATAACATTGATTAGTTCAAAGTTGGTGTGGAACAAAAGCAAAGTAACACGCTGCTGATGGGAGCAGATCCAGGCTGAGGGCCAGTGGGTAAAAACACTTGGGTTTCGGTAGTTTTCATATATGAGGTTTTTCTTGTTATTCCTGTTTCTCTGGGAGCCAGGGCATGGATTAGTCCCTGTGCAAGTCCCTCACAGACCCACAGAGCCTCATGCTCAGCGCACAGGCACAGAACGGTGAGTGAATGAGCACGTGTAGGCTTCTCGGTGCTGAAGGCCACAGGGAGCTCTCTGGGGACACTTGGACTGTGAGACAAAGTGCTTCTGAGGGCATACTTGCCTCAACTGCAAAGGCTGTCGGCTTTCAAATCCTTCCTTGTTGAGGCAGGAAGCCAAGTATCTGATTTGACCCAAACTTGAGGGTCCTCCCTGGGCCCCTCACTAAACCAGAGGTCAGAGGGGTCGTGTAGACCGTTACTTTATCAAGTAAAGTGTTGGAGTTAGACCTGCCATCGTATTGGGCTACCATCTCTTTGTTCTTTTAAGCAGTGTTTCACAACCCTTAGTCTTCACATTACTTTTATTCTATCCTCTGAATCATTTCAAAGCATTACCTGGGCAACCTCTTCACCCTTTCCAATGGTGTCTTGGTGGTTCATAACCTCAGTCTACGCTGCTTCATTTTGCCTTTCTAAATTGAAACACTTTAGGTTATTTACTTCTTTTTATTTATTTGAGAAAATTAACTTTGTAAACTTCAGGGATTGTATCTTTAAATTTATTTGTACAGCTATTAGTTTATTTTCTTTAAAGACTTTTTGGTTGATCATAAGACAGACACATGGAGGGGGCAGATGGGGACCAGCTGGGAGGCCGTGCTGCGTCTCTTTGATCCAGCACAGCGTCCTGCCGAAACTGTGGGTGTGAGCGAACCTCAGGACTTTCACAAGCCTGGACTGGTGAATCACAGCAGTGCTCCCGTGATTTGGGAGCCCATCCGCACCCTCTTGAGCATGCAAGAACTCTTCTTTGGAAACAGCTGCTGTCATACTAGTGGGTGACAGGTAGCCATGTCAGTTAGGGTACCAGTCTCGAACTAGATGTTCCCCAACCTGGGTGGAGAGGAGTGTGGATGCAGCCCTCAGGATTCCCCGTGGTGCCTCCTGTATCACCAGGAGCGGGAATGGAGCACAGTTACATGGAGGCAAGACTACCAAGGACTCAGACTCCCCACTCATGGAGGAAAAGGCTCCTCCTTTGCTAGGAACCTCAACCAACTGAGTTCATCAATTGTAACAAACGTATCCCACTGATGCAAGATGTTAATATAAGGGAATCTGAGTAAGGGAGACACATAGGAACTGTATTTTCTGGTTAGTTTTCTCATAAAATTAAAGCTGCTCTAAAATATAATGGCTAGCACTTGCTGGTTTGGCTCAGTGGATAGAGCATCAGCCAGCAGACTGAAGGGTCCCAGGTTCGATTCTGGTCAAGGGCACATGCCTGGATTGTGGGTTCAATCCCCAATAGGAGGCATGCAGGAGGCAGCTGATCAATGATACTCTCTCATTATTGATCTCTCTCTCTCTCCCCCTTTTTCTTCTTCTCTGAAATCAATAAAAATATATTTAAAAATAAAGTCTATGGGGGGGGGCAAAGGTAAGCTATGTACACATATAATACCTCAATAAATTTTTTTAAAAGTCTATTAATTAGAAAACAAAAACCACATGACTATGTCTGCTTCAGCTACATTGTATAATCCCACCTGGCCTGTTGTAGAAACTCAATGGCTCTTGGTTGATAAATGAACATATAATTCAAATTAGTAAGAATAACACACAGTATTCACCTGGCAGAGGTGAAGAGGGTCATGGGAGCAGGATGAGCACTGAGCCCCTCCTTTCTCAACCTGTCCTAGCTGCACTCACCTTGACTCTTTCCTTGGTAGACCAGTTCTCACTCTTCCTGTGCCAGATTTGACCAGGGCAGGCAGCATATCAGCATTCTTGATTGATCACCACAGGTTCCTAAATTATTCTTCTGACTAATATCCAATTCCTGCTTCTCCAGCCTCTAGTGAGATGTATGGGTATGAGAGCATCTTCTTATTTTCCTGTCTGTCTGGTGCTGCCATTCACCTGATTCCAGAGCTTAGCCCCAACCACTGTCTCCTGGCCCAGGTTCTGAGTCCTGCCTGACTCCTGCTCTCTCCAGGACAATGGGAGCCTTGGTTTCTGTGCTCCAGTCTCTGTCTGCAGATTACCTGAACCAGGTGTGTGAGGAACACCAACTCCACTTGTTTGGGAAGGAAGCCGATCTATTTCTGGACCAACCTGACAGCTTATCCTTGGGTGGTGTCATCTGCTTGGACACGTCTGAATACACTTCTCCCAAATGGACATTGGCATGGTCTTCTTGGTTGCCTCCAGCCATGTCTCAGTGTGGCTAATATCCTAACCTCCACTTGGCCTGGTGCTGGAGTCCTCTTGATAAAACCAGAAAGGGAGACAACAATGGTGTGGATTCAGGTAGGCATTTTTAAGGAACAGGGAAGAGGTGAGTTAGAGGTTGAAGGCAGCTGTTATACGGGGAGGAGTGCAAACTCAGAGCAGAAAGGCCAGGCTTCAGAGCAGGACAGATTGGCTCTGAAGTTCTCTGTGGCCTTAGGAAGTTTCCTAACTTTTCTAAGCTTCAGTCTTCCCAGGTGCAAAAGCTGTTCATTGAGCTAATATCTGTGGAATGTACTTTATATCAGTAACACAGTATTGCACAGTTCAGTATAATTTTTATTTAAATATTTTACTATTATAGAATACTATTTTTTAATAATTATCAATAGCTAAGGTCTGTTAGTTAATTCATACCTTAGTTAAGAGTTAATAATCTCACTGCACTCGACTTTAAAAAAATATTTTTCATTTTTCAATTGCAGTTGACAGTCAATATTGTATTAGTTTCAGGTGGACAACATAGTGATTAGACATTTATATAACTTATGAAGTGGTTCCCTAATAAGTTTAGTACCCCCGATACTATACATAGTTATTGAAATGCTATTGACTATATTCCCTGTACTGTAGTTTATATCCCTATGATTGATTTTATAACTGGGACTCTGTATTTCTTAATCCCTTCCCCCTTTTCACCCATCTTGCCAACCACCCTTCCATCTGGCGTTCATCAATTTGTTCCTGTATCTACGAATTTATTTTTGTCTTGTTTGTTTATTTCGTTTTATAGTTTCTACATGTAAGTGAAATCATATGGTATTTGTCTATCTCTGTCTGATTTATTTCATTTAGCATAATGCCCTTCAGACCTACCCATGTTGTTGCAAATTACTTAAGTTTGTAATTTTGTTATTGCAAATACAGACATGCTCAGCTTATTCTGCTCAGCTTATACATCATATAATATTCTATTTTAACTAAAAGTCAATGTGCTTGGGATTATGATATAATGACTGAAAGCTCTGACAGCATGACAAATGGTGAGCTTGGGATCAAAGGCAATACTCACTCATCCGCAGAAGCTGGTCTTGTATGAATTATCTATGATTCATCTTACGAAAACATTTGTTGCTGTGTTAGTCATGGAAAGTCCTGTGGTCTAGCATGGCTTTAGAGTTGGCAATTTTATATACATTACTTCACCCACCCCTCACAACAGTTCCATAAAGAAGTGTAGTGGTTAAAAATATACAATGCTGGACAAGGCACAATAGTGCACAAAGTGTAATGGTGGAGAAGGTAGAATGGTTTTGAGAAGGTACAGCGGCATTGAGAAGATAGCATGATGAAGAATGTAGAATTGTAGAGAAGGTACAATAGTGGACAAGGTACAATGGGAGAGAAGGTGGAATGGTGGAGAAGGAATGATGGTGGAGGATGTAGGATGGTGGAGAAATACAGTAGTGTTGAGAAATATGATGATGGAGAAGGTATAATTTGGAGAAGGTACAGTAGTGTTGTGAGGGATAAGGTAAATAAAGCCAGGCTAGACCACAGGACTTTCCATGACTAACACAGTAACAAATGTTTTCTTTAAGATGCTAGAGAAGGTAAATGGTGGAGAAATACAATGGTAAAGAATGTGGAATGATGAAGAAGGTACTATGAAGAAGAAGCTGGCATGGTAAAGAAGGTACAAATAACTCCTTTTACAGACAAGGAAATTAATTTTTGAGACTTGGAGTGCCCAGGTCAAGGTCACAAACTTGATGAGTGAAGAATGCTGGTCTTTTGCCTATGATCTTTGCTTTACCACATTTCACACACCTCCAGTTAACTTCTCTGTGTGTTCATATGAAAGGGGAGAAAACACATTCTCATCCTCTGTGTTTATAATCTCTTTGGCATTAACTACCAGGTATGACAGAACATACCTGAGAAGTGTCCTTTCAATGTAATGGGCTAATACCTTTCTTTGGATGAGCCATTCAAAGATGTCAGAGCTATGTCATGAATACAAATTGGGTTGTGAAGTGTAAAAGTTGTTCTCTTAAAATATAGTGACATTACCTTTCTCATGGGAATAGTGATATTCTATTTGTTTTCAGCTATATGAATTGTTCTTCACCTCCAAACTGTCCCTAAGTAGTAAGTGCTTTTTGAAGAAAGTTATTGCATCTAGAACCTCCTTGAGGTTTGCAGCCAGATGTATGGCATTCCTGATCTGGTTGATGATATGAAAGGTGTGCTTGAATGATGTCAAGATTGCTTCAAATACACAGAGCTGGAAGGCATGTTTGCAAATATTCATTTTCTCAGCTAAAGTGATGCCACAACCCAGAGTGATAGGAAGAACTCACTGTGTTTATTTCATTGATAGGACACTGAAGATATTCTGGGACATGTCCACAAGCATAGGAAGCAGAGCTGGTTATATGACTGTGCTCGTTGATTCTATATATTTCCACAATATTAAAGGTTATAATTGTCATTTTGTGTAAGGTTGGCAATCATTCCTATCAGTGCATTTCACTTTGTGGAAGATTTGAGGGAAATAACTCCTCTAATTCCAGCTGCCACTACCCACAGATCTCATTTCCTTCTTTCACAGAAGTTTAGCTGGGAATGGACACAGGGCACCATCTGTTCTTCATCAAGGCATTTGACAAGCTTCTCATGATCTACTTGTGGACACGCTGGAGAAATATGAGGTGGAGGCTGGTAGAATGAGGTGAATTACTAACTGGCTGAAGGTCCAGTGGAATTGTTGACTCAGTAACCCAAAGGTTTTTGATCTTTCCGTTATAGAGCTCTGACCAATTCCAAACTGTTCATGGACAGAAACACATAAGTCATGATTTTCATATTTATAAATGGCATGAAGCTGGGAGGGAGAGTGATCAGGTGTTGGTGGGAGGGGGCTGACTCTGTAAAAATACATTTTACTAGGCATATATGTAAGGTTTTTTATTTAGGTCTGCTCACCTAAATCCCACAAATAAACTAACTCCCAATATTAGATAAAAAATAGTATTGTAGTGGTAGCATGTTGCAAATATCTTAATGCTTCTAATTCATTATAGTATCAGTTAAATTTGAGTAAATGCCATGATAGACCCACTGAACAGCTAATTTGCCCTCACATGGCTCATAGAAATGTGCCATCTAAGTGGAGGTCTGATTATACCGACCTAAGGAATTATTACTCTGTAAGGAGCCACTGGTGAACTGTAGTGTGTGCAGAGGAATGTGTCCTGGCTTTGTGGATGGCTGAAAGAACCAGAGCTTTCCCATGTGTCAATGAGAAGATGCGGGGTGAGAGGTCACTGGTCATTTCCTTCATAGATGTGAAAAGCTTTCCTGCCAAAGAAAGATTTACTTGTGTTCTCTTTATCTCTAAGGCGTAAAGTCAGATGACTAGATGGCAGAAGATGAGGTATGTAGCACAGAGACCAACCAATCATTTATTCCAGACTCTACAAGCACTTGGAATACTGCAGACTGGGGTTTGACTGCATGACTCGGATGCTCTGTGGGAGAGTTTACTCAGGAAAGGCTCCATAGCAGAAATGAGAGTCACCTGGGACTTTAAGGAATGAGGAGGCTTTGGATGCAGGATGCTGGTGTCTCAGGAAGTCACTCAAGGGGCACAAGGAACAGTGTGGAAACCAGATGAGAAGCTAGAGAATGGGATGGTTTTGAATATGAGTTTTGCAGTCAGACTCTAATCTCTGTTGGATTCTGTTAGGTTCTCTGTTGGAATCTAATCTCTGCCAGGTGCTAGCTATGCAACCTTGATGTTGTAGATAGAATGAGGGCCTCCCAAAGAGGTCCATGTCCTAAATCCTAGAACCTGTGACTATGTTACATTACATAGCAAAGGGGCAATAAGTTCGCTAGATGGCACATAGGGAGATTATCTTGGATCATCTGGTTGGACACAATGCAATCACAAGGGTCCTTCAAAGTGGCAGAAGGAGACAAATGATTGAGTCAGTCAATGAGGAATAATAATGGAAGCAAGGCCAGAGAGTGCTCGGATGCTGGCTTTGAAGGTGGAGGAGGTGGCCATGAGCCCAGGAATGCTGGCAGACTCTAGAGAAGAAAAGGGCAAGGGAACAGAATCTCTCCTGGGGCCCTTGGGAAGGGACTCAGCTCCTCCCACACCTTAATCTTCACTGAGAGACCATTTTGAACTTCTGACCTCCTGAGCTGTGAAATAATACATTTGTGTTGCTTGAAGCCACTGTCTCTGTGGTACTTGTTATAGCATCTATTTATATTAATCCACTTGGGTTAGTGTGGCCTCTCTGAGTCAGTTTTTTTCATGTATAAAGTGGAGATAGCAATGATATCTATTTCTAGAATTCTTGCAAGTGAAGTATCTAGTACCCCACGTGACACATTGTATATGTCCAGTAAAAAGACACTCACCATCCATCATTATTATGAAAAACAAGCTCTATCTGTGAGTTTGCCCCAATCATCACAAAATCCCGTAATAGTCATCAGTGTCCCTCTCCATCTTGTGGAACCTCTTACTACATGGTTTGTTCTACCTGCATCCGAAAAGTTCACCACTGGGATACAGATCCATGGCTACGGGACTCCCTTGCACCAGTTTCTGGGGAATGGTGAAGTGGTCCGGTTTGGGTCAAGTACTTACCCATTCCTAATATGACCAAGTGCATGGATAGCAAGGAAGCACAATTTGCTATCATGTATTATGAAGTCCCAGGCTCAGGAGGCATGCCATCCGAGCCCCAGGGGATCACAGAGACCTGGAGGACTACTCTCCTACCTCTACTGAGCCAGTTAGAATCAGTTACTGATAATTAATTGCCGATTTTTCTTAGTTATAAATATTTTGCTTATGAATAACAGAAATCACTAAGCAAGAGAGGAATTTGTGATGATTCTTGAGTTGGCTTATGAAACTAGAGACTAGAGAGACTAAATACCATCTGGATACTGTCTGTATAAATAAATAGAAGCTAATTTTCTGCTTTTATTCTATGTGTCCATCCTTCACCATGATTTATGCACCCCACTTAACACAGCAAAAGTGCCACAAATTATATTATAGAAACCAAACCAATAAAGGAGATATTTGCAGAGCAAGAGAGAGATGGAAGAAATAAAGGTCCAGATAGAGACAACACCAAATGTTGAGCCATGCAGTTGAAGAAACCACATCAGGCACTTGGGATCGTGGGCTCTGGTGCCAGGTTGTCTGGAACGTGCCACAGGACTGCCATGTGCCAGCGGCACGGGCAAGCTACTTACCGTTTCTGTGCCTCCGTTTTCTCGTCTGTAAAGTAAGGCCAATCGTGTCTGTTGAGTAGGCTTCTTGAGAGAATTCAATGAGTTCAAGCATGACCCGGCACAAAGCTATGATTGTGTTAACGACCTCCACTTCCGAAAAGTTTATTTAAAATATCAAATATCACATCTCCTCAGTACAGTATCTGTACTTCCAGTTTTTTTTTCTTTCACCACTTTTAGTATTATAAACTCTTAAGTTTTACCCAACTCTAATTTTTATGCAATTTGTTCTAACGCCTTATCCAAGTGAATTCCCCTTTTGTTCACATTGCAAAACTGAAAATTGAGAAAATTATCAACGGAGAAGATGGCAGCCAACTCGAAATGCTGGGGAAGGGAAACTTCTTCTAAAAAAGGAGCTGCGCTGAGTAAACAGCCCCCGAAGTGGTCCCGAGTGCGTTCCAGATGAGTAATGATTTATGAACAGGAAACCTGGGTCGGCCGGGCTTCAGTGAAACAGCGCGGTGGATGGAAACCAGATGTGGGCCCTTCAGCTCCGAGGCCGCAGAGCGAGCAGCACAAAGAGGCGGTGAGAGGAGGGAGGCGATGGAGGGGGGGAGACGGGAGGAGCACATGTGACCGAGGGGACACACAGAGAGAGGACGGGGTGGGAGGGAGAGCCAGCCAGGCAGGCACTAATGGAAATGAAACACCCTCCAGGGTCCACTCGTAAAACGTTGCATCAGCCCAGAAGCCTGGAGCTCGTTGAGAATATACATTGTGTTTTAACATTTGTTCCCAGGGTAACGAGCTGGAAAAGGTCAGATGTTTCTACTCACGTGGGAGACGGAGACCATATGTGTGCGAGCGCGTGTGAAGATACACCGTGTGCTTCAGAACGCACTGCAACGAAACCCCTCTTCCCTTCCCATTAAATCTCGGAAGGGCCCCGTTTCCTGCCGCGGCAAGGAGACTGCCTTTCGGTGAGATCTGGCAAAGAGAAGAACTTCAGTGCGCCTTCTCCTCCAGGGCCACGTGGTCGGATACAAAGGAAACCGAGCTCTGGAACAGGGGTCGTGGCTGTCGCCTGTGGGCCAGTTTTGGCCCAGAGACCGTTTACATGCAGTCCACCTGTTTTATATCATTAAAGGGCTGTGGGAAAAAAGAAATGAAGATGATGAAACGGGATTGTGTGCAGCCTGTAAAGCCCCAAATAGTTACTACCTCATCCTCTGTAGGAAAGTTGACTAACCCTGGGTCTGGGTCTGGAATGTACGTCGTGGCAAGGAAAGCTAGCATTGTGTCGTTGGCCAGCGTGATAATGACGGCTACAAACGAAACGGTTCTTAGAAATCCTTTTACAGACCCAGGGAGCGTGGTGGGTGAACGTTCATTTGCTCACCTCATGCTAAGGCACTGTGCTTTGTCCTCAAAACCAGGCAAGGCTGACGGGAGCGCAGGCTCCTGGAGAGGCAGGATGGAGAGGTCCTCTCCGGGGTCGCAGGGAAAGCACACACTGTTCGGGTCTGTGCAGCGCTGTGCCGGCTCCAAGTGCAGAGCTGGATCTCCTCGCAAACCTCATAAACGGGAATGAACCACGGGACCCGAAAGTCACGAGAGAACGTGCCTTGGGCTTTGGACAGACCCGAAGAACAAGGCACTAAAAGACAGGCAGTTACCTGATTATATGCTTGGTTAGACACAAGTGATTCTGATCCAATGATGATGAGAATAATGGTGTAATAAACAAAAAGAGTTTTTATGTAATGGCAACTAGAATGGGTGGGTGTTTATTGTGTTAGACATTGAGCTAAGCACTTCCCCTGAATTATCACATTTAATTCTCACAATGACCTGGTGAGACTGAGGGGACAGACTCAGAGGCAAAGTAGCATTTCCAAAGTCATCTAGCCATTCAGGGGCAGAGCCGTGGTCTCAGAGCAGATTCCTGTCCACCATCTTTATTGCTTCTTAACGTAGAAAGGCTCAGTGTGAAGTGTTGGGACATAAATGTGCAGGGCGCAAAGGAACTGAAAATAAAACTTTATGATCCATATATTATCTCCATTTTCCTTTAAAAAGCCACAATAATAAAACCCTAAGCATTGAAGTGTCCCATAATTTTAATCTAGACATAGCTGAAACTGTATGCACGGCTCACAAGTTAATGTGCTATTACCCACGTAGACATAGCTGAAACTGCGTGCACGGCTCACACGTGTATGTTATTACCCATGTAGACATAGCTGAACTGTGTGCACGGCTCACACGTTAGTATGTTATTACCCATGTAGACATAGCTGAAACTGCCAATCTAGTGAGCTTTCTGGCATTTAAGTGGTGGTTGGATGTCTAGATCCTATAATCCAGTGCCCTGTGTGTGGGCTTCTTTGCCTGTAAGATGAGACATGAGCGATTTCCAAATTGAGGTCAAGGAACTTGGACATGCATTTCCTGGGCTCACCTCCAAGCCCTCCTGTCTTTGAGAAACCCTACCCTGCAGCAGTGGCCGAGCTTCTGACTGAGCTGTGGTCATGGGGGCTCCTCGGGGAAGGTGCCAAGGACCCAGCCACAGCCTTACCATATGTCTTTGCTTACCCTCTTGGTGCCTGAGACCATTCTGAAAGCAAAATGACTTATATTTTACATTGAACCATTATTAGTAAACGAACATTTAAGTGACCCTGACGCTAAGGTGGAACCCTTTCTCATGGACACTTAGGTCAAGGTTTTTGTTGTCTGGCTCCATTGTTTCAAAGTTAGGGTAATCTCATTCTGATGCTGACTGTATGATATTAGAAGATGCAGACAATTTTCTTCAGGCCTCTAGAATTTTTTTCTAGAATGGCTTTCCTGTGGACTCTTTCTGTCTGGACTTTTCTCGTCTTCATCATTAACCTGGCCCATCATGGATGTCCAACTTCACACCCACATTTTCACTCAGACCTGACTCCTGTCCAGGCCCAGGAGAGCCTCTGGGTTTTGCTGCCATAATGCCCGATACTAGGATTCATTGCTTTAAATGGTCTTAATTCACTTTACCCTTTGATTTATGTGAACATGGTAATAATTGATGGTCATTCTCTGAATATTCTGATTTTCCATTTGAAAAGTATTATTTCCCGAAGATGGTAAGAACCTAAATTATTTCATCCTATTAGAATACCAACATTACTAATTATTCTCTATTTTAGAAGCAAAAAATAAAAACAAGATTAACATCAGGATTGGCTTCATGTAACAGATATTTATTGTGTGGCTACTAAAGGGAAGTCGCATTGCACTAAGGATCCTGTCTCCATGGTGCTCATCTCCATGACACCAACATCCTTCCAGCTCACCTCCAACCTTCACGCCAGCTCTGTGTCCCGTGTCCCTCCACACAGCGAGAGCTACCCTAAGATGGTGTCACCAATGATTGAAAGTGTACAAATATTATAGATATTTTTAAGCATAGGTTGAAGCAAGTTATTTGAATAACCACCCAGTTAAAATGAACCAGAAACCCAACCGCAATGAATGCTAGTTAATGGAGGCATGACACAGGCCATCACAAATGGCTAAATACACCTACTGGAGGACTTCCATGTTTGCTAAGCCTGTTGGTAGTAATTTCACTCGTACTTCCTGGTCACCTGATCCGGTCGGCAATACAGGAATTATTGGTCTTATTATATGGTGGGGTAGACACGTAACTTTGAGTAGTCCTATGTGGAGACCCGTTCTATGTGCTCTGGGGGCTTAAAAATGAAACAGGAGATGAAAAATTGTTTAAAGAACGACCTAGATTATGTTGCTGAAAGAAGAAAGTCTCAGTCATTTGAGCACACAGGATGTAGCTCGGGCCTGTGCGAGGGACCTCACCCAGAGGCCGAAGGTCAGCTGGCTCGTTAGGACCAATTTTGAATCTCAGCCCTTGGTGTGGGTGACCACAGGGTCTCCTGTGGGGCACAGCTGGGGGGCAATTCTCACAGTTCATATTGGGTGCTGCTGAGGACGTTTCCCTCTGTGGTTCATCAGTGGCTCATCGGGCACTGTAATCGGACATGGAGAAGGAGGAGGGTGTACTGGGTCTTCCCAACTAGATCAGTCCCCACATGCCCAGTGTCCTCTGATGGCAAACATGTACAGAAACCTCTGTCAGTTTTTAAGTCAAGGGCACTAGTCTGTGGGCTCACTTTTCTCGTCTCCTACTCCATACAGTGAGTGGACTGGAGTGGTGCCCGGAAGCCTGAATGGCTCTAACTCTCCCTGGTGCTGGGCTGCTGGTCCTCCCACATGCCCAGCTTCGATGTGAGAGGCCAGGAGAAATGTGGGCAGGACCCTCTGGAGCCACCAGTGCATGAGGACAACATCTCAGGGACAAAAGCGCTTCCTGTTTTCACTTCATTTGAGGTCAGGCTCCTGGCTCAGATCACATGAATGAGTCTACAGCCATCTCTGACAAAAGCCGGCACCTGAAGTGAGAGGCCCTTCTTATGGTGCTGCCTCAGGACTCACCACCCTCATGGTCCCCCTACCTGCACCCCTGGCAGACCTGTGCCCGCCTTCACCTGGCAGTGGTGCCTGCTCCCATCAGAGTTCTGAGTCCTTTCCTCTCTTCCTTCTGCGAACCTGGACCCTACAGGTTCTCTCTCCTACACCATCAGCATGTTCTTCCCATCACTCCACCTGCAACATGAGCTCCCGTGTCTCCTGTCCTAAATTAACAAACAAAAACAAGACAATGTGCAGCCAATTTCTTTAGTTCCACAAACTTCTCCAGCTACCTGTGGCCTCCAGGCTCTGCTATAAATAGCTGCTAGACTCGGGCTTCTGTGTCCACTTTCCCAGATCACCTGTGCCCTCCATGTCGCCAAACTCCATGGATATGACTCTGCTGTCATTTTACCTAAACTGCTTGACTTTTAGTGACCTTGACCACCTGAAGTCCTCCTCCCTCAGTGGCCATGACTGCTGTCTCCTGCTCTTCCTCCCATTCACTGCACAGGCCTGCCCCATCGGGCATTTGTGTGGGTCTCTGGTCTCCTCTCACTCTCTGTGCCAAAGGGATGGAGGACATGTGCCATTACTGGGGTTCTGGGGTAGCTGGAACCAGCCCCAGATCTGAGAGGCAGTAAGAGATAAAATGAGAGGTCTCCATCCCCCCCACACCCTTCAATCTGAAGTCACAAATGCCCCGGCGGAGGAAGCAGCACTCAGTACACAACTGAGGATTGCGGACGTGATGTGTGACATGAAGCAACGACCCAATCGGTATTTAAATACACTGCAAAGCAACTCTAAGGCAACATTGCTGGGTCACACACAGAGGGACGAGTAGTAGGCACACCTCTTTCTATAAAATTGTTCTCCCGAAGAGGGGGTCACAAGTGAACACAGGTCAGCATTTCGGTGACCACCGGGTGTGGCACCCCTGGCGGACACAGGCACCGTCCTCCTTTCGTGACTGAGGGAAGAGGAAACCTCTTTCTGAATCTGGCTTCCTTGGAATCTGTCAGGTCCTCTCCCATCTGTGGGACTCTGCTTCTCCCTGGACCAGCACACACAGGAAGAGGGGCTCGCAAGCCTGGGTAGCCTGGCCTCTGGGTGAGGGCTCTCTCCTCTCGCAGACTGGACACCATGGCCTCCCGGGATCCGGCCAGCTGGCACCAGGAGGCTAATTCCTTCCCCACTTGGCAGCAAAGCGCCCAGTGTGGAAACAAAGCCAAACTTCCATTTACAGCTTTGCAGCCAGCCTTTCACAGATGCAAAGGCCAGGGGCAGGCCACCGGAGCTCAGCCGCCCCCGAGGCTGTGTTCACGGGGAGGAACCCCATTCTTCACAGGGGGTGCGTCCCGTGACCCCCAGTGGACACCCAAAACCACAGATGGCACTGAACCCTGTAGGTACTATGCTTTTCCTCTCCATACATGCCCGTGGTAAAGTCTACCTTATAAATTAGGCACAGGAAGAGATTAACAATAGCTAATAATAAAATAGAACAATTATAACAACGCACTGTCATAAAAGTTGTCTAAATGCGGCCTCTCACGTTCTCTTCCTGGCAACTGGTTCTATAGACGACTACTAAGTGACTCACGGCCGGGAGCGTCCAGTATGGAGACGCCGGACGAAGGAGGTGAGTCACGTCCCTGGTGGGATGGCGTGGGACAGGGCAAGATTTCATCATGCTACTCAGAACAGTGAAAGTTTAAAACATAAGAACTACTTATTTCTGAACTTTTCTATTTAATACTTTGGGGTGGTGGAGCTGAAACCTCGGAAGGTGAAACTGTGACTAGAGGAGGCCACTGCATTTCACCTTGTCAACTATCATCCCGGGGGTGCTCCCTCGTTGCTGCATTTACATACTCGTTAACTGGGATTTTTTTTAAATAGCTGTGATTATTTATTAGCCACGTGGATAAATAGTAATTGCATCCAATGAATCAATGTTTATTGTGTCTAATTAAACCCAGCAGAGCGCTTGGGGGACACGGTGTTTGGAAGTTGTCCTCTGGTTGAGTGGAAGGACACAGAGAAGCAGAAAGGAGCACAGTCTGGACAAGGTGTATCTGCAACCCTCTTGTCACTGGGAGTGGAGACTCGCAGAACCTCGCTGAGCCTCAGTCTTATGTTTACCACGTCGTTGATAACACACAATTCAGAGGAGGCCTATAGGAATGAACTAAAACTACACAAAATGTAACTAGAGGCTCAGTAAACGCTGGCTGCTTCGTTCTTTCCAGCTGGTACAGTATTGGGTGCTCTCAGATCCCGGGTCCAGTGCTCCGAGCTTCCTCACCTTTGTTCCCACAATGATTCTGTGGGGCGGGCCCATCACTATCTCCTTTCCCAGGGATGCTGAGGGACTTCCCCAAGACCCCACGGCCTCTGAGGGTCTGAGCCAGGATCCAACCCCAGAGACCCAGCTCTTTACTTTCTTAGGGGTTCATGCAAACAAGCAGTCTTCTGGGTGAGGAACCCTACAACCAGTCTGAAGGACCTAGGACAAGGGACACAGCAGTCAAGTGCAAAAGAGCAGAGGAAGGCACATCTGCCCTCTGGGCGCTGGGAGGATTGGTCCCAGAGGGGTGGAGGGGAGTGGGGTCAAGGGCTTGGGAGGCACTAGAGAGGAGAGAGCTGGTCTTCACAGAATCCTGGGACCTGACTAAAGGAGGAGCTTCGGAGTGACTGCTCAGTGAAGAGGTCCCCGTGTTCCTGTTCACAGGGCAGCTGGCTGCACCGAAGCTGGATCAGGGTGTCAAGCGTTGTCTCTAGTAAGTAAGAGAGGAGGTCTGGAAACTTCCAGAAGAGGCAAATGCCTTGCCCGACATGACAGCGTCCGAGTTACTATTTTCTTTGGCAGATGATACTTAGAAGTTGATCCAAACGCACCATCATCCATTCCTAACCATTCCAAAAAGGGCACCACGTTTGAGCTGGGCAGCCCCAGTGTTCTCTGCAAACCTTTTCCATAGAAACAGACTCTTTACCAGAGAAACTGCCTGAGGTCACTTGGGACAGAAATAGAACCGTTTCACCTTTTTTTTTTCCTGAATAAAGCAACTGGCGGGCATTTCTGTCCATTGGTAGAAGAATAAGAGACCCTGCCCGTGTGCATGAGGATCAAGTATATACATTCTCATCACACTTGTGGATCTGAAGGACCTTCCAAAAGAAAGTGATGGATCATTTTATTGCAGATGAAGCATAAGGACTGAATATCAAAGAAAAGTGAGATTCATGAGTTAGAGGCTGAACAACAACCTCTTACTGGTTGGATGAAAAGGAAATCTGTATATGAACAGTAGGATTTGTTTCCCATGACTACACAAATGCTGCCTGTGTCCTTTTACAGGCCATTTCATTCCTTTAATAAAGAAGTGGAGGTAAAATTTTTTAAAAATAATATCTTTATTAGTAATAAATACTCATTGAGGAACACTGGAAGAATAAAGAACATGAAAGACAAAATAGAAAGCAGCCTAAATTCTACAACCTAGCCTCAACTCTAGGTGTCATTTTGATGTCCCTCCTTTTTTTATGTTTCATTTTGCATTTTTAGAAAAAAATGGTTTCTCATGCAGGGAAAAGGAGAATGAGAAGATATTTCATATATTCTCTTGAGCCCCATTAGAAATGCAAAAATAAAAGAACAAGAAGAATATAAGTTCCAAGAAGAAAAATTAGAGCAAGCCACCTGATGTGCAAAAATAAAAAGAATGAATTCAAATTAAGATAGCATGAAACAAATAATGAGGATAAGACCTATGATCAATGTAAGGAAGAGATGTATCGTGGGCAATTTAATAAATAATAAAGAAGGGAACATTTAAGAAGCCCTTCAAATTTAATTTTTAATTTTAAAAAAATTTATCTTTATTGTTGAAAGTATTACAGATGTCCCTCTTCCCCCTTATCCCACTGACCCCTTCAACCCCTCACCCCACTCCCAGGCCCACTGCTCTATCGTCTGTGTCCATGGGTTATATATATCTAAGTTCTTTGGTTAATGTCTTCCTTACCCCTTATTCCTTCCCTCTGAGATTACTCAGTCTGTTCCATGATTCCATCTCTCTAAATATATTTTGTTCAAGAGTTTATTTTGTTCATTAGATTCCACATATAAGTGAGATCATGTGTTACTTGTCTTTCTAAGACTTGCCTTTTTAATTCTAATTGAGTAGCTGATGTGGCTGGAAAATGTGCACACGAATTAAGTAGGGGGAAAATCACCCAGACACGAAGACAAGTTCATTAAAGAGTGTTGCTTGAGCACTGCAAAAATGATCTGTTCTGCACAGAGAAAAATATTTAGAAATGTAAATATAACTGAAATATTGCTGTCAGTGCGACAGAACCCTGGTAAGAACTTACAGTCAAAGTTAAAAGAAAAAGGAAAAAAAGTTATAATAGTTTGCAGCAGTTTGTAATAACTGGAGAGGGTCCAGATATAAATAATGCTCCCAGGAAGCCATATTTATTCCCAGTGTCAGGGAGAATCTTTGTGAGTACGGGACATTTGGAGCCGCGTGCAAGAAGGCCCAGCTGTCTGAGAAGCGGCTTGGTCTGAAATACTGCGAATAATCTTAAAGTTTAACATAAGCTGGTCAAACTTAATGTATGTGATCATAGGCTGGGGTCCCTCAATAGTTCTTCCAAATGCTGGACTTGTTCTCCAATTCAAGATGTGGAAAAGTAACCTCTAAAGCGAGCTGCTCTGGCACCTCTGCTGGAGAAACAGGTGTATTGCATCTTCTTGGCGATGGAAGGGCCTCTGGGCTCTTCCTGCCCAACCCTCCCCAATCATGACTGCTCATCCCAGAAGGAGAAGCTACAGACCGGCTGTTGACCTTGCTCTGGTCTGTGGTGTCCCCTTGACACCCAGCTATCGTCCCTCATTCTCTCCTAAACACGGTATATACTCAGATCCACCAACGGGGAGCAAGTAAACTGTTACTTATCCCTGAGGACTCTGGGTGGCCACAGCGTCAGAAGGTCCGTGCTCAGAGTAGATGCCCAGTTTTGTTATTTTGTAAAACATAAGGATTTAGTTTATCATTGAAGGCAAGACTGAGGGTGAGTGTCAGCAAGTAGCTCTTCATCAGTGAGGGGCCAGCTCATGCATGAGGCTGCCATCGCCCACCATGTTTGTTCTGTCCTGTAGTCCCATTGTTGTTGGGTCTCTCCACGTGTGTTTTGGAATAAGCTGCTATTTTCTTCCTCCTTTTTGTGTGTGATGGAGGAGTGTAAAATGTCCTCACTCAGGAAACTCCTTTGATGCATGGGAATGACATTTATTGATGAGAAATGGGTTTGAGGACAGACAATGCATTCAGTGTCCTACAGGCTAGTGGAATATTGGTTTGAATTGAAATCAGAGGTGAGATATGATTTGGGGAGTTGCCAGTACAGATAGTTACTAAAATTGTGAGTACAGTTGAGGTCACTCTGGAGAGAAAACTTGGGAAATAGTAATGTTTATGGAGTAGGTGGAAGATAGTAAATTTAGAAGGATTTGTCAGAGAAGGAAGAAAACCACAAGATTGGTGTTTGGAAACCAAGGCCCTAGAGTTTGAAAGAGGAGGGATCCCATCAATAATGCCAAATGCAGCAGAAAAGGCTAACAAGATGTGGGTTGAGTAGTGCCAACTGCCCGAGCAGTATGGACACATGTCCTCTAGCAGAACAGTCCCTGTGGGCTGTCTGGCTGGAAGCCAAGGTGCAAGGAGACATGGAAACGACCCATAGATGATTGGACATAGAAGATGTGGTGCATACACACAAGGGAACACTACTCAAAAACAGAAAAGACGAAATACGCCATTTGTGACAGCATGGATGGACCGTGAGGATAGCATGCCAAGCAAAATAAGTTAGAACCGCATGATTTTACCCATGTTGTTTTCCTCCTCCTTTTGCTTTGCCATCACACCCCACGGGGTACAAAACCATAAATGCCTTAGTGAGCTAGCCTGGAAGCCACTTGTCCCTTTGCCTCCCCACTTCACCTTCTGTTCACTTATATATATATATATATGATTTTTTTACAGAGAGGAAGAGAGAGATAGAGAGTTAGAAACATCAATGAGAGAGAGTCATTGATCAGCTGCCTTTTGCACACCTCCTATTGGGGATGTGTCCCCAATATATGCCCTTGACCAGAGTCGAACCTGGGACCCTTCAGTCCGCAGGCCAACGCTCTATCCACTGAGCCAAACGGGTTTTGGTTCTGTTCACTTTTAATTGTTTTATGGAAAGTGGTCCTGAAAGAGCTGGCCATGCAGAGCTCTGGATAGTCCCCTGTAAAGTGCAGCACTGAGAGCAGGGTGGAGGGGAAACCAACTCGCCAACCTACCCAGCAAGCCAGGGGCAGATGAAGACCGGTTTGGCCTCTGACAGGCTTGAGGTTATAACTTACGGCTCCACCACTCCTAGGAAGTGATCCAATCTTTCAGAGACGGGAATTCTTAGCAGCGCGTCTGAAAATATCTCACATGCAGCAAACCCACTTCTTTTGTCTGCCTTCTTTCTCTCCCCCTTCTTCCTCTTTTGCTGACTTCCTCCTCCTTAACCTCTTGAAGGAAATATAACGAGAAACACTCTTTCCTAGGAATCCTCAGGCTTTGGAGATTCATCTTATAAGTAAATGGTGTCCCCATGCATCAAAGGAGTTCCCCAGTGAGGTCATTTTACATTCTCCCTGCCCCCCCCTTCTTCAAGGGTCTATGAGGCTGTGGAAGCCCATCCCACATCCTTTTACCCAAATCCTTGCTGATAGAACCACTCCTACCAAAGGCAACTCAGAGCCATGGTTGTCAGGATCACTGGCCAGAATCATAAAAATGTTCCCAGAAGTCTGCAGTTATTAAACCATATTTTAAAATTTGACCTTACTTTGCCTTTACTTATGTTATTTTTTCCAAGTTGTGAAATAATAATTTAATCTGAGAGCCTTTTGGTTTTTTTGCAAAACTTGGAGTCTGGTGCTTGTTCTCGAGGTGGGATTATGATGATAAAATAAGATGGAAAACGTGGTACCAAAGCACAGAGCCTGGGATGGAGGCTGTCTCAGTGTTTCCTTTTATAGGTGTTGTGAGGGGGAAAAACACAAGTTTGAAATTTTTAAAAAAATCAGCATCAGTGAACAACATTCAGAATCTGAAGTGTTCTTAAGTGATTTTAATATTCACTTCCTGTTCTGCTTGCATCTGTGAAAGAGTGTCATCAGTATTATGCAAAGGCAGGGCTCTGTCTTAGGGGAGTCCCTATATGCTTAGAATCAGAGACCACGGTAGCCATTCTGGGTCCAAGAAGAAATTTGACATCCTGGTACTCGGAGTCCTGATGGCATGGAGGTCTCAGCCTCCAAGGTGAGAGAGCTTCCACCAGGGACATGACAACGACTCCACTCAACTGGAAGAAGAGACTTGCATGTGGGCATTGTGGGGTCCTGATGCCACTGGACCACAGCCGAAAAGAGTGACTGAGCTCCTGATTCTGATGGTCACTGTAGATGGGGTTGCTGAGACCCCAGTGGGGCTCCAAGGAATGAGTCTGGAACCAAGGATCTTCTGAGTGCCTCTTAGTTCTTCCATGTAAGAACTAACTAAAGTTAAAGTTTAATGGAAAACTAGAGAAACCAAAGGAAAGGGAGGATGGCCGAGGATTCATGCCTTTTGGAGTCAGGACATAGAGAGAGCCCAGAGCAGCCTCTCCAGAGCTAATGGGAGAAAGAAGCCGTGGACATCGATAGACTTCATGACCAATGACAGAAACAGGACCGAGGCACTTTGTATGTTTTCTATTTGGTCTTTATGTAAGTACTAGAGGCCTGGTGCATGAAGTTCATGCACAGGTGGCAGGGGGGGAAATCCCTCAGACCAGCCTACACCCTCTTGCAATCCAAGACCCCTCAGGAGATGTCCAACTGTTGGTTAGGCCCTATCCTGTAGGAGGATCTGGCAATCTGGGAATGCTGGCTCCTAACTGCTTGCCTGCCTGCCTGATCGCCCCTAACCACTCTGCATGCCTGATCACTCCTGAGTGCTTGCCTGCCTGTCTGGTCACCCCTAACTGCTTTCCTTTCTGCCTGATTGCCCCTAACCGCCTCTGCCTCAGCCCCCACCATGGCAGCTTCATCCAGAAGGATGTCCGGAGTGATGTCTGGAAGGTTGTTTGGTTGTCAGGTCTAATTAGCATATTACTCTTTTATTATTATAGATTCTTTCTATGTTATTTGTGTTTGTGTGTGTGAATCCTCACCTGAAGAAAATTTTTTCATTGCTTTTTCAGAGAGTGGAAAAGAGGAAGTGGGGAGAAAGAGAGAGACATTGATGTGAGAGAGATACATTGATTGGTTGCCTCCCACATGCACCTCAACCAGGCTGGGGTGGAACTTGCAACCTAAGTACTTGGCCCTGACCAAGTATTGAACCTGAGACCCTTCGATGTGTGGGCCAACACTGTAACCACTGAGCACACTGGCCAAGCCTATGTTAATAATTTTTTAACACCTTACCCCATTTTTATTTTATGTACAAGTTGTTGGATATTAATTTGATAATTTATGCAAAAAAACCTCAGGCTGTGACTGAATTTGAGAAATGGTTAAAATAGCCAACAATCAACGCAAGCATTGGGATGACATGCCTCCACATTTTGGGGAGTGAGACACATAGCTACATTTCGTAGGAAGCTGAGTAGCCAAAGGTGTGGACTGTGTCAGCTATCAGTTCGTTGCCTCTCAGCTCCAAATCTACCCTTTCTGGACCCTTTAAATACTTTCCCTTGCTCGTATTTATCACAATATTTGTGAGTAGAACCCCTGGGGAGACATTGCCAGAGGAAGAGACTTTCCTTGGTGGGTCTAGCGTGTCCCCTTGGCAGGCTCCCTTGCTGTGTGTGGCTCCCCAGAATCCCAGCTCCTGCAACACGTGGGGTTGTCCTGTGTCTTCTGAAGCTGAGACAGCTTCCTGGCTCCTGCTCACTCACTGCAGCGGCCACCATGCCCTCTCTGCACCTACCTCGCAGTGTTTGTGGTTTGACAGCAGTACCTCTATCAACACACGGTCTCCTAACACCTTTTCATCCATTCCTAGAGGCTGGTTTCCAGCAAGTTCTGCTGGTTCACAGCACAGCAACCTCTCTGCTATCCAGTGAGACAGGAGTGTGCCCTCTCCAACAGACCTGGGCCTCCGCAGCCCTGGTGGGGCCGGGACTTCCCTGAGTGCTGGACCTCAGTCCCAGGGACAGAGTGGCCTGTCTGCCTGCTGATACCCTGTTCCTCGGGAGCCTTTTCACTCTTTACTAGCCAATCCATTGCTACTCCAACCCCTCATTTTATTCAATTCTTTAAACTCGACTTTCCCTGCCTAAATTGCTATGTGGTTTCTGTCTCCTGCTTGAGCTATAATTGACCCAAGAGGATAATCTTTTGAGAAGAGAAAAATTAAAGTTTGCAAAATTTAAAAATCAGTTCTGCTTGAGCAGGCAACATGGTTGGTGCTCACAGAACTGCCAGGGGAAACATTCTCCAGGGGCTCTACTTGTGATTTGCTCTGCCCTGATCTTCAGACTAGCTTCACAAAATACGATAGAAGGGCTGTCCGAGGCTTCATTGTCCTCAGCATCCGTCAGCGGGATGCATAAGGTCCCTTCATTTCAGGAACGCACGGTGCACCCATCCCCCAGCGCGTGCAGGTCTGAGCGTGGCCAGCGGTCAGCCACCTGGGCCATCACAATGGGGCGTGGAGGATGCGTGCGTGTTTGTGAAATCCTCCTATCTCCTTTTCTGACCTCCAGCTGTAGTCTTAAATGAAGAAAAAAGCCCAGGACTTCAAAGGCAAATTGCCTTTTAATTTCTTGGTGGATGGCAGTTGAGAGTAAAGCCCGCACAGCTGTACCGGATATGAATCTGGGAAGTCCTTGCACTCGTGACATCGGGCCTCTGAGGCCGCCGTCGCGACTGCCAGCGTGGGTGCTCCCCTCATGGGCAGCCAGGCCCGCACAGACCTCTGATTTAGATTTCTGGGAGCTTTCTCCCAGGGAGGCTGGCGTTACTTTCTCCCACCTGCTAAATAAAATATGATCTGTCACTGGTGTTTTTTTTTTTTTTTAAGGGAGCTGTGTTGCTTGTTGAATTCATGGGCCTGAACCGCCCCAGGTCCTGTCTGCACCCTCCGATCAGCTCACAGCCCCTTTCTCATCTGCTTTGCGAACCAGAAGCAGAAAACATGGCTGCGAGTGCTGTGTCTATTCCCGAGTTGGGGACAGACCGCGCGTGCCAGGCGAGTGAGCTGAAATGAGGGGGGCAGCAAACCCCGGTGATGGCCAGAAAGCTCACGTCCACGTGCCTTGTTCGGCCTTGTCATTCTTCCCAGCGCGTCTGGGATTCTTCTGGGAAGACGAGGGTGTGGTGTGTCAGGAGGAAAAGATGAATTTCCCCCGTGGTGAACTCACCGTGCGAGCCTGGGGAGCTGCCTGCCTGCTCTGCACCGTGCCCACACTGGCAGTGAGAGGGGCTAGGATTCCTTCGAGCTCGGGAATGGCATTACCTGATGTTTGCTCCCAAATTCCTTGCCAGGAACTCCACCCTGGAAAGACTGTGGCAGCAACAAGCCACGGACTCCTCTTGCCAACGGTATGCGCAGCCTATGAGATGTGCGCAACACCACGTTCCCCTACTGCCTGCTCCAACCCGCAGGACAGAGGCGACCCCGTGTTTAAAGGACATTATTCCCCAAGGTGGTCTGTGAAGAGCGGAAAGGTGAAGTGTGTGATCAAGGCTTGGGAAGTCCACTGGCGGAAGGCCAGTGGGTCAGGATTGGAGACGGAGGACAGCTGGCACGCAGGTGTGGGTCCACTGTGGGCCGTGAGGGGGAAGGGGCAGGTGAGAGCTTTGCCATTCCCATGGGGACAAGCACAGTTCCCTGGGATTTAGAGAATTTGCTGGGAGACCCTGCGTGCCTAATTCCTCAGCCCCTCAGAGTGCATTGTGGGAGTGCGCCAATTCTCTTACCCCAGCCCTGGGAGCCCCTCACAATCTAGGCAGATCCTGCCATTTTCCAAAAAAGAAATAGGTTATGAAACAAGGTCGTTGGAGAGATGTGTCTCCCGATTCCCAGTCACTCGGGGAGAGGCTGCCCTTCCACCAGCCTCCTCACTGTAGTCCTACCCCTTTCACTCTGCCTCTGGCTATAGCTCTCCACAAGCTCTAGAGCAGGGGTGGGCAAACTTTTTGACTCGAGGGCCACAATGGGTTCTTAAACTGGACCGGAGGGCCGGAACAAAAGCAACCTGGCCATGCTGGCACTCTCATCTTGGGCTGCTGGTGAAGGAGCGGAGGGCAGAGCAAGAGAGCCCTCCGCTCTTTCGGCTCCACGGGCCAGATAGAACAGCCGAATGGACCGGATCCAGCCTGTGAGCTGTAGTTTGCCCATGGCTGCTCTAGACCCTAACTCCTGGGAAATACTAGTACCCATGGAACCAGGAGATGTGCGGTCCTGCAGGGATGGTTCTGTTCATGCCCACAGAGCTTTCTCGAGCTTTGAGCATCTGGCAGGCTCCAGGCCTGTGCTTGGTGCTTGCTGGCTGGGTGATCTAGGGTGGTCGCACTGCCTTCTTGAATCTTAGCTTTATCATTTGCAAAATGGAGATGATGTTAACTTCCTTGTGAATGTTAAATGAAGCGATGCATATAGGCCTGAATAGGTGAACTTGGAACCTGCTTTCCAACACTATTGACCTCACCACTGTTTATGGAGCATTCACTACAGACCTGATGCTACTCACCCATTGGACCCCCGGCAGTAAGAAAGGAGGGCGTGACACTCACCCTCAACATCCTTACATTCTGATGACACACGTCATAAGGCAAAGATACATAGGCTCCCTGCACGACTGCATAACTTCCAGTGGTTTTTTTTCAGAGGCAATGATTTCAGAACTGGTTCTAGCACTGAAATCTCAGATAACAGTGCTCCAACCCTCAGTATATTTGTGGCTGTATGGGCTCGTCTCCTGGGCTTACCTGATGATTAATAACAGAGAACCAAGAGGCTGGAGTAGAGGTTTTCAGATCTCTGAGGTGTGCATACTCCTCACACTTATAGTTTATCATATAGGAGTCTGTTGTTTGGAAATGTTTGAGTGTTTACAAATACAAACTAACCGGTTAAGGTCAATTTAGATTCAAACTGAATCTAGGATTGTTGATTTTTAATTTAAAATATTTTTTTTATTGATTTCAGAGATGAAGAGAGAGGGAGAGAGAGAGAAAAACATCAATAATGAGAGAGAATCTTTGGTTGGCTGCCTCCCATATGCCCCCTACTGGGGATCGAGCCTGCAACTCTGTCATGTGCCCTCGGCCAGAATCGAATCCTGGATTCTTTGGTCCGCAGGCTGACACTCTATCCACTGAGCCAAACTGGCTAGGGCTGAAATCTAAGATATTGTACATTATCTTCCACATCTGGCAATCCTGGTGCAAGGAGTTGCTGGCCTGTGAAAAGAAAGGGTCTCTGCACAGTTTAACAAAGAGATGCAGCAGCCAGAACACCAAGGCCGCACTGCCTGCAGGGAAAGGGAGAGGCCAGCTCTGCCCACTCCTGCCTGCACTCCTCAGAGGCTGGGACCCTAGTCAGGACTCCAGGATAACTTAATGTGCTTAGTCTTTCCATTTTAAAAGGAAGACTTAACAATGCACTTGGTTCGACATTTTTTGGGAAGAAAAAAAGCCAGCACGTCTTGTTTGGTGCTCGTGCCTTTGAACCAAGAGCGAATTTCTGGCTGTAGCGATTCTTGAGCATTTTTTTTTTTTTTGTAAAAATGACATGGCAACTCCCACCTAAGCCCACACCATTTATATATTATTAATCACTGACCAAGTCATGGCATTTGGTTTAAAAACAGCAGCGAACGTAATGGCGGATACCTTGGAAACAAACAAATAAGACATCCATTTTTTTTTAAAGGCAGTAGAATAAACAGTTTCTAGGACATTTAGTGTTTGAGAAGCAGACCGCTTGACATTTGGGTTAATAACAATCAGCGAGTTATTCAGATTGCTGTTTGGAATGGTCCGTGTCCAGAGACTTTCTCTCATTGGACTGAGGCTATTTCTGGTGTGCATTCCCAGCGCAGCGGGCTCGGGGTGACTCCTCTGTGGTCCGTGCCCGGGAAGTCTGGGTAGTGCTGTGGGTTTTATTTCCTAGAAGAAACGCCCTGAGGAGTTCTTCTGCCTGCCCATTCCCACGTAGATATTTTGTCTTAAACGGTTTAGTCACTCCAATTTGTAATTGGGGAATATAAGGACATTTGAATTATTATTTATAATTTTGTTGCTTAAATTTTAGTTTGGTCATCATTTAAATGATGATTTACATGTCCAGTAGAATCCCATGATGAAGTTTGTCCAGAGAATGGGGGGGGTGATTAAGGATTATAATAATGTTGTGGGTCACGGAACAACTAGCTAATGTGTTCTGTCGTTTGTCATTAAATTCTCACAGTAACCCTGAGATCCCACAGTGACCATGGATCCCCAACCTTTCTCAGAATTTGTCCCAGGGCCTTTAGAACAAGAGAAATACCAAACCATTATCTGTGGTTGGGTCTACGCCGCTCAGGAGTTGCCGTTCCGTGACAGAGACCTGGGAGGACTTCCCATCGAGGGTTCATGGGGAGTCCTTGTATATTGACAGACCTCTCCATGATTCCTTGAGAATGTGCAGTGTCCCTTGGTGCCTCTGTGAGTTTGCAGTGACATCCTTGGCACATAATTTGGATACCATGGCCTCATGAGATTAGTCCACTTCATATGTCAGATTTACAGACGGGGAAAACTGAGTCTGAGCCTAGATTACAGCAGTTAAGAAAATCACATGTTGCTGGTCACTGAGCTGTGTCCCACAGGGCTCACTATCCATTGGGAAGAGGAGAGATCTGAAAAGTGATAAGAGCTATCATGGGGTTCTCTGGGTATGGGGCACATGGTGGGGGGTCTGTGCCAGGCTCAGGTGGGGGATGTGAGGAGGGGGGCGGGGTTTGAAGACAGAGGCATAGGCAGGGTTACAAGCAGCAAGGACAGAACTAGTGAGAGCAAAGCCAGGCAAGAATAGACCAGCTTCTGGAAATGGGCACAGCCCTGCCAAGACTCTGCTTGCGCCCACCTGACCCACTTCCATTGTCCGACCTCCTGCAGGCTGTTACACTTACAGGTTTATTAACTGCAAACTTGCATGATACGTTGCCTCTCAGATATATAAGCTTACTTTTGTTTCCTTGCAGTGAAACTCACACTTGGCTCCACACGAAATTTTAAAATAGACATTCATGCCTTAGCAACATTGACTGATGTTGGCATGTGTGTGTTTTTCCTCTCGAAAACCCATAAGTCACGTCAACTCCACCCTTTGATCAAACACTGCGTGACTTCTCCGTAGGGCCAGCTTTCTTTTCCCTGGGAGCCGTACTTTGCAGATGCCGCCATTTAACAAGCATTCCCGCCCACCGGTGTGTTTGGGGACTTAGAGCGTCACTTCTCCAGCCAGGCTCAGGCCGGTGGGGAAGCCGTGGACCTGCAGCTTAGGGTCCGTGACAACGTTTTGAGTCTGGTTTCTTTCACTTAACGTAATATATTTGAAATCCATCCATGTTGTTTTGTGTAACAACTCATTTTTAAATAATGGACTTTACTCAGAACAGCTACGTATTTATAAAAAAAATTGCACATAAAGTTCCCATACCCTCAACACCTAGTTAGTTTCTTGTACTATTATCATCTTACAGTTTTATGGTGGGTTTTTATAATTAATAACATTATGAAGTCTCTACCTTTTTCAGATTTCCTTGTGTTTGTTTTGTTGTTGTTGTTGTTTTGTTTTTTACCTAATATCCTTTTCCTGTTCTAGGAGCCCACCCAGGTGCCATTGCATTTAATTATCACCTCTTGGCAGCAACAGTGTCTTAGATGTTCCTGGTTTTTGATGACCTTGACAGTTTTGAGGAGTCCTGGGTAGGTGTCCTGAAAGATGTTGCACTATTTGAATTCATCTGATGTTTTCTTATAATAAGACCGGGATTTGGGGGTTAAGAGGAAACCCACAGAAGGAGAGGGGCCATGCTCATCACTTTGTATCAAGAGTACATACTACCAGTATCAGTGTGACATAGGACTGCCGAGGACCTTGATCGCTGGGCTGAAGAATATCCATGGTAGAGTTACTCTTTGTCCTTGCACATTGCTTCTTGTGGAAGAAGTCACCATGTGCAGCCCAGACTTAAGGAGTGGGGAGTCACGTCCACCTCCCAGAGGGCAGGATATCTTTGTAAATTATTTGAAGTTATTCTACAGGGGAGATTTGTCTAATTTCTAACCCATGTATTAGTTGTCCAGTTTACATCATTGTGAATCGTGGGTATGTATTTTATACTTTGGGCCATAACACAGTACCACCTGACTTTTTAAAAAAATATATATTTTATTGATATTTTACAGAGAGGAAGGGAGAGAGATAGAGAGCCAGGAACATCGATGACAGAGAAACATCGACCAGCTGCCTCCTGCACACCCCCCACCGGGGATGTGCCAGCAACCAATGTACATGCCCTTGACCAGAATCGAACCCGGGACCTTTCAGTCCACAGACCAACGCTCTACCACTGAGCCAAACCGGTTTCGGCACCACCTGACTTTTTGCTCTTATTGTTCCAGCCCTTTCGCTTGGCTCCTGAGCCCCTTCAATACACGCCCGTCAGTGTGGTTTCCTTCCATGTCTGATCACTTCCTTATTTCTGGCAAAGTAAGACACTCAAGCTTATCTTGTTCATTTCCTGCCCATCCGAGAGCCAGCCATTGCTCCAAGGAATCCTGGTTCTTTTTATTGGAACATAGTCTCATAAACTAAGACCTGAGAACTAGCTGTGCTCATTGCTCCCAGCTGTCATGTCTTTTAGGCCCCCTCAGTCAAGAGAGCAAAAAAGTACACATGTATATGGTAACCTGTGTATACATACATAACAGTAAATAATTCTGTGTATAAGCATTTGTATTTATATTAAACTAAACATGAGTCTCCATACTGATGTTTCCAACTCAAATCTATTCCCACATGAATCATTGCCACCACCATTCCCTATTTATCTGTGAATTCCTTCTCCAACATGAGAACCCTGGTCCCCACCATTTTCCATCTGTCCAGTTCATTCTTGTTGTAAAACTGTATCCTTGGGAAGCAGCTTCATCTACTAGAGCACTGTACTTACATGCAGATTCCTTTTCCCTCAGTGTCATTCGGGGGTAGGGTTAGAGGCCTTTCATGGGCCCAGTACTGTGAGTTCACTCTCATCAGGCTTATCTATGCTGCTGCCAGAAATGACTGTTTGGACTGTCAGCAGCAGAAGTAGATGCTGAATCTTCCATCGGGTACTATGACCACAGGACAAGAGCTAGGCACCTGTAGGTCCTGACTCCACCATGTCTCTGCACCTGGAAGGGCAGTGTTTCATCTTTGCTGCAATGAACACCTGGTTTGGATATAGTTTTCCTCCACCGCATAGGATTCCTTTGACAACTGCATACAATTCCTTTGACACACAATGTCACAAAACATTGATTCAGACCAAAAGACTTTACCATATAGCACAACACCATGTCACATCTTTATCTGGCTCAAAAGAGAGAAGCACAGGTCTTCTGTTTCATGAGAGGTGTCGTACCCAGGTTGTAAAATGTGGACTAAGTTCACAGCTGGTGCAAGAACCCCATCAGCTAGAAAATATAGGTGTTATCAATAAAGTGTAGAAGTGGGGTGGCCTCTCATACTGTTACCTCCAGTGACCCACTGTGGGATTTGCTCTTCCTACCCTCAGGCTCTGCTGGAAAATAGGCCATAATTTGCAGGCCGGGAACTTACTTCCCTCAGGGACACAGAGTTCACTGGCTCAGAAGCTGTGAGTACAGAGTGTTCATTTTGGACCAGTCATGCCAGTTGGTCAGCAAGCAAGTAAGGAGGGGTCACTAATTCTTGTCAATAGGAGCCAGGGTGGCTTCTGGAAGAGAAGGGCCTCTGGAGCTCACAGGACTCACTGGAACCTTTCCTGGTGCTGTTAAGCCAGTGATGTCAGTAACAGGCAATTGCAGCCACCATGGCCTGCCAGAGGCAAGGGAGCCAAGTGCTCACACCCTTCAGAGGTGAAGGTCTAGGCTGTCTGACCAGGCAACCAACCTAGACCAGCTGAAGTGTTAGCTAAAGGAGAGGGGGATCTGGGAAGGATGGTGAAGGAGGGAGGTGATGAAGGTCTCTGGGTCAACTGCAACAGTGGGACAGTACCTGGCTCCACGAACGTGTCTGTTGAGTCTTAAGGACTTGATCTTGGTTGGCTTGGATGTAATGTAGGGCATGAATGGATCTGAAGAGTAAAAGGGGTTCATGTCTCAGATGCCTCTAGGCTCCTCCTACACAGATTCCAGCTGTGAGTGTGGTGGGCAGCTCTGTGGGGCTTCTACTCACATTTTGCAGACATCTTTGGCTTCCAGCATGAGCCCACATCCTTCACTTTCTGCCTTGGAGTTTCTCCAGTGCTACAGATGTGGCTGGTTCCCATGTGGCACACATACAAAGCCAGCCTAGAAGTGTAGGAGTGGTAATATACCCCTTTGGGGATGCCCACTGTGGCAAGGGGGCTGATAAACAAATGATTTATTTTTTCACCCTTAGGGTTCAATTCTAAGGGGCATTCTGCGGGTCCAGGATGGCTTGAGCACCAGTTGCCTACAGCAGTGATCTCTAAAATGAGTTCCACATAGACTTGACTTATCCTCCTTCCTTTGCTTTTCCTGGTCCTTTTTACTCTATTCTCCGAGATCTCATCTCACTTAAATTTTTTTGCACAGAAGTTCTGAGTCAAACTTTGCTTCAGGGGAGGGTACTGGGAGGAAGCTGGGCTCGGCACTCTTTCTTGGGGTGGGCTCACAGCTCAGGTCAGCCAACTGCACAATGGGACAGATAAGACAAAGGCAATGGGACAGCTGAGGTTAGGATGTGGTGGACCCACAGATAGGCACAGTGAAAGCTCTGCAACTCCTGCTCACTTTCCTTCCATGTGCCTTCTGACACAGGGTCTCCCTCTCCTGAGTTTTTGGAGTGCCCTGATACATCCATATGGCACATTTATGCCCAAACTAAATGTATTATCTTCTAAATCCATCTCTCTCATTAAGTCTCCCTGGCTGTTGAAACTGTCACACTCTGTTAGCCTCATGATGTTGGAGTCCTCCTTGATTGCTCCTCTCACTTCCCCACAGTCAATTTTCAACTCGACTTAAAGGTCTATCCACCTTACCTCTCCCTTCAGCTCCATTTGCACTTGTCCCAGTCCAGACCTCCCTCCCATTTCCAGGTGTTAACCATTGTTTCAGAACCAGAGTGCACACATGGTAGCCACCATGTCATTCTTGTCAAGGCTATTGCTTACATTTTGGTTCTGATACATCTCATTTATCCATTCAACAAATACTTACTGATTTCTCATTTTTCAGCAGCAGTGAAAAGAGACAAACTCCTTGGCTTCATTTTCTAGAATGTTCACAAGCTGACCCATATTTGTTTCTTTGGCATCATTTCCAACCTTTGCATCATGTATCACAGCTCCTCTGAGCTGCATAGTGACAGCTGTGCCTTATCAGCCATATTGTTTTAAATAAGTATCTTTGACCCATAGTGAGAGAGAAGGAAGATGTTTCTGAACCACTGTTATTTATTAGGCATCAAATACTGTATTTTTCGGACCATAAGACGCACCTTTTCTTCACCAAATAGTGGGAGGAAAAGTGCCTGTGTCTTATGGTCCGAATAGAAGTAGTGCCTGCGTCTTATGGTCCGAGTTGCAGAGCGGCAGCGGGTCCCCCGGGACCTTCAGTGTCCCTGGGGACTGCATATTTGGTGAAGAAAAAGTGCGTCTTATGGTCTGAAAAAATACGATAAAAGGTTTTCATGAAAACCTAACCCAGTGGTCAGCAAACTGCGGTTTACCGCTCTGTTGACTAATGAGTTTGCCGACCACTGACCTAGGCTCTCAGTTCCAATAATTATAGGCTGTTGTTGTTCCTGTGATTAAGCCCCTATCCCAGTAGTCAGCAAACTCATTAGTCAACAGAGCCGAAGTTTGCCGACTACTGACTTAACTGCCTGGCCATGAAGAAAAGTGACTTTGGCTAAGATGGAGGGTGGCAACCTAAACAAGAAGGTCCCCAGAGGAACTGCTGAGTAAGATGTTCTTGGTTCTCCAGACAGTGACTGACACTGGTGCTGAGGCGGGCAGGAAGCTCTATCTATCAAAGACCCCAGGCAAGGCGTCATCTGGACTCACATCTGATGCTCACTTAGTATGTCTACCTCTGTGGAATGTGGATGCTGGTCCTGCTGCAGTCTGATCCACCATCCTCCTCCAACACAGTGTTTGCTCTCCCAGTGTCCAGACTGGGACCACCACGTCCTATTTATACAAGTCACTTAGATGGGACTTTGGTCCTTGGCTCATGCTCCCTAGTGCCTGGCCACAAAACCTACTCACTCTTTTTTGCTCTTGATTTTCTCAAAATATGGGATGGTAGCAGGGTGAACCCACCCAAAATGGGGCCTGAAATGTCAGCCTTGGGGTTCAATAGGAAATCAGAAATCAGTAGGGCCCTAATGGGAGGAGAAGTATTTCCCTGCTGAGACAGTGGGTGCAGAGTAAGTGCTGTGGCGGGGGGTCAGGGGGGGGCAGAGCTGGTGGGATAGGAATAGCTGGGAGAGACAGCAACATAAGATGAGTGAAGAGTTAAGGAGTTTCCAGGCTGCAGGAAACTCCAGAACAGGTCACATGGTCAAGGTCAGAGCTGGAAATTATGTAGATCTGGACCAGTATAGTTTACCATACCTGACTGCCAAATAATGTAGGTGCTACTATGAGGCTGAGGCATTATGGTGATAGATACAGCAACAGTGGCCTTTATGGAGAAGACCATAGTCATCAGAGGAGTCATCAAGTGCTTTAAACTCAATGTTGGTACCTTGGGGGCTGGGAGGACCTGGGAAGAGAGGCAGGGGGATGCCTTTTGCTGCTTAATCAGAATTACTATTCCTGGACCCGTTTTATATATTTTCTTTATAAAATTTTATTTTAAAAATTGCATTTCCTTATGAAAAACAGAGTTTGAAAGTCAGAGCTCTAAGAGTCTTCCCAGATGGAAACTCCCTGGACGTCTGGTTCTACTTTGTCACGATCACTGGCTATCCCAGCCGATGACTCCCCACGGACAAAATGTGTGTAGGCATGGAAGCTGTTTCCTGGAGAATCTGAGACAAAAACCGCTATACCGACTCTCTACCACAGCATGTTTAAGTGTGACTCAACTAACGGATGAAGTTAATGGAGTTAAAACGTGTGCAAGGCTATTGCCAAGGGAGCCCATAAAAAGAAGTCACTTCTGGGAGGACACTCAGAGCCAGCTCTGGGAAGCCCCATACCCCCAGGATTCTGGACGAGTGTGTGACCCTGGACAAGGCATATGCGTCTAAATGCCCCACCTACCACCACCAGCAGCAGCACAGTGGGCTGCCTCCAATACAGCAGCTGCAGTATTGGCTTGAGCTCCTCAGGGAGAGGAGCCCCAGACAAACCCTATGCACTAGCACTGCCACTGGGAAGTGCCTCCAAGGACACACTTCGGGGATGGGGAAAGTATTTCAGCAGAGGAGAGGCAGGCAGTGTTAGATATGTGGTTTAGCTCATGTGCTATAGGAGACCAGGCGCTCCACACAATAAAACCTTCCAAGAGGCCCACGTGAAACATGAGCGGAAGTCAATACCAGGTTGTGGGCAGGATGGAACATCTATGTACTGGATCCCGCCTCTCACTGTCCAGATAGAGTTAACTAGTGATACTACTGAAAGTTTGTGTCCCTCTCAAATTCCAATGTTTAATCCTAATCCCCAAAGTGATAGTATTTGGAGGTGGGGTCTTTACGGTGTGACCAGGTCATGCAGGCAGAACTCTCATGAATAGGTCACTGCCCTTATAAAGAAGACCCCAGCCCTAGCTGGTTTGGCTCAGTGGATAGAGCTTTGGCCTACAGATTGAAGGGTCTCAGGTTCGATTCAGTCTGAGACGTGTACCTCAGTTGCAGGCTCAATTCCCAGCCCTGGTCAGGGCGCATGCAGGAATTAACCAATTGATGTGTCTCTTTCACATAGTTGTTTCTCTGTCTCTCCCTCTCTCTTCCTCTCTCTTTAAAAATCAATTTAAACACACACACACACACACACACACACACACACACACACACACACGGAAAGTATGAGAAACTGACACAGTCAAGCATTAAGACATGGCAACTGAATGCAATGTGGTGTCTTGAGTAGGCTCCTAGAACAGAAAAAGACATCAGGTGACACCTAAGGACATCTGCAGTGTGGACTTTGTTTAATAATCATGTTTCAGTGCTGGTTCCTCAGTTGTCACAAATGTACCACATACAAGGTGTTAATAATGAAGCAGAATGGGTATGGAGTGCATGAGAACTCTCTGTACTAATAATGTTTCTATAAACCTAAAAGTGTTCTACAATAAAAAAGCTTATTTAAAAAGACCACCAAAATACCTCTTGCCTTTCCCACTGTGTTGATATTTTCCCTGATGTGTAAAAACAGTCTGCCAACACCTTCGCAGGAATCCGGGCTGTGACGTCAAACTCTACCAGCGACTTTGTTTCCGCCATCGTTGCCGCCACGCAGATGGTCACTTTTACTCAGTCTTGATCCTTGAGGGCTGTCCTTGGAATATTCTGAGTGCCAAAGTGAGAACACACCTACACAGCACGTTAGCATACCGAAGTATAAAGGCAGGGTATATATCAAAGAACACTTGTGTAAGTGTTTGAGTTGTGAGCTGAACTAATCTCTTTTTCCCCTCATGGAAAATCATATTTACTTGAAAGAAAACTGACAAACTATGGCTATTTGAACGTAGCTATTTCGCAGAGTATAACTGACAATGAAGTGAGCCTGTCACTTTGAGGAAAACATTTATAGCATTTGTGGCCAGTGATAAAATTCAAACTGTCACACATTAGAATTTTACACAATGGTCATGAACTCAAGTGGTACCTTAGAGCCCAGGATCTCTGTTGATTGGCAGATTTTCTTGTAGAATGTATTTTCAGCTTCCTCACGTTTTATGCTTTCGAATAAATAAATGTCATTGCATTATTAATATCTGAATGCATTTTTAAAGCCACCATTTACATATGAAGTGTTTCTTTTCTTGCTCTACAAGTATGAGTAGTCTGTGCCTGGGTTTGGTGATGTTGATGATAATTCCACTGCAGGGCAGAGGGTGAAGGGACGGTGGCTGTTCCAATTGTCTTGAAGGTCTGAATATTGTCGATGTCCCTGCCAATCTGGGGGGAATTTAACTGTCTATATGGGAGATGCTATATGGGCACAGTGATCTGTGGAAAGCAGAGCCTGAGTGAGGACTCATGTGAAAGGGGTTTATTGAGGGAGCACTGTCAGCAGAGAGGCAGTGAGGGCAGCAACAAATGGCAGGGGGGTGAGGGGGCTGAGTAAGGATGTGGTCTTGGTTGGAGCCTGGTTTCTGCTACTCCTGCAGGGAGCGCTGGAATGTGAATTGAAACCACACCAGAGTTGGTCCCACTGTGGGCAAGGTTTTGGCCTTTTGTTGTACTTGGGATGGGCCTTTGCCTGTCGCATGGGTGTAACCTTCTGGGCCAGGAAGCTGTCATTGTCCCAAGGACACTTCTCTGGAAAAAGGCAGCAGGGAGTCCTTAGAAGCAAACATCATAGCAGCTGGAGGCTGGTGCCCAGACATCTGGCCAGGGCACAGGGAGTGTCAACACAAGGTTTCAGTAGATTCCTATTTGTTTTGAATTAAGGTCCATCTCAATTGCCAGGATGACTGGGGTGGCCCATGTGTGGCATGCTAGACCAGATGCACCTTCTTCCTGGGTACTTCCAGCCCAGACTCGATGAGGGCCTGGCAGCAATTCAAGAATTAGCAGGGTCTTGGAGCTTTGTCATGAGACCAGCCCTTGGGATCCCAAGTTCTTTTTGACCCTTGCACTTTAACTGTTTTGGAAAAGTTGGTTCGCAATGCATGCCTACATGCATGGCATACAGATAGACATGAGAGCAAGGCATAGGACATACAAATAAGTGGCTTTTAGTCAATTTCAAAGTTTGCACTACTCTATAGAGCTCTTGCATCCTGTTTTGGCTGTCAACATGTGGCCCCGCATTTTTCTGTAGAACACAATTATTGGTTTTTATATTGTTGCCTGTATATTTTATATTTGGACCTAGAAGAAGACTATTAAGGCTAACTATTATTAACTCTTAGGAATCAGAGAATAAAAGGGATGGATGTGGAACAAATCTTCTAACAGAATTCTCTAGAAGTAAGGTGGTCTTGAAGGAGGGAAGTTTTAGTTGGAGGCTATGAGAAAGGCCCTTTGAATATTCTGAGGCAGTGAGGGCAGCAACACAAGGCAGGGGGAAGGGTTTTATTGCTTGCCTATCTGAGAACAGGAAAGCATTTCTTGGAAGTGTGCTTGTGATATCAATCCCTGTTCAAACACAGAGATCCATCACGTGGTTGCTTCACTTTCTAATTGATAAGTTGAGAACAGACTCCACTCACACATCTGGGCACATCTGGACCATACACAACTGGGCAGAGAGATGTACAATTAAATGTTCTCCAACTTCACCCTGTCTCTCAGATTGTTGAGTTTTAGGGAAACTGAGGAAGCAGTAGAAATGGTAGCTGTGAGAGCAATTTGTGCTCTAATCAGAACCAAGTCCCCGAGGAGACTGCAGGCACTTGGTGTTGAGAATCGTAACACTGGGATTTATTGTTTTGGTGAAACTGCCCTGACCATGAATGAACTTTGCCTGCGAGGTTGCTTTATAACAAGATTTTTATTGTATAGAGAATAACTGCACATAGATATTTAATCAATAGGTAGTGAAGCCAATCAGTTTTTCATGAGACAAAAATGCTATAATAGTAACCTTCTGCCTCTGTAGTCTGTTATTTTTCTTTACTCAATGAGATACAAAAAATATTTTCTCCATGAGCAAAATGCTCATTTCCCAAGTGCATTTTCAACAAGAAGTGTGTCATTGAGGTTCCAGGGAACCACCTGCATCCATAATTCATTGGCCACACGAGCAGAGAGACAGTGTGACTTTCAGTAGGGTGTTTTGTTAAGAGATGATGACAAGCACCCAAGATGCCAATTTCAGTACTAAACAGAAAAAGATGTGTCTTCTAAAATAAACAATATAAATTCAACTAGATACCAACCTTCAACTGGATAAAATTAGAAAAATTAACATTTACATCTAACATTTATTTAGCTCCGTGCTAAGCACCTTACACAGGGTTAATGCAATTAATCTCTACAAAATCCCACGAGTCAGGCACTCCTGTTCTTCTCATTTGCAAGATGGAGAATTGAGGTCACCCAAGTAGGAAGCATCAGAACTGGGATTTAAACTCAGGTACGCTGAGTCCAGCGCCTAGGTAGGTGGACTCCTGAAGGTGGGCGCTGGCCCCTATGGAAGGGGAAGGGAGCAGGGCCTGGTTCTCAGCCAGACTGACCTTCTCTTCTGGGACCCAGCTTCACAGAACAGAGCCCAGGAATCAGAACAAAGTCACACTCTTCTCTTCCACAAATATGGTGAGGGAAGAGACGGGTCCCTCTCCTCCTGAACAGAGGGTGGGCATTCTTGTGGGAAAGGGTGGACTCATCATTCCCTGGTTGAGAGGGTGCCCAGCTTAGGGGAAGAACACTATGCTGGGGGTTAGGGATGGACATGGGCCCACACCCATACTCCACCCTACACCAGCTGTGTGACCCAGGGCAAAGCTCGGTCTTTCTCTGATGAAAGATTTTCTGCATCACCCATGAGACGTTCAGTGGACAGAAACAGATGTAGATGTAAGTATGGGTCCAACTTGTGGAGACTCATCTGAGTCACATGGTAGAGTCGGTGTCCTTATCAATTGGGAAGGAAGGATTGCACAACATGCAGTTCTAGGCAAGTGACAATTCGGAAATGATTTCTACCTTATGTCAAACACCACAGCAGACTTTATTTATTTCTTAATGCATTTTTTACCATTTTCTTATTATTAAGGTATTACATGCATCCATATCTCCCCATTGTTTCCCCTCCCATACATACATCCATAAAGACCCTTTCTATTTTGAAATTAATATTTGCTTGTAATTCTTGTTTCTTGAGGGAATTATTTTTACATGGAGCTCTCTAATGCATTTAAAGTCTGCTGTGGTGATGTGATGCTTCCCTTAAGAAACAAGAATTATAAGCAAATGTTAATTTCAAAATAGGAAGGGACTTTATGTATAAAAACAAAAGAAGAAATCACAAAGGAAAAGATTTGTGGTGAAAACTAAGTTTGACATTTTAACCCTCTAAAAACCTAGGGTAAATATTTAACAGGAACAGTTGAATCATTTGATAATCATTCAAATTCTTATTAAATTGACAGTTTGTTAAAGAAATTAATCATTTTATATTACATGTTGGAAAGATTTTTCCTTATATCATTGATAATGCAAAGTGCTTAAGCAGAGTTTCCTTTTAACTATTCTTTGCTAAATGACAATTTTATATATTTGAATCCATTTCTTTTCCTGTATAATTTTGTTTTGTTTTGAAATCACTCTACTGAATATTATTAATGATTTCATTCAAAATAATTCCTCATTCTTTTATGATTTTATATTTTGCTTTCAAATATTTTATCCATCTGGAATTTATTAATATTAAGAATGGTCCAAAGATCCGGGTTTATTTTTATTTTTTTACAGATGTCCTCAAAATGTTTGTTGAATAATCCATTTTCCCTACTGATTTCAAGTGACACTTTTATCATAAATTACATTCTCATATGCTTATTTGTATTCTTAATTCACCTTCTATTCCATTGATCTGTCTTCTAGTCAAGTTCAGTTCTAACTTTCATTGTTACTTTACAATGCATTTGAGTATCTGATAGGGTGAGTCTGATTATTCTCCTTTCTCCCTAACCCAAACTTTTCTTAACTCTTTTCCCTCATTTGTTCTCTTTGTCATGGTAGCCTGCTAAATTCCCACTGAAATTTTATTGTATTGCTTTGAACTTATGGATATATTTAGAAATCATTAATATTCATAGAGGTTCTTCTTTATAAAAACACAGCATACATGCTATTTTATACTTTCCTTTAAAGCTATTTTTAAAGACTTAAAACATGCACACAATATTAGCCCATGTAAGGTGCTTAGCACAGAGCTAAATAAATGTTAGATGTAAAGGTTAATTTTTCTAACTTTATCCAGTTGAAGGTTGGTATCTAGTTGAATTTATATTGTTTATTTTAGAAGACACATCTTTTTCTGTTTAGTACTGAAATTGGCATCTTGGGTGCTTGTCATCATCTCTTAACAAAACACCCTACTGAAAGTCACACTGTCTCTCTGCTCGTGTGGCCAATGAATTATGGATGCAGGTGGTTCCCTGGAACCTCAATGACACACTTCTTGTTGAAAATGCACTTGGGAAATGAGCGTTTTGCTCATGGAGAAAATATTTTTTTGTATCTCATTGAGTAAAGTAAAACACCACTTCAATATTTACAGTGAAATACGAACCCTTACTGTCATTACGTGTCTCCTGTTCAGTAGTTTTTATTCCGCCAAACCTATTGTCTTCATACTGTGGTAGATGAGGAGTAAGTAAACTATTTCAATAGAAGTAGATAAAACATTTTAAAAAAATTCAGCACCCATCCATGCTTAGAAAAACACATGCCAATCAAATCAGAAAACTAAGACTAAAAGGGGACTTTCTCAATCTAAAAAGGGCATCTAAAAAAAAACAAAAAACCTACAGGTTAGTTAGGTTGACCAAAAAAGAGAGAGAGAGAGAGAGAGAGAGAGAGAGAGAGGAAGAGAGAGAGAGAAAGAGAGAGAGAGAGAGAGAGAGAGAGATCTCAGAATGCTAAAATAAAAAGTAGTCTTGCCGAAACCGGTTTGGCTCACTGGATAGAGAGTCAGCCTGTGGACTGAAAGGTCCCAGGTTTGATTCCGGTCAAGGGCATTTACCTTGGTTGTGGGCACATCCCCAGTAAAGGGTGTGCAAGAGGCAGCTGATCAATGATTCTCTCTCATCAATGTTTCTAACTCTCTATTCCTCTCTCTTCCTCTCTGTAAAAAATCAAATATATATATATATATATATATATATATATATATATATATATTTTAAAGTGGTCTCGTTACTACTGTCCTTAACAGAATTTTAAATATACGATAAGGGCCGAGACTGGTTTGGCTCAGCGGTAGAGCCTCGGTCTGCGGACTGAAAGGTCCCGGGTTCGATTCCCGGTCAAGGGCATGTACAATGGTTGCAGGCACATCCCCAGTAGGGGGTGTGCAAGAGGCAGCTGGTTGATGTTTCTCTCTCATCGACGTTTCTAGCTCTCTATCTCTCTCCCTTCCTCTCTGTAAAATATCAATAAAAAAATATATTAAAAAAATAAATAAATAAATATACGATAAGGGAATCATTTGACCTGAAAGACAAATTTCTACAAAGATACAAACTACTGAAACAAAATAAAAATTAATATAAAATCCCAGCAGACCTATAACAAATAAGAGATTGAATTATTCATCCAAAATCTCCCCACTAAGAAAAATCCCAGGACAGCATGGCCTGACCAGTAAGTTCTATTGAACATTTAAAAAATGAACAGCAGTCCTTCACAAATTAAAAAAAAAAATAGAACATGATGGGTCATTGTCTAATTCATTTTATAAGACCAGTATTACTTTGATACCACAATCAGACAAAGGCATCAGAAGAAATTACAGACCAGAACATAGGCATGTAAATCTTCAATAAAGTGCCTGCCACTCAAAGCCAGCACCACACAGGACCATGCGGGGCTGGTCTCAGAATAGAATGTTGGTTTCACATTTGGCATTTCCATTTGTGTCACCTTTACACATTCGGGTTCTCCTCCGAGACTTTCCATTTTTTGGCATTCATTTTATATGTGTTTGCCCTTTGAGTAATTTATGATGGCTGCTGTAGAGTATTTGTCAGATAATCCTAGTCTTTGTCATCTTGCTGTTGTCATCTATTTTTATTCAGTTAGTGATTTTTCTGGTTCTCTGGATGGTGAGTGATTTTGGGTAGAAATCAGAACATTCCAGCTATTATTTTATGAAAGGTGGCAGTGTTGCAGCATCATTGTGTCAGGTAGAAGTGGGGATTCCAGCATCCCACCTTGCCTCCACTGCTACCTCCTTGATTGGGAAAATGGGGGTGCCCAGTTATCACTCTCCATGTGGCCTCCACTCACAAAATAGAGGGAGGGTGGCCTCATTCCCTCTGAGTGGTGTTAGAAGTCCTGAGTCTACACTAGGTCTTCCCTGACATCACTCCAGTGGGGAGGGGAATGTGTCCTGTTATTCTGGGTTGTCCTCTTCTCCAGGACCCAGTTGGACATGTGAGGCATAAAGAAAACCCAGAGAACTCCTGCCATATTATATATACTTTGAGTCCTAAGGTCCCTAGCCATCTGCCTGATTCTTTCCACCTTTCATGTCTTCCTATGTTTGTTTACAAATGACACCAGGGTTTTGGTTGGACTTAGAGGACTAATGAAAACTACGTCTACTCGGTCTTCCTAGGATTGATGTCCCCCCTTCTCTGGTTTTAATTGAGCATCATCTCTGATTCCATTTTATTTCCTTTTGTGCTTGTCACTCATACTTCCTTTGAAAACATGTAAGTGCTTACCACATAGATTTTAAATAATCTGCAACCATCTTTAAATAACACTGCATCACATCACCTGGAGTGTAGGAACCTTATGACAGAGATCTCCAACTGCCCTCTCCTGTTGCTACCACTTGTTTCTCTTACCACGTGATCTAAGAACCCAATGCATTGTTATTACTATTGCTTTAAACAAACTCCCTTTTAGATCAGTTAAGATTAAGAATAGGAGAGATAATTTTACTTTACCTTCATTTATTTCTGCTCCGAATATGCTTGATAAAGATTGAAAGGGAAATAAATGGTATCAATAAACAAACAAAATGGCCCTAAAGACATTTTTGTGGGGTTCAAAGCTGATACATGTTTGGGAGTCCTATTGAAGAAAAGCAATGTGAAATGAGGGATATAGAAGTAAGGCTGGGCCGTGGGAGGACCGTGACTGAGAGGTCCTGAGCCCTCAGCCCTGTGAGCTGCTATAGACCCAACTTGGTCTCAATGGGTGAACGGTGCTGCCCCATGGTGGAACTGAAGTGCTCCGTGGATGTGATGGTGTTGGGGCACTCTTTACGTGTGAGCACGAACACTGCGTGTATGGACTGAGAGGCCAGACCCCTGGCTCCACCAGAGGTCATCTGGGATCCATCACCAATCTCATACCCAGGCCTTGCCTGGACCAGGTAAACCAGAAATACTGGAGGCGGGGCCCAGGCTCCAAGTTTATTAAACTCCCAGATGGTCCCCATGGTAACTGAGGTGAGCACCACTCTAGATGGAGACTCACCCACTGCAGGGGAGGTAGTGTTCGGAGCCAAGCCAAGAGACACTGTCCCTAAGACAAGAGGGGGGCTAGGGACAAAGACCCTGAGTAATCCCTTCCAAACCTTCCCAAATTTTTCTAAAAGGGAACCAAAGGGGCAGCTTGGTGGCTGGGAGGAAGAGGAAGAAAGCCAGACTCTCCCTTCGGGTAGTCATGCACACAGACCACATCTCCCATATATTATTACAAAGCTTAGACTTTACTGGGTGTCATCACTGGTTCTTAACAATCATAAGAGCTGTGTTCCGGCCTCGGGAGTTGCAGAGTCTGGCCAACCCCAGAAAGTGCAGCCAATTCAAATAGATTGCACTTTAACACAGCATGAAACATTCCCCTCTCCACCCACATTTATGGGTTTCTTCCCTGTGCTGCAAACCAATTATCAAAAGAGCTTCTGATTTGTTTCAATATGGGTTTGAAGCTGGCTACCATTCTAGGCCTTTGGTTAGCACAGGCCTGAAGCCAGCGTCACGCTGGGCGAGGCTGTGGGGTGGCTCCCTTCCCCATTCATTGCCCTGCTCTATTGTAACTGTCTGTGAGAACTCTCATGAGTGCTGGAGGAGGGTCCGCACTCCAGAAATTGGCTGTGTCAGCTCAACACTTGGGTTTACATTAGGACCATGAAAAATTAAATCTATTGAGGGAGAAGGAAGCAAAATAAAACTGAAAATCCTCTAGGTACGATCTTTGACTTCAAAGTAGGTGCAGAACTGGGTTTTAGGTCTCTGTGGACCAACCCTGGGGCTCACCTATGCCATGAAGGAGGAAAGCTGTGAATCACAGGAGTCTGGTGCTGGTCTCCCATGTGGGTGAGAGCACAGAGGCCGATGGTGGAGGCTCAGGTGTGTTTTCTTTAAAGCTCCATGGGTATCTAAGCGTTTGTGATAATACTGCTTTTCAACATGGTCAGTTTGGTGATTTCTGCGGCCCCAGCTCATTTGTGGTGCCTTATGTTAGCAAAGAATGAGGACGTGGAAACCAGGAAGTCTGACAGAAAACATTTTGTTCACATTGATGCAGAGTTTCAGGAACAATCAAAAGGAGGCTCAATGGAAAGCATTTTCCATTTCCCTTTGGAAGCAGCATCTGATTCTCACCAAAGGAAAGAGAAACTGGTCTGATGACGCCAGGGAGGTGACACCACGGCTTTCTGGGCTTTCCTTTGTCTTGTGAATTCCGACAGTTTCCTAACTCTGTCCAAGGCAGCTGTGGCCTCCTCTTGCTCAGCTCCCAGAAGTCACAGAACCTTCAAGTTTCACACACTTAGCCTGCAGCTCTGAGGCCTCTCCCACATCCCATTTGTATGCACAGACCCCTCCCCTGCAGAAGACTTCATTTCCTGGCCAGGGGTTGAGCCAGCAGAGCTGCCGTCCAGATGTTTCCCAGCACTTACAAGAGTGGCCAGACCCACATTTGCAACACCTGTGCTGAGTGCCCCTGGAGAGGGCCCCACTATCAGAGAGAGGTGTCATCACAAAGCACGTGTGACACCAGTCTGGCTGGAGACCCTGTGGCAGGTGACTTCTCACTGGTGCCTCCCAACATGGGCTCCATTCTAGGAGTGAGCTACTTGTTATTGCTGCTTCTGCTCTTGTGCTCCTCCGGTGTCTTTGTTGTATCTTACATCAAGCATGTCAACACTCATGGAGAGAGGTGCTTTCCCCAGATGTGCCCGAGACAGGAAATGATTCCACATGGTACCCTCAGGACACAACAGAGCCTGCAGACAGTTCCCGCCATACACAGTGACTGGAAAAACAAAGCAAGGATACAGCAGGCATGCCCTATGCCCGGGTCACCTGGGAGGGTGCAGGCTGACCTGCTCTGGTCCTCCTGGGTCACTGTGGCAAAATTATGGATTGCATAGGACTGCACAGAGGGTGTGGCCTGCAGCAGGTGCAGAGCCCCCCCTCTCCCTGACCTTGGCTGTTTGATGGGCTGTTAGAAATGTAGGTTTGCAGTTCAATATACAGGCCAAGGGTGGAGCTATAGATGTAGAATCGAGGTAAGCTGAAAGATGGTTCCCCCAAAACTGTCTGCATCCTAATGCCCAGGACCCATGATTGTTAGTTTGTGAAGGGTCTGGCCAATGTGACTGAATCAGGGACATTGCCTTGGGGAGATCATCCTGGACTGTGGAGGTGTCCAGGATAATCCCTAAAAGAGAGGAGTTAGAGGGGGTGTGGCATGCAGATGCCAGGAGGACAGTATGACTACAGAGGCCACAGTCAAGGACTGCAGCAGCCACCAGACACCGGGGGATGAAAAAACAGATTCTGGAGTCCCCGGAGTGAGTGCAGACCTGCCATCACCTTGACTTTATTTAGCTCAGCGATGCTGCATGGGCTTTTGGCCTCCAGAATTAGAAGAGAATATGTGTGTGTTATTTAAGCCGCCAAGTCTGTAGGTGACAATAGAAGCTACAGGATGCTAACCCAGAGATATTATGGAATAGGGCCAAGGATAGAGCTTTGGAAAGGACTTCTATTTAAGGGATTGTTGTGGGAACACAGGGAAAAGCTGTCAGAAACTGAGAGATCGGGAAGGTAGAGAGAAAACAGGACTAGGACTGAGCTCCTCCCTGCACGGGGCCCAGCCCCATCCCAGGGTCCCCATACAGCATTCTCCTCCAGATATTTCCAGACACCTACTGACATGGGCTCCGGAGTCTCTTGGTTCCATCTCAATCCAGAGGTGTGTACTCTGGTGAGTGAACACCTCCCCACACCTCAGTTCCTGCAGCTGGGAGGATGCAGGTGATACTAATAGCTCTCATGGTCCGAGTGACAAGCCAGGTGAATACTCCATGCATTTGGAGAAAGCTACCTCTTCCTGGGTCTCAGGAGATGGATGCAGTGAGTAGTGTTCAGAAGTGACCTTGGGAAGAGATGCCACTTCACTTACTACCCTCTCTAGAAAATTCTACCCATTCCCCACATGGATCACTTATGCCTTGGGGTTGGGTAGTCACCTGACCCCTAAAAGGCCTCTATGGATACAACTTTCTGCCTGATTGAGCTAGCATTCCTCCCCAGGCCACCCAACATACCCCTGGCAGGTGCTACCCACAAAGGAGCTGCGTCAGGTCTGGTGTTTTCTTTGGTGAGCTCTCAGGCTTCATATGCAAGAGGTAGCTCACCAATGTTATCAATAGCGTGGCCAGAAAAATGGATCTAAGAGGAAGGCCTGTCTGAGAACTCAGGGAGCCCACGAAAGGGCACAACTGGCGTTCGTTTGTTAGAAGTGGACAGGATCCGGCCAATGGGGCCTGTGAGTACGGGCTCCATGCTTGAGGCCTTTGAGCTCAGCATGTCCCACCAGGTCCCTGAGATCCGTGGAAGCTTTGTGGAAGACCTTGCCTCCAAGGCAGAGCCTTCTGAGCCCACTGCCCCTTAACTTCCTCCTTTCCCTGAAACGTGGGCAGCTGGTCTGGTCCTTTTGTCCCTGTGCCTAATCCCTGCGAGCCTTCCATAAAGGAGCTGAGAAAATACCGTCTGACTCCGGGAGTTAGTGGGATATCTACCCCACACTGTCTACAGAAGACTACTCAGCTCTTCACTCAAATGCCAAGATATAAATACTTCTATTCTCTGGGTTGAGAATCTTCAAATCCAAAATAACTACTCCTTAGCTCAGCAATCCCTAACTTGTGATTTCAGCCCCCAGTGGGAAGTTCCAGTCACTTGTGGAGGGGTATGTGAGTGAAAAATTAGGAACACATGTCTGGTTGGGTGCACAGTCAGTTGCAATAGCAGAATGTCTGTGGCCAAGAGGCAGTGAATGGGGTGACTCAGCCCCCAATCCTCTCTCTACTCCAGGCGTCCTGTCTACCCACTGCTTCCCTGTAAAGGGGCACCCACACACAGAGGGCCAGATCAAGGCGGGACCCCCAGACTGCATTTCCCACAGTTTGGAGAGAGCACCCACAGAGCCAGAGTGAGTCAGAGCAGGGCACAGTGGGTGCATGCTTCCCTGGTGACAATTTTTTTCCAAGGAAGTTGAATGCTTGAAAGTTGTAGGCTCAGGCGTGGCCAAATTAATCCAGATCAGAAAGAAATGGAAAACTTATAACTGCATTTAAAAGTGAATTTCATCCTCCTAAGCCAAAGAACCTTGTGAAGCCTCTCAAGGCAGGCCATAGGACTTTCTAGAAGCTTGAAGAGTTATCACTGATGCTGCAGTAAAGACAGCGTTCCTACTGAAACAGGCTGGACCCATCCTCCAAGAGAATCCCCAGGTCCCTGCTCCCTCACTAGCTGCATGTGGTCCTCTGCAAGGAAGGAGCGCAGCAGCCACTGCTGGTCACTTGATGCAAAGCCCTCCCCGAGAATGTGCACGTGTGGAAAGCAGAGAGGAAGGAACACAGTTAATGAGGAAAAGCAGCTGGTGAGGAAAGAGAGGCAAGTTCAATGTTTGCTAATTATCCTATTTTCCCCCTTTCAAACCAGTAGGCTTATGCCTGATGCAACGGTGCCAGCAAAAGGCAGGAAGAGGACCGCCCACCCCCCAAGGTCCTGTTTTCCCCAGGGAAAGGTGCTGAGCAGACGCCAGGTGGACACAGAGCAGACTGGCCGTGGTGAGGGACAGAGGGAAGGTGTTGGGCAGAAAGGCACCCAGCAGAGTGGGGAAGGGGCCTTGGCCATGGTTCCCCCATAGAGGCCTCCGGATGGAGGCTATGCTGACAGGTGGGAACACGCTGGCCTGGAGAAGCCTGAGTCCTGACCACAGCTCCCTCCAGACCACGAGGTGCACTGACTTCCCCAAACTGCTGTGAGGGGACAGCTTCCCCACCAGCTCAATGGATGTGCTCAGGCCTGGAAGACTACATATAGGAGGTGGCCTGGAATTGGAGTCCCCAAGAGGTGGGTTTAGGGGGTCGCCATACATTTAGGTTTGGGACACAGTCCCCATTAGAACCTATTGTTCTGGCATCGCTATGACCAAAGTCCCTGTTCATCTAGCCAGGAGGCTGATGGCAGGGACCAAGAGGCGGCCTCAGCCACAGAGAGGAGTGAAGACATGAGCTTTGGGGGAGCATGGGTAGTGTTTGCTAATGTATTGTACAGTAAGGATGGAGGAAAAGAATCATCAGGAATAACCCTCCCATCTTTGATTGATCAATTAGAAATTATAATCATATAAATACCAGAAAAATGTGGCATCAGAAGTCGTTAGAGAAAAATGATCAAACATTCATTTTCAGTTTTGATCATGACCCATTTTCAATTTTGATCATGACCCTTTGCCAAGTCTCTGATGATTCAACATCGCTGCTGTTGACACTGGCATCCTGCTGGGAAAAATAAATTACAGGGAATATCAAATTTCCCCCTCAAAGTTGAACAGTCAGAGCTCATTTGAACAAACATGTCTGTGATACTATAGCTAAGTCGCGAGTAAGTCCTCATGAAAAGCGGGGGGCAGAAGGAAGCAGTAGAACCTTCACCCTCGCATTACTATTGCTTAACAAATTATCCACAAATCCCCTCTCCAAACACCAAGGTTTTCATTTGATTTTTAACCAAAAGGAAAATGGGCTGAGTCTCAGCCCTGCCCCTCCACTAGATAAGCTGGTAAAAGAGCCCCAAGGTGAAAACAGACAGAGAAGGGGAGATGAACCAGGGGAAGTCCGGGGCGAGTGACAGAGAGACGGCCTGAGCTGCAGGTCCTCACTGTATGTCACACACTTGCCACGTCCCCAGGAGTTCCCTGTCCTTCCTCGAACGCAGGTCAGAGACACTCCTGCTCACTCCTGGACGTGGGGAGCAGGAAACAGCCTGGGAGGAGGCAGTCTGGCCTGGTGGGGAATGCATGGAATTTAGCAGCAGACACACTTGGGTTCAGTCCTGAGCCTGGCACGCATTAGTTATATCTCTGGGGAAGTCGCTTCCCGGAGCCTTGTCTACAGACACAGATTATCCAGCAGGCGCCTTGGGCTCCGTGTGTGTGTGTGTGTGTGTGTGTGTGTGTGTGTGTGTGTGTGTGTATAGGGGTGGCAGGGAGTCACCTGCATGCAAAGCACCCAGCACAGCACCCAAGTGTATGGATGGGCCCTAAACAAGAGATTCCACTTCGGTCTCCAAAGAACTGCAGTTTAATTGTGGGAATCCAGTGAAACCCTTTCTAAAAATTCATAGGATTTAGCAATAGCATAAAAAAAGTCAAAGTGACGATTAAGGACATCTGTTATTCTACCATGATTAAAGAGCTTTATGTTTTTTTAAAAAAGTATTTTATATTTTTGCTTTTAACAATAAATTTGTGTTCTTAAGTGATAAATATGATAGAAATTTGACACCCACCTCTCTCCCCAAATCCCAGTCTTAACTTTAAGGTTTTCTTTATTACTTAGTTTCTGCTGATTAAGTGCTTCCCTAAATAACTTCTTTAAAAATTTTTTTATTGATTTCAGAGAGGAAGGGAGAGAGAGAGAGAGAGAGAGAGAGAGAGAGAGAGAGAGAGAGAGAGACATCAGTGATGAGAGAGAATCACTGGTCAACTGCCTCCTGCATGCCCCTTGCTGGGGATCAAGCCCACCACCTGGGCATGTGCTTGATGGGGAATCAAACTGTGACTTTCTGGTTCATGGGTGGATGCTCAACCACTGCGCCATGCTGGCTGGGCCAAGTCTCTTATTTAATTCACTGTTATAAGCAGAGGAGAGAGGAGAAGCACCCAAGTAACAGAGGGAAATGCAAATACAAACTAATCAGTCCACCCTCAGTGGCATAGACACTTAGCAGTTTCCACGCTCCTGGCTTCCTGCCTCCACTCCGTTCATCCCCCAGGTCATCGGGGCTTGGAGTTCAGCAGCCACAATTCCAGGTGGCTGGACAGACAGATCCTGTGTGGTCACCATGTTTTATAACGTCCTTTCTTCTGTGAAATATTACCATCGTTACACTTGGATTTTATCTACAATGTTGAAAACGGGTGTTTCAGCCAAGTTTAATACAAACAGATCTACATATTGAAATGTTTGAGGTTCACAGATGCAGCACATGAATCTGCCTGGTTGTAATTTTTTTAAGTGGGTAGATGAAGCTAAACATTCCTGTGGCACATCTTCTGAAAACCTAAGTCTGGGGAGATTTCTTAACAAACCCTTCCCTTGAATCAGCTCCTGTGTGATGTTCCTCTTTCATCTTCACCGTCTGGGAGCTTCAGGGGCCAGCTGTACTACAGAATGGACAAATCTCCAATTTGTCTTGATTTACGCCCTGCACACTGTTTGCCCTACATGGTAGAATTGGGAAAGTATGGGATGCGGAGATGAGAAAGGCTGAATGCTTGGACTCTGACTTCTCCCTGACTTTGCTGAATTACACAACCTTTCTGTATCAGTCAGCTATCGCCACAGCAATGTTGCATAACACATTGCCCTGAACTTCATGGCTTAATACAATATTTACTCCCATACTCATGAACCAACATGCTAATGCGATGGAGCTGGTCAGCCATGGTCTGGTTCAGGCAGTGCGTTCTCTGGGCTTGGGTCTGGGTTTTGGGTGAAACCTAGGTCTGCTGCACATGTTATGATCTGGGATCCAGGCTAGAGAGGCAGTGACCCCTCATGGGATGCTGTTTTGATGGCTGATCTTGGTGCTTAAGAGTCAAATCAAACTGCACAAGCGCATTGAAGACTTGTGCTCATTTCACTTCTGCTCGTGCTCTGTGGGCCAAAGCATGTCCCATGGCCACGCCTAGCATCAATGTAAGAAAAACATATGGAAGTACATTCCTCCTGAGGCTGCATGGGAGGATGGGAGGAGAGGAACATGAACATTTGTGAACAATCGCCCAGACACTCAGAATAGCCAAAGACCATCTGTAAAGCCAGAGATGATGCTTCCCACACCAGCGACAGATGCAGGTGTCTGTCCACTGGGTGAAGTCAGTATTGTCCTGGTCTAGTTGTGAACACACAGGAATAAAGAGCCAAGTGGACCTGCACACAGAGCTCCCATCTCCCCTCAGAGGCTTGTGTCCACAGCAGTGTGAAGGCTCCTCCACGTGCCCCGTGTGGCCTCCTCAGGACATCAGTACAGAGCAGCACTGGAAATGGATCTGCTGAAAAAACCTGTACGATTCCCCACGGCCCAGCTGCCTAGTTACCACGGCCCAGCTGCCTAGTTACCACAGCCCACATGCCTAGTTACCATGGCCCAGCTGCCTAGTTACCACGGCCCAGCTGCCTAGTTACCACAGCCCAGCTGCCTAGTTACCATGGTCCAGCTGCCTAGTTACCACGGCCCAGCTACCTAGTTACCACAGCCCAGCTGCCTAGTTACCACGGCCCAGCTGCCTAGTTACCACAGCCCAGCTGCCTAGTTACCACGGCCCAGCTGCCTAGTTACCACAGCCCACATGCCTAGTTACCATGGCCCAGCTGCCTAGTTACCACGGCCCAGCTGCCTAGTTACCACAGCCCAGCTGCCTAGTTACCATGGTCCAGCTGCCTAGTTACCACGGCCCAGCTACCTAGTTACCACAGCCCAGCTGCCTAGTTACCACGGCCCAGGTGAGGCAGAAGAATGCTCTCCTGTTGAGGTGAACTCAGCCTGAATCTTCCTCAGCCTTGATGTCTTGTTTTAGGAAAGGATTCCAAAGCCTTTGTTTCTCCACTTTCCTTGGGGAAAAAAGATTATCTTTTCCTCTTTATTTATTTTTCCAGTATTCATCCTCAGGCATAAGACAACCATATGGCAGCTACTTCGCTTTCACACCACGGGCTTCAGCTCTGGGGGGTGGAGAGGCGTGCTGAGAAAAGCCATCAGGAAACCAGACCCCACGTCCACAGCATCTCACTGCACAGGCTTCCAGTCACGAGCGCTCTGCAGGGCAGGCCGTTTCCTCGAGTTCAATTAAGAACCCCCGAGCCGTCAGCTGCACTTTCCTGCACACAGCTTGATGTGCGAGCTCAGCTGTGTGTTTAAGACGGGCATTCACGCCAGGCAGCCAGATGGACCCGGGCTCTAATTACAGATGCTTCTCTCTCCCTCTCATCATCAACAGGGGAGTCAGGAACAAGGCTCAGCCTCTCCTGAGCTTGAGTGTGGACTCCAAGCCTTTTATTTTCTAGGATTCTGTCATAATGATGAATTTTATTCCAACTGTGTGACACCTTAAAAAACACAAGTGACATTAGATACAGAGGCACCACCAACGGTGCTTAGGGAGCTAGCTGCCTTGGACTTTTGTAGGGCCACAGGGACAGCTGTGAGAGATGGCACCTGCTCGGGGGCCCAGGGCACAGAGGGCCTCGCTGCTCAGGGGTGGGCCTGCCCCTCCCACCATCTTCCAGCCTGGAATAGCAGGGTCCTGGCTGACCTCCCCATGACCCTCAGTGAAGAGATGAGACATCCTGTGTAGGAGAGCCACATTCACCCTGGGACTCCATCTCTTTGCCATTTTACAACTGGGAGCCAACTCCGGGAGCTTTCTGTTCTGATCCCGAGAATGGTAAAATGTGGACAGATTAAGGTCACAGATCCTGAAGGACACCCCACAGAGGGGATCCAGACAGATAACCAGGGCGGAGCTGCCGGGGCTGTTCTCATCACCTTCACCCGGTCCATCCACACCCACAGACCACCATGAACAAAATCCCAGGGGACCCACCCCAAGGGTAGGTTTCACTGGGCATCTCCAGGGGACCAACGGGTCTTCCTTTCTTTGGCAATGACTCTCACCGCCAGGCTCCAGGATTCAGTTGCCAAGGAGGGAGAAATTCTCCCACTCCTGCTGCCACCTCGGGAAGTCACAGTGGGTGCCCCGCCCTCCGGGTGCCAGGTTTCAGACCTCATGTTCATGTTTTCTAGACAAGACACAAACACGACCTCTGGGCCCTCACGTCTCTGGAGAGATGATCTGGAAAGTGCGATTTGGCTTCTCCAAAAAGGCGAGATAGTGAGGCCCAGACAGAGCGGCCTGCCTGGAATAATACAGTGAATCACAGAGGAAATGAGGGAGAAAACAGGATCCCAGGCTTGCAGCCCAGGATGCCACTGCCCTTCTCTTGTTGAAAGAGGGACACAGTTAAAACTCATCCACATAATACTTACTGCAAGGTCTTAGCTCACTGAGAGTATCACTCGATAAAAAAGCTCATAAAGGGCTGTCTCTAGGACAGGGCTTGTACATTTTCAATGTAATTAATTATGTAAGTCAAATGGGACTGATTTTGTACATGAGAAATATTTTGTGCACGTCAAGACTGATTAATTTTTATTTATTCACAAAGAAATGTTTTCAGCTTCCTATTATACACAAAACATCATCTGCATAAATGAGTATAATTCCTTTTCCAAGTTGTTAACATTAACCTTATGGCTAACATGTGTACTCACATATCTTAGTCATAAATAGAAGAGTACACATATAAACCAAATCAGAAATGAAAAGAGAAAGGTAACCTTCCCAAAAGCCTTTTAAGTCATAAGACTATTTCGAACAACTTCATGCAAATAAAGTGAGGTTAATGGGGTTTTGACCTCAAAACCTTTTTTTTTTTTTAAATATATTTTATTGATTTTTTACAGAGAGGAAAGGAGAGGGATAGAGAGCTAGAAACATCGACCAGCTGCCTTCTGCACACGCCCTATCGGGGATGTTCCCGCAACCAAGGTACATGCCCTTGACCGGAATCGAACCTGGGACCTTTCAGTTCGCAGTCCAACACTATCCATTGAGCCAAACTGGTTTTGGCGACTTTCTTTTTTTTTAAAATTTCTTTATTAAGGTATTACATATATGTCCTTATTCCCCCATTATCCCCCAAACCCCTCCCCCCATTCATACCCTTACCTCCCTGTTGTCTGTGACCATTGGTTAGACTTATAAGCATGCATATAAGTCCTTTGATTGATCTCTCCCCCTTACCACCACTGTCCCCTACCTTCCCTGAGTTTTGATGTTCTTTTTTTTTTTTGAATATTTAATAATAAATCTTTATTGTTCATATTATTACAAATGTTCCTCATTCCCCCCCCCCAATTGCTCCCCTACACCAAGTTTCCATTCAATTCTCTGCCCTTTCCCCATCCCCCATTGTCCTCAACCATAGGTGCAGTTTATGTTTAGTCTCTTCCCGTCCCGCCCCATTCCCCCGAGAATCATCAGTCCACTCCCTTTCCATACCTCTGATTCTATTATATTCACCAGTTAATATTGTTCATCATGATTTTTACTTCCCTTGGTTTTTAGACTCACTTGTTGATAGTTACGTGTTTGTTTATAATTTTTATCTTTATTTTCTTCCTCTTCCTAAAGAACCCCTTTTAGCAATTCATATAATTCTGGCTTGGCAGTGATGAATTCCTTTAGCTTAAATTTATTTGTGAAGCTCTTTATCTGGCCTTCGATTCTGAGTGATAACTTTGCTGGGTAGAGTATTTTTGGCTGTAGGTTCTTGTTGTTCATCACCTTGAATATTTCTTGCCATTCCCGTCTGGCCTGCATGGTTTCTGTTGAGAAATCAGCTGACAGTCGTATGGGTGCCCCTTTATAGGTAACTACCTGCTTTTGTCTTGCTGCTTTTAATATTCTCTCTTTGTCTTTAGCTCTTGGAATTTTAATTATGATGTGTCTTGGTGTGGTTCTTTTTGGATTCCTTTTGTTTGGGGTTCTGTGTGCTTCCTGGACGTATAAGTCTATTTCTTTCACCAGGTGGGGGAAGTCTTCTGTCACTATTTCTTTCAATATGTTTTCAGTATCTTGCTCTCTGTCATCTTCTGGGATGCCCATAATTCTGATGTTGGTTCGCTTGAAGTTGTCCCAGAGGTTTCTTACATTATCTTCAACTTTCTGGATTCTCTTGTCTTCTTGCTTCTGTGGAGGAGTGTCCTCTGGCTCTTTGTGTTCCAAATCTTGGACTTGATCCTTGCAATCTTCCAATCTGTTTTTAGGACTCTGTATAATATTATTTATTTCAGAGATTGTATGCTTTATTTCTAGTTGACCCTTCATTATTTCTTGTTGATCCCTTATCATATCCTCATAGGTCTCATTTATTTTATCGGCCTTTTCTAAGAGATTGTTGAACAACCTTATAAGCGTGGCTTTGAACTCTATATCCAGTCGCTTTTTGTCCTCCATTTCTTTCGTTTGTAATCTGTTTCCTCGTTTCGGCATTTTCGCTGCTTCCCTGAGTTGGTAGGTTGGGAGGATCAGCTGTGTCTATGCCAGCAGACAACCTTATTCCACTAGACTTGGAAACCTGCAAAAGCCGCTCTGAGTTCAGCTTGGATGGGGCAGAGTTTCTGGGTGGAGCTTACAGCCTTGGCTTCCGGTTAGCCCTGCCCTCGGAGGTTCCTGAGTCTCAGTGTACCTCAGGGTCCTTTGGTACTCGCTGCAAGCACCTCTGAGAGAAAGGCACTCTAGAGTTTTGCCCACTACCAGACAGTGTAGTCTCTCCCCCAACAAGCCCACAACTGGGGTTCAGAGCAGTTGGAAGTGGGGTTAAGAACAGTCCGGAGTTTATGTCTCCTTCCTGCTAGGGCAATCTCGCGGCCCAAACAACAGTCTGTCCTCTGTGCGCGCAATGTGCGCGACTCAGGGGCTCTGCTTTTTGCCGCTCTCCCTGAGCTTCTGCCTTACAGCCCAGATTCCCCCTGTATGAGGCTGGGGCCCGAGGGTCTTGCCCAGGACTGAGGTTCAGTGCAGTCAGAACTGGGGCTCAGCACAGTCCTGAGCTTTTGTCTTCTTCCCACTGGGGCAATTCAGCAGCTTAGCGAACAGTCCCTCCTCTGCGCGCAATGTGCGCGACTCGGGGGCTCTGCCTTTCTCGCTGCTCGGCTGAGCTTCCGCCTTACAGCCCAGATTCCCTCTTTGTGAGCCTGGGACCCCCGGGGTCTCGCCCAGAACTGGGGTTCAGTGCAGTCGGAGTTGGGGTTCAGCAAAGTCCAAAGCTTTTATGTCCTTCCCGCTGGGGAACGCCAGCCAGGCACTCAGCCGCCCCTCCTCTCCGGCTCCGTCCTCTCCCCGCGCGCGCACAGTGTCTCCGTACCTTCGGCTTTTACAGCTCCTCTGGCTTTCCTTCTGGTTTTCTCTTTCCTTCTAGTTGTAGAATTTCCAGTCAGTCAACTTTCCTGTAGTTCTGGATAGTGTCCACTCTATATTTTAGTTGTATTTTTTGAAATTGTTGAGTGCGGCTGCAGTTAGGCTTTTACCTCTGCCGCCATCTTGTTGTGAGTCGACCTCAAAACCTTTTAACCTGAGGCTATTTTGAGTAGAAACTGTTTAATCAGGATCTCAGGGTGAATGTGGTGTGAAATTCTTGTTTTCTCAAGTAAAGTCCATTAGACAAAATATAATTTTTCTCCTAATTTCTCTACATCAAAATATTTTTTTTTTGCTTATTTCCATTTTCATTTTACTGGAATAATTTCCATCAAGGTCAATTTTTTTCATGTATTAGGAAGAGTTTATAACAAAAAACAGTATCTGAATCCTCAGTTATTGTACTTTTAACAGTCACTGCTTTTGCCATTATAAGTTTTCCTTCTGTCATCATTACTCATTATTTCTACCAAGTCCAATTTTTCTGTCAAATTTTGAACAGAAAAATTTAGGCAGGAAGACTTATTTCTTGCAAAATTTTAGTCAGTAACTACTTTTACTCTGTGAAGTTTTAACCCTTGTCAATTTAATTTTGTATTGATTTTTTTCCTACAAATATTGTTGACTATGAATTGAATAAAATGTTTCTGTAATTTAAAAATCTCTGACAACATTTTTGAGCTAGTTTTTTTATGGGAAGATAGAGAATAAAGAGAGGAAGATGAGAATAGAGAGCTGAAAATGAGAGATGCAAAGAGTGACAGAGGCTGCAGATATGTTGAAGAGGCATTAGGGTAAGAGGAACAGAGATAGACAAACACCGTGTGGTTTCACTTATATGTGGAATCTAAAAAACAAAAAAACAAAAACACACACCAAAAAACACAAAACCAAAAACAAATGTGCAAACAAAGCAAAACAGAAACAGATTCCTAAATTCAGAGAATAAGCTGATGGTTGCCAGAGAGAAGGGAGGTAGAGGGATGGGTGAAAAAAATGAACATATGCAATCAAACATTCTATTACAATGTTTACAAAGCAGTTAGGGTAGAAAGAACAGGTTTGAATATTGGGTGGAAAGATGGTGTAGAAGGAAGGCATCTGCTTCCCCTTTGACCACTCAGGGTTTGAGAGGCGTGTTCTTTCCTTAATTTTTGTGGTAACACATTCTCCTGGTTTTATTCCTACCTTTATGCACACTTCTTTTCACTTCCTTGCAGGCTCATCTTCTCCTGCATGACTATAGTTAATGTCAAGATACCGGAATGTTTGATTCTAGTTTCTCTCCTCTTCCAAATGCAGTTTCCCACAGGAAGCGCATTCACTTCCATGGCTACAAAAGGCACTGATTGTTCCTTAGGAATATTCCAATGCATCCAAGTCTTCTCATCCCCATCAGCTTTTCCTTGGCCAGTGTTACCTGGCTACCTCTCATCTGAGTCCTAAGCACCCACCTGCCTCCATTTGTGTCCTCTATTGTCCCCTCTTTCTACAGGAGGAAGCAAAAAGATCTTATCAAAAGTCCCCTTTGGAGACCCCAATTGTACATATATTGGAAAAAATGATTTAATAAATAACGAATAAAATTGTCAAAACGGGATGAAAATTGAGATGCAAGAAGCTCAACAAATCCAAGAACAAGAGACATGCAAAGATCTCCATCCAAACAAACCATACTCAAATTGATTAAAACCAGTGATTAATAATGTCTAACAGTGGTCACCAACCAGTGGTCCATGAACTCTGAAAGGTTGGTGACCGCTGGTCTAGAAGAAGCCAGCTTTGCTTATTAACCATAATCGTCTTTGTTTAATCACTTCCCCAGGATCCCAATTAAAATTTACCAGCATAAATACCATCTTTGTTCTGATGCTATTTATAATGACATTTTAAGTAAATAACAATGCACCTTGGAAAAGTGGGAAGGTGAGTGTTCCTTTACAGGCAGCTGCTTCTAAAGGTGTGTGCTGGGGAGGTGAGGGTTCATCTACAGGAGCAGCAATAAAATCTTATGGCAGAAACATGCATAATCTCTTTCTTGCTCCTTCCCACATCTCGACCTGAGAAGCAATAGACAAACACTTCACTACTCAGTTCTTAGTAGTAAAATATGATTCACTTAAAAGGCTTTGAGTTTCTCACTGGTGTTCAGTGGTTAGAACTCAGTGGCCTTCATACCTAAGGGTCATGAATTGGATTCCTGGTCAAGAATATGTGAAGCTTTTACTCTGTAAACTTTAGTCTGGGTTGCAGGTTCTATCCCCGGTCCCAATCAGAGTACAGGCAAGAGGCAACAAATCAATGTGTCTCTCACATTGATTTTCCTCTTCTTCTTCTTCTTCTTCTTCTTCTTCTTCTTCTTCTTCTTCTTCTTCTTCTCTCTCTCTCTCTCTCTCTCTCTCTCTCTCTCTCTCTCTCCAACCCCATTCTCTCCTGCCCTTCCACTCTATTTAAAAATCAATGGAAAAAATACTCTCAGGTGAGGGTAGTGGGAAGGGCTTTGAGTTTCATCAGCAGAGAGGTTTAAAGTTGAGTGTCTTGAGTGTCAGGTGACCTGTGAGGTCTTTACATGAATTAACACATTAGATCCTGAGGGTGGGGGAGACAAATACAAATGTCCCTATTTTATAGATGAGAAAGGAACCTCAGGAGGCTAAAGAAATGTGTTAAAGGCAATATAGGAAAGCCTCAATGTTTATATAAAAACATTAGTCTCTGAAGTCTGCCTGACTTCAGAGACTAATCTCTGCGCTCTAAACAAAGCAGATGTTGAGGTCACCCATGGAGGTGGAAGGGTGACTCCGAGAGCTCCCTGTGGGCTTGCTTTTGTGCACTTTTCTAGAATGTATGGGAAATCAAAGTGCTTCTTTGGAATATTCAGTTAAATTCCATTTGCTTAACAAAATTTTCCTAGTCAACATCCAAGTTCCATTTCTAGAAAGGAAAACCAATGCCTGCCCGAAATTAACCCAAGTGGGACTCCCTTCTTGAGCCACACTCCATCTCCTTCCCCGCATTGTGTCCTTTACCATGTGGACTAAATGTGGAGCATCAGTTCATGTCCAGCTCTCTGTTGGACTGAGCTCCGATCAGCATACTTGAAGAGTGACCAGCTTGTTTCCTGACTTGAACGAGGGCATATTGTTTTTGTCCTTTCATTTCCACAGTTAAGATTCGCCTGAGGAGAAGAGCAAACCCATGTGCTGGACAGTCTCTTCTGGAATAAAGGAAATGGGGCAGATGGAAAGTGTTTGATGGAAAGGCTGTTTATCCTGGTGGGCAGCCTGGAGCCTCATTATGGATGGTGGGCACTTGTCCTGCCCCGGCCCGGCCCTTCGGTGCCACCTCTCCATGGCGGGGACACCTTGCCTTCACATAGGCTACTCCTTACAGGGGCCTCAGAAAGTGTTTTCAGGGGTCTGCAAATATTCTATAAAATGTTCTTTTTTTCATTTGAAGATTTTGATTTTATAACTTTGATATATTGAAAAAGAGTATGCTTGCCAGATCTATTTCTCTACCTCTTTCATCTATACTTGGTCATGGTACGTTTTGTGGCCAATGGGTCACTGATAGCTATGACATAAGCAGAAGCTGGAAAAGTGTCCATTAGGATCTGTCTTCTCGTCCTGTCTTTGGAACACAATGGCTATGTGAAAAAGACCGGGCTGGTCAGCTAGATGCTGGAGGCTTGTGGCTCACACATCATCCCAGCTGACTACCAAATGTGAGAGATGCCATGTAGGAAGCCATGCTGCCCAGTTGACTGGCCAGCTGCCTGCAGCTGCCTGAGGCAGCCATGTGAGAGTAGCAGAAGAACCGCCCCACTGCGCTCTGTCCAAGTTACCAATCCACAGAATCATGAGTTCTTAAATAAAAGTTGTTTGGGTGCTAGTTTGTTACTCAAGTAAAACCTGAGATAATGACATTATAATAAAATTAGCATATATGTGGGCCATCTGTATAATAGCCTCATGCTGACAGAAGATTTTTGTGTCCACGTGTGAAATGATGTTTATGATCTTATTGATTTATAGATTAATGAGAAAAGAATGGTATAATGGTGTAGAATAAACCTGTGGTACCTTCATTTGTTCTAACGAAGGTACCGGTAAGTGAAATCTTGACGCTTTATACAAATGGGGCCAGGGGCCAGATGAGGAAATGGGGAAATTGGTGGGGAACTGAGTCTGGAAGGTAAGGTATTGCTCCAACAATGCCAGGAACATGCTCTGACCCCCTCTCCCATCGCCTGCACCTTGCACTTCTCTCTGACTGGGGGCTGCTCATGGGCCCATTTCTTCCTGACGGTGTGCTCAGCTGGCTCTTCTCCGCTGAGTCCTGGCCTCCCCTCTTTCCCTGGGCCCCTTCTAATAGCAGATTTGTGGTTGCTCACAACCCTGGGCACAAGGCCATGTTGCTTTTATGCCAATTTTGTCTTATTTTGTGCCAATACATTGTCTTTAACACATGCCCAAATTTCCTTGGATGGAGGCCCCAAAGCAATGGATATTAAACCAGTGAGATCTGGGTCTCCCAAAATGAACCATTTCTCAAAAATAGTTCAGCTCCCCTGCCCCTCCCATAGCAGTTCAGTCTCATGTCCAACCCAGACCTGAGCCTGACCTCTCCTTCCTCCAGGGGTACCCCACCTGGACCCTACAAAAACAGACGATCAAAGACAAGATGGCGCAGGCTTATTGGGTGTGAAAGGGGGTGTTAGTAATAATTATTCTGAGACAACATGGTTATAAAGACATAGGTTTCCCTCTGTGTACAGTGTCACTGTCACAGTCCTTAAGGAAGGAGAAAGGATGCTTCCATTACCTTTTTTAAAATTTAAGATTTATAGGCAATGAAATACAAATAACCTAAGTGAACAACTCAATGCCTTTTGTAATGTATATGCATCTGTGTAAGCAACACCGATCAACAGAGACCAGCTGCACCCTCCACCTCACAAGATGTTCCTTCGTGATCCTTTCATTTAATCTCAAGGGCAACTTCAGTCTGGCTGTTTTTGAGATATTTGAAATTAGATCTTTTATTTTCTAATTAGATTCTGCTGTGATTATAAAACAGACTACAATTTCACTCTTTTGAAATTGATTTGACTTATTTCAGGGCCCAGCATGAGGCCCTCTTAGTAAACATTCCACGTGCATTCAAAGGCCAGGTTTTCTGCATGAGTTGGATGACGTGTTCTACCCAGGTCAATAGACTCGGTGGTTGGTAGGGCTGCTCTCCTCATCACATCCTGGCTGATATTATGTCTGCGTTTCCCACCGTCAGACTGCGCTCCCGAGAAGAGCAGCTGTTCTGAAGTTTCGGGTTCCTGGGTGAGTCTTCCAAGCACATTTCCATTCCTGCGCTGTGTTTACTTGCCTCAGACTGTCAGATCGCGCCAGATGTTAGTCATGTCTGTTTGGGATGCACAGGAGAGACAGCCAGCATTCAAGCCCCCGGTCCAGGACCAGCTGCTTCCAGGCCGTCGTGTGCACCAAGCCACCAACCCACCAAGCCACCGCACAGTTCACGGCTCCTCCCTGCAGGGACTCGAAGGGAGTGACCTGCACAGGGACCCAGAGCCAGCAGAGAGGTAGCAAGGGCTAGGCAACCTTCCCCGCCCCACAGGAGATGGGCCTTGGGTTGAGACTGAGTTGGAGGGTGTGGCTTAGGTGAGGAGGCCCCCAAGGGGAGCTTCTTGCATCACAGTTCACACCCTTGTGTCTACAGAGCACACCTGATGTCCCTGTGACCAGGTGGTGGGCAGGACCGAGCTGAGGAGCCTGGTAGAAGCTGGTGGGGTTCACTCACAAAGCAGTTAGTACACGTGGGGAATGACCCACACATCCTGCTCCTCTGAGTGTGTCATCCCAGGCTGCTGGAGCAAGAATACCTTGCATGGGGCGGCTTACAGGACAGACACTTGTTTCTTACAGTTCTGGAGGCTGAAGTCCAAGATCAAGGTGCAGGCCACTCTGCTTCCTGGGGAGGATGCTCTTCCTGGTTTGCAGATGGCTGATGGCTGAGTAGTTCTGCTGTGGTCTCACATGGTGTGAAGGTTGGGGTAGGGAGAGAGAGAGAGAGAGAGAGAGAAAGAGAGAGAGAGAGAGAGAGAGAGAAAGAGAGAGAGAGAGAGAGAGAGAGAGAGAGAGAGAGAGAGAGAGAGAGAGGAGAGAGAGGCACGTGGTCTAGTCTCCTCCAACTCAAGGTTTTGTTCAAATTGGCTTCCATCTTAGTTCTTTTCACAGCATGGAATTTTTAAAGCCAAATTTTAGTATGTTACTCAAATGCCAAAATGTTGCTAAGTAAATATGCTCAGTCTTCAAATGTGCTTTTGATTTTAAAGTGGGGAATATAGTCTTCTTATTACCTAACAAATTTGTGGAAGGAACGCGTGACAAGCAAAGTTTTTCTGATCATTTGCAACAGAATGCCAAGTGCAGCGTCTCCTGTCATCCTTCCCCCTCCTCAGAGGCTCCAAAGGCTGAGAAGAAGACAAGTTACCGCCCCGCCCCTCCCCCAGAGCCTGACCGGGGTGCTGACCACCGGCCTGAAGCAGGAGTGTCCAAAGGCCCTGATGCCGGCATTAGCCTGTCACCCATCTGCTCGCAGCCTATTCAATGTCAGGCTAAGAATTTATTGGTGAGTCGGCAAGGGTGAGACACATGCACAGGAAGATCTCATGGAGTTAGTGGTCTGGGATGGGGGCTCTCCCATCTGCCCCTGAGAGGGATGCTGCGTTTCACCCTCCCGTACCTGAAGTCAAATGAGGCACCTTCCCTTCGGCACCAGGGCTGTGAGGGATGCTGAGGTGGTGGGAAGTGTTTGATGTAGGAAAAACCAGAGGCTGTGACCACCCTGGCTTGCCTGGGTATGAAGCTAAGAGTTGGTGTTGACTGATGACAGTGCCCCCTTGGGGTTGGGATGCCCAGACGGAAAGTCTACCTGAACCCCCCGGCCCCACTCCCAGAAAAGCCCAGTAATTCTAGAGGAAGAGCAGAAATGCAAAGAGGAGAAGCAAAAAATAAGTATCTCTGTGCTGATCGTCTGAGCCCTGAGCTGGCCTGAGAGAAAGGAAGATGTTTCCCATTAAACAAAGGCTTGGAAGTTTGACATTGCACATAACTTTCAAAGCCTGCGTCCGCTTAAATGTTGGAGACAAGAAAAAATGCTCCCGCGATCACTGCTTCAAAAGCCCAGATATTGACCTAGCAAAACAAATTTTAAATAAGAGGTAAAAAATCGGGGAAAAAAAATAAAACAAGTTGCCATTATTGGTGGAGGCGATGGTTATTCTTCATACATGAATACAGCAGGGGTTTCAGATAGAAAATCACTATCTAAAAACAATAGCATTCATAGGTACCCTTGGCGGGAGAAATCACAAAATTAATGAATGAAACACTGCTCTTGCTCACGGTGACAAAATCACAGCATGCAGGAATGAGTAAAAACAAGCTGTTTGTGGAGAAAATAACACAATGCTACCGGAGAATGTAAAATAAGTTTTACATAAATGAAGAGAGAGGAAGCAAAAGATGGGAAGAAAAATCCCATTCACTCACAGGCAAACTCATATTCTCCCCAAACGAGAGGGTAAATTTAATGCCAAGGCAATAAAACTCCTACCAGGGTTTTCAGTGAAAGGGGCACACTAGTTCTAGAATCCGTGTGAAGGGGCAAATGGCCCTAATGGCCAAGCCTTTAAACAGAATTAAAAAAGGAAGGATTCGCCCCACCCAATATTGAGGCCTCTGATCCAGCATGAACCACAGCGGGGTGCTGGCTCAGGGCAATGAAATGTGTCCATGGAGCAGGACCAGGAGCGAGGCCATACACGCACGGGGAACAGCTGGGCCGCGATGGTGCTCGCTGCTGCTGGAGAAGAAACAGGCCGTTTAGAAAACAGAGGAAGGGCAATCAGCTACTTAATTGGATTAACAGCTTAAATGGAAAACTATTAGCAGAGAAGGTCAGAAAATGTCATTATCACTTTAGGATGAAGGAGCATTTCTTAAAGGACACGCACACAAAGAAAAATAAAGATAAATTTAAAAACTTCTGTGCCGTGGGAGACAGGCCAACCTTAAGAGAAGCTCTAAGCACCACTGGGGGTGAGGTGAAGGGTCAGTGTTGGGATCCTAGAAAGAAATCCTTTCAACCTAAGCAAGCAAACAAACCAACAGACTGAAAGGTAGACACCTCATAGAAAAATAGACAAAGGGCACGAGCAGTCATCCATCGAAAGCGGAATATACCCAAATGGCTGATGAACTTTTGAAAGGACGTTCTGTCTCACTAGTTATTGGGAGAAATCCAAATTAATGTTAAGTAGGCTCTCATCGTTGGTTAAAAAACAAAAGTGCCATTCTGGAGAGTGATGTTGGTAATGGGAGGGGCTATGGCTATGTGGGGGCAGGGGTATCTGTGTACCCCCCCCCTCAATTTTGTTATAAATCTAAAATTGCTCTAAAATAATTAAATCTTTTTAAAAATCTTAAAAAAGAGAGATACTATTTCTCATCTTTGGCCAAATTCTAAGATAAGGTACTACCCAACAAAACTATCAACTAAAATAAGTTTAGCGAAAATTGCTGAGTAATTTTCAAACATCATTAGACCCTCAAGTGTTGTGTGTGGCCCTAGGGGTCACTGTGCTGAAATTACGAAGGCCACCCTGGGTCTCCACTGATCCCGTGTACACGCCCTCAGCCCTCGCCGTCCTCTTTCTCCAAATGATGACCTGTGTGACCTTCCAGGCCACATGTCAAAGGGTCTCTAGTGACTTCATTCAAAGGAAGTTTTAATTTCAAGTTCATCAGATTTATCCGTGTATGAGTATATGTGTGTGTGTGTGTAAGTGTGTGTGAGTGAGTGTGTGTATGTGTGTGAGTTTGTATATAAGTGTGTGTGTGTGTTTGTGTGTGTGTGTGTGTGTGTGTGTGTGTGTGTGTGTGTGTTCAGACTCTGGGACAGTCCAGCCAGGCAGACATTTGGAGGTCGGTGATCCTTTGAGAAAACCTTCTTAAACTGTGCCCCTAAGCCAGGGCTGTCCCTGAGCCTCAGCGTGGTAACTCTTCCTCTGGACACGGCCACACATGTCACAGAGGGTCCAGCTGTCCTGGCTCCTGTGCCAGACCCTCCAGGGACTTCCTGCCCCCCCATCCCCTTTCCAAGGCCACCCCCTTGCGGAGTGAGGACACTTTTCATCTCTTTACTCTGAAATGGCTTCCTGCCTGCCCTTGCCTTGCCAGATCTTCCTCCCTCTGGACACGTCGTCCCTTCTTTCCAGCTCCCAGGCCTTGCGGAGGTATTTCCATCACTCCCACGAGCAAGCGTGGTTCCAAAGGAAACGAGGTGAAGCCCTGTGGTCAAATCGCTGCATTTCCTGACTCCTCCCAAACACTTCTCATGTGATGTTGGCCGAGCGTTCACTCTCCATCTGATCCAAGTTTCCCAGTGAGCCACCCAGGGCAGCTCTCAGTTACCAACGAGGAGTCAGAGGTGTGTCTTCCCCAGTCCCCACCGGACCCGGGGGTGGCCCACCACGGGCGGCTGGGAAAAGCGTGAGGACGTGCCCGTCCGGGCGTCTCTGTCCGGAGCCTCCCCCAGGAACCCACGTCCTTTCCTCCCAAACTTCTCTCTTCACCAACACATGACTCTTCCTCATCCTTATCTTGGTTGTTCCCACAACAGTCTGAGAAGAAGATAAGTAGAAAGAGAAGTAGGACTCGCTCATAATTTGGAATAGTCAAAGAAAAACATTTTTAAAATTTTGGAGTATTTCCCTTTTTCTGTGCCTTTCACAGGTCTGTATCACACCTGACTCTGGTCCATCCCTTTCCACATGTCATGTTAGGATTTTCCTGTGCCATTAAGTAGTCTCCGATATCTGGATTTTCACAGCAACTGTGTCCTAGCACTTAGGCCCCCCTTGGTTACTGGGAATATCATTCTTCCCTACTTTCTGCTGTTACAGATAACGCTGTGAAGGGTATTTTATCCTCTTCTCGCTCCCGGAGATGGACTTACTAGGTTAAAGGTTATACATGTGCATGCATCTTGTGTAAACCACAGTCAGTGTCTAAGATCGTCGATTTTCAACCCGTGTGCCACAAGAGTTTTTAAAACGTGCAGTACCTGACTATTTAGTCAAGGGCACCAACCCCTATCCCTTAGAGTCTAAGGCTTAGACTGTCAAATAAAAAAGTGACAACAGCCAGCACCACAATTGCCATCTGGTGTGAATGAATTAGAATGACACCTATATTTTTGTCAGATTGGCCAAATACATTTTTTCTGGTGTGCCACCGGATTTTAGTAATTAGCTTATGTGCCATGAAACGAGGAAGGTTGAAAATCGCTGTCTTAGACAATGGGTCTGGGACCCAGCCCATGGCTGTGTGAGAACAGTCCACCAGTTCCTCTTACTCTCCACGTAGCCCTCAGCTCCATCACAGCTGCAGCCGGGGTTCTGGGCCTCGAGGCTGGCCTGGGCCCCTGTGGTCCCGTCAGGACCGCTGGTCTCGGTCCTGCTGCTCCTCCCTTTGGTTCTGGCCAGAGCTGGGCCGCAACCTCCTGAGCTGGCCATCCACGGGCAGCGCTGTAGCGTTTGTCTTCTGGCATGGAAACCTTGTTGCTCCATCTCCTTCACATATTTCGGGACCTTTGCCGAGTCCTCACAGAAGCAGTTTGGAGGATCTCTGAGGACTTCACCCCCAAAGCACTCCTCTGTGCTACTCATCACAATGGAGCCCTCCCACCTGGACTCTCTGACCCGGGAAGGAAAGGAGCTCTCGGGCCCCTCCAAAGCCACTCCTGAGGAGTCAGCACAGCCATCACCTCCTGTGGAAGCCTGTCCATGCCCCCAGCACGCTTCTGTCCGCCTCCTGTGTCTGCAGATGAACACATTTTCCCTTCCCTCTGAAGATGCCCAGGAGACACGAGGCCTCCACTATCTTCTGAAATAGGTCATACAAACTACCTGGGAATATGCAGTGAGGCAATTGTACAAAGTCTCTCAAAACAACGGGCATTCAGGAGAATTCTGATACTATTATCTGGCATCTTCTTTCCTAATGAAAACTCCTCTTGGACTCAGTGCAGCCACCCAGAGGCCTGGCACAGGCTCCCTCCCCAGCTGCAAAGCCCCTCATCCATTTATCACCGGCTCATGTGTTAGAGTGTCTTCACTGCATTACCCAAGCTTACCACTCTGTGCTCCCAGTTTCCAACAGCTGGGTGCATCTCATGACCAATGCCCTGTGATGCTCAGAGTGGGGTCCAGCAGTCCTTCTGGGTGGTCCATAAAAAACCATCTGGAATTTCCTTTGGAATCATTCAAAGGGAGGACCTTGGTGGGAATCCACTCCCTTCCTGGTGAGGACCAGTCAGATTCCTCTGCCCTGGAGAAATGTGAGCCCTTGGAGTGCTCCTCAAACCTTGAACCAAGCAGTGCAACTCGGTGCCAGCAACTGGGGAACCTGGGACACAAAGATCCGCTCTGCAGTGTGCTGAGAGCCCAGCAGCAGAAGCCAGCGCCCAGCAGCACTCGGAGCCATCCTGAGCTGTCCTCTGCCGGGCACTCCCTCCATGCACCAAGCTCCCTCCCTCCCCATTTCCTGCCCACCTTGTTAGTAAACCTCTCCTCTTCGGAATCTGTCTCCTCTCCTCTCTTCCTATGCCTTTTCCAGGGAAATTTCAAGAGACCATTGCACGATATCCAACCGGAGCCTACTTCCAGGGCTGTTTGAGTATGGGACCTCTCCCCCAGGCCAAGGGTAGCAATCTCTCAGGATTGTTTATCTCCCATCTTCATTATGGTTCTGTGTCTTCCAACTAGACTTTCCTACAGTCTAGGTTTAGGGTTCCTTGTTTACTTAGCCGGATGGTATTGGACACGTTGCTTTGAATACACAAGATGCTGCGTATATGCTACTATCCAATGGGCACCAATAAATGTTTAATATCCAGCTCTCCAGAAAAAAAATAAAAATAAAAAAGCCAAACCAAAAAACACCTAATTATAATGTTTGCTAATTCCCACGGTGTGCATACTTCCCCAACACGCCATCACCGAAAATAGAATGGGGAACAGATACCCAGCATCACACCGCTATGCAGTATGTGCCCATTCAGATTGAATAAACAAATAACAGCTAATAGTATATGCTGTAATAAAAATAGTTAAGAAGTGGTACATTTGGGGAATTTATTATTTTTTGCTGATAACAATTTATTTAATCATAGACCAGAGAAAGAGAAGCAGCGATCAGACTCTCAAACCTCAGAGGGAAAGTAGGGGAGGGTGGGGGTAAGGGGAAGAGATCAACCAAAGGACTTGTGTGCATGCACATGGGCCTAGCCGGTGGCCATGGACAACAGGGGGGTGGGGGAATATGTAGGGAGGGGTTTGGGGTAGGAATGGGGGGATAAGGACAATTATGTGATACCATAATCAATAAAAATTAATTTAAAAAGAAAGAATCCTTTTCTGTGACCTTGGATCAAGTTTCCGAAAGAAAAAAAGAAAGAAAAAAAGATGGGTGATTTAACTTGCAGTAATGACTGAGCTTAACAACTAATTGCCTCACACCCAGGAGCCATCAAACTGGCCCCAAGGCTGGTTCTGTCTACATTGAAGCTGTGCTGTGTGGCTGGCCCCACGCAGCACAGCGACTTCCAGAGTTTGCTGTGACACCGAGTGCCCGGCAGGCAGACGAGATTCCTATGCGTTACGCCAAGTCAAGCAAGAAGGACCATGGCAGAACAGCAGAGTGGTGGTAGGTAGCACATGTACTGGTTCCCTATGCAAACGGTTCCGTGTTCTCTGCTACCTGCACAGTCAGCCCTGGAGGTGGGAGGAGGAAAGGAGGGAAGGACAGTCAGAATAAAATAAGACTATGAACACTGAGGCCATGGCTCGACTCCTGGACCAGCTACCTACTGGCCGAGTCGCCGTGACCAGCTCCCCGAAGCTCTCGGGGCCTCAGTTCCTGGGCTGGGAGTGGGGACAGTGTCAGCGTCCATCACTAGGGCTGTTGTAGGCCCAGGGGCAATAACGTCTATGAGAAGCTGAACGTGGGCCCAGCATGTGGAGGTGGACGCTGTGGGCTCCTCCCTGGGCCTCGGAGTGGCATGGCCGAGCGGGGTAGGCCAGAAGGACCCTGAGCTCAGAGACAGGGAGAGGCCTGTGCGAGGCTGGAGAAATCCTATGTCCGCTGCCCCAGGCTGAGGGGTAACCCACACCCCATCTCTGTGGCCATCACCCCAGGAAAAGGCCAGAGGCAGGAAGCAGGGGGTCATTTCAGAAGCACCTCGAAACCTGTGCTCACTTAGCTTGAGATGTGGTGCATGGCAGGACCAAAAGGGGGCCCCCATGGGAACCTCAGCCTTGCTCTCCACATCTGAGAACGGGGTACAGGGGCACCCTGTCCCTGGAGGACCTGAGAGTTACTCTACACACAGGCTGTCACCCACAGGGTTACTCTACACACAGGCTGTCACCCACAGGGTTACTCCACACGCAGGCCGTCACCTAGGAAGTGCTCCATCTGCTCATCACTACTGACCTGGAGCAACAACTGTTTCTTTAACGGGAGAGACAGAGAGCACGTAGGCCTGGGCCCCTGAGCAGCGTGAGAACGGAGGATGGAGAAACTCCACGTCTAGTGACAAATCAGCCCCTGGACGTGACCGGGAGGGGCAGCCCCCGCAGAGCTGGGCCTCTGACTCACACCCTGAGCCCCTGAGCCGAGGCCCTGCTTCTGGTTTGTGTTTCCATGGTCACCAGGAAACAGTCCCATGTGGACCCACCGGCGGCCAGCTGCTCGGATGCCCCGCTCACTCTCTCAGATGCTGCACTTCCCCCGCTTTCCGCAGCTCCCAGGAGACCAGCTGGCCCAAGGGGTTTCTCCAAAGGAAGCACAACCAGCGCCAGGGTTCCCTGTGTGGGCGCAGGGCTGGCATTATGGGTCTTTATGGTCCCTGATTTCCGTGTGCTCTTGGCAGTTCCGTTCACACACAAACCACAGAACATCGTGTGGTCTCCACTGCTGACCAGCGTTCCTCTCAGTGGCTGTTTCAGGGCCACTGTGGGTACAGACGGCCAGAATTCCTGACTAATTACAAGGTTGGAATCTGCGGAAAGAGGGAAGGGGGGGGCTGTCAGATGTCCCTGCAGAGTCTCCTTTGATCCTTGGGAAACTGCTCTCTGGGATTTGCTGCTGGCTGCTGCTGGCTTCACTCCTCTGTCATGCAGATGTAAAAAGAACTTTCCAGTTTAATTAAGCATTGAGGGGTGTCTTTGCTTTGTTTTAAAATAAAATGTGTGGCCTTCAGTACAACCTGAAGCCTCCAGGTCCCTTTCTTGTTAGCCCTGGCTGCCAGCAGGCCCCGGGCAGGTCGGGGACAGGGAGACAGCGGGGCCGGGGCTGCATCCTAAGCTCAGGTTCTGAGCCCCGGCTGGCCCTGCAACTTTGGGGAAACCACTCATTTCTGCAAGCTTTTGCTTCCTTCACTGTGAAATGGGCACAATCAAGAGTCCTGCTGGGGGCGCTGTGCAGACTGAAGGGCGTGTCCTGGGAACGCTGGGGATCCCAGCCCAGGGAGCCCGGGCTGAGGTGCATGAGGAGGCGCCGCTGCGGACTCTTTGCTGCCCTGACGGGGGTACCTCCACCTGTGCTAGCCACGGGCAGCTTCTGAGGGCAACGGAAACAAAAGAGGAAGTAAACAAATGGGACCACAGCAAAAGAAACCATCAACAAAATGACAAGAGAGCCCATTGCGTGGGAGACCATTTTTAACAATGATACATCTAATAAGGGGTTAATTTCCAAAATATACAGGGAACTCATACAACTGAACAAAAAGAAGACAAGCCGAAACCGGTTTGTGCCTCAGTGGATAGAGCGTCAGTCTGCGGACTCAAGGGTCTCACGTTCGATTTCGGTCAAGGGCATGTACTTTGGTTAGTGGGCACATCCCCGGTGGGGGATGGGCAGGAGGCAGCTGGTTGATGTATCTCTCTCATGGATGTTTCTATCTCTCTATCCCTTTCCCTTCCTCTCTGTGAAAAATCAATAAAATATATTTAAAAAACAGACAGAAAACAAAACAAAAAGAAGACAAGCAATCCACTTAAAAAATGGGCAAAGAATGTAAAAAGACACTTCTGCAAAGTGGACATACAGAAGGCCAAGAAACATGAAAAAATGCTCAAAGTCACTAATCACTTGAGAGATGCAAATCAAAGCAATAATGAGGTACCATCTCACACCTGTCAGAATGGCTATCATCAACAAATCAACAAATTGGCAAGTGCTGGCGAGGAAGTGGAGAAAAGGGAACCCTCATACACTGCTGGTGGGAATGCAGACTGGTGCAGCCACTGTGGAAAACAATATGAAGTTTTCTCAAAAAATTAAAAATGGAACTTCCATTTGACCTAGGAATCCCACTTCTAGGAATATATCCTAAGAAGTCAGAAACACCAATCAGAAAGAATGTATGTACCCCTATGGTGCATAGCAGCACAATTTACAATAGCTAAGATTTGGAAACAGCCCAAGTGCCCATCAACAGATTAAGTGTATAAAAAAGCTGTGGTACATTTACATAATGGAATACTACACAGCTTTTAAAAAACGAAAGAACTCTTACTATTTGCAACAGCAAGGATGAACCTGGAGAATATGATAAGCAAAAAAAGCCAGTCAGAGGAAGATAAGTATCACATGATCTCACTCATATGTAGAATCTAATAAACTGATGAACAAAATAGATCTAGAGACATAGAAGCAGGGGACAGACTGTTGAACCTCAGGGGAAGGCAGGGGAGGGTGGGAGGAGATTAACCAAAGAACTTGTATGTATATATGCATAACCCATGAACATAGACAGCAGGGTGGGAGAGGCCTGGGGTTGGGGGTTGGGTACATTAGAAGAGGTCAATGGGAGAAAAAGGGGACATGTGTAATGGTTTCAATAATAAAAATTTAAAAAAGAAAGAAAGTGACATGCAAGTGCTCTGAGTACAGGAAATGCCTCTGTGCCACTGTGGGGAAAGTGAGAACAACCTAATTTTTCCAGAAGACAACCCTTCTTAGGGACACCCTGGCCCTTTAAAAGTTAAGTCAGGCCCTTCTTCTAGCTCTCTTCTTGTACCCTTGAAGCAAGACTGCCATCTCGTGGTGGAAGTGGGTAACTGCAAGTACTTAAACTGTCTTGGGACCTTTTGCATCAGGCGATCTTATGTAATAAAAGCCTAATATGCTAAGTCCGGTTGTCTGTTCAACCAATCAAAGCATAATAATCAACTGCTCATTATGATGTGCACTGATCACCAGGAGGCAGATGCTCAATACAGGAGCCAGGCTCATGGCTGGAGAGCATAGCAGGGATGGCAGGTCTAAGCTGTCAGTTGGACATCCCCTGAGGGCTCCCGGATTGCGAAAGGGTGCAGGCCAGGCTGAGGGACACCCCCCTGCCCTTCAGTGCACAAATTTTGTGCACCAGGCCTCTAGTTTAACAATCACCTTAAACACTGAGTGCTCTGACTACATTGCTGCACAGTTATGGACGCCTCACATGCTTTCATTTCATCCTCACGACAATCTGAGGAATAGTATGATTAGCACTGTTTTATCATAGAAGAAACAAATTCAGATATGTTAATTGACCTACCAAATGTCACACAGCCAGTGAAAGTCAGAGCCAAATTGTTTCTCCAAGTCCTCCCCTGTTCACCACCACTCTATGCAAAGCAGGCCATTCAGAATTCTATACCAGTAACTTTCCACTTTTTCCCAACCTTTAACCGTGGAACCCTGTCCACATGTATGCTGTGTGGGTAGATGTGTGTATAAACATGACTGTGACAGTTCTATGAAGCAGCACAGGCCAGTATGGGGTATAATGCCTCTGGTTATTCCATCCATTCCATTTTTGAGAATACTATTTTTTTTCCATTTTTAAATTAAGGTATTATATGTGTACATATCTTACCATTGCATCCCCCCACTCCCATACATGCCCTCACCCTTCAGTGTTTTGTGTCCATTGGTTATGCTTATATGCATGCATATAAGTCCTTTGGTTGATCTCCTCCACCTCTCCCTAACCTTCTCGCTGTAATTTGACAGTCTGTTTGATGCTTTACTATCTCTGTATCTATCTTTTTGTTCATCAGTTTATAATTTCTTTATTATCCATAAATGGGTGAGATCATGCGGTATTTTTCTTTCATTGACTGGCTTATTTCCCTTAGCATAATGTTCTCCGGAGAACACTATTTGTGATCCATTAAGTTGTTTCCATGACCCATTTGTGTTCAAGACCCACAGGAGAAAATGCTGAATGTCCTCCAGAATGTCCTCACCTTAGCCTTCAAATCTTCAAATGCCACTTTCCACGGCAGAAAGAACTTTGCAGATGTGATTAAGACATTTCCCCTTGAGTTAACAATTGCATCAGTTTTTACTCTTTTGGTGTTCTGCATATCTATCACTATTTTTAGCAAGTGATCCATCTGATTGGTTAGATGCCCAGAAATATTTTCCAAATGCTTAAATATTTTGAAAAAAAAAAATCTAACCATTCCATTATTCCCCCTGGAGGCCTCTCTTCTGGAAATTACCATCTACCTCCTTTACCCTGTTCTGCATTGGGACCCCTCTTTCCTTAATTCTAAGTCCTCTCTCTCTTCTTTAGGACCCTTGTTTTTTTTGGTCAAACACAGCTGCAGTAGTGTTAGGAAGAGTGAAAGACAGCTCAGCTGGGTATAGAACTCTAGCTTCACGGATTTTTTCTTTGAATTTTTACATTGACCTTGAAGAGTCCAATGTCACCTGGGAATCTCCATCCAGACTTTGACCACTTTTTTCTTCTTCTTTCCCCTTAGTTGTTCATGGCAGTCAATGGGCCTCTCAATCTGGGATTCCTATTGTAAACTCTGGAAAACCCTCTTAGGGAGAGTCATTGGTAATTTTCTTCCTTCTCATTCTCTCAGGGGCCTGTTTCTAGTGCTCTGATTAGCTAGGGCCTCAAGAGACAACAGAGGGCATGATCAGACTAAAGTAACTGCAGAGGACTTGATAAGGGGAGAATTTGCGAAGACATGGGCAGTCCTCTGGGGCTGTGACAGTGGGACTGTAGCCCCAGAGGGAGGAGGAAGAGCTGCTTTAGAGTCGGAGAGGAGAGTTGTGTAGAAAAGACATCCCCACCCAAAGAAGCTACAGATGAGATGTGGTCAGCCACTACTCCATGCCCTGTCCTTCTCATCTCCTCTTGGAAGCCAAGAGGCCAGATCCTGGTGCAGAGCAGGGGAAGGAGGGTCCAGGGTCTGGAGGAGAAGTGGAGAGCACCCAGCAAATTCTAAAACTCCTCCTATTTTGTCTTTCCTCTCCTCTCCTTCATCACTCTCTTTTTCTTCTACTCTCTCAGAGACTTTTTTGACTTTATCTTTCAATTCTCCTATGCACATTTTATTCTGCTACCACATTTTTATGTGGTTTAAATGCTATTTTCTTATTCTGCTTCACTCATAGGTAACTTTTATTCTTATCTTTCAGGTGCCATAGTTTTCTCTCTAAGATTAACGTTAGAATTCTTTCCCCTTCTTTTGCTTCCTGCTTTGTCTCTGTTTTCTCTGGGTTCCTTTTTTTAAATATTGATTTTGGTCTCTAGTCTCCATGTAGATGATTTTTCTTTATTGATTATTGCATATTGGCCTTTGTATTTAAGGGTGCGGTGCCAAACAGCTGATGGGAATGTCCTGTGTGGGCACCCTTGGAAGGACTGTGTTCATGATGGGCAGAGATGTTCCCACGTGTCACTTCTTTATGTGGGAGGATGTGGTCACCAAGATGCCTACTCCATGGTACCATGGAAAGGACAGTCTTACTTCCTAAGAGCCTCTGGTTCTGCAAGTCCTTCAGGGTGGTCAATGAGCAGATACAGCACTTGTGTTTACCTAAATCTATTCTCCTTTACATGTGAGTTAGCTGTGGTAAGTCCTGTCCTGTGGTCTACTGGAAGATGCTTGGAGTGACACCAAGGTCAGGTGTACCCCTGAACCACAGAGCTACAGATGGTTGTAGAACCAGGGTGTCTGAGAGCCAAGCCCTATCTCTCCATATCTCAAAGCATCTCAGAGGTCATGACCCCATGGGCTTATCGCCAGGGCCACCCACTGCTGGTGGTTCTGATTGTGGTGGTGATGGTGATTTTGTGCTTTTAAAGATGAGCCTGGAATGAAATGCTGAAAAGAAACAATAAAAGCAACATGTCTAAGAGCAACACAGGTAAGAGTAAAAGTCAACAGTTACTGGTCCTCTGAGTGAAGAGGTAGGTGGGCTGCACCGGTGGGCCGGTCAGGGCAGGGCTGCTCTGCTGTTGTATGGAGGAAGCAAAGGGGACGAAGGAAGATACAAGTTGGCATTCAGATTCGGTGCTGCAAAGTTGAAGGTGCTCCCGGGTTGGGTTCCGCCATCTCCAGGGAAAGAGAAGCAGTTCCTGTGCTGAGAGCTGGGGGTTGAATGGGGTCAGAGGCTTGAGGAGTGAAGGCCATAAATCTACGTGAGGAAGATCCACTTAAGCCGTGTTTCCACCTCCTCCTCCTCAAAGTCATAGATCACGGGCAATTATGTCATTGATTTCCACAGCCAAGTGGTTTTCTGAGTGCAAGAGGTTTTTCAATATGATATAAATTTGATGAATTCTTGAATTGTTCTTTGGTGTTCTGTTTTTTCTGCTACTTCACCATCCCAGCCAGTTTTGTCATTTTTATAAATATTTCCAGACAGTCTTTATCAAGCTTAGAGTCTGACGAGAAAGGTTCACCTCTGTTCCCACATGGGACAGACAAAACGGCTCTGGGAGTGCCAGCAATTTTTGACAAAAGGTGAGTGAAAAGCTGCTCTCTCCATTTCTAATAAGAGCAATACTGTGTCAGATTCTATATTCCAAATACATATGTTTATTTTATTATCTAGAGGCCCAGTGCACAAAATTTGTGCACAGAGGAGGAGGGTTCCTCAGCCTGGGCTGCACCCTGGTTCCTAACCACTCGCCTGCCTAATCATCCCTAACTGCCTCTGCCTGCCAACCTGATTACCCCCTAACTGCTCCTTACTGACCTGATGGCCTCTAACTGCTCTCCCCTGCTGGCCTAAATGCCCCTTAACTGCCCTCCCCCACCAGCCTGATTGCCCCCTAACTGCTCTCCCCTGCTGGCCTGATTGCCCCCTAACTGCTCCTCGCTGCTTGGCCTGATGGTCCCCAACCTCCTCTGCCTCGGCCCCTGACACCATGGCTTTGTCCGGGAGGATGTCCAGTCTAATTAGCATATTACCCTTTTATTAGTATAGATATTGGATCCATTCCACATAGCCTTACAGTGTGGTTGGATGCTCCTACTGAGAGATGGGATCTAGTTTCCTCTGCTCAGATCTGGGCAGAGACTGTGATTGGTCAGGGGTGTGGCAGGACTGATGGTGTCAGATCTCCTGTGCTAAGTCATATAACAGGCACAGCTTTCTCTCTCTCTCTCTCTCTCTCTCTCTCTCTCTCTCTCTCTCTCTCTCTCTCTCTTATTCTCTCTTTGTTAAAACATCCATCTTTAGATCCAGACACCATTATGTGAGGAAGTCCAGTCTACACAGAGAGATCCACAGGGTCTCAGCAGACAGCAACCTGTAGGCAACACCAATCTGCTGAGCATGCAAATGAGCCACTTGGAAGTGAGCCATTCAGCCCCAGTGCAGCCCCCAGAGACCGAGACCCCAGCTGACATCTGACTGTGCAGCTCATGAGAAAGCACAAAGCAGAATCCCTTGGCCAGGCTGCTCCTGGCTTCCTGACCCACACGAAACCATGTGCTGCCATACGTGATGACTTGTCATTATTAGACTCTGGGCTTTGGGGTCATTTGTTTTGCAGCATGAGGTAACCAAACAAACAGTAACACTGAATCCCACTGTGCGGTTTGAACGCCTCCCTCTGAGGGTCCTCGGTGCCCAGCACTGAGTCAGGGGAAGAGTTCAGCAGCAGTCCTAACACCATGCTGGGGAGCCTTGCAGTGTCACCGCGGGAGTGCCCCCAAATCCGTGCTAGTGCCGAGGGGGGCCTGCATCACAGAGGAGGGAACCAAGGCCCAAAGTCCACACGGCTGGAAGGCCTGGGACCAGTGTGTCTCCGTCTCTGAGACGACCTTCAGGGCCTCAAAACGTGTGCTTTCCTTTCATTTCAGTCTTCTTACCCTCAATCTGGCCCATCTCAGGACCCCGGTGAAGGACAGCACGTACAGTCACCGGTAAGGAGATAGCGGCTGAGTGCTGCAGGCCACGCTGCTGCCTGTCCACCCCACTGCCCTGTCTGCTGGCCGCCCCATTGCCAGGCCTCCTCCAGAGACTGCCGTCTGACACGGGGGTGTTTGGGTTTAACTCAAGACCCGGGAACCCTGCGAAGATGCAGCAGGCCTCTACAGGAGGCTGTCCCTCAGTAACTCACAAGACACTTCTCCAGCATCTGGCCTCGGCGGTGGCTGTTTTGGCTGATGTGAGCTGTGCTGGCCACAGCACCCACGGCTCTGCCCACCCAGTGCAGACCCTGCCACATCTCCTCACATTGTCCACAGCCTCAGGTGCTCAAGGCCCTGCACTTGACTGTGAGGCTCTATGGAGCCTCTGCCAAGACTCCCTGCACCTTCTTCCCAGAAGAGACTTTCCAGCACACACCTAAGTATGCCAGGGAGCCATTCAGTCTTGCCACCTACTCAGCACGCTGAAGGTGTTTCTGGAAGCTTCTTGCCTGTGCACCCCCATCTTCCTTGTTTCCAGTGTTGAGTCGCTTCTTGGCACTGTCCTTACACCTGTTCTGCCGCTGTCCATGGGAACTCAGGAGAGAGAGGCATGGGTAGGGGCTTTCCATCATGGACCACAGACCGGAGCTGTTTCACAGAGAAAGCTTCTCACAGAGCGAGCTGAGTCAGGGTGGGGAGCAGGGGCAGCCTGGCGCACAGGCAGGGGGAGGCCGTGGCCCTTCTGACCTCACACATGCCTTGTCCCCGGGCTGTAGTCTTCCCAGGAGGACACGGGGACCCAGAGGCCAAGGCTGGGCGTGTGCCCGCAGCTGGAAACTCTACATGGGTTCTGCCTTTCCATTGTGGTCCGAAAGGACATTTGAATGAAAAGTACAATGTTTTCTCTGTCCTGAAGAGGCAGTCTCCCACCCACAGATAAGGGCTGCTGGCCAGCAGTGCCCTCCCACCACGGAGAAGATGGCCTGTTGAGTCAGTGGCCTTGGCCTTGGGAGAGAGCCCCCGGCTGCCAATTAGGACCACGCAGCCCACTCTCCCACCCACCTGAGTGTCCTGGAACCCATGTGTCAGGAAACCACAGATGACATAACATTTATGGAAGAGGGAGCTCGTCTCCGGGAAACAAGATGACATTGGAGGGTCAGGGCAGGGAGGCAGGGCGGGGGGTGAGGGGGTTGCACAGAGAAGAGCCATGTGTGCTCTTCTAAGTCCCCGTGCCAAGGAGGCCAGAGTCCAGGCTCAATCCCTACACCGGCCAATCCATTTGACCTTGATCTATGCTTGTGGCTACATTCTCACCTGACAGTTGTGCTCTATCTACTGTTTTAAAATACCTGAGGCTTCTCCAACCCCTGTTCTCCTCCACTCTGTGCCCTTGATATGTAAATGCAAAAACAAAACAAAACCACAAGAGAGAGGCAGAGAAGAATTGAATGCATGGAGTAAGACTTCGGTAGAAGGAATGGAGACTATTTTACCTTTCTCACATGCAGAATATGAGGGGATTAACCTAAATGACGAATGAGAGGGCTGAGAAGCAATGCCCCCGGTTGGCAGTGAGGACACCTGGTACCCAGATCTTGGGTTCTACGTAGAATTCTCCCATGAAAGGAACAGAACTCCTTGGAGAGACAATGCCAACAGGGCTTGTCCAGGAAATGTATAAGATTTGCCAGAAGTATTTTGTGGTGCCAGAAAGTAAGAATGTGACCCCAACACGATGGGGTCATGTCAAAAAGGGAGTCTGCTTGAAGGATTTCCCAATAACCAAATCTGAGACTAATTGAGCAACAAACTATCTAATGATAGCGATGGGTTATAGCTCTTAGGACATACTGAATGTCCATGAGTCCATATTAATGCAACTAAATAACTGAGTACATGAATAGAAGTGAAAGAACAGTTCTCACAGTAAAATTCGTTCATCCACGCAGAAAGAAAGATGGCAATAGATAATCATTATTTGCCCGACACATACTAATAACTGTTGTAGACAAAAATCATTCAAAGGATGATAAAATGAGGGGGGGAAAGTATGATGAAAATGGGACATCTACATGGTCTCAAAGTCTCCCCCACGTAATAGTTATAAAGGGAATATACGGAGGGGACAGTGGAGAAACCCGGCAACACACTTTCACCAAATCACCATGACCAATTCTAGTAACAGGACATGTGGACCTCACCTACCCCGGGCATGATGGGCACAGCACTGCCTCTGCAGCGTCCTTGGAAAATACGCATCAGCTCAGTCTCATCACGAGGAAATGTCAGACAAACGGAAACTGAGACCGTCTGCAAAATATCAACTTGCATTCTTCATTCACGTCAAGGCTGTGAAAGGCACAGACAGAGACTGAGCAACTGTCCCAGACGAGGGAAACCAGGGAGGCAGGACAGCCAAATGCGATGCAGGGTCTGCCTTGGGTCCTTGGCCAAAAATGAGACCTGGGTGGGACAGTGGGTGAAATGTGAAAAGGGTCTGTGGATTACTTAATAGTGCCGTGTCAGCAATAACCTCCAGCGTTGAGAAGTGTGCTATCGGTTATGTGTGATGTTCACATTAGTAGAGGCTGGGAGATGAGGAGAGCTGTACTATTTTTACAATCGTATTATAAGACTGAAGTTGTTTTTTTTTGTTTGTTTGTTTGTTTGTTTTTAAAGTAACGGCATGATTTTATAGGATTTCAAAATCTTTTATTGGGAATGTCATGTACTAATCACTTTGGGAAATTGCTATCTTAACAGTAATGAACCTTAAAAACTAACAAACTAACACAGAGTTTATTTTAAAGCCTTGGGAGTACAATTAGCCAGGAGAGGCGCTGCCTTTTGGGCCTGAGCAATGGAGGTGGTCGGCATCCAAAGTCAACAGCGCTGACTGGAGAGAGGTCAAGCTGAACCAATTACACAAACCCTGGATGTGCTGTCTTGATTGCAAAAGAACCCAAAGGAGCATTTACGGAAACACTCAGCAAAGCCTGAGAATCTCACAGAAGTACATGCACAGTGGAGGCGTTTGCAGAGATGCGCTCTGGAGTTCCTCCAGCGGAACGGACAGGCAGGTCAGCTAGCCCTTGGAGCTCAAGGCCGGCTTCAGTGTCATGGATACGTCAGCCAGGGATGTCCAGTGCTTGAGCAAGATGTAAATTACGGATGACTCCCGAATGAAGTAACGAGGGAGACCCTCCAACTGGCTGTGTGTTTTACCATAATCCCTAATCCCCCCGAATTTGCGGTTTGGCATGCACTCAAATCTACAGATGCCTTCCCTCACAGAGCCTGCATCAACGCTCCTCATTCAGGGGGACATTCTAGCTTTTTGTAGTTTGACCATTATTCAAACAAATCCCCTAAATGACCTAACAGAATAGGGGGAAGACCTTCATGATTCCTGAGAACTAGGAAAAGGCACCATTCACGCTTCTAAATTCCTGGTGATTTATAATAAGGAATGGCACCAGAAAAAAAAAAAAAAAAAAACGGAAATAAGGGAGAAGTGGCCCATCCCACCCACCACTAAACTTCCCAGCGGGGGCTGTGGATGTGGTGGTTCAGGGGTGAATTCCAGGCCCGAGGCAGCCCCATCGGGGTCAACCTCACCATAGGTAACTGCCCAGAGGGAGAGGTGGGGAGGGGGCTCTGGGAGCGGAGCAGGATCATTCTGCCACAGCTGTTCCTGCTGCTGGTCAGCGGGCCCTGGGAGACGAAGGCTCCGTGTCCTCAGCTGACTGGAGATGGCCTCAGCAGATGGCCGCTGCTCTAGCACGAGACTCCCAGGTCTGCGTCGCCTTCCTCTAAGTACAGTTCCCGCTTGCACATCAGGTTTCAGAAAAAAGGTCAAGAGGTCTAAAATTCCCCACTTAAAAAAAAAAAAATCAGTCTGGGATTGATTTCCCTCTATAAGGCTCAAAAGCATTGAACACTCACCAGTTTCTGCAGGTGAAGAGATGGAGACCAGTCAGCCCATTTGGGAAAATCAAATCTCTAGAAAACAGAGGTATTTTAAGAAACAGAAGAAAAGGTAAAAAATGGAAAGAACCCAAGTGAAGAAGTTTAAAATACATATGCAAAGTGATATTTGAGGAGATATTCTTTCTTCATGACTGTTAAATGCACTTTGACAAAGAAAGAGAATTCTCCCAGTAAACTGAGCCCAGCTAAATTGCCAATGAAGACTGAAGGCAAAATAAAGACCCGTTAACATTAAATCAATTAGAATATTGTCTTCTACAGGTCCTTCTGGGACCAGAAAAAATGTGCTTAGGAATAAAACTCAGCAAAATGAAAGAAAAATATAAGAAAAAGGACACATTATTCTCAAGAATCAATGGAAATAAACTAGAAGAGTGATGAGTAGAAACTTCAGGATATGAATGATGAGACAAAGAACGTTGAGAGTGAAAGGCAACCTCAAAGGATGGGAACAGAGACTTAAATTATGTATGTGGGGCAAAGGCTTGTCTCTAGAACATATGTAGAGCTCCTGAAAACCAGTGATAGTAAAACAGTAATACCTACCCAACAGTAAAATGGGCAAAAGACTGCCAAGAAAAAAAAAAAAAGATATCCAGTGACCAATAAATATATGAAGAAACACTCAGCAAAGCCTGAGAATCTCACAAAAGCTCAACTTCATTGGTCATCTGAGTAGCAAAAATGAAAACCACTGTGAGAATATCCCACACATGCACCAGAAGGACTACAATAATAAAAATTTAAAAACAGGTAATACTAAGTGTCGGCAAGAATGTGGAACAACTGCGACTTTCCCACACTGCTCACGGGTGCAACCACTTTGGAAAACACATACGTTGAACAGAAACCCTTGGACCAAGGGTTTGAAACCCCAGGCCTGACCCCACTGCCTGTTTACGAGGAATGTGTTGGGCTATGTGCACTGGGAACCTTGTAAGAAGGTTGGTGTAGTGCCAGCCAGGATCCCAGCAGGTAACAGACACCCCTCCCAAGCTGGGTAATGTAAAAGAGCTTAAGAAAGGACGATGAACAATGCAGGGCCGTGCCTCCCAGCCCCGCATGTGGCCTAAGCCTGCGCTTCGTCCTGAGCAGTACTTCTCACCATCTGATCTCCCCCAAGGGTGTTGTGTGCCCTTTAAGGTGGAGTTGAAACTGGGTTAAGTTCCACTCTATTACAGGCGCTTCCACTAGGGGGCACTGTGAGAGTGCCACCGAAGTTGGGACTATTGTCATTTTGGGTTCTTCATGCTGGGAGGACCAGCGGGCAATGACAGGAATTGCTCTATTGACGTATGATCCAGGCCATTCTTCGTGGCGGGGACTGCCCTGTGCACCGGGGCGCTCGGCAGCCTCCCGGCCCCAGAGCCCCACATGCCCAACTGTGACGATCTAAAACATCTCCAGACACTGTCAGTGAACCCCGGGAATAAAACTGCTCCTGGGTGAGAACCGCTAATTTAGGGTGTCCTCCTTAACAAGGGGGGCAAAAGCAAAGGTTTTGGACACATACACTTAAGTGCTGGTAGTCGCAAACATGCCTTTGGTTTGCTTTGTACTAGGGGCCTGTTTTTCTGCTGAGCATCTAATGAAGGTGAGGTTGGATTGCAGGCTGGCCTTCGGGTGACTGCTTCCATTGTGCAGGTGACTTTACCAGACAACCTCAGGGAAGGGGAGGGGGACAACCAATGTCCTTGGGCTGACCTAGGTCAGGTGCCAGTGAGAAGAGCCTTGTTTCAAGACCTAGCTCCGAGAAAGCAGTTTGGGGGAAGATAAAGGGAGATTAGGCTCACACTCCGCACGCAGACGGTGTCTGTCTCTCTCACACACTCCTACTTTCTTTCACCTGGTCCAGCTCCCACTCCCCTCCTCACCCTCCCTGACGTTCTGAGGAAGCGCCACATCACAGCTTTGGCACTTGGTGTGCTCCCCCCGTTGCTCCCGTTCCAGAGGCCTCATGCCTCCATGAGTCACAGCCTCTTGTTTATTTAACCACTTCAAGCAGCTGGGTTCCCTCCAGGCCTTTCTTGGGCAGCAGGACCCGGAGTGGGGAAGGGGAGGGAGAGAAACGCGAGCTCCTTCTGGCCTGCGATGGAGGAGGGAGGAGGACGGAGGAAGAGTCCTGGGACCTGCATGCTTCCTTTTCAGGACAGGGCCGGGTGCCCAGCCCGGGAAGCACAGGCACATACATTGCCCCCCTCCCGGACCCCGGGCTCACACCTGCCAGGAAGCCGATCTGAGTGTCTGCCCCCAGGAAAGGGGGGCCAGCCAGCACTCTTCCCACTGATCCCTCAGACTCAGGGTCAGCGCTTGGGGGGTGTTTCTTCAGCTGAAGAGGCTCAGAAATCCCAGGACAAGAGCAGCTCCAGGGAGAGCCTGTGGAGCCTCCTCTGAGGCTCAGGCAAGGATTCCAGGAAGGGCGGGAGGGGGAAGCAACCCTTTCCTACTGACTTCTGCTAATACAGTACGTTTTAAGGCAAGGGGGAACCTAGACCGTTTTAGCAGCCAGAAATGTTCAAATGAGGTTTAACTGCTTCCCAAAGGGGCTTGGATCCTGTGATTTAAGAGGTCGGATGTGACCACATCTTCAGCGTCCTCTCACCAGCCCAGCTGCCCCGAGACTCTGGGGCCTCCCCGTTCCTGCCGATTGGCCTGCGCTGCCCACCTGCAGGCCCCAGGCCCCAGGGGAAGCAGCCAGGAGAGGCCTCTGGAGGGGGGAGGCGACCCACCCCACATGCTTGCTTTCTCCCAGGGACTACTCAGAACAGGCCTCGGCTCAGAGGGAGGGCGGGAGGCGGGGGTCTGGCCTGCAGCTGGTCAGACGTGACCGCAGCGATCCTCGCAGAGGACACAGTTCCAGCCACTCTGCAGGGACAGCATGCTGTCCCAGGCGGCAGCACACCTGGGAGCAGGAGAAAGCACTCCTGTGGAAGCTCTGTCCCTTTTGGGGGGGGGGCAGGGAAGGAGACACAGACACAACTGTTTCGGAAAAAGTGGCTTTTAGACTCGATTTTACAACATTCGGTTTCAGTTCCAAGGGAAATGGAAAGAGAAAAAGAACAGGATGGAGGGGCAGCCTGAAAACAAATCAAGATTTAATAGGGGAGTGGAGTTCAGACACACGTGGGGAGGGGACTCATGGGGGACCCCAGCTCTGCCTTCACACCAGGGGTACCTGCAGACCAGTCAGGCCCAACTCGGGTGGGTGTGGGGCAGGGACTGAGAGGTCCTGGACAGGCCTCAGTCTCCCCCGTGGAGAGGACGGACTGATTGGGGCCCACGTGGGTGTGAACCCCTCACCCAGGAACTGGCCTGAGGTCAGGCCCTCCACCTGTGTCCCCTCATGACTCAGTGAAGTCACGTGCTCTAGTCCCATCATTACAAACAAGTCCATGACCTTCACAGGCCCTGCAGCCCATGTGTGGACCCCAGGTCAGAGCCCAGGTCCACACAGGATCCCTCACAGCCCTAGAAGTGAAGCCAGGGCTGGGGGTCTCGGGTGGGCTGGGCCCGAGGCTGGGATCCAGCAGCCTCCCCCCACCCTGGGAGCCCACACCTGCCCCTGCCCTGCCCTTCCCAGAGGGCGCCTGTCCGGGGAGGGGTCTGGGGAAGGCTGCACTTGGATGAGGACAGGCAACAAGAGTGCCGGAGGAGGATCTGTAGGTGGGAAAGACAAGTGAGACAAGTACATCTGGGTAGATTATTCCTGTCGGTGTGTCCTCTTGTGCCTTTAGGTAAGGACACAAGTTCACGGGCATGTGTGTCTACGTTAACTACGAGCGCACCTTGAATGTGGGCCACAGCCTAGCGGCTCTAGGGTTGCACTTCCAACTTGAAAGAAATAAAATCTCATTTGTGGAGGACTAACTTTGTCAATTACATAAAACCACCAGGTCTACCTTTTTCTGGAAATGCTGAGGAAACCATTTCTCCATTTGGGCATGTGGCTGTCAGTGTCGGAAGGCTGCAGTCTGTCTAGAACCAACAGGAAGGCAGAGTGTCTAGAATCCCATCTGTGTCTAGACCAGTGGTCGGCAAACCGAGGCTCGAGAGCCACGCGTGACTCTTTAGCCCCTTGAGTGTTCTAACGCCACTTCTTCAAAATAGACTTGCCCAGGCCGGAAATTGACTTCTGCACATGGGCCACGGAGCTTCAATCGCACTGTACGTGTGTGTCCGCACGTGGTATTTTGTGGAAGAGCCACACTCAAGGGGCCAAAGAACCGCATGTGGCTCGAGAGCTGCGGTTTGCTTACCGCTGGTCTAGACCAAACTAGACACGGGAGATAATTAAGTCTAAACCAATGCTTTTCAACAAGGGGAAAGCCTTCAGTTACTTGTGTGTGTGTGTGTGTGTGTGTGTGTGTGTGTGTGTGTGTGTGTGTGTGTGTAAATGTATTCTTATTGATTTCAGAGATAGAAAAATCAATGGGAGAATCATTGATCAGCTATCTCCTGCATGGCCCCTACTGGGGATTGAGCCCACACCTGGGCCTGTGCCCTGACCAGGAATCGAAGAGACCTGGTTGATAGGTCAATGCTCAACTGCTGAGCCACACCAGCCGGACCAGTTACTTGTTTTTAATTTCAGAATGGGTTTGCAAATGCCAAAGGTTCTAGGCATATTTTGGAGTAAATTGAAGGATTAGTGTCTCCAGGCAGCCTCTGTTCCCCTGGCAGAAACGAGGCAGGAGTTGTGGACCTGGGCGGTGACATTGCTGATGTCCACGGCAGTCCCTGTTCTCACTGTTGCAGCTTGTTCTCACTGGATTTTCTCATGAATGAAGGCTGAGAGGTCACGGGGGGAGGAAGGGTGCTGGAGCAGGGCCAGCTTGTTGTAATGCGGGCGGATAACATGAAGGCTGGTTTTATCCAATCTCTCTAAGCAGTGGAGACCGGAGACAGGGAAAGGGATGTATGACTCCCTCAGACCTCCACTCAGTACACCAGCACTATACCCACAAAGCAAGGTGCCTCAGCGCCCTAACTCCCATATCCTTGCTCTCCATGGGTCCCTCTGTGCCACCAGGGGAGGTTGCTCTGGACTTAGACAAGAGTGCATTTACATTAGCTGCTATGATCTGAACATTTTGAACTAGGGCTTGTAAGATGTCCATTTTCTTTGAAACTTGCTGTCTAATCAAGCACTGTTCTCTGTGGCACTTCTCCAGCCATTAAGACTTACTTCTCTGCAGACTGCCTTTAGCTGGGGTGACAGGAATGTCCCTAACCACGTGGGTCAGAGAAAACCCGGTGGCAGGGAGGGTAGGATGGTGCTGAACGGCTGCATTGCACGGAGGTCTGGCTCTGGCTGAAACATTTGCTTTGGTAACTCAGAGTTAACCCCGTTTGCTTCTCATCAGTCCTCTGCCATCGCGGGGGAGGGACGGTGGCCAGAGAACAGTCTCCTGCAAATCCCAGACCTACAGCAGCAGCTGGGGCCACATGAAAGACAGGCAAGGCATCCGATCAAGGATTTAGCCAAGATGCTAAACACTGATGCCTGCTGATCTTTTTAAATATTCATGTTCAAGTGCCTCGGGCAAAACGAAAGCCACTGAGGACACATCCCCACATTTCCATCCAGTCTGTGTGTCACGGGGAAATGGGTCCAGTCCTAAGTAGAATGTGCTAGGAACTGAGGTTTTAAGGGCGGCATCCAACAGGCATGTGGGTGCCAGATGGGAGCTGGGATTTCTTGGGCCATTCTCCTTTGGCGTCACTCACCGCCAGCCTCACACACCTCACCTGTTTTCCAGCCACGGTGTTTAAGGGACACAGGACCCCTGTGGGTGGGTGTTCATCACTGTATGAATTGTGCATGGGGTCACTTTGCTGGCTGTCCTGGGTTGCTCCTCTCAGAGGCTGGGCGCAGGCGTACGGATCACGAGAACATGATTAAATCAACGCTGGTTTATGGCGATTCCCTCCATCATGTGACTCAAGTGGAAAATGGCCTGGTTCCTTTTATTCAGAACACAAGCTTTTCTTCCAGCCCCATCCAGCAGGAAAACCATGACTCATGCTCAGGACGCAGATGCCCTGCTCAGGTGGGCGCAATGAGGTGATCACTACAGCTGAAAGATGTGTGAAGGAAGCCTGGCTTCTCAGTGTCTCCAATGACCCAGGAGAATGTCATCAACCATGTAAATCAAGAAATTTTCCACCCTGGCTTTAGCTTGCCTTTACAGCTTTAGGTAAAATAACACTGCTTTCCCACTACACTTCAAAAGCGTCCTTCACTTAGAGAAGCAACATCAGCGGAAGGTTATTACTTTGCCTAAGCACAAAAAAAGATTGCATTACCCAAGGTTAACTCCATCCAAAAGGCAAACCCCCGTCCCCGCCCACGGCAGCATGGTCAGTGGCTCCTAGCGAGGAACCCAGGCGCAGCACTAACAAGGACACACTCCAATTCATGGCTGCTCCAGCCCAGAGGTAACTGACGCCTTTTCCCCTGCTGTTCAATGCAGTTTATTTGCAGCTTGTTTTAAAAAAGCCCAACACTTTGAAAGCTAGAAGACTACTGGGCAACCGCTCGTGTCTCCTGGGGGATCCAGAAGCTGCCCCTAACGCAGTCAGTGCTGGGCGTTCTCCCAGCACCCCTGCTGAGTGCTTATGTAACTGGGCTGCGGCATCTGACTGCTAGGCCTCTCTCTGGGTCTGAGACATCAGACCTGCTGTGTCACATGCTCTGCTCACACAGGGCTGGTCCAAACTGAGCTGTGATGGACATGAAATCCACGTAGGATTGCAGAGATTTAGCAAGAGGAAAAGAATGTAAGATATCTCATTAATATTTTTGGTATTGATGACATATTGAGCTGATGATGTTTTGGACTGGGCTGAATAAAATACGTTAAAAATAATTTCATGTTTTCCTTTTTCACTTTATTGTGGCTACTAGAAAATTTAAATCCCCGATGTGACACCTTCCATTTCTAATGGATAGTACTGGTCTTTTCTAACCTTCATGTGATTCTGCTGTTGGAAGCAACGACCACAATCCTGCCAGGTGACATCTAGCATTTGAAGACAATCATCAACCCACCCCATTGTTCCTTCTCATGCTGACAAGCCCCTCCTTGCAAACACTCCTTCTATGATACATGTGTGTTAAAAAACATTTATCAAAATTTAGAAAATGACAAAATAGTTGTAAACTTGCTGGACAATTTGCTAACAGCCTGCTGACTTTCAATGGGCTCCCAGGGACAGAGCCTTGGTTTGTGAAGGATGGGGCTGTGAACATCTGGCCCCTTACCGGTTGTGGCTCTTAGTTTAACATGTAGAAACTCAAGTGTTCTTATAACCTTAGATGCAAAGTGAACATTCCGTGAATAGATCTCTTAAAATGAGCAAAAACAGGAATCAAAATAATTGTAAGAGAGACAGTGACAAATTAGAATGTCAACAGAAAAACTATGATAGTGATGTTTCTAGGAACTGCCTTTGATGAAACAGTTGAAGAAATCAATTAAATATTTATTGAACAAATGCAAAATAAATGAACTTGGGGGTGTTTGAACCTGAAAATACAATAAACAACTTCAAATATTCAGAAAGCTATCACAGGAGAAATGAAAGACTTGTTCAGTATTTTTCCAAAAGCAGAACTGAACCAGGGATAAACACAGCACCCAGCAGGCTGCAGGACAGCGGTACAAAGTGTTACTTATCTCAACAGCTTCTTCTCAATACACACTTCCCTCTTCTGAGAAGAAAACAGTACACCGCAACACTTCTCATGAGCGTCTTCAGTGTCTCAAGTCCCACTTTCACGCAGGCCCTCCACTGCCAGCAATGGAAGCATTCACACTGAGAGGACCCTAACAATCTGGTTTGCTAAAGAAACACCTCTGGTTCCTCAGCACCCTGTATCAGTGACTCGTGGGAGCGGAGGAGAAAAGAGAGCATATTCTACAAAGAGGGTGCATCGGGACCACCCCAAATTCAGACAATGCCCCTGGGGACAGCCTTCCTCAACCCGGATGGGACAGCACCGGGTGCGGGTGGGACGACGCTGCCACGCACCGTGCAGCATGAGGCAGGGGGGCTGCACCTGCGAGTCCCGGAAATGTAAGCTGACTGCGTCGTGCTGGTAGCCTCACCCAAACTGCCAGCTACCACCAAAGGCGAACTGTCTCACAACCATTCAGCATGATGTGTAAGGACAAATATATATAATATGCTTTATATTACATCTGTATTTTATCACATACGCAGTACAGAATGCTGAGGTGCTCAATCCATCCAACAAACTGAAAATACAAAATTACATTTGTCAGGATACAGGACACTGGATCGTAAAGCAGATGAGACATCAATTTTCCAGGAAAGCGACGTAATCGGTGAGCCTGGCGAGCTGCTGTTCGTTGGGGATCGGTGGCACTGGGGCAGGCTCTGCGCACGCAGGAGTCACAGAGTTAGTGTCCAGAGCAACACAGCTTTGGTTCTGCAACCCCGTCCCGTATCTTTAATTTTACAATTAGAAAACTTGCCCAGATTTGCCCTGACTTTGCACATTTGAAAAACAAGCCAAGAAGTTCCAAACTTTTATGAGTTTTCCCAAACTGTTTTGTTGTTACTGAAGCCAACATGCAAAATCCCTGTGAAGAGAACACAGCTCTCCTGGGAAAGAGCCCACCCACGTGACGGTAACTCAATGGATGAACCACTGAGTGCTTCCCAGGCTCTGGGAGGACTTCAGTGTCGATGAACGAAAAACACCAAGACCACACTGTCGGGGTTTCTGGCTTTTCAGGTGGCACGTGTCAGCCGGGATGCTGCTGAGAGGCCCCCTCACAGCTCCCTGCCCAGGGCACTGGTGCTCAAGGTGAGCTACAGAGGGGAACCCCCACATTCACTCTTACAACCAGGTGTATTATTATAAATACCAAATAAAGAATTTAATCTCTTTACAAAGTTAGAACTAAAAAATAAATATTACCAAAAAAACCCACAATTAAGAACAGTGAAATGTATTTTAAATGAACATATGAAAAAAATACATACCTGATAAAGGAATAAACCTGTTAAAGGAAACATCCAAGGCCCCTGCAACTAAATAAACAAAATGTAAAGTCCACTTACAGACGTCATTACAGAATTTCCACACACAACATGCATTTACGGCCACTTATTTGTCAACAGAGACACCACTGCCCTCTATCTGATTTGCTTCTCTTGTCCTCCGATCACCGGGCCTGGCTTCCCTCCCTCTCGCAGGGCTGAGCACCCTGACATCTGTGGAGCAGCAGAGTCAAACCGGAGCTCAGTGCTGCACAGACCGGGAGGCTGTGGGGTGGGCGGGAAGCCGGCCCTCAGCCCGGGCACAAAGGCGCCTCCTGGGGAGGGGAAGGGAACCAGGGGCAGGACTGGGCCTGGCCTGAGCAGAGGAAGGCGGACGGGCTGGGAGCGCACACTGGAGCCCACCTAATTGAAAGCCTTAAAAGGAAGACCAGGTAATGTAATTGTGTGAAGGTGGAAGCTACTGAAAGTTTTGTTTAGAAGAGTCTACGTGTCTACAGTACAAGAGGAAAGGGGAATATCTAAGTATTAAAATAACTTCCTAAGGCAACACTTTAGACCAGGGGTGGGCAAACTTTTTGACTCGAGGGCCACAATGGGTTCTTAAACTGGACCGGAGGGCTGGAACAAAAGCAACCTGACCATGCTGGCACTCTCATCTTGGGCTGCTGGTGAAGGAGCAGAGGGGAGAGCAAGAGAACCCTCCGCTCTTTCGGCTTCACGGGCCGGATAGAACAGCCGAACGGGTCGGATTTGGCCCTCGGGCTGTAGTTTGCCCACGGCTGGTTTAGACAGTAAGGGTGAAGTTAGAAATGGTTCCATAAATGAAATGGGAGATTCAAACTTAGTAAAAGTTAAGTTGTAACAGAAATTATAAAAAACCCACATAAAATAGTGTCTTGTACAAGAGATATTTTTAATCATTAAGGTAAAACTAGGTGACTTTAAGATCCTTTCCACCCTACATGTCTGCCATTCTGTATTTAATGTGTGATTTATTTTTATTTTGCTAGTACAGCAGAATCTTATATCAAGTTACTCAAATTTACTGTCTGAAAACTAAGCCGTCCCAGGAGTTCCATGCTGCACACACGGGTGAAGAGCGCCACCTACCTGGCTTTTTGGGCATGACCATTCTTGTGGTGGAGTCAGCTTGCCATCCTTGCTCCAATATACCTAAAAAATGTGTATTCAACACAAAAATGAAGGAATAGCCAAAACCCCCCGTTTTTCTTTGTCAATGACATCATTTTTTGGGAGACCTGACACACGTAGTTTAACCTGTCATGTCAGTTTTACTAGAAATCTGTGCTACAGACAGTGTTCTCATATAATCTTAATTTTGAAACATTTGTAAATAAATCAAAGCTTCCTTTTACTTTATCAGGCTGGTATAACCATGAATAGACTATGTGTTTTCTACAAAGTATTATGGTATTAACATGATCAGTTATTAAAAACAGACATAAAGAAAACTTCCATTGTATTTTATGTAATCACTAGAGGCGGTGCATGAAATTTGTAGCTCTGAGAAGGGGTCCGGGGGAGCCTGTCCCTCAGCCCGGCCTGCACCTTCTCTAATCTGGAACTCCTCGGGGGATGTTCGACTGTCAGTTTAGGCCTGATCCCATAGGCAACAGGACATCCCTCTCACAATCGCTGGATCCTAACTGATTGCCTGCCTGCCTGATCACCCCCTAACTGCTCCCCTGCTGGCCTGATCACCCCCAACTGCCCTCTCCAGCAGGCCTGGTCACCCCTAACTGCCCTCCTCTGCTGGCCTGGTCGTCCCCAACTGCTCTCCCCTGCAGGCATGATCCCCCCCAACTGCCCTCCCCTGCCGGCCCAGTCACACCCAACTGCCCTCCCTTGCAGGCCTGATCACCCACAACGGTCATGCCCTACTGGCCTATTTATCCCCAACTGCCCTCACCTGCCAGCCATCTTGTGACAACATGAGGGTGTTGTGTGAGGGCACAAGGACCACCTAGGATTTTATTAGTATAGATTATATCAGTAATAAGAAAGGTGATGAAACCATACAAACCACAGCTGACATGTATAGAGAGATGACCAGTAGGTACATGGTAGGTGCTTTTATAGGATTTTACATCATTACCATAGTATCTCTCTGAAGTGCACATGCAACCATAATTAAACAGATGTGGGAAATGAAGTAGGGAATTCCGGTAATTTGTCCTAGATCACATAGCTGGCTCGGGTGTGGGACCACACTTCCACCCAGTATGGACTCGGGCACAGTATTTATTGGATAACAAATTATGGATTAATTTCCAGAAAAGAGTCAAATAAATAGATGCTTGCATGAGCAAGAAGTGGTGAGATTTCCTCTGAGAACTTTCATTAACCTGCTTCAAGTGTCCAGATTGTGCTAGGCTTGGACACAAAAGGATAAGATGTGGTGCTCGATGGAACTCTACTTTGCTGGAGAGTAAAAACGTCAATCATTATAAAGCAGTGCCACAGCACGGGAGAAACAAAGATGCAGAAGCACATCTGGGGACCAGTGGAGAAGCACATCAGGAGTGGGTGCTAGCTCCCAGGGTAGAGGGATCGGTAAAATCGTGAGGGAGAAGATGGGCTGGAAAGGGATGCTGGGATGAGTCCACCAAGTCAGAGTGAAGTGGGATTTCTAAATGAGCAATGAGGTCAACTCTTCTCTCTGCCTAATTTGGTAGCTTTGGCACTTGCCCTGGTAATGACCATGTGGGTACTCACCCACTGTGCCTGCCTTCAAGGCATCTGCTGCCCGGCCCTGCTGGGTGCTGGGCTGCTTGCTTCATGTCATCTCTCTAAAAACATGCACAGCAAACACCTCCATTTCCCACTTTCCTTGAAAGCAACAAGTAGGCCAACCATACCTTTCACAGCCTCTTCCACAGGGAGCCCGACAAACGCTGCGAAGTCGTCCGCGATGATCGAGGTGTATGCCTGAGAGACCAGGGCGAAGGCCCGTCTCCTGGTTGCCTCTGTGTGGGAGCAGAAGGTGGGCAGAGTGACCAAGGAGCTGAGGTTTTGAAAAGGCGTAATTAAATGACATTATTGTTCTTGTCCAAATGTGGTGAGACTAGATCAACCCAAAGACTTCTGTCCATTGTCTGAATTTGTAAAAGAGTGAACCAGGAAGATTGGAAGCAAGTGTTGGGGGTGGGGGAACGTAAAGACTGGGGCAGGAACGAGTTTTATTATGTCTCACAGGCTTTCCATCTTTGCACATCTATGTACTGGACTGATTAGTTATAAAATCTAGAAGTTGGAAACATCACCCACGGAAGACTGAAGCTGACTAAGTCCAAAGGACAGTCTCTGAAGTTATCAGAGTATTACCAGATTTCATTTTAGTAGCAAAAAAACCACCACCACCAACAACAAAAAACCTGACAAGAGCAATCTCAATCTAGAATTAAAAGACAGTGATGCCCCGGAGTGTCCATGTCATCACAAGCAACATGAAATGAAGCAGCATGATTATGACAAATCTAAGAGTTCTGAAAACTGCCCCATTAGCAAAAAAATATCTATTTTTAAAACACACCACTGCCTTAATTCAACAATGCAGCACTTGAGGGAACAAGTCTAGTCTAATTTGATTTTTAACCACAAAGCAACACTACCTCTAAGTGCTTCCATGATCGGCTGGACAGTCTCGGACCACTGGTGAGCGTTGATGGTTGTGTAGATTCCAGGGAAATCTCTCTGCCAGATTCTCTGTCCTACTGACCAAATGCCCCCAAGTTCAGAATTTGCCTGCAATAAATATTATTATTGTCTTTGAGCAGTGTTTCCCAAACTTTCGACATACGTGTACCCCTTCTATAATTTTCGTAATGCTGAGAACTCCTCAACCAAAAAAATGGATGTATTTTAATAACAATCAAAATATATTTATTTATTTCTTTTTTTGGTACATACACAAAATAATAATAAACGAAAAATAAAATTATTCATAATAAAACATAAATAAAAGTTATAAATAACATTTATTTGGATCAATGAGAAGGATGAAATTAACTTGACTCATGAGAACGTAGAATTAGGCGCAGCTAAGCACAGTGCAGTGCATATCCCCACCAAACTCTGGTGCAACGCATACCCCCGCCAAACTCTTCCCGTACCCCTGGGGGTACGCGTACCACACTTTGGGAAACACTGTCTTTGAGGATATTCACTGTGCACATTCATCAACAACTGTATCTTAAAACAATTTACCATTTCTTTTAAGAGATGTAATTACCTTTTAGATCAATACCATAAAAAAAGGTATGAATAGTAAAGTCTATTTATGTCTGATCATTTAAATGCTATGAATAGTAAAATCTATTTATCTGATCTATTTTTATTTTTTGTTAATCCTCATTTGATATTTTTCTATTGATCTTTAGAGAGAGTGGAAGGGAGGGAGTTAGGGGAAAGAGGGAGAGGAAGAAGGTGAGGAAGAGGGGGAAGAGAGAGAGTAACATCAATGTGAGACACATTGATTGGCTGTCTCCTGCACGTGGGATTGAATCTGGAACCCAGGTATATGCCCCTGACCAGGAATCGAACCCAGGACCCTTTGGTTCTTGGGCTGACACTCTGACCACTAAGCAACACCAATCAGGGCTGATATAAATTTTTATTTTAATAGCAAATTAAGGCATGAGAATGCAGTCCAAAGAACTAAATCCTAGAATTACCTTAAAATTGTTTTTAAATATGTATTTGTATTTCATTAATACATTAACACAGAATAAATAACTGATATATACATAAATATATACATATAAAATATATTTTTCTTATTGATGTTAGAGAGGAAGGGAGAGGGAAAATCAGAAACATCAATGATGAGAGAGAATCATTGATTGGCTACCTTCTGCACGCTCCCTACTGAGATGCAGCCCACAATCCAGGCATGTGCCCTAAACCAGAATCAAACTCGGGACCCTTCAGTCCAAAGGCCAACACTCTATCCATGAGCCAAACCAGCTAGCGCAATATGTATATATATTTTTTAGGATATAAGTAATGGCAAAATGGCTACAGCACAGACTTCCAATCTAAGATGTCATACACTATAGCCTTTCTAAGGCTACAGCTGCCAGTAACATCATGCACATAATTGATGGCTGCCGTTTATTTAAGGCCATGAAGCTGGAAGAGCATTAACAGAATGACCCAGCAAGAAGGAGGAGTAAAAATACTAATTTGGACTGCTGCTGAATATTGATAATCAACAAAGAGTTTGGGTGGATTCTTGGCAATTTTCTAAAATTTTCACTTAACATTTATGACAGGCACAGTGAATGGCTTGAAAGTAAAAATTTACTTCATTCCCCTTTGGTTATTAAGAGGTTATTTCATCTAATCTCCTACCCAAAATAAGAAATCTAAAGTCTTAATTAGCAAAAATAATCTTAATTCTGGGAGTAATCATCATTTTTAGACTACCCTTATAAACATCACCAGGTTCAAAATAAGTGCCGTAATAGAAAGCTGCATAAATCAGTTAAAAAACAACAGACAGCAGACCTTTATCTACACTGGCTCAGTTGTTTACCTGGTTAAGTGACACATGAAATATCTCAAGAAATTTGATCAGCAGGAGCTGAGTATACAGACTGCTATATCATCAAATGAAATTAAAATTCCCAATTAGAAGAATTTGAAGATCTATTATTAAACTTTAATACTGGTTTAATAACAATTTCTGTGAACTATATGGGAAGGAAAACAAACTTTTATGAGGTGACCATTTAAATGAATGTTGTTACTGTATTAAAGAAGAAAAATAGAAAGGATACTTACAGATTTTATAGCAGGTGGTATTCTTTTCCAAAGATATCTTGCATTATTCCTAATTTTCACCCCCAAGAAAAAATAAGCAATAAAAAAAAAATCACCTCAATAAGTGTTTAAAATTCTAGATCCCAATATAAACATCCAGAAGTATACTTTAAAATATCCTATAAAATACAAAGTGAAATTTAGTTTTACATGAACTTGTCTAGGGAAAGTAACAGTTTTCCAAATTAAAAGACATAAAACATATTTACCAAAGTAAAGTTTTGCCATTTGTAGTAAGTTTTTAAATTAATAATCCAGATCTTAAGTTAAGGCAACAGTACACTAAAAGTACAAAGATTTAAGTAGAATGAACTGCCCAAATAATTTCTCTATAAAAATACGCTAACATCTATCCTTTCAGGGCTCTGGCATTCCTCGACAACATGTACAGCACACGTGCTTTTCTCCTCCTCACCTCTCCTCCCACCAGTGGGCACAGAGCCACCAACACTTCCAGGCAGTTTGTAAGAGTTTGGAAGCCTGAACTACAACACACACAGGATGACAGGATTACAAAAGAAATGAAACAGATAATTTATAGGATATGTGTATGATAAAAATCTGGGTTTAGGCTTTTAAAAGATATGAAAAAAAGTTTAGAAGAATTTAAAACAAAATTGAACAGCAGTCATCGATGGGTCATAGAACTATGAGTTTCTTCTACCTCTTTGTAGTCATGCTTTCTGACTTTTCTTAAACAAATATGAATTAAGACTAATTAACAAGCAGAAAATTTCCAAGAAACTTCATACATGTTGGCAATAAATTCCTCTTAGTTTTCTCAACCTTCCCTTTCAATTTATCGTGGTCTATTAATTACAAGTGAAGTTAAGTAAATGAAGGCAATAAGAAAGTTTCATAAAAAGACAAAAGAGAAAAGATCAATAGGATTAAAGCAATTTGAAATGGACATTGTAGTTTCTCATAGCAAACTGGAGTGCTTTTTAGGTGTATATAAAACAAATGTAGTCTAAAATAACTCAGCCTTGTCATACATTTATGATTCAGTATTTGACGCAGACGTATTAAGTATTACAATAAAAGACAGAGCTCCTTGTGCCCATGTTCTAGTGACGGTATTTTACTGTACGAATTCTCTATAGCCTTGAAGAAACTGCTGCTCTTAGCTTTAGTGAAAAGTACTTACATGTCATTATGGAGCAGATATAAAGCTAGAAGCTGACCATACACGGGGGGTGTAGCAATTCCTCCAGGTGCCTAGAAGGCCAAAATGAAAGAGAATGACCTCATTGACACACATATCAAAACCCAGAGTATTAAGCTGAAATCTGCCATCAGCAGTGGCTTCTCTCTTCAGTGTCTTTATTTGAACGGGATTATTTAAATAGGATCCTTTTTCTCAGGTCTCAAATTCTTATATAAATTATCTTAGCATTATAAGAAACAAGTATTTCCAACGATTCCTAAAGCATGATGATTCTGCCCATTATATCAAATATGTTGAATATCTAAGTAAATGAATAATAAACATAACAGTTGACATAGGCATTTCTAACCTCATTCTACTTTCATTCATTTCATTTAAAAAATCTACTGTGTCTATTAGTAAGCAGCTGTTTTAGGCTGTTGTCTCCTTTGGCTGACTTCTTTATACATGCTTTTTAAAGGGCCTTTCTAAAATAAAACCTTAACTTTAATAGCTGCATGATGTAACTTTCACCTCTTACTGAAGACAAATCGGTAAACTCATCTGCTAACATTATGGAACCAACAAGGGCTTTCTAAGCTAATAAAAAGGTTCCAATGGTTACATCTTCAGTCTGTGTATGTGTGTGCACACGTCTTGAATGAAATCCACATTCTTCCACCTGCTCCCATAACCGGGGGGAGATGTTTTAGTCTGACACGAGCAGCACAGTGGAGGGTGTAAGGAGCAAAGATGAGCAAGATTTTCGGGCTCATTAGCTAAAGACAGACAACCAAAAGCTCCCAGCGAGTTCGGGAGACGGGGCCTGGATTCTCGGCCATCCGAGCAGGCCAAGGCGCCAGACTCCACAGCCCCAGCTCCCGCGCCCTCCAGGCGCCCGGCCCCAGCCCCGCCCCCGGTCCGCAGGCCCCGGGCCCGGTTACCCTGGAGACCAGCGCCGCCCGCGGCCCGGGGAGACCCCGCGGCTTCTCCCGGCGCTACGCGAAAGGTTACCTCGAGCTCCTGGTTCTCGCACTGATCTAGCAACTTTTTGAAACTAAAAGCACCTTCTGCCATTACGGCCACGGGCATCTTCCCTGCCGGTCCTCCCGCGGCACCTCCCCGAAGAGCAGATCCCGGGCTGTCCGGCGGGGAGTCGCGCGGGTGATGACGTAAAAACCGCCGTCGCAGCCTGTGCCCCCTGCGCAGGCGCAACGCCGGTTCTGGCGCGTCCTAGGTCGTCCGCGGCTGCCTGGCTGGGGTCGCCGCCGCTCTGGCCGGCGCTCTCGATGCTCTGGAGGACTGACCCCGGCCTGGAGGGTAGTTATTTTGTGTGCGCGTGAACAAACACCCTGCAAGGGAGGGAGGGCCACGTCTGGGGGCTGTGCGACGTCTCTCTCCTTTTGGAGGCCAACACACACACAAACGTAAAGGTTCGAAACGGAGCTTTGGTTCTGCCCCCACGCCTGCTCCGTCAGTCCTCCCCTCCTCTGGAGAGGGCACCCTGTCCTTCCCCGTGGGGGACCCCATGTCCGAGGGCAGCCGCCCGGGACCACCGACTTGGGTGCAGCACTCTGCAGACCTCCCTCCAGGCACCTCCCCACGCTGCCAAGCGGCCACAACGTTTTCAGAAACATCTGTTTTTGTTTTGGCACCTGTCCTACTACCCTGTTTCCCCGAAAATAAGACAGTGTCTTATATTAATTTTTTTGCTCCCAAAGATGCGTTAGGTCTTATTTTCAGGGGATGTATTATGTTTCCATGAAGTAGGTCTTATTTTTGGAGGATGTCTTATTTTTGGGGGAGACACGGGTAGCACTTCCCACCTTAGGCGCTCGGATGAGTCAGGAAGGACCGAAAGGAAAGGAACCTCCCCTTTCCTGCTAAGTTCATGTTACAATTTCAGCACAATCCTAGGAATACATCAGCACACGACACAGAAGTAGCGTACGTAATAATAAAAACATGTTTGCAAAAGTTCTGAAAGGGCCTGGAGCTCAGGGCAGATAAATGTGAGGGGAAGTTTGGAGGCCTAAAAGAAAGCTGTGGAAAAAGATGGCTGTGAAAGATGCCAAGGGTTTATGGATAAAGCAGGGAAGAGTGAGGGCAGGGGGTGAGATGAGACCCTCACCTCCTCTGTGATTTCCCTCTGCACCTGTAAAACCAAGGTAACATCCAGGTTGCTCTGCAAGGCTGCTCTGAGGATGGAGTGAGATTACTATTAGTCTTAGTTCAGTGTCTGGGCTAATTCAGGGAGGTTACTGTTAATGCTATGAAAGTAGGCAGAGGAAGGTTAGTTTGGGACCTTATTCACCCAGGGTTTTAAGACACATATTTTAAAATATTTGATAAATCAACCATTATATTTAAGTTTTCTGGAAGTAAAATGGTACTAAAGAAGTAACTTCTAGTTTTCTTTTCTTCAAAATAGAGGGTGGAAGGTCTGGGGACCTCCTGGGTGCCACCTCAGACCTCCCCACCAGGGGGTGCAGCCGCACTATGTAGGATCTTAACTTCCCTCCTGTGGAAGGAACTTGCCTTGGTGGAGCAGTTAGATAGATACAAGCTTATTTTTTCTGGGTTTTTAGCTCAGGGCAGTTAATTCCTCCTCAAAATTACCTTTCAAAAGGGAAACCTGGGGTGCTGTGCATTTGAGGAGCCCCTTTCTATTTTTCTTAAAAACAAATGATCAACAAGTTTATGTCTGCCAGAAAAATACACTCAGGATACATATAGACTGTGAGAGAATATTGATATCATCTGCTTTGACCTGAATATGAAATATGGGGGAGTCAGTTTCTGGATGTCACAGAATCTGGCTGGTTAATCAGATCACGTCCCCGAAAGATGGTTCTGACATTAGACAAATACATCTCATACTTCATAATGTGTTTTACATAGGATCCATTCTCTGTCTGATTTTTAATGTTTTACTTTTTTTTGTAAAACACAAAAGGTAACATGTCAATGAGGAAGAGTTAGAAGAATCTGTAGAAAATGGTAAAATGTGTCTAATACATTGTTAGTGAGGTTTCCTATTAATATAATCCTGTTTTTTGTATATAATCTAGCTTCACTGGGAGCTGCATAAATCCTTTTGGGGAACAGGCTGTGTAAGTAAGCCAATGTTGTTAAAATATCCACCTTATTTTTCCAGTTAATCAACAACATGTGCTGCATATGGGAAATATTCTATGATATAGGTGACATCTCAAGTGCTGGAAAATGATTGGCTTTCTAATAAATGATGCTGAAGCAAATAACCACATTCAACTTATACACAATAGTAAATACCAAATGGATTAGAAATATAAATGCAAAAAAAAAATAAAGTCACACAGTTCTAGAAAACAACACCAGTGAAGTTCTCTGTGGGGGAAGCTTTCTCTTTATGACTCAAAATCCACATTGTAAAAGAAAAGGCGAATAAAAGGCATAAAATGAGCAAACACATAAATATTGAAAAGATTCCTGTGCATGCCCCAAATACCACATGCAATATTGAAAAATATAACTTGGAGGATAATGTTGTGGGGTCAAACCCTGGGTTCAAAATAAGACCACCAGAGGCTGATGATTGATTTTAAAAAAGGAGGCAAGGATTTATTGGCCACAAGAGCACCACACACAGGTGGCCACACTCACAACTGCACCGTTCCAGGTGTAGGAAGTCCTTTTAAAGGTCTAAACTACAAAAATTTTCCTTTGTTCTAAATTCTAAATTCTAAAGGCTGGGAACAGCCCACAGGGTCGTCCCCAGCCACATCCTGCTGAACGTTGGAATATGGCCCTATCTTGCGATAGCAGATAGTACAGAAGCAGAGCTGAGCAGTTAATCTCTAAAGGTTATCTACAGTTTCTGCTCCTGAAGCTACTGAGTCAGCGGGAATCAGTCTCCTGTGGTCCCGGTCCACAGGCCCAGGAAAACTGCCTTAGCCTCCAGGTCTCAATCTGGAAGCTGAGGTAACTACCTTATTGTTTAAGCAAGTGCAGAAGCCAGAATAGCAGGGTTAAAATTCAAACAGCAGTTTCTACCTAAGTATGGTTGCTACCATACTTCAGATAATATTTTAATATAGACCAGAATCGCAGGGCCGATTTCAGAAACGTACAAAGAGTTCTAAAAGACCGAGGAAAGCCAGGTGCAGACGGCCACGTTGGTGGTGGTCTACCTCCTCAGTGTCTCTAAATCCTCCTCGGAGAGTGGCCAGAGCCACTGGACAGAGAGACAGAAAGCCTCAGAGACTGTTTACAATGAAACCGGTTGCAAAGATGTTCAAGAGAACTTCAAAATACAACCAGACGGAGCCCACCATGGAAGCACAAGGACTCGTGCTTTTGTCTGCAAGAAAAAGCAGAGGAAGTAGCAGTGCATCGGAATGACCCAAGCAGAGGAAATCCCCCAAATAGTCCTGGTCTTCACTATAAGCAGAGAAGGATGATTTAGGCTGATGAAACTTTGGTCTCTGCTGTCCCAGGTGAAACTGGGGGGTTGGGGAGCTGGGGCTGGAGCTGCTCAGAACCTGTTGACTCTCAAGATGGACCCACTGGGGCTTTCTTCCAGGGTGGGATGCCGAGCCCAGGAGAGAATGCTGGGAGTGGAGTAAACATTTATCGGAGAGGAGACAGTTGAGGAATAGGAGAGAGGGTCCAGATGCAACAGAAGGAGGACACAGAGCCAGGAACTTTCAGAATCCAAGCTGCCGTATGTTTAAAACACTCCCCACAAGTAACAGCGAGAGGGCTCTGAGGATTTGAAAAGCTGGTGCGAGCCACGATTCCTTCTAAATGGTCATGAAAACTGCGTCACAGAAAAAATGAGCAACGGAAAAGGACTGAAGGGAAGTCCTGGGTGAGTTTCAGGTAAAAAAAAAAAAAAAAAAAAAAAAAAAAAAAGAAACCGAGGAAAAAATACCAAAGCCCTTTAGGAAAATGGGAAAGATATGAACAGACTGCCCACAAAATGTACACATCAACACATAAGAAAAAATGCTCAACTTTATCCCTAATGAGAAACAGAGACTGAGACACCGTTTTCATGTGTCAGGTTGGTGAAAAATCAAACGCTTGACACACACCGTGTTGCCGGGGGTGGATAACAGGTGCCCCTGCATACTGCCAGGGGTGGAGGAGCAACAAAGGCCCATTCTGTGGAGGGGGACATGACCCGGTACATCCAAACTACGGGTACACTCACAGCACTGGGCTGAATAGCATCCCCCCAAATTCATGTCCAGCTGGAACATGCGAATGTGACCTCATTTGGAAATGGGGTCTTTGCAGAATGTAATTACGTTAAGATGAGGTTGTATTAGATCCGGGTGGGCTCTAATCTAATGACTGGTATCCTTCTAAGAACAGACCCATACATGCAGGGAGAAGGTGACAGCCGGGGTAGAGATTGGAGCGCTGTGCCTATGAGCCAAGGGTTGCCGGCAACAGGAGGAGCTGGAAGAGGTGACAAAGGATGTGCTTTCCTGGAGAGCATGGTCCTGCCTTGACATTTTTCCCTTGACTTTGGAGTTCTAGCCTCCAGAACTGTGAGAGAATCTACTCTGGGATATACAACCTTAGAGTTTGTAGTACTTTGTTGCGATAGTCCTGGGCAATGAACACGTGCCCTTCAGCCAAACAATGCCACCTCCAGGAGTTCATCCTGAAGACACCTCAAAGGGTACAAAAAAGAATACACACAACTCATTCATTAGGGCACCGATGGGAGATTGGTTGACTAAACCATGGCACTTACTCTCAGTGGAATGCTCTCTGCAGCTACACAGCTCTGTGAAGGGATGAAGAGTATCGATCTGAGCTGGGGGACTGACTCCAGCCACAGCTCACTGAGTGAGCCAAAGTTGGTGCCACCAACCCATCACTCCCCCTACACACACGCAGGGAGCTACATGGAACTTGGCTGGCACAGGTCTTGCTTTGTCAATAGAACACAGGCGTGAACGGAGCCAGCTCTTTCTGAGGACTGGCAACTTGTACCCGCTCTCTCCTGGAGATCACACAAAAGAGTGGGAGCCGACAGGAAATATGGCCGGTGCATCCAGCAATGTCTGAGGGTGTCACGATCCAGGACACTGAAATCTCTTTGGCAGATCTGGCTCCCGGGGAAGACAAAAAGACCCGACTCTCTTGGCCAGGGGTGGGAGATATGGGGAGATTTTAAAAATTATCCAAGTCCTTCGTGCCCACTCTCTCCCACCCAAAGGGGCCTTCAGCTAGAAGGCTGGTTCCCAAGAAGCCAACACTGGCAGAGAAGGCACCATGTGCCAGTGTCTGGAGCTGTGGATGGACTATGGTTTACACCTCCCTCATCGAGGGGACAAGCTGGCGAAGCCTCCCGATTTCAGGGTGACCGATGATACAGCTCAGGCCAAAGCAGATGGTTTTCAATAGCATTCGATACAGACTTAATTATGGAGTTGGGGAAAAATAAAATTATTTCCACAAAGTGGGTAGGCTGAAGTGGCAATATGTGTACTGGGCATTATGTGATGATAGGACTTTGATTTTGCTATTTTGTTAAATAGATATCTGATTGAAGAATTTAAATGTAAGTGCCCTGCCCTGGAGTCCCAACCACTCAGGGGGTGTCAGTAGCTGACTGTAATGAGGGATTTGGTTGGCCTTTATCCTTCATTCCTGGGAGGTAAGTACACTCTTGGAATTTCCTGAGTGACGGGAGTGACTTTGCTTTCCTGGTGGGCCCGTTGGACCACACCTGAAAGTCTGTGCCAACGCGCTGACTCATGGGGGCCATCATACTCTGCACTAATGAGATGGCTCAGGATGCAGGCTGGCCGGGCCAGGAAGACCAGCGATGTGATTAGAGAGTTGGGCTTTGAGCCACATGCTATCAGCACGACATCTGGGGGGCTTGTGGGGACTGGAGGTGGAATTTAATCATGCAGGTGATGATTCAATCAATTCTGCCCTGGTAATAAAACCCCAATAATCTCCTCCGGATCCTGAAACTCTGGGGAGCTCCCTGGCTCTGCAGTATGGAATACTCCCATATATCAGCAGTGACAGCAGGGCGTGGGGTCCCGGGACCAGTGAGCTTCCAGTTCAGAACCCTCCCAGCCCCAGATCTGCTCCCCGGGTCTCTGTCCTTGGCTGGTTCTCACATAGCCTTTATCTGTAAGAAATTTGTCATTGTAAGTTTAGTGCTTTTCTGAGTTCTGTGAGTCAGTTTAGCCAGTGACCGAGCCCGTGGGTGATTGTGGGGACCCTTGGGTTTGTAGAGAGCTGGTCTGAGTGAGCATGGCCCCGGGAACCCCCAGCTTGCAGCAGGGTGCTTCATGGCTGGTGGTTGGAGGACTGCACCCTTCACTTCCAGACTGTCAAAGCCTGGGTAGGGATGAAGAATGAGAGGTGGGAAAGGCATGCAGGGGAGATGGAGTGACCATGTGGGTGAGGGGGCGGCTGGGCTGGTGGGTAGGCTAGTGACCTGGAACAGGCTCCCATGTCCTTGTCAGGCCTCTGCATCTCGCTGGGCGGTGGTAGCAGTGGGCGGGACTTGGCATGTGCTTCCGGTGGGGGTCTGTGGGGCTGCTGGGGTGCCCTCACAAGTCTGTGCTGGTGGGGAAGGATCGCTGGATCATCCAGGCCCAGCTGATCCACGGGGCAGGGTAGAGTTTTCCAGGGGCCACAGCTCCCAGACCCACCACACAAATCAGTGGCAACAACAACTGAGCTCAGGGTACAGCCAGAGAGAGGCCCTGTCCCCGCCAGGTGCCAGCACAGCTGCTTTTCCATTTAGGCCGCCGCCCTGCCCGGGCCAGGAGGTCTGTCTGGTCACTTAATTTTCCAGTCACGTCAACAAGTATCCATGAGAGGCCTCCTCGGTGGCTAAGAGAACAGCAAATGGTTATGGAGACATTCCCCAGCTCCGTGGGCTCTGGCCGCCCAAGTGGTGCAGGTCCCTGCACGGGAAGCCACCAGAGGAAGAAAGTCAGGGACAGCACAGACCGCAGGGACACTGGAGCCTTGACGGGCACATGGAGATACTTAGGTCCTTGAAGGACCCTTAGGGGCTGGCTCTTCGGAAAGTTGGGTGGGCACAGAGCTGGAGCACAGAGGAGGTCTCACAGAGACAGACCCTGGGAGGTGTGGCAGAGATGCCCGCTGAACCACCTCCACCCAGAAGGAGGTGATGGAGAAGTCCAGCATGGGAGCCACTTGCAGGTGGGCTATCCCAGTGGTGTCACTCACGTCTACACAACCTGGCTTTCCTTGTCCAGCCGCTGACTCTGTTTCCTCTCTGTATGTGTGTGGTGGACATTTTCTCTGTTTTCTGAGTCCAGCACGGAAAACAACAGATTCCTGAGGGGAGTAGCTGGGGATTAAGAAATTAGAGAAAGAAAGAGACAAGAGACAGAAATAGATTCAAGCTGGGTGCTAGGTGAGCGCCATCTCTCTGATGGAGAGACAGACACACTCAACTCAGACAACAGCATATTTATTGGTTTCCAAAAGGATTTTATGATCAAAGGATTTTTGGGTGTGCCCAAACCCTATTCATCAGGATCTGGGTAAGCTCCTTATTTTTTCGTACAAGATTTAGCATATCAAGACCTGGTTGGCTCAAGGTCCTTTTTGTTCCTCATTCCAAGCACCTGGATAAAGATAAGAAATAACTACTGATAACAGGATTATGCCTGTGCCTTTGGGTTCAGCTGATAAGAATTAAAAGAGTATCCATGTGCCTTCCCAGAAGGCTCTCTACATATGTGCAATGGAAGGCAGTCCTCCCCTCGGATTACAGCAGCTCCCACCTTCCTATCTCTGGTTCAAGTTCATCAGGAGGTAGTCCCACTGGCTTGGGTGCCCAACAATAGACCGTCACTGTGATGCTGGTGAGACGCTCTGATTGGCTAGACCAAGGTCATGCGACACCCCCAGACTATAGACCAGGTGCTTAGAGGCCAGCTGGAATGGTTTCAACCCAAGTCTGGATGGCGTCTCCAGCAGTAGGGAGAATGGGTGCTAGGTGTCCAAGACAATAAAGACCAACCCTCGCTGGGCCCACCTCACAGGGCTATGGAGCGGCTCATACATGTAAAGTGCTCAGAGCACCGCCCCGCACACCATAGGTCCTCCATGTTAACCTCGACTGTTACTATTTTCAAATCTCCATGCTCAGCTCCTCGCTTGCACGTGTCATTTAATCCTTACAACAGCCCCATGGAGTGGGTGCTCTTTCCTCCATTTTACAAACAAGGAAACCAAGGCTCAGAGCAGTTAAGCAACGTGAGTGAGGTCACACAGCCAGCGAGAGGTGGAGCCAACATTTGAACCCGGAAAATCCTCGACAGAGCTTGGGCACTTCAAGAGGAATGCCTGTCCTTTACGTGGAGGTCACGAGGCAGGACACTTGATGCTCCTCTATCTAAAGCATCCATCATAGTATAAATCAGATCCTCTCGGGACACAATGTCCACCCTGGTTCAAATCTGGAAACCTTTCAAAACTACAGCGATGCTTTTAAGATACAATTCTGAAATGCCTCTGAGTTAGCAATACCAACCTGGCATCCCAGCGGCCAGAAAGAGATGACGTAGCTCCCAAAGCATTGTAACTTACAATGAGGAGGGCACTCACACACCCAGGAAGTGTCACTCAATGAGTAACGGGGGTCTGGATTAATTCCCAAATAAAGCTGTTATCACAGGAATTTATGAACAGGGAAATAAAAGACATTTAGCAGAATCTCCAGAGGAAGGTACTAGGCATAAACGTCAAACTTTGACTGTTATTTATCACCTCTTCTTTCTCTTGTGGTCTGGTGCCTGGAGCCCAGGCCTGCAATGGAGTTGTTGTAAGTGGACAGGGTCACGTGGCTGCCCTCACGTGGAGGTGAGAGGGGCCCTCCTGAGCGGTGCACAGGTAGTCGGCGGCGCTGGTCCGGTGAGATCAGGCCTGGACTTCTGACCCACAGAGTGTCTGATTGTAGGTCTGCGCTGAAGCCACATCCATGGTGATTTGCTGCAGCAACAGTAGAAAACAAATACAGGCAAAGAGGAAAGCAGCTTCTGTGCCCCGAGCGGCCCCGGGTCTGAGCCACGTCTGGAGGGGCTCTGGGCAGAGTGAGCCGGAGCAGACTTCAGGTGTTCCTGGGTCACCGTGCATGACGCCCAGTGGAGGCCAGGACACTTTGCCCGGTGCAGTGAGGAGCACGGCCTGGCTGCTTCGTGGAGAGGGCTGACAGAGCCTAAGGGAGCTGGCCCCGGACATTCTCCCAGAGCACGCAGCAGCAGAGATGTCAATGAGGACAGCCCAGGCGAGATGCCCTGAAGCAGCCAGGTGTTACCAAGGGGTCTGTGTGGGGGTGCTGGGCGCTACCTTTATTTGAGGGAAGTTATAAGCTGATAGGATTTGAGTATCTATGACAAAATGACCTCAGTTAAACAGGCTGACAATATCTGGAGAAACTCAACGTAAGCGGAATCTAACCTCCCGAGCCTCAGTTTCCTTGTCTTTAAAATGGGGGAATAATTGCTACCCCAAAGGGCTGCTGTGGGGATGAGTCAGATAAGGTGAGCCCAGTGGCACCTGTGCCTGGATGTTGGCGGTAACTTCGTCCCTGCCTCCTCCTCCCCCTCACACCCTCTGACTCAGAGAATTTTGTGGTGGGTGGTGGTTTTAAGTCAACATAGGCAAGTGGTGGAGGGAGGGAGGGTGGGTGGGCAGTGTCTGTCTCTGGTGTGTTGTCAACCTGAGAGAGCAAGAATGACCTGGTGCCAGCGATTTGACGTTCAGGCTTAATTTGGGAAAATGGGACAAGCCTGCAGAGGCAGGTCTGAGCCCTCGGGGAAGATGGGGCACACCTGTTCAGATGTGGGGGGAGGCAGGCCTCTCTGTACCTGAAGCCTGGGCCGAAGTTCTTTGTGTCCTGGGAAAATGTGAAAGGCGAACCACAAGGGGGCGCTCACTACATAAGGATTCCAGGCCGGTGAAGTTTCACTGGAATTTAATTTCCTTATGAACTGGCAATTTGCAAAATAAAATAATACGAACAAAAGACATTTGAGACTTTGATGGACATCCCTTCCGTTTCTTTGTTTCCAGTATTCCTGGCTTGATCTGGACAACCTAACCCTGTGAGGTCCCAAGGTCAAGTCCAGAACCAGGGCCCAGCCTCCTGATCCCCTGGGAAAGAAAAGCTCCTAGCACTAAGGCACAAACTGCATGCCCCCCGATTTCCTAGACTGATGACCGTTCTCTCCACCCCAATACTGGAGAGGGGCAAAGTCAGAGTCCACCACAGGGCAGGTTTCTGGTTGGGATCTTATGATTGTCTCCCTCCCCAGAAATTCCAGAGATAGGGAGGGGTTTGGTTCTATGCAAAAATTACTCTACTTCTACACACTTGCATATTTTGGTTTTCAGGTATGCCCTCCTTCATCTTTCTCTGTGTCCCATGCACCCCAGCCACCAGAGTGAGGTGCTCCGGGGCCCAGCACACTGCCTTAGGACAGGAGGCGGGACCCGCACCTGGGGCTCCTCAGCAAGGAGGGAACCCAGACTTTTGGGAGGTAGAGGCAGGTGTGCTTTCTGTTCTTGTGCAAATTGTAGCAGAAATTTTCCTCTCATTAGTCTCTTGTTGTGTTGTGTGTGAGTAGATGTATAAAGAAAATCTTAATTTCAAGTGCTCTGTGAAAGTTCCTCGCTGAATTCCGCCTGCCTTGCATGGCCACAGGGGGTATCCCACCCGTTCTGACCAGCACTGTGAGGCTACCGTCTGTGAGCTCTATTCCCAGGATCGTCCACTCTGGGCAGGAGTGTGTGGCTGGTCGGAGGACTCAGTCCCACAGCTCCCAGGACAGCCCTGCCTCGCTCGGTCATTGGCTGGGGCCGCTCATGGGACATGAGGCCCCATGAGGACACTTAGCAGACAATAAGGCAGAGCTAGAGAGACACATGGTTATGCAGCCATCTTGAGGGTTGCCTTGACGGTGAGAGGAAGAAACATGGAAACCACAATGAAAGGAATGATGTTAGCAGTGGAATCTGCTGAAATCAAGATTATGTATCTCCATGTGAAAATAGACAACTTAGTATGAAGTCGGCTTCAACCCCACACAATGGAGAGAGGGATTTAAAGGTGTCAGAAAATGAGCCTCCTGCGCATGTTAAATATTGAAAAATCACCAAAGGTATAAAATAAGGTTCTGGAATAAAAAGGGCAGGCTAAAAACAGTACATTAAACCAAACACTGCTTTATTAAAATTTTACCAGTGGTTATTCCTGCACGGTGGTAAGGTGACCAGACGTCCTGCTTTTGGCGGGACAGTCCCGATTTCTAACAATTTGTCCCGTGCCCCACAGCATTTTATAAAAGTCCCGATTTTTGGAAAGAATCTTTTTAAATCTTTTGGCCTTTTTAAAAACGCCACGGGACACGGGACAAATTGTTAAAAATCGGGACTGAAAATTAAAAAAAATAACAATAAAAAATAAAAATAAAAATTGGGACTGTCCTGCCAAAAGCTGGACGTCTGGTCACCTTAGATTACAGATGAATTTTGATGTTTTTCTTTTTCTTTAACTTTATTGGGGACTTTAACAATATTGTTGAGGACCTGAGCAAAGGGGTCAGGCTCTCATAACTGCCCTGATATCTGCTTCCCCTCCGAGGGGCAGCAGTTGGCACCATGGGGCAGCAGAGTGGGTTTGTGCCCTCCATCACACCACAGCTTCTGCTGCCCTCATGTGGACAAGGGAGCCCCACTCATCCCGTCCCCAACTGGGGATTGGGATGGGGTCTGCTGTCCTCTAGGCCCCTCACGTGGGCAGGGTTGTGAGCATGGTTTTGACCTCTCCCTCGGGTGGGATTGAAAAAGCATGAGGCATGCCTGCCTACCTTATCGGACAGCCCTTACCAGCCCCTCTGGGCAGGGGGCTGGGATGCGCCTCCAGCCAGGCCTCAGGGGAATCCCCTTCTGCTTACCAAATGCCCAACAGCCCCTCCCTCTGCAGGCTACCCAGTCGGAAGGCACTCAGGTCCCCAGGTTCTGCTCCAGGGCTCAGCACAGATGGATTCGGCTTCTCCGGGCATGCCGGTTAAGTGGTGTTGGAGGACCCATAACACGTAGGCATTAAGCAGACCCATTGGAATGCAACTCCCAGGATTAAATTCCCCTCCTGTCATGTGACACCTGAGGTTCTATAAACAAAGACCCTAATCCGTTAACTACTCTTTGGGGTGATAAAATGATCTCCTTGCCAGTTATCTGGATTTTTAGAAAACAAGTTATTTCTTCTCCAAGGTTTAAGCCCTTTCTTTTCAGACCATAGGGGAGAAAACTTTGCAAGAAGCCCGTTTTCAGGCCTTTCACCGTTCACGGTGGTGTGCTGTATGTACCCAGGATTACAAAATCAGTGTCAGTTTCTCCCCTCACCATTTTGCTGCTGAATGAGATGGACACGGTGTGGCTTAATTAGAAGCCTGGCCTCATTTCGACGGTGCGTTACATTCTACACAGTCTATGAACTTTCCCTGTTCCAGGCACTATCATTGTTTCTGGAAAAGGGAAAGTGATTGGTGGTAATAAGATCACCCTCGCGAACAGCTGTGAGAACCAAGCTGTATAAGCCAGCGAGGAGATCGCCTGGCCAGATTTATTTCTCAACATTACCTAATATTGCTGGGTAGCCGAGTCCTGGCCAAGACTGGGGACAACGTCAAGTCAATTCCTGTATTAGGGGCCAGCGTTTTAGATAATTAAGGAAAGCTCTGGGCTATATTCACAATATCCATTACCAAAAAGAACACAATGTCACCTAAAGACAACATGTACCGTCCCAAACTCACACACCCTGGAAGCTGATGCACAGCGTGAGATCCGTCCCACATGCGGCCCACAGGCGCGGTTGGACCAGACTGTCACTGAGAGTCCCTTCCCTCCCATTCTCCTCTCTCCATTCTCGTCCTGGGCTCCATCTGCGGGGGCCACAGGTCCTTTCAGAGCATGAACAAGAATGAAGGGCCCTGGGGATCTTCTAGCTCAGTGGTCGGCAAACTCATTAGTCAACAGAGCCAATATCAACAGTACAACGATTGAGATTTCTTTTGAGAGCCAAATTTTTTAAACTTAAACTTCTTCTAACGCCACTTCTTCAAAATAGACTCGCCCAGGCCATGGTATTTTGTGAAAGAGCCACACTCAAGGGGCCAAAGAGGCGCTGCATGTGGCTCTCGAGCCGCAGTTTGCTGACCACGGTCCTAGGTAAAGGATTCAGAAATCAGACAGTGCTCTAGCCCTTCCGGATCTTCCAGGTGAACTCTCTAGGGGTCAATCAAGTGTTTCCCATGGCAATGTTACCGGTGGAAGTGGAGTTCTTGGGGTGCTTTGAGGAAATGAATTTCCTGCGGCCCCCAGGGGAGGATTTGGTTGCATGGAAATTTTTCTTGATGATGTAAAATTAAGGGGGTTCCCCTCCAAGGTCCCATCTCTCTCCATCTCGCCATGGAAGAAGTCCAATCTTGTCTTCAGCAGGGCCAGGATTAAGGCCACTGCCTATAATTTCTGCTCCATATTGAAGCCCAGTCCATATTAAAGTCCAGCATCTGGCTAGCTTAGCTTGTGTCCCAGCTGCAGCCCATTGCGTGTGGGGTCTGCGTGGCCATGGGCCAGGCAGCTGTTTAAGGCCACGTGGCTCTGGAGAGAGAAGAGGCCAGCGCAAGGGCGAGTGAGGGTCATGGATCAAGAGAGGACAAGAGAGAGGGAACTCTTTGTCTAGGGATTTTAACCAGAAGCTTCTTCAACCTAACCAATGAAGTCTCCAAGATTTTGCACGTGCTTCAGATGGGGTCCTCCAGCTAGCCAATCCGTTGTTCCCCAGGCTAGACTGACAGGCACGCACCTCCCCTACCTCACCCCAACGTCACTGCACATGCACCTATCTCCCCCTTTGTTCAACCCCTTCGCCCAGTGATCTGCAGGGAAAGAACCAGTGGTTTCCTGGGGAGCATGAGCAGTAGCTTGCTGGTGAGGCTGTCCAGATGACCGTGCGTATGATGTCTGGACTCTCCTTAGCTCTCTTTCCTTTATTAATATTAACCAGCTAATTATGCGGATAACAGCAATAATGGCCATCTTGCATGATTATAATGTTATGTGCTCTAAAAGTCTCCACGTCTTCATTCTGTGTTTCTGAAGATCCTGAGAGTGAAGGATACAAGAAGACTGGGAAGAAAATTCAGTTTTCACTTAATATCCACCTTGAGGTATTTCCACTGCTCCATACGAGCAGGTGGACCAGGTGTACAGGTGGGGTGGGCAGTGTGAACCATGTCTAAGTTACCTTCCCTGCCTCCGGTGTGTGTGTGTGTGTGTGTGTGTGTGTGTGTGTGTGTGTAGACCCAATCTCCACACAGTTTCCTCTTCAAGAACAGAAGACAGCAGTTGCCACCACTCCAAACTCTCAGACCCTCCTGGACCAGAGAGGGATAGCGTTTTCTCTAATCCCTTCACTGTCCGTGTGCCTGTCTCCACCACAGCACGGTGCAGAGGGATCCCAGACAAAGCTTGCTCTTCCCCGTCCTTCAGAAGGATGCCTCTCGTCATTTAGCGCTGGGTACATTTTGAGGCCGAGCACATTTTTACCTCTAATTGGTTTCAGGCTTCAATCAGGGACATGACTCATTATCAGGAATTCTTGAGAGCAAACCCAGAGTCCGTCCCCCCCTCCCCCGTCCCTCCCCCAGCCTGGGGCTCCCTTTCCAGCCTCCGTGGGAATACATTTATCTTGGGCTATCCTAGAAAGTATTTTGAAGATTCTGATGTGTTAACTCCTTAACTCCCTCCCTCCTCAAGTCTCCTTGTTTCTTGCAATGAAGTTTTAGTCTTTTGCAACGAATAAATTCTTGTATAACTATGTACTAAATATTGTATGAGGCATAATTAGATGGAACACAATTTGTTGTTTATCTGAAATTGAAATGTAATTGGGATCCTGTATTTATTTTAGCAACTGCCCTTTTAGAACCATCCCCTGCCCTTCCTCTGCTCTGCCCAACCTCACAGGGGGCCACCCCCCAGCTCCCTTGTCCTCCAGGTCCCTGATGGGTTTGGTGGGCAGGAGGACAGGGAGACCCAGGTACCTGTGCTTCCCCACAGCACTGGCTCAGGCCGAAGACCTCCCAGCCCTGCGAGGGCAGCTGCCCTCCATCACTGATTTCCACACTGCCCGCCATCCTGGGTGCGTGCTCTGCCTCCCCAGCCTCTGATTGAGCGATACCCTGTGTTACATGTCCTATGTTTGAATGGTTTAGAGCCGGTCACCTGCACTCACACCTGTGACGTTGGCTGAGAAGCATGCTCACTGCCTTCCAGCTCCTCTGGGCCTCTCGCTCTCCTTCAGCCCTTTTTCCTCTACCCACCTCCTTCCTTCTCATTGCCTTCGCCTGCAAGTGTGGAGCAGCTATCAGTGAGGCACCAGAAATTTACCACTAACATTAAAGCACCAAAGCTACTTGGCAGCAGCCGCCTATCCCTGCACAGATGAGTGTCTGCTGTGAAATTTGCAGTCAATCGAGACTCTGTGAGGTGGCATCGCCACTGGTCACCTGCCCTCCCACCTGTGACGGGAAGGATGGAGTTTCGGTTCTTGAGGAGAAGAGGCTGGACTGAGGGCTCAGCCGCCTGACCCTGCGAAGTCAGTTTGCCCAGAAAGAGAAGAAAAGGTTGGGACTCCCTGCTGTAGAGCAAAAAAAAAAAAAAAAAATAGAACGTCAGAACTTTCAAGCCAAGATTGATGTTTCTTCCTGACACTTGTCCCTGCACTCCATGACCACAAAATAAAATCTCATGTTCCATGTTAATCAATAACAAGACGCGAATGTTGTGAGAAATCCGGAATAGTTTAACTACTGGAAAGGGATCTCGTCAAATGACTTCCAAGTCGCATGGAAACAGTCCAAGGCAGCTGCGTCCTCTGCTCAGGAATGGCTCCCGCCATCCTCCACGTGGCAGCCCTGCCAAGCGTTTGGCACCTTTGCCCCGTGCCTCCCAAGACCGCCCCCCCCATGGCCCCAGTGGAGCTTCTTCCAGGGTCCCTCCCCCGGTGCAGCCTCGGTCCTCAACTCCCCACGCACAGCAGAGACTGGTCGATCACTTTTCACAAGGACTTACGGAAATCTGGGGAGTAACAAAAGGGAAAATATTAAAATGACATGCTTAGAGTTGCCACCAATATTACTACATTCTGAGCCCTCCAGCTGGGCTAGAACAGAAGTGCCTCCAAGTTCAAGGCAAACTGGCAAAAGCTCCCCCAAAGGATGATGCAAATCCTCACTGCTGTGCCTGGAGCTGCCCCTCCCAACTCCATGTACAGTGGGGCTCCCTACTCTCTTAAGGGGAACCTCATGTAACTCACAGGGCTGCAGCCCAGCTCTGTCCTTACCCAACAAGATAATCACGAATAGTCCTAACATTAAATACATGCATCAGGGTTAATTAATATTAAGTATTACATAATAGATATCAGACAAATTCTACTCCTTTTCATAGTCCTGACAATGAACCTACAAATCTTCCTAAGTCTGTGAGTTCTTTATTCCTGTGTCCCTGAACAGGACAAATGTGGCATGTACACAAATGTATACTCATACACTCACACATGTACTCATGCACACACATGTACATACACACCCTGCACACATGGACAGAACCCATGTAAGCACACACAGGTGTGTACCACGCATGCATGCAGACACCTATGCACATATCCTCACACATACACATACATATGCAAACATGGTTAGGACACACACACATTCATGAACAGGATACACACATACACAGGCACACACCTACACATGGTCATCTCCCTAAAAGCAAGAGAATGAATGAGAATTTATGTGCATGGTTTAGTCTAAATGAATATTTTAAAAAATTTTCCTTAAGAAAACACTTTGCAGAGATGCACTGATAGAACTCTGCTTACACTTTTGAAAATATCTCTAAGGATAGCCCAGAACAAGTTACTTCTTTGGAACGCTGTTACTTTGGCGAGATCTCTCTTACAGGAGGGTCTTCTTCACCCCCCTCCTCAGAAGCTACCTCTATGAGCTTTTTAATTATGCAAATGTGAGCAAAGAGGAGAGAGCCCCAAAGGCAAATTCAAATGTCTACTCCTGACTTCAGAGGCTTCCAATAACCTAAATGAGATAATTTTAGTTAGGAGATAATTTTAAGATATAGAAAAACTATACAGGCAGTCCTCAAGTCACGTGGAGATCCATTCCTATGGCATGACATAACACGATTTCCACCATAAGTTGGAACCCACCTACATAAGCACCTACGTCACTCACATGGGGCATGTACACAGCAGTAATGAAGTGAAACAGTAAAAAAAAATTAAAAGGTAACAATTCCTGACCTTTACTGGTGGTAAATAAATAATCAAAAACATAAAGCACATATGTACATACGTTGAAATAATAGAACTTTTTTTAAAAAAAATAAATAATTAGGAGATGGTGACATACCCACAAAACGACCTAAGTTGAGTCCAGAGTAATCCGAGGACTTCCTGTACTTAATAAATATCTTTTTAGCCAACCACCAGATCTAACTAATGCAAATACAGGAAGTCCTTGGGTTACATTGGACTTGATGTACGTCATTTCGTGGTTACGTCACCATCTCCCATTTATTTATTTATTTATTTATTGTTTGTTTGTTTGTTTGTTTGTTTGAAGTATTACAAATAGTAGTACATATGTCTCCTTTCCCCTTCCCTTGACCTCCCCTCCATCCTCTCCTATCCCCCAGCATATGCCTTCACACAAAAAAAGTTCCGTCATTTAGATGTATGTACTTATGTGTTTTTTATTATTTATTTACCACAAGTAAAGGTCAGGAATTGTTATTTTTTAAAAATTTTTTTTTACTGTTTCACTTCATTACTGCTGTGTACGTGCTCCATGTGAGTGACATAGGTGCTTATGTAGGTGGGTTCCTATTTAGGGCGAAAATTGAGTTACGTCATGCCATAGGAACGGGTCCTTGGACGGAACCCGAGGACCTACTGTGTACTAACATGCTTACATGATGGTTTTATATTTCTTATTTAAAAAAAAAATAAAACATTTCAGATAAAGTTCAAGCCCTCTTTTCTTCCTTCCTGGCCCTGTCCTCCATTCTCCCTTCCCTGAGGCACCATCATCTTTATGTTGATTTAGGTTTTCCTGTCCACCCCTGCATGCTTTTCATCTGCAAAATCAATACACAGGACAACTTTGTCTATTTTCAAACTATGTAAATGATTTCAGACAAAAAATGCTGTTCTTCAAATCTGATTTTCCCACTTGACGTTAAGTTACAGTATTGATGTTAATGTATCTAAAGCTAATTGTTAATCTAGTTCATTTCTTAAAGTGGTGAGATTCTATTCCACCAAATGAATTTGCCCTAACTTCCCAAATGGCATAATAGAGATTGGATTTATCGTCCTGCCTAGACAACCAAAAAGCAGACAAAATATATGAGATGATGGTTTTCAAGACACTGGACATCAGATGATGGATGACAGTGGTCCTGTGAGCTAGCAAATCAATAATCACCCAATCCTCCTGCCTGGAGAGTTTCCGGGCTATGGTTACCGGCAGGCCCCTAGCAGAGCCTGATGAGCTCGGATTGAGAAGACAGAGCTGAGGGCCCAGGAAATCCCAGTGGGTGGAGCTCACATTAGGGGGGAGCGAGCTGCAGAGAGAAAACTCTGGAGTGGGCAAAGCATCAGCCTCAAGGATGCAGCTGGATACTGATTGGCATTGTAGGGCCCGCCCCCTCCCTCACCAAGACTGCTGCCATAACCACCCAAAAGGATTAAAAGTAACTGCCTTTTGTGCACAAGAGCATTCTTCTAGGAGTTGTACCCAATGGGAGACTGATGGGTTATAGGTAAGTGCATCGTCAGTGTTATTTGTATTGCCAAGGTGCCCACAAGGTGCCCACAAGGTGCCCTCAGAAGTGCCTGGAGAGCCTCCTGTCATCCTTGGTGTTACTGTCGGATTTAAACTTTTGTTTTTTTTCCGAATGAAGCTGCACGTCCTATTTTGCTGCTTTGGTCTGTTTGTCCTGACATAATGCTGTTTTAATTACACAGCTTTATAATACATTTTGATATCTACTACTGGACAACATCTCCTGTACTCGGGTTTTTTGTTTGTTTTGTTTTGTTTTTAGCACTGCTCTAACAAAGTACCACAAAGTGGGGCTTACACAACAGACATTTATTTTCTCTCTAGGATGAAGGCCAGAAATCCAAAATCAAGGAGTGAGCAGGGTTGGTTTCATCCGAGACCCTTAGGGAATGTTCCAGATCTCCCTCCTTGGCTTGTAGATGGCTGTCTCCTTCCTGTGTTTTTCAATTATCTTCCTTCTATATGTGTCTGTGTTCTTACTTCCTCTTCTTATGAGGACACTAGTCACATTGAATTAAGACCCACTCTAACCATCCCATTTTAACTCGATTACCTCTGTAAAGACCCTATCCCAAAATAGGGCCACCTTCTGAGGTCCTGGAGCATATAAATTTTGAGGGGGGTTGTATTCATACTCATTAGTTCTTTGTTCAACTATACCTCTTAGTTCTTCATTGAAACAGATGTCTGTTTCCAGAGTTCCACCAAGAGAAGCCCATTGAAACTTCCGTTAGAACTGTGTTGACTAACTTCAGGAGAAATGACCTGTTTGTGACACCAAGCTTCCCTTTCATAAATATGTGAATCTAGCCTTTATTCAGGGATTCTGTTCTGTCGCCCAATAAAGTTTAAAGTTTATGTCTAATGGCCATGCGCCAATCTCTTCCCCTGGCTCACTGCCCTCCGCCTACCCCACCATGGAGTCCACCAGACTTTATTGCGAAGCTCTTGCACACACACTTCTGGCTCCTATGTAATTTTCTGCACACATTTCTCACCATTCATGACTTCAAATTCCATGCCAAAATTCTTGAGGTTTCTCAAACATGCTATACTATATAACATACATCCATGCTTCTTATGCTGCTCTCTTTTCACTTATTTTACCTACTAAAGGATGGGCTGAATTAAAGACTCAGCTCAGACAAAACCTTCTACAGGAATCCAGTCCTCAATTTGTCAACCTATGGTTGTTGGCACCAGTTTAACACCAACAGCAGTCCTCAATTTGGGGTGCAGTAAAGAAGGAAACTTTATTCAGTGTAAAACAGCTCAATTGTGATACAGCACAGCTGTGAAAACAGCGCGGCTGTGAGGCAGCCGGGGGGCCATGTCCTGCGAGACATCTTGGTGTTTCAGTTCAGCCAGGGAGACACAGTCTCCACTCTTTGGTGGAAAGGGAAAGTGAGCTCCCTGAGCCAGAGGGGGGCTGGTTTATATAGACAGAAGTCTCTTCCCCTGTCCCATGATTGGTCTCTCCTCATGCAAACGAGGACTCCATATCCTCACAGTTTGATTGGTCCAAAAGGCACTGTCCTTATTGGTCAGACTAGAACCACTTTGGTGCTGAGCAGCTCTGGTTGGATGGGGGTTACCTCAGTCCTACTGGTTGAAGTAGGATTCCAGGAACTGCTTACTTAGGGCTGGCTCAGGTGGCAGAGACATGGTGCAGGCAGGCATTCAGGCAGACTTTTCCCCGAAGTGTGGTTTTGTGTGAGGGCCCTGTGCAGAAATGACTGCTAGGCTGTTGTTTTAAAAATCTGAATCCAGTTAGCCACCAGGAGCCCTTATTAGTAGGTGTCTTCTTTTTCAGGGTTCATAGTTCGGGTCCCTGCCCACACAGATTGGTTTGGTGGCCTTTTCTCTGTCCTTCTAGTCACAAGACAACAGTACTGTGGGTTTATAAAGGTCTCTACGATGGAGACGTGTTAACAGAGCTTCTTTGAGAGCTCGAGTTGTATACAATTCAAATTTGGATGCCATCAAATTGTAACAGTATTTGGCATCTAGAAAATTATAATTAATATTGATGGCGTGAATGAATGAAAGAAACCAAAAAGGTGCTTTGCTAATTTTTCATAGGTGACATTTCCTTTTTAGAGACTGCTGCTAGGACCCCTTTCTCAGAATTAGGGACCTGGGAAGTCAAAGGGTGCTAGCAAAGTGGGGAGGTGAGCATCGAGTCAGAGGAAGTGAGGGTGGGCATGAGGGTTGTGACCCTCCCCAAGTCACACTAGGGGAGCCCAGTGACCTTCCATAATAATATCCAGTTCATAATAAAATATTTGTGGCACCATATTTAATGTCTGTCGTCCTTGGAGAATGCTGGATAAACGCTGTCAGGGTCTGTCTCCCTATGTCTTGGCTTCCTGGGTCCCGCCATTATCACAAACATCTGGGATTTGACAGCAGACTATCTTCGTGCACATGCTTGGGCACCGTGTCACAAACAACCCACGTGGAAGGAAGTGGTGGCGTCCCCGTGGGGCCTGCCCTGACTGACAGATGGTCTCTATACTCCAGTGGCAGAGTATTTCCCTCCTACCTGATTCTTGGGCAAGGCAGTGCTGGCCCTGTCCTTGGGCACGGCCTCCTCGTAATAAGGCAGATGCAGGGTCTATACCTGGCCGTCTCTCTGAAATCAGTGAGCCTACTGAGGGTTTCAAAACACCCCCAAGGCCACATGGTAAAGGTGACTCTTCAAATATGTTTTAAGTCCCTGGCTTTTGATGGCTTTTATCTTCTCAAAAGTAAGTCAGAGCATTAGACAGAGCTGTGAAGACTATTCAGTAAGTGTGAGGACTGAGCAGGCTGGGGACACACTGAAGAGTTCTACCTGAGCACTGTCCTCTCTCCAGTCACCTGAGCAGGGGCCTTTCTTCAGTCTTCAGGTGGATGGGGGATGGGTCCGACTGGCTGTAGAACTATCCGGTCTACCAGGCAGTCCTGTCAACCAAACCTATGAGCTCAACCTTACAGGCACTGACCCCACAGGTTTGCCATCCTTACTTGTGGAAAAGGATGATATGGGTTCACCCTCCTTTTCGTCCTGTCCATTATACAACAGAGATACCCACTTTGTCTTTGCTTGGAAGGTCACTGGGCTCAAGTGTGGCACTCATGGAAGATTCTTCTAAGGGGGTGGGGAGCAGAATATTCTGGAAAAATCACTTTGTATCATCTTGTGGTGGACGTCTGCTCTTTGCTTGCTTCCCCTCTTCTTGTGGCAAGAGTTTCGCTGTTATTCTCGAGGGAATGACTTCTTATTCATTCCCTGATGTTTTGGTGGGACTTCTTTACAAGCCCTTTTCTCAAGTAGCTCCTCCAAGGTCATGTGGGACATGCTCCCCTTGGAGCTCCTTTTGGGAACTTGGAGAGGTCAGTCCCCTTGTGGCAGAGAACTTCCCATCACCCTCCTTCATTTGTGACTTTACTCGGTCCATGCAAATGTTTTAGGGATGGACAGCATCCGTCATTAATTTCTCGGGGTAGAGTTCAGCAGTACCTCAGTCTTGAACAACCTTGAGAATGCATTACTTCACCCAAGAAAAATTACCATATAACTGAACCTAATTTTTATGAACAAAATTTTAAACATTATACTCTTCCATGGAACTTTGACATATAGCAGATTAAACAGAACACAGAGGAGACAAATCTAATTTAACCTTGTTTTTATGAGACAGAATAGTTCTGCAAATCAATCTCTGCTCGGTGTTGTGATGTTATGCACTGGAGTGTGTTGACTCAGCCATCTTTGCTTTCTATTTTGTTCAATGCTTTTATTTATATTTCCCAAACTTCTCTCCCTTCCAGGCAGCAATTGACCTTTCTTGCCTTTGAGAACATTCCTCTTCTCATGGGCTTGTGCATTCCACTAGGTAGTCAGGTATGTATGTCTGTGTCAACCTGAAGCCGGAGGTGGTGATGGCAGTGTAGGGCAGGCAGTATGCAGTTGATCACCAAAATCTCCTAGGCTAACCTGCTTTCTCCAGTGTTAGTTCACTGATTGGATAAATGAATGAAGGAGGACATGGTAAAAGAAGGGGAGGGTCTTCCTGCAGCGCTCAAGTTTCATTACACGTTTCCTTTCTATGACTTGCTCAAATTAGACAAGTTTTTATCGGTCGGCTCCTTAACAACATCATTCAAATAATGAACCTTTAAAAAAGTGCTAGGAAAACTGTCTAAGTTTCACATCGTCAAATTTCTTTGGGAAAATGCATTGAGCCAAAATCCTTACTTTGATTATTTCTTTGAAAAAAGAGGTTGTTAACGTGTTGGGTTTTTAGATTTTTTCCTATAAGAGTTGGTTCGCTTACATCTTCTTATAAAGGGATTAAACATGCCCCAGAGAAAAAAGAAAGTGTGCTAGTGTATGATTCCAATATGAGGGACGCTTATTTGATATTGTTATAAAGTAAACACTGAATTCTGGCATGTGAGGCCAGCCTTCCAGCCACCCCGGTGCCCTGGTTTATGAACTCGTATCTTTTCTGAGGAAACGGCCCCATTGTCTCCTTCCTTGCCATCCCAGTTACTTCTCTTTGACATCAAAGGTTCCTCTGTGATTTCCTTCCCCGGCTCTGCTGCTGACAGCAGAGAATGTGGACTCAGCAGCAGTGAACCCTAAAGTCATTAAATATGATAAATTCCCCCTTGGATGGGCGCTATGAGTTTTAATAAGCACTCCATTTCCTGTACCTTCATGAAAGAAAGGGACATTTAAAAAAACATTACAAACTTCAAAGTCATCAGGTCATCTACTCATATCCCAAATGTTTACATTTGCATGATTACAGCAGCGAAATGGGAACATCCAGGCGATGTTTTGAAGTAAAATTGAACAAATGATATGTCACGGTAAAAATACACATTTTAAATTACTATTGTGTTATCAGACCAATCGCCCTGCAACCTCAGTTAGATAACCTCAGTTAGACAATGGAACATCTCCAACTACTTCCACGGCGTTCCCTTGAGCAGCTGATGCCGCATCCAGGTTTGTATTGAAATGCACCATCCCTATGTATGTGACCTAAATCCTCCATTGAATCAACCCTTAAGAGTATTAGTGTGGTAACTTAATCAATTGTAGGGTCCACACAGTCCAGACATTCTTTTATATGGCAAACAGGTTCCTTAATTGGATAGGTAGAAAGAAAGACATTGATTAAAAGAAACTCCATTAAACTTTAGGTGACCATGTCCACGGAGCGATTTAATGAACAATCCACTTTGCTAGCAGACAGTCCGGGTGGGGCTCCGTCTTGGACCACTGGAATGCCTGTGGCCCAGCCTGAGCCAACGATTGGGTTCCTTCCTGGGGTTTCAGTTTCATCATGGAACCCAGTGAATGAGCAAGGATGGTGAGCTGCTCCTGAGGGCTTTCTATGCACGATCTGCTTTACCTCTTAGCCAGGTCAGGCCTTCATGTTCTGTGCTCCAATGCCTCTGGGCTCCCTGGACTTTCCTCTGACTGTAATTATGTATGAATTGGGAACGGAGCTGATTGATATCTCTTCCCCCAGTAGATAGGGAGCTCCTCAAGGGGAGAGATTAGTCTGCATTAAAATTAGCATCTGATTATGAGTAGGGGCTACACATGCCCAAGGATTCTGTAGTTCTTTAATTAGAAAATTAGAAATAACGACATTACCTGAAAGTAACTCATAGCACTGTGGGTGAACATGCACATGGAGAGGTCCACTGAGTCAGCGACTTAGCAGTGACCGACGGCAGGTGCACGCTGGTTGCATGGATGGGGTTTTCGCTTGGAACTGGGAGCCGAGCACAGCACCTGGAACCCCATCTGAGGTGCTCAATACATGTCTGTGAGTGAGTGAATATCAATGCTCACAAAAGACAGGTTTAGGAGATGTTATTCCAACGGTGTAGGTGAGAGAACTGAGGTCTAAAGAAGATAGGTTTTGTGCTCTACAGGGGAGTTGGCACCTGAGCTCCTTCCGGCTCGGCTGCCACCCTGTCCTTGGTTACAACCTCTGTCATCTTCTTGAGTCTCAAGCTGCCACTGCTGACTGCAGGAACTCAACACCATGAAGTCTGCAGTAAAACAAGTGTATTTCTCAAGGATGGCAGCACTCTATGCACGATACTCCAGAGGACATTACAAGACAGATAGATGAATATTTTTTTATGTCATTTTAATGTGAATTCAAGAAAATATAACTGGAAAATATAACTAAACCATCTAACTGGAGCATTCAACCAGGTTTTTGTTTTCATGGATATTATTGTCGAGAATGGGAATAAATTACTTAAATGTTCAAGTGAGTCAATTTAAAGGAAAACATCGAGTAATAAATAATCAATGTTTGCAGGACCCAGCAAACATCATAAAAGTGTTGGAATCTCTGCCTGATGTTACCCAGCTTCCCCGAAGTGGAAAACATTGTTTCATCTGCCCCTCCCTCTTCTCAAAATATCGTCTAGTGTCTAGCTCTAACCTACCTCAGGCGATGCTGAGTGTCTTTTCATGGCAGAGGGAACACACCCTCTAAGCAGGAGGAACCAGGGCTCTGTCTGCCTGGCACTAGGAAGGCTTGCTTTTTCTGTCCCCTGGGGAAATCCTGGATTTGTAGGGGAAGATTCCCTCCCTTACTCTTCTCCCTCCCACCCCACGCCTCCCCCCTACACACATTCACATTCTCTCTCTCTCTCTCTCTCTCTCTCTCTCTCTCTCTCTCTTTCTCTTTCTTGCTTTCTTTGCAAAAGGTTCCTGAGTGAGAGGATGGAAGGGAATTCCCTCCCTGCAGTGGGGCAGGAAACCGCCTGTCTGAGTTGAGAGCCAGGCCTGGGAAGGGGCTCTTCACATTGTATTAACAACTGATAAGCAGTTCAGAGCAGGGACCTTGTCTTAACGAATGTTGAAACCATGTCCCCAAGATATGTGCAAATCACAGACCTCAGTGCCCAGAAAACACCACCGAAGGAGGAGTGAGAGAATGCTTCCTCTACTCTTTTACCCCCAAATGGCAGCATGCCAGGAAGACTAGAGCTTTACCAGCATAACATATTCTCTCTTTTATTTTTTATTATCTAACAACTTGAAATGCAGCTGCCATTTCTGCTAAGATATCATGAGTCTGCTTCTCTGGACTTCCACATGGGAGCGTGAACATTGGGAAATCAAGAGACATAACCTTATTTCTTACACGTGAAGCAGGCGCTCCAGAACTACCCTGTTTCCCCGAAAATAAGACAGTGTCTTATATTAATTTTTGCTCCCAAAGATGCGCTAGGTCTTATTTTCAGGGTATGTCTTATTTTTCTGTGAAGAAGAATACGGTACACATTTATTGTTAAATGAAAATAAAGGAAATTTATTACCTGTATACAGTACGGTAGTATGGCAGTTGTCAACACAAACCAGACAAACTGTGAATCCTATAGTATCAAGAATTTACTCATTTATTCAATGACAATCATGTCATCATCTTCTGGAACATCATCATAACAATCCAATTCCTGAATTTCCTGGTGAATTTCTTGTGACTCCATTTCTTTCAGAATCAGTGGACCAAATCTCTCATGTTTAGCAATAGCACTGTCTTTAAATGAGTACTTCTTGTCAAGGTAGCCTGCTCGCAGTGCATTTGCAATGCAACTGTTAGTGATTTTCTCCCATGAATTCTTCACCCAAGTCACAACTTCTTGCAGTTTAGGTTTCACAAAGTTTCCACGCTGATTTCTCTCCATTCACACAGCAGTGACGTCAGGATTCCACATAATGTCAATGGTTGCTAGACGCCAGTTGGGGCGGCCCTAGCGACCAGTTTACGGTAAATTAATTTTCATTCTGAGACAGAGCCTGGGGGCCTTATTTTCAGGGGATGCCTTATATTTCACTCAGAAGGAAACCTGTAAGTATGTCTTATTTTTGGAGGATGTCTTATTTTCGGAGAAACACAGTATTTACTGGTATTTTCACTGGGTTGAAGAGTGTCCCCTTAAAATTCATGTCTACAAAGAGCCTTCCAATGTGGGCTAATTTGGAAACAGAGTCATTGCAGAAGCCACTCAGTCAGGACGGGGTCATCCTGGGGGACTGGGTCCTAGCTCCAGGGTGACCTGTGTTCTTATGAGAAGAGGGGAATTTCAAGGCAAAATCTCCAGAAACCTCCATTTGCTGACAGAGGTGGAGGCTGGAGTCATGGGTCTGGCAGCCAAGCAATGCCAGGACTGCCATATTTCGGGGTGAAGTGGCTTAGAAAATGAATTTTGTGGACATTTCACAGGAGCCTGTGAGTTCTCCATGACTGTTTTACATTTTTGCTTTCCATTTTAATGATACTTTATTTTAATTTAATTTTAAATATATTTTTATTGATTTTTTACAGAGAGGAAGGGAGAGGGATAAAGAGTTAAAAACATTGATCAGCTGCCTCCTGCACACCCCCTGCTGGGGATATGCCCACAACTAAGGTACATGTCCTTGACCTGAATCAAACCTGGGACTTTTCAGTCCGCAGGCCAAGGCTCTATCCATTGAGCCAAACCGGTTTCGGCTTAATGATACTTTAAAACAATGAGCCTAGACCTACATGGGATTATCTGGAAAACCGCTTTTCCATATTATTCCAAGGCCCACATGTACATCTGTTGAGTCAGTGCCCTGTGGTCTCATAAAATACGCCCAGTGCCACACGGCAGCATCCTCCCTGCTCACTGGAGGCTCAGCTTGCATCCTTCAGGCAGCGATACAACCAGAACTTCTCTTCCGACACGGCCACTTTCACTTTCCTAAGCTATTTCACATAGGAAGACTTTGATGTGACATAATCTAAAAGGCCTAGGATTGCAAAGTGAGACTCTTTTTGATTGTCTGGATTAATAAGAGCAGAGGCATGCTTAGTATTAAAGTCACATGGTTGCACCACTCACATGGGAAGTCCCATTTGATGTACACAATAAAGGTGTGCAGAGGTTAGACAGAGAGCGTGGTGGGTGAAGGGAGATTCACCACCACACCTGGTGGGGACAGGGGACCTGAGCCACTGCCATCCCTACACACTCCCCTCACAGAGACGCTTCTGCCCAGTCCCGACTTCTTGCGCCTCACATAGAACCCATTGTGACAGTCGTTTAGCAGTAAATGTAGCAGGAGATGGGCCACGAGTAAGTTTTTATTAAATGGCACATTTTGATTTCTCATTATTGCGTTTTGGAATGCACTTTAAAAATGATTGGACTGTCAACATAATGGATTGGCAGTTACATCTAACTAGGAGAATGTATAAAAAAATAAAAAGGGTAAATTATAACCATGATAATATTGGTGATTCCAACAGTGGTCCATCAAACCAAACAATAAAACACATTTCAGGCAATGACAAGTAAACATTAAGCCACTGGTACATTTTTCTACTATTAAGCCCAGAACTAGTGATTTCATTTTAGCAAAATAATGCAATCAGTCATATCTAATGAATATCATTGATATGCATTTTATTTGTCTTTAAGGCCTTTTTTCTTGTATGTCCTCTGTAAATGCCCATTGATAGTGAAGAAAGGGTTATAGCCAGCTTTATGTTTATACATATTTAAGAAACATTATAATGAAAGAATTTGTGAACCATAGGAACCCAAACCCATGAGAATTATTTCCCTTTTCAAGGAAACTACTCAAATTTGACTAATATAACCCTAATGGCATCGTAGTCTTTTCTATATTTTACTTTCAAAATTTGAAAAATAACATTATCAGCATTTTCCTATGATTATAAAGGGAACATATGTCCATTGCAAAAAAGCAATTGTTATATACAAAGAAGCAAACAGAAAATGAATCACTTAAACCTCTACTTCCCACACCATTTTAATATCTGTTAAGGGTTTTCAATACATATTTACTTTAATAAAGCAAAATGACATGAAACCATAAATTTTCTTTTATAATCTACTTTTACCACTTAATAGATATTTGTGACTGTCACAGGGTAGTCATGCAAGACACTCTGCTTTAGAGTTTTATCAGAGAACAGCACAACACCAACAGAACCAACTTCCTAAAGGGATGAGGGCAGAGGCCGCTGGAGAGGGACCAGGATGCTGGAGAGGATGGCCTGCCCAGCATCCTCTGTGCCTATGTTAGCTGAGACCAGGTAGGAGCAGGAGGGTGAGCTGGGACTCCTTTTGGGAGTGTTGTTGCTATGCTAAGTGGCCCCACTCCTGTGTGAAGTGGGGGATGCTTCTTGCACATCTGAAGCCAGGTGAAGAGTTTTCAATGGGACCTTTGATCCTTGACCTCTAGAATTTGGGGAACATGAGGACTGATTCACACAGGGGGTTTCAAGGCCTGAGGCTGTTTGAGGGGGGGGTGCTGTGGATTGAAGCATGTCCCGCCTCCAATTCCTATGTTGAAGTCCTAACCTCCATGTGACTGAATTGGGGACATGGACATAAGGAGGTGATTAAGGTTAACTGAGGTCTAAAGAAGATCGGTTCTGTGGAGACAGGGGAGTTGGCACCAACGCCAGGCCTGAACTCCTCTGGGCTTGGCTGCCACCCAGCCCGATGCTGGGCTGGACTGTGCTTTAATATGCAGCGGAGACTCTGTGAATGGCCTTACTCCTGGCCCTGCTGAAGGCAAGATTGGACTTCTTCCACGGGACCTTGGAAGGGAACCCTCTTAATTTTACATCATCAATAAAGCTTTCCACAAAATCCCATCCTCCCATGGGGGCCTCAGGCAATTCTTTTCCCCGTGGCACCCCAAGAACTCAACTTCCACCAGTAACAGGTAGGGACACAGAGGACACCCCACCGATAACACCAGGACATGGGGAGGAATACGGCCTTTGGCGTGTGCAACGCTGGGAAACCATTTAACAATGGGACTTGGAAGACAGATGATCGTGCACTGAAATGGACCCTGACCATCTTTTATGGAAAGAAAAGGCTAAGGAATATAAACTGTGCTTCACTGTTTCCTGGGCTGGATTGATGTCTAGAATTTTATTGTAAACTACGGATTCTGTTAAGATAAATGTCTTTGTCAGACACCACATCCCCACCTTTATCAACAGCTAGTAACAGAGGAGCTTAGGTCTTAGTGTACAAAGTCCCTTCATCTTGTGGGGAAAAGAGACCCACTGATGACAAATAAAACTGAAAAGGGGAAAGAGGAAATTCTAAGGAAGCAACGCGAAGAGGTAATATAAAGGGATGAAAAGGCTCCTATGGAAGATAAAACACGGTTAAAAAGCCATTCATGTGTCTGAAAGGCAGGGTTCCCAGGATCTCAGTACTCAAGAGATTACTAAAAAGTTATTAACAGAAATATTTTTAGCAAACCAGTGTAGTTAGAGGGAAAACAAATTTCCCACACACTGAATACATCAAGACTGCGATTGCTTACAGTTGGGATTGAACTCAAGTTCATTGGGCTTAAATGACCTTGGCAAATGTATAAAAATCACCATCAACTCTGGATATTTATTAAATGTCTAATTGCAGAAGGTTCCTGATGTTAAAGGGTCTAAGTCTCAAAGGTCTAATTCTCTGCTCACGTGGGGGTCTTGAATCCCTAGAGGGCGGGGCCTGGTGATGAAGAATTTAAATTTCACACATTAAACTACATGCTCCAGGTATTCCACCCCCCCCCCTGAGCAAGCCCTCCACAGCCCCCAGCTCCCCTCCGGGCTTTACAGGGGGCCCCCCGGTTCTCCAAGCCTGCCCCCTTCTTCCCTGTTGTTGGCTTCATCCCAGGCCGGCCCATAGGATTTATTACCTTAAGACAGCTTACGTCTGTGGCTTGGATTCAATAGACTTGAATTGCTTCATGTCAAAGGCACCGTGAAACGTTTACCATGAGGAGCAAGTACAGCTGATTTTCAGAGTAAGAGTTCTAGTGAATTTTTGGAGCATTGGGGACTTTGCATTCCAGACATAATTTCATAAAAGGACTCATTATTCCATGCCCTGCTGTGTCATATTAACAGGACTCTGCAAAATAACTTCAGATCTGAGTTCTGAAGCAGCAAATGCCTTTTTGTCACTTTGGAGAATTGCAGAGCAGTGAGTCGTTGCCTGAGCCACTTCCGCAGCCATTGGCACACGCAGTGCTCACTGAGCATCCTTCACCGTCAGCCTTTGGCCATGACGGACGGACGTAGGAAGTCCCTACCCTGGCATGGTAGTCACCGTTTCTTAGGGGAGAGACCCAGGTAAATGAAATCAGGTCTCTAAGCAGAGAGTCAACGAAGTGCCAAGATGGCCTGGAGGAGGGTGACTAATGTCCTTGAAGGAAGGGGAGGGCTGTCAGGCAGAAGGCTGAACACAGTTAGGAGGGGGAGGAAGAGAGGAAGCAGGAGGAGAAGGAGGGAAGGGAAAGCACCCTCCAGGGAAAAAAAGAAATGGGGGGTGGGTGAGGTGAGGGTGAGACCCAAGTTATAAGCTTTGTTAGGGTCTTCTTTAAAAGGGGGCAAGAGCAGGCATGGATGGTGGCCTCAACAGACAGTCACGACTTAACCAGCTCGCCCTTGCATTTGCCCAGAAGAGCCAGATCCTCAGGGTTTATTAGTTTCAGGTCCTGGGCACACTTCAGAGAATCAGTCCTGGGTCGAAGCTCTCCAATTCCCATGTCACCGCCAGGAGCCAGATGGTCCAGCAGACTCAGCAGTAGACAGTTCAGATGACCATTTCTTACAGACAACACTGACGGACCCCTCTCCCCCCCTCAGCCCCCGCCAAATCACACTCAATATATTATTGTCCAAAATGAATCTTTCCCATTTAAAATTATATGTTCCCGTCAATGAATAAATATATCTGATTTCATCTGAATTGCCCAGAGACGAGAATGGCCGGGTGGTCCGTGTGGTTTTGTACCTTGCAGGTCCCTTCCTGCTCTCAGGTTTCACGGCCTTTATGCCACTACATGCTGGCAACATAAAGTACTCAATGAAATTATCACCCTACTGAGCCATCAAATCTGTCAAAAGGGAATTTAGGACGAGAGGCAGGAAAATCTTATGGGGACATAAAATTATTTCCCAAGGAAGTTGTTAAAAATGCATTATGTGAGCCATTTATAAATGTGTTATTTATCAACATCTTATGAAAAATGTTAGACAGCAGATCATCAACAAAATTCCTACATTAGCAAGATGGACTGGATGCATCAGTGAGATTTTTTCATATCCACTGATGATTTAAATGAAAGCATTCTATTTTTTTTTAACCAGATAAAGAATGTTATTTTCTTGTAGTAGGAAATGGAACCCCAAAATGAAACAATTGCTTATAGGAGTAAACATGGAAAGATATTTTTAGTTGTCTTTTATAGTTTCCAATTGGTAAAGAAGTGCAAAATAAAAAAAATCTGTATAACTTCAAACGAATGTAATTTTTTAAAAGTCAGATTAGTTATGTGAATGTCTTTAGAAGACACAAAATTGATTTATTACTGATTAACATGATGTATTAATATTAACATGGTAATTAGGACATATTAATTAAAATGACCCAAGGGCAGATAGGGTGGGGGAAGAAAGGATTGTAGGGAGAAACCCTGGTTGGGGGGAGAGAGTGTGCTGTGGTTGGATTGGGTTGGGCTATGGGTTGGGGAGGGCCATAGTTGGGAAGGAACTGGTTGGGGAGGGCTGTGGTTGCGAAATGTTGTGATTTGGGAGGACCCTGGTTGGGGAGCGATGCTGTTTGAGGAGGATTGTGGGACAGGGTGGAGAAAAAGGGATAATGATTGAGGCCCAGGTTCAGCCTGATGGTGAGAGAGGGAGGGTCTAAGGGCATTGCTTATGGGAGAGATGGGTACGTCAAGAAGGACCCAGACCCAAGGTGCTGGATCCGATGGAACCCTGAAGACAGCTGGCACAGACCTGTTTAACATTGAACATGAGGTCCCCAAGGTGGAAGAGAAATTAACTGGGAAAATATTCATTCATAAGAGCTATGCTTATATGCTTAAGAAAGATACCTATACGTGCTTAAGACATAAACGGCACAGTGCACTTCTAGACATCAAAGTCTGAGAAAAATGGTGCACGGAGCCAGTGAGATCTCAACTACCAAGTCCCTAATTTATGGAGCAGCCATAAAGGAGCAGAGAAAATTCAGAATCGGTGTTTGAAGTCACCACTGTAAAGTTCTCCAAGCGATGGAAAATTTTGAAGTCGGATATTTACAGCCCTGACCGGCTCTTGTGCAATGGAAAATAATGTCCAAATTAAGAACACCTGGGAGAGAAATCTTCTACAGAGCCAAGTAATGAAAGCGGCTATGAGCACGCTAACGAAGAAGAGAGTCTCTCTCTCTCTCAAGATAATGAGGCTACCTTCCTGCGGTGAGCCTAAGGGACATGATTTGATTCTGTCTGACTCAGTTTACGACCTGCAAATGAAAATATTGCTACCTCCCATTCAGGGAAATGAAATAATTACTGATATATAGAACTTGAAGACAGCCTTAGATTTTTAAAACACTAGAGAAGGAAAACATGCATATATATATTTGGGAGACCAGTCAATTGAAGAATGTTTTTCTGGATTATAGGAAAACAAAAAAGGGAGACTGAATTTAAAGAGGAGGTGAATGATATTGGCTCCGGTTGTATTCCGGTCCTGCTCTGAGCGCTACCAACTGCTGATCTGAGGCAAGTTGTTCAAACCTCTCCCAGCCCCAGTCAGCGCATCTTTAAATGGACTCCTGTGAAGGTTAATGCAGAGAGAGCCGGTGAGGCAGGTAATGTGGTGCCGAGCACAGAGAGAGCCTATCCCCAAGATCATCGCCACTGCGGTTATACACCTGTACTTAGAAAAGCAAGGTGACAAGAAGAAATGAAGACCCCATCAAACGATAGTGTCCCGAAGAAAAGAATTTATAAGTTCTTGGGAGCATTTTGTATGACAAGCCCCATAAAATAATGGGGCAGGGCATTTGTTCGCTTTTTAAAAATATATATTTTATTGATTTTTTACAGAGAGGAAGGGAGAGGGATAGAGAGCTAGAAACATTGATGAGAGAGAATCATCAACCAGATGCCTCCTGCACACCCTCCACCGGGGATGTGCCTGCAACCAATGTACATGACCTTGACCGAATCGAACCTGGGACCCTTCAGTCCACAGACCGACGCTCTATCCACTGAGCCAAACTGGTTTCGGCGGCATTTGTTCGCTTTTGGAAAAAAAAAAAGTTTTTTTTAATTGATTTTCAGAGAGAAAGGGAGAGAGAGATAGAAACATCAATAATTAGATCAAGTCACTGATTGGCTGCCACCTACACACTCCCCAGTGGGGACTGAGCCCACAACCGGAACATGTGCCCTGACTGGGAATTGAACCTGTGACCTCCTGGTTCATAGGTTGGCACTCAACCACTGAGCCACTCTGGCTGGGCGGCATTTGTTCCCTTTGATCAGAGCAGGCACATGATTGTCCAGGAGGGTCATCGGGGCCATTCAGATGTCACTTGCCAAATGTTCTGTGGAGGGAAAATTGATAAAATCCAACGTGAACGAACAAGTCCCCTTCCTCCCCCTTCCCCACCACCGCTGTTCCAGTGTCCTCGGAAAAATTAGCTGGACATTCTATCTTACCTTCCTTTCTGAGAAAAATCAAAAGGACAAGAGTAGGCTGTGCTGTATCTAAACCTCTATGCCCCTGAGGATGGCAAAGTAGGGCAGAGATCTGACCGACAGACACCCCATTAGGAGGCAGGTTCCTTGGCGTTCCCACCCACCGCCTTGGTCTCCTCTGCCTGCCGGTCCTCTGACTACAGGACACATTTGAAGCACTGTGATGATGGTGGTACCAGGAGCCCTTCAGGCAAAGGCAGAGGGATACTCAAGGCCACCGACTGGTCTTGTTAGGAGGGCCTGGCAATAGCCCTTTTACCCCAGCATTCCCCGCTCTGAGTCTCTACAGGCTCCAGGTGTCAGGGAGACAAGACAGAAAGGTGGCTGTGCTCACAGGAAAAGGTCCGCATCGCACCTCTTCAGTGTCTCTCCCTCCCTGTGCCCCCTGCTGTGGGCCCACCATGCTCCTGGCAACCATGGGTAACTGGGCCTTCCAGGTCATCTTCCTCCAGTGGCCTTTCGTGGCTTTCGTGGCCCTGCCCTGTGACTATTTTTAACTGTGACCCATGCTGTATGTCCTGCCTCAGCCACTCCTGTGTGGGCCATTACCACCTCCCCCCCCCCCACACACACACTTTTCTTCACATCCCTAAGTTACTGAAGTGTGATGTTTGGGTCAGTTGTTTGTATTCCATAAAGGGCCTTGGGGGTCTGTTTCCCAGCTCCCCCCATTCATTAGGCAAGAAGATTGAGGCCCAGAGAGGAAAGGAGACAATCATTTAACAGAGCCCATGGGTCCTGACTGTGCCATTTCTATTTCATGGCATTGGCTTTCATTTTGGTTTGCTTCTGTCTGATCGCTCCACCCAGATCTGCAGCCCCTTGAGAAAACTGTCTGGAGATTTCCTTTGTAGTGGGGCCTGCAAAGCAAGATCCCTATGAGCTCAGGCTGAGATACACCCCTGAAAGCAACTGTGTGTATAAGAAAACAGTAGGTGACTTTGACATTAGACCCCCACCTTCCAGGCCATGGAGAATTGTCCTAGCGCAATGAGACTGGACTGGATGGAGCTGTCATCGGCCCAGCTGCTGTTCAGTGGGGACACTGAGGCCCAACCTGCAGAGCTCATGGTCACCTAGTGGCCAAACTGGAATCAGAACACAGTTCTGCTCTATATTTTGTATTTGCCATCTCAATATCATAGCTGTCCCAGACAAGGGCGAAGGGATGGGGCTGAGGGACATCAGGCACACGTGGCTCCATGCGTGCATGCGTTTCTTCACATCAGGTTGACAGAATCCTGGTTAATGGGGGGATAAGGAGGCCCCCAAACTGCCCCAGTGCCTTTCCCCCTCCCTTTCTTTTTCACAGAGAACTTTCTCTCAATCTATTTTTCTCCTTAGAGTACATTCCCTGATAAAGATGTAGTTCTATGTACTTTTTCTCCTCTTGATTCCCATCATCCCATCAGAGCACCCTGTCCCCTGAGGCCCCCTGTGAATTCCAGAAAATGCCTGGCAGATCGGGGAAAGGCTATGAGAGGAACCTTCCACACACCGGTCTCCCTCCCTCAGGTCCTGTCTCCGCCACAGCTCTGGGAACAGATCTTTAAACCAAACCTGTAGCTCAGGGGCCAGACTTGTGCGCAGGGAGTGTAGCAGTCTGTGTGTGCCCACCCGGTGCCTGGCGTGGCAACTCATGAGGGTGGTGGCAAAATTGACCAGTCAGCCAATGAGCAGTCAGCATATCTGATATCACGGAGTCAGGGAACTTGGCGAACTGCCTGTCACCTTCTGGTTGGGTTGGCCTCATGTCGATAAAACCTGGTCATTTTTTCATAAAGGTCATCTGAACGGAGCAGAACCCTTGGATTTGTGAAATTCAGGGTCTGTGGGACTATTTTAACCCTGAGGTCCTTACGGAAAGTCACTCTCAGCCCCTCAGAGGTGATAATCCCAGCAGCCTGGGATAATTGCGTCACTGTAAAACAATATCGTGACAAATTTGCAGACCCAGGCAGGGGAGGTCCTTAGACGTGACCCTGGAATGCCTAGCGGGGCCTCCCCCGGGGGCCGTTGCTGAGCGCGGGCTTTCCTGCACAAATCGGCGACGTCTTCTCCTGTGGCTGACACCCAGGATCGTTCATTTCTCAGGATTTTTATTTATGATCTTAAATAATACTTCTGTTCAGTTCACGGTGAAATGAGCCAGGTGTGAAGAAGTGGGGATTTAATTAAAGGTTGCTGCCGGCCTTGAACGGCCTCCCAGACCACGAATCCTGTGACAGCGGAGATGCACAGGTTCGCACAGAACAGCCTCCCTTCCCGGAGGCAGCCTCCACCTCCCCTGGCATGTCTCCGGCAGCTCTGCTTCAGAGTCTCCCCGAGGATGGAGGTGATTAATCAGGCCGGGCACCACAATGCCCCATTGTCCCGATGGCATTCCTCTGCCGCATCTGACCCTTTCCTGCTGTCCTAAACCTGCATTTTCCCAAACCCTCAAAGGAAAGCCCTCAAGAACAATAGATCTGCGTGCAGCTTCCATGGGCGGATGGAACAGAGAGGGTTTTGTTGCTGGAGGTAAAGAGAAAGGGCGTACATTAACCTAACCTCTATAGGCTCATGACAAGGACAATATATTTTGAAGAAGACAGCATTCCCTTTGGTGTTTGATGTTTATATTATTCTTTATTGCCCCACGCCCCATCAGAATCATGTTAAAGGAAACGGAAAGGAGACTCAAGCACAGTCCCACCACTGTGACAAATGCAATGATTTTCATGTTCTGTTTCTCTCTATCCCTTGTCCACATATGTGCAAAGTTTGTGCTCAGTTGTCTCCAAAGCTCCCTTTGCTTTGAGAAGCACTGCATTGTGATGGAGATATCTCTCTTAGACGGCATGTACCATTATTAAAGATTCAAAATACCATTAATTTCCTTCAAGTTCTATTATGTTTATCATCTATCACCATGTCAGGACATTAATCACTTCCTTGGTCGCCTCGGGATGGTGGCCTAACTACCCACTTTTAATAGAAATCAGGGCCCGACAGCCTTTCTCTGCACCAACAAAGACACAGCCACTTCAAGAGCACTGGCCCCGTGAAACAAGGGCATTCTTTGGATGGTCTCCTACATGGCCCCGATTTCTTTTAGATGATGAAAATGAAAGGTCAGGGAAGTTTGTTGAAACAAAGAGAAACGTCCCTATTTTCTGGGAGCCCCTGGTGCAGAGCCGTGTGGACATAGGGAATTCAGACCCTGGGACACTGATCCGCAGCCCTGTGTCCCAACGCTTGGCTGACCACTGGCCAGGCAGCTGATATGAAGCCATCTCCTCCGGTTACAATGAGCCTGGAGACTTAGGCGCTGGCTCCTCTGAGTGTGCGGTCCTGGCAGTATAAGGAAGCCTGAGAAAGTGGACTCAAAATCAGAGATGCTGGGTTCAAGTTCAGACTCTCCATGTACTCGATATATGATCTCGGGTAAGTTACATGACCTTCTGGGTTCTTGTTTCTTCATATTTGAAACAGAAATTATGTCCATCATTCACGTAATAAATACTTATTGAGCCCGGGACTGGATTCTGGGAATAAAATGGTCTTTATACACCAGGAGAGAGGGTCAAAGGCACAGATCTAATCATCATCCTGGAACACCTCAAGTGCACTCAGTAGGAGTCAGAAGGAGAGCCCTACATTGTAAGAGGGCTACTAGAACTTGTTAGTCCCTTTACAGAGTGAATTAACCATCTGGGGATTGGAGGGAACAGTATTCCCGACAGAGGGAATAGAGGTACAAATTTTCCTAAGAGGAAATAGGGAGGTCAAAGGGGAGTGTGGTGGGAGAGGGCCAAAAGGAATAGGATCCGGGCCCATGTAAAGGATTTTCCCCCTAAGAGCAAGGAGGGGCTATGAGAGGTTCAACAGGGCAGGATGTAATGGGATACATTCAATGCCACTCTGATTCCAGTGTGGAGATGGTACTCCTGTGAGCGAGAGAAGATGTAGAAAGACCAACTTGTCGCCAGGGAGCTCACCTGGCTTGCTCGTCTGGCAGTTGGCTCAATGCCTAGAACAGAGTAAATGCTGAACAAGTTTTTTTTTTTTTCAATGAATGAATGCTCCTGGGTGATAAGGCAGAGGTGAGGAGATGTCAACAGATTTTAGAAATATTTAGGAAGTAAGATGGACAATTAACCCTGTCTGGTCTGGGGAGGTCACCATCTAGGCAGTCCCACTGATTGGGAGCCATGTCTCAGTTCCATGGGCTGCTGGCTGATCCAGGTGGCCTCAGCTGGGGCAACTGGAGCTTGTAGGCTCTGTCCATGTTTTCTTATGCTATTTAAGCCTACCCCAGACCATTCTTGTATGGCCACAGGGGGACACAGTGAGACCAGTCACTCAGGCACATTCCAAGCCTCTGCTTGCATCATGCTTGCTCATATCACCCCCACCTCAGCCAAGCTGAGTCCAAGATCAGAGTGCAGGTCACTCTAAAGTCACATGTGGCTACAGGAGGGAGGGGGAGAATGGGAACTACCTTCTTAATTGATCAAGCTATGAGCAAATCAATTCCTTCGTCATTCTCACCTTCTCTAAAAAAATAGTTTTTTTTTATTCTAAATCCCTCACCACCCCCTCCAGTTTTCCCCAGCTGTCTCCTTGCCAACTTAAAATTAATACCCCGTCATGATAAAACTCCAGATGTACCTTGTTGTTTATAACCCAAATCCCACCTCACTATATATTTAACCTTGGATATTGTATGAGTTTATTCTCTGGGGCCGTGCTGTGTATCTCGCTCACAGTGCATCGCCATGTATTTTCTGTGGTCTGCAGCTTCATCCCGGGTCCCTGTCTTTGGGACCACCCCGTAAACACTACCATTCCCAAAACGTTCGATTTCAGCCCATTGATCTTACTCCAAAACATTCTCTATTGCTGGCGAGGTCTCAGAAATCACATACAGCCATAATAACGATGATAATAATAACAACAGCCATAGCTGAAAACTATATAATGCTAACCATACGCCAAGCACTTCCATTCTAAGTGCTGATTTCATAGGAAGTGTGAGGATTCTATATTGATTCTCCCCCAAGATGCTTATTATGGAATCATCTCAAGAGGGCCTGGAGAAACCCAGCTCTCCCACAAATAAGGAACATATCCTTGGAAGGGAGCTCTTGCTAGAAAAACAAACCTGAATGCTATGAACTTAAACATGCGTCCAAAACCCTTCTGTTTCATGTGCAATATGCTAGTAGAAGTGTTTGTTCTACCAATGGTAGGTGCCTCCATGAAAGGACATGACATTTACACTAAAGGGTTCCAATTTGCATTTACAGGAGCGTGAACTCAGGTGGAGGGATGGGTGATGAATACAGCCTCCAGGGCCATTGGAGAGCAGCAGGCTGTCCCATCTGACTGATGAAGACGGGGTATCTAATAAATCTGAGGATCATTAAGGATTTCACAGTATTCCCGCTCCTTCATTTTAATGGTGCTGTAAAAATTCATTTCCTGACTGGAACTTGGCTCCCAAGGTTTCAGTTTGAAAAGCTAAAGTCACACTGAGCCATGTGTCCCCCCAAGTGGAAAATAACATTCTATTTGACGCCCAGTGGAATCTGTGACCGAGAATGAATGAGAAGAAAAATAACTATTTTAAGCAAATTAAGGTAAGATTCCTGCTTTTATTTGGAAATCTTTGGATGTTTAAAAATCTCCTGCCAACACCCCATGGTTTATATGCAGATAATGGACATCTTCATTCTGACTTTGACATTTAAGAGGGCCCAGTCCCAACAGGCAGACTGTTAATAGAACCACACTATGGAAATATGGGCTCTTTTTATAAAGTACTAGAGGCCCGGTGCATGAAATTCATGCTTGGGTAGGGTCCATAGGTCTGGCTGGTAATCAGGGCCAATCAGGGCCTTCCAGCTGCTGGCTGGGGCCTTCATTCATTCCGTGCTTCCCCCTGGTGGTTAGTGCTCATCATAGTGAGCAATCAGAATATCAGTCAAACTCTTGCAGGGACAATTTGTAATATTAGGCTTTTAGATAGATAGATAGATAGATAGATAGATAGGGAATCCACTCTTTTGTTACTAAAGTGGTTATGATTTCTAGCAATTTCCCATTAGTTCTGTGCACCATCCTCTCCTTGACATTACACACACACACACACACACACACACACACACACACACACCACAAGGGCCAAAGAGATATTGAATTTTACATCCTGCTCTCTGCTCTATACTCTGACAGTGGGGATAGACATTTGTTCACTTTGGGTCTGTGTTCATGTAATGGGTTCTTTATAATATTATGCCATATAGTTACTCCAAGTTTCTATCTGATTTTTTAAGTTATAGATAATGGCGATGAAATAGTCCATCAAATTAAGGTACCCAAATTTTCTTATTTATTTCCCTATTATTCTTATAATATTCTCTATTATAATAATAATTATTATTATTTTCTTATATTATTCTTATAATTTATTTCTATAATATTCTTATTCTTAAATATTATTATATAACATTTAAGTTGTTACTTTCTCTTCTAACAAACATTGTGTTGACAATTGCCTTTTATGAAGTTGGTTTTTTGTTTTTGTTTTTGTTTTAGAATGGAAGGGAGGAGAGAGAAAAACATCTAGCAAGAAACATTGACCAGCCGCCCCCTGTATACCCGCAACCAGGGATCAAGCCCACAAATCTGGGCATGTGCCCCAAATAGGAATCAAAGCAGCAACCTTTTAGTGCAACCAACTGAGCCATACTGGCCAGGGTGACAATTGCCTTTTAAAATATAGCTTATATCTTCTATATAGTCATTTCCTTTAAATGCTTCTTCTAGATTAGAATCTAAAAGAATGTCTATAAATGGGAAAAGTAAGTTCACACTTAAGTTGCCATAATATAGTCATCTATAGAAGGCTTGTAGTAATTTGCAGTGCTATAACTATACATCACTCACATATGCACATAGACATATGTGTGTCTGTTAGCTTCATCCCAATTTCACCAGCAGCAAAAGTGACTATATAAACTATTTAAAAAATATATATTTTATTGATATTTTACAGAGAGGAAGGGAGAGAGATAGAGAGCTAGAAATGTCCATGAGAGAGAAACATCGACCAGCCGCCTCCTGCACACCCCTGACCGGGGATATGCCTGCAACCAGTGTACATGCCCTTGACCGGAATCAAACCCGAGACCCTTCAGTGGAGGCCGGTTCCGACGCTCCACCACTGAGCCAAACCGGTTCTGGCTAAACTATTTTTTTAATTTAAGTTTAAAACCATGCTTCAGATTGCCTTTTATATTTGTTTCTTTTACCAGCGTTGGTTTCTTATTTTTACCTTCGTTTGTGTGCATACATTTTGCTACTTGGCCTTTACTCATTTTCTTGTGAGGGTCTTTAAGTCCTTCCAAATATGCATGGCTATTTTCAAAGGATAGCATCAATGTTAATTTTATTTGTTAATGTAATGCATGCAAACATTTTATCGTACATGTGTCTGCTGATTTTTCTCGATGAATATGCTTGTAATGATTAAACTTCCTTTATTTGGGGATACTGGTGTAAAGTATGAATATAAATTAGTTTTTCTCCAAATTGGTAGTGGATTATCCCAACATTATTTGTATTACAATTTGTCCCAAATTTGTGTGATACTATGCTATACTGGGTCTGTTCTGCTATGCATATTTTATCCATTCATCTTTATTTCCAATTCTTAATAATTCCACTTGGCTTCATAATATTGTTACAGGAGCTAATTCTGTGTTTTCTTGAAAGGGTATCCTTCAATTCAGTTTTCTCTGTTTGGGATATTCTTTAATATACCTTCTCAGGGAAGACCCCAGGTCTCGTGGAACAGGAAGCTCATACAATATGGAGACTCTGTTATGAAAAACGAGACAGTTATAAACATGAATCATCTCAGCTTCCCCTGTGTAGGCCAAGAGAGATAGCTCTGGGACTTCTGCCTTCCCAGCTTCATGGGGAATCCACTCCCATCCCCACTGACTTTATTGTACTTAATGAAATTACCATAATTTGTCTGAATTATTAAAAAAAAAAAAGGACACCGTATTTGAATTGGAATCAAGTTATACCTGTAGAATAGAACACAAAGTCTTTCTATTTTTTGTCTTTTTTAAATGTCTTATTAAGGCTTTATAGCTTTGTTACCTCCTCAGTAATTTTGCAAAGTGTTTTATAATGGTATCATATGCAAATAGTTATATTTATTATTACTTTAACTAGAGGCCCGATGCATGACATTCCTGCACTTACGGTGGTGGTGGGGAATTCCTTAGCCGGCCCTCTCGCAGTCTGAGACTCTTCAGGGGATATCCACATGCTGACTCAGGCCCGATCCCCCAGCCCCTCTTGCAGTCGGGGGCTCTCTCAGTGCAGGGACCCCTTGCTTCTTACCACCTGCCTGCAGTGGAGGCAGGAGAGGTTGCCGCCACCACCACTGTGCTCACCAGCTGTGAGCCTATCTTCTGGCTGAGTGGCGCTCCCCCTGTGAGAGCACACTGGCCACCAGGCGGCAGCTCCTGTGTAGAGCATCTGCCCCCTGGTGGTCAGTGCACATCATAACCACCACTCATTCCTCCATTAGGTCAATTTGCATATTAGCTTTTTATTATATAGGATTCCTTGAGTCTTTTATGAATGGGATCTTGAATTTCACAAAGGTTGTATTTGTTTGTTTTCCATGATTAATGACTTTGCTACTTTTCTTCTGTGTATTTTTCTGGTAGCTGTCTCCTTCACAGAGGTATTTGTATTAACCTTTTCAAGGAATTTGTCTTTTAAATATTTTTAGTAGAGTCAGGTTGCCTTTAAGTAATTATATTTAAAAATCCAAGTGTGGCTGTTACCTGCTTAAAACTCTCCCACAGTACCTTCTGAATTTTTTTAAAAAAATATTATTATCCTGGCAAAGAACATAATATAAAATTTAACATCTTAACCATTTTTGGATGTACAGTTCAGTAGTGTTGAGTATATTCACATTGTTGTGCAACAGATCTCCAGAACTTTTTCATCTTGCAAAACTGTAACTGTCCCTATTAAAAAACTGCTTCCCACTCCTCCTCCCCACATTTCCCCTCACCATTCCACCTTCTGTCCGGCTGGTTTTGCCTACTCTAGGGGCCTCACATAAGTAGAGCCATACAACATTTGTCCTTTGGTGACTGTTTCATTCAGTGTACTATCCTTGAGTTTTGTGTGACGGGATTTCTGTCCCTTTCGAGGCTGAATAATATTCCCTTGTATGGACAAACCATACTTTGCTTATCCGTTCATCTACTGATGGATCCCCTTGGCCCTTTGACGGAATCTTGACTCCCATCCAAATCCTTGCATGTCTGGTCTTGTCTCCTCCAAGGCCTCGTCCTGGTTTGCCCTCACCTGTCCCCAGCCCTTCATCTTCTTCATCCCTCCTCCTGAGGGCAGGTGAGTGGGCAGGTCCTGCCCTGAGTAGCTGTATGGAAAGGAGCCGAGCTGTGGCCACGGGGACAGGCAAGCAGGCTTCGGCAGCCATCTGGCCCGGAGGACCAGGACAGGAACAGCCGCCCTATACACACTGTCCTTCCTCCTTCCTGTGACTTGCGTCCCCCTGCCCTGGCCCAGCCAACAGGAAGCCACAGGCAAGAGAGCCTGTTCCTACTGACCAGACCAGGTTTCCGTCTCGATTACTATTCTCCAAATCCTTCACAAGCCATCTCCATGTTATTTATTATACTGTTCTTCTTTTCTCTAAGCAGAATGCTCATTTATTATATATTGAATTCATATATAATAATCTTATTTTTGTTTGGTATTATGAACCTCGATATGCCTTTAAAAAAAGTAGTTCCTGGTATTTCAATTATTTGCTGTACAATGTGGTTTAATATCTAATGGAACTAGCAGGATTCATGTTGCTGGTCGAATTGTAATCTCTCCATGATGTGTCTTAACTGACTATTGCAATGAGCCCATTGTCTGGCCCCGGCTAGGAATTCAGTCCATGTTACCATTCCTGAAGGTTTTCTGTGCTTTGTGTCCATTTTTATTCAAAATAAAAGTTCTCTTTAAAGTTGTTCCTCTGCATGCTTGCTGGCACAATTTATTTCATACTGGTTTTATATATCGCTAGTTTCCTTTCCAATTAGGAATGTCTATAAAATTAAAATGTGATCACAGCACACACCTTATTTTCCAGGTCCAACAGCAGCCAAAGTGCTATGTTGTGTTTTTTTTTTTTTAATATGTTTTTATTGATTTCAGAAAGAGGAAAGGAGAGGGAGCCTAATGATGTGAGAGAATCATGGATTGGCTGCCTCCCGCATGCTCCCTACTGGAGATCTGGCCTGCAATCTGGGCATGTGCCCTGACCAGGAGTCAAACCAGCTATCCCTTTCTTGGTGCACAGGACTACACTCAACCAACTGAGCCACTCTGGCCAGGGCAGGGTTATTTTGCTCTTTGGTATGTCCCAAGTCTTACTTGAGCGATGCTGCTTTAGTGCAAACTCAAGTCTTGCCCGGGGAACACCACTAGTTCAATGTTCATGCTTTGTTTTTAATGAGGGAAATTAAGATTCAATATCTGCGAGGAAAGTGAGATGCTAGGTAACCGACGTTACTGTGGATCCTTTGGGATGCTTGAAATGCACAACATCTGGGTGCAATAACCAGTAATAAGGTCTAATAATGTCCTCGGCATCCTCTTAATAGCCTGTCTACAGAATGTTTTAAATGTCCGGCACAAATAATAACAATAACGTTTCTAAACCGCAGGCATCATTAGCTTGTATATCCTGAGACTTATTCTGCTGAGGAGAAGCGAGATCACGTGCGCACGTGATGTGGAATTCCCGGCTGAGAGAAACATTTGTCAGAGCACACGGGGAAATGCCTAATGAGTTACAGGAAAACAAAGCATCCAGACTCTTGAAACGTTGATTTGTGCCGCCTCTCGAAGCAGGCACCGTGGACGGGAAGGTTGCGATGACTCAATGCCAACTGGAGCCAGAGGAAAAATGCAAACAATTCAGCATTCTATTTGGCTTAATCCCCACCCCCCCTTTTTTGTGTGTAATTTTACATTTTAAGTGTGTTTGGGCACCGCACAGCTCTTAAATGTACTAAGTAATGCTCAGGAGAATTTCACCAATGCGGCAAAGTAAACAAGACCATAATTTATTTGGGAAATTGACCAAGACAAAAATACATTTCTGGAAAAGGTGAAGAATGGGTTTCCCTTTCTCTTTCTCCATTTGCCGAGCGATCCTGTGTACTTGGCTGGGGCAGGAAAACACGCGTTGATGAATGAGGTGCTGCGAGCACCCTCCTGCCATGCGGGGATGGAGGACCTGTGGCATGCGTCCCCCTAATTACCCGTCATCGCGCTCTCCCTGGGAACGTCAGGAAGCTGTCCAGAGAAGTAATTGCTTCGCATGATGGGTGGGTCAGGACCTCTCTCAAACTCTCTAGAAGAAAGGGTAAAATATCACAATCAAATATCTGTCTTGCAAGCACTCCTATATTTTGTACTTCCCATAGTCTGACAGTGCCAACGAGTGGTATGTATGGGTCACGCGTTACTTTGCAGCCGGGCCAGTGTTGACGGGAATGAAAAGCAGAAATACGTGGCTTCTTTCTCAAAGACACATGATGTGGCAAAACTGCCTCCCTAACAATTAGCCGGGAATGTGAGGTAGTGGTTGTGTTTAGAGGAGAATTAAAAACTACAAAGGATGCGACCTATTGTTGCAGAGAAGAGCTGGACCAAGGACCGACCTCAGTGGGGTTTCCCCCAGGATGTGAGGTGTCTGTCCAGATCCAAGGCCCCCGCCCCTCTAGGCCTTCGCCTTGGTGTTTCCAATCACTGGGGGCAGGCACAGCCCCAGCAGGTCGGAGGACAGGCCCGGAGTTCCCTCTGAGGGCACCGCGCCCACTCAGGGGCCGGGCCCTGTCAAGAACTGAACATCAGCAAGGCTTCCAAGAGGTTAGAAAGGGGGTGTGCATGGGGGAGCCACAGAAAACACTAAAAAGAGGCCTTCAGGCACAATTCTGAAGCCCGCACCCCATGCTGCTCCTGACCGGGTGTCCTTCCAGGAGCTCCTTGGGCACAAAGTTTCAGGCTGGACCGAGGCCTGGAGGTGAGGCGGGCGATGGGCAGGATCTTGGCAATGCTGTGGGCTCCTGTGGGCCTGTTTCTTGGTCGAGGCAGAACTGGTAAAAGGGTCCCTCTCATGGCGGGGTGTCTGTAAGGCTGTACCCTGACATCGTGGGGCCTCTGACAGAGGCAGCTGGGTGCACCAGCCCCTGGGCCCTGTGTACTCAGATCATCATTGAGAAAACACATGTTCTCTGTGTGCCACAGTCTTGGGCTAAAACAGCGTACCAAGGACTCGGGCAATCCTGTCGCTCCCCTGAACACGAACAAACAGAAAATCGTGAGATGTCTGAGCAGCACCGGGGCTCAGGGGAAGGGGCTTGCTCAAGGAAGTCCCTCCCCATGGAGGTGACCCGCTTCAGGAACTGGGGTCAACAGAGCCAATGGGCATCTCAAAGACACCTGGGGACGTTCTCTGGAGACGAGAGAACACGTGAGCAGGAAAGCATGCACGTTCAGTTTAGTTTTTTTAAAAAAAATATATTTTATTGATATTTTACAGAGAGGAAGGGAGAGAGATAGAGAGCTAGAAAAGTCGATGAGAGAGAAACATCAACCAGCTGCCTCTTGCACACCCCCTACTGGGGATGTGCCCGCAACCAAGGTACATGCCCTTGACCGGAATCGAACCTGGGACCTTTCAGTCCGCAGACCGACGCTCTACCACTGAGCCAAACCGGTTTTGGCTCAGTTTAGTTTTTAACCAGAGGAGAAAGATTGGCCCCTGCAGAAGGCTGAACGTTTACCACTTTTATAATTCGGAGAGAAAGTCAAGCTATTTGAATTTTCTGAAGAGAAACATATAACTAAATGTATCTTTGTTCCAAAGGTTTCAAAATTTAAAGATATTAAAATTTCAGAAACATGGGTTGCTTTCCAAAACCAAACAAGACAGACAGGCTGTATTCGGTCTCGTTCACTCCACGAATCCGGTCAGTGGGGCCCCAGCTTCGGGGTTGGGATGGGGAATATGGGGTTCCAGCACCCAAAGTTGCCAAGTCTGGTCCCTTTCTGTGGCCACAACATGCCATTCCCAGAACCCAATGGCTCTTACTCCCTACAGCAAAGTTGCTGAGAGGATCTCTTGTTAATGGTGAGCAAATACAGAGACAACAGTGGGAAGGCAAGGTGCAAATCCCGCTGCGTGAGCTGCACAGCTAAGGAGTGAACATCGACAACCAAATCCTACAGCCTGCAAAAGTAAACGTAAAACCACGGCTATGCTGAGAGGAAACAATCTGTTGCAAAACATCCCCAAAATTTAATGATAATACACTGCATTTTGAATTTCCAAATAACTTCAACAAAATCTTGGGCAGGAATTAGGGCAAAAGAAAAAAAAAAAAAGAACATATGCTACAAGCTAACCCTTTCATCCTACATGGTGGAGCTAGGAGATGCTGCTTATAAATGTTGATCAAAAACTTATATCACCATGTATTTTTGACATTATGTTATATGCTGAACCAATACTATTGTTATAAATAAAGAGTAAATCTATAAATCATAAAGAAAAAATGAGAGCAAGAATTGCTGTAGCAGCAATATGGAAAAAAGCAGGAAAGCAAATAAATTGAAAACATGAGGGAAACATTAAAAAAAATAGAAATCATAAATGAAGGTGACAGAATTAAAAGCTAAGCAAAAAACAAATAATAATAAAATAAAAGTAAAACCAAGCAAATCAGTCAATATGACAAAATAAAAGTGTTAAACTATCTCATTAAAAGGCAAACTTTCCAACTGTATTAAGCAAATACAAACTTATATCTCCTTCCAAAGTATCCTTTAAAAATATGACTATCTTAAGGAAGATTTTTGGTAAAAGGATTTCCTGACACCTGTGGGACAGAGTGAAAACCAAGAAAAGCATTCAATCATCCATCCATCCATTTGTCCATTCATCCACTTACCCAACTATCCATCCATCCATCCATCCATCCATCCATCCATCCATCCGTCCTTCACTCCTGATTGTTCACAAGGCATAAGGTTGGTTGTGGGGATAAGATGGTGACACTGGGTCAGCTCTCCAGAAGGTGACATTCTGGAAAGGAACACAGTGATGGTTAGAGGTGGTTACTCTATGCGGCAGCCTCCCGCCAGCTGGGACGTAAGCTGTGAAGGTAAAAACAGGGAGTCCAGGTCAGTTTGGGACCCCCATGGAGAGCATCAGCTTGAAGCACAGTGTCATTATCTAACAAGACATTCCATATTTTAAAAACTCAGATTACATAACTTCCCACGTACTTACAATGTAACCCCTTCTATATTAATTTGATTTTTCTCCTCAGGGGCCGCTTCCCAGATTGGACATTGGTCGTCTCATGTGCCCAGTTGAACACAAAAGGGCCCCGAGCTACACATGTGAGCTGTTCCTACAGCAGGAGTGTATAAAAAGATCAATGAAAATAAGAAATCAATCTGCACAGAACAGGAAATTAAAGCATTGCCCTGTCTGGGGTGCAGCTGGAAGCATGCAATTGCTTTAAACTCTTTTTACAACTGGTCAGCCATTATCCCAGGTCTGAGGTTTTCCCCAGTCAATGAAAGGTTTTTAATAATTGTGCACATTTTAGAACCACTTGGGACGACCGTGAGATAGTCACAACGGTTTACATGCTGCATGTCAGCCTAAGTGACTCTCAATTATTCGTGTTGGGGCCTGTCTTAGGTTGGGCTCCCCCAGAAGCCGACCCCATGACCGAGATGTGAGTGCAAGTAATGAGCTTTGGAGGTGATCCTAAAAATCAGTGCGCAGCCGAGCCTGGCTCTGCAGCCAGAGAAAGCCCCCTTGCCAAAAAACAATATGGTTTTTGCGGCAAGAAGCCACGGGCATGACTATAAATGGGAGGGTGCTCTCCACTCTCTTCTCCTTGTCCTCTGTCACTATTGCGAAACTTTCTCTGCTAAGTTTGTGCTTTGGGTTCTATTCTGCTATACCACTGTGGTTCCCTCTGCACACCCTCCCTCTCCCCCCCCCCTTTCTGTCTGCAATGCTTATTGAGCGTGCACTCATTTTAGCTTTGGTGATGAAAGAAGACCGAACCTTTGCTTGCTCAGACCCTTCCTGCTGCTGTGTAGACAGGTGCTGTGACAGGTAAGCATGGGCTACAGCTTGAGAGTGATCCCCAGAACACGAGGGGGAGGGACTCGGACCAGGCAGTGTGGCACACTGGGAGCATGAAAGGTGCTGGTAACGTGAGGTTTGATTACTATAGCAGGTGGCAGGGATTTGACGCGCTGTGAGAAAACTGGGCTGCTCCAAGTTTCCATCACGTTCCTGGCTAGGAAGTGAGAAGGCAAGTAACCTCCACTGTGGAGGAGGGGCCACAGTGCCTGCTCTCGCGATGGCTTTTCCAGGTGGAATCCGGTTGTTGTGTGCGCAGTTTGAGAAAGCTTGGGGGAGACATATGACAGACGTGCTCTTTAAACTTCAATGGCCACCCACTGTCCCCTCTTCTCAAACCCCGCTCTTTCTGGAGAACGTTCCCCTGACTAATCCTCATGCCACAGGTCATTCTGCTGGGTGTTCAGGCCCATGGAAGGCCTTTCGCAGTCCTCTCTGTCATTTCTGAAACTCAAGCTTCACCTAAATGATTAACCCCGGGGACCTTATTACACCGATATTACCAGGCCCTGCTCCAAACCCACAGAATCAGGATCTCCGCTGGTGGTCCCAGGATTCTCAAGTTCAGGCCCTTTCGCTGCGCTCTGAGTTAGAGGGAGGGATCCATCCATTCGTCTTCCCATCCATCTAACCCCTCTACCCATCCATCCCACCCACCCACACACTCAACCACTTACTCATTGAAAAAAATATTGAATGAGGCCCCACAATGTGCCAGGCACAGGGCCAGGCAGGAGATACCGGAGTGAACACGGCAGACAAGGGTCCTGTCTCCAGAGCTGCTGCTTCCCTGGGAGGGAGACAGACAAAAACAAGACAGCTGGGTCAGTCGTGCTGTATTTCAGTGGTGACAAGTGCTATGGGAAACCTAAAGCAGGGGAGAGGGGCAGGGGATGTGAGGGGGCCACTGATATTTTTAACAAGGATGGTTGGAAGAGTTCCTCTGAGATGGTGATGTTTGCATTGAAGACCTAGAAGAGGAGAGAGATGCCCACAGAGAAAGACCTCCTTGCAGAGGGACCAGCCACAGTGCGTCAGTACAACTGGGCTGGGGTCATTTGAGAGGTACGGAGGAGCTGGGAGGCTTGGGCTTTTACTCTGGCTGGGATGGGGGTCCTTGGAGGGACTGGAGCTGTGCAGTCCTAAGGATCAACATGGGTTTTAGCAGGATCGCTCTGGATGCTGTGTTTAGAGGAACCCAGTGGGGACGAGGTGGATGCATGTAGCCTGGTTAGGAGGCAACTTCATAATCTAGGTGAAAGACGGCAGTGGTGATAGGCCACGTTATGGGGCACCTGTGCACAAACCTGTCCTTGCTTGGGCTTGGGAGTTAGTGGTAGATGGGGGAAAGTGCTAGGATTCTGGATTTACTTGGAAGGTAAGGCCAAAGGGACCTTGCCAACAAGGTCCCTTTCCCACTGGAAATGGAATCATCTTTCTTTGCTTTCCTCACAGGGCTTCTCTCCACAGAGCAGGCGCAGGGCAAACTTTCATCTCAGTTCTCAAGAACCAGTGGAATGGCACCAAGTGCTCCCCTGGTTTTGTAGGTCATCCATCTCCCAAGAGCCTGGGGAAGACAGAGTAGAAAATGAGCCCAGATATGTCTTTGGACATAGGTGACTATTAATAGACTGTCACACATAGTCAATGACATTGTAGGAATTTGTGTTTTCGGATGGGAAAAGTATTTCGCCTTTGATGGATTTTCTGTTTCACGGACATAATTAATCACGTTGGAAGAAATCAATTTCTCTAATAGCAAAAAGAAGCGATGTTTTGCCAACTGGAAACACCAGTGTTATTTAAGAAACACTCTCCCTCAGTTGACTCTACTTCTTGGCGCCAGGAGCAAGAAAGCTGTCGCAGTGTGGAGAGTATAATGATTCACCGAGAAGTTGGACTTTCTAAGACCTGCAGAGTGCATGAAACCACTTTCCCTTTATCAGATGGATCCTCATTCAGAAATGGGTTTGACAAAAACAATAAAATGCGCAAGAACAATTGTCTTCCAACCTTCTGAACAATCCGAATTTTCTATGGGGCATCATGCTATAATGCAGATTCAAAGACTTCTTAGATCACGGGAAGGTGTGAATTTAGTCCCGTTCCCCCGTTCCCTGCTGTAGGACCCCCTTCTCAGTACCAGGGTGGGGCCCACGAACTGCCCACGTTTCCCATCTGAGCAGTGCGAGTTGCTGGGGAGTTCTGGTAATCAGAAGTCTGCTCTCCCTAATTTCCCCATCGGCCCTGGGCCTGCGCTCCCGAATTACAAAGAATCTGTACAGTTCCTGTTCAAAGGGACAAAGATGGCTATCAAGTCACTACTCAAATTTCACTTTCCTCCATCCCTCCTCTTCCCTCCTTCATCTGCTGCAGTGATCCCCGGACTTCTGAAGGAAGCTGTTCTGACGAGAGCCATATCAAAGGTCCATTGTTCCTACAAAGACTCAGCCTCGCTTCCCACGTCCGCCCCTGCTTCCGGACGCGGCCCAGTCTAGGCACGTGCCTCGCATGCCTCCTTCTTGCCGTGGATGCAGAGGTGGGGGCATTTGGGGGGGAAAAAAAGTTCCACTTGTTTGAAAACAACGAAGGAGCTAACACTTGGCTCACCCCCGCTCCGATGCGCGGGCTCGGCTGGAAGAGAAAAACCCAGCCTCCCGAGTGCACCCGGGTCTGGAAGAAATCTCTCCGGAGAGGATGGCTTGATTTTACAATTTTAACTGCCTTTGTCATCATTTTCCTGCCAGGCCTAACCTTTTATAAATGTGCTTTTAATTAAGCAAGAGCTTTGCTTATCCTCATCCCACCCTCTTCAGTTTCCAGGGACCGCGCCAAACAGTCTCAGTCAGCTTCTTAAATGAACAATGAGCCTGGGGGCTGCAGACCGGGGTGGGGGAGGGGGCTCCCTCAGGAAGAGGCGCTGCTGCTTCCCTTTGCCGGCCCGCAGGCTGAGGTCTGGGCCAAGGGGTGCTGCTGGGGAGCTGCCACCCACAGGGTCGCCAGGAGGACCTGACCCGGTGCCGCGCATTTCTGCGTCCTGACCAATGGCTGGCTGACTCCCACCTGGATGAACTTGAGGACATGTGTCCGGGGTGAAGAGGGGTCAGCAAAGAAGCTGTGTGCAGGCTCCAGAGCGCACAGCTGGATGGAGTTGCTGCTGTCCCAGAGGCCGAGCTCACAGAGGGCGTCTTTCTACAAAATTAAAAAGAGAGAGAGAGAAAGAAAGGTCAACAGAAACAGGAGGTGAGGGGGTACCTGTGCCACGCCCACTAGTCTGCAGGAGAGGAAGCATGGAATCGCTTCACACCCGTTATTAACGTGAGGGCGGCAATGGCCACATTTCTCCACTAACATAAATATGGCAGCGTTTTCTAAGGGGTGTAGCTTCAGGACATTCTTTTAACAGAATACTCAAACACACGGAGCCTCCCTCTGGCAAGGGTCGGACCCTCCTTTCTTCTAAGGTAAATATTGGCTCTGAAAATGGGCGAAAATCTGTCACTTTAGTTATTATAAACACTCCCGACAGACATGTTCTGTGAGCCAGAGCCCAGGACAGGGCTTTAAGCCGGGACAGCAGAAAGTCTGAGTCTAGCTGTGTGTGGTCTTCTACGTGGACTTGCTTGCGTTGCATGGGTTTCCTTTACGTTGCGGAGGCTGACATGGTTCCAAATCGCCCACTGGGTTTAAGGGCTCAGCTGTCTGCTTGGGTTCAAAACCCTCCCTTGAGCCTAAAATGTCAGGAGGAATCGTGGCTTCCTTGTGCAGGCTGGCTAAGCCCATTAACAAATAGCAGGCACGTTTGCTTCTAAGGTTTAGGAATGAATTTGCCATCACAGCTCACCTGAGGTAGAGATTCCAGCGCCTCCTAGTGGAAGAGTGGGCTCCTCTACTTGTCCTGTCGGGACTGTATGCTGCACCCTGGGCCAGGCAGTGTCTGCGAGGTCACTCAAAATCAGATCTCCTGTGCTAACCTGCCAGGACCCACAGCTGGGGGACAGTTAAGCTTTGCCTGGGCTCCTGGGACTGTTGTCTGCTCCGCCCTCCACCCCTCTCTGCCCTCCCAGGTTCCTCTAGGCCTTTGAAGAGGAGGACCCACTGACCTGGATATGAGGGGAGATAGTCCTTCCTGGACAAGGGGGCTGTGTGGGGGGAAGGAGATCAGAGGGTCACCTTCCCAGTTTTCAGCCTCAGTTTCTGCATCTGTCTGGAGTTCCTCAGGTTTTCAGTCAACGCCAAGATGGGTGATAAGAGCAGCCCTACCTGTTGTGGGGACCTTGCTGGCCCCTCTGCTTCCAGACTTACCTGCTGCTGATGTGGGGGAGGGGTCTCTGTCCCCACCTGCTGAAGGGCTTAGGTAGAGAGCTTTCCCTCTGAGGGATGTGCAGTGACAGCCAGAGCCCTTCCCTCAGGGGTGACACCAGACTTCACGGAGGGGTGGCAGAGTTCCAGCCCCTTATATCCCAGAATTCCTCAGAGTACACAAAGGTCATTTTTTCCCCCCAGAGTAAGCCATCCCACCTCCGACCCCTGGAGGGCCAGACCTCAGTTCCAGATGCAGATACCAGGACAAGGGTGTCACCCAGCTTTGGTCACCTCACCTGTTCACATGGGTCCCTTCACTGGTACACATGGATTTTCTCACCTGTACACGTGGGTCCCCTCACCTGTACACGTGGGTCCCTTCATGTGTACATGTGGATTTTCTCACCTGTACACGTGGGTCCCCTCACCTGTAGCAGCAGGGCCCTGGGCAAGTGTTCCTTGGGGGCGGGCGGTTTAATGACCCTTAGTTACCTACTCATCTCTACCAAGCAGGACCCTGTTAACTGAGTAGTGCCACACACTCTGGGACAGTCTTAGAACACGCCCGAGGATGTCACTATGGAAAGTGCCCAAAAGCTAGTGTGTCCACCGCCCTCCACCCCAATATTAACTGGCTTTGTTTTTCTAGGATATGGATAGAGATCTGCAAATGAATGAACAGCTGGCTGGGTAGCTGCTACACATTTCTTAAAAGAGGAAAGTGAAATAAAGGTGCCACTCAAGGGTTAAATAATCCCTGTGAAGACAAGGGTTAAAGGATCTCGACCACCATCTGTTGTTTACTGGTTTTTCTCCACATAAATTCTACCTCTTGCCAGTACTAGGATAATCTGATATTAAGTATGTAGGACAGAGGCCTACGTGAATCATAAAATGGCATAAGTTTAGATTTTAGAAGCACTTTTCCACAGAAAAGACTGAGGAGGGGGGGGGAGGGAGGAAGGAGAACACGCTTTTGAGACTCCAGGAGAGAGAGAAAGTCAGGCCTGGAGATATGGCTCTGAGCAAGCCCAGTCTGTCCAAAAGCCTTTTCAGACCACCGTGGGTGGGGCTTCTGGCTGAGGGCTGTGAGCACAAAGCCTGAATACCTGTCAGTCTCGCTAAGTTAAGCTAACACCCAATGCTGGTTACAGTACAAAACAAGGATCTCCAGGTAGAATGGGCTGTGGCCCAGGTGTCTAAAAATGTCACAGTTAAATCACCCACCTGGTTAGAGGATTGCAGGTTTCCCTCCTCCTCTAGGGTGACAAGCTTCCCGCCGTGGCACCTGAGTGCATGGCCTTCTCCAAAAACAAAGAGAAACAGGAGAAGCAAAAATAGACAGGGGTGTGCAGTGTTTGCTCAGCATTGTTCACGTTGACCTAAACGAAATAGGCCTTCGGGGGCCCCGAGAGGGCTGTGTAACCTCAGCTGCTTCAGTTGGAACAAAAAACACGGACCCGTGTAAGCACATATTAGGGTTATTTTTTTTTTTTTAACTGTATCAATTCCCTAGAAAAAGAAAGTCCCTCACAGCATTTGTTTCCATTTTTAAGCTGTTATGAGAAAAATGGAGTGAAAGTAGAGGCCAAATTGCTTCCCAATGCCTGTGATGCGCCCCCTTTATCACATGTTTGCTCCCTCCCAACCTCCCCTCCACCCCGACCTGTAGCTCAGGGCCCGCACTGTCATTAGTCACCATCCAGACAGAGTCAGATGTCAGAACCAGGGAATTCCCCACATGATCATTTTATTGGGGGCAGAGAGGGAGCGTGTGTGTGTGTGTGTGTGTGTGTGTGTGTGTGTGTGTGTGTGGAGAGAGAGAGAGAGAGAGAAAGAGAGAGAGAGAGAGAGAGAGAGAGAAGTACATTAAGTAGCACTCTCATTGTCCACACCCTCTGTTGACGGCTAGAGTTTGGCCCAGGCCCCTTCCTACCACGTGTTTTGCATGTTGAATAATAAAGGGGAAGGTTCATTTGCAGGGTTATGTTACTGTTGGCTGATAGCGTATCATTTCAACGGGCTCCATTTTTCTCAGCTCAGCTCAAATCACTCTGGCAAGTTTAATCTGGCCTAACAGTTCTGCTATTTACTGCTGGAATTTCTGTCTCTTAAGAGCACCCTGGGAATTTAGCTTAGTGGCTGGAAGATTGACTTATAGCTCCGAACCAGGTGGAAGTGGAGATGCACAGAAAGTAGACACAAGATATATTGCAGTTATCTCTGCTCTGAGAGCATTCCCACGGGCGCGGGGATTAATCTCTGGTTTTCAAGCTGTGCAGAAGTGACTGTTTGGATCTGGAGATTTAGAGGACTCCGGACACCAGCCGCGGAGTGCCGGGCTGGGGAAGGCGCGGGGCTGGGAATGACGCGGCCCTGGGCCCTGTGATTTACCGTCCCGGTCATCGTGGATGTATTCCTTGATCTCCTTGAGCTTTCTTTTAACTCATTTGCAAAATGAGGTTAATAACTGCCTAACTCCCACCTCGGAGGGCTGTCCTGGGCTCCTGTGGAGGGATGCTCTCAGGAAGCACTGCCTCCAGGAGTCTCAGTCGCTCTGTGTCTCCACCTCCTTCTCTAGCCAAGCCAAGCTGTCCTGCTTCCTCTTTAAAAACGTGTTTCAAACGTTAGAGAGCCTGGGAATTCTGAGGGAAATCAGAGAAACTGTGACCTGGGATCTTCACAGGTGGCATCATACTTGATAAAGCTTTTTCATAACTTTGACTCCTTCTATTCTTTAAAAGGTCTTAGGAAAAGATCATTATTACTTCCATTTTCTAGGTGAGGAAACCATTCCACACACTTGAAAGCAGCAGAGCAGGGGGCCAATAATCAAAAGACAACTAAGAGGACATGCCAGTGACGACATGGTGATGAGAGTGATGCTGACGTTGATACTGATGATGCTGAGGCTGGTGACAACGATGCTGCTGACAGTGACAATGACAGCAGTGGTGGTTTTGATGTTGATGACAGCTAACAGTCACAGAAGGCTTCCTTCTTCCCCACACTCAATTAAGTGGTCCAACATTTAGCTACTAATTCAGCACAACATCTTGCTTGGTAGCACTATTGTTATGCCGGCTTTGCAACTGAGATCATCACATTTCAGAGATAGCCAAGGTCAGGAAGAAAGGGAAGAGCAGAACTAAGCGAATGCCCTTTAACTGCAGGAGAGGTCAATAAAATATGTCCAGGGTAGTAAATGGAATATCATATGGAAATAAACACATAACAATGACAACCTTATGAGTAAACTCACACACTCAAAGTCCAACAAAAGAAAACATGATGTGAGCCATTCATTCTATCAATATAAAATTGGGAAAAAAATCTCAAAAAATGAATCAATGTTATTAGATGTCGGGAGAGAGTTGTCCCATATGAGGTGAAAGTGGGCATGTCTGGGGAAGGGCACGAGTGCGGCTGTCAGGTGCTAGAAATGTCTGGTTTCTTGATGTGAATGCTGAGTTCATGAGTGTGTTCTGGTTGTGTGTGTTGGCTGGGATCACCGGTTCGGCTGCTGTCAGTGGCTGCCTGGAAGGTCCTGGAAGATCCTGGATAGTCCTGGGAGGCTTTGCCCATGGGTCTGGGTGCTCCAGTGGCCACTCTTTCTCACTGGCTAGCTTTGGCTTCCCCATCGCATGGTATCAGGAAAGGTAGGCTTCTCAAAGAATCCAAGCAACAGGCTGCTTGGGCTCAGCCTTGGGCGCTACACAGCATCATGTCTGTCCCATTTAATTGATAAAAAAAGGCCTCGGGTCCTGCCCAGATTCAAGGGGACTAGCAAGACCATGTTACAGCAGAGCCCAGGAGATGGCAGAGAGTACTGCTGACGTCTTCGGAAGCAAAACTACATGTCACCTCCCTAATGGTCAGACTACCTCGGACACGGACTCATTTAACAAGTTTGTGTGTGTGTGAGGGGAAGAATAATAGCTCCGAGGATTGCCACTCTGTGCTGAGTGCTGTGATAACTCCTGTCACATACAATGTCTGGATTCCTGTGACTTAGATTCTCAAGAAGATTTTCCCTGGACGTGATCCCTGGGTTCATGTGCACCCTTCACAGATGGAAAGTCAGTAGCAGGTCAATCCATGAAGTAGGGCACATGCCAATGCCCTGACAGGTGGACAAATCCAGCCTTGCACCTGCAAGGAGAACCCTACGTGTGTCCTCTCCACCCCTGGGATCCTGGGTACCAACTTGGTAGCTTAAAGCACTCACTTCACATTCTTGTTCATTTGAGTCCGCAGGGAGGGATGGGGAGGCCTATCTCTTTAGAGAGTCCTTATCACTGAAAAGAAATTTCTATGGCGTTGGGTACCCTGTTAAAACTCCTACAGACAGAAGGTATTGGGGACAGCTCCCTGGCAACTCCCTTCTCTTCATTGTAAACCTCTTCCCAGCGCTATTCGGAAACTGGGGACGGTGGTGGTGGCCCCAGGATGTCTGTGCAAGAGCTGCCAACAGACATACCCAAAGGGTCCTGCCTGGCCCGCTGCTCTGTCCCCTTTGAAACTCCTGCCTGTACAGCCATATCATCCCGAACGCGCCCGGTCTCATCTGAAACGCCTGCCTGTGACTGCAGAGTAAAGACTGAAACAGTGAGCTGTCTGTGCGCGCAGAGCAGCCCCTCTGCAGTGACCAGAGCTTCTGGGACTTCCACCCCCAAAGGGGAACCGAGGCCAGAGGAACAGCGACCTCTAGGGTCGGTGTCTCCAAAATCATAGGAGGAAGTTCTGGAACCTTCTGGCTTCTCCATAAGACTTCAGGGAGGTCGAGGAAAAGTCAGTGGAGGTCCCTGATTTTCAGAGCAAGTTGTTAAGAAACTCCTTTCAAAGACTGAAGATGCCTCAGGGGTAGCCCAGGTCTTTTGAACCATTATTCGTCCAATGAGGAACCAGCCCCTGAGCAGGTGCTGGACAGGGTGATCCCAAGGCACTACCCCATCTGACTAAGATCTGAGAACAGTTGCAGATGAAAATGCACACTCACACACATGTACTCACATACACTCACATGCACTCACACACACACACACACACACACACACACACACACACTCTCACACAGCGACGACACCATCTCTCCACCACGAATAAGTCTGAAAGAAGAAGCGCTCTTTTCCTGTCACCTCCCTCAATTTGTTTTCTGAGTTTGGAAACACAAGGGCTTCTCAGCCTGGAGGCTTGGCGGCCCCTTATCCAAGGAGAACAGTTGACTGTGGTGACGTCAGGCAGCGTGGGGAGGTGGGCGCACGAGCCAAACCTGTAATCAGCTGCGGGTCTGAAAGGAAGCCGCAGGTCTGGAATGAGGAGCTGGGGATGCGCTACGGGGGAGGGAGCTGTGAGAATGCAGCGTGGCTGCTCACATCTGCCTCGGATCAGGAAGGAGAGAGATGGGAAGTTCATGACATCTGCGGGGTTAGCGACTAAGCCCCTATGTAGACCTTGGGGATTTCAGTGAAATTCTCAATTCAAAGAATCCAAGCAGAGGGATGATTAATGTGGGGTGGAGCTGCATGAGGCCGACAGTAAGAAACCCCGAGAGCAGATGCGCCCATGGAGCTGACCAGGGTCAGGGGAGGGGGGCAGACTCGGAATTTTGGGGGCAGAGTCTGGGAACCTGGCTGCCATGGGATGGATGTGCACAGAGCATTCTTACCAGGAGGGGCTGTGCTGGGCCCATTGCAAAGACAGTCACTTCCTAGGTGGCCAGTCTCCTGGGAAGTTGCCAGTGAAGCCAAACCCGGAGAGGGCTGGGGAAGGGGCTAAACACCAAGTCCGTCTCCAAGGGTGCAGCACCCTAGGACACAAGACTTGCCACAGGAGTCCCTTGTATTGCCCAGAATGCTTTGTGCCCTTCAGAGTCTGGCGGGTGGTGAGGACAAGGGTCAGAAGAAAAGAATGTTGATGAGAGGTGGGTCCAGGAGGAAGCACCCTGGACCCTGGGCAAATGCTTCCTGTTTGCAGAGAGGAAAGGTTCATGCTGGTAAGCAGCAGCTCCAACTCAGATGCCCCTCACGGGAGACCCTAGGTGAGCTTTAAGAAAGGGAATTGGGGGTGTGTTCTGTCTCTCCTCTCCTCCTCCCACCTCTGAGACACACCCCGTGGGTAAGCAGCCCTGTGAGGACCCCACGTGCCTCAGAAGATGAAGGCCAGGCTAGAATGTCTCCAGCGCAGGCCTGGGCTTTGGCTGCCTGCAGGGCAGCGCCCTCCCTGGCTGCGGGGCTGCGGGAGGAAAGGGGCTGTGATGCAGGGGCTGAATGAAGAGCCTCAGTGTTGGACACAAAGACACCTTCCTCCCTGGCGATCTCCCGCCCCACATTCTGCCCTTAAACTCACCTTTCAGGAAAAATACCTTGAGATGAGATGGAACAGAGCAGCTGAAATGTAAGTGAAAGTTGACAGCAGGCAGGATTGAGGTCACCAGGAGGGAGGAGACAGACATGGTCCAAGGCGCTTTTCCCTTGAGTCAGCTCCAGGCGGCCCTGTGACCACTCAGGGGTTATCACTAACCAACGTGTAATAATGACTCTTTTAGAGCATCTTCCATGTGTTTACTCTACAGAACTTGTCCTGGCACATCTTAGCTGCACACCTTTCTTTTTTTTTCTTTTTAAAATATATTTTATTGGCTTTTTTACAGAGAGGAAGAGAGAGGGATAGAGAACTAGAAACATCGATGAGAGAGAATCATTGATCAACTGCCTCTTGCACACCCCCCACTGGGAATGTGCCCTCAACCAAGACACATGCCCCTGACCAGAATCGAACCTGGGACTGTTCAGTCCGCAGGCCAATGCTCTATCCACTGAGCCAAACCGGTTTCAGCAGCTGCACCCCTTTTAGATCAAGCTGACCTTCGCCTCTTTTCACTCGAGGCTTCACTTGACTGATCCAGAGCCCGGCCCCTCCTCCGCCGGAGGGTTTTGTTACATCTGCCCAAATGAGAACTCTTATCATCACCCAATTCTGGACCTCGCCTGCCAGATGTGCTAATCTGTCTTGTCTGCTCTCAGTCAGCCCAGCGGTTCATGGCGCCCCACTCAGCTGGAGAAAGGCCTTCATGTGAAGGAAGCAGGAGTGGGTGGAGGTGAGCCTGGCGGGGCTAGAGGGAGCTTACCGAGCCCCCAGTCCTGGGACTGGGAGTTCTGCTGCTTGGCAAACAAATCGTTGTTGATTCAGAAACTTTGGCCTGGCCAGCATGGCTCAGTGGTTGAGCTTCAACCTATGAACCAAGAGGTCACGGTTCAATTCCCAGTCAGGGCACATGCCCAGGAAGCCTCTCTCATCATTGATGTCTCTATCATGCTCTCTCTCTCTCTCCCTTCCTCTCTGAAGTCAATAAAAATATTTTTTAAAACAACAACAACTTTGACAACAACCAAATGAGGGAAAAGTTAACAGAAACCGAGCTTTGAGTGGGACCCAGACAATAGAGGCGGCCACCCATTCCGTTAGGTCCTACCAGCAGATGCCCCTGGTTGGGAAGCCAGCTCCCCAGTGGCCCTCTTTCCTTTTAGAATGCGAGTGTGAAAAGACCTGCAAAACTACTCTTTTTGTTGACTCGGGTTTAAATTTTACCTAAGTTGCCTGGGCACGAAAATGATGGAACACTTTCTGGAGTTTCCAGAACCTCAGCGGTCATTGGAGATGCTGGTTGATTTTTCTTTAAGTGCCGAGTGACCCACGGTGATAAGCGTTATTGTCGACAAGCGTGTCCAGGCTGGGGTCTCTCTAAGCTGGACAGTCTGCCTCAGCCCCAGGCTCACTCATGTCCTTACCAGGTGCTGGGAATGTACAGAAAAATGATGAAAGCTCTGTCCCCCAGGGGGGAAGTTAGCATTCACCAATTTCCCTTGGGATCTTGGGGAAACTCAGACTTGGAGGTCCTGAGGATGGCCCAAGAGTTCTCAGATAATATGGGTGTTCAGCCCAGGGACAACATCAGAGTGGTTCCAAAATGGTGGCCCCCAGCCAGCAGCGTCAGCAAGGACCTGCAGGTTAGACATGCACACCCTCAGGCCCCACCCAGATCTACCCACTCAGGACTCTGGGCCAGGGCCCAGAAACCTGCACTTTAATGAGTCCACACCCCACCACTTGGAGATTCCGATGCAGGCGGACCACTGAAGTTCAGAAACCGCTGAGTTAGAGCCGCCAGCTGGTGGCAGTAGTGTTAACTTAGCTGGGCTGGCCAGGACAGGTGGCTCTCTGAGGGAAGCCACACAGAGGGAAGGACTGTGCAAAGGCCCTAGAGAAAGAGGTGGGTCCAGGAAGGGGCTAAGAACCAGAACATTCTTGCAGGCTGGCCCTGACATAGGTATAGCTTTCCTCGGCGACGGGCCAGTTTTCCTTGGAGACGGGCCTTCATCATTAAGCATTGCCCTACACCACTCGGACCCTCACAGCCACAGAGAGGGAAGACCTGCTCAGCTGCGTCGCCTCCCCCCCCCCCCCCGCCCCTGTGCCTGGCTGTTTGTAAGCTAGTCCACCTTCCTGCAGAGAAAACCCTCTCCATGGGTGAGGTCCTGTCCACTGCCCACAGATTACCCAACACTGGCCAACACCCTTCTGGACTGCAAATTGGACCCACTCCTGGAAATTTCTGCTACACAGCCTCGAGCCTGCGCGCCTCCCTCTCCCCCCTGGTCCTCACAGCTCTCTGAATCCACACCCTGGAAATTGTCTCTCTGCCTTGTTGGGTCTTGGATTCCTGGCAGCCATCCCCAAGGTCTGCTTCCATGAACAGGTCCCCATTTCCACCATGTCTGTCCCCTCCTGTCTTCTTCCCTTCCTCCTCGGGCCTTTCTGTCACGGAACCGATGGGTCTCTTCCAGGTCCACAAGGCGTGACACTGCTCACTTACTGTGGCTTACCCATTTTTAAACATAGTTTATGATCTACTCCACCTGGAATTTACTGTGTCAGATGGTGTGGTTTCCTTGTGATCCACTTCTAGGCTTTACAAATCATTGTCATACCATTTATTGAAGATCTGTTTTCCTTCTTCACTGTTTTCCTGATATTTGCTCAGTCACATATAAAACATGCAACCTTGTTATCTACGCTGCGACGATGTGAAGGCCGCTGTGGCTCCTGAGCCTGTGAAACACGGGGAATCCACGTCTCAAAGACAGACTGAAAAATAAAGACGTTTTACTTTTTGTAGACTGACCACATGGAGTGATAATATTTTTGGCCTATTGGATTAAACAAAATAGAGGCTTAAAGTTAGTTTAGTCTATTTCCTCTTACTTGTATTAAATGTGGCAATTGGAAAATGTAAATTCCGTAGGTGACCGTCTGCATCTCTTACGTGTGATCGCCTCCAGCTCAAGGCTTACATATTGTGTGATCTTGATCCCTGTCTCGGGGTTTAAGCCAAAATTGTAATGTTTTAATTAACACTCCTCTTAAAATGTATTTTAAGATCTGCTAGGACAATAAACACTCCCTACCCCCATTACTCTTATTTTTTTCAAGCTGTCTTATGGGGAGTCCAAGCCATTTGCTCTTTCAGATACATTTAAAAAATATTTTGGCCAAATTCATAAAACTCTGTTTGAATTATTTATCTTTACATCTAGAAATATTTTTCTCCCCTCAAATAAATCATTTTTTATGACTTCTGATAGAACTTTGGGCTTTCATTTTTATGTGTCATATTTTCTCAAAATCATTTCTATGCATGTAATATTTTTGATGCTATTGTGGATGAGATTTCTACTTCGGTCCCCATTTTTTTTTAATGCAAACATATCCCTGACTGGTGTCATCTGTGAGGAGTATTTTCCTCCTTTCCACAAATGCATTCATGTTCGTCTGTTTCCTATGTTATTATAATGCTACAATGACCAAGACTTCTAAGCCTTAATAAATAATTATGGTGGTAGTAGGCATTCTTCCTGAAAATAATGTGCTGAATATTGCTTTTTGAAATATTTACCCTTTTAACCTCGGCAGGGCTTTCTCTTGGCTTTGATCGCCTCCAAGGACACCCATTAGAGAGGCATTTTCCCTTTCCAAGTAAAACAAGCAATCCAGAAAACAGAATTTCCTCTGGCGTTCTGCATCCCACCCACTATAAAAATAAAACAAAACCATTAATTTTGGGGTTCGAGACATATTTTCGTGGAGCAACATGCCAGATGACAGACGTGAAAAAATGTCAATGAGTAAAGAGATGGGAATATGTGCTCTTTCCTGGGTTCCTGCTCAAGAAGCATGCCTAGGGGTTAGGGTTAGGGTTAGGGTTAGATTTTAGAGATAAGGTTAAGATTACGGAAACCTGGTTTAAATGCACTCATGTATTGAATTTCAATGTAAAAACCCTCTAAAATTCCAAGTAACATTTAAAAAGATAATTACATTCACCAAACATTGTTTAGGGGTGTCGTATGCTTTACACTAACAGGTAGAGAAAGAAACCAGTAGGGGGTATCTCAGAGAAGACTGCAGCCTTAGATCGTTAGAGGATAAACTACAAGAAAACGCCCTCCTACCCAGATGAAGGTGGGAGTGTTGAATGCCCATCATCCAAGACTGCCCTGGGGCGGGTCCCCCTGCTGGTGCAGGCACAGGGCACAGTGGACACCATTTGATTCCTGGTCCTCTGGAGCAGGCATTTTGGTTATGTTTGAAGCCCGGTCAGCAAACCAGGTGATGAGAAGCGTTTTCTTCATCTTTTAAAGTGTTGGCTCAGTCTGGTATTTCTGGGCTGTGCAAACTCTGGTATGTCTCCTCCCTCAGTAGGGCTTGTGATGGACACTGTTCCCCCCCCCCCAACTCCCTCCCAACCGTGGCCTCTCCCCCAGATCAGATAATATTTTCAGATGAGTTCTCCATTAAGGGGAGATCTCTTAATTGTTCTATTCAATTTAATAGTGCCCACCTGACCCCACCCTTGGCTAATGGTCTCTGTGAATCCACAAAGTGGCTGAGAATTTATATGGCACCACATTCCAAGAAGATCCCCTTTTCCCAACTTTCTGAACCATTTCTGCTGCTCCTCAAACATTCTCGGGCTCCACCCCACTGTGGATCCCATGGCTAAGTCAATCCTCTGGCAGGGGTCCAGGAGACGGCCTCTCCTGGACAGGTGAAGGCATGCATGAGAGCTTTGGGTTATGGGAATCTGGGTATGTGACCTGTCCATTGGACCCTCTGGGAAGCAAATGCTCAGACTGAGTTAGGGGAGCACACGGTTAGGCTTATTGGGGATAATGGCTTTGAAAGGAAAAGAGAAGAAGCCGGATCAGCAGGGGATCGGCTGGGCTCAGAGCTGGGATCTCCCCTGCCTATCCAATAGCGAGTTCCCTGGAGGAATTCCATGGCCCGTGGAAATGTCCAGGTCCTTGTATGATAGTCTTGCTTGGTCACTGGTTGCAGTCACCCTGAGATCAGCCAGGTCCTAGCTCAAAAGCTGAGGGTGGCCTGTGTGACACCTCACCTGTGAAGGCCAGCTAACCTCCTCTCAGCCGGGAGGGCAGTGTGAGCGCCACACGTCCTTGGGATTGTTGCCTCCAGAGTAGTCTTGTCAGACACAGGCAGGACCTGTCTTCTGGGAACTCGAGCTGAGCTTCTCCACAGCTCATCTGAGCTCCCGTCCTCCTGGCGTGTTGTCCACCCTGGGGTCTGGCTCCTGTCAGAAACGTGCATCTGAATCATTCGGCCCGTCTGGCTCACCCCTTCAGTGGATGCTGTTTGAGACCGCTCTTTCTGACCTTCCTTAGACATCCCAGCTGTGCGGGGCCGTAAGCAGGGCAAGAGCAGTTTCCAGAAGACTGGGAGTTCAGATTTAATAATCTTTTGAGTAAACCTGCTTCCACCAGACTGGAGTGGGAAGGAGTGATAATGTGCTATCTCGTCCGCAGAGCCCTTTGTAAACACGCACGTCACTCTGCCGATCCAAGACAAGATAGGAGAGGGACCCGGCGTCCCTTTGAACACATAATGAGTCCCAGCCAGGGTTCTCGGGTGGATCCTTCTGCTCTGGTTTCTATTAGCTCTGCAATTAAAAGGCTTACGCCATGCGGCCCGCAAAGGGGTTTCTTGGCCACATGAAAGGGAGGAAAGGACGGTCCTAAAAAGAAGGCGTTCCTGAGCTTTTCTTGGCAGTTTTTCCCAGACCTTGGAAAAGGCCAGTGCTTTTGAAAGAAGAGGTCACCGGGAGGGAAGACAATCAGAGGCAGGTTCCTTCCCAAAGAAACCGTTTCCTTCCTTTCCCAGGCCGTGATGGCTCAGATCTGTCCTTCCCAGACCGGAGGAAAGGAAAGTGGGACGGTTGTTCTGGGAGGAGCCGAAGTGAGTGAGGTGACCTGAGGCACTCCCAGGTCTCTCTATCCTTTGGGACCACGTGAAACGGCCAGCTCTCAACACACTGGCGGGAGCCTCAGCACACAGTGGGACAAGGTGGTCTATCCCCTGCCCAGCCAGAGGCACCATGGCAGCCCCTCCACTTGCCATCCTGCCATTAAGAATCTGCACCTTGCCAAAACCGGTTTGGCTCAGTGGTAGAGCGTTGGTCTGCGGACTGAAAGGTCCCGGGTTCGATTCCGGTCAGGGGCATGTACATTGGTTGCAGGCACGTCCCCATGTGGGGGATGTGCAAGAGGCAGCTGGTCGACGTTTCTCTCTCATTGACTTTTCTTGCTCTCTATCTCTCTCCCTTCCTCTCTGTAAAACATCAATAAAATATATTTTTTTTTAAAAATCTGCACCTGCTTCTTCTGCCTCTGAGCTCTTCTCTTGTGACATGGAAACTGAGGGCTAGGCTAGACCAGACCAGGAGGGGGCGCCCCAGAGCTCCTCAAGGTCAAGGAGTCTACTCCTTTCACGTTTCTGTAACAGTACTTCATAGAGGGTCTGGCAACACAGATTAAGTTGCCTGTTTCCAAATTTTATATGAATGGAATCATACAGTCTGCTCCTTTCTGGAGCTGGTCTTCTGTACTCAGTGTTATGTCTCTGAAATTCACCCACACCACCACATCCAGTTGCTCATTCTTGTGAATGCATGGTATTCTCTGGTGTGGTTGTAACACACTTTATTTACTTATTGTAAATCACTGCAGGCCCTTTTGGTAATTTCCAGTTTGGGGCTATTAAGAAAAGCTCAGCTGTGAGCACCTCTGGTGCACATCTTTCCGTGAACAGGTGTGTCTCTTTTTGCTGGCTGCGTACCTAAGAGTGAGCACACCTGTGGTCAGTTTTAGCAGATACGATTTTCCCAAGAGGTTGTAGTAATAGATATACTCACCTATGTAAAATGCTGGTACCTCTATATATAGTCTTGCTAAGGCTTTATTTTTCACCATTTTCATTTCAGCTGCCCTTTTCACATGTTGATTGGCCATTTGGATATCCTCATTTGTGAATTGCCTTTTCAAATCTTTTGCCCAGCCCTAGCCCATGTGGCTCAGTTGATTGAGTGTGGTCCTGTGTATCAAAAGGTTGAAGGTTTGATTTCCAGTAAGGGCACATGCCCAGGTTTCAGGTTCCATCCCCATTTGGGGTGCATATAAGAGGCAACTTATCAATGTTTCTCTCTTCAATCTATCTCCCCCTTCCTCTCTCTCTAGAAATCAATAAAAACATATTTTTTTTTTAAAAAAAACTTTGTCCACTTTCCTACTAAGCATTTTTTTTCTTATTGATCTTAGTTCATATACATTCTGGTTATGAATCCTTTTTAGACAAATGCATTGCAAATGTGTCCTTCTGCCCTGCGACCCACATTTGTACTATCTTCATCATGTTAAACAATATACTAATCTTATTATTTTTTTCTTTGTGGTTCAGTAATCTTCTTTCTTTTTTTTTTAAATAAATCTTTATTGCTCAGATTATTACAATTGTTTCTCCTTTTTCTCTCCCATAGCTCCCTTTCCCACCCCACCCTCTGCCCTTACCCCCTCCCCCCACTATTGTCCTCATCCATAGGTTATACAATTTTAATCCAGTCTCTTTCTGCACCCCACACCCCTTTCACCCTGATAATTATCTATCCACTCCCTTTCTTTGCCCCTAATTCTATTATATTCACCAGTTTATTCTATTCCTCAGATTTTTAATTCACTTGATCTTCTTCCTCTTCTTAAGTAATACCTTTCAGCATTTCATATAATACTGGTTTGGTGGTGATGAACTCCTTTAGCTTTTTCTTATCTGTGAAGCTCTTTATCTGCCCTTCAATTCTGAATGATAACTTTGCTGGATACAGTAATCTTGGTTGTAGGTTCTTGCTAGTCATCACTTTGAATATTTCTTGCCACTCCCTTCTGGCCTGCATGGTTTCTGTTGAGAAGTCAGCTGATAGTCCTATGGGTGCTCCCTTATAGGTAACCAACTGCTTTTCTCTTGCTGCTTGTAAGATCTTCTTTTTGTCTTTTACCCTTGGCATATTGATGATGATGTGCCTCGGAGTATTTCTTTTTGGATTCCTCTTGTTTGGGGTTCTGTAGGCTTCCTGTACTTGTAAGTCTATTTCTTTCACCAGGTGAGGGAAGTTTTCTGATATTATTTCTTCAAATATGTTTTCAGTATTTTGCACTCCCTCTTCTTCTGGCACCCCCATAATTCTGATGTTGGTGCGCTTGTAGTTGTCACAGAGGCTCCTTACACTATCTTCAACTTTCTGGATCCTCTTTTTTTCTTCCTTCTCCAAAGGAGTGTCTTTTGGCTCTTTGACCTGATTCTTGTGTTCCTCCACTCTGCTGTTGGATCTATGCATAATATTTTCCAATTTAGTCAGTTTATGTATACTTTTTAGTTGGGTCTCATGAAGTTTATCAAGCTTTTCTAGGATATTGTTGCATAACCTTAGAACCGTAGTTCTGAACTCTATATCCTCCATCTCTTTCGTTTGAGATCTATTTCCTTGTCTAGGCATTATCACTATTTTTCAGAGTTGGTAGGATGGCTTTGTGTGTTTGGTGTCCTATATGGCCCAGTGGGTCAGCCTCCTCAGTTACCTGAGGTAGACACTCTTGGTGATCCCCTTTGTGGACTGCGTGCACAGCCTTGTTGTAGCTAAGTCTTTATTGTTGTGGATTGACCTTCAGGCCAATTGGATGTGGGTATCAGCTGTGTCTACTCTGGGATAACTTCTGTATTGGAGACAGTCTTATAGGATCAGACTTGAAAAACTGCAGAAGCCTCTGCTCAGCTTGGATGGGGCGGAGTCTCAGGGCTGAACTGACAGTCTTGCCTTCTGCCCTGCCCTTGTGCGCTCGCCTGAGTTTCCGCCTGACCGTCCCAGTTTCCCCAAGCAAGAGCGTGGGTGCCCCATGGGCTTGCCCGGACTTGGGCTGGTCTCTGTAGTCTGGAGCTTCTGACTCCTTCCGCTACAGAGAGGCCGCCACCTTGTACAGAGAGGCGGCAGCAGCCTCCGCGGTCAGACCTGGAGCTTCTGACTCCTTCCACTACAGAGAGGCCGCCACCTTGTACAGAGAGGCGGCAGCAGCCTCCGCGGTCAGACCTGGAGCTTCTGACTCCTTCCACTACGGAGGGGCGGCGGTCAGACCTCAGCGGGTTCTCATTCACACGCACGAGCGCGCCTGTAGACCCCGCTGGCTGTGGCTCCGGGGCCCCGGTCTCCCAGTCTCTGAGTCTCTGGGTGCCTTTCTCCACCCGTAGTAGCCTGGGACCACGGAATTTCAGCCGGGGTTGGGGTTCAGAACAGTCGGAAAGGGTTCCGTGCAATCGGGAAATTCCTCCCTTCCCGCCAGGCAGGCATTCGGCTGCCGCACTTTCTCTCCGCACGCCAGCGTCTCCCTACCTCAGTGCTTTTTGGCTCCCAGTCCGATCCGTGAGCCTCTCTCTTTCTTTCTAGTTGTAGCTATTCCTCTCCGCCAGCTTTCCTGAGGTTTTGGTTAAGTCCTTTTTGATTTTAGTTGTTTTTTTAATTAAATTGTTGATGAGGCGGCAGCTTAGGAGACTGCCTAGGCCGCCATCTTGGTTCCGGATCCTGCAGCAGTTCCAGTAATCTTCTTTCTATTCTACTTGAGAATTTTGCCTACTCATGGTCATGACAATGTGTTTTTTCCTGCATTCTTCATTGTTTATCTTTTAACATTTAAATCTAAAGTAAATCTGGAAGTGATTTTTATATGGTGTGTTCTTCCCCAATGGATATCCAATTGACTCAACGTATCTTCAGTCTTTTACTCAAACTATTATCAATATAAATGCATGTTTAACATAAATAAATATCTCAATACATATAGAATATTTAAAATTGCTTTTAAAAATATTTTTTTTTATTGATTTCAGAAAGGAAGGAATAGGGAGAGATAGAAACATGCATGATGAGAGAGAATCATGGATCGCTGCTCCCTACAAGTCCCCCACTGGGAGGTCGAGCCCACAACTTGGGCATGTGCTTTTGACCAGAATCGAACCTGGGACCTTTCAGTATGCAGGCTGATGCTCTATCCACTAAGCCAAACAGGCTAGGGCCTAACATTGCTTTTTAAATTAATGAACAATAATGACTAATTGTTCTTTAAATCCACCATACATAATCTTTAGTTGTCTGCATGGTATTCCATTACATAGATCTACCAATTTATTTAGCCATCCAAATGACCAGATTTTCATATTTACAAAAAAATTGGTTAAGGGTAGGTCCATCCTTCAACGTTCCAGTGTGCACCCCTAGGGGAGTCCTAGGAGTCACCCAAATAGATGTTGTAAGGCTGTTTGTCATTATTTCCCAATTGCTTTTCAGATTTGTTGAAACATAAAACTCCATGAAAACTGAGACAGTTTTCTCTCCCATGTCACTCCAATTTGTCAGCCTTAAGGATTGTCCATAAGATCTGTTGACAAGTCCATAGACGGTAAGCTACTTCTTGATGTCGAGTTGGGTAGGCTTTGAAAAGTGAATTGGAGCCCTGTGCTCTCCGATGGCCTTTCATCTGCAGGGAGCAGTGTGTTAATCGTGACCTTCCTTTATACTCAATGCCTTGCTGTTCTTTTCATTGGCTTGTCTGAGCTAAGAGAAAAGGAAGAAGCCAGTCACGTTTGATATATATTGTTCCAAGGCCTTTTAACCTTCTCCTGTATTTTTAGGAGTTTTATATTTTTATGTAGTTAAGCCTATCCAGTTTCATTTTATTATTTCTGCCATTATTTTTCATCTTAATAGCTTAGATCAAATATTGACTTCTATAAATTACTTTTGTATTTGACTCCCTTACCTGTCTGAAACTTACTCTGTTACTATGATGGGCGATATGGGCCTGAATGTATGTCTTCTCCCCTATCGCTAGACAGCTAATTTTCCCAACAACTGTTATTACATCTCATCAACCCAGCAACGACGTGGATGATTTTGTGTTATCTCAGCAGCTGACACTAGAATTCCACTCAGGTGGGGGAGCAGCATTACTTGGAAGATTCTCTTGACACTGTGGCTTAAAAATGGATCACTGGCGTCCTGCGTGACCCTGGTGCTGGGGTCCCAGAGGAGGACAGAGCTGCCCCGTCACTCCAGGGAAGATTGGTACTGCTTTCCAAAAGAGAGGGGGGGAAATGAGGACGACAGGGAAAGAGAGAATGGGCGAGAGGAGTCTGAGAAGGGGGTAGTGGCTGAGAAGTGGAGGTACCAGCTAAGCTTATTGGTGATGAGGTGACCAACACATACCAGTATTGGCAGGTGATGTCTACTGTGTTACTATAGTTCATCACAGCTTGACTATGGAAACCCCTCCTGTCACACTTGTGCTCCTCAGACCCCAGATTGCTTAAAATCACTTTATCCTGGTTTTGTTGTGTCTGTGAGGAGTGGAGAGATGCAGAGTTCACCTCTGTGCTGTGCATACATGGAGCGGGACCAGGTGATTGAGAGGTGGCAAGGCACCCTCAGCAGCCTGGGGTCTTGGGGCTGCCACTGGGGCCTTGGCAGAAGAATGGGGCTAATTGCCCATGACTCTTGAAGGAAAGGGAAGCCCTCAGCTCACACCAATAAATTAATTTGGCTTTACGGATCATTTTGGTTTCTTCATCTCCACAGCCAACATTATGATTCTATTTGAAATCAACATCTCAGAGCTCCATCTCTCTCTCTCTCTCTCTCTCTCTCTCTCTCTCTCTCTCTCCTCCCCTCTCTCTTCTCTCTCTCTCCTTTTAAAACAATCTTCACCATTTTTAAGTGTATAATTCAGTAGTGTTGACTACATTCACATTCCAATCTCTGGAACTTTTTCATCTTGCAAAATTGCAACTCTGTGCCCATTAAATATCAACACCCCCGCCCCAGCCCTCACCCTTGGCACCCGCCATTCCACTTCCTGTCTTTATGAATCTGACTGCTCCAGGAACATCATATAAGTGGAAACATGCAGTATTTGTATTTTGTGTCTATGCCTTATTTCACTCAGCATGGTGTCCTCAAGGTTCATCCATGTTGCAGCCTTTTAAAGGCTGAGCAATATTCCATTGTGTGGACAGACCACATCTTGTTTATCTGCTTGCTCATCATGAATACGTGAGTTGCTTTGCCACTCTGGCTGTTGTGAATATCGCTGCTTTTAGAGTCTTCTCTGCATCCTGAAAATTAAAACAGTAGCCCACACTTGGGGATCTTTGGGGAAGAAAACTTCAGGGCACTGCAGAATGTGGGGTCTGCTCATGATTCTCAAGTCCCTGGGTCCCCTTTAAGGAGAAACACCTTGTCTTGCCACAGGGTCATGTGGATGCCAACATGCTGGGCAGTGCTCTGCCTCCACACACTGCTTGGCACCACATCCTGGCATGTCCTAAGTGGAAGAAAGCTCACCTCATGCTTTATGACCATGGCACCTCTAAGCCTTAGAGTCTAAGGTAATGGATTCTGGCCTCTGGGTCATATTCATCCATCCATTCATTAATTAATTCATTCATTCAACAAATACCCAATAAAAACTCGCTATACATCAGTTATTCTGCTGGGTATATTGGATACAGATACAAGAATCCACCGAAACCGGTTTGGCTCAGTGGATAGAGTGTCGGTCTGCAGACTGAAAGGTCCCAGATTCCATTCCAGTCAAGGGCATGTACCTAGGTTGCGGGCACATCCCCAGGAGGCAGCTGATTGATGTTTCTCTCTCATCAATGTTTCTAGCTCTCTCTCCCTCTCTCTTCTTCTCTGTAAAAAAAAGTCAATAATATGTATACATATATATATATTTTTTTAAAGAATCATTGTTGTGAAAGAAATGACCATGTATCATGGTAACACACACACACACACACACACACACACACACACACACAGTGATGCACGGAGAGATACATCCTAGGATGGAATATGGACAACACTGTAGTTCAAAACTGACATTGGTCTTTGTCTTGTTGGACTTTGAAGAGATGCTGAGATCCAGAATTTCTGTTCAAAGCCCCACTCTTTCTCTATCTCATTCCTGGCTAACATGACATTCCGTTTGAGACTCGCCCTTCCTGATACATGCCGCTCTTATCTCATATCCTGTGAGACAATAGCTGGAGTGTGGCTGCAGGATTACTAAATGGTCATTATTATAAACAAAATCCATCAGCCTAGCTCCACCCTGCCATGACAGGTTAGCACAAATTGGCTCCAAGGACATTTTGTTATCAACTTGAGCTTGTGTTGTTCAATGGGGAGGATTGTGGGTACCTTCAGAAGTGCCCTTGCTCGGGGTTGGGGTGGGGACTTTGTCTTTGCACTGTGTCTGTGTCCTGCCAGAGGCATTATGATGGACAAACTTGTTCGTTCATACTGCCTAGTATCCATTCTCCTTATCTGGGTACTAGAACCTTAATCCTCCTTTGGATACACACCATCTTCCATTTCCACCATCATTTCAAATGCATCCAACATGTGGGCACATGGTCCAAACCAGATAAATTCAGTTCTCCCTGACATTTGGCCATCAATCTGAGTGGCTCAAGGTCAGAAATTTGCTCAGACTTGTTCATTACGAGGCCTGAGCTCTGAGGAGCCTACCCATTAGTTTTTACTACCCTAGATCCATACAAATGTTGGCTATTGGCTCTCTTTCTATTTTGTGAGACATGCCCTAATTTTTCCTGTTTTCTTTAGTTAGCTATAGTCTATGTCTGTTATTTGCAACTAGAGAGTCTTACAAATTGTTGAGACTGAGTAGGTAGATGAGGGTCAACAAAGCACGAACAAAGGAACAAGTTAAAGAACAAGGAGTAAACAATGAAGATAAAGAATAAGTTCAGGGTCAGTGAGGAACCACAGACAGAATAGGTTTAACATAAATGGGAGATAAAAAACAACAACTCTGGTCCAGAAAGTGGAATTATGTGAATTCACCCAACGTGAACCCCTGGAGAGCACACATGAGCAGTTTGCACAGATGGACTGGATTAAGAAGTCCTTGGATTCACCTTCTGCAGGACCTGCTCGCCTCTCCTGCACTTCGATCCATGTGAATGTGATTATCCAGCTCATGTGTCCAACTGTGAGTTCACAAAGCCCCAAGTGCCACAAGCACACGCATGGTGTGACCTCGAGGGTCCATTTTGGCTCAGAGCTCCCTCTGACCTCCTGTGCCCTCCCAGGATGAGGCAGATGGGCCGGCACAAGCCAAGTCCTGACAGACTCGCTTTCCTTCTGGGGATCAGCAATAGCTGTTTACAAGGCAACCTGACTTATAACAAATGAAGTTCACTTCCCAAGTGACCAGGATGTTCCTAGCCCTGCATTCCAGTCAAGTGTCCAAGGTTCTGAGCCCAAACATTACCCTTCTTTTGCCGTGCTTCTGTCCATGGGCCCTTGTCCCACAGCTGGGTTGGAAGCTTCCCAGGCCCCTGGACACCGTGGATAGGCCAGTGACCCCCCTCGCCCCAGGTTACCCCTTTCATGGAATGACCTTTAGCCTGGATCTCTATTCCTCCATTGTTTCACCTCAGATTGCTGCTAGGCATGGAGTGCAATATATGTATTTATATTTTCATGGACTGGTGAGATTTTAAAACATAAAGTTTACAAGGAGGTTTTTATTTTTATTTTGGGTTACATCTAGAATGGTTATCTGTTTGGACATGAATATTTATATGTTAACAAAAAATCTGAATGTTATGCTTTATCCATATTATTGTTGTTAAACTAATTAGATAGTATAATGACCTACAGGATCACCTAATCTTTGGTCCACGTGAGGCTGGAGGATCCAGAAATGGTGATGAAACAGGACCAGAGCTAACTGGCTTTTTGAAGATCCAGGCTGAAGCCAAAAGTGAATGCTAGCGTCTGTCCCACAGATGAACTTCAGTGCGTGCCTGCGGCTGAGTGATTGATAATGTAACTGAAACAAAAGCTTCGTGCAACAGTCCTTATCCTGCCATATCCATTCTATTTTTTTTATCATAGCTCTGTATCCTGCGTTCATTCTGTTCCGCTGAGCAAGTGCCAGCCACTTCTTTTTTTAAAATAATATATATATATATATATATATATATATATATATATATATTTTTTTTTTTTTTTACAGAGAGGAAGGGAGAGGGATAGAGAGTTAGAAACATTGATGAGAGAAAAGCATCAATCAGCTGCCTCTTGCACACTCCCTACTGGGGATGTGCCAGCAACCAAGGTAGATGCACTTGACTGGAATTGAACCTGGGATCTTTCCGTCCGCAGGCCGATGCTCTATCCACTGAGCCAAACCAATTAGGACAACCAGCCACTTCTTGGTTGGCTTCATAACCCACAGTTTGAAAAGCACTGGAGGTTACTTCCTAAATTCTGGGTTCCCATCTGTGTGCTTTAAAGTATCCTCAGGAAGGCGTCACCCCATGATCACTCTGAATTCTTCTTCAATGACAAATGGGGATGGGCGGGCGCGGGCGGGGGGCTCCATAAAGGAAAAAGAAAGGCCCTGTGGCCAATCGCAGTCCCACAGGCACATCGGGATCATTCCCTCATCCACAGCTTCCTCCGGGACTCCTAGTGAGGGCACATTTTGCAGGAGGCTCCAGGAATCCACTGGTCTGCAGGTTACTGTAGAGGCTTCTCTGGACAGTACAGTCAGGTCACCCTGTGTTTAGGATAAGAGTGCACATTGGAGGAGCTGAGGGAAGCCTGTCTCTAAGCTGGGAGACAGCACGTTTGCCTGGAGAAGGTGACATCTGAGCTGAGATCTGAAGAATGCACAGGAGGGAAGGAAAGAGCCAGTGGGTTCCTGGGTCCCCGCCATGCTCGCCTCCCCGGAAGGGTGGTTAACTCCCTGGGACAGGCATCTCTGAGCTGTTTGGGATTCAGGGACCTTGGAAATGTTCCTCTCTCTTCGGCAGTGAGGGCAGTGAGGGGGCTGCGTCTCCTCAGCCCTGGGAATCAGGTTCGATGCCCGGAGGTGGCCCAGGGGATTCCCAGAGTTGATGTTAGGACACCTAAGCTCGGTGGGGGTCCAGTCTGGCTCACTGACCCCTTTCCCTGAGGAATAGGCCTGGCAGATCACCCCCCTGGTGAGCCCCATGCACAAGCAGAGGCCCCTCTGGGGACTGTCCCAGTAGAGACGCAGAGAACACTGGCCCTCACAGTAAGCTCTGGAAGGGAATCCTCCTGGGCGATGCGTGACAACACAAAGTCCGTGGACAAGCTTATTCATAGCCTGTCAGCTCTCTGTCTTCTTGTCCCACGTGCTGGGATGGAGCCCCCGGTGTTCTCTTGGGCCCTCCACAGCCTTGGTAAAGCCAGAGGCTCTGTCAGGAGTCAAAGGAAAACCCACTCATTCTCAAAGAAGGAACTCCGGCTTGCAGGGCCATAGGGAGGAAAGCTATTGAAAGAAACAGGCTCTGAGTCTTGCCTCTCGGGTTCCCCCCCCCCCGCCCCTCTGTGGGCTCACCTCCTCCACAAGCCTGCCAGGAAGGCACTTCCCAGGGCTGTCCACTGCGGGCCTTGACCTCACCCCTGACACCAGCCCCTCCTGGCCTGTCCCCGCCATCCTGCGACATAGTCAGGGTCGGTCAGGGTCGGGGTGGAGCTCCGCCCGGCTGTCCTGCAGTCATTTGTTAATGGTGACAGGTGTGGTCTATCAGTAAGGAAATGGCTCATTAATCACTAGAACATTTTCCCCAAACAAGTCCATCAAAGGAGCAGAGCGTGTATAAGCTGGCCCCACTGCCAGACCTCGCTCAGCTGTTCCTGGCGCTGAGCAGGTGGCTGAGGTGAGTGACATCCTCCTCGCCTAGTGACTGTTTGAAACAGCCCAGCCAACTGTGTTTATGATCGGACCCGGGAGGATCAGATGACCCCACTCGTCTACATGGAAAGCTGTTATCCACATGAGTAACAGGGCTTTTGCTCTTAAGCATGGCTCCTTGGGATTTGGTGATGTCACTCTCGAAGATTCCTGCACAGCAACCTGAGGATCTTCCAGACATACACAGCCTTGAAGAAAGTCAGGGGATCCCAGGTTAGAAGGCAAACAGCGACAAAAGAATCTGCCTCACAAATGTGTGAATCGACCTCACGGAGGGGCAGAGGGAAATCGCGGCACTGACCTGGGTAACTCAAACACAGGAGTTGCGCTCCAATCAGTAAAGTTGCTCCTCTCAGGCACAGAGCTCACCACTCTGAAGTCACTCCACTCTGTGCTAGAATTGAATGGCACAGGAAGTGGATGGCGAACTGTGGGAGCAGGGTTTGCCACTCCTTGTGGGAGATTAGAGATAAACAATGCGGCGGGGATAGAATGATCCTGATGATACAGAATTAGAGTTGGAAATGCCAGTATGAACTCATGGTTAGCCTAATATAGGTGCAGATGGATAATTATAGAAGCAGTGATAGATGTGTGTGTATATACCAGTATCTGGGTTAGCGTATACACATTTCTAAGCCCCTTCTGGTGAGAGAGTCCAGAAGCAATGAGCACACCTGGCACCTAGATCATGGTCTCTAACACCATCTCCAATAACAGGAGCACAGCTCCTTGAAGAAAGGGCTGATTCTAGAACTGGGGCCAGAAATATATAAGACTTGTCTGGAGCATCTTATAGTGCAAGAAAGTAAGGAAGTACTCAAAAGTCAAATGGTAAAAAATGAATAATAATGTATTGTTATTGGTGAATTAGTGGTAATAAATCCATCTTACTAATGTAGGAGATGAGCAGCCCAACGCAGGGAGTGGTCTGAGAGAGAGGAAGCTGCAGTGAATGATGTCACCGCCCATCGATTCTGCATGGGTTTGGAACGCAAGGGGCCATAAAAGTCAACTTTCTGCAACTGAAGGCCACACAAAATGTTGCTTTATACATTATTTTCTATTTAGTTATTCTTAGCACCAGAGAATAACTAAAATGGACTAAGTCAGGAGACTCAATAGGAATCCTATGGGTTAGTCAATGATTCCTTCAATTCAGGAGCCAGTTCACAGACCTACTGATCTGGATGACCAAGGCTCATCAGGACTGGGGGCTGGAGAAAGGGTCCCAAGGGAGCAGCCAACAGGGAGGGGAGCCCAGTGGAACGTACATACATGGAAGTGCCCCAGAGTCCCCAGCCTCATTTTAGGAGTCTGTGCCTCAGCTGAGAATCTGCTTCTCCATCTCAAATGTCCAAAGCATTTGATAGAAATAAAGCACCACAACTTCCAGGAGATAGCTGAGGCCACTGGCTCGGGGAGAGGCTGTGAGAGCTGAGCTGAAGTCTGAGCTCATCCTAAACAGGCCATTAATTTACCCAACAAATATTTATTGATCAGACTACTTAGAGAATGGGGTCTTTGGAATTTCCCCCAATGTATCTGTTTTATTCTTCCTTCTTTCCTTCCTTCCTTCCTTCCTTCCTTCCTTCCTTCCTTCCTTTCTTTCTTTCTTTCTTTCTTTCTTTCTTTCTTTCTTTCTTTCTTTCTTTCTTTCTTTTTTCCTGGCTCAAAACCATGGCAAAAGCCCTTGAAAATAAAAAGTACTCTAAGTAGGCAGTTGGTTCAAGAGTTGGGAAGATTGGAGCTGCCAACTATAAGAGATGGTCTAATTCCTGGCATTTGTGGAAGAGATACTGAGCACTGGAGGAAGTTGACAACCAAGAGGGGAGGAATGGGCTCAGAGGCTCCACGGTCACACCCCAGAGGCCCCTGAACCAGATAAAGCAGACTGTTTCCTATAGTAGAGTTCTATAGTCATTTCAGAGTCTGGCCACAGAGCACATGCTGCTTCATTTCCCAGCACTCCTATGTCCTTCCTCAGCTGCTCCTCATGATCCCGGGATGTGGCAGCCTCTCAGGTTTCCTCTCCTGGCCCCTCTGCGACTCAACCCTGTTGATTTATTGGTCCCTCTCCACCCTTCATCATTTAGCAGCAGGATCTGCAATACTACTCTGGGTTAGGAACCCCAACAACCAATCTTTGTTTATGCTTTGCCTTAAATTCAAATGGGCTGTGACTAACGTTCAGTGGGTACAGTTCCTGGACTTGGTGACATTTGTCTGGGTTGCTCGGGAGCTTATTGTGTACCCTCAATTCTCTTGTCCAGAGTCCACAGAAGTGAGGTTGTAGGAGAGGTGACTCTGGATATCAGAGGCCGAACTTGGTATTTCCAGACTGTAAGGAAACGGAGTCTATGACGCTTGCAGGAAATACAGGCACGTAAAGCAATGTACAGCTGGGACATCTGGCTGTATAAAACTAAAAATAACACCCCATAAAATGTATTTTATTCACTTATTTTGACAACTGAAACACACTTTCCATTACTCATGACTCTGTAAGTCTCGCTGGTACGAAAGTCCTGACATTTTATATATGCTGCAGGCTTAACAACATCTTGGTCACACACATTCCCCACCCGGCTTGCTCCTTACTGCTCCCCAGTGGTCTAGCCTCTGACTCCTGCACTCAGTGGACAGCCTCTGCTAAAGGGCTCTTCTCTCCTCCTTTGTTTATTGCAATCCCGTTTCTCTCCTAAATCCCTTCCCACGGCCACTTCAAGGCTCTTGTGCACAAAGATTCTGCCATCTTGTCTACCATTTTCTACCCTTCCTTTTCTTGATCATTTATCCAGTTTGGTTCAGTGCTCCATATTCGCAGGAAGTGGTCATACCAGGTGTTGTCGCCCTTTCTACTCCAAAATGTATCTTTCTTCTGGATACTTGTATATCCATTGAAATTGACCACGTGGATATTGTTCTTTTAGCTCCTCAACCCACTGACATATACTTCCCAGTCCTCTTTGTGCATTTGGCCGCATAACCATATTTTAGACTTGTCACTAGAGTGTCTCCACTTCTCCAATTCCTCTATCCTGGGAGCTCTTTGGCCACAATAGCACATCATCCCAGCTCTCTTTTTCTCTAACTTCCCTTCCTGTCATTGACTCAGAAACACTTCCCAGAAGTTGATTCATTGGTCCTCTCTCAATCTCAGGTTCCCAACACACACTGACATCCTTGCTTCCTTCTCCTCATGTACAGAAGATGAGTTGTCACCTGAAAGAATTACCCTTCACCTGCATTCTATATCTCATTCCTTTTGTTTTCCTAGGAGTTTTGCATCCCTCATTCATACTCTCTAGATCCTGGGTCTATAATCTCAACTAGGGCATCAACTCTTTTCATTTAGCATTCAAGACCCTATCAATTATAATATTGAGATAGTTATACAGGTGCTCAATAAAAGGTCTTGTGATCAAAATGACAGTACTACAAATGTTTCCATGCCTCTGTGATGTGTTATTAATAGCTATATCACCTAAAAAAGTTACTTAACCCTTCTGTATTTCTGAAAATAACAATTCTTCATGGAGTTATAGTGAGATTAAATGAGGTACTGGTTTTAATATGTTTAAAACAGTACTGGACATCCAAGAAGTGCCTTTGTTATCATTATTTCAAGAATATGAATTTTAGTGATAATCAGAATTAGAGATTTTGTGGACCAGCTATTTGAAAAATCCATGGGTGAAAATGTGAAGAGCTTAAAAATTAGATTTTTTTGGGGGGTGGGGGGTAAATTCCTTTAATAGTCCTATTACCCTTTGATAAGGACTTAGCATGAATACTTTTATTGGAAACCATATAACTTATATTTTACTAGTAAACTGTGACAAAGAACTGTGGATGAGAACTGTCTGCCTTTAAATAGACAAGAAATGACTTGCAGATCAGGACAGTGTGAGCTTTAGAAAACATTCTTTTAAAAGGAAATACTAATAAATGGATACACATAGTGTTTGGCTAAATAAAAATTAATAAGTAAGGTAATTATATAAGCCCTGTACACACATTAAAAAAGGAGAGGAAACAAAAAGAAATAATATTTAGAGGGAGCTGACACCTTGTCACTCACTTTCCTATGTTTCTACCCTAAAATAACCTGAAAACAAAAAGGAAGAGAGGAAACAATTACTTTTGAAATGCTTGTGGCCAGTCCAATTCTAGTCTCTGTTTTCAGCAGACTTAATTTAAAACTCAACCACATAGTAGAGAATAGTCTCGTTGTAAATAAAACCCTGTAATTTGAAAACATAAATGGAAACAAACACTCACCAATGAGTGAATGTCTCATTTGGCAGAAAGCATTCAGTGCAGACTACCCAAAATACCCATCCCGCATACCAGGGCAAAGTTTTATGTATATATTTAACTCAACTGTGTGACCAGTGATGTTGATTTTCTTAGGAAGCAGACTGTTCAAGGCCATCAGCAGTAGACACCACGGCGTCTGCAGACAGTGCTGACAGGCACCACACCATCCTCCCATGCTGTGACGTCAGCACCCGCACTTGAGGGATGTTAGGCAGTAAAGACACCCCAGGAACTGGATCTGCAAAAGCTGGAGTGGAGTGGCCACTACAAGCACAGACTAGGCAGCCAGAATGCCTGGGATTGTGCCAAGCTCTTTCATGCTGATGGCTAATCTTGGGCAAATTATTTAAACTCTGTGTGCATGGGTTTCCTAACCTTTAAATTAGTGATGATGATCATGATGATGATGAAGAAGAAGAAGGTAAAGGTAATGATGATCAAGAAGATGATGACAGCCATGATTGTGATGACGGTGATGGTGGTGATGGTGATAATACCTACTTGGTGAATTGAGGTGAGGAGTACATGAGTTAATGTAGGTAGCATAGTCTACATAAGTGTTAGCTATTATTGTTTCAGAATATGTCCAAATAATTACACGGTTTTAAAAATTGATGTTGTTTTAAGTAAAAACTATCTGTCAGCACAAGAAAGTCAAGATTGATAAGGAACTCTTTTTGGATGGCCCTGCCTTTTATCAAATTTATAAGCCAAATTTACATAAATGCCATTAAAACAAAAAACTATGGTAAAACAGATTTTAATTCCATGTAAAACCACATATTTCACACCTCAAAAACAAGGATCACCAAAGAATTTTGTTATTGGTTTTACTAAAATAATTTTATACATAATTTTCTTATAGTAAGTACAAAATTGGGTTCAAAGTATGCATTTATTTAATCCCAAATCCAAAATTGTACAAACCTGGTGAATATTTTACAAGAGAAATAATTATTAATCTTGGTATAAGTGATCTATTCTTTTACTGTGTGAGTGCTTTATACAAATTTTAAGATTTTTAGAAACTAAAAAAATACCTGCACTTGATAATATTTTTATTAATTATCAAAATATCTATGTGCAAGATAGCCATAGATTACAAATCAACAGGGGATTGTTAAATGTATTATTATCCAATTTTAATGTTTTCTTCTAATTTTCTAACATTTCTCTTAAATATACATTTTCTTAAGTAGTTTCTCAACAAAATATTTAAAGTTGTTCATAGTGATAAGTAATACACTTATTTTACTTCAAGTGTATTATGGCACCACTTGTTTGCACAACATGTTTTTGCAAAATGTGAAAATTTTCTTAAAACACTACTCATTGGAAAGTCATTGGTTGGGGAGTGGTAGAATCTATGAAAAATATTATGTTGGAAAATCTATGTTACCACAAAAACCAAAGGAAATCCTATAAATAGGTTGTTTAAATCATGACAGCTGAAGTAGAACAAAAATACAGCATATTAAATAAAATAGCAATAATAATTAACATATATTAAAGCAGTAATCATTGATACAGATGTTGATTTTCATTTAACATTGATACTAAATGGTCCACCTAAAGTGATGATGATGATGATGATGATGACAGTGAAGAGGAGGAAGGGAGAAAGGTGGTTACTATTGGAAAGAGAAAACCACCTTTGGACTTTTTCTCAGAAATTCACAAACACTTCCTTAATTTTATTCCAAATGTTCAAACTGTACTTAAATCTTTACTGTCCCATGGCTGTTTTGTAAGTTTGAATGGACTACATTTTTTGAAAGTATTTACTCCACACTTTTGAAGAAAGTGTGAATGGAGTGATCTTCCTTTGAAGGAATTGTCACCCTCCTAGCAGGGGTGCAGAAAACCATTGTAGTTCTTTCTGAAGTTCCAGCTTTAGTCATAAAAGACATGGTCTTTTACTGACTTCTCAGTAAGTTTGAATTGTGATTTTTTCTCCAAGTTTAAACCCATTGGGCCTTATAGGTAACCCCAGACCCAGGCAGATAGATAGATAGATAGATAGATAGATAGATAGATAGATAGATAGAGATAAACTAGAAAATCAAAGCTACTTGTGGTTAGACTGAAGAGATAGACCTTTCAAATGCTCTCTGACCAAGTTTCTGTATCTGAGGACTCTCATAATACAAAGTAGTGCTGGTGAAGGAAGACCCGTCCTCCCCAAAGCTCACTGGCAAAGAGTGCCATCCCAGTTGCTTTGAAGGAAGTGGAATTCCAAGATCACTGTGATGACCACCAGTGGAGCCAAGTGCTGGTGGCCAAAGCTTGAAACTCAACTTGTTGACAAGAAAAGAGTTACAGTCTTCAAAGCTGGCCAGACAGTGAAGGTCTTGGTGTCAATGGATCTCTGAGGGAGGTAGACTGATGTGGCTTGAGATCCAAGGTCAGTTAGAGCACTTCCAGACCTTAGCACCTGGGGCAGCAAGCTCTGGGCCAGCACGGATCTGGCTTCCATGCCCTGGAGAAAGTTAACGATCCATGGCCTAACTTCCAGCCTTCACCCAAAGCAGTCGGGACCTCAGAAAAGGAGGTACTAGCCATCTGAGTGAAACATACATTTGCTGTTTCCCTCGTCCACTTTATAAACATTTTAAACGAAGGCCAGATTTGTAAGGATTTAAATAGCTACAATTAACAAGATTTATGATTCTATAAATGCTCATCTTTATCTGTAGGTTTAATGTCATCTCAAGAGTTTTTTATTTATTTTAATTAAGAGCTGAGGCAGAAGAAGGAAACATCCATCTGAGTCATGAAATCATAAGTGTATTTCATCCTGGTGTTGGAGAACATTGCTCTTCCTTTGCTGCAGGCTAGCTATCAAACCAGGTCCTGTAGATCCCATGCTGCAAGCTCTGTCCAAGGAAAATACTACTGGGGTTACCCCAACAGCGTGTGTGAGCTGTGACCCTGACCTTCTACAAGGGCTCCCACTTAATGTGGGCTTCTCATTTATAAAAATACAATGTTGAAGGCCCTGGCCACTGTGGCTCAGTTGGTTGGGTATTGTCTAGTGCACCAAAAGATTGCTGGTTCTATTCCTGGTCAGGGCACATGCCCAGGTTTCAGGCTCACTCACCAGTAGGGCATGCAGGAAGCAGCTGATTGATATATCATTCTCACATCTATGTTTCTGTCTCACCCTCTCTTTCTTCCTCTCTCTCTAAAAAATCAATAAAAAATGTTTTAAAAAAATATAATGTTGAAGGGTGGAACAAACATTCACTGAGCTCTGTCCTGTGCCAGGCACTGTGCTACATGCTTTACATTTATGTTAAAAAAAATCATTGTCCAATGTCAAGCTAAGAATATATGCTTTCTACTGAAAGCTTTATGTAGACCAAGATTCTTCACACAAGAGCTTTCACAATACCAAGACTCTGGCTGCACCTCCCAAGAAATAGCTGGATGTTAAGCACTTGCTACAGGCTAGGTTGGCACATGCAAATTCAGAGAGAGCTACTGTCTCCATTTGACAGATGAAGACACTGAGAAGTCTGGGGAATTGTTTGAGGTCACACAGGAAGAAGGCTTTGCCAGGGCTATAAACTGCACTTTGTGACTTTCACAGTCCTTCATGATGACCATTGTAAAGTTGGATGGGTGAAGACAGAGATTTTCCTTCCTGTTTTCCTTCAGCTGTCTAGCCAGCCCTTGTCCAACACTCCACTCCACTCCCCTCCACCTCCAAACAAAACAAAACAAAACAAAACAAAACAAAATGGAATTCTTCCCTGCAGCTCTTCTCACCAGGTGGTCTCTTGAACTCTCTTCCCACCTTGACTTCTCCTCATCTCTGTGCTGTTTTTCATTAGTAAGAAATATATGAGCACATATGGGTCACAAAGCCATTCTGTGTCCACAATTCACTGTAATGCCACTTGTCTTAAGCACTTGGTTGGCCTGAGTCATTGGACATTTCTAGGGAGATGCTCACTACCCTTCTCTCTGTCTTCTAGGAGGATTCAGAAGGAAAATATAGGTACTTTAGCTCTACCTGGTTTGACTCAGTGGATAGAGTGTCAGCACGTGGACTGAAGTATTTTGGACTCCATTTTAGTCAAAGGCACATGCCCAGGTTGCAGGCTCAAACCCTGTAGGGGGCGTGCAGGAGGTAGTCAATCAATGATTCTCTTTCATCATTGATATTTCTATTTCCCTCTCCATCTCCCTTCCTCTCTGAAATTAATAAAAGGAAAATTTATTTTATTTATCACAAGATTCCTAAACTCATAAGGAGCCAATACTTTGTATAAAAAACATTCCAGATCTCTCCAAATGAATGTTGGACAGTTAGCACTCAGGACGGCCTGCTTAATCTCTGAGCATTGGCGATACAGACTTCCCTGACCCTGTAAACTACAGCTGTGGCGTCAAGCCAAATTGCCTCGGGGAAGCTCTCCCGTCTTCATCTGCAGCCGGAAAGGACCCCGAACACCGCTGAATTCCTTCCCTGAAGCATCGCCCTCCTGGAACTCCCCCTTTGGTATTTGCCACTACAAACAAGTTGAGTTTTCCTGGAAAACAATGTCAACTGTCTCTTACAGAGAAGATCTAAAGTGGGGTTCTTTATTGCATTATCTTCCTTTCACTGTTTGCTTTTTCTTCCAGAATAACATAACTTTATGGGGAAAGGACAGTGGAGACCATGACTAAATAATTACTCGGTGAACAACTGAAGAGGACCAGCTATGATTTCACTCTTATTCAAGAGCTGGAAATAATATTCCTTTCAGCTGCTGCCCATGCACTACGTTTGATGTGTGTGTGCGCAACAATTTTACTGTCATGGACACTTGACCACAAGCAAGCGCCCATGACAGCAAAAATGTTGACTTGACTTTCTCCCAAGCCAACTGAGACTTTTCCAAAGTCCCCGGGGCAGTCCTTTTGTGTACTGGTTTATATTTAGGGATGCGTGTGAAAGCTCCTTCTCCAGTCAGGATCCCTTGCTATAAATCTCACACAAAGACCATGACTATTTTCTAAAAACCACCACGCAGCTGTCAGGGTATTATTTTCTGAAGCTTATGAAACATAACTCGTACAAATATATAGTGAGGATGTTTTGAAGATTTATTTAATTCATTAACGAGGGAACCAGATGGCGAAAGACTGGTTCCAAGGCAGAGACTACGATCAATAAGCTTGCAGAGTGGGGGCCGAAATGGGTCATGGCTTACAGGGCCCGAAACAAAGCAAAGAAAACAAAAACAACAAAAAAACAAACACGCACTTGGGCTTGATTATCTCCCGCACCGGACAGAAATAGCTTTCACCTTATCATTCTTCTACATTGTTTTACCCCCACCTCAATAGTATTAAAACAAATTTAAAACAAAACAAAACCTACTTTCTCCCAGGGCTCGGATGCTCCCTGGGTGGGCTTGTTAAATTGTTAGGTGTATTTCTAGCATGACACTGAAGAGGCATACATTCATTCCCCCCTCTTTCCTACGTTTTAGAGGATTTTTCTCAAACACTCCTTTCTGGGATAACTGTGTAAGGAAATCACTGATGACATAGGATTTTCTGGAGGGTAAACCCTAGGATTTCACGAAGCCTTTCTCCAGTCCTGGTTTTTCCGATGGAATTCTGTTGGTAGATTCATGGTAACTCAGCACCTATGGGGGTGACATCAGTGTCCCTCAGTGTGGGGAATGCGGTGACCAGATCAAACATCAGTACACAGCATTCGCAGAGCGTTCCACAGTTTATAATAGCCTTCACGTGCCTTGTTATCTCTCCCCCTTCTGAGATATCTATAGAGTGGGCATTCTTTTTTACTTTTTAATATATTTTGTTGATTTTTTACAGAGAGGAAGGGAGAAGCATAGAGAGTCAGAAACATCGATGACAAAGAAACATCGATCAGCTGCCTCCTGCACACCCCCCACTGGGCATGTGCCTGCAACTAAGGTACATGCCATTGACCGGAATCGAACCCAGGACCATTCAGTTCACAGGCTGACGCTCTATCCACTGAGCCAAACCGGTTTCTGCAAGAGCTGGCATTCTTATTCCAATTAATTATTATAAATAGCTAGCACATAGGCAAATAGTTTTGAATTCTATTGCTCTATTTGTATGAGTAAAATAACAGACAAAATTCGTCCAAAAGAGAGGGAGATGTTAACATACCAACGGGAACAGCAAGAAGAACATGGAAAGGACTGATGTCCTCCAGAAACCCCTGCAGACAATGGGCCAAACGTCCAGCTGCCCAATCAGTGTATGCGGGTGGAGGTGGCTTTTTAATTCACAGTGGCCTGGCCACAGTTCAAGGACAAATGGAGATAAGCCAGAGTGTGAGGACCCCTCACATCTCTCTGAGCCTAAAAGACTGCTTTCAGGGCTGCTGTTCTGATTATAGATGTTCTCCCTGTGTTCCCCCACAGCCCCTGAGACAGTTCTGAGTGATTCCTCTCCCCAGACACAAATGCCCACCTCAGGTTTAACCTGCAAGGCACAGGTTTTGTCCTCGGGCCTTAGGGAAGGTTAAAGTTATCAACTCCACAGGGGACAGACATCCCAGGCGTCACCACCCGGGGAGGCCTGACAGCTCCATTCTTAGCTCTTTTTCTTGAAAAGCCTGAGATTCCCGCTCATTTCTTTGTTTCAGCTTGGTAAGCCAGAGTTCCCAAGAATTTGAATATCTCTACAAAATCATGAGGTAGGCCTCGGGAATGATGTCAGGTGATAACAGAACACATTAAAAGCCAACATTTGCTTATTTCTGGATGTGTAACCTTTACTCTGAGAGGTCTAAGAACTCCCCTCCTGGGCTCTAATGGCAATGGCCACCACCCCTCTTCTTTATCACGGACCAGGTCCCGAGAGCCACGCCTCCAAGAGGGGCAGAGGGGGCAGACAGGCCTGCTACGTCAGGTCTCGGTGGCACACAGACTGAGCAGGTTCGGGCCCGACCAGCCTTTCCAAACTGCTGCTCTTTGTGGTCGTGGGCGTCAGTGCCCTGGGCTGGGGGCCTCCCTCGGGGACTGTGGGGCGCTGCGGGGACCCGGGCCACCCTGCAGGATAAGTGCTGCTCGGCCTCCCGGCCGAGATGCTTCTAGGAAATTTAGGAGGCAAGGGGCTGCGGGGGAACAGCAGCCTCTGACCCGCAAGGCATTTACCGAACAAGATACAAGCTGATAACACGCTCTTTTCTCTGGAAGCAGGAAGCAGATTCTCAGGAGACCTTATTATTTTCTCACGGCTGCTTCTTTGGAAACGGTGCAGCTTGAGAGTTTCCGTGCAAGAAGCATGAATAGTGTCCGTGGCTTGCTTTTGCTGAACTTCAATTAGAGTTGAATGAAAGGGGACATCGATGTGGGGACCGGCCTAGGGCCTTAAGGATGTTGTGAAAAGAAATGATTAAAAGTAAAAAATTCTTTTTGATTTTTAGTAATCCAAGTGACCTCAGGTGGGGCTGGAGTAACAGTCTCATTACTAGTTGAGCTTCAGCCGTGCCCACCGGCCTCCGGGCAGCTCTCCTGTGACCAGGGCCAGGTGTGCCGCCTCCTCGGCTCCCTCTGCCTCGGATGCAGGTGTCTCAGCGGGAAGCTGCGTTGCCCAGCTCTGCAGCCCTCCCTTCAGTAATGGGGTGCGTGCAGGACGAGCCCCTTTCCCAGTGTTGTGCTAGGCCGACCCCTGGCCAAGGTGGGAGTTTGCTTTTCACCCAGGGTCCCAGATGGTGCTCCATTTCACATACCCATCAACCTCCGGCCATAGGGGCTCAGGCTGGCAGAGACTCACCTCGTATGTCCCCTCATTTTTTATGTCGCCTGGCAGCTGAGACTTTCATGTGCTCAAGCCTGTCTTTGTGTGCAAGAAAGAGCCTGTCTTCATTTTCCCCAAATTAATCTGGATCTGACTCCTCGTGGACAACTCTGCCAGTCTGGAGAGGATTGAGACTGTTCCTACTATCTCCGCCTCCCCCCACCTCCGGCCATATTCCTGGGCTTGTGTGTGCCCAGTCCCAGAAAAGAGCCTCTGATATCCAATCCGTCCTGTGTGTGGTCTGGCAGCTCTGCTCGTGCTCCCGTGGATGCTGGCCACCATGGAGGGTCTGATGGCGACGCAGACTCTTAAAGGTCCCCATCAGAACACCTTAGGAATCCAAGCAGGAGAGACATGTGGGCAGCCCCCGTCCACAGGCCCCATGGACCTGAGACCCATTCCCAATCCAAGAAAAGAATTGCATTTCTTTTTTATCTCTCCTAGTCTGGGACACTTTACACCATATTTTCAATAAATTTAAAAGCAAGCAGGAAAGGTTGTCCTCAGGCAGCTCCAGGTAGCCCGGAAAACACCCAGTAGCTGGGCGTTACAAAGAAGTGCCCCGTTCTCAGAACAGGGAGGACATGCACAATGACTGTCTCAGAGGAGTCCATCAGCCAGCCTCTGCCCGGTAGTGCGCGGCCAGGAGAGCCAGGGTTGGGCCCTGGCGGTCTCAGAGGCATCTCCCATCCTGCCCCACTTCTCTCCACTCCGTATCAGGGCATCTCAGAGGCATCTCCAATCCCCTGTCCCCACCTCTCTCCACACTGTATCGGGGGTCTGGCCGCTGCAGGAAGTCCATGGGCTTGGCCAGTGGAGCCTGGTAGGAGATGGATGTCCAGGGAGAGGGGAGCCCTACTGTGGGCAGCATCTTCTGGAATCTTGGAGCCCCCATACCTCCTGCCTTGTAGCCCCCTGTGGCTCTGACTTCCACCCTGAGAAGTCCCTGTGGTACAATCTCTGCTTTGAAACTTAGGATGGCTGCTACCCCCCTGACTCAGCCACTTACTATTGTGGGGCCCCGAACAAGCTGCTTTATCCTGGGGTGCCTCAGCCTTCTCACCTGGGAAATGGGTAGCAATAGTACTTTCTCCGGGAACTTTCGGGTGACTTGGATGAGAGAGTACATAGGATCTGTCATTTGAAAACTGCACAATAAATTGTAATTATTGGAATCTGTATTAGGGAGTTCTGAGCGGGCTGGACCCTGCATTGAATGCTGGGAATCAGAGTGAGAGTGGCTCCTTTCAGTCCTGCGTGAGCACAAGGAGTTCGGGTTTGCTCCTGGTGTGTGGTGAGCACACCTCTGACAGGGGAGCTCTGTTTCCTGCGGAGAGAGCAGGTCTCAGATGTGGGGAGGTGGGATCTGACCGCACTGCTCTGCTTATATGGAGTTCGTTTTACAGCCTCCTCTGCAGCGGGCAAGCCGTACGACACCAGCTTCCCATTTCTGGGGTGATAAAAAAATTATCCTTTAAACCATGAACTCCTTTAGGTTTTGAGAAAGGATTGGCTTGGGAAAACACAGAAGTAAGAGAGCACAGTCCGGAGCTCGCGTGACCTCAGCTTGGAAGCCCTCTCCTCAGAATGCGTCCTCCGGGGCTAGACCATGAATCAGGACACAGAACAAAGAGTTTCCACCAAGAAGTGCACGGTTCACAGCCAAGATCAACAGGAGGAATATGACAGCACAGAATTAAACAGCAAGTAATCTGTCACAGATGCAAATTCTGTAAAAGTTCAAAGAGGCTGAGGGAGGAGGAAACTCCAGGAATTCCTGACGGGCTGGCCCAGGTGTGGAGGAAGGGATGGGGCCGGTTAGGGAGCAGAGGAGGGGGGGTGATGTCAGGATGGGTTTAGGGTTTCTGGGGAGAGGTCCAGTTCAGTGTCAGCGGGGTCCTGGGGACTCTAAGGAACAAGCTGACACATCAAGGCTAAGAAATGGAGAGTTCTGCATCATTAAGCATCAGCCCTTACAGAATCGTTTTTGGCAGCAGTGGGCAGGCGATGTTTGAGGCCAAGGCCCTGTGGGAAGGGGACGGGCCAGCTGGGAGGCAGATGCCCTCATGTTGGTGTAAGCCCTTCCCTTAGGAGGCAGAACTAGGGAGGGACCAGGTGGAAGGTGGGAAGGATAGGGGGAGAAGAAGAGAGAGAAGGAGGGGAGGAGGAAGACGGGGGAAGAGGGAGAAGCTCATTGGCACCCGAACTCCTGGTGTTGCCACCTCCTCAGCATGCTCCCACCCCTGGTTATTGTGGTACAACAAGGAACGAGGAACGTGGGGATGCTAACGCTCCTTGAGACCCGATTTCAATCTTTTTGGACAGGTGCCCAGAGGTGGCATTGCTGGATCACACGGTCATTCTGTTTCGAATATGTCCATGGAGGCAGCATCGCTTTGCGTGCCCAAGGACAGTGTTCCGAGCCTCCACCTCCTTGCCAGCGCTTGTCTTTTTGTTTCAGGTTGTGCTGGTGAGAGGTGCTGGGCATGTTTTCATATTCGTTGGCATCCACTGATGAATGAATGCATAAGACACACACACACACACATATATATATATATATATATATATATATATATATATATATACACTGACTATTATTTAGCCTGAAAAAGGAGGAAATCCTGCTCTTGGCAATGGCATGGATGGATCTGGTGGGTGCAAGGTTGAGTGACATCAGATGCCGCAGAAGGACGTATACTGGGGCTTGGTATATGTGAGGAATATGCACTCGCACTCCGAGTAGCAGAGCGGACTAATGACTGGCAGAGGCTGGTGACGGGGAGAGGGTTTGCTAAAAATGGGCATAGCATTTCAGTTACCTGGGCTGCAGAATTTCCAGAGATCTGTTGTGTGGCACTGCACCTCCAAAAAACAACTGGTACTGTACACTTAATAGCTTCTGAGGGCAGATCTCATGTTACGAATAAGTGTGTCAGTACAATAGTAAAATAAAGTAAAGTAAAATAAAATAAAATAATAAATTCTTGTGAGGACCTGTGTGAGGACCAGCCCTGAGAAGAAAGAAGTAACCCACTCGAGTCTGACTATAAAAGAGTCAGGTCCAACTCCTCCTGTGGTTTCCACGGGACAGGAGGGCTGGCCAGGAGGGAGCAGCAGGGAGGTGAACCCTCAGGGGCATTTGCATGAAGGGTGTCTCTCAGGGTACACTGCACAGGCCGAGGTCCTGTCTGTGGGTCCTCAGACCTGTCTGCTCTTGTCTCTGCAGCTGTTTAGCTCTGATGGGACTCATTTGCATCTAAAGGGCAACTGAAACAAAAATCAGGGAAGATGAAAACACACGCACTGATTCCAGAATGAAAAGTAGGAAGCCAGGGCCTACGGCACCGGCATCCAGATTGAACTGGAGAAAAATTTTTAAGAGGAATACTTCTGCTCCAAAGACGAGCCAGGATTCCATTGTGATGAGCGCTGTTTCCCATTTTAGTTTCCAATTATGGTAGTCAGGACTTTATAGTCTAGTGCAAGTGACATGAGAAAACCCTAGGATTAACATCAGATTATGCCCCTCCCAGCTTGCTGACCCTTGCTGGCTGCAGCAGGCGCCAGAGTCAAGGGTGGCAGGGATGAATTCCCACGCTCTTTGCCCATGCAGCATGCATGTGAGCCATATTTATAGACAAATTTTCCTCTCTTCCAGAAATTGAACATGAAATGAATGCAGAGCCTGCATACCCTACAATGAACTGTACCTCACTTGCATCGCACAAGCAGGGACTAAGCCACATAACAGGGTCCCTGCAGGGACAGCCTCCACACCCTCCGCACCTCCGTGGCAGCACCATCACCTGGTGGGCGCTCAGTCCCCCAGGTGTTCCGCACAGGTGCACCATCTGGTTAATAACACAGCACTGAGCAGGATCTGGTAACACTACCCCAGACTTAGGCTTTTAAAATAATTTATTTTCCCTGAGCATAAAAATACTTCTCCATCTGTCCTACAAAATCGGGAGATAAATAAATGTTTATTCAACTTCATCCCTGTCAGAGTCATCCTTCTATAGAAAAATTATGCACTGTCTGTACCGTGGGTTCACCAAAACTATCTGCATGCACAGCGCTATTGCCTCTGCCGAGGCTCAGGAGAGACAGGGAGGAAAACCTGCGGACCCATTCGAACTTACTCACTTTATCAGAGCTGGTGACACGGGCACAGGAGAAAAGTGTTGCAAGTGGGGGTTGACTTGGCTGACCCATGTTATAGCCAGCTTCCTCCAAGCCAGAGGGCGTAGAGGGAGGGCTAGAGATGTCTCCACATTTACTCTTTCTGTTATGCTTTGGGTCCTCATCATTTGCAGTTTTCTACCTGCCTTGGGGCTCCTTTGCCCTCACCCCAGCCCACTCCACAGGCTGAGACAATGGCGAGAGCTTTGCTGTGAGTGGTGCCCACTCTGAGGCCGTCGCAGGTCACCATTGCCCCATGACCTCCCTCTATCCTCCAGGTCACTGCACCCTTTGCTGATGGTTGATGTGCATGTGAAGCAAGAGGTGTCTGTGAGGCTCAGTGTGCAGGACATGACATGTGGCAGACACTCTAAACACAGGGTACGAACCAGGACAAGATGAGAAGAGGGGGATGCTCCCCATAATCATCCTGAGATTACAGGCCTGTGTGGACACATAGTCACTCTGTATAAAAGCGTTCTAGAAGCATTCACTATTTTTTCTAAATATATATATATATATATATATATATATATATATATATATATATATATTATACTAGAGGCCTAGTGCATAAAAATTCATGCACTGGAGTGGGGGTCCCTCAGCCCAGCCTGCACCCTCTCACAGTACAGGAGCACTCAGGGATGGGAGGTGACCTGGCAATCAGGGAAAAGCAATGCCCCATCATACCTCTGCTGCTGCCACTGCCAGTACCAAAAGCCTTGGCCGGCCCTGGTTACCTGAGCCTTTGGTGGCCCTGGATGCCTGGGCAGCTGCCTTCTGAGGCTTGTCTGCACTATGGGCCTGTCCTGGGTGGCTGAGGGGCTGAGGGGACTGGGGGACTCTTGAGGCAGGTGCACAGCAAGGCTGATGGGACTGGGCACCACCATTTTGTGGCTGTGGGCACCGCCATCTTTGAGGGCATGGCAATAAATTAGCATATTCCCTCCTTATTGGCTGTGGATGCCACCATCTTTGTGATGGCATGAGGGTCAATTAGCATACCCCCTCTTTATTAGATAGGATTTTTATTGACTTTAGAGAGGAAGGGAAAGAGAAAGATAGAAACATCAATGATGAGAGAGAATTATCCTAATTCTTATCCTCATCATTTCCTCCAATTACCCAGCCACCCCAGCCCCATCCACCTCACACTGAGCAACACCATTAACTGGACAAGCCCAACAGAAGCCACCGGACTGAAGTCCACCTTCTTCACAGCAGCCATGACTGGCCTGCCTTCCCTGCTGCCCCAGAGAGAAGGGCTTCTCCTCCCTTGGGGCCATGCTCTGCCCATTCCTCCCATCATCACCCTGTAGGGTCAGCCCCAGGATGTAGGAGGCAGGGCACAGGGCCAAGAAGAGAGTCCACCACTTCCACGATGGCGGCCTTGGGCCTGGAGTTGATTGGCCCTGCCCCCAGCATGGTAATGTGGCTGAGATAGTGGAACCTGCCTGGAGGAGCGGGGGTAAGAGGCTGACGGAGACACAGCAGGGTGGGCATGTGGAGGAGCACCTGCTGCAGCAAATACTCAATACACCTGGGCCACTATCAGCACGACTTCCTCCCAACAAGCCTCCCAAGTTCTTTGCTGGCATGGCTTGATTTAATCCTCCCTTAACCCTGAGGCAGGTCCTGTTCATTACTTGACTTAGGAGTCCTGGGTGCCTACTGCTAGCATAATTCTGAATTAAGTGCTGGGGATACCTTGGAGCCAACAGTAAGAGTCCCTGCCTTATGGACATCCTGTGGCAAAGGAGACAGAGGTGAGGATGAAGGGTGAGGCCTGTGACACTGTGAGTACAGGACAGTGGCACCAGAAAGTGTTTCTGAGGAGGTGATGTCACCTGTGACTGCAGAAGGCACTGGCCGGCCAGGAGAAGGCCAACCTGTCCAGGAGGGAAGAAGTTACAAAGCTGGCAGAGAGGCAGTGAAAGCCCAGTGAGCAAGAGGGGACAGGATGGGGACAACCCAACACCCTGTTTTTAGAGGGCTCGACAGCTTTGCACTGAGGACCACTGAGGCAGAGAAAGCCATATCATGCCCGAGAGGGTGGTGGAGGGGAAGCTGGTGCCAAACTTGGAAGGAAGGCAGACACCACTTGGACTGGGCCAGTGTGGGTGGCAAACATCTGCACACTGACCTTGATGGACAGCGACCCAACCTCAGGCGGTGGAGGGCAGCAGGATGAACATGACCATAGTTCAAATTCTCCCCAACCCCAGGGCACAGAGGAATCTGTGTGATAAAAATAAATAACTGGGACAGCCTTACTACTATGTCATGGATCAAGTTCAGGTGTGGTTCTACTTTTCTCAGCAAGAGGTCTGTGGCCACCTATTCCCTGAGGGCTCCATCCATTCCTGTCTCCAGCCCCCCACTCCCTGGCCCCTGATCCCTGCCTGCCATCTCATGGGTGTTCCCTCATCTTGGCATCTAAGTCCTGCCACTCTTTGAGGTCCATCTCAAGTTTACCTCTTTTACAAAATCTCAGTCCCTTCCATCCCACATTTGCTTCTCTAGTGCCTGAAATTTTGGTTCAGGTCACTTTATTATTAACTAGAGGCCTAGTACATGAAATTCGTGCACTCAGGGGGTTTCTTCAGCCTGGCCTGTGCCCTCTCACAGTCTGTGAGACCCTCAGGGTATATCTGACTGCCAGCTTAGTCCCACTTAGGCCCACTTAGGCCTAAGCCCACTTAAGCTTAGGCCTGGCAGTCAGACATCCTTAGGAGAGGCTCCTGCCACCGCCGCTGCACTCACCAGCCGTGAACCTGGCTCAGGGCTTCTGGCTGAGTGGCACTTCCCCTGTGGGATCACATTAACCACCAGGGGACAGCTACTGCATTGAGCACCGGCCCCCTGGTGGTCAATGTGCATCATAGTGACCGGTTGTTCCCCTGTTCAATTGGTCTGCATATTAGACTTTTTATTATATAGGATCCTTGTCCATCTCCAAGTATCCTACCAGATGCGTAAGTCCTCCTTTCCTCTGAGAATATAACCACAGATGGGCCTCAGGTAGTGTAGGAACTCAGAAAAGTGGGTGCCGTTTTCAGGGGACACTGTATAATCATCCACTCTATTACTTTTGTGACTAATAGTGAACAGTAGGCCAAACTTTGATGATTCTTTCTAACTGCATTTGTTCACTCAATCATTAAATCATTCCACAAATAATTGTTGGGTATCTATTATGTTGCAAGCATCATATACAAGATGTTTTTGATTAAAAAAAAACATTTAAACTAAACAGAAATACTAAAAAAGATATTTTTTGAAGTGGATGGATATTATCAACCATTGTCCTCTGGTTTTAATTTCTCAGTGACCTCTGGTTCTCCATCTGAGTTGGCCGATGTTCTGACCAATGAGTGAAGTCTGTCCCGGGTGCTGTGGCGTGGGTGTGCCCACAGCAGGCCCACCCTTGCCAGCCTGCCAAAACACATCTCCCACCCACTGCCCTTTCCAGATATGAAGAGAGAAACCAGGGTGGTAAAGCCCAGGTTCTGGCCCTGGAAACCTCCATTCTAAGCAGGGAACAGACGGACTCAGATAAACCTTAGGAAACCCTCGCAGTACACCAGCTGTGAACTGCATCGCCAAGTACAAACGCCCTTCTCAGTCAAGTATTTCTCCCTCTTGCCTCCCAGCTTCCTGAACAATTTCCTTCAGCCTGGCTCTACGTAAACATCAAATCCCCTCTGGCCTCTCCATGTGTGTGCTGTCCGCCCTGGCCTTCGCATCGTGTAAATATTTAATATTCTCTGTTTAGTATCTGCGTTCTGTATCCTGCAGACACTCATTGTATTGTCAATAATGCATAATTTGTCAACAATGCCATGGCAAAGGCTAATTTTGAGTCTAGGAAGACCCAGTTCCTTTTATACACTAATTTTTATCTTGCCCGCAATAAATGTTTGTTGTAGAAAATACAAACGTTGTAGATAAATGAAGGAAAATGATATCCATGATCCCACCAGTCTGGAGTGAATCGCTGTTATCAAAACTCCGGAAGACCGTGCCATGGGCCTGGAATTCTGTTTTTATGAAGAATGAAAAATGCATACCATTTAGTACATGTTTAAAAGTAGAAGTTCAGGGTCAAAATGTGTGTAGTTTAAGAAGATTTTGCCACAAACACTCAAATTACCTTTCAGAAACCTAAACCAATCAACACCCCTCTTCTCGATGAGCGCCCTGCATTCCTTCTGCTCAGCTAACACTCAGTCATATCTCCCTTTATCGCCTTTGCCAGACAGACATAAAAAATGACCTCATAACTCCATTTTTTCTCTTTTTTGTCAATTGCCAGCTCATGTCCAGAGAACATTTTTCTGAGGCAAACCTGTGTAAAGAAGGAATCTGATGAATGATCCGAGTGAATGTGGCAGCCGTCCTATCATTAGGGATGTACTGTGGGTCACGTGCTTCCAAAAACTTCCTGATCAGGGGTGAGTTTGGATGAGCAGATCCTCCGAGGAAGACAGGTATGCACAGAGCATTTGCAAAGGCACCTACTGCTTCTAAAATGGTGAGTTGAAAATGAAAGACTTGCCAGTTAATTGATTGGAGTAGTACTCATGGAATGCCTACTATGTTCTGGGCACATAGTGACTTTACAATTTAGTTGGGGGAGAAAGATGATGAGCAAGTGAATAAATAAACAAAAAAGAAAACAACTCCCCCATCCCCTACCTTCCCTGAGGTTTGACATTCTGATCTATGTTTCTTTGTCTCTGGATCTGTTTTGGGGGTATGGGTGAAAGATCAACCAAAGGACTTATACACATGCATATAAGCCTAATCAATGGACATAGACAACAGAAGAGAAAAGGGCATGAAAGGGGAGGTTGAGGGGTAATGGGGAATAAGATACATATGTAATTCATTAATCTATAATTTAAAAAAAGAAGAAGAAGAAGAAAACACCTAAGAGCTGTAAGTGCCGAGGGAAGTGAATCGAGGATGCTTGTTTTCCTGACAAGCAAAGGATCAATTTCAACAAACTGACTGAGCTTATGACTGCATTCCGCAAATATATACAGGATCTCTGTGATGCTCCACGGGAAAAAATGAACAAGATTTGGCCCCTTACCTTAAAAAGTTTGAATCGATTTGAGGGGGGGGGAGTAGGGGAAGAAATAGAGATTTAAGAATTGTTTTAAAATTTCTTATTATATAGTAATTTATGCTTCTCCAAGTGCTCCATCAGACCCGCATACTCTGATTCTTATAGCAACTCAGCATGGTCCTCAGGGTTGACACTGTCTCCACTTTACAAAGAAGACCAAGCCTGCCCAGGGTCACCCAGTACCCCAGTTCAGCTGGTACTCTGAGGAGGAATTCCAGGACCATTGCTCAGGCTCTGGCCATTGGACCCTCCCACTTGGAAGGGATTCAAGAATCGGGAGAAGGAGAGGGCGCCGTGAGGAGGGAGGGAGAGGTGAAATGGTCATCTGGTTGATTAAACAAACTGAAGCTGATATGCAAGATGGTCTGCATAAGGCCAACAACCAGGCAATTTATCGCACTCAAGCAGTCATCCGTGTCCTGGGAAAACAGTCATTAAACCTACTACTGAGACCTGGTTCTGCACTTGTATTATTATTCTTGTTGTTAGTTTCATCTAGCCACGCTGACGCTTGGAGTCACCGGGCTCCAGGTCTGCACAGGGGTAGACAATGTTTTGGCATGTTTTCTGCACAGTAAACAGGTCTGATTTCTGTTGATTACACTCTCTCCTGTGGGAACAAAGACAAGTGCATTTTAAAAGAAGGAAAAGTTATCTGCTGAAATGATGAGGCATGCGGAGAAGAATTTTAGACCAGGGTGTGGGAGAGCAGAAACACAGAGTCCAGGAATTCTGAGCAGAGAGAGCTCCAACTCAACACACATCCCCCAAATCGACGCCAAATGCGTTTTCCTCCGGACACGCTCAGGTCAACATCAGCTTCTGTTTCAAAGGCCCCCTTAAGTACGCCAAGGCTTTTTTCCCCTTTGTTTCCAAGTTTATTGGGGAGACCACACACAGGGGCCCTTAGAGTGGCTCCCTGGGGTTTCCGGGTCAGTCAAAGTCACTGATGACAGATGACAAACAGATAAACACTGGCTTGCACCTCTCCCTGTCATCTCTCTATATGGTCTCCATCAGAGCGAGGGCTGGAGGACAGAAGGGAAGGGACAGAGGGAAAGTGAGGGAAGAGCAGGGGAGAGTACTGGGAGGGGCAGAGAGGCTCTGAAAAGAGTGCTGGTCAAAGACAAGGGCCTGCCCACCTTTAAAATGGATTCATCACCCCGGCTCTACACAGAAGATCTAAAAGCACACGTTTTCCTAGTTTAACGGAGGCTTGACCAATGGCCACTTTCACCTTCAAGTCCAGGCTTTCCAAACGATTCTGACATGGCCATGTTGGTGCAGGAAAGACATGCACAGTTAATGATTCGTTATCGTATTCAACTAAAAATAACATAGCTTTTGCTTTGGTTGAATGAACTGACGTCAGTTTACAGGCACTGAGCCAACAGCCTCTGAGGTGAGAAGACCTACAGGGTCTGAGAATGAAGCTCTGTGTCCCTGGAACTCCACCAGCAGGGGAGCAGGAGCAGGAGAGCAAAGCAGATAGTGTTTGCTGAGCACAGGTGGGGAGCAAGCAGAGTATCCCATTGTGTGTGTGTGTGTGTGCGTGTGTGTACAGAAATATATCTGTACTACCAATGGTGTACATTTGAGTGCTTTGTCCGTGAACACCATGATATCACTCATATGTATTTTCTAGTGCGTGTGTTCACATTTTATCGGTTGTACAACCAGGAAATAAAATGAATGTTGGAGCACAAAGTATGTCTATGTTCGGCTTTCATAGAAACTGCACTTCCCACAGTAGCTGTATCCCTTTCTACTCTGCTGGCCGTGTAGCAGAGGGCCATGGTTTCACATCCTTGTCATCACTGGGCATTTGTCATCCGCTCATTTTAGCCATTGTCCTGCTCAAGAAGCTTTGCCCACCCCAGGGACATCTACTCCCTCATGTTATTTTTTGGACCTCCATGTGGTCACCTAAATCCAAATCTTCCGTCTCTTTGTCTTTTCATTTTCTGCCAGAGAGCCCTCAACTCTATCATACATTTGGCTCACATTTTTTAATTCCTCGGAGCCTTTTCATGTCTCTAATTCTTCGATTTTCTAGGAACATCCTGTTTTTGTGTTATGGACACAATGTTTTCTGTTACTTCTCAAAAATACTTCTCATTTGTTTGTTTGGAATTTTTCTTCTGGTCGCTGGACTGTTGGTTTCCTCCTTTTGTTCGTGCCTTTGCTTCACTGACTTTTCTGCTTCCAAGTTGGAGGTGACCCTCAGATGTCCGTGGTCTTTGCCCATCATTCATATTTCCTGTGGGACACCGACAAACTAGCAGAAAGTCCTGAATGCATGAGTGGAGCTCATGGACAGGCGGGAGTCCCTTTTGGCTGAAAGAAGCATCTTCGTTGCTTTTATTGAGGGAGTCCTCAATGTCAGTATCTAGAGGTCTTTATTTGGGGGGCATGCATATAGTTGCCAACAAGAGAACTGAGGTTATCACTGTTAAATATTAAGATTTTCATTTAAATGATGACTATCACCTGAGATTTCCTGTGTGTTTTGTGCACCTAAGACCAGGACCTCTTTGTCTTCCTCCTGAAGGAAGTAGGTACTGGTGTGTGCTTAGTAGTAGGTGGAGGCAGGGAGAATTGGGGGCCTGCCCGTCCGTTTGTCTAGTCTTTCTATGCCCCCCTGATTTCATGCCTGTACCTTCCCACCAGCACCACTCTCAGCATGCTGAGCCATTCAGAAGTTCTGCAGGGTGAACTGGGTGTTCTCACCTCTGAATTCCTTCAGGTGAATTCTTCCATCTGCTTTTTATCATCCAAAATTATGTTGATATCTTTTGTCCAGTAAGGTTTCCTGTCTTCTGTTGTTTTTACTGGCAAAGTCACACCTTTGCTATTTTTTTTTTTTTTTTTTTTTGCTGACATTTTAGTATAGTTTGGGAAGAAGAGACAGATGGTTGTGGTCAGTACTCAAAGTTTAACCAACAGTCTGAAGAAACAAAGAGAAATTCACTGAGTGGTATAAGACATGAAGGAGAGCAGTCAAGGCAAATGAAAAAGGGCTTTGTGTCTGTGGGTGCCTGCTCTTGCTATCCCCACTCTCCCTTCTCTTCTGTATTTGGTCAAGCACTCCAAATCCCACATGTATCAGTCATCAGGGTTGGGCTATGCTGTAGTAACAAACAGCCCCAAATCTCAGTGGCTTAACACAACAAAAGCTTGTTTCTTGCTCATGTTACCAGTCTATCCAGAATGGTCAGTAGTGGGACTCCGTCATTTGAACCATTCAGGAAACTAGCTGAAGGCTGTACTTCCATAATGACCATGGCAAGACAAGTCCCATGTCCACACCAACTTAAATGCGAGAAGAGCAATATAATCCTACCATGCACTAGACTATCCGTGAAAAGCAATAATGACTATCATAAACCAAAATCACAACCTCAGGCAGAATTAACATGCTTCAAGAGTCCTTTTGACAATCACTGCTTTTAACACTTTCCATACTGAATTATACTCCTGGGCGGTCCCTTTGGACAAGTAACTCTTGGGGAGCTGGGGGGGAATATTAACCATGTCTCTAACTGCAGGTCCTGGAACAGAGGTTGAACAGAGCTGGTGCTCAGCGTGCTGAAAAAAAAAATAACTTTTTATAAAAAACATGTCAAAATTTTCCTTATCTGATAGTTTTACAATATATACTATAGCTTCAAATGCATGTCTTCTTCCTCTACCGAATTCTAGAAAGAAAGGGCAGATGACCCATAGAGTTAGGGAATGAGATATTCGCATCAGCACGCACTGTCGGCATACTAACTGCAGGACAGTGAGGATTCACCCAGCAGGTGAGCAAGACATCCCCTGCCTCCTCAGCGAGTGACACGTCCAGGGGGTTACATGTTGTGCAGTGCCGGTTGTCCCTATAGACACTTGCATAAATGTGTATGCAAATACTCACTGAAGTTTGTATTTTAATGCACCTTTGCTCTTTGCTAAGAATAAAAATGGAATGTCCAAATTCTTAAAAGGTCTCAGAGCATATCAGAGGTGTAGGACCTCCATAATTTTCCTTCTTGGTTTGCTATTTTTATAACCAAAAATAGCAGGTGGGGTGATTAATGAATCCCATTAATATGGTAAATTTTTAACAAGGAAACCTCCCTTCTCCGCAGTTCACTCCCTTAATCTCCTTATCAAATTAGTGCTTTTATTTTCACAACAAAATGGTATTCCTCCCCAGTAGTTCATTTTCAGTTCAAGCCCTGGTGGGATTCTAATTTACTTCTCACTGTTAGTTCCAAGGAACCTGAACATGACGTGAGGCATGTGCACAGTTATTTAGCGGGCCGCGTGTGCACGGAGGAGCATGTCACCACGGTGGTGCCAAAGGATGTCGCTGACCCCTTGATTGGCTTGCATGTACCTGTAATAACATTCTCCTTTCCCTGTGTGTCTGGATGGCTTTGTGGTACTAAGGCTGGATGCGGAGGGGAGAATTCTGAATTATTCCTGCCATCTGGAATACTTTTAAGGACACTGGGGCAGGAGGACTCTGATCCCACAGCCACGGTTGCGTGAGCAAGGCTTGGGCAGCTCTAGCTCCCCAAACTGGAGGTATTTTTCCTTTGTATTTTCAAGTCACTACCAAAGTAATATATGTGTACACTGTACAAAGGTGGGGAAATACAGAAACTAGGTTAAACCTTTCAGAAATGAACAGATTTAACATTTTGGTCTATTTCCTTCTATTCATTTATTCTCTCTCTCTTTTTCCTCTCTCCCACTCCCTCTTCCTCCACTCCTTTCTCTCCTCCTACATGTGTGTATTTGTGAGCCAAACACATATATGATACACACACATACACACAAATAGGAGTCCAATTGTAATTCTGTTTTGAAATCCACTTTTTAAGCTTACCAATGTCACAAACATTTTCCATAAAATTGAACCTTTTTTGAAAAAAATTTTTTTAGTGATAGGTCGTATTTCATCATATAAATGTAGCATATTTTCTTTAAATACATTTCTATTGTTGATGTCTATACAGATGTCTCCTATATTTTACTTTTATAACTTAAGAAACAACATACCCCTTTTTATGTAAATATTTTTGCACATCTATGACCTTGGCTGAGGTTAATTTACTTAAAGTGAAATTACAGTTTCAAGGCTTTGAATGTCCCCCAGGGTTTAGATGCCCTCCAGATAATCTGCACTCATTTATATTCCGCAGCAGTAAAAGGGGGCGTCTGCTCCCCAAGCTCCCGCCAGTGGGGCGTCATGTCATTTTAATCACATTTTTTGACAATGTGGTCAGTGTAAAATGGTGTTGTAATTTGCATTTTTCTCATTCTTAGTATAGTTGAAATTTCTTAATTATTTTTCTTAGTTATCGAAGTAATCATTGTGAGATGTGCAAACATTTAAACCTTTGAACGAAAAGGCTCAATTTTCTTTACTGTGTCAAATTTGAACTTTGGATTTTTTAAATAAACTTTATTTTTAGGGAACTTTTAGGTTCACAGCAAAGTTGAGTGGAAGGTACAGAGATTTCCCATTTACCCCCTGCCTCTACACAGCCACCCCATTATCAACATCCTCACCAGATGGGACATTTGTTACAGCCGATGAACCTGCCCTGACACGTCATCATCCCCAGAGTCCACACACAGTAGGGTCACTCTTGGTGCTACACACTCTATGGGTTTGGATAAATGGATCCACCGTTCTGGTATCACACAGAGTAGAGCACTCAGCTTTTAAGTAAACATTTTCTGTGATTTCACACTCCTAAATTAATCACAGTTTAATAGAATGGAGTTCTCTTTCAAACGTCTTGTTCTCCAAAATACACTGTCTGGGTTTCCCCTTCTAGACCTAATGGAGTTTATTAAGCCCATTTTTCCTGACCAGACACATTTCTTCTCAAGAGAGACACTGATGTTAGCTGTCAACACAGTAATTTGTGTTTTCAACTACATTTTCTGTGTTGGCTTCAGATACTATTTCTTTGAAACAACACAGCGTTATCTATATAGTTGAAGTTTCTGTCCACATCCTGCTGTCCTCCATAGAGGCCCATTCAGACCAGTGTAGCATTCTATTATGTGAATACTGGAGGCCCGATGCATAAAATTCATGCAAGAGTAGGCCTCCCTTCCCCCGGCTGCTGGCACTGGCTTCCCTCTGGCACCCAGGACCCAGGCTTTCCTCTGGCACCTGGGCCCGGGCTTCCCTCACAGCCCTGGCTTCCTCAGGAAGGATGTCTGGTCTAATTAGCATATTACACTTTTATTATTATAGATGGCATAATTTATCTATTTCCCACGTTTGGGCATTTGGGTTTTGTCTATTCCTCCCTTTTATAAATAATGCCCCAATGAACATCCAAATGTGTGAGACTTTCTGTGGGATCTGGACTAAGCTAGTAAAATTTAGGGATGTAGGGCACACCCATCACCAAATTCCCTAGAAGAGCCAGACTGTCTTCCAGAGACACTGTCCCATGCACACACTCCCTGCCCCCCACATCCTCCCACTGGACGGAAATGTCACCATGTCTCCACGTCTTCACCAACATTGGCTATTGTCCTATTTCTTCCTTCTACACATATTTCTTTCGTCTACGTGAAATGTCTCATGGGGTGTAGTAGGGTCAGATCCATATTTAACCTCATTGTCCCTGGATGCTGGGTGACCACTCTAATTGCTGCAGTGTTATGAGCTCTCCCCTGCCCGCCCTGCCCCTCGCACTCTTCCTCCTTAGAGCATCCTCTCTGTTCTCAGCCCTTTACTCTGCCACAGGGATTGGATGATAAAAGCTAATGTCAGGTTTCATTGCCAACCCCAGGGGGTTTTGCCTGGAATTCACAGGTTAATTTAGAGGGAATTGATATCTCTCTCAAGTTGCCTTTCCACTGCAAACACAGAATGCATTTCCACTTACTTAGTTATTTTTAAGTGGGGTTATAATTTTCTCAATAAGAGCTATACTCTCCTCTTGTTAGATTTATTCCCAGATTCTTGTAAGTTTTACTGTGTTGTTGGCAGAGACTTTTATGCTGCAATTACCTTGTCTAATTTGTCTCTACATTTTATTTAGTTTGAGTATTTTTTTTTTTTTTGCAAGGGGGCAGAGACTCTCTTCTTTGTCTTATACTTTCTAGGGTTTCAGTACAATATTAATTAGGAACAGTGATGATAGACAGCATTTTCTTGTTCTTCACTTCAGAATAAGTTCTAATGTTTCACCTCTTAAATTGGATGATTTCTAACTTTTGTTGACATCTTTCATCAAGTAAAGAATGTTCCCTTATTATTTTGCTAGCAGTTGTGACTTGACCACATATAAAAAAATTTTTGAATTTCTTTCTGCATCTACTGTGATGACCATATGTTTTCTTTTTAAATCTGGCAATATAGGGAATTATGATAACAGGTTTTCACATACTCAGATATCCATGCTCCCACCCTTTTTCAAAGAAATATTTTCTATTTCTTTTGTAGCTTTCATCTTATGATCAGTATATTTTCACCTTGTGATAAATTGAGAGCCATATAAGCTTTTCTTAGTTCTCCTCATGTCTAATTTTATTGCTCAAATAATATGGATGGATGGACAGCATAAACATTTTTAACACACAAAATAAAATTCTTTCGGCTGTAAAAATCAGTGTATGTATATTTCAACCCACTCTTCCTTTTACTAAGCCCAGAAATGTTAGTACAATTTGTGTTTTTTTTTCAATTTTGCTTTAAATTTCTTATTTCAAAAATATTGACTTTTACAATGTTTCATAAACATAATTAACATAGGTATTTACCTTTAGTCCTATGGTAAAGTACTCACCACCAATCAGCCTTTTCATATTTTTCTTTTGTCAAAGTTGTTGTTTCCATTCATTTCAAATATGATTTACTAGGTTTTTTTTTCCCGGAGATATTTATTACATTTTTTATATCTTTTATATATATATATTTTATTGATTTTTTACAGAGAGGAAGGGAGAGGGATAAAGAGTTAGAAACATCGATGAGAGAGAATCATCAATCAGCTGCCTCTTGTACACCCCCCACTGGGGATGTGCCCGCAACCGAGGTACATGCCCTTGACCGGAATCAGTCCGCAGGCCAACACTCTATCCACTGAGCCAAACCGGTTTCGGCGATTACATTTTTGATAATGACTTTTTGTTTATTTTATCCATGAAAAACAACTTCATTGGTTACAAAAGTTGGGGCTCCCATTTTCCCTAAACTTCCCTAAACTTTTGTGTTGTGTTGTGGGGAAGTCTAAGCACAACGGTGCTTCATTTTTCTCCTCCTTTAGGCAAAGTGTAATTTTCCTGTCTGAAAGCTTGTGGTATTAGTTCTCCATCCTTGGAGTTCACCAATTTTACCAGGGAAGTTTCAGGATCTATTTTCTCTATTAAAAGTGTTCCAGGAATGCGTTGAGGTCTCTGGGGCAGTAGATGGAGTTCCCCCTTCCCTCGGAGAGTGACTTCTGAATATGCTGCTGTTTGATCTGTTCTGTCTCCACATCACAGGCACCACTGGCTGTGTGTTGGACCCCCATTGCCCGTCTTCTTCTTCTATGATCTTTTAAAATTTTATTCATCTCTTTTTTTTTGTTTCTTTATTCTATGTGGATATTCGCTGCACGCTGAAGAATGTGGAGTTTGGTTTTAACATCAGATAAACGCGACAGTTATTTTCTCTTTGATCTTTGACACCAGGCTTTACCTTTGAGAGCACAGGTGCCCCTCTGAATCCTGACATTCTATTTTAAGAAACCAGTTAGAATTAGACGATGTACTTATACTGCTTAGCCCACTCCTTATCAAAGAGTTAGCAGTTAATGTCAGGTTGGCTCCTATGAAATTGCCAATATTGGACAGTTTTTTTTTTGTTTTGTTTTTTTGTGGTTTTCTTTTTTGTTTTTACCTACAAAAGGGCACTTTCATTTGGCTTGACCTAACACATTTATTATATTATTAAAGACTTATTTTTTATTAGTGCACTTTAATGCTATACTATTCATGGGTTTACTGCTGGGTTATTTCTGTTCTGGGTTATTTCTAACATATTTATTACTTCCTTTGTTAATGTCTGGTCCTCATTTTCCCCTAAATTATTTATCACTTCTGTGTTGTTAGACACATTTTATAGATCCTTTAGTCCTAACCAAATGCTGTTTTTCCCTGAGCTTCTCTCATCTGACTGAGTCCTTACACAACTTGCCTCACACAACCTGAGCTGAACACGTGTGTGCTGATGTCTTACTATATTCATAGGATAGGGTTTCTGGACTTCTGAACTACTGACACTGGGTCCAGGTAATTCTCTGCGTTGGGAGTGGGGGTGTGTGTGCTATGCCCGGCAGGCTGTCCAGCAGTATTTCTGCCCTCTCCTCACTAGATGCCAGAGCAGCCCCGTCTCTGGTGTGATGGCCCAAAGTGTCTCCAGACTCGGCCACATGTCCCCACTGCTGTCACCTGTGGCATTTCAGCAGCAATTACACTTGCAGAGTTTTATCCTACATATTCTTGCACATGTGTACAAGAATAGTTATAATAACAGCATTTTAAAAATGAAATATGAGAAGTGGAAAAGTAGAAAAACTAAAGTGTTCATAAATAATTTTTGTATGTACACCAAAAGAAATAGTATGTGGTCATGAAAGCTATAGATTTATACATGCCAACATTTTATATTAATTGAATTTATTTTCATTATAACACATTTATCATATTCATAATTCCTTCAAGTTAAAGAATTAAGATTTATTAAAAGTCTTACTAGAAGGATACAAAATATTAGCAAGGACATAATGGATAGGCTTAAGGGTGTCTACAAAATACAATAGAAAAATAAAGCGGGGACAATTATGAATAAGAGAATAGAAATGTTAAAATATTAAAGATGTTTTAAAACTTACCCTAAATAAAAACATTCCTGAATTTGCATAGTAGACGAGCATATTATATTGCAGAACAAAGTGATGGTGATAAATATTCGTTACTTGCTGAAGCTACTACATTTTAAGAATAAGAAAAATAAGAATAAGAGCCATATTATATATAGCCTTTACAGTGTGTTTCTAGGTAATGTTGTCTGTGTTTGGTGTGTGTGTGTGTGTGTGTGTGTGTGTGTGTGTGTGTGTATGTGTGTGTTTAATGCATGCAGTAAATAACAAAGAAATGTGGGAGTTGCAGAGTATTTTGGTATGAAGAATGTAATTCCAAGAGACATATCTGTGCAGCCTTCTCCTTTCCCCCTTCTCCCTCAGAGCCCTCCCGTGGTGGGGAGCCTACAGGATTGTCAAGGAAAACCAAAGTCTTGCCCAATCCTTTGTATGCAGTCACTTGCTCTCCAAAAACAAAGGCAACGCCTGAACAGCCTCACACCTAAAGAACCCAGTAACTGCAGCAGCTGCAGCTACTCCTGGAACCTCCAGCTAACCAAACCACTAATCCAACTCTCTCCAAGGAAACGCTGCGGAATATGAAATTCCTGGCGAACAGAGCACAAGTTTAAATGTAGAATCGGACAAAGCCATTCTGGGAATTGCAGTTACCAAACAGATTGCAGATCCCAGAAACCTTTCAAATGTGCACAGACAGCTACTGAAACCTGGTGGGCAGGTGAGAGGCAGGCGAGGGAGGGCAGCCCTCCTTCTGTCAGCTTTTCCAGCGAATTCATAGGAACTGTGAAAAGTTGAAACCTGCAAATAAAACCATGCAGAGTGTAACCTATGAATGGTCTATCATTATTTTTTTTGTATCAAGGAGTATTTTAGAAACAAATTTGTTTTCTCAGGGTGAAGAGGCAAAGAAACACTTGTAATTCAGCAGTTCCTTAAAATTCAAGTCAGTGCATTTTTGATAAGTAGCATTTTCTAGTATAATCCATATTTTATAAAACCATTTCTATCCATCTGTCTGTAAGTATATTTCTCTGTTGTGACATTTCTGGGCTCATGTTCAACAAACCTTATTTTTTCTTTTATACTTTTTTCATATTGTTTGGGTTATCCATCTGGAGATGTATGTCTTTTTTGTTTTCAAAAACCTAAAGTCATTTTCTCCCAAACTCAGTAATGTAAACAGTACCTTCCCTCTTCCCACTATAAGCTCCCCCCTCCCCAGCAAAGATTTCATCGCTGTCATCCTTGTCCCATCCATTTTCCCATAAAATGTGTAATCTCTGGCTGCCATGTTTCCACGGTGGTGTCACACTCTACACAGGATTCTGCCACTTGCTCCCCCCAAAGACAAGGCCAGCTTCCCAGCTCTCTCTCCCTCCCTCGAAGCGTTTGCCTCTTCTATGAAAAGCACTACAGTCCATCGGCATTTCAACCTGATTCCAGCCTGTGTCATCAGTGATTCTGTCTACCTGTGCTCTGATTTTTCTGAAATAACTAAACATTTGGGGATCTGAAAAAGAGAGCATTCATCATGGTGATTTTTCACAAATCCCTTGATTGAACCCACACGCTTGTTTTTCCACAGGTAATTTAACATCGTTCTGTGAAATCCCACAGCATCCTAGTGGTGGCTTACTTAATATTTCATGGATTACACACCCCAATGTAGGATAATTTAGTTTTGTACACAACTGAATCTGCCATGCCAATGATAAGCCATGTTATGTCGTGTACTCACAGAAAGCACCCCTCGGTAGAGTTTTTCTCTCTCTCAGTAGAATAAAATACTTTCCTCATATAAATCCTGCAATTGTCTCATAAGATTTATTCCTAGCTGTTCAAATGTTATTGCTATTATAAATGAGCCCCCCTTCTGTTGCATTTTGTAAATGTTTACTTTTCAAGTAAGGACAAGCTATTGATTTTTGCCTGTTAATTTTAAAACCACACAGCTTACTGAAGTCTCCTATCAATTCCAATAATCTCTTCAGTTGACATTTTTTGTGTTTTTAATTATGCAATTACATAATCTTCAAATAATGTTCTGGCTAATTATATTGGTTTAGTATTTTCAAAAAAATAAGTAATTGTATAAGGAATATAGCCATTTACTTCATTGCCCAGACATTAATTTGAATGACTATATGTGTCACCATTAAACATGACAATGATTTGTGTTTGGGGATTTAAAAGAGTGTATTAAAGACTGCCAGTGCATTCCTATCTACTAAGGGTTGTATGCTTAGTGTGTGCATGTGAAATTAATTAAGATATATTTGATTTCATCTGACAAGTTCATTGCCATTTTATTTAACATGTTATTTTCTTTCTTTGACATAATAAATGCTGAATTGATAGATTCTCATGCCTGCTCAGTTGTGGCTGGTGTGTTGGTCTTAAATCCTTGCTCAGGGAAGTTTATGGCTGCACAGCATTGGGTGGAGGTGGACTCTGAAGTTAGCGTTTAGGTCTCAGCCCAGTTCTTTCCAGGTTTGGGTAGAGCAGGGTGGGGAATCTTTTTTCCTGCCAAGGGACATGTGGATATGTATAACATCATTCTCGGGCCATGCAAAATTAACAACTTAAAAATTAGCCTGCTTATATTTGGTCAAACAATTCATTAACTCACCCCTAATGCCTTGGCAGGGCCAGACCAAATGATTTCACAGTCCTTATATGGCCCACGGCTGGACTTCCCACCCTGGGGTGGAAGAAAGGGGAGATTTGTCAATGGCTTGCAGCTTCTCTCTGCTGGTTTCTCCCTGGGGCAGGAGCCTTTAGGGCTTGGGAGCCGAGGTGCACAGGGGGGAACTGGGGAGCCAGGAGCTGCCTGGGACTCTGGGTGTGCACCGTTTCCTCTCTGTGTTTGTTGGGCTTGCCTGGCTTCACCATCAAGTGCAAGTGTCTCAGAATCTGCATTTGGCACCTCCGTCTGCCTGCCCCACTCTTTTCTGAGCCCCTGATCACCCAAGTTACTGACTGGCCACGGGGACCTTCTGGGGTATCGGTCCTTCTTCCCCTGGTGGACGGGCTAATGGGAGTCATGTGTGGGAGTTTCCTTTTCTTTATTCCATTCCCTTTTGCACATGATCCAACAGAATTCGTCAGGTTCTCTATCCGGGCATCTCTATGGTTCCCAGGCCACTATCTTTTTCTCCACATTTGTATCTCATTGGTCATTCAAGCCATCTTTGAGAGGCAGAGGCTAAGTAATCCCAGTCATTGGCTTGCTAGAAGACCCCAATCCTTCACACACACACACACACACACACACACACACACACACACACACTCGCTATACATTTTTACATAAAACCTTCTTGGCCAAAGTTTGAAAGACAAGCAAGTTAACATAGAGATCTAGATGGAGTCGAAAGGCCACAGGCATGAGGCATGGGTGACCTGCTAGAGTAGAAAGCTGGATTCTGGTAATTTCTTTTGAGACAAAGGCTGATCCTGAGGCAGGCCTCTGTGTCCATTCCCACACCCCAGGGAGCCCGTGCCAGGAGCTCCACAGCCTGACGAGGCTTCCAGTCCAGGGCTCAGCACCTCCCCCATGGTCCTGCTCAGAGATGGGCATCCTCATTTCTCCTCCAGCTGATCACCTTGGCATCTCATGCTGGGTCTCCCAGGCTCAGTCAGCAAAGCTGATAAAGGAGTCATCACTATAAGAAAATGTCTGGCTAATTTAGCCCCGACACCCCCCCACCCCCCATTCCCCTGGCATGTTGCAGAGGGAAGCCACAGCAGCAAAAGTAACCAAAACCGCTGAAACAGATTTGGCTCAGTGGATAGAGCCTGTGGACTGAAGGGTCCCGGGTTCGATTCCGGTCAAGGGCATGTACCTTGGTTGCAGGCATATCTTTAGTAGGGGGTGTACAAGAGGCAGCTGATCTATGATTCTCTCATCGATGTTTCTAACTCTCTATCCCTCTCTCTTCCTCTCTGTAAAAAAAAAAAATCAATAAAATATATTTTAAAAATAGTAACCAAAACCATTCCTTAGTTTTCTTATATTTGTTGCTGCTGTTTTCCAAACCACTCTCACATAAACAAATAGTTTATCTTCATAGATGCATGTGGTTCCAACACTACTGCTCCAATTTTCAGGCAAAAATCTGGAACGTGAATAGATCAGAGCTGGCTCCCAGTCTCCTAACCTGTGGTTGGGGCTGGGGCTACCTAGAGACACCAGCTTTCTACCCACTCCACCGGAAAGAGAGAGAACTGTACACAAGCCAAAGGCTTGAATATTTGAACGTATCCCTTCAGGCTGACCCTCGTCCCACCAGGTGGAAATGAGTAACAGACATCTTTCGACGGACCCGACCTCTCCCTCTTTCGGGGCTGTGGTTCTCAGGAAATGGGGCGGGGGGAGTTTGAGGAAACCAGATCTAAAGAAATGTCGAGAGTCCATAAAAAATAATTATAACCATGAGCCACAGGGAAGAGGAAATGGGCTCTGGAGTCTGATAAATAGGATTTTATTAACTTGTTAACCTCTCTGGCCTATCGAGGAAGCTGAAGGCAAGACCCTTCAGCCTAGCGGTGACCGTGACACGCTGGGGCTCCAGGAGCAGACGGACCCCAGAGGGACGTGTTTATACAGAGACAGAAAGTGCAGTCACAGCAATGAGGGCTTTCCCGGTTTTCATTCCAAAGGGAGCATTTGGCTGGAAGGAGACTTACCTTGAAATGCGAAGCTAGAGCTATTTCATCCATAGTCATGCTGGAGGTAAAAGACCTGATGCTTTTTTTAAAAAAATTATAAAGCAATATGAAATAAAATGTATTTCTTTCTTTCATTGGAAGATTAACTCAAGTTTGGGGAATATCATTTGAAGCCACCACCCCCGCCCCCAGCCTGCCACCAGGGCTCAGAAGGAGGCGGGGACCCCATGGCGCACTTCATGACCAGGGACCGCTCACCTCCTCTGCGCAGAAGCCCTGCTGGCAGGAGAAGGGAGCTCGGCTTCCCTGTCAGTGACTTTAGCGAGGCTGTGGTTCTTGTAAACTCACGGTCCTTTGAGCCATCCATGTTGCTGCTCCCACAGGCAGAATGTGGTCCCAGGAGGGAGCCTGGGTCTCTGGGTCCAGAGAGAGGAATTCCAGTGGCCTCTGGCTCAGCATCCGAGCTCCATATGGAGAGGCTGTGCCAGCAGGGGCCCCGCCACCACACGGCCACCACACAGCCACCCTGGAAGCGGCTCTGTGGGCGTTTCAGCTCCAAACCTCCTGAGGGCTGCCCATCTCTCAGAACAGAGGTCAGGTCCTGACAATAACCCACGGCCTGTATCCTCACGTACCAAGGCCCTCTCACCTGTGGGCCTCCTGTGGCCACCCTCACGCACTCCAGGGCCTGTGCCCGGCCTTTGTGCAAGCGCTCCCAGGCAGCCCCCTGGGGATTCCCTTGTCCTCGGGTCCCTGTCCACTAGTTCTGCAATGAGGCGGCGGGTCTGCTCTGTTCCAGCTGACTCCCCTCACTTTGCTCTGTGTTTTCCATGGCACGTAGCGCCCTGTGCCTTAGGAAAGTTGATTTCTAATTCATTTATTTAATGTGTTTATTATTAGCCTCCCCCATGGAATGTAGGCACCAGGAGGGGCAGGGGCTTGGTCTGTTTCCCCCCTTATGTACTCCAAGCACCTACAATAATGAATGAGCAAACAGACGCCTTTTTAAGCACCGGCAGCTGGAGCACGCTGCCATCAGATGTGTCCTCTGAAGTGTATGATGCTTCCCCCATCCTCTCCTTTCCAAGACAGTAACTCAGGGAAGGGGGTATCGGTGGGGGGTGGGGGGGAGATCTTTTAATATTAAAGGCCACCAGCCTGGCTCTCCTTCATCCTGAAAAGGATTCTGTGCTCTAGCAGAAACATGGAAGCAATGTCTGTGCTGAAGCCTGCTGTCAGGGGGCCTCAAAACAGTAGGTGATCATCCAAGATTTAAAAGCAATGGCACCAGGCCTGACAAGAGACGGAGCCAGGAGCCGCTGCCTTGACTCTAATTTCCTGGCTCGCATCCGGCCATGCAGACCACGGCCTCCATTCTGACACAGCTCCTTGCATAGAAACATTTGTGAAGTGCTTCGTCCAAACATTTCTCCCAAACACAGTGTGGAGAGGGCGGCCACATGCCACTGGATCTTCAGGGCCCCATTGTTCTGAGCCTTCCGACCTTTGACAGGAGCCCTCTCCAATGGTGTGCACGCCATTTTCTCTTCTTGTCTTTCTTTTTGTTTCACTCACTTGGGGAATGTGTTTTATTTATTTTTGTCGTGTTAGCAGGGAAATTACATAAATATGCAGGAATTTCAAGATCGGAAAAAGAAAACCTATGCCACGGACTCTAACAAGTCCATTGTTGTGGTGAGGTCTGATTTAACTGAGAGACTGGCCAAAGGGGAAATCACAGCCCTGTGGAGTCAGTGATAACCTGGGGTTAACATAACACAGCTACTCACATCATTTTATCCATTGCGTTTGTGTGCCCCATGCTGGAACCCATCCGAGGCGATTTGCTGGCAAAGGCTGCCCAGATGTTCAGCTCACCACGCTCTCAGACGAGACAGGCCTGTGTTCTTAGAGGTCCAATGCTCTGTTGATTCTTTTCATCCAACACATTCCAGTTTACCAAACTGAAAACCATCCTATATAATAAAGAGATAATATGCAAATTAACCCTCACACCCTCACAAGATGGCTGCCTATGGCCAGGCTGGCAGGGGAGTTAGTGAATGAAGACCAAATGACTGAACAGCAGGATGTGTAGGGCAACCAGGCTGGCAGAGGGTCAGTTGGGGGGTGACTAGGCCAGCAGGGGGGCAGTTAGGGGTGACCAGGCCAGCAGGGGGGGCAATTAGATGCAATTAGGCTGCCAGGGGGGACAGTGAGGGTCGACTAGGCCAGTGGGGGGTGACAGTTGGGGACTACCAGGCTGGCACACAGAGGCAGTGAAGGGCAATCAGGCTGGCATGGGGGACAGTTAGGGATTACCAGACAGGCAGGCAGATGAGCTATTAGGAGCCAGCGGTCCCGGATTGTGAGAGGGATGTTTGACTGCTGGTGTAGGCCTGGGGATCAGGCTTAAACCGGCAGTTGGACATCCCTCAAAGGGTCCCGGATTGGAGAGGGTGCAGGCTGGGCTGAGGGGACAGTCTTGCTGCAGATATAAATAAGGTTCATCCTTTCTTAAGTTTTCTGTTTTATAAAACAACTAGAGGGTTCAAGACTATCTATTGCACTTCATGTCTATGGAACGTTTCAAGAAAAAATAAGCCACATGACCAGAATCTGGAGGTCTCTTCTATAAATCCGATTATTATTCTTTGTAAATTAACAACTTGATATGGCACCATACAGACCTATTTTTAGCATTATTATGATCAAGAAAGAGTAGTGTATTCTGACTCCCAGTCTCTCCTTTTACTTTATTTTTTATTGAATCTACTTGGGTGACATTGGTTAATAAAATTATATGCGTTTCAGGTGTGCAATTCTATATCTTCTTCCATCATCATTTATCCCCCAATATCCTTTTTTACCTCCCCCCACTTCCCTTTCCCACTGGTAATCACCGTACTATTGTCGGTTTATGAGGTGGTGTGTTTTTTTTTTCTTATTCCCTTCACCTTTTTCACCCAGCCCCTAACCTTCTCTCCTCTGACAGCCGTCAGTCTGTTCTCTGCATCTATATGCCTATTTCTATTTTGTTTGTTAGTTTCTTTGTTCATTTGACTCCATAAGTGAAATCATATGGTATTTGTCTTTCTCTAGCTGGCTTATTTCACTTAGCATAATGCTCTCCAGGTCTATCCATGCTGTCATAAAAGGCAAGATTCCCTTCTCTTTTATAGCCAAGTAGTATTCCATTGTGTATATGGACCACATATTTTTTATCCATTCATATATTGATGGACACTTGGGCTGTTTCCAGATCTTGGCTATTGTAAATAACATTGCAATGAACATAGGAGTGCACGTATTCTTTTGAATTAGTGTTTGGGGTTTCTTCAGATATATTCCCAGAAGTGGAGTCACTGGGTCATAGGACAGTTTAATTTTAATTTTTTTGAGGCAACTCCACACTGCTTTCCACAGTGGGGGCACCAATTTACATTCCCACCAACAGTGCACAAGGGTTCCCTTTTCATCACATCCTCGCCAGCACTGTTTGTTGATTTATTGATGATAGCCATTCTGACAGGTGTGAGGTGATATCTCCTTGTGGTTTTAATTTGCATCTCTCTGATGGTTAGTGACACGGAGCATCTTTTCATGTGTCTGCTGGCCATCTGTATGTCCTCTACAGAAACATTCCCTGAAAAAAAAAACACAATAAAAAATGTGGCTTAAGATTTATGTGCAAGAATGTTCAGTGTAGTCCTCTTTATAAAAGTGAGGAAAATAGAACTTAAGTCATGGTAGAAGACTGGCCAACTAATTTAAGGTGCAAGTGTAATACAGAATATTACAAATCCATAAAAATTTCATTCTCACAGAATATTAAAGGTCATGGGGAAAATCTAAAAAAAAGAAAAAATACCAAAATGTAGACAGAAGTTATGTCTAAATTGCATGCTTGTAGATGATTTTATTTTCTTTTTTATACATTTTCAATTTCCCTTAAAAAAAACCCACATAGGATTTATATATTACTTTTATTCTCTGGTGAAATAATGAATTCCATCTTGAAATAAAATAGAACCTCTGATAATAAACTGGAATGGATTATCCACATATTTTGTTAAGTTTGGTATTTGGGAACCAGGTAAGCAAGTAACACCAGTATCCTTTGTACCTGATTGGAAAGTGACCGGTCCCCAAACTCAATGCCATTGTGCCATTTGGCTGAATAAAAATGCCTTGAACTTTTGTGGGGTGACAAGTATTAGACAACAAATCCTCCCTTTATAGAAGTAAGTGTTCTGGTCCCTGCAGAGGATTTGGAGACTGGTGCTCCAATGCCTTAGAGACCCAGAAAATTTTCCTCTGTCTTCATGTCCTGACATTCCCTCCAGTTTCTTTCCTCCTACTTTGTCACGAGACCAAATATAAATCCAGAAGGGGCCAGAACTTGTCCTCAGGACTTTGCGATGAAATGAGACCAATGGCATTTCACTCTCTGGCCCAGAGTTTACTTTTGGAAAGTAAAAATAATGCCCACAGATGCCTCTGTGGCTCCAGCAAACATAAACGATGTCTCTGAGAAATGGCGGTTTGATTAATGCAGGCAGTTCTGGCAAACAACGTCAAAATTCCATGGAGAGAGGGAAAGCCAGTAAAAACGCCTGTCTGACTACAGGGCCAGGGCCTGGTGCGTCTTGGGGGCCAGCTGTGTCACCACTGCCTCCCCAACATCTGGATACCTCCAGGCACAATCCCTGCAAAGGAGAGCTGTTTATCCCACTAGGTAAAGAGCCCATTTCCTCGTTTAGTTTTATTCCTTGGTTAGAAACATGCTTATTGGCCAGAAAGTGGGCTTGCTCAGTAAAAAGTTTAAGCCCTGCAGCATACAATACAACCCCTGGCTCTGACACACTCATTACTGATCTATTAAAATGACGATAAGGCTCTAATCGTGGGATGTGTTTGGACAGTTTCAGTGGGCCAGTCATCCACCTCTCCAGCATGGCATCTCCTCATCACAGGCACAACGTTCCACCACAACCCCACCACCTTCCTGGCATGGGAGGAGGGAGCATGAAAAGTGAGGGGCTGCTCTTCATAGAGCTTCCCAACGCCCTGACACTGGGAAGCCTATGCACTGGTGGCCACCTCCGGCTAAGGAATGTTGTCATCAGCTGATTTCTGAACTGTTGGATGGGCATTGATTTGCTTATGGTTACATCCATTGAACACATTTTACTAAGTGCCTTCCGTGTTAGGATTAGGGACACAAGTGGCTGTGAGACAAAGTGAATTTTGAGGGAGAGATGGGAGACAGAAGTGGGATCTTGTAGAGGAGAGCGGGAAGTGGTCACTCACCATCGGGGGATTACCTGGCCACCATATCGGGGCCACCACAAGAATGAGTTGTCCATTGCCAGGTAAAGCTATTGACTCATTTGGCTTTATTCACTGATTTGGAAAAAGTTGGCTAAGACATTAAAGTGCCATGTGGGGTGTCAGCCTCCGAGAAGCTGTCATGGAGGTCAAGAAGGTCAAGTGCAGTGGCATCCCAAGCAGACAGAGTGGCATTAGTCACTTGGGAAGTGAAAAGGAGACATCTGTAACACTTTCAACAATAAAGATATATTTAAAAATAAGAAAAAGGAGAAAATATATTGAGATACATTGGACTTGGAAAACACTACTATTCAAGTTGATCTAATTGACCTTCAGAGAACACTATAAGTCAAAACTGCAGAATACACAGGCTGCAGAATAACATGCTATTTAGATGAACACCGAACATTCACCAAAACAGACAATATACTGGTTATAAAATAAATCTCAATATATTTTAAAAGGTTGACATTGTAGTGTTGTAGGTTTTGCTTTTTTAAAAAATCCACAGTGGCATTAATTTATAAATTGATAACATATTTGGAAAATATTCAAATATTTGAAAATGAAACAAAACACTTCAAATGAACACATAGGCCAAAAAAGAAATTATAGCATGTTTTGAATTAAATTAGAATGAAAATGTAACTAGAACAATTTTTGGAATCTAGGAATTTTTTTTACCTTCAAATGCTCATAGAGCCCTAACCAGTTTGGCTGAGTGGCTCAATCAGCCTGCGGATTGAAAGGTCTCAGGTTCGATTCCAGTCAAGGGCATGTACCTTGGTTGCAAACACATCCCCAGTAGGAGGTGTGTAGGAGACAGCTGATAGATATTTCTCTCTCATTGATAGTTCTAAATCTCTATCCCTCTCCTTTCCTCTCTGTAAAAAATCAATAAAATATATTTTAAAAAATGCTCATAGAAAGGATTAAGATCAATGGCCTAATCTTAATGTAAGATGAAAACCATCAACAACCACCTAAACCTGAAGAAAGTAGAAGGAAAGAAATATAAGAGTGACAATCAATGAAGTGAATGCAAATGAAAAAAATTAATAATACCGAGTCTGCCATCTTGAAAAGATATGCATGCTCTAGTATGACTGATCAAATTAAAAAAGGAAAAATAGTTATAAATTCTTAATGTCAGGAATGAAAAAGGTGATGTCATTTCAGATCCTACAGGCATTAAAAGGCCAATAAGAGAATATGTAAATCGTTTTTTGACAATGCACAGAGTAACACAGATGAAAAAGATAAATTCTATGAAAGGCACAAAGTATGCAAGAAGAAATAAAAATATCTCAATAACCCTATATTAAATAAAGGAATTAAATATTTAAAAGTCTCTCAAAGAAAATATCAGTCCTATGTGAGCCCACTAATAAATTCTATGAAATACTTAAGGGAAAAAATAATGCCAATCCCAGACAAATTCTTTCAGAAAATAGAGGGTGAAGGGGAAACTTCCAAACTCATTTTATGAGGCCAGCATTAACCCTATGCCAAATCCCAACAAAATACTATAAGAAAAGAAAACTATAAACCGATACCCCTCATGAAAAAAATCTTAAAAACAAACTTAGGAAATAATATCCGGCAATATATTAAAATAATACTATGACCAAGTGGGGTTCACTTCAGAAATATGAGAAAACCAATCAAAGGAATTTACTCTGTTGGCAGACTAAAACAGCAGAACCATATAATAATCTCAATAAGTATAGAAAATCATTGGTCTATACTTGGACCCCATTCATATTTTAAAACTCTCAGCATACTAGGAATCAAGTGAGCATTCTCATGTTGATAAAGAGCATCTAAGATAACACCACAGTGGACCTCAGACTCAATGGTGAATTTGGATTCATTTTTTTCTAATATGGGGAACAAATTTAGAATAAAATGGAAGAAGTAAACTGTAATTATATATGTAGAAACTCCTAAGGTAGAAAAAAACCCCACACAACCCAAAACCAACTATTAGAACTAATGAATGACTTTAACCAAGTTGACATAAGATCAATATACAATAATCAATGGTATTTCTGAATACTAACAACAAACAACAAGAAATTGAAAATTTAAAGATAATAACAATAGAATAAAAAATACAAAATACTTAGGAATAAATTTAATAAGATGCATTGGTATACAATGAAAATTACAAAATACATTTGAGAGAAATGAAAGACTTAAGCAATGGAGAGATATAATGTCTTGATGAATTGCTGAGAATCAATATCTTTGATACCTATTCTCTCAGACTATAGATTTAAAACAATCCAAGTCACATTATCAGCAGACATTCTTTGTACAAAGCAATAATTTATTTTAAAATTTATATGGAACTTTAAATGTCTCAGGATAGACAAAATATTTTAGAAAACAAGAAAACAGATTTGCCAAGGTTTGGAGGGCCTGCCATACAGTTCACACTACTCCTCAACTTCCTCCCCCCACTTCCTTTCATCCATCTTAGTCCTACTAACCACCTTGGACTCCAAATTCTGCCCTGGACGAGGCAGAAGAACCCAGCCTGTGACAAGAAGCTACCGGTTCCAAATTGTTCTAAGATTGCATCTAAACTCATTTTTTATGAACATAGGTTGTTATTCTACTTTCTTACTGTAAAATTTATTGCTAAAATGAGTTCAGAATTCCCATATCCTCCCAATTCTTCCAGAGCATAGAAACAAAAGGAGTATTTTCCAAATCATTTGGAAGCTTTGGTGACCTAGATTCTAAAACCTGTGAACAATGGGACAAGATAAATACTGGGTGAGGCAAAAGTAGGTTACAGTTGTGAGTGTGTGAAACACTGAGTTTATTCTTGTATTAATACTTACTAATAAATGTATTATTTTCCATACGAACAACTGTAAACCTACTTTTGCTAACCCCTGTACATAGACAGGTTGAGTTTACTTTTGTGAAACGATAAATTAAAAATAGTATCAGTGTGAGCTGTGCATTTGAAGGATGGCACACCATTACTTGAGGGCTTATTATAATAATTCAGGAAGATTAAATATCAAGGAATCTATTTCTTCTACCTAAAAAAATAAAGAGATAACATTGGTTAGCAGTTATTGGATATTTTTTAATTCTCCTGGCTAATCCACATGTCATTTTCAATATCAATTGACCAGCACACCAGCCCAAGACCTCAAGTTAAAGCTTATTTCTACATTAGCTTTTCTGTGCTTACCTGAGTCTGTTTATTTAAGTGGCCCTAGTGGTTCTTAACCCATCAAAAGTGTTAGTTTAACAAAGAATACCAAACAATTAACCTCTGGCAGAAAAAAGGAAGGGATTAAAATAAGCAAAATTTATCACTTGGTCAGGTTCTGCAAACACCATCGTGAGGAGCCAGAGCCCCTAACAAAGACCAGAGTCTGCCTATAAAGCATGTTATCTCAGTCATCATGCAGTGAGAGTTTCCTACCAAATCACAGCAGTGAACTGGGATGGGTCTGCATGATGCACACAGGCAGGTTTGATGGGTTTCTTTTCCCCTGAATCAGCTGAGCGTCCGATTCTGCCGGGCACAGGCTCTGCACGCCCTCACCATGCGGAGCTGGAGGAGGGCAGGCCTGTGTGAGCTTCAGATGGCCCCTGGTAGCCAGCTGCAGGCCAGCCAGGAGGTCGGGAGAGAAGGCCAGAGAAAAATCTGACAGCACAGCAGTGACCTGAGAGCGCCTGCTCCTCCCGCACTGCAGACACATGGAGGAAGCTGGACAGACAGCCGTGGTCTTCCAGCCAAAGACTGCAGGCTGTTTGGACAGCAGGTCGAGGCCCGGCTCAGGACACATCATTAATCTTCCATCATCAACTTCGTCTTCACCAGGTGACTGGGTGAATGTGAACTGTGGTGCAGGCCGGCTGGCGGGCAGGCCCAGGCATCACAGGCAGCGCCCACCGGCTCTTTGGGGAAGCCCTGCAGCAGGGCGGGGACAACACAGTGCCCTCACACCATATACAATGGTCATTCTAACCTTCAGGCTTTCGGGGACAATTAGGAATATTACGCTCTTTATAGACGCTGCTACCATAGTCTCTAAAATACAACTGTAGGAAGATGCTCGGTATACCCTGAGCTGGGCCCAGAGCCGGGGACGCTGTGGAGGAAATCTCCCACATCAGGGGAAAGGCTTGCTCACCGTAACCACAGGCACAGTTTGCATTTTCTGCTGGGTCTCCACCTGGGTCCTGGGATTCTTTGTCTGCCCTTGTTCTGCTTTCTCCCTTCCCGGATGCCCGGGCCTTCCTCATCCTCTACCGTGAGTTCTGACTCCACCTCAGAGGACCTCGGCACATCCTTGAAGCTTTCGCTCCTCCAGCTTAGTCACTGGGCAGCAGCTGTAAGATAAACAACACTATTGTTATTGCTAAACACTGTTCACAGCTTAATAAACTCAATCCATATCTTACTATTCTAATGAAGTCTCAGGCTGCTTAACACAGGATTGCCAGAAAGCGTCTCCCACTTGAATGGTATGCGCTCCTCAGGACTCCTAGGGGGTGAAGAAGGCCTCCAAGGCCGCAGGCATCCACGGGTCTCTGGGGAGCACCTGGCAGTGAGCATCCCTTGAGGGCAGCAGGCTCCATGGTTCTCCTCCTTCGTCCAGTCAAGGGTTCTGATGTTTGAATTTTTATCATAAAAGAGAAGTCAGCGCATACCAGGGAAATCAGAAACCTGGCCTTCTGTCCTCCGGGGGCAAAAGTGCATGGAAACAGGTTCAAAGGACAGGGTGGGGGGAGATGCCCGAGGTCACAGGGGAGGACTTGCTTGTTTGAAGAGGCAGGAGAGTGACAGGAAAGGTCACCTTTCCTTAGCTGTAAACACATTCCTCAGGCTCCTCCTCCGAGTACTCAGACAGTTCTCAGAACACGAGGGTGGGCTTGAACTTCACTAATTAAGGAGTCTGTGGCCGGTGGCTGTCACCGATCTCCGCTCTGAGCTTGTTTATAGAAGCAGCCCTTTCAGTGGTCGCTCGGCCACGTGTGGTCCCTGGTCTCCCAGCGGAGGCTCCGCGATGCACCACAGCCAGCCCGGTTCCATCTGACAGGTTTCAGAGGCCGGTACAGCAAGCATGAAACATATTGAGGGCCCATGACCCAAGGTTAAGAGAGAGGAGGAAAAATGCCAGGAAACAGTCCTGATGTGTAGCAAATTGCCCCTTGATGTAGACCAGGGCCTCCTACTCCCCAGCTCAGGAGGGAAGCCGCGATAGTCTCGGTCCAACTCTTGGAGCGTGTGAGCAAGCACCAAAGCACCTTGAGTCCCTCTTGCCGTCTGCACCAGCTCTGCCTCAGCGGCTTCCTCACAGGGACAGGAGACAGATAAAAAGCAGGGCTCGCTTTATTTATACACACGGCCGTCTATGGAGAGATGTCAGGAGGAAATTTCCTGACTCACTGGTAAAGCCAGGACACAAGGAGAGAGAGTAAGTGGCCAAGAAGAAAAGCCGGGGCTCTGCCTACACACTTGAGAAACACAGAATCTAGGCTTTCATTTCACAAAGAAGACTTGCTTTTTGTGTTGATTTTAACATTGTAATCTCAGCCTCAAATGATGAGAGCTTTTATCTTTGCTCTGAACCAAACTAATGATGTCTTTTCCCCTTCACTATCTCATTCCAACTCAGCAATTTCTTTTCAACACTACCCCCCTCCCCCCAACGCACACACACATACACACAATCTCTTTTTAGAACCCTGGAATATGCCCCCTCCCAATTCTAGCCAGAGAGAATATATAAAACTGCTTCATATTCCTACTAGAGTAGTAGGTGTTTAAGGATATTCTCTAAACAACACAGTGAATGGGTGAGAAAAATGAATGAGTGAATGTGGACAAAAAAGAATAAAAAGAAGAAAGAGGTGGAGGGAGGAAGAGAGAGGGAGAAGGAAGGGAGGGAAGAAAGGGAGGGAGGGAAGGAGGGAAAAAAGAAGGAAGGAAGGAAGGAAGGAAGGAAGGAAGGAAGGAAGGAAGGAAGGAAGGAAGGAGACGAGAAGAAAGGGAAGGAAGGAGAGAATATGAAATAGACCACATGGATTAAAGAGTGGATTTCCGAAGGATCCAGAGAATGTGGCTTCCAGACCACGTGGTCACTGGGGTTACACATCCCTCACAAAATACAGTTTGAATTCAGGGTGGGGCACCTGTCTCCCAGGACTGCCCTGGGATCTGATCTCTTTGTGGCCCACCAACAGCTCCAAGCGCCAAATGCTCATGGACACCTCAGGGCAGACAGCCCGAGTGAGCAGGAGGCAAAAGGTCCCACGTGTCCTGACTCATTCCAGGAAGAGTGACTGCTCTGATGTTTCCCTTTCACACCCAAATCCCTACTTCACACTGCCTATACACTTCCTTTGTTGATTTGACTCTTGGCGCGTGGCTTTCAGCTTAACCTCGACAGCAGTGAGCAAAACAGAAGAAAAACGTTGCATTTTAGGAACTATTTGCCTCAATCTTTTACTACCAAAACCCCAAACAATGAGGTGAACCATGCCACTACACCTCCCCCTAAGTAGTCTGGCTTCACCAGGCCTGGGAAACAAAGAGGTCCTTGGATTTTCCGAGTCAGGTTTCCAGAACCAACTGGGTCAGTTGCCTGCCTACCTGTACTTAACTTGTATTTTCCCTATCTAGTCCTCCTTCAGAGCTTTATCTAATAATCACAGGGCCTGCTTATAAGGTGTCACTTTGTACAGAATATTAAATCCAGATTAATCAGGTATAGGGTTTTATTTACAGTAATAAAAGATGTAGGTGGGTGGTTAAGGTTAGATGATACTTCCTACATGTGGTAGTTCTGAGTTCTTCAGATAACTTGTCATAACCTAGGGGAAGGGTTCTAGTTTTAGCTCCATTTTACAGATTAGAAGGTTAAGTAGTTTGCCCCTTAGTGAGTGACATAGTTAGGCCTGATGGCTCCTAGGTTCATACTCAGTCTTCTCTAATGCAATGCAATCTACATCCTGTCCAGGCAGCATAGAATCAGATACTGGATTCCATATGGAAACCTGTTCCAGATGATTCTGCTTCCTCTGCTAGGGCGAGCAAAGGCACGGCAAAGACTTTGCTGGAGATCCATTGACCACGAACTTCTCCAGGCAAGAATCTGCATGCACAGAACCCACCATAACATTTGATACACAGTAGGAGTTCCCAAAGTGTATTGGAGAAATGAATGAAGGGATGGTTGAATGAATGAATGAATGAATGAATGACATAGCAAAGCATAGCATGGAAGAGTGCAGGTTCTGTTCTGGCCAGAGAGGCTCTTTTGCCCTCACCATCCAAGTGACACAGTATTAAACTTGTAGCTCAAATGACCGTAAGTTGAAAGCTATTAGAGGAAAAAGTGTGTGGTTGATGGCACCCTGACCGGGTCTAGGAAAGCCCCACTTACGCAGAACCACGCGGGAATTTCTACTCTGATGGGAAGTGAGCTGGGAAAGGAGAGAAACGGAAGCTGGGATGAGTCAATGAGAGAGTCAGTCCTGTCCCACTTCCTCACTCCCCTTTGTTCCTGATGCCAGCACCAGGCTATTTTCCTAAACCCTCTGATGACGCTCTGAGTTTCCCAACAACACCAGGCTCACCACACTGGCCACAGCGACTCTTTGCACATACAACCTGGAGCAATGTGGATGTGAATATCAAAAGAAAAGGAAAGGGCATGCTCCCTGCTGCTCTGTGGTTGTCCACTGCCAACAGGAAGCAATGCACACAGGCCTGGGTTGGGATGATCACCAGGTTAGCAATTAAGGATCAAGAGATGAACACATCACATATGCTCATCCTTGGGAAAGATCTACAGCTCATTCCTGGCCAGCAGTACAAGTCAATAATGCAAAATTCTTTTGGAAAGAGGGAGGAAAGCATTATTGACATGAAGGCAATTTTAAATGATATTTAGCATGTACTGGGCCATCATTAGTCTCCAAAACTGAAGGGCACTGTTGTAAAGCTGGTGCACAGAGGGGCTAACAAAGGGTCAAATGTTTGGAAAACAAGATAAATGAGGTAACTGTGTCTGTCCTCATTTTATAAGTTAAAAAACAACAACAACATGTAGGGGTTTTTAGTTTGGAGAGAAGAATGTCGCTGGACAATTATAAATCATTGTTTCTTCATTCTTTGGGGAACAGAAATTGAAAAATGTACTTAGATCTCGGGTACTTAGGTCATGCTTTAGACATTAATTGCGAATACTCGGGGTTCAAAGCTCTTGCATGCAGGATAAGGCAAAAGTAGATTTATATTTGAGTCTGTGAAACAGGGTTTATTCCTTGTATTATTATTTATTAACTATTGTATTATTTTCCACATGAATAACTGTAAACCCACTTTTGCCCCACCCACTTAACTAGACTAGGTCTAAGGGTCCATAGACATCTTTCTGACAACCTTTTCTCACAGTGAGAGCAGGGAAGGTCTGGAAGCTCAATATTATCTCTGTTGACGTTTCCAACATTGGGATCTTCAGTGCTTATCTTGCTTGACAAGACTACGATATTTTCATTAATTTGACTACTGTCTTTTTCTTAGGGTTCTTAAGCACCTATAGTCCTCAACCAAACTCTTAGAGGGCTTCAAAGGTATAAACATTAGTCCCACCACAAATGGCCTTAAGATATGTCACAGCCCCATGCAGCCTACTAGAAGGAGCCTAGACTGACATCTAGCTCTGCCTCCTCTTACTAGTGGTGTGGGTTTGGGCAAGACAGCACTTCTCATTGAGCTTTGGCTTCTTCCTGTGCAAACTTAGGGTAATCAACTTCTTGGAAATAAAGACTTAAAGAGGGTCTATGTGACTGCACTTTAATCAACTAATCATTGTTTAGCCATAGGGGCTCTTCAAGGCCAAGGTGAGGCATCAGCAGTGAGAGGCAAGGACAATGGAAGGACTTGGGAAAGAATTCTTAATGCAGTGGTGACTTGAATGAGACCTTAGCACCCGATACTTACCCAGGGCCATGTTCAGGGAATCTGCTCTCAGTCATCAATTTCTTTTCAAGGATAAAAGCAAGAATGTCCATACGCTTTAGAATTAATGACAGTTTAGATGTGACTGTTCAAGTCTCAAACACAATATTAAAAATTGCAAAGAGAGTGGAGGAAGAGAAAATTTGTGCTACCCTAAATGCTATAATCTGGAAGTTACTTGGATAGTGAGGGTGGTTTAAGAAATGTGACATTTTTGCTTAAAATATCAGTCAAAACACTGATTATTACAAAAACAGAACATGTCACCTATCTTCACATTTTTAGTCATTTCTAGAGGGAAAATAATTATCTGTCTACATTACTTTCACAGAATTGTCACCAAGTGGAAATTGAATGAGCCTGGAATGTGCTGGGAAGCAGGATGTTTTGATTCGCCGGTGAGCCTTCTCCATCATTCATCCTGGAGAGAGCGCAAGGCTCCTTTTCCTTTGCCGTGGCTGTTTTGATAGCTTGACTCTTGAGTGTAAATCTATGCCAGGCTCGTGGGTTAGAACTCATTCTTCATCCCAAAGAGATAGCAGAAAAGTTCAAGAAGCAAAACAAAGTCAATGTCACGAAAGAGGGTATGTCTGATAACAGCTCAGAAACAAAGACCATGGAAGATGTCAGATACATGGGCTCCTCCGATTCCAGAGGGGCTGGCTCTATAGAAGGGAGTGGGCTCTCCTTTGTTGGTGCTGCACCCAGGCAAGTGTCAACAGAGGTGGAAACTGCTGATTGAAAAAGATCGGTAGTATGTCACAAATCATCACTCATCTCTAAGAGAAAAATAAAATGCAGAACCCCAGTCGGCATAAGGCTTACTCTACCATCGAAAAGGTGGGATCACTTCAAAGGCAAATTCAGCCCCAATAAAGGTCTATTACACACTGTGTGCCCAAGATGAGCTGTCTGCTCAGATGTCCTTGGACTTCAAGAAACAAAAATCACTCCATTTTCAAACTTGAGGTTCAAAGCTTTCCTCTTGCAAGCCTGGGTCACGGTTCTCTGCTGCCCCGGAGCACTGATTCTGATGTTGGTACCTGACAGTGTACTTTGGTCCCAGCTCCCAGACTCTTCAGAACTGCTTTGGTATCCTTCAGTAATAGTCCCTTTTCCCATCATATTAAAAATATTCTTAGGAATTGCTCAACCAGAAGCCTACATTGGTAGGAGGGGGAAAAAGGGAAGAGAAGAAGCAAGAGCTGGCCAATTTTTTCTTGACATTGATAAAAGGAAAGTTCAAGTAATGTCAGTCTACACTAATCGGAATAATAAGGCAAGAAACAGAAGAGGAAATAGCTTCGCTTTAAGTGCCCATTATCTGATGCCCATTGACAAAGAAATGCTTAGGAAATTGGAAGTGTATGTAGCAGTCACATGATGGGGGGACTGAAGTCAATATGGTCATTGTTATCCATTTCAAGGTCAAGGTTTCCTGAGTAGGGGGATTTTTAAAGGCACAAATTATAGTTCTTATTGTGAGTATTGAACGTTATGCTGGACACAAGTCTTGGTATAATGCTTCCATGAGGTAGGCAGATCAATGTTTTAACATTGTTTACCACAGCACTTAAAATTAAAACCAAATGCCAGTAAATAATGCACTTTTTTTTCTACGCGATTTTCTTTCTAATAATTCAGTCAGTGTGAGATTGAATGTCAAGTCTACCTAGTGAGCTCTGTGAAAAATGAACAACCTGATCTTCAAAGAATTTCGTTTCACCCAAGACACTCTGACAGTTTTCTTTGTCTACACAGAGTATCTCTGTCCATTTAATATGGTTAATGTTCAGGAATGTCAGACACCACGTGATGTTGGAAGGGCCATTTTCACTTCATCTGCCTTCTGACACGTTTAGTTTAACTTAATCAGGGTTTGAGGCTAATTTCCTGAAGCAGTTTTCCAGGGTCCTTGCGCAAAAAGGGAAAACCATTCCCACTCTTTTAAGACATATGGTTGTTATTATGTAAAAATTCTCTTGTGCCATTCTGCCCTTTCCTCCTGCTACCCAACCCCCGCCCCCCCCCCCCCAACCACCACTTCTACAGATGGAACTTAACCACTGTGTTTCCAATGCTCTAATTTTCCAAGGCTTTCTGGGCGAACATCAGCCAAGCAGTGCTTCCCCCAAAGCAGGGAGCTCATCCATTCCTGAGCTCCACATTCCAGCGTCGCCCAGCCCTCATCCACTTAAGGTGTTGCATTAGGAGGTTGATCTGCTCCTCACAGCACAGCAGGGTCATCTCAGAGAGGACAGTGGAGCAGAACCATCAGGCAGGCTGGGCTGGCACCCTCAGTGGAATGTGACCCACCTGGGTCTTGGGGTGACTCTGGTAGGTGCTCTGTAGCCAGACTGCCCACCAGATGCTTCTGATGCTAACAAGCTCTGTAGCCCCCAGAAAGTTATTTACCATCTCCCAAGCTTCCATGGTCCCATCCGTGAAATAAGCTTTCATCTCACAGATCAAATGTGAGGGTCAAGTGAGATAATATATGTAAGGCACTTAGCAAAGTAACTAGAGGAGGTGATGAATAAGTATGAACTCTTACCATTTCTTGCCTGTCAAATGGAAATAAACCTGATGCTTAATTCTAAGGCTATTGTAAAGTTTGAAGGAGTTAAGGTGTGTACAGTCATGATCCAGCTTGGAGTGTTAGAAGCACACTATAAATGTTGACAGTGGTGGTTGCAGCTACTCCTATAATCTGTATTATAGACAGAGTGGTCTGTATTATAGACAGCTGGCTAGGAACCTTATCTCATCCAAGACATGATCCCCTGGTGCGAGGAGATGACATTAGATGTGTCTGCCTTCAGGTGTGGACAGAGCCTTAAGGAAGACATCACATTCTGGGTCCAATCCCATAATGAGACACGGTACATAGAACCAGGGTGGTCATGGGAACTGCTCATGGGACAAAGGAAGTAAATATGATATGCCTGGTTATTCTGGGATATTGCAGGTGGCTTCTTGACTAGTTAGAGAAATCATACATATATCATCCTTAATTCTCCCTAACTTTCTGTTGGAAGCTAATCAAAATGAGCAAGTGACAGAAGGCATTTAAAAGAGAAGGGGAAGAGATGGATTGGGAACTGTACGTGGTTGAAGACAGTGGCATAACTGCCCGTCTATCACCCCCTCTTGCAATAAATAGGGCTGGACCAGATGCAGGGCTCAGGCTTCATCTGGACTCTGGTTTGACCCAGGCCTGACCTCTGCTGAGTTCTAGTCCAAAGAGAGGTCAGAGGAGTTGGGCTGAATCTTAGGACTCATCTAAAGATCATGGACAGGATGTATCATGTGGCACCCTGTGTATGACCAGGACTCTGTCTTTTTCTGGGACCCCTCCCAGTCCATTCCTGTCTGCTATGTTGGGAGCAGACATGCAGCTCTTCTTCCCTTGAGGACCACAGAAGATGTTCCCCCCAGACCTCCCAGCAAAACAGGATCCACCTACCACTGACAACATGGCTTTTATTGGTCATAGTAAGGACCTAGGGTAATGCTTGGAATTAAAATATTGCATAGAACCAGGTCCTTATGGTTGGTAGAAAATTATCACTGCAGTACACTTGAAAACACAATACCTTAACACCTAACCTTGACTGTACTTAGCATTACCCTCATTTTAACCATCATCAAGGTGAGATAATTTCATCAGCTCTGTAAGGAGCTTCTGGAGGGCAGATTTCTGGAGCCTGGATATCAGAAGGAACAGAGGACAAAGGTTTCACTGCTATTGAGTTGTCCACGGCCTTCTCCATGTGCCAAAGGTCAACCATGAGGTTCACAAGATCAGCTGGAGGTTCCAGAGGCCAGCACTAGGAACCATGGGAGGGGAATAACTAAGAATAAATATGAAAATTACTACATAAATACATATGTGGAAAATAGATCTATAGGGGAAAAACTGTATGCCTTAAAATGAAATATGGTATGAAACTATAATAGGAATTATGTATTATAGTCAAGTAAAAAAAAATCCTTTCCAAATAGCAGGGTCTCTAATGCCTTCCCTTTAAACTGTTAGTCTGGATGGGTAGGCCTTAATGGAAATTTTTATATCATGTTGAAATTATAAGGCTGTTATACAGGGTGAGTTTCAAGTTGGGATTCTCATATTTGTTTTGCTGTTGGATGCCTTAAAGAGAAGCCTCTGTGATATGTGGTTTATAATAAGAAATATATATTTGGTCTTGGTCTTGATCTGGGCACAGAGCTCCTAAAACCCTTAGAATCCCCTAAGTGTGAAGCGTGCTTAAACTAGTTTATTATATTAATAAAGGAACTTTGGAAAAGCCCCAGAATCACTAAAGAATGGAGGTTGGTTGCCAGGGCACCAACCTTGTAGTTAAAGTCTTGGATCTTTCATTCGTAATCCCCAAGCCCCAGACACATCCCTGAGAAGAGAAAAAAAGGACTGGAGATTGAGTTCAATCACCCAATGGTCCATGGAGGCCTTATTACACCTATGTAATAAGGCTTCCACAAAAACCCCTAAGGAAGGACCTGCCAGGGTGGTGAACAAGTGGAGGTGCTTTGTGGAGAGGGGCATGCCAGAGAGAGCATGGGGACTCCCTGTCCCTTTCCCATCCTTGCCCTGTGCATCTCCCATCTGGCCGTTCCTGAATTATATTCTTTTATAATAAATTGGTGATCTAGTAAGTCAATGTTTCTGAGTTCTGTGAGATGCTCTAGCAAGTTAATCAAACCGGAAGAGGTAGTCCTGGGAACTTCTGACCTGTTGTGGATAAAGAACAGGCTTTGGACTAAGATACACCTGAGCTTGACCCAGCTCTGCCACACTCTGCCTGATGCCTTTGAACAAGGTGCTTAAACTCTCCGACCCCATTGGTGAACAACAAGGTCACTGCATTGTGAACATTAAATAAAATGACAAATGTAAGTGAAAAGTGCCTCCTGCCCCATAAGCATTCAATTATCTGCTCCTCAAGGTGTAGTTGTCATACAAATAAGCCCATGTCAACACCAGTCATCCTGTCTGTTACAAGCACAGCAGTGGGCTTGGCAGAAGCAGATGCCATGAGATCCTGGGGACGCCACCACATGGACTGGCCAGGCTACTTCCAAGCAGAGAAGCATGGAAACGGGCCACATCTGCATTGGTGTGCTTGGGTCTGTTTAGCAAGCAGGCCAGAGCTCAGGCATTATGAGGAAGCAAATTCCCAAACCCAGTTTCCCATGGAAAGGAGTGAGAAGAAGTCATGGAATTTGTGCTTTTTGGCAGCTGCTCCCTCCTCAGGCTGTGCCCGGGCTGGTCTTCCTGTGCCCTTGGCTCCTGTTGACCTGTTCCCAGGGACCTTTGGCAGACCTGCTTTGCTGGACTTAAGTGGGATCTGTCCCAACCCCTGGGTCATTTGAGATGTTACCATGGAGACAGTCAGACCTTCCAGGAGCTGACCTTCTCAATACTATTATTCTCCATATTATTAACATACATCCCAACACACACAGACTCATAAGAACTCCCCTATTTAAGATTTATGGGACATGATTTGCAGATATGTTTTATTTCATGGGTGAATATTTTTGAGTGAGGCTATCTCCACAATGCGTAAAAGGTAAGAGTTGCAGTGTAAATAGATTTTTAGTGTCAGATAGATCTGACAATTGTTTAAGTCTAATGTAGTTGAGGTCAACTACAAATGACTCAGAGCAGCGATGGCAGGCCCGTGACTTTAGTACCTACCTGTCAGCCCTGCATTATTTCGGCCAGTCTTCAAAATGATCACTGTGGGATATTGATCACCTTCAATTGGTGGAAGCATTCAGTGAGCATATTATCTCACAGGAATGATCAGACACAGAATGATTGCAGAAAATTATAGATAAGGAGGTTGATAATTATAACCAAGGGCCAGAATGACTGGCCTGGGCAACCAAAAAGCAAAGGGCTCAGAACTTTCTTCTAAGAAGATCAGTTATGTTTCCACATCTGTTTTTGTTGGATGAAGGACAGCTTAATTGGGGGGATCAGCTCATTGGTGATTTGGAGGCCCACACACCCCAGTGGAGTGAAGTATTGCACTGGGTGGAAATTATTGGTCAAGTGTGGCTCATGAACACTAAAACCTCAAGACAATTTTCTCTAAAATGAGATAAAAAAATAAGATACTCAGCTCATAGGACTGTTGTGGTGGTCAAGATGTATACATGGGTTTGTGTAGCATCAGGAGCAGAGTAAGCACTTGAGAGAGTGTGAAAAAAATATTATATCAAACTCTTTTTATCATAAACCAGCTGCATGATCACCCACCAACAGAGACTCATGTTGGCATGGCCCCTTCCCCTCTGAAAATGCAGCTTTAGAAAAGGGCTGTGGGTAGGTAGTTTATGTTGGGGTCAACCAGGTATAGGAGCAAAGGTCTGGGGAGGCAACAGAAAAGGAGGAAAAGTCAATGCAATCAATGTGAATTACTCTAAAATGTGATATGAAGCTGGTCCACCCCAACAGGACATATGAAAAGAGGATTAAAAAAAATATCTCAGAATTGTCCACCCAAGGAACAAAAGGGAGAAACATCATTACCATCTCCCATCCCCCTGTGGCTGAGGATTGGTCTATGAGATAAAAGCTCTTACAAACGTCAGAAGTGCCATGCAGGAATGTCAACCAGGCTTCCAGGGGCATCTCACAGGAGAAGTTGGATAGCAGAGGCATGCTCTGGAGGTGATCTGCTGTCAATACAGTGTTGATGAAAGTCTACCTTCAGCTCTTCACATGGCCACGGTGAAACCAGAGGTAAGAAAGCATGGTAGGGCACTGCACCAATGCTGGCTGATGCAGATTTTTCCCTACTGCCTTGGATCTACCCTCAGGATGCATCTTCTTAGGCATCCATCATTCACTCACCTGTCTATAGCTTTCTGTTGCTTCCTCTCTCTCCCCTTCCAATTAACCTCCTTCTTTCAATTCTTCCTTGTATGTCTCTCAGATTTATTCCCCTTTCTCACATTCACTGTCATAGCTATAGGTATAGATCCACCCACCTAGTTTGGTTTAGCTTAATAGTTTCCCAATGGCCTTGACCGCTTCCTTTATTCCCCTCCAGTCCATCCTTGTATTGTTGCCATACTGTTCTCTTAATTGCTTTTCTCACGTCACTCCATGATCAGAAATGTGGTTTCCTACTTCCAGTAAAGTTTTAAACATAGATCAAGGGCTTTTGGAGTTTGAAGTGTCCTGCAAGGGGGTATAGCTATTTATAGTCAATTTGTTTATCCATTCCTTTATCCAATGATATTTATGAGAACCTGCTCTGCTCCTGGCCTTGCTCCAAGCACAGAGATGGAAAAGTGAAGGGCTCTGTCCATATGAAGCTGAGCTGATGTTCCAGGACACAAACATGAAATATGAAAAATAGTGACAACTGCCGAAACCAGTTTGGCTCAGTGGTAGAGCGTCTGTCTGCGGACTAAAAGGTCCCGGGTTCGATTCCGGTCAAGGGCATATCCCCGGTAGGGGGTGTGTAAGAGGCAGCTGCTCGATGTTTCTCTCTCATCGATGTTTCTAGCTCTCTATCTCTCTCCCTTCTTCTCTGTAAATTATCAATAAAATATATTTTAAAAAAGAAAATGAAAAGTAGTGACAACTTTTTGAACCTTTTTCTTAGGCAGGTGTTATACCCCGGGGTTGGGGAAGATTCAACTTAAGCCCTTCCCCCCAAATTTATATGTTGAAACCCGAACTCCCATATGACTGAATTAGGAGAGGGGGCCTTTAAGAAGGTGATTAAGCTTAATTGAGGTCAAATAGTTGGGGCCCTAATCTTACAGGTTTTCCTTGTAAAAGAAGAGACACCAGAGACCTCTTTCCACGTGGCACAGAAAAGAGGCCATTTGAGGACACAGCAAGAAGGTGGCTATCTTCAAACAAAGGAGAGAGGCCTCTCCAGAAATCAGCCATCCAACCTCCAGGACTGTGAGAAAGGAAGTTCCTGTTGTTTAAGCCCCCACTATATGGTTTGTTATGGCAGCAAGGTTATGGCAGCCTTGGCACAGTAAGACAATAAAAAGCAACAGAGCTAGTTGATGGAGAATAACTGGGTGAAGGGAGACTCTACGTTAGCCAGGTGGTGAGGAGAGTGTTCTCAGAAAGGTGTGACAGGCAGTCTCAAGAGGAAGTAGAATACAGATAGCATGCCGAAATTAGAATAGTCGAACTGCTATTATTCTTGTTTTTGTTGTTGTTGTTGTTGTTTTTTACAGAGGGAGTTTTTATGCTGATACAGGGGGTTCAGGACATGTGGATGATGTGCCTAAATGTCCAAATCCCATATCCATGGCCCCCTTCCCATTGCTCTTATTTGAAGGAGACTGTTGGTTGAGCTTCTAACTGGCGCTTCACTCTGCAACCCTATCACCAGCGCCTGGCCCAGGACCTCCCCCATGCCTGCTTGAGACTGCAGAAGAGGATTCCTGACTCTGCATGCGTGTTCTTAATTGCATATTCATAGAGTTAATTTCTCTTTCTCTCTGCATGCTCCCCAGGTGGTGAGAAGAAGCCTGACTACTCCATAATCTTCATAATCATTATTGTTGCCATAGTGACTAAGTGCCCCAGCCACTCCACCTCCCAGTGCTTGCCTCCCACCTGCACTTCACCCCATGCAACCACAGATTATAACATGATGATAATATAATCATCACGATGCTGCCACGTGCGGTGCATTAATCATGTTCCCAGTGGGGAGGGTACCTCTGTGGTCATTGATATGTGTGTGATCCAATCTTAGAATCTATGTGGCACAGACCCATCTACTGTGAGGGCCTGATGTCTGCTTCTTGGAAGGGTTCTGGTATTAGTAAGAGCCCCAAAAGGAAACAGAGGGCACACTCAAATTAGGATAATTCAGAGAGTTTTAAAATATTTCCTCCCACACATTGGGAGGGACATTGGGCTCACAAGGAATGATATAGTGGCTCAGGAGAAGTAAGGAGGGCTGGCTAGCAGACACAAGGTGAAAGCCATGCAGAGGAGCTGCCCTGAAAGGAGCAGTGAGCACCCGCAGTCCAGGTCCAGGGAGGGGGCAGGTGAGCAAATACTCTAATTGTGCTTGCTTTTCCTTATCTCCTACAGGGCTACCCCCAGCCCTCAGCAAAAGCAGCAGACACCAGAGCCCGTGGTTGCAGTCTGTATTAATCAAGCTTTTTATCTTCTACTAGAGGCCTGGTGTATGAAATTTCATGCCTGGGTGGGGGGCTCTATACGGCTGGTGATCATGGCTAATCAGGTTCCCCATCTCTCTGCCTCCCCCCTCCTCTTTCCCTCGTCTCCTGTGGCCACTCACCCCTGGTTCCCTGTCCCAGCCCGGGGCCAGTCCCAATGAGGTGATCAGGACCTGCCAGTCAGGGGAGGGGGTCAACTGCCACCTTGGCAGTTGGGCAGAGAGCTGATTGGGACATGCCAACCAGGGGGAGGGAGGTTGGCCACGAGCTCCAAGGAGGGAGCAGGCTCTCAGGCTGCTCCCAGGAAAGGGGTTGCATCTGCTGCTACCTACCCCCAATTCCCTGTCCCAGCCCAGGAATAGGGCCTGTGGGCTGGGGGCAGCTCCTGCTTTAAGCACCTGCTTCTTGGTGGTCAGTGTGCACCATAGTGATTGGTTGTTCCAGCTGTCCCATTTTAATCGTAGCTTAGGCTTTTATATATATGTATGTATAGATAGATAGATAGATAGATAGATAGATAGATAGATAGATAATTTGTGATGCATTTTACATCTTGAAGCTTTGTGGACTCTGGAAGTGACTCCTTCCTAGGGTTAGCTAATTTCTAGAGACAGCAAATAACGTGTCTGCAAGCATGCCAATTAATCAGTCATGAGTCCATAGCCCCAATCATCTCCTTTATCAAACCCTCACACACCAAACCAATATTCTCCCCACCCTAAATCACCCTATGACCAGGTACTGAACAACCAGAGACCACCCCTATACCCCAGAATGCACGGAACTTATCTGAACTATCCAACCCTAAGCTTGCTCAGCTGGTCTATCCTGTCTACTCCATCTCATCCCAGAAAACCACAGTAAAGGCTCTGGCCCATGCCCTCCCCTGGCTTCCTTTGCCTCCTGACCGACCCTGGTGCTTCCCCATGTGGCACTGCATGGCCTGGAGTGCCCCCTACAGGTGTTGTGTCCGATCCTCTTCTTTCCAGGCAGTAGCCTCTGTGTCTATCATCCACACTAAGAAATTAAATCCTGGATATAGTTCTGAACAGCCTGCATGGTCAGCCTCCCAGCACAGGAGCATGGGGGACGTGGTGAGCTGCTGTAAAGCACCCATCAGTCTGAGCACAGGGGACTTCTCAGCTGTTCTCTGAAAGACAAAGGTTGCTATCTTTGCAGACATCTGGGTGCAGGGCATTTCAGGCATGGGAATGGCAATGCAGAGACCGCTGTCTGGGAGGAGGCAAGCCCTTAGGGTGCTGATGCTACAGGTCAGGTGGCCTCCAAGTTCTTAGAGCTGCTCCCTCACTGTCTCGTGCTTGTCATCCCTCTCCCCATTGTCAGCTTCTTTCTGAATGTCTATTATCCAGCCTGTTGAGTCCTGAGCCCCCTCTGCTCACCCCCCAGTCCACTGTGAGTGACCTTTGTCTCTGGATTCTAACAGTTCCTGCTGTATTTACTGAACTCCCCAGGGTCAGGCATTTGATATAAATTATCTAGCTCAACCCTGATGCAAACCTGAAAAGAAGGCATGATGGCCCCATTTTCAGAGGGAGGAAACGGAATCTCTTCCATCACAGTGCTGGATCCTTACTTGCTGGCCTGCCTGTGTGCTGGTGGAGGCGAAGAACTGTGCAGCTCTGAATGCCAGAAACAAAGCAGGATGGCTGCTGCAGACTCAGAATAGTGTCTGAGCCAATTTTCCTAACTCGGAGACGAACCTTTTCCTGACTCTGGATTAAGAGATGAAGGGAAACGGTGTCATTCTCCAGACAGCGGCCTCCGTCGATTCCATGTGGGGTTTCCCTTGGACTTTCCCCAGGTAGCACAGATGGTGGGATGGAGGGAATATCTTCAAAACACCTGCCTCCTCTGAAAACTTGAGTTGCTTTGCAGTTCCCAATGGAACTTGCGCTGGAGAAATGCGGCCCCTCCCTATTGCCACCCATGCCTTTGGCATGTTCATGGGTTCTTTGTGCATTCCCAGGCTCCCTGGAACACTCAGAATCTCCGAGTGGCCCCACAGAGGGCCCAAACATGCAGGTGACACGTACTTTCTGTGTGAAATTCTGTAGAACAGCTGCTTCAATGTGAAAGCAGTATGGCCTCCTCATTGTCCTGAGTCAACCACCCCTGACTAAATAGAGTCCCAACTCTCATCAAAGTGCTTCCTAGCTTAGAAACTGGGCCATTAACCTGATGAATGAAAACCCCATTTATCTTTAATGGTAAGAGCTTATCTTTTCCCTGGCCCAATTTTTTTAGAAGAAAACCTGGAAACCATGGTATTCAAAATGGATCTTTCTGAACCCACCTGTTACCTGTGAATGGACACAAGGCTCCCCAGAGCCAATTCTCCCCTCTCGAGTAGGAATAAATCCACGTGTGGTTACTCCCACAGCAGTGGATGTGTGAGCACATTCTCTGTGGATACCAAGGAAGCTGATGTGGCTCCAGTCCATCCAACACCTCCTCTTGCTTGCTTCCTTGCATCTGGTCTCAGGTGTGCATTTTGTGCACCGGTCTAGATATAAATGATACCAGTGAGACATGCATGTGGAAGGCCTCTGGCCAGGCTGATTCCTGAGACATCATAACAGGTGTGGCTGAGCTGATGTGTCTTTACTTGGCGTTAATCACAACATCTGTTCAACTCCCTCCTGCTGACTTGAAATTTGGAATCATGGTGGGTGTTTGGCCGAATCTTCCTTTGGCTTTCAGTCCCCTGATTGCTCTACGGTAACTTGGGTTCCCAGTGAGAAGATTCCTGAGCAGAGACTTTTTCTTAAGTCTCTTCTCTCTGCTTTCATTGGGCATAGCAGCCTGCCAGGCCACGTGTCTGCACAGGCTGGTCTTCTCTCTGTGGGCCGGACTTTGCACAGCTCTGTGGGAACATCCTAAACCTTGGAAGGATCCTTGTCTGCGAGATGAAAACCTGGCCTAATGTCTGAAGAACAGTCTGGAAAGGCACTGGCTCTTGAGGATATTTGAATCCTGGGCCTTGTAGACACCTTGAACTCATCTGTCTGAAAACTCACACGGTCTTACTAAAAATGAGTCAGTCATCTAGGCTGGAGCCACAGCCAGTTTTATACCGGGTCTGAGTTGATTGGTGGGGGACGAGCCAGTGTTGCAAGAAGTGAAGCTGGTCTCACTCCCACCTTGGTGGACTGGCCAATGCAGTCAAGGTCAGACCTTGTCTCTGGACAAGGAAAGAGACAAGTGGGCTGTGGGCCTGAGGTGGAATGAGTCCTCCTTGGAACTAGGCCTTGGGACCATGTCCTGGGGCTGGCTAGGGCTGGTCTACTCTCCATTGTAGCTCAAAACAAGGAAAAGGCTGCCAGATTCAGCAAATGAAAGTATCAGAGGTCAGTTAAATGTAAATTTCAGATAAACACAAATAACGTTTTAGTGTAGGTCTGTCCCAAGGACCTGAAATTCCAGTGTTGCTGGGTGTCCCGTGTTTATCTAGCAACACTAGAGGAGGTCCCAGGCACCACCGTCCTTGCAGGGGAGCTGAGGTCATGAGGGGGAAGGACCAGATGCAACCGACCAAGTTCAGAGACAGCCAGAAGGGGAAAGGAGGCAGAAACGGAACGAAATTGGATCCAAGTGGGAGATGTCTGCCACAACAGAGCCCAGGCCTGGACAAAGCGTCCAAACAATAGGCCCACAGGCCACCAAGGCAGGCTTCCTCTCCAGAGGTTGACACCTGCATATTTTGGGGCTGTTATGCAAATTGAAATCTAATCTCTGAAGTCCCTGGGAATCTATCTCAGGAAGTCTAGAGGGAGATAAAACACACACACACACACACACACACACATACATACACACACACACACACACACACACACACACAACCTAGTCTGCTTTCCCTGCCTAGGATCAGAGCAAACCTTATTTCTTCTGGGTGTTGAGGACTAAACTCAGGCCTAGTGTTGGGAACACAGACACACACTCACCAGGGTACTCCTCTGCAGCCTGCTCAGGGCCAGTCCCCATCTCTGTTTCTCTTTGTCTCTGAAGCAAAATGCATATTCCTACACAGTGTCATTTAGGGTCTGGCCTAGAGACCTATTTCCTCCAAAAGTTTAGTACAAGTGGGAAATGCAAGAAAAATTCAGGAAAACATAAACTATGAATGTCTACTTGTTTTCAGGACACTAACGCCAGTGAGTGTGACTCAATGTCTTTCCATCCCTGGGGATGGAGCCCCGGGAGGTCACTCCCCAAAGACAATGGGAGGCTCCTGAGAGCAAGGTCATTGCCTGGTCTCCTACTGACACCTGGTAAATGTTTTGAATGAATATTGCTGTGAAACATGCAGATATGCACCCATAGATGGTAGGGTGTGTGCCCGGGAGATGTACAAACAAGACATTTAATTGTCACAACAGGCCTGTGGCAGAGCTGCTGGGATCAGCCCATTTCACAGGTGAGGGGAATGGAAGTGGAGGCCCAGAGAGACCAAGCAGTCTGCCTAGGTCACACCTGGCGAATTAGCAGTGGAGTGGGATGCAGACTCACCTCTGGGTCCATGTTCCTAACCACCTGGGTCCATATTAATCCCCCTCCACCCTCACCCTCATCCCCGACCCTGCCCCAGATAGCCGAGAGCAACATTAGTCATTACTGCTGAAAATGAACCATCCACTCAAGTTAGGGTAGACGTCCAAAGCAGGGTCCCATCTCCTGGACCCCTCCTGAGCGCCCCATGGTGGGTCATAGGGGTTGTGCTGGGGAGTGCTCCTCTTTACCAAATTCCGGACCCTTCTACCCATACTTTCTGTCATGGCCATCTATGGACATGGGGGCCTTGTTGAAGGCTCAAAGTGACTCCCATGACCTCAGGCCTCAGCTGGGGACCTGAGGAGCAGGCCTGGGGCTGTTGGTATTTCTCAGACAAACGTCAGCCTCAGCCGGGCCACTTGGTTTTTGCTGAGAACACCAACTAAGAGCATGTTGCCTCATCTTTTGAACCTTTAGGGACCCAAGGTCATGCCCTCTACATAGATGGGATAACTGACCCCATTGCATGAATGTAGCAAATGCCAGGCTCCCGCCCAGAAATGCTTCCAGTGAGAAAAAGCGAGGCCATTTCTTTGCCCGTGGGGCCCTGGGGATGTGCTTGCTTGCACTTTCCTGCCAGGTGGGCAAATAAACGTCAGATTTTCGTGGAACAATGATATATTTAGCGATTGTTAAGTTTAGACTTCCTAATTTTTCTCTGTTGCTAAACAACTACTCACAAATAAAATGCAATGTTTTAGCCCAAAATAAACAGAGCGAATAGTTTCCCAGATACCAGGGGAGAGAGCACCCTGCCTGGGTCTGTGCTCTGGTTCTCACACAGGGCTGAGCTGGCTAGGGTGCCCGCTGGGACCCGAGGCCAGGAACACAAGGGTCACTGCCTCTGTGTGACCACGTCAGAAAGGTCTGCTTGTCAGACTTGTTGCAGCCTCGCCAGCCCTGGGTTTCTCTATGTCCAATGCCCAGGATGGGAAGGGAATTTTCTGAGTCCTGGTTTGCCAGAGACTGACAGGTCAGGGAGTCCTCCCTGATGGCCAGGGGTGCTCTTTCAGTCAGTTCTAGAATGGAGGTCACCTTACCAAGGTGGCCGTTTCAGTTCCATTCTGTTGGTGCCTCCTGGGGAACATATGGGCTCTTGTGCTCCCCTCCCCCTCCCCCTTGTCCTGCTCCTGGGATTGTCCCCTTCCCCTCCTCCCACTCTCTGCTACCCCACTCTCTGCTCTGTTCTCCACCCACAGGGAGCCTGCCTGCTCCTCTTTCCACACCAGGGACTCCACATATTTGAAGATAGCCATCAGGTCACCCAAGTAAGAGAGTGCTAATTTCCCCTCCTACCTGGATGGCTTTGCAAATAACTGTTGAAAGGCTGAGTTAGCTAATGTGGCGATGACATAACTGGTAACTGTTTGGTTTAGATCCTTATCTCAGCTGATGGGCCAAATATATTCCAGCTGGATTAAAGATGGAAAGATTCTTTTAAAATGAAATCACAAAATAATAATAATAAAAATGTTTTTTTTTTAAAATAGCTACAAGAAAATGTAAGTGGAAAAAAATAGTCTGGAACTGGTTTGGCCTCTGTAAGCGTAAAACCCCGATCAGAATCCACGAAGGAGCCGTTCGCTGACCTGCTCACACCTGGAAGTAACAAGTACCTATAAGTTAAAGTAACCCGCACACATATTCAAACGTAAAATAGCACATTGGGCATGCTCTCAGCCTGTATGACAAGCAATTGGAACCCCTAATAAGATGGGAACCCTCTCAAAAACAATTTGAAACGTGACAGCGTGTTACTCATAGAATAATAAATTCACATGACCAGCAGTTACTGAAAATATTTAGCTTTGTTAATAAACAAAGAAATTCAAACTTAAAGCCAGATGTGTTTTTGCCTATTGGGCTGGAAAAGATTAGAGACGGATGCAACGCCTCATCTTGCTGCGGGTCTGGGAGGCAGGAGTGTGAGGAAGGGTGCTGTCCCCCTGCAGGGGCCGTGGCAGGGTGCGCCCACGAATAACAGCTGGGCTATTTATTACCCACCCCTCCACCCCCAGGCCTTTCAGTGCCTGAGAAATCGCAGTCCCTTCGGAATCTGTCAGCATCAGCCTGAGGCAATGGCACAGGTGTGGGTGTGTGCTCAGCCAGGAACGCCTGCACACTGGGCAGTGACCAGAGTGTGGATACGTGGCTGGGGAGTGTACACACCTCCACCACCTGGGAGACAGTCTGATGGTTTCCTTACGAGCTATAAGTGCACCTGCTGTGATGCAGGCATTTCACTCCTGAGTATTTACCCAAGAGCGGAAAAGGTAATATCCATGCAAGATGTGTACACGGATGCTCATGGCAACATCGTTGGTAAAAAACCAGCCACTGGAAACAGCCCAGTGTCATCAACAGGTGAATGGAGAAAGGGACTGTGGGGTCCACACAGCAGATCACCACTGGGCAATAACAGGGAAAGAACCCGATGAGCATGATCCGTTAGCTTACAGACCTCAAAGTAATGATGCCGTGTGAACAGTGCAAGACGAAAACTAGTGTTACTATGGGATCCTATTTCCCTGGAGTCTAAGACCATGCCAAAAAATCTGTAGTGACAGAAGCAGGACGAGTGGCTGCCTGGGGACAGAGGGGCAGGCCTGGGAGCGAGGGAGGGGTGAGGAAGGACCAGGGAGAGCCTCCGGAGGCGGTGGACACGGCTCCACGTCGAGTGTGGTCGTGGCTTCACAGGTGTGTGACACTGTCAGCAGTTATCAAATGCACACTTCTAATATGTGCCGCTTCTGTGTCAATTATACCTCAATCCATCTGCCTAAAATAAGCTGAAAACATGTGTAAAAGGGTTCCTGTTGTCTCAAGTGCTCTCTCTGCCTTGAGTGCATTCACACAGCGGGGCGGGGAAAGCTAGTTCACGTGAAGAATTCAGAGCAGCCACTCTTCCCGAGCCTGCCGTGTGCAGGAAGCTGTGCTGATGCAGGGTACTGGGTCAAGGGTGCATGCCTATGACAGTCCTTGAAAAACGTTCTTGAGGGGGAGGTGAGGCTGAGCTCCCCACCAGGAGGACCAGTCAGGCCCCAGGGAATGCTGGGAAGGAGGGGGGGCGGGCAGCGTCTGAGCTGGAGCCCATTCATTGGCAGAAATCACAGAAACTAAAGTACAAACAATACCAATTACAGCCACAGAGACTTCGGGACTCCACATGCCTTGGCAGAGCAGGGGGAGCGGGTCTCTCCTCACCCCCTCCTCCCCGAATAAGTGCCTTTTCACTCCCTGTACCCTTGTCTCCTTGCCTCGGGGCTGCAGACTTCCTGAGAAACCCCACAGCCCAGCTTGGGCTGTCAGGAAGCGTCTAGACCTGCCCACCTGGTTAGGTGCCCACCCCAGCCCCTGTGATCCGGCCCTCATCACACCGTATTGGACCTGCAGCTGATCGCCGGCCTCTCCTGGGCTGGAGGGTGCCTCCCCTCGGACGCGGGTCACGGCTTGTCAATCTCCGTGTTCCTAATCCTAGCAGTTTCTGGAATAAAGCAGGCACTCGACTACATTTGCAATAATTGATCATCGCAATAATTAATCAATACATGAATGGATAAAGACACAAAGACAGGGAGATTAGCTCAGGTAACGCCCCTCGGCCTTTCTCACCCGCGTCCTTTTCTGATAAATGTGACGAGCATGTGCTGCCCCACGTCTCGGGCACTCAGACTTCGGGGTGTCCACAGTCCTCCCCAGGTCCTCGCAGGCACCTGCCGCTCTCCATCAGCCCAGGCGCTTCTCTTAATCTTGCTCTTGTAATCTGTGTTACCAAAACAATTTGCAATTTATTTCAATATCCCAACTTTAAACACAGAACGTGTTTTTTTTTTTTTTTTTCAAAATACACTCTCTCAGCACCTTCAAACTCGGATTCAGTGCCTGGGGTCGGGGGCAGCCTCTCTGTACTCAGCCGTGGAAAACCTGCCTGTTACAGAGTCAGGTTGCGCTGATGGTAGCAGAGGGCTGACTGAAGCCATTAGTGACCTGGACAGCGAGGGGGACTCAGACTCAGAGGACACGTCAGAGGAAGATCGGATTAAACTGGGCACATTCATCTCAGACCATGCACTCTGGAGACCCCGTGCACTCTGGAGGCTGCGGCCTGTCACTCGCCTCCGCCCAGGCCCTGCCATCAGCCGCCACTGAACAGGGTTGTTTGCAGGTCACAAGTGGGCAGAGAAGGGCCAGACCCTGCAGTCTTCTGGGGGCAACAGCCTTTAGAGATTCCCCATGAAGCAGCTGGCCAGGGTTAGGGACAGATGCAGGGGCCTCTGTGTTTCTAGGCTTAGCAAAGAAGAGAAATGGAAAACCCGACCTTGTCCAGACAGGCGTGGGAATCTCACCAGTCAAAGGGCGAAAGTGAGTCCGTGGAAGAGATTCAGGGTGGGGGCACGAGTCAGTGAGAGACCAGGCGGGGGAAGTTGGAAACGAGGCACTTGTCCACCGGTCCTAGCGAGCAGGCTACGAGTGCAGTTGGGGCCTAGGTGCCTCTGAAAGCGTGTTTTTCTCACCCACAAACAGTACTCGAGAAAGTGAAATCACAGACAGACTCCAGGACCTCACCACTTCCCTCCATTTGTGGAAAAGAAGACTTTTAAAAACACATGCCTATTTCACATAAGCAGTGTAAAAATAACAGCTTAGAGACAAGTCATACCGATGGACCGAGATGATCCTGGGGAAGAAGCTCATGTGCAAAACATGAAGGAATGAATCAATATGGCTAATTCTATGAAGGCATGAAGTGCTAGGATCAGGGTGGTTCTCCGAGATCCAGGCATCACGGCCCTTCAGAGGAGGCGGCTCGCAGGCTCGAATACACCTACTTTCAAATTATTGTTCAAATCCTTCCCAGAAGGCCCTTGTGCTCTGCTTATTCTGGGATTACATCGACGACCACAGCAAAGCCCTACCCTAAGGTCATGCTGTAACCAGACAGTTGTCCTACAAAGTGGCCGGGACCATAAAGCAACTTTCCCAGAACATCAAAGGGAAAGAGAAAGAACCTTCAATACATGTTTTTTTTGAACAATAACATAAAAAGAATAATTTATTAGTTTACTTCCTCTCATACACCAAGAAGTATCTGAGATAGATTCAAAAAGGACATATTTAACCATCAGAATTTTTAAAAAAGCAGCAAAGCTACAAGAAAGCAAACATCAATCATAAAATCTCTTGAGAAGGAGGAGCTTTCATATTTTGAAGTGATAAAAGAAAAGACAAAGGAAGAGTTGCCAGATTCTGAATAGATCCATTCTTAAATGCCAGTATATCAAAACCATAACCAGGACCTCAGAGTGAATGGGTAAAGAAAAGGTAATTGTGGTAAATATGCAGACAGAGGGTTAATTTCACAGCAAAACACCCCTGGGAGAAAAAGGGGTGGGGGTCATGGACCGAGAAGTCACAAAAGGAAATGCAATTAGTAAACAAACACTTGGGGAAAATTTCCCACAGCACTAAGGATGGATAAATGCAATTAAAATAATTACATACCATTTGACCTATCAAGTTAGCAAAGCTTGTGAAAATAAACATGGTTGCCAGAGAAGGGACCTTAAAGTTACCAATGGACAGTGCTGCCCCGGAGCCGAGGACCATCTGTGGTGACAGACCAAGCCCTCTAACCTCTGGGGATCCCGAGGCAGTGAAAACAAATGCCAGGAAAGCTTCAGAGAGAAGCATTTTCATCACAACATAATTCACAAAAGTGACAAATGGGCCGTGTTATAAATGCCCCCCAAAGAGACACGTGGTTAAGGAAACACACTCTTTTGCAAAAGTGATTACTGATATTTTAAAAGGGTATACCACAGCCCAGGAAGTATGTCTGATGTGACAGAATGTTAAGTGGAAAAGCAGAACCCAAAGCTGAATACACGGTGTGATCAAATCCGTAATAAAATCCGTTTCCGTGGGAAGGTGAAAGAACACACCGAGATGTTTTTCTCATGGGATTAGGGTTGATTTACTTTTCATTTCATTCTACGTGCTTATGTTTCACAAATCTGCCTTACGGAGGAGGGCCCTGGCTCTCAAATTTTAATATGTGGAAGCATCCCTGCATGCTTCTTAAAAATGAGGGTTCCCGGACACAGAGGATCTGATCTATGAGACCTGGAAGCACTTTGTCTATTCACATTGTGGGGGATTGTCATGTCTGCAGTTCTAACCAATTCTCTGATACCAACTGGCATTCCACAGTTCAATTCAATTCTGACACTAACCACCCAGAGTCAGCATCAGGTCCCACAAGTTAAAGGGCAAGTTCCCCATAAAACTGCCCTCACTCCAGGCAGAAGTTGCCAATGGGATCCTGAGGATACCCCAACTTCTGTCCCACTTGACTATGAATTTGGGGATCCCCATGATTCCCACCTCATAGTTGGTGATTTTCTAGAACTCAGGAAAGCACTGACCCTTGAACAACACAGCTTAGAACACAATGGTCCATTTATACGCAGATCTTTTCCAATGGACAATTTAAAGAAACTTGAAAGCAGACCATGCAGGCTAAAATAGACTATGTGTAAACTTACAGTAGCATTAAATACCCTCAGTACTTTAAATGTGTTTTCTCTTCCTTGTGATGTTCTTAACATGTCCTTTACTCTAGCTCACTTCATGTGAGAATACAGTATATAACACACATACACGGTGTTGTTATCAGGAAGACTTCTGGTCCACATGGGCTAGTAATCCTTAAGTTTGGGGGAATTAAAAGTTACACATGGGTTTTCAGCTGCATGGTGGGTCAGCACCCCTGACCCCTGCAGTGTTCAAGGGTCGATTGTATTCGTGATTACAGTTTTATTTGAAAGAACACACAAAGTAAAGCCAGAAAGAAAGATGCACAGCATGAAGTCTAAGAGGGGAAGCCAGAGAGCTTCCATGCCCACTCCTCCCAGAATCCAGAATCCGGGCTCATCCTCTTCCCAACACATGGATGCATTCACCAACCAGGACGCTCCCTCACACCTCCAGGTCAGAGTTTTTATTGGGGGTGTTATCACCTACGAATGATTGATACCTCATTGGCCACAGGGTTGAACACACTCTGCATCTCTCTCCCCTCCCCAGAGGTCCACATGGGATAGGTCAAGTTCCAGCCCTCCTATCGCATGCTTTGTCTTTTGGGCCTGGACAGCTTCTCCTTTAAATGATCTACGACCCCACCTCATTAGCATAAATTCAGGTATGGCCTAAAGGTGTCCCTGTGAACCGCAGAGACAGTGGTATTGCTCAGGAAATCCCTAGGGGTTTGGACCTCTGCACAAGGGACGGGGCCAGAGGCCAGGGAAATTCTTTACTATGTCACAATGGCCCACGGCCAATAATTACTCTGACAGATATTACAATGCGCATTATTTTAATTTAAAAAATAAGGTTTAGGTTGTTGATGAAGAAGTTAAGTGGGGACACTAGAGGACAGGGCAGTAGGAAACCCTTCCCGTGGGATCTTGGAGCTGGGGCCATGATGGCACTAGGGGTTCCCAGCAGGAATGTTAGCTGAGGTGGTATACCCTGAGGATGAATGTTTGAACATCGACCCACATGTCACATTTCTGGAAGGAGTGCTGGGGTCCGTGTTCGGCGGAGATTAAGTTCTCGTGCAGAAGAGAGACCAGAGGGTCTATCCCATCTGCCCCTCAAGTGAGTGCTTTATAAAGTGTGTACAGCACAGCTGCTAATAGAACAGAAATGCCAGGGGACAGTGCATGCGGTAAGAACTATTGTTTTGTGATGCTTGTTTGGGTTTTATGTGTATGTTTAGTGTGTGTGTGTGTGTGTGTGTGTGTGTGTGTGTGTGTGTGTTTGTGTTTGAATAGCATCTGGGCTCCACAAGGAAGTGTGGCGAAAAACCTCGTGTCCCATTTCTGAAGCTGTGGCTTTCATTCGAGGGGCTGGATGCCATGGGCAGGTGACTGTCAGCGAGCAGAAAATGGGACAATACAGTGAGGAGCGACATGGACCATCCAAGAAGCAGGGCAGTGATGGAATGATGAGGTGGGTGCTGGCAGGGGCCACAAAGGAAAGGCCAGAAGGGAGAGACAGATGGAGTTCTGCAGGCAGACTCGGTGCCGGCCTGACATGAGCCTGGATGTGGGCCTAGGACTGTAGAAGAAACACCAGAAAGCGGGGGTGGGGGTGGGGGGTTGTGAGTGATACACTGACTGACAGGACTCACAGGACTCAAGTTTATACACAGGTGTGTCTGCCTACAGGACAGGGAAACAGCAAACAGGAGAACCAAAGCAGATGAAAATGAAGAGGGCAGAACGCTGGCCCACAGGGAGCAGAGGTCAGAGGAAGTCTTGGGGGACAGGAAAGAGAAGCCAGATCCTGGAAGGGAAGTTCCCAGGTAGAAACAAGAGCGGCCCCGCTGCTCTGCCCCCAAGGCCCCCTGTAATGCCGGTGGACCTCACTCACTCAGCTGCAAAATTAACTACGCCGGGGAATTCGAGAAAATCAATCAGCAATTTGTCAAACTCTGGAAAGAAGTTGCCGTCAACACTATAAGGACAGATCCAGCAGGAGCCAAGGTGATTAAAAGCCCGCAGGGCTGATTCAGGTAGACAGAGGCTGATCACAGGTGGATTCGGGACAGGATTGAGTGAGACTGGGAACCTGATACTGGCAGAGAAATGCACCCAGCCCGGTAAAAGCCAGGCCAAGTCATTACCAAAAGCACCGAGAGCTGGTTCCTTGGTTAAAAAATAAAACAAAGGTAGATGTTCACCTTAAACCATACCCAAGTAAAATGTAGGCCAACCAATTAGTTAATAAAAACAAACAAAAAATATTGATATAATCTCTGCCTAAAGAAGGGCCTTCTAAATAAATAAAGCACTTACATAAATTATTTTTGATATCCACAAAGGGGGAGCAAACCCACAAGAATGCATTGCAAAAAGTGAATGGGGGCACTTCAGAAGGGGAGGGCCAATGGCATCAACCGCTGGGTGAGTGACATATGATCTCCGGGGTCCCTCCGGAACTGGGCCTTGAAGAACCGCGGGATTTAGACAGGTGCACGTTGGGAAGGGAGGGCCAGGTGGCCAGGACAGCATGAGGCGGGCCGGGGCAGGGGGACAGCCAGGCCTTCAGCTGGCCCGGCTTAATTATCAGGTAACAAAAGTGCTGCATCAACAAAGACCACCTGGCCAAGTGATACCACCTGCCTAACTTCATTCCTTGTGACTGTCAACACGGACATGTGCAGAGCCTTTGAAAACAAACTTAATTATCCAGCAAATACCATCCGCTCTGCAGGCTCCCGGGTCTAACCCACACACCCGGCCCAGGATGCCGACTTTGCCAGAGAGAATCGCCACCTCGAGAAAGCGAACGCAGATATCGCTAAGTGCTGCGGGCAGAGCCGGTTTTCTAGTTATTTCCTCCTTCACCAAACACACCCCAACAGCAGCTTTCTGCATTTTATCCGGAGAGGCGGGAGACCCTTGGAGGCAGAGCCCACCCGTCGGGGAAGAGGAAGCCACGGATGAAGGCAGCAGGGACAGGGGACAGGGGCGGGACACCGGGCTCGCTGCTGCCCTCCCAGCTGGGACTTCAAAGGGACTCTTCAGTCTGCCCTCAAATGCAGCGGTTTTGTTTCATTTCCGAGCGCTTTCTCAGGAAACAAATACTCCTGAAATGCCTGGCAGCCGGAACGAAGTCCCTAATTTAGAGGCTGCGTGCCAGGCCCCCTTTGTAAAATGGCATTTTATTTCCTGATATTCAAGGAAGAAACTGGACCCTTAGACAAAAAGGTTAGGGAAAACTTCCTTCTCGGAATTACAACCTTGTTTTTGTGTCCTGTCCCCTCGGCTAAGATGTCCACAGGAGGCGGGGAGGTGGTGCGGCCGCTCAGCATAGACTGGCTCAGAGGTCCTGTCATGTCCACATGAAAACGTGGTTTTTCTTGTTGGAAAATCCTCAAATTGATGCCATTCAGTTTGAAATTCGGGAGATGCTGACCATCCCTCTGCTGCACCCAAGGCTCACCCATCACCTCAGGCGTTTCTCCTTCTCCTCCTGTTCTCCCAGGCAGGAGGCCCGACGGCAGGCCAGGCCAGCAGGACAGGGGGCTGTGAACCTTCCCGTGGGAGCCCTCCTCTGAAAGATCAGAGGCCTGAACGCTAATTCACAGCGTGTTATTAACAGCTTCTCACTGTCCTTTTAATCGGGACCCTCTGTTTAAGGAGCTGATTAGAGGTGTCCTTCCCAACCCAATCTGCTGCCTGGAGGGGGGACACGTTCCCCTGGGAGGCAGTGTTGGGTGAGGGACCCTCTGAGGAGATAAGGATTTTTTATGATTTCGCACCAGAAGGATGCAGACACCTTGTTCAAAGCCGAGAGCGCGTTAGCATTTGGAAGGAACCCAGACTTGCTCCCAGTGCCCAGGGATTCTGTCCCATGGAAGCTTAACAAAAAGGATTTTCTCCACGTCCCAGGGAAAAGTGCAGAGACAGGGGAGTTTCCCTTCATGATGGGCAGGAGGTACCTGGAGCCTGTTGGTGCCAACAAGAGAAATGTGAGTACTGGACAGAAGGCGCTGGTCCTGCCCCCAGCCTCCCCACTGCTCCATCCTGGCCAGGCCTCCCTGCTGCCCCTGGTCCTGACCCCAGCTCAGTCCTCTGAACATGCCTGGCACAGCATGGGTAAGGTGACCAGAAGTCCCGCTTTTGGCGGGACAGTCCTGATTTTTAACAATTTGTCCCGCATCCCACTGTGTTTTAAAAAAAAAGTCCCGATTTTTGGAAAACGCCTGGGGACGCGGGAAAATTGTTAAAAATCGGACTGTCCTGCCAAAAGCAGGACGTCTGGTCACCTTAAGCATGGGGACACATTAGTGTAGTCCAGGGGTGGGGGACATCCAGCCCACCACGGGCCAAACAAGGCCCACAAGGTCACTTGGTCTGGCTGCCCAGGAATTAGGGGTGAGTTCATTAAATGTTTGACCAAATATAGCAGGCAATTCTTTCTTCCCTTCCTCTTCTTCCTTCCCCTCCTCCCCTCACCTCTCTCCACACTCCACAACCAGAAGCTGAAGCACCGGGCACTGGGCATCACAGTGAAGCAGGCCTGGCTTAGTCAACTCTGCCCCGCCCATCTGAGTGGCCTCAACCAAGTCTCCAAACTCTCCACTCATATGGTTCCCTGTCTCCACAATGGAGGACTCAGCAGGCCCATCCAGCTCCCCCTGGCTTCCATGGGTCTAGTCCAGCCTTGGGCAAACTACGGCCCATGGGCCAGATCCAACCTGTTCAGCTGTTCTATCCTGCCTGCACAGCCGAAAGAGCGGAGGGTTCTCTTGCTCTCTCCTCCGCTCCTTCACCAGCAGCCCAAGATGAGAGTGCCAGCATGGTCAGGTTGCTTTTGTTCCGGCCCTCCGGTCCAGTTTAAGAACCCATTGTGGCCCTCGAGTCAAAAAGTTTTCCCACCTCTGGACTCTAGTCTCTGCTGCCATGTGGCCTCCTGGCTTCCCTCCAAGGCCTCCTCTCTGCCCAGCACCCCCCGGGAAGGAAAACAGGGATCTTTCCAGCCCAGGACCCCCGACCTCACTGGATTCTTATCTCTGCTCACTGCAGCAGGGACTCCGCCAGAAGAGGTGCTCTCTCATCACCTCGTCCTGAGAGGCACTTATCCGGACTCTGTGAGGAGGAGAGGGGACAGAGACAAGGACCACTATTCTCCAGCACTCCCCAACCACACCTCTGGTTTCTAATTTGGAGCAAAAACATTCATCCAGTCACCCTCTGGTTTCTCTGTGTATAATTCTCTTCCTGGTTGGGGCAATGCCAGACCAATGCCCCCATCTAAATGGGGGAAGTTCCAGGCTTAAGCTATGTGTGTGTGTGACAAACACAGGGAGTATTAACCTTGAGCCATCCTATCCTGTGTGTACATGCTGATAAGTCCCTATCCCCCCCTTGTGGCCCTACGGCCACCTGGACACCCCTAGGTGTCCCTATGGCTGGTGACCCAGCAGGCACTCCAAGGTCACCAGCCGTAGCCTGCAGGCTAGGCCTTCCCTTGGCCTCCTCACAAGGCTCACATGCATGGAAGGCTCACACTGACATGTCACCCTCTATTCTCAACACCCAACCAATTTCAATCCCACAGCTTCCTGCCGCTGAACCACAAAGGCCTTCCCACAAAGAGCTGGGGCTCTGAGTCCCTGCTCCCTGACACCTAAACCGGTGGTCCTGCCTGGTAGAGGCTGCAGGGGCAGCAGACAGTGGGCAGGGGGCCCAAGAGGCAAAGCCCGTCTCAGAGGGAAGGGCTGGGTGCACGCACACACGTGCGCCTGGAATATAGAACATATATTGTGTATTATATGTATATCTAGTTCATTTCTTAAGTCAATCACCAGGACAGTGTTTTGGTGTCTTCATTAAGTCTGGAATTAGAAGGAGAGGATCGTGCAGGTAGACACTGGAGCCGTGTTCTCCGGTGGGATGGCGCCTCCTTGCACCAGCCGCTCCCAGCCATTCTGCAGCTGCCCCAGGCACCCGGCTTGGGAAGACTGTGCTCTTTGGGTGCCACAGGAGCAGCGACGGAGGCTCAGCGGCCCGGCCACCTCACACTCGCAAAGTTGCTTGGGTTACATTCCCACCACATCCCAATGTGTCAAGTGGATTGGGCTTGTTGTTTCTGGAACACATACCTCCCGGCATCCTGAGCGCTGCCTCTGTGACGCGCTGCTGTCTGTCGGAGCCAAAGGAGTCGCACAGGGCTGCTGTTTTCATAGGCACAGCCACGCGGCGCTCCGGCTCTCTGCGGCTTTTCTCATAATGTTTTTTTTAATATATTACAACCACTTGTGTGAGCCAATGTCAGCTGTTAGAGGCAAAGAAACACCAGAATTGCCATTAAAGAGCAATAATGAGCTGGGACACTCACTTCCAGGTCTCTGTGCAGAACCTCGTGTGACGACAGTAAGCCCCCACATGAGAGTAGCGCCTCGTGGCGTCCAAGAAATTCCGCGGACACATCCTGGGGAGACGGAGCCCCGTGGGACACGGCAGCTGGGACTGCTTTCATTGGTAAGGGGCTGTTCCGGCTCTCCTGCCGACCTCAGGCAGTTGGAGCAGACTTCACGCCACGCCCTTGCTCTCGCACTGGAGCTGACAACAGGTGAAACCCCTCCTTCCTGCCATCACCAGGCCCCATCAGCTATGGCCAGCAGGAAGCTTGTCACAATCGAGCCAGGATCTGCAAGAAGCATTTAGTTGACAAATGTGTCACCTTCCTTTTTATAGGTATGGTGCTTGCTGGAGACTCCTGGTTGTGCCAGCTGTCCTGGGCGAGGCAGAATTCAGGGGGGAAGGAAGAGGAGGCTGTGCTTGCTGGGGGCTTCTCACCTTCCTCCGCCTCCTGTGTGGGGGTGGGGGTGGGGGTGGGTGGGAGTGATTCTCCCAGCAACCAGGTGGGGACTGGGACTGGGACTGGGACAGGTAGGTGGAGGCTGCAGAGGACCACACAAGAAAGGCACCAATCAGGGAGCTTGCCCGCCAGAGCCCTATGCTGGGTGTGCCCGAACAGCTGTCGCCTGAGGCCCTGGCATCACCGTGACAATCTCCCTGAGCTAATGTTTATTGATGCTGTTTTCTGTTAATTAAATTAAAGCTCTTTCTGCAGCCCTTGGGCAGGCAGGGCTGCCTGGTGGGAGAAGGGGGGGCTGTTTTCCCAGGTGCTGGGTGGGGTGGCAGCCAAGGGAAGTGCAATGTGATCCCCCCAAGTGTGAAGCTCCCCCCCCCCGGAGGCCCCTCTGTCACCAGGCCGCACTCGGGTTTCAGCCCATCTTGCTTCAATTCAGCGCTTTATGCACAAAATTTCACTCAGAAAAATAAAACCCAGGCCTAATGATTCCGATTGAAAATTACTGCTCTCTAACATAAAACATATTAAACGTCATTAAATTTTATGGGTTACGACTCCCCAGTGGACAGCACGCCAGCCCTCCGTTCAGGAACCGCCGGTGTGGTGAATTGGGATCCGTGTGATTTATGGAGATGATCAGAAATGTCATCAGAGTGGCTCCACTTGGGCAGATGACAGATCCAATGAGAACCTGATCTGGCCCTGGCCGGTTTGGTGCAGTGGGTAAGGCATCGGCCTGCGGACTGAGGGGTCAAGGGCACATGCCTGGCTGCAGGCTCGGTCTCCAGTAGGGGGTGTGCAGGAGGTAAGGAGGTAGCTGATTGATGATTCGCTCTCATTGATGTTTCTATCACTCTCTCTCTCCCTTCCTCTCTGAAACCAATAAAAAATTATATATTTTTTTAAAAATCTGATCTGCTCAGTGTCAATTACTGCAGATCCCTTTCATTTGAAGGCTCCACATTTGCAAATTTGCTTTGTGTATCTGACTGCAACCTCACCACTCACACACTCCGGGGTCAGGCGTGGGCAGGTGCAGAGCCGGGAATGAGCCCTCCAAAATCATGTCCCCAGGTGAGGTCCATAGAGAGCCACGTTGGGGGGGGGGGTTGCTTTGCATTTTTGTGCCCTTTGGCAGTGATTTCACTGGCCCCAAGTGCGGTGCCCAGGTTCTGGGGGTAGTAGGATCCCTGAGCTCCACAGGGCTGTGTGGAGCCTCACGGAGCAGATGTGGGTTAGGTGCGCTTTGCTCAGGCCTGTGTGCTGGTGCTGTTGGCCGCTCAGTGTCAGGGAGTGAGGGTGCCCAGCACGGAGCAAACCCCTGTGTACCGGAGGCTGCTCTGGGAAGGGTTCAGAGACACCTAGCATGCTCGAGAGCCGAGGAGAATGGAAAAGCAGCTATATTTGCAGATTTGTGAGATAATGACTGATTTTTAAAGGTGTTGTGGCAAAGGCATTGCTGTGAGGCTAAATTAAAAGCCAGAGAAATGTATGGTCACCGTTGCCCAGGGTCATGCAAGTGTTAGATCTTTCTCAGCAAGCGTTTTATTATAAAGAAACACGGTATATAATTAGTTATTTATGATAAGTGCCTATTAAACAGGTGCCTTTAAACAGAAACACAGGTGAGACAAGGTTACATATGGAACAGCTGATGAGGATGCTGTGAGGAGAGGCTCACAGGAAGCTTCCCCCACACTTCCAGGCGGGAGCAGGGGCTCAGAGCTCCTTACTTCAGAGTCTTTGCTGACGGGATAGGCAGCAGCCACTCTGAAGAAGAAGGGGGGGCTGTGGTGGTTTTAGTTACCAAGTTGTGCATGAAGCAACTTAAAGATGGAATGAGAGGGGACACCCATCTGCCATCCCATCTCCTAGAGAAGAGGACAGTTCAAATGTTGCTTCATGCCTTTCCTGCCTCCTTCAGGGTGTCCGTGTTGGCATATGCCCTGTGCCCTGGCCGGATCCTGCTGCTTCCTTTTGTGCTGTGACCTTGACAGCATTGCCTTTTTCAATAAACATCCACCTTCAACCTCCTTCTTCATAGCTGCATGGTATTCCATCCAGTATTAACCCTGGTACCTGAGCCTAATCCTCTACCTCCTTCTCCACAGCTGCATAATATTCCATCCCGGATAACCCTGATACCTGAGCCTAATCCTCTACCTCCTTCCTAGCTGCATAATATTCCATCCCAATTAACCCTGATACCTGCGTCTAATCCTCTCTCGAGGGATGGAGTTTCCAGGGATGGGGTTGCAGATCGTTCACTGCACAGCAGCACCCGGCAGAGGGCAGATGAATGCAGTCCACATGGACTTGGGAGGACACGCTTCCTAGCTGGAGCCGTGTCTTTTTGGAGGAAAGGATGCGTGTCAGCCCCTGAGCCTGAGGGTTGGGTACCCAGCAGGCATAACTTCCTCCATTTCCTCCAGCACTTCCCACAGGTCAGAGAAGTCCCTGGTTGGACATTCAGGTTATGGGTCAAAAAGACAGGAAGGCCGTGAGCTGGTTCCCTCACAGCTTCTCCTGGCTCCAATCTCTGTCATTAAGTGTTGATCAATTCTGAGAAGTGGAGTAACTAGGTTAGAATAAAACTTTATTCCCTGGAAAGCGACCATTTCAGTCATTCTCACTGACTTGTGAGTGCTGAGAAGTGGCCAGCTTTCTCGCTTGAACTTGAACGAGAACAGAGCTGTTTTTATGCCAGAAACTCGGCCTTTACCCACACTCTCTCAGGAAACCTCCCCACACGGCAGTTTCTTCTGAAAAATTAAACGATCCAATTGGCCACCCTCAAAGGTCCTTTTCCGCCGTAGAAAAATAATTGTAACATTGTGTGTGCTAGACTTGACTTTTATTGGGGCGTTTTTAATATCGGCATTTTAACCAGGAGCGTGTCTTCATTAAAATTCTGGACCCGCGTTCCCCAGACCCTGTGGCTCACCGCCTTAATGAGTCACTGCTGTGCACTGTTATTGGGGTTTCATCTGCAGACCCCTCTGCCTTGGGCGGGAGAGACTCAGGGCCTGACAGACCTGAGCTGGGAGACCCTGGGCGGGGCCTCAATCCTCCTGCTATTCATCCGTTTCCTGTCTGAAGAGTTAAGGCACAAACCAAATACATAGAGAAACACTATAAAATGCATTATTTAGTTTCAAAAAAAACATTTTCTCTCTAAATGGCTGAGTACGTGTTCTCTGTTTATCCTTCCAGGCAGGAGCTCCGTGTCCTGCCAGCACCGAGCCCCGGCACCCACCGCACACCTCCGAGGCTGCACGGGGAGCAGGTGTCACCAGGCCGGGCGAGGCCTCTCCACCTACAGTGAGCTCCAAAAGGTGACCCCCCACCAGCATGCCACCACGCAGGGGTTCACTCTCCTCTCCTCCCCGTCACCCGTGGACACGGCCAAATGAATGAATATCTAGGACAACTTCATTCCAAGCGGGGCTGGGAAGTGTTATAATCTGTATAGAACCGACTGAGCAGTTCACCGTGAGACCTCAGGTTTATGGAGAAAGGACAGGTGGCACCTCCCCTTCCCCAAAGTGGGTGACGGCTGCCTTGTCTTCCAGGATTGGGGACCCCCTGACCCTCCACGGTTACGTCAAAGAGACCTGTGCCTCCAAATCCCCTACAGGTGTGGGTGCTAGGAGGGCTGTCCCATCCTCATGGATTGCCCTGATGCTCAGGGAGACAGGATGGGTCAACAAAAGGAGAACGACGAAGGGTGATACTTAAGCCAAGAGGGAAGCGCTGCCCCTACAGCAGCTGCTCTGGGGTTCTCACAGCAGCCTTCCCTGCCCCCGCAGGTCCAGGGTCCAGGCCTCCCAGGTCACACAGAGAACCAGCTGACTCTCTTCCTGGTGAAAGTGAGGCAGCACACAGACGTTTTCTCTAGGTAAGCCTAAATCAAATTAGTTTGGAGAATGGCGTTTGCAGCCCAATTTCTAATGACTGTGCACGCGTGGGTAAGGGCCGTTTTCCAATGAAATATCATACTATCTCGCTCATAAAAAAAAGGGGCAAAGGAATGAGGGTGGCAGTGATGGATGCAAAGATGCTTACTGTAAACAAAGCGCATGCTTTCCCCAGTCCCAGCCCACTTTTAATTTGGAGGCCTCTGGTCAATATTTCCGTGGATCCTCGTTTCGACACGGAGTAGTGAGGTCAATAACCTGACTTCGTGAGTTCCTACAATCCTGTGAGGCGGGAATGAACTAAATAGCTCCTATGGAAGGGAGGGTCTTTTGGTCTGACCACTTTCTCCTGGCATCTGTGGGAAAGCAAAGATGTCTGAGGCCAGACTGGAGGTGGGGCCTTACAAACCAGGGCACACCCTCGTGGGGCCGGAGTCTGGGTCACTCCCAGGAGACCCCCCAGTGACACGCTGTCCACCAGCATCTGCAGACTTGGCAACGCCCTTAAACCCACCCGTCTTCTTGGTGAGGTCCAAGGCCAGGCCTCTGGGGTGGTTCAGGATCCGTTGTTTTGTTTGTTCTCTTATTTTTCGTGGTGGAAGCAGAGAAAAAGCCATTTGTGAAATGTTTCAATATACAGGATAAAAGGGAGAGAGAAAGGAAAGGGAAAGAAGGTACCTGGGAGGACTCACACCCAGTCCAAGGGCTGGCCTCCCTGCACATTTCCCAGTGTTGGTAGCAGATGCGGGAGTTCCCGGAATGCGGTTGTGGTCGCAGTGTGTGGGATCCATCTCACGTCCGGTTTTATGGAGTCACACCAGAACCAGAGCATTTATAACGGATGAGGGAGGAGGTGTCAGAGCGTGTGGACACCCGTGTCAGCCTGCGAAGAGCAGCTGTGCTGCAGCAGCTTCTTTAAAAACAGCAACGAGAACATCGGTAGACTGCAGAATAGGAATGGGACAAAGTCATGTTTTTGTAGCAAAGCGCTTGACAACCTCTCAGTGTGTCCTTTTCTATGGAAATAGAACCATGAGTGGGTTTGGCTCAAGAGTGGACCATGGTTCTGGGGGCGCTGGGTCCTGCTTCCGCCTGTGGCTGTGCTCATCCCCTGGGCTGTGTCCACCTCTGGCCCAAGGACGTGGCCCAGCCCAGATGGTGGGGGTAACCGGGAGCAACTGAGCTTGCTCCTGGCTCCCTGTCCTCCCTACCTCAATCCTGCCCACCCCAGCTGGTTTGGGCCATTGTCCTGTGCTCTGCAGGCAGCGGCTCGGCCTGCTGAGTCCCCCTGGGCCTGACCCTCTTCCTGCACCCCTACTCTCTCTGACTCCCCTGCTCTGGGCCCATCTCTGCTCGGGCAGCTCCTTCTGATTGCAATCCATTCATCTCAGACACGCCACGGGGCCTGTTGTAACTCATTTATATGGCAGAGAAGGAGGAGTGAGATGGCTGTTCTCAGAGGAGGCTTGTCAGACGTCCTTGGCGAGCTGCTCTACCCAGCACTGTTGTCGGACCACCACCTCAGAGCCACAGTTTCTTTCCACGTGTCCATCACCTGCCTGCACGCTCCCGAGGAGGCAAGACAGACGCTTTCATCAGAAAGAGCTGATTCACTCTGTGGTTTTGGCACAGTTTCCCACACGCCACACACTTAGACCATCCTCACGAACAAAGCACCTGCGTGCCAAGTCCAATTGCATGGCCTGGGGCGGGAAGGCGGGGGCACTCCGCACACGTGTTTCCAACAGCCACTAACAAGAGTAGCCTTCTATCTGCACAGGATCTCAGGTCTTGGGATGGCTGGGCATTGTGGAGGCCGCCTGGGGACCCCAGCCACATGGGAGCAGTGCCCAGCGAGGACAAGCTGGGCTTCCCGTGGGTGGTGAAGTGGCTCCTAAATGTTTCTTTCCTCCTTGAAGACCAAGTTCACGTGAACAATTCAGAGAAAACGGATCTGCTCCTCCGTTGGACAGAAGTACCTCGCTGGGCGGAGCTGGCCAGCCGTGGAGAGCCACAGCCACGGCGCCCGCCTCGGAGGTGGCAGGTGGAGAGGGAAGCCTTGCTGGGCTGCAGAGATGGCGCAGCTTGTCCAAGCACAAGTGGATGGACAGTTGGTTGAAGAGATGCTGCCGGCGCCTGGTGATGCCAGGGGAGCTTCAGGGACCAGAGGATGGAGCTCTAGGGAAGAGAAGCCACTGTCTCCCAGACTCTGGAGAATGAGGGGAGCAAATAGAGGTGCTGGAATGGAGAGCACAATGGTTCACCCTGAGGCTGAGCGGGGTCCAGCTCCCAGGGCCCTTCTCCCGGCCACAGAGGAGCTGGGCAGCTGTTCCTCTCCCCACCTGGCACCGGGCACCGATGGCTGGAGAACCTCTGCCCCTCTGCTTAGCCAGAGGTTCATCCTCAACCTTCCAGAAAACCAGCATGTAGTATTGTCCTCCATCGTAAGTGAACCACGGTGAGGCTGGGGGCGGGGTAGGAGGGCGGGGAATGGCAGGTATAAGGCTGTGAAAGCTGGAGGAGCTCCCCACCACTGCCCAGCGTGCTGCTCAGGAGGGGGGTCTGAGAACACAGGGTGCTTTGAGTCAGCCCAGGAAGTTCGGGGAGAATGCCCAGAGGAAGCAGAGCGGGGGACCCGAGGGGGTTGAGGATGAACCTCTGGCTGGAGCCTTGCCCTGGTGTCACTGCCTGTTTTGAGTTGCTGCCCTGAGCCGCTGACTAACCCCATGCTGGCAGAGAGTTCCATCCGGGTTCATGGCGTGGGATGGCAGCACATTCAACAGCTGGTGACGTGCACACCCAGCTCCTGCCATTGCTCTGGTGACAGCGCTGCTGGCATTTCTGTAAACCCTCGTGGGAGGGGGGGGACTCAGGCCTCCGTCCCGATGCACAGGTCTCCCCTCTCACTCATCGAGTCCCTTCAACTCTTGGTATCTGGAGAAAGTTCTCATCCTGAATGAAGCAGGCAGAGCACCCCAAGCTGAGCCTTCTTTTCCTGACAATCCCCATACCCCCAAGTGCTCCAACATCTGCCTAGCTTGTCAGAGCTCTCTGCTTAGCTTGTTTCTTCTTGGCTTCCACCTCCAGAGCATCTGGGTCACAGTCAAGGTTCTGGATCTGGTCTGTTAAACACATCCCCACGGGCAGCCAGTCAAGCCCACCCCTGGATACCAGACCTGCTCTCTGAAGGTATCTGGGGCTCTAGTTGAATTTCTTTGGAATTCTGAATTCACCCCAAGTTCTGCCCAGAGACCCTATGCCAGGTACATGCCATGACCACAGACATCAGCTAGGTCACCCTGAGAAGAGCCTTATGAGTAGACAGTTGGCCCTGTTGCATTGGGCAGCCCGCATCCCCTAAACTCTGACTCCACCCCCTGACCGCCTGACCTCTCTCCTGCCAGGCCAGTTTGATACCCTCATCCCACCTGGAGGCTGCTTGCCCAAGCCAAAAAGAGGCGTCACCTGATGTTTCTGTTATTAGTGGAAGTGTAGTTTTTGGGGTGCCTCAAAGAAAAGAATTTCCTGAGGCCCCTACAGGAAGATGGGATTTCATGGAAAGCTTTATTGACGATGTAAAATTAAGGGTCCCATCTTTGTCCGTCTCTCCATGGAAGAAGTCCAGTCTTGTCTTCAGCAGGGCCAGGATTAAGGCCACTGCCCAGAATTTCTGTGCCATATTAAAGTCCGGTCCAGCATCTGCCTCGCTCAGCTTGTGTTCACAGCTGCAGTCCATTGCATGTGGGGTCTACATGGCCACGAGCCATGCAGCTGTTTAAGGCCACGAGGCTATGGAAAGAGATGAGGCGAGCACATGGGCGAGTGTGGGTCATGGAACAGGAGAGCGAACAGAGAACAAAAGCAAACAAGCAAGAATGAACAAGAGAGCCCAAGAGAGGGAACTCCCTGTTTGGGGTTTTTAACTAGGAGCTTCTGTGAACTAATCAATTAACTCTCCAAGATTTTGCACCTGCTTCTGATGGAGTCCACCCCAAGGCCCATCCACTGCTTCCTAGGTTAGACTGACGGGCAAGCAACTTCTCTCCATCATCCAGACTTCATTGCCCACGCACCCGTCACCCCCTTTGCTTGATCCCTTCCCTTCCCCCAGTGAACTTCAAGGGATGGACCAGTGGTTCTCTGAAGAGCATGAAGCTTAGTTTCCTAGTGAAGCTGCCAAGATGGCCGTGCTCAGCACGTCTGGCCTCCCGTTTGATTTCTTTCCTTTTATTAATATTAACTAGCCAATTACGATGATAACACATCCAGACGGAAAATGTTATGAGTGCAGCATGCACCCAAAGTTGGAATGTTGATGCAGGCAGCGCATGACTGTGCCTTTAACATAGGCGTAGAAAATAATCCATCAAAGTTATAACCTGTGAACACTGGTCATTAGCAAAATTAGGCACTAGTCTTAGCTTGCTGACCACACCAGGACCCAGGACTCCTGTCCTAGTGACAAGAGTTTGGAATCAGAGTCTTACAGGAAACAAGGAAGCAGGAGTCCAAGCCCTGTGTGTGTGTAAGGCTCTCTTCAGAAGTGGCCTGCACAGAAACCCTCGTCTGTGTCCACTAACTTCGTACATGCTTACGTTTCTTCCTGTACCTGCTACTAATGTAGGATTTAATATTTCCTTTTAGAAGTTTTGTTATTTACGGCTAGACCTCAGCGGTGATGTTTATGCCAGTAAATCTCTCAGGCTTCTCATATACGTTGCCCAATCCCTCCACCCCCAAATAATCCAAACCAAAAAGCTGCATCAGAAATTAATAACCATGATCATAAATCAAAGTGAAGTTTTTATCCTTTCATTCTGCATACGCCATCATGACTAAATGAGGACCCCAATGCACACAGGACTTAATCAAAAAGGGAGAAAAAAAAAAGCCTTCCTTAATCAAAGGCATATTTCATCTCTGAAGAATTCATCAGAACGTGTTATGGTGTGACTGTACGTCTTGAAAATCTCTCTCTAGCACATCTGGAAACTCACCCACCCCCTTCCCCCCATAATTATATTCAGGAATACGAATAGTTCAGATTTGCATGCATGAAGCAGTTTCTTCATCTCCCACCTTGGGCGCCATGCGAACGAATGTCTGTAATCTATGGTTACAGTTACAGGGATGTGGATTAACAGGGCCACATTATGCGGATGGCTGCCATGACCAAGAAACTGCTGGAAACATGAGACGGTCCTGAGCACCCTTCAACTGAGGCATACAGCACGGAGCCCTCCCATGGCGTCCGCCTAAGACCAGAGCTTTCATGAGCACCTGAACCCAGACTTTTCTGGGCTCCGAGCAGGAATGATGCTGATAAGTCACCCTGCTATTGCAATCTTGCACTCACAGCCAATGGCTGATGCCACCTCCCGATTCCCACAGCGCCCGGGGCTGAACTGTCCCTCCACTCTGCTAGGGGCTCTGCCTCTCATCTCTCAGCAACATCTCTGCCAGCTCTTGCTAAGTTTTCCAAGGTGGGTGTGAAGTGCATCCATATCTTGTATATTGGTTGATATCAGAAGCCAGAATATCCAGGAAGGGCTTTTCTTACAATAATGCCCTGTCTGCTTGTCCATAGTAACTGAGTTTGTGCACAAAAATAAACAGAGAAAGGTGAAGAAAGGGGGTGTGTGTGCAGCATAACAAGGTATTGGAATGTCATGTTCATCACCACCACCCTCCAGAGCGGCATCCTTTAGGTGCTGGCAGGGCGGGCATCAGCAGCAGCATCCCTGCCTCAGAGGGCAGGCACCAGGAAAACAAAGACCCATTCAGACTCAGACTCAGACTCACTCTGTAACAGCAGCTATATGACCCTGGGTACTGTTTCCTGGGCTATACAATGGAAACAATTACACTGCTTAGTGCCCCCATCCATCCACCCATCCCTCTGTGTCCTGTGGCTGCTGTCACAAAGTACCACAACTAGGTGATGTGGAGCAACAGAAATGGATCATCTCAGAGTTCTGGAGGCTGGAGTCCAAAAATCAAGGTGTGTGCAGGGCCCCGCTCCCTCTAAAGTCTGTAGGGGAAGAATCCTGGCCTCTTCCAGCAGCTGGTAGCTCTGGACATTCCTTGACTCATGGCCACATCACTGCAGTCTTCACCTGGTATTTTCCCTGTGTTTCTTCATATAGTCCTTCCTCTGTGTGTCTTTCTGAGGGCTCACTGGATGAAGGCTTACCCTAGGAGCTCATTTGAATTTGAACATCCCTGTAAAGACCTTATTTCCAAGTAAGGTCACATTCTGAGGGTTGAAACTCCAACACATCTTTTTAAGGGGGTCACAACTCTGCTTATAACCAGTGTGCAGGGCTGTTGTGGGAACTGGAGATGATGCACGGGATCCACTAATGACCCCAGTACCATCCCTTCCACTGGTCCTAGGTCCTGAGGACAGGCATGCTCGGCGCAGCACACAGTGACTGCTTTGCCTAGGCTCAACCTGATGAGGGGTCGGACTTGCTTGGGACTCACACTGTAGCGGGTAGGGGCACTATTCAAAGAGCTGCAGGCATCACAATGGGTACCCTCAGCTAGAGATGCAAATTCAGCTTCCAGATAATCCTGCAGCATTTGCAGCTGCCCCAAACCAGGCAGGGTAAGCATCACGTGAGCTTCTAAATTTGGCACAAAACCTGCTTTCTTCCAAAATCAGGGGCAATTATTCTCTGTGAAAAGACCAAGATTGTTCATTGTTTTTCAAGGAAACATGAAATGGAGAAGAATGAATAAGGCATAATATTAAGAACTGCTATAGGGTTGAGTGGTACACAAAGTAATTAGCGCTTTGAGCAAAGATGGCTACAAAGATGCCAAGATGAAGCTCACATCAAGACCGATGGTCCCGATTGTGCGGTTTTGGACAAGGCCGCCGCAGTTCTAACTCAGCCTGGCTGTGCTCACGAACCCCTTTTAAAGAATCTGTCATAAACAACACCATGCTGATGCTGCTCAGCAGCCCGTCCCCAGCCTTTGACAGAGGACCCTGCCAGGCTGCAGGGTAATGGCGTGTGCTCCCGGTGGATTCTGGGATTTGTGCTTTCTCAGGGTTGGGGTTTAAACACCTCTTGAGTGAGCGGATCACTTGGCTAATCAATATGTAGTTCTAAATGGCATAAAAAGGGGCTTGTGTGCCCCCCTCCTACCAAAATGGCTCTCGGTAGCGCTGGCAGCCCACCCTCCTGCCTGGGAGGGCTCAGGACAAGTGCCTATTCCATGGGCCCACGGGGTTTTGCTGTTAGAGCTGCGGGCCATCTCCAGGCTGAGGCCAGTCCTGCGGGTTAATTCCTGCCAGGGGTCATCATGTGATGTCAACTCATCTCAAACTCCAGCCAGCAAATGTGCTCCCAAAATATTGTGACATCGGCCACTTACGGTGCATTCTGAAATCAATTCTTCTTGCAGGTTTCACCGAGATATTATATGCATTCGAGACAGAGGCTCCATGGGAATATTACTGAGATTTCTTTTCCTTTGGCTACAATTTTTGTACCACAAAAAAATTCCCAGATAAAATAATTTCTCCTAAGTTTTATAGGGAATAGAACTCTATAATCCCAGTGGTTCTTAATGTGTTCCTAATCCTCTCCGCTCATTCTAATGGGGAGTTTGGGTTCCCAAAAGCAGACATGCAATGTGACCATCTAACCAGCTCTCTGAGGGAACTGAGTCTGACCTCAATCAAGAACACAAAAGCCCCGGGTTCAGTGCACTTTCCAAAGGCAATCATTCATCCACAGAGCAGCAGCTCTGACCCGAGATCCCACTGAGAAATGTTTGAAGGACATTTAGTCCATCCAGTCCTCCACATGTTCTAGAATTTTCCACATTTAAGTATAGTCTATATTTTTTTGTTCTCTCATTTGTCATGGAGTTGCACTTTGCCATCAAACTCTCCACACACATGTAGGGATAACATAGGAAAGGTCTTGAGTTATTGAGGACATTGTGTAGGTTCCTCTTAAGATGCCCAATGTGAGAAATGGTATCATACACACACAAAGAGACACACATACACTCATACACACACACATACACACACACACACACACACACACACACACATACACGCACGCGCCATAGGAGAAGTTTCTTCCCTGAGACACTCTTTGCTTTCTCCTCATGATCATTGGTATCTGATAACGGATTCACATTTGTTTTTGCTTAAGCCACCAGGGCCATTGGAGCACAGTTTGCAACTCAGCCATGGCACAGGTGATACCATCTAGTCTCACATGATTTTCTGTCCTCCAAGTCCCCACTCTCCTGGAGGGGGCCTGACACTTGCTGTCACATGCCCAGTCTCCTTCCTAAGGCCTAGTGTGTGGTCAGAGCCCTTCTTGAACCAGGATCAAGGTGGGAGCCAGCAAGGGGAGTTTGCTGTGAGAAGACCTTCTGCAGGAAACTCCATCGCTGGGCCCCTCCCCTACATTCGAATCCCTGGATAAGAAACACAATCAACTGACCCCCCTCCAAATACCCATTCCCCACCCGCCTTGTACATGGTTGAAAGTGCTTAGGGTAAATGGGCTAAACTGTCTTTCCTCAAGTTACTTCCCTCCCAGTGCCAGCCCTTGTTTCCCCAGTAAAATGGAGAAATAGGACTGCCTGACCCACTGGATTCTGGGGCTTTGATAATATTCTCCATGGAAAGCCCTGGGCATGGTGCCCGGAACAGTGAACACACAATATGTATTACCACAGCTGTGGCTGCTGTTGTCACTGTTTGCGTTAATATTTGTAATAATACTACCTCGTGTGCCATCAGTGTCATCTAAGTTATGGACAGGAATAGTTCACATGCAGGATTAATGGAAGCTCAGCAGGAAGCCAGGCAGCCCACTAATTTGAGAGCCATTAGCCCCATTTCCGAGCAGCCATTAATCCCGGGCCAATCCAGCGTGATCCCTCAGCTTATTCTTCCAAAGGATCACATGAGAAACTTTTCCAAAATGCTGTTCTGATCCAGAAATATGATGTCTGCAGACGGCTCAGCTCTGTAAGTCCAGTTTCCCTGTCAAAACAAGGAAATGGGACTAATCTCCTGTGATTGGCCCTCAAGGAACTCCCACTAGCTTCAAATGATCACCTTCCTCCCAGGAGGCTGATAAACCATCTACTGGAAAGTCATTTCTAAATGCTTGCCCTTGATCCAGCTCCAGGGTTGTGGTTGAAGGAGACGCTTCATCTTCCCTTTTCATAGGAAGTGATATGTCAGGCTTTTCACATGGACCATAGCTTTTAGGAAACTACTGCCATGTAGGTGTCATTGACTAACCTCGGGCCAGCACTCCTCTCCATCCTAATTATCTGGGTAATTTTCTAGTTGCTCACAATAGAATTCTGTCTCCATCAACAGTGGTAGATGGGCAGGGGCTAGGGAGGGGAAAAGTGCATGAGTTTTTTATAATAGCCATTTGCTAAACATCTTCTTAGATTGGCTTTCTAAAGACTTTGGGGCTCATATTTGAATCTACTTGCTCCTGATGCCCTCAGAAGGTTGGATACCAACATCTAAGAAAGAAATGAAAGCCCTCAAGTCCTTGGCTTCATCCCTGCTGTCCAGGACATGATGAGTTTGGGTCACTTTGCTTCTCTGACTGCCACAAGGCCAACCAGAGCAAATCAGACCTGGTTTCTGGTGGCAGGGACACAGCCTTAAGAATAGTGGGATAGGTGTGGGCCATGTGAGGTATTTGTGGGAATAGAATAAGCATATGAAAAATACCTGCAGAGAATATCTAACATGTCCATCTGCCTACCCCCTCTTTAGAGTGTAGGTCACCAACTACTTTTCTGAGACCACCCCCCCCCCCCTCTTAAGCCAGATAGTTTATGTGAGGCTGATTGCCTCTGGCTCTTAGGCAAAGGCTATGAAATAGTTCTGGCCAGTAAGGTGTCACAACTGCTCGGCCAGAGAGTGATGGATTTGGTGTATGCAGCCCAAGAGCCAACCCAAGAACCAGCTCTGGGACTTTGCTCTAATTCCTGGGAAGGAGCATCTCTGCCTAGGCCCTGGAGCTCCCATCTTTGGGAGACTCCATCTGAGAATGAAAACAGCACAGATGAAGGCAGAGCCCCACAATGGAGACCAGCTTCTGAAAATGTATCTGGAATATCTGGAAGTAGTTTCCCCTAAAGCAAGGTTTTGCTCCTACTGGAACGTTCAGAAGCCAATAGATTTATCTTTTCTTAAAACCAACTTAAATTATATTTCTGTCAGTTGCAACTAAAAGACTCTTATCTGATTGTCTGCAGAAATAGAGAGCTTAGGAAGGGGTCAGGCGGGCCAAGAACCAAAGGTGGCAGACATCGCTGATATTCATCAAATTTCACCAGTTCCCGATTTTCCAGGCACATACTAGTATTAGGATTGCGTTTCTTCATCCCCTTTGAAGTTAGCTGTGGCCATATGGCTTGCTTTGCAAATGAAATGTGATCGGAGAGGCACATCTAACTTCCAGGGAGAAGCTTTAAGAGCCAATGTGTTATTTCAACACATTCCCTTTCCTCTCTCTGCCAATCATGGAAGCATAAAGTTAGAGACTCCTTCAGCCTAGTTCCATGATATAGAAAAGAGCCTATGTCCCCAGACAAGTAGTGATGGACATGTGGCATGAGTGGGGGAAAGAAATAAACAGTCATAAAGTTTTTAAATGTACTGATATTTTGACTTGTTTGTCATTGCAGCATAGTTTATCTTATCCTGACTGATACAAACATCTAGCCTATGGGAACAGCAGTAAAAGCTCAGGCAGGCTAGGTGACCTTCTTCAGATGGTGAGCCAGCTGTGTCATCTAGGTCCTCCATGTGAGGGGAGAAATGGGCAGGAGGATCTCAAAGACTTGCAGAATCCAGAGCACCATTAGACCAAGGCTTATGAATGTTAAAAACAAAGAAGTAAACGAAATAATAAGATAAGACTTAGATCCATTGATAGCTAGGAAACTTGGATAACATTTATAATAGCCAAAGGAGATAAGAGAAATGGAATGTGCAAGAATATAAAAGTGACACACCCAGAAGATAGAAATGAATTGCCTAATGAAATTACACTTGAAACTGTACTTTCTGGATTGTTCTGTGAGTCATATTCTCAGGTCACTGATTTAGATATATTGTGCTGGGCTCCATGGTAACTGGAGAAGGTCCTAAAGAGACCATAATCCCAAGGGTGGAGTTACTGGGCTCAGATTCTCCTCATCTTGTCCCTGGAGGTAGTGTGGGATTCTGATTGGATAAGAGAGTTTCAAAGACTATCAAAGCACAAAATAAATTGTTTTTCTTTTGTTTACAGGATTCTAAAATAGCTTATTGTCTTAATTATCTATTGCTATGCAGAAAATTACCCTCAAACTATGTGGCTTAAAACAAAAATGTATTTATTATGTTAGAGTTTTCTGTGAGTCAGGAGTTTGGAAGTGGATCAGCTGGGTGCTTCTGGCTTAGGGTCTCTTGTGAGGTTACAATCCAGGTGTCATCTGGGGCTACAGTCATTGGAGGGCTTGATGGGGCTGAGGAGCAGTTTTAAGATGGCACAATCATGTGGCTGTTGGCAGAAGGCATCAGTTCCTCACCATGTGGGCCTCTCCACAGAGCTGCTTGAGCATCCTTACAACATGGCAGTTGGCTTCTCCCAGAGCCAGTGGCCTGAGAGAGAAAGCAAAGAAAACATCAAAATGCCTTTTATGACTTAGTCTCAAAATGTTGACCTAGTCTCCAAGAAGTTATAAGCCATTGCTTCCACCTTCTATCTGTTAGAAGAGCATTGCTAAGTCTGATCTACCAGTGAAGAGAAATGAATTAAGCTCCATCTCTTGAAGGGAGGAGTATCAGCTTGTGGGCAAATTTTAAAACCACCACATATTATTCTTCTTTTAGTGTGGTAGGCAGAATAATGGACTCCAGAGGTGTGCACATCTTAATTCCTGAAACCTAAGGATATGTGACCTTACACGGCAAACGGGACTGTGTGGGTGTGGTTAGGTCAGGGACCTTGAGATGGAGAAATCATCCTGAATTATTAGGATATTTGTCCATGCTCCCATCCCTGTTGCTGTATGCAGAGTAAGGGAACACTGGGTTCAAGGACTGATGTCCCCTAATAGCTGTGTGACTTGGGCCTTGGGACTTGATGGGCCATACAGCCTGCCCAGTGTGAGAGTTATTTGGGTGACTGATGGGTTTTATCCAGACGACTCACGGATGTCAGGAGTCTGCTGCACATGCCTTTAGCAGAGAATGAAGGCACAGGCAAGCCCAACACACTGACCCTGGAGACCTGATTATCTACAGGTTTTAGGAAAGACAGTCCAGACAGCACCAGGGGGAAGAGGTCACAGCAAAGGCAGGAGAGACGTTGATGGCGTCTTACTTAAGCTGGTTTCCAAATTGCTCATTGAGCCCTAGAGGAGATGTGTCCCCCAGCATTTTTGTTTGTCCCCTTGGGCCCTCAGAAGAGAAATCCTGGCTTTCTCTTCCTTTACATTCACCCAGGAATTATGATCCTCGTTGGTCAAACTCAATAAGCAAACAGTATTAAATTAAAATGCCACCACAGGGTCCCTTTTTCATTTTCCTTCCTCACTGCAGTGGACCAACAAAGAGCTTCTGACTCAGAGCCCCCTTCACACAATCCATCCCATCTCATAAAGAACAGAATTCTACAGTCCCCAGGCTGAGCTCGGGACTGCCCCGCCCACAGGAGATTGCGTCCCCAGACTCAGCAGGGCACGCAGGGCGCTCTGCCCGGGCCAGTGTCATTCCCATGCAGGTGGTCAATTTTTGCCGAGCAAGGGATGCCAATGACTTTGGCAAAGCAATTGTATTTGTTTGGACACTGGACTTAATTACCACATGTTTCTCTCAGAAAATCACCATTTGTTGGTGCTTTGTCCACGGTCACAGAGTTCAGGATGTGAGTGCTGAGTGAGCGTGTGGAATGGCGAATGAGGTAGACATTATCTAGAAAATCCAGGTCTCACTGGCTAGCGTCTCAGTGGAAACCGTGGCTCCGAGAGCAGGGGCTCAGAATGACCGGCTCAAACCATCTGTCAACAGCTCCCGAGGCCAAATATTTGTGGATGTCAGCTATGTAGTAGGAGGCGTGGGTCACTGCAGAACTTCCAATATTTCTTTGAATTACATCACTTTGCAAATCAATGACATCAGTTACAAAGGGCACGCGCATAGCATGTCTGCTTCTTGGGGGGAGTTGCCCTTCCTGACACTGATTTAAACTCCTGACCAGGGCCTCCAAGATCTGCTCAAATTCATTCCTGATTAAATAAGGCATACTTGTACCCAGAACCCAAAAGCAGCGTGGATTCCAGGAAACAATGGCTTTGGAGCTCCTCAAAAACGACGAAATGCATAATGTAAGAGATGTGGGAAATGAGAGAAATGTTATTGCCCGTAAACAGTTCCTTCTGCTCGGGGTTTCCACCGCAGCCGTACACTCTGTGTTTGCTTTAACACGAGAACCATAAAGGCTGCATTCCTCGGTGAACACGGGGACGGCTCAGCTTTCTTACGGCTCGGGGTTTTGAAGTGTGCATGCAAACTGATCAAACAGAAAGAGCGGGGGAGGAAATCTGGTTAATCTATTAAGCCGTTGCCTCATTTCTCCCTTGCAGAGCCATTAGCCCAGCAGCACTCAATTAGCATCCTGTTTTGCTAAATAGACAAAATCTATACTTGTGCCTCACGGGGAATAACTCCTCGGCGGGTTGTTTCTTTCTTTCTTTTTTTAATTGAATTTATTGGGGTGGCATTGGTTTACAAAGCCATATAGGTTTCAAGTGTGCCACTTAGTAAAACATCATCTGCCCACTGCATCATCGTGTGCCCCCACTCCAAGCAAAGTCTCTTTCCCAGCCCCCCTTGCCTACCCTCTTCTCCCCCCACCCCCGACTATCACCACTCTGTGGTCTGTATCTATATGTTAGGTATACATGGTTTTTGGCTAATCTGTTCACCTTCTTTCATCCAGTCCCCCAGCCCCCTCCCCTCTGACAGCTCTCAATCTGTTCTATGTATCCATGCCTGTTTTTATTTTGTCAGTTTGTTTTGTTCATTAGATTCCACACAAAAGTGAGATCATAGGGTATCTGTCTTCTCTGACTGGCTTGTTTCACTTAGTATAATAAGCCATTTCAAAGGAAGAAGGTAGAGCAAAACCTTGACCAGGTTGCTGACCAATGCAGTTCGGGCTAAACTGAATTTGCTGGTTCACTTAAGAACCCCGCTCTTCACCTCACAAGCGCCTGCCACATCCTCCTCGGCCATGAGTTCACTGAGACCTGGTGGCGGCCAACCCCTGCTGGCCAACAACCGGGTGTTCTTGTATTCTAGTTTGCTTGAGCGGAGAGGCATCGTTATATTTGACAAAGGAAAGTGAGGTGAGGAGAGCTCCCTGTGGTGGGGCGGGCACCTGCCCTGGAGCTCAGCGGACTCCTCATGTTGACTCAGACTTTTTGTTCCTCCTCACAGCATCTCAGCTCACTCTCACACCAACTCTGGGGGGGGGGGTGAGGGGGAGAGAAGGTGTTTGTCTCCTTCGCATGAAGACGGCACTGACAGCCAGGCAAAGGGGTGTGGGACTTTCTTGGAGAGTGATTAAAATCCAAAACCTGTAGGGAGAGAAAGAGTGTGGATGTGGGAGAGCCGAGGGAGAACACCAACAGTCTACCCTGTTTCTGTGAGGACCCATGTCCATGGTGAATGCAAAATAGCTAAGTCTCAGGATGCTGGCTATGATGAATTTTGGAATTAAAGCCACGGTCTTAGATAGAATTTCTGTTTTGATAGAAACATGATATATACCGTGTAGAATATGAAACTTTTTAAAATGCAATAATAATTAAGGACAGTGATATCTGGTACTCTTTACATTCAAAGAATGAAAGATTAAGGGACAGGCTACATTTGAATGTGTGTTTGTGGAAGTATGCACATGTGTGTGCATGTGCACACATGTATGTGTAAGCATTGCCTATGAGTGTGTGTAATGTGTGAGTGCAAGTGTGTGCACAAGCGTGTGCATCCACATGTGTGAGTTCATGTGTGTGTGTGTGTGTGTGTGTGTGTGTGTGTGTTCTTGAGTGTGTGTGTGCATGTGGTGTGCATAGATGGATGGAAGTGATCTATAACAAGCACGGCCGGGCTCCCCGGTGGGCCAGGTGTCTGTGGTTTGAAACGAGGGGGCATTTGCTCCTTTAAGTCTCCGTAGCTGAGCTCAGGCTGCTATGACTGCTGAGCCCTGTGGGATTTGCGGTGTGACGGGAATGTTAGCTGAAGGCCGCTCATCCCTGTGCGAGGCAGGCAGACAGCTCCCCGGGCACCTCAGAGCGGCTTCTCCGTTACCGCGGCAGCCTCTGGAGGCCACAGGTAATCTGTCACCACCGGGTGCTCTTTCATTTCTGCCTGGCCTGGCCCTCATATATTTTGACCAAAGAAGTTTTTACTTCTAAAAACACATGACACACAACAAAAGAAATAATAGATAAATGGGACTACATCAAAATTAAAAACTTCTGATGTAGTTTTTTAACTTTTTTGCCTTTTCACTTTATTGATTGTGTGGGTTCTTTGTTTTTTTGTGTTTTTTTTTTTGCACACACAATCAATAAAGTGAAAAGTCAACTGACAAAATGGCAAAATTATTTGCAAATTATATATTTGATAGGGGATTAATATCCAATAGTGGAAGCACTCTTACAACTCAATAACAAGAACAAAAAAGTGAGCAAGTTGATAAAAAATGGACAAAGCACTTATACACATTTCCCCAAAGAAAATGCGTAAGTTACCCATAAGCACATGAAAAGATGCCCAATGATCATTAGAGACATGCTACTGTCAAGGACCAGAAAACAACGCGTATTGATGAGGAGGTGGAGAAATGGGAGCCCTGTGGACTGTTAGTGGGATGTAACATGGTGCAGCCGCTATGAGAAACAGTAAGGAAATTCTTCAAAAAATAAAAATTAGAGCGATCATACGATCCAGCAAATTTCATACGTGGATATATACCCCAAAGAATTGAAAGCAGCTCTAAGTGGTCCCTGTGAAGCAACACCAGTGTTCCGGGACAGATGCACGGACAAGCAAAATGTGGTCCATACATGTACATGCAATGGCATGGACTCAGCATTAGAAGGAGGGAGAGCCCTGGCCAGGGTGCCTCGGCTGGAGTGTCGTCCTGTACACCTTCAGGTTCAATTCCTCATCAGGGCACATGCTCAGGTTGATCCCCGGATGGGACACATACAGGGGATAAGCAATCAATCTTTCTCTCTTTCTCTCTCCCCGCTTCCTGTCTCTCTAAGATTAAATAAAATAAAGGGAAGGAGATGCATAGACACACCTCAACATGGCTGAACCTGGAGGACACGATTCTAAGTGAAATAAGCCAGTCACCAAAAGGCCAACACTGCGTGATTCCGCTCATAGGCGGTCCCTAGAGGACCTTGGGGGAAGCAGAGAAGACAGTGTAGGGTGCAGCAGCTGCAGGACCCCTTTGGATGACGGCAGTTCCTAGAAGGGTAGGTCCTTAGAGGCCACAGACCGGCATCCTCCAGGTAGGGGGCAAAGGTCACAGCTTCTCTAGGCATGGCCTGTCTCACATGCATCATTTTTGCATCATTTTTCAAGATGCCCCGGAGCCTAGCCTCAGACAGTCTGTCCTCTTATAAACAGAGCTTCCCCAGGCCCAGTGGACGACCGCGCCCTGGAACAAACACGTTCCCAGCCTCAGGCTGTGTGAGGGTGGATCCTTCTGCGATGGAGCGACCGCCAGCAGGTGCAGGAGAAAACGTCCGCGTGTGTAGGTGACCCAGCTCCTTCCTACCTGGGACTTGTTCCATCCTGGCCTCAGCTCGCCTCAGGGACAGCACTGTCCTTTCTCACAGAGCTGGGATTGGGGGTGACCAGATGACCAGTGGCCCACTAACAAATGGAACAAGGGGCCATTCACATCCAGGTCACAGGGCCGGATCACGATGCTATAAATCACTCCCTGCTCAGGACACACGGTGACTATGTGAAATGACTGTTGTCACCTCTGATGGCCCTTTTGTTGGGAGGTGCTCTCAGGCATATAGTTGCCCTTCTCCAGTCTCTGAGGGTGTGCAGACTCCCCCCCCCCCCCCAAACCTCCGCCAGGGCCGCCCTGCAGGAGGACCTTGGTGTCCGATGCTGCAGCATTAAGACAGACGTGGTCCTGAGTCGTGGGTGTGGCCTGTTCATCCTTCAGATGCAGAAAAGCAGGACGGAGCCCAGGTGGGTAGAAGCCCCGGTGAGAGGAAGGGTGGAGAGCTATCTCTCTGCGACTCTGTTTTGGTGCCATTTTTATTCCTTGAAGCAAGCAAGCAAGCGTTGCTTCAGAAAATAGCAGAGGAATGCTCGCTGCCGCGGGGCAGAAATAACTTGTGTTGGCTACAAACGTGGGTGTGACTGTCCCAGGGGCCCTTTCGCTGTCAGGACAAGACGGGGTGAATTTGAATATCAGATTTCGTGTGAACAGATGTTAAAATCAATGAAATAATATTTGTCCTGGCAACGCTGCCCAGGATAAACATGATCACTGATAAAATATGAACAGCGTCAGATGGATGAATATGCAATGGGTCTATAGGCGTGGAAAGGCTGGAAAACAGCTTCTTTCGGAGGTTCGCCCCAGTTGGAGGCCCAGACTTCTCTTGAAGGTCGGAGATAAGAAGTCAAAAATGCCTTCAGTCCTTGCAGGAATCAGCAGAGCCAAGCATGACCCAGGGTCCCTCTCTGGTCCTCCGGGGCTGGGCTTTGTCCCTGACCCATCCTGAGGAGCTTACCTGGCAGAGCAGGTGTGTGGGGCAGAGGCAGGGTGTAGCGGGAAGGTGTGAGTCACTCAGCGGACCCGTGGGTGGCGGATGATGGGGCGCACAGTGAACACAGACCACGGTGCTGACAGTGTTGAGTGTGGTTTGTGGGGAGAATCATGGATGTGGGTGGGAACAGTGGTGATTTATTCATGTCTGCAAGGCGTGGCTCTCAGCAGAAAGATTTGCAAGGGTCCCAGCCACAACGGTGTGTGTCCTTTTTAAGCAAAAATGAACAGAGGCCTCGAGCCATCCCTCTCCCCAGCTGCATCGCCCACATGAAATTTCAAAATCCTCATCAAAGGTTCAGAGCCATCAACATTGATCCTCGGTGACAGGCAAAGCTGCTGTCCCCAAAGGCACCCCTGGACTTAGGAGAGCGATTCCATCGCAGGTGAGGTCTGTGCGGCCATCTCTCACAGGCCTGACCTGCACGCACCTCTCCCTGTGCAGCCCAGCCATGGCCATGCATACCCCGCTCAAAGCCGCTTCCCTGAGCCCAGTAAGAAGGCACCCTCGTCAAACGCCAGCGAGGATTCCAAATAAACATCGTTCTCGAGGGTTAATGGAAATTCCACGAAACGTCTTGGCAAATGGGCTCTGAAAGTACAAAAGGGTCCTAAAATGCTTGACATTCTTTCATAAAATGTCAAGATTTTTCCCAAGTTCGCTGGTTTCTTCTCAATAGTTATTTTCGTCATCACCAGGACCAAAGTCATAAAATATCCTCTTTGTCTGCAAAGCCCTAATTGTACTTTCTGTTATTAGATCTACAAAGTGTGGGGAGATTTTGGGTCCTATAACTGTTTCTATCATTGCTGTTAAGAGCCCTTGGGGTGCCAGGAGCCCTAGGAACTTAAAAGATCCTTGTCTGTACGTTGCTACGGCTGTTCTCACCAAATGCTCTGTACCCCTTGTTTCCGGGGGAGGAAAACACACCACAGTTTCTTTTCAGTCTAGAACTCCCCTCTCCCTTCAAAGAGCGGCTTTGCTAATGGGATTTTATTGGATTACAAGAAATACACAAGTAAACAATTATTCTCACATCTTAAATGTTCAAATAAATTATGATTCATCAACACAGTGAGGGCCACTAAGAAACAGTTATTGAATATTATGTCTTCAGAGAATTTGTAATATTGGAAACATGCTCACCATATGATATCAAGTGAAAGCAAGCCTGTCAGGCTGTACGCAGACTACGGTATTCTTAGTTCTTAGTCGCTTGGCTTGTTTTTAATTTAGTGACAAATTACTGGGCACTTGCTCGGTGCCAGGCAAGAGATGAATCCTGGCGTACCTTTTGTCCTTTCTTCTTTACAAAAGTCTTTACATGGCAGATGCTCTCCCCATATTATAGATGAGGAAACTGAGGCACAGAGAGGTCAAAAAGCTGCTCTCTAGCACTTGTGCATGATCGGAGCCGTGCTTGAACTCCAAGCCTGAGCTCTAACCGCAATACTCAGAGTCGTGGTTACCAGACCAACAGCACCAGTGTGACCTGAAGCTCAGGCAAGGGATCCAACGAGAACCAGACTCTGGATTTTGGCCTGATCGCCAGAGGATTGCTATGCACTTTCCCCTTCTGTAAACGCTGCTCTAAAGCACACTGCATGCAGAATGAAAGCATGGGGGAAATGCAGCGAAATGTCAACAGTGATTAACTGTGCTGCCACAGGTGGTTTTAATTTGCTTATTCACACTTGGCTGTATTTTCCAAACAGCTTCAATGAGCATCTATAATAAGAAAAATATTGACGTTCGTTTTGCCTCTCTTCACTTGTTGGTACCACAGAACACAGATCTAGGACACCCTAAGTTGCAAAAACATAAATTAAAACCAACTTCCCCCTTCCATCCCACCAGACTGCAGATGTACGAAGCACAGCATAGATGTTGATGTCAACAAGAAGAGGAACGTCTAAATTGGGGACAATGCCATGCCCATAGCTCTTTCAAGAAGGACGTCTCCACTGTCAGGGCAGACTGGGGTCCAACGGAAGGCTAGGGGAGCCAGGGAAGGGCCCAGATGTGCTCACCTGTGTGGCTGCAGAGCCCTGTGGCCCTGGGCTGGCGGGACAAGGAGGAGTTTGTTCAGAGGATGAGCTAATGAGCGGATCTGTGGATAGGTGATGGATGTTGGAGGGGGAGGGGGCACAGAAGGAAGCTGAGGTCTTTGAGGGAGAAAGCACAGTCCCAGCCCATCATCAGAAGCTTGCCTATCTCCTCAGGAACGTGGTGCCCACATGCCTCCCCACCCGCTTCCTGGAGCTGTTCCGTCACTGCCCCCACACAACAGTGAAGGGTGAGAAGATAGAGGGAAATAAACAAAACCCAGCCCAACTGTAGGTCACCTCGCCCTGTATCTCCTTGGCAGCCATTTCAAAATCATCCTAACAGCACTGGAGGTTCTGGAATGCTTTCTAAAGACCAGTGTTGGAGTTGCCAGTGTATCTGATTTCCTCCATGAGGGCAGCACAGTCATACTAATCTTGTCAAGTCCTTGGCATGGTAACTAGAGTCGAATAGCCACCAAGGCTTCTCTGTGCCCAGGAAAGGGACTCTGCCCAAGTTTCATCAGACCAGCCATGCCCAAGGGCCCAGATCACATCTCCCCCACCAAAGCCACACCTCCTCCCTGCCCGCCATCCACATAGGTCTTGAGGGACTGGGTGCTAGTGCCCTGCAAAGTTGACTCGCCAAGGGGTGGGTTCTTAATCCAAATGCAGCCAGTGAACTTCTCAGTACCTCCCCCTTGGGTCTGAGGAAGCTCATACCTCTTCAGAGGTGGGAACTCTTAAGATAAGAATGCAGGCACTGTCCATGACTTTGTTTCTCTTGTAGGAAGATCACCAGCCTATCCAGAGCAAGAGTATTCATGGGGTCAGAGTATTATCTGGGACTTATCCTACTTGTCCTGGGAGATGCCAGGCAACTTGCAGGGGTGTCTGTCTCCTACAGAGTGGGAGCCAGCACAGAGATGGCCCCAAACACAGGCAGAGCCGGCCTCCACGTGGGTGGGCCGGGCTCTCTGAAAGGTACATCTGAGTCATTACATGTGCTCAGAGAACTTGGAAAGGTGTGCAAGTCTGGAAACCTGACCGGGAGAGAGGCAGACTTTTCAAGGGTTGGGTGAAAAGAATGCTGCCCAGGCTGGTCAAACATCCCGGCCCCTGGAGGAGGAGGGAAGGGTCCTCTGGTTCCTGTCTTGCATGACAGTGTCTTTCTGGGCCCACTTTGACTTCTCAGAAGCTCACATTTCAGAGATGAGGAAGAACAGGGAGCAAAGGGCACGCACCTGTACACACACACACACACACACACACACACACACTCTGCCACACCAGGGTGCTTACTTAGAACAAGGACGGGAATCCGGCGAGCCAGGTGCAGTCGCATTTCCTGCATTCTTTCTCCTTGCACAGACCTGCCCCTTTGGGGACTCATCCTTCGGGGCCTGTCAAACCCCACCCAGCTCAGCATGCCTGGGCCACACCTGGGGGTCAGCACATCAGGAGCACGGGTTTGTACCTCGCAACCTGAAGGCATGTCTCTTGCTCCACCTTTTCAGTTCCTATTGGTCCAGGTCCCAAAAAGTAAGCCAATAAGTGAGAGACGGTGATTCTGACTTGGTAACCCCTCACCTCCTTAAGGGCTTTGGAGAAAAAGGGAGTAAAACACCCAGAGGAAAGGTGCTGTGTCCTCCCCCCAACAATGCCCCCATTAGCCCAGGGTGGACACCTACCTGGTGGTGGTCAGAAATCTACTTTAGACGCCGCTGATCATGTGTGTCCCCTGAGGGATGCTCCATCCTAAAGAGTCTGTGTGTCTCTCTCTGTCCCTGTCTCTGAGGTGAGCACTCTGGAGATCAGAGCCCACCTGCCTGGGGCCCTCCTTCCACTGCCTGGACTTCCCTCACAATCCGGACTTCTCCTCCTTCTGTGTTCCTCCCACCTGCCCGGTCATCCCACCCCAACCTGGGTCTCATCCTGGGCATTTGCCACTGCTCTTGGGTAGGTGACACGGGATGAGTGAGATCCCTGCCCTCTTGGCACCGGGGGCCCATGGGAAGGCCCCTACCCAGGCATGAAGATGCAATCTCTTACCTAAGTGCCCAGGTCTAAGGCCCGGGTGGACTTCTGGACTCCAAGCTGACATCCCTTTCTGCTTTCCTGCCCCTCTGCATGTTCCAGTTGAGCCCATGGTCACATCCACCCATCATGTCCTCCCAGGTCCAGGCCCTTCCTCCCCGGAAGCTGCTCCTCCTGCCTCCCTCTTCCCTGCCCGGCACTGACAGCATCTGCTCATCAGATGAAAATTCCTCTTAACACCAGCTGCGTGTGCCAGGGCGTGGTGGCAGAACTCGGCCTTGGCAGGCTAGAGTTTGGCAGGGAAATCCCCAGACAAGAGGCCGTTCCGACATTTGGGGGACAGAAGCCTGGGCTGCAGAGCTGGACCCACGGTCTGGCTTCCATTAGAAATACTTCAGGAGAGGACTGGCTCCCTCCATCCCTCACTCTGGTCATTTGGCTCTACAGGCGGGCAGGGCTCACCTCCAAAGTCTGCAGCACTCAGGGGTCTTGGGTGGCAATCACACCCACCACGTGGCCCCTGCCTGTTTGTGGTCAGGTGCCTGTTCCTGCCCCCACATGAGAGAAACCTACGCAGGCCAGAGAGGCACTGGGGCCAAGCCATTCTTCCACGACGCAGTGCAGGGCTGAGGGGAAAGCTTCCATGTTCGGATGCAAATCTGGCATCTCCAGCCCTGTCCTACTGTCAGCAGACCCACCCCCAGCAGAGGCGAAGAGGGAATGGGGGGGGAAGGGTTCCGATTCAACCTGCTCAGCTCAGAGCCTGGCGCAGGCCCCAAGCATGGCCAGAGTACCAGCCAGAGTGCCAGTTAGAGGGAGGAGGAGAGAGGCAACTCCCCGAGTCTCAGAGCAACAGATGGGTCAGTCCTCAGGGACAGCAGGGTTGACTCCAAAGCTCAGCTTCCTAACAGCCTCCATGGATGGCCCAGGTCCACAGGCTTGCATGGGCCAAGCTGATAGGTTAACCTTGAGAATTGGGGTTGAAGGTGAAGGAAGGTGGGGAGTGGAGAGGTCTGGATGGCATTACTTAATGCCACGACTCAGGTTTCCCCCAGATAGATTCTCTCATGTGTAACCTGTGACCTGCAGGGCTTCCAGTTTCTGTGCAAGCATCAAGTAGCCTCGGCGGGCCGGCGGCAGCAGGGATCCTGGGTTAATGGCTGGTGCAGGCCCAGAAACAAGGTCACAGACCTCCAGGGCCCGCTGACTTCAGTGCCACGGTCATGAGTCATGTGACACTGTGCTCCCCGGGTTCACTCGCAGGACAGAGTGAGGAGAGGCGCCTGGCGGGGCACTTCCAGGGCACGGAGGGTGAGTCCCTGGCTCTGGCCAGGGAGGGAGGCAGCCCACAGACTCATTAAAGTCACGCTGCCAGGGTTTGCCTGCCCACCAGCTCCCGCCACTGTCCCGAGAGGCCTGGGATCACACATGAAAATCTCTCGATGGCCAGGGATCCGGCTAGCTTTCCTTACATCCCGTCCCGTAACTTTCCGTGCTCCCCACAGAGACCGGCAGTTATTCACGCTCCTGGGCCATCATCAGTGCACTGTCAGCAGAGCGAAGAGAGGCAACCTGTGGAACAGGAGGAAATATTTGTAAATCACACATCTGACAAGGGACTGAGGTTCAGAATCTACAGAGAACTCCCACAACTCAACAATATGAGGCAACTCAGTCAAAAAATGGGCAAAATAGTTGGATGGACATTTCTCTGAAGAAAATGATAAATAAACAACAAGCACATAAAAGAGATGCTCAAAATCACCCGTCATTAGGGAATGTGGGTCAGAACTTCAATGAGAGACCACTCCATACCCCTAGGCTGGCTATAATTAAGAAACAAACAAATAGCCAAAACCAGTTTGGCTCAGTGGATAGAGCATTGGCCTGCGAACTGAAAGGTTCCAGGTTCCATTCCGGTCAAGGGCATGTACCTTGGTTGCGGGCACATCCCTTGTAGGGAGTGTGCAGGAGGCAGCTCGTCGATGGCTCTCTCTCATTGATGTTTCTAGCTCTTTATCCCTCTCCTTTCCTCTCTGTAAAAAAATAAATAAAATATATTTTTAAAATAATAAATAAATAAACAAACAAAACTAGTAAGTGTTTACAAAAATGTGAAGAAATTGGAAATCTTTGCACTATTGATGGAAATGTTCAATGATGTGGCCAATATGGCAGTTCCTCAAAATTTCAGCATAAGCGAGGTGTACACAAAAGTGAAAGAGGGGCTTGAACAGGTACTTGTACACCCGTATTCAGGTCAACATTATTCACAACAGCCAAAAGTTGAATGCAACTAAGTGTTCATCAATGGATGAATAGATAAACAAAACGTGGTCCCTGCAGACAGTGGACTATTACTCAGCCTGAAAAAGGAAGGGAATTCTGACACACGCTACAACATGGATGAACCTTGAGGACATGATGTTAAATGAAATAAACCAGTCACAGAAGAACAGATACTGCCTGATTCAACTTATACACAGAACAGTCACGTTTATAGAGACAGAAAGTAGAACGGTGGGTGCCAAGGGCTGGGGGAGCGGAGAATGGGGGGACTAATGGGTAAGAGTTTCAGTTGGGGAAGATGAAGACGTTCTAGAGATGAAGACGGGATGGTTGCACAACATTGTCGAAGTATTTAATGCCACGGAACTGTATCCTTAAACATGATCAAAATGTGAATTTATATTATGTCTATTTAACCACAATTTTTAAAAAAAAAGTCTCAGTGGGCTGAATTAAATTCAAGTCACCAATGTGAAAACAGCTCTGCTTTAGGGCAGATAAACACAAGGAGTGTCTTGTCTGGGGGCGCTGAGCTCCGTGTCCAGCTCCTCTCTCCCTGGTGCCTCTTTGCTGGGCTGCTGAGAGCAGCCTTTAGCGAGGACTGTAGCGAGGACTGTAGTATTGGTCCCATGAGCCCACGACCCGTTTCCAGGAGGAAACAGGTCAATCAGCCACGGACACAGCCTTGAGATGCAGGGGGTCCGCCTCACGCCCCACTCCTGCACCCTGGGCAGCATTAGGGACGACCCTGCTCCGATGTCCCCAGACGCTCACAAACCTGCACCGGCACGACCACCACCCAGCACTCGGGTGCCTGCGAGTCTGAGTTCAACCTGCGAGCCATATGGCTCGAATGCCTCTTGCTTATTTAAGTGCAAAGCTTTATAATACCGGCCTGAATCTTTTCACACTGACTGGAGAAATGGACTAATTTTCCATTTCTAAACCTGGTGCATCCTGTTGCAGGGTGGTCCCCGTCACTCCCGCCTCCGATGCCCTTTAAAGACTGTGTAGGGGGAAAGGGCTTAAGGCTTTGAAGACTCTGTTCTTTCAAGAGGTAGACACACTTGAAGCCCCCGTCATGGGCCTTGCTGATGTGGTCACATGGCCAGGCCTGGGCAGGGCGGATCTGTCCCACTAAACCCTAAGCATGACAGAGATTAAACTCACTGTAAACAAGAGAAATTAAGGACAAAAAGCAGAGCGGGGGTGAGGGGGATCAAATAATATGGGTCATGAGAATAAAGGCTCCCTGGGGAATTTAGAAAATGGCCTAGCAGAGACCAGTGCTGGTGTCTTCGGCCGTCGGCAACCATCTCCTTAAGGAAACAGTAAAGTGCTGACAAAGATGCACTTCCCAAGCCAGCTGGGCCATCACCTGGCCTTCGGGTATTTTAAGCTGGACATTCAACCACTGGCAGGTTACTTCCTGACAATAAAGGCCCACAGGGGAATGGATGTCTGAAGCTTTGCTGTTGTCTCTGCATCTGGTCCCCAAACCCCTGAGGGTGTTTCCCTTTCCCCTCCCCCCAAAAAACACTTCAGGAAGAGGGTCTTTTCTACCTGGTTTTCTCAGCATATGGATTCAACCACGTGCCAGCAGGAACAGGTTTGCCCACACCCATGCTCTCTCCAGCAGGGGGCTTTTTTCTGGTGCTGGTGGCGGCCGCAGACACAGAGGGGTCCACACAGCGACCTGGCATCTAGACCTGGTGGCCAGGGCAGACAGCTCATCTCAGGTCCAGGCCTCTGCCAAGCTGGCCAGAGAGCCTGGGTTGTCCTCTCTGTTTTTACAAATTAAAAAAACAAACAACAGAGATACTGAAAATTTTACAAATATTGGAGAGCTTTGAAAGTGTGGGGAAGAGACAGAGAAAAAGGGGGTGAGAGAGAGAAATAACCCATCACCTGGACAGCAGCTCTGCAAATACCTCGGTACATGATCGTGCAGGTCGTTCTTGCCCTGAGCTTGTTCCGGGTGATCTCTGTGATGTTGGGAGGGCTTGGCCTCCACTCCGTGGGAGCTCTCCTGGACGGCATGGCACAAAGGTGCGGGGGTGGGTGACAGGGGCTGTGCCTGCTGAATTCGCTTGGGGTGATTCTGGGAACAGAGGCACTTGCAACACAACCTGGAGGTGGGGACAGGCCTTTTCCTGTGGCTTCCTGAGCCTCGTCGCAGAGGGAACTGGAAAAGCAGAGAATGACAGCAGAGGCCCAAATACTGGCTGGGAGGGCCCTTGTCGGGAGCACCTGGAGGCACTCTTACTCAAGGTCTGGGACCTTGTGTGGAAGAGGGGGGCTGATCTGAGCAATGTCAGCCATCTTCCCACCATCACCATCACCATCGGACATGCACAATTCCTCCCTGCAGCTCACTGGGCTGCTGCATGGCAACCACGAGGGCCACACTTCTGATCTGGGCAGGACAGGGGCCACGTGCACCTGCCCTTCTGACACCCAGTGGTGCAGGAGTGGCACTCAGGCCACTGTACTGGTCTGTGTCCTGACTGCCGCTACAGGTGAGAGAAGGGAAAGCTCGTGTGGTGAGGGGAAACCCACATGGAACATCTCCAACTATTGTCTGCCGTCACCGCTGCACATGCAGACCACATGGCCTGCAAGGAACCAGCACGTTCTTACTGAACATGACAGCACAGGTGTGCACTCCCATATCTGGAGTGTCAGGAGAAGCACCGATGTCACGTGGTAGCTCAGTGTGGATTTTCTGAAGAGATACCACATGTATACATTTTCTAATCTGTGTGGAATTTGGGTCGCCATTCCCATTGTGAGCTGTGCAGACTGTCTGGGCTGTCATCTCCTGAGGTAAGTGACAGAATCTTCTTCTTCCCAAGAGAAATGTAGGCAGCGCGGGACGAGAGCACTAGGTAACACAATTAAAAATCAGACCTATATTCCTATATTCTTAAGACCTATAGAAATGAATGGAGTTTTGGGGGGTTTTTTTATGCATAAAGGTAAGCAGACCTTGCCAAGTTTTATCCAGCAAATGGCATTCATGTGCCGTCTTCCATTTCTTTCACTCTGTGGAGAACAGAGCCGATCATTTTATGTCACCTCCTTCCCACATAGGGAAGGCGTTTATCTTAAAAACGTGTCTGAGTCCTGGGGAACCTAATTTCTGTCCCACATGCACGGCTGCATTGGAAGGAGGCAAAGTGCTTTGCTGAATTTTCTTTTAAAATATCAAGATTTTTGTACCATTTTTATTATTTTCCCCAAACCTTTAAGGATTCTACTGTCTGCAGATATCCAAAACAGATAAAGTGAGGAAATGAGTGTCCCAGGTGAATAAGCCCTCATGCACTCCTCATGGTGACTAAGCCCCAAGCCACTGGTCCCCACACTGAAGCCACAGTTCTGTGTAGGAGACCACCAGGCACAGGACCTGTTTCTCTATTCCCGTGTGACTCTCAGTTAATGAGTTCTCACCATAGCGGCCAGGACGAAGTCTAGGATCAGGTGACAGTGGCACTTAGGATGTGGAAGTTAAGGAGGAATTCACTGTCAGGGTCTTGCAAGTTATTGTTCACCTGCCAGGGACACGATGGCAACATCGACATAGAGGATAGAGAGGTGAGAGGCCGGGGAGCTGGGGGAGCAGCAGTGACTCACTTCCTAATCTCGGGACCAGATAATGGAGATCTTTAGGGGACAATGGGCCTGACTTCCCAATCCTACTTCTGAGTCCTCATTTTAAGAAAATCAGTTGCTTTTATCTCTGATTCCTAGGACTTCAGAGAACTGCAGTCAGGTTAGCACAGTGGTAAGGAGCCTTTGGGACTCATTGCCCAAGGTCTCACCATCTTCTGCTCCTGCCCACGGCTCACCTGTCACTCGCTGTCTTCATGACAGTTACCCCACCACCCACACTAACCTCTTCTAAATCACCAGTCCATGCCCCATGTCTTCCGCAGATGAAGCATTGAGAGCATCCCATCTGAGTACCCAGAGCCTCTCCCATGGGAAGCACGGTGACCCCTTGACCCCCACTGTCCCCTCAGGGGAGACTTCCCACCTCTGTAATGCTGGCTTCTCTGTCCTGATTCTGGAACCCATTCCTTCCCAACACTGCTGGTGGGAACCTCTTCCTACAAACATCAATGCCCCTCTCCCACTGCCAACAAGCCTAATGACACACACTTTACACCAGCAATATATCCTGTCATTAACTCACATTATAAATTATCTTTATGAAAGTAATACATCCATTTGGTAAACAATGATTTACAGAGTCCAAAAAGGAAGTAAATGAAGAATGAAAATCTCTCTCACCTTCCTCCCTCCCCATTCCAATATCCTGTAGACGTTCCTAGAACAGTCTCTGGTTTGGGTTATGCTCGTGGCTGTAATTACAACATTAAACTGGGCTCAGACATCTGTTTCCAAGCCACTGAGCAGCCTGCACTTCCTCTCCCATTTATAAGGGGGAAGGCACATGCAGGTACACGTCACCCTCCCCCCGCCACACCCCCATTCCCTTCTCACTTTTGTTTGGTTTCATCATCATTGATGTTTTTCTTGTTCATCCTCTACACTTTCTTTTTTTTTTAAGTTGATTTCACAGAGAGGGACAGAGAGATAGAAACATCAATGATGAGAGAAAATCGTTAATTGGCTGCCCCCAGTATGCCCCCTACTGGGGATCAAGCCTATACCCGGGCATATGTCCTGACTGTGAATCCAACTGTGACCTCCTGGTTCACAGGTCAATGTTCAGCCCCTGAGATTGATTATGTAAGAGAAATAAAATGAGAAAATATAGAGGAAATAATTGGGTTCTGATTTTGGGAAGGAAGCTGAGATGGACTCAGTGGTATTGGCATTAAGGTATCCTTATGAGCTCATAGACACATGAGTCCCAGCTCTGACATAAAGCAGCAACACCACAATAGCAACGAGCACACCTTGCTCCCAGACATTGGTGTCTAACTACCATTCTCATGGAGAAATGACTGATTTCACGGCTGTGAGGCTAGACAACTCATTGTCACAGAAAATATACAAGCGCTTCACCCATGGCAAGGGTATAACAAAAGGATTAGATACCAGGTAGAGGGGGCTCTGCTGGCTAATATGGTGCACTTTGAACATCAAAATGAGGAATAGTACTAATACATTATAACCCATTGAAGTTTATACTCATAGGAATCCATGAATAAATAAGGAAAAGGGAAAGCTCTTTGTGAGAGCTGAAAGCCAACTACAAAATGCAGAAGATATGATGGAATTGGGAAATCGCCATTTTTGGCAACTGCTATAGTGTTAAAAAAAAAAAGTCAGTAGATACTAAAATGAGTGGGTAAAAGTTTGAAGAGAATAGGATATTGAAATATTTCCTTAAAAATATTTATTCATTACAAAGGGAATAAAATAACTTCACAGGAGCAAATCCTGGTAGACACCCTCTTAACCAAGTGATCAAGATTAGCATCACCAGCAATGGAACCAAATAAAATCATTGGGGACCTCATGGGAGAGAACAAAGCATCATGTTTATGATGTCCTTCCACATATGAATAATCTGAATCTCATCATGAAGAAGCATCAGATAGTTCAAAATGGAGGGCCGTGTCCCAGGATTACTCCGGTGTCATCTTCCAAAGCATTAAGGTCATGAAAGTCAAGGAAAGATTGGAAAGTTGTCCCAGAATGAAGGGGACAGAGAAAGACAGGACAACTAAAGGCAATCTGTGGCCTGAGTTGAATAATTTTGCTCTAACGAAAGGACATTACTGGAATGACTGGTAACATTTGAAAGGAGTCTGGAATAAAAAAATACAGTGTATCAACTTTAATTTCTTGACTTTTGGGCTGTTCGTGTTGTCTTTTCGGAGAAAGGCCTCGTCTGCACGAAACTCCCAGCAAAATATTTGTTCGTGAAAGGCACCTGGAGACAGCACACTATCAAGTAACTCAGGGGAAAGTTCTTTGTGCTATTGGTGCATGTTTCCTGTTTATCTAAAATTATCTCAAAATAATCAATGACATAAGCTTAAATTATTGCAAAGGCTCAACAATGGTGATATGTATGTATCAAGAACCATAAGATCCATATACATTTTGATTCAGAAACATCACTACACAAGACAGATCCTGAGGTTATAATCACAAATGTCTGCAAAGATTTAGCTCCAAAGCTCTTCAGCTATTTATAGGTAGAAAAATGAGGATTGGCCTGAATATGTTAGGATAGGATTTGGGGGCCATAAATTATGGTGCAACCATGAAGTGGAATGCTAATGTAACAGCTATTAAGAAAGAGGTTTGAGAAAAGTTAATTAATGGCTTGAAAAAAATGTTTGTGATGTGTTATTGGATAGATGGAGAAAGCAGGTTTGCAAACAGTATATTCAGTTCATCTCATTGTTGAAAATGAAAAAAAACAAGCATCTCAGACGTGTGCACATGTGCATGTGTGTACGTGTGTGTGTGTGTGTGTGTGTGTGTGTGAGAGAGAGAGAGAGAGAGAGAGAGAGAGAGAGAGAGAGGTGGACAGCAAGTTAATTGGATTCTTTACCACAAGGAAACCCAATGCCCTTCGTGTGCAGATGTGCACTGTGGGTCTCTGAAGCTGGGGTGAAGGGGGCCATGTTCCCCAAATGGATTTGACCATAGAACCCATTTGTTTTCAGAACTTCTGAGCCCAGTTTGGGCTCATCTCTGAGAGTGCCCAGAGCTCCGGGTGCTCACCTTCCTTCTCTTTCACTTCACTTTCTCTATTTATCCCATACCCTACCGCCGTGATCAGCAAACTGTGACTTGCAAGCCACATGCAGTTCTTTGGACCCTAGAGTGTGGCTCTTCCACAAAATACTATGGCCTGGGTGAGTCTATTTTGAACAAGTGGTGTTAGAAGAAGTTTAAAAAATTTGGTTCTCAAAATTTCAATTGTTGTACTGTTGATATTTGGCTCTGTTGACCAATAAGTTTGCTGACCATTGCCCTACTGTATTCTACTGTATGTCCCTGTATGTTCTCTCACATCGTGTTTCAAATGAAATGTGTAGTGTTATAAATTAATGATCCACAACAAGACTCAGACTTTCTTGAAAGAGGTCCAGGGAGCCTTGGGAAGGTGCATGTCCTTACCTGGCCCAGCTCCCCCCACCTGTGGAACACATCGCTCTTCCCATCCTCTGGGCTCAGAGCCCTTTCACAAGCTTTTCTCTCTCCTGGGAATTCCCTTTCCTTTCAGTAACCTTGGAGGCATCCATGTGAACATCCCCTCCTCGGGAAGCCTTTCCTGCCCCCATTATTACTTTCCAAGCTTGCCTTCCTTCCCTAAAGACGCTTCCCACAATTGTGCCCAATGCTGGCCTGTGGTATTGGGACTTTTCGCCTCCAGCTGAGCCGTGACGGCCGCGTGGGCATGAAGCATGTCTGCCTGCTCACCGCTGAACCAGTGCGGCCCATAAATATCAGAGGAATAAAGCAATCCAGTAGAAATATCAAATAAAAGAGTTGGTACAGAAAATTATCGGTCAACCACATGCTCAAAAGTCAGATGGATCTCCCTGTGAAGTGTTCAAATGTAGCTTCCCCATCAGGGCTCCAAACTATCCCATCACAGCCAAGTCACAACTAGAACATCTGGCTGTACAATTTCTTCCTCTTTTTATTTTTGGAAATTCTGTGGGAAATATGGGTTGACGGTATAAGCTCTGCCTTCTGGAGGACCCAGGCAATTCATGTCTTGCTTAACGCAAGGCACTGCTGCTGTTTCCACTAACGTTCTGAGGAGCCTGGCCTTGTGTACCTTCATGCTCTGCCTCGCTCATGCTAGACATTCCCGGAGAACCAGGTGGCAGGCCAGCTTCAGCTTCAGGGGAGAATCTGCAGCTGGGAGCCCCCAGCCTCTGTGTCCAGAGCCAGCTTGTGGGGAACCCCAGGCACTCCGCTATAGTCTAACTCCACCCAGCAAAACCGGAGAAAAGGCATTTAACTTCAGCCTGGGGGACCTGTCAAAATGCTTTCCAGCCTTAAGCTTCTGTGATTTTAAAATATCTTTGGCTCAATGGCCAGGACTCGAAGGAGGAATTGGGGGCAGGGATGCTCACAGCCAGGATCAAGCCAGATCCTGGAATTGGACATAAAACAGCAGACTAAGCAAAAAGACTTGGGAGGTTGGGCGGCCCGCTGGGATTTGGCTGGGATAGGAAGTAAAGCCCAGGGTAATTATTTAATGCTGATATTTCCTAATCACAATGCTGTGCTGCTTTGAACGGCCCGTGAGCCAAGGTCAGCGCACATTGTGCGTTAAAGAGGAAGATGGAAAGGGGACACAGCTACAGGGGTGTCAGATCTGCCTCTGAATGAGCTTCTGAGGGGTGTCCCTCACCAAGAATCCAGAAAGCAAACCTCAGTGTGAAGAGATCGGAGCCCAGTGCAGGCGCCAAGAGTGGTGCCCTTAAAGAGCCTGAGATCCCACCCCTTGCTGCAGGCCTGTGAGACAGAACCCAGAAATGAGTAGATCTGATCCTCTCTCCACGGTGTCCCTGTGAATCTGTCTGCAAGGTGGAGCGGGGATGCTATGCCAACAGAATCACAGCAGACAGTGAAGCAAGCTGCCAGAGCTGTGACCGGAGAGAGGTGGTCTGCCCCACCCACTGAATGCCTTTCTCCCAGTGGTCTCAGCGCCTGAGCCTGTGCATGAGACCTCTGCTGCTAGGGGCACTCTTACCCCGGAAAATAGTGTGGAAGGTCTTGGGGCCCTGACCTAGGTGGTCACTCCAGATATCTGAGGAGTGAGAGCTGATTTTAAAGTGATTAACAGATTGTTTTCCAGATATACAGAAACGGAACCTTTTTTTTTTTTTTTTTTTTTTTTTTTTTTTTGCTTTGGGCTGATTTAATGAAGAGATTCTAGAAATAGATGATACAGAAAAGGCAAAACAACAAACCAGCAGCAGCCAGGACAGCAGCACTCGGCACAGACCCACAGTCAGTAACTTTACCCGACACCCTGGGGCTATTGAAGGTCATCTGCAGGTGACCAGGTCCTAACTTCAAGGTGAATGCAAAGGGCCGTGAGAGGTCAACTGCCAACGTGGGCTTCCCTGGGATACCAGTTGCTTTTGTGAATTCCATGCGAATAATCAGGTTAGAGAACTCCAAGAGAGGAGCATCTGGAATCCATTATAGACTCTTTGCCAATTACTCAGATTTCTGATGCCATACCCAGCACATTCCACCCGGTGTCTGTGGGCACCAAGGGTCTGATGTGACACAGTGACATACCACATTGCCGCTGGTCACACACCAGAACTTCCTACATCAGATAAAGAACATCAGTGATGAGGACACTCAACAGCCAAGCAATATCAGTGTTAAACCATCCACGCAACCAGGAAACAGCGGCTGTGGCCTTTCAGCCAACAGAGACTCCATCACTGCAATAGGATTGGGACCCATTGGGAGGTGACCGTGTGTGTCTCCGCACAGGACATGGGTGTGAACAGCCAGGCCTTCCTTGTTCCTTCTCTTCAGGGTCCCTTGATGGTACTTCCTCAGAAAAAAATAAAATAAAATAAAAAACTTTCTTGTCAGGTGGACCTTGTGAGTTGGCAATTGTTAGCTCCTTGTTAGTGCCCTCTACCCACAAGGGCATCTTAGCTATTTACCAAATGTCAGGAAATTCTAACCATGTGCTTGCTGTTCTAGAAGAACTAAGGTATAGCTCCAAATTCTAACATGAACTTAAGCAATCCCAGTAGCCAGGAATAAGTTGGTTGGCCCCTCAAATCTATGACTATGACATTGCATGTTCACATAGTTGTGTGGCTCTATTTCCTAGAGTTATTTCTTAGGATGACTATTCAGAAAGTTTTCCAAAGCTGTCCTGGAGACAAGAGGAACAGTGATAAAGACGTGATAGGAACAGGAATTCACACTAATATATTTCTTTAAATCATTGGCAAACTTTGAAGACGCTATCCTGCGACCTAAGCATGGTCCTTAAGAATAATCTTTGAATAACAAACATCTATGCCCTAAATTGAAGCACATGTTGGCTTATCCCTTTGGTGATACTGTCTGCGAATTCTGTAAATCATTCACATTCTCCGGGCCACTGTGCTCTAATAGACCACCCGGCTTGATGAATGCAAGGTTTTAGCTGGAGAAAAATAACAATCGTGGTTAAAAGTTAAATTCCATTCCAGAAGCTCAGTGCTCAGGAACATCCTCCCAAGAAGTGTGGGCACCTGGGTGTGGGGACGGGAGAGGCCTGGTGCATGCAAGCACCCGTGGCAATGGCAACGAGTGCCCCAACCCCCAGGCTTCTGTGAACACTCCATTCATTCTTATTCCTCAAGACACTTAGGTCAAGTTCAAGTCTGTGCAAATAGCAAAAGGATATATTTAAAGAAACAGCCACAGAAAGCCACAGCCAGGGCCTCTTTCTGTATCTCTTTCTGCTATTGCACTTCAGTTTTTTTTTTTGTTTTTTTTTCTGAATGAAGGGATTTCCCACTTCTGCTTCTTTGACCATGCCGTGTTTTGTTCTACTATTTTTGGCACAGAAGTAAGAATCTGTAGGCCTCATTAAAGCCCTGATAAATGCACAGTCCTCTCTCCTGACTCCTGGCCAATGGGTCTGTTCTGAGGGTCCAAGTGCTGCTGACTCCCAGAGAACCATTAATGGTCAGCAACTTCATGCTTGTGGTCAAAATGAAACACTTAAGAAACATCTATAGTTAATAAAAGTCTATAGTCTATAGTTCCTGACACATAGGAACATCTGTGAATGGGATGCATTGATGATTTCTCTGAAGCGTTTTTGCATTTGCCAAACGCATTCCAGTGATTTTCCTTGGACATTCTTGGGACAGCCTGGGAGTGCATTCAGTAGCAGGACATTGTTTCATGTCGCTAAGGAAGGCAAGGTGTTGTCACTCAGTAATTTGAAGCACATGAAAATCCAAAGCATTGGAGCACAACAAAACCATCATTAAATTCCTTAGCTCTGAGGGCTTTGGCAAGAGGTCCGTTTTAAGAACTGTGACACAAATGAGAAGAGACAGGAATGGTGACCCAGCAGACAGGGTCAGGGTCGCAAGCAGAGTGAGAGCAGGTGCAGTTGGTTTTCTCCTCCAATCCTTCCCCGGGAGCTCGTATCTTAATCATCTAGCAGAGCTTATAAGGAACTGGATGTATGTCCCCAAGGTAACACAGAGGGAGATAAAGCCTCCTCCCTTCTGCCGAGGACCTAATTGCATTATCATGAACTGCCAGTGACCTCTAAAGATCTAACCACAGCCAGGAAGAACAGCTCCCATGGCATCGCCCCAGCTCTAGCCATGGTCTTTGCAAACACTGTTCAAGACTCAATGAGTCATCCCTCGAGGAGTTTAAGAGCCAGGTCCTCACTGAGCGAGTTCACAAGCAAGTCCACATGTCTTTGTCCATCACCCTGGTGGACTGCCCAGCATCTGAAGCTGCTCACACACTGAAGAGAAGGGTCTCCAGGGTCTTCCTGGGCTCCCCAGGACAGCAAGCAGTAATACTATTTCTGAAGATGTTCCAAGTCCAACTTGTCTCTGCCCGACCCTATAAACCATGGGACTCTGGGTTCACATTAAAGAGAGATTTGGGGTTATATCAGTTCATAGGACACTCCCAGAAGAAAATCTTAGAGTTTGCCTGCATTGACCTTCCCTGCCTTGAGGACAGCAGCCTCCTCGCCTCCTTTACCCACGGTTGAGAGATCAGTCCTGTCACCACAACCTCCAAACTTCCAAAGGCATAACTTTCTCTCCACCAGAAACATGGAACTGGGGTCTTAAGTCCTTCATGGGAGGGGCTACACAAGTCCCTGCAAGGACAGGTGAGGATCAGTCTTATGCTGCCTTCATTTCCTACTCCTCTCACATTTAATCATTGCATCAAGTTAGAATGCTAGAAACTATGTATTTGCACCACATAAATTTAATCACATCCAGGATCCTTTTTATATTTTTATGCCACTGTCTGGCCTTTTTTCTTGCAGGTTTACTGTAAGAAAAAAAAAAGGTTATAGGAAACAGCTCTGGGGTTTCTATATAAAAACACTGCCTATGCCTTTTCTCATTCTGCTATCCAATGTTATCCCACAGTTGAAGTCCATGACAATTCTTATTTTAAATAATTCACTGCCAGAAAACATTTAGTCAAACCTGAAAAACAAAAATACTCCAATTTGTGATCATGGAAATCATGAGATAATTTTTCCTCATTTTTTTCTCTGTTTTCAGAGATGCTCAGAAGCAAATTCAGTGCTCATCCCAAAGGAATGACCTGTTCTATGGCTTTGGTTTCCTCCTTCCTCTTTCGTAATTGCTTTCTGGTTTCATGGCATTGTTAACTTTGGGGGGGAAGAGATCCTTTAGACCCTAGATCAAAGGCCACTTCTGAAAACAGCTCAGGCCTTTTTAAAAGTAGCCATTACCAGTTCCTTAGGTTTATGTAAGTGGTGGTGAGAAGCGAGTGAGCTGGAGAAGGAGCCCTCATTCTGCTCCTCCCACTGAGGGATGTGTCTTCTGCTCAACCAGGGCCACAGCTCTGTGCCTTCCCCTGACCCCTGCTCTTCCCAGGAGACCTTTTCCTATCCTATCATCCACTGTTCATCATGTATGCCCAAAGCATAAGCGAGTTCATTTTGTCTCTGGAGTTAAATTCACGCTGTAGAAACATGAGCATCCAGAAGCTCCTAAGTCAGTGGCCAGGGCCACTCCCTGCTGCAGGGGCTCCTGGGTATTTCCCACGGCTAATGAGCCTCCTCTTCTGGGGGTTTGCAGATCTTCAGACAAAGGGACAGGCACTTGGAGGGTTTCCTGGCAAGAGCACTACTCAAATGCAATGACTGATCATTGTTGCAATATAGACCACTCTATGGAGACACACTGGTATCCTTGGTAAGATACTGAATATGTTTACCTTTATAATATCACTATTAGCAAATTGCATCAAATGATTACATTCTTGGATTATGAACTGTCTTGGAGGTAAGTGTCTTTTTCCAAATTGTTTTCAAAGAATGTTCAGGAGAAAATGGAATCAGTTCATAAGGTAACTTGTACTAATCTCCTGGACACTATGTAAGAAGGCTCCCCTAGGAGGCAGGGGGTGGGAGGAGAGGGAGAAAACACAACTTATATCATTACAGAAAACGCGCACTGCAGTCTCACCAATGCATTGGCATCTCGGGCTCTCTCGCTCTGTGAGAACCCATCTGCCTGGAGGGAGAGGTCACGGAACATGGTTTTGGTTGTCCCATAAATCCAACCCAACGCGCCTCCAAGAGGCTCATTAAACAAAATGACTCGGAAAAGTAGAAAAGCCAAAGCAGGCATTTGTCACTCAAGCAGAGTGAAAGGGGGTGGCCCTGGAGTCCTATCTGCAGCTCCACTTGGTCATTCAGCTTAATGCCGCTTGTTCGTTAAGTGCTGCAGCCCTGAGCTTCGTGAGGGAGCCCTGAGTGGCAGAGAGATCACTGATGGAGGATTTACCCACCCTTTCATGTGCTGAGAGACAAGTAGGTGAGCGTGCAGCCCCTGGAGGTGCAGCCCTCTCTACTGCTGAGGGGTGAGACAACTAGAACACAGAATTACAGTTCTCTAGGGGAAAAAGTTAAGGTTCGGAAAGTTCGGTTTTCTGGGTGGATAACTGAAGAGAAGCTACCTCAGGAGTGGGGACCCCTCAGGCACAGGCTACCCCAGGCCCAGCCAGCCTCCTTTCTCAGAGCTCCTCCTCTCCCAACCTGGGGACATCTTACCCACCTTTCCAGGTGTTCACTACCAGCAGCCTCAGGGGGATCCCTCAGGCCTTTCGGGGAGAGAAGTAGGGCCTCAGATAACACCTCCCACAGCAGAGTGAGCTGGGGTGGGTGGGGCTGGGCAGGCTCAGGATTCCTGGTGCCAGTTACAATCAAACTGAATGGACTTGGTGTCTTTCCTCAAAGACCAGTCCTTTGTTGGGTCTTTGCAAATACCTACCTTACCTCAAAATGATTTTATAAAGGAAGAGGATGGAAAAGCATGGCAGTAATAGACCTAATGAAAAACTAACATAATAGTACAAAGTTCAAACACCTGCTAACACCTAAATCCCTCCACTGGCTTCCAACCTCACACAGCAGCCAAAGTCCCTCCAAAGGCCGAAGCTCCCCTGCCACCCCTCATCCTGTCCACTGCTCTCCTCCTACTTTTCCCCAGCCACACTGACTCCTGCTCTCACCACACTCTCAGCATCTGCATTGCCTTTCCCTCTGCCTGGAATGCTCTTCCTGTAAGACTTCCCATGGCTCTCTCTGTCACTTCCTTTCCCAAACCACACCTTCCTCAACATGCATTCACACATGCATACTCACACATGCAAATGTTCACACATGTTCACACATACACACACACACACACACTTGTATACGTATTCACACATACTCACAAACACATATACACTGACATACTTCCTCCTTTACTCCTCTATTGCTCCTTAACATTTATCACAATTGAACATTTTACATATCTTATTTGCTCATTTTGGGTTTTTTTTCTCCTGAAACCCCATGGGAATATAGCTCCATAAAGAAAGGGATTTTGCATGGCCTTATTTTGATTTGTTTCCACTGTTGAATTCTAGCATGCTTGGCACATGGCAGCACGTAGAACATTTGTTGAACAAATGAAGATGCTTCTTGTAGACTCTAGACATATGGGTACATTCTCATCATCTCAGTGGCTAGCCAATTGAATCTCTGTTTGTTTTCCTTGGGTTTTAGCCACTGAATATTTGTGACCCAGAGAGACAGGATTTTAGAGGAAAAGCACTGTCTGAGAATCGGGGAGGCCTTGTTTCTCATGATCTCACTGGCCTTGTGAGACTCAGGTGATTCCCTCACTCTTCCCTGGACAATTCCTCACTCAATTATAAACAACAATTACACAAACTGTAACAGCTATCACTTTTGAACACTTCCCCATATATCAGACACTGTGTTAATTGCCTCCTGAGGTTCTTGCAGGAAGCTCAGAGGTGGATGCTGTTATTATGTTGATCTCACAGAGAAGGAAATGAATTCTCAGAAGTAAAGCAGCAGGAAAGCTGGGGTTCAAACCAAGACACTCAGACTTTAGTGTCCACATGATCGTTGCTAGGTTACAGAAATTCACTGGGAAAGAAGGCATTTGAGCTAACACCCCTTCCAGCTGTAAGAATTTCTCTCTGCCCATCCATCCATCTACCAGCTCATCCATTCATCCATCTATACATCCATCCACCTACCCACCCATCTGTCCATCAATCTACCCATCCATTCATTCATTCATCCATCCACCCATCCATCCATCCATCCATCCATCTGTCCATCTACCCATCAATCCATCTGTTTACACATTTGTTAATTCCCAATTCTCTCACCTGATGACCTGAGGAACTGAAGTTATGGATAACAGTGAAGCCCATCCTCCCAGCTGGAGAAGACACTCTCAGTGCATGCCCTATTGGCTGTCACTCATGGGTGACATCTTGGCACTCAAAGAACAGTACGTACTTCATGACTCCAATGGCTATATCCATAACTTGGAATTTGAAATGACAGAAAAGTGACCAGAAAAACAAACAAATGTGAAATCCAACCAGGCAAGAAACACTAGAACTAACATTTGGTAGAGGGGAAGCAAAGAGAATTATAACCTATTTTATAGCACAGTTTGGGAATTGGCTATGCCTTCAAATGTATCTGATGTATGAATATTTTTTTAATTAAGGATTAGATTGGCAAACACACAAAATGCAGTTTACAGGGACAAATAAAAACCATTTGCATCCTCTGCAAGTATTTACTACAGATGGCTTCAAGCACATGGCTCTTCTCCATCCCACACTGCATGTTTGGGGGAGCCCCAAAAAGTAAAAGGCATGCAGTTCCTACTCTCCAAGAACCTTAATTTTGTAGGGGAGATAAAACATGATTTTTGGCATGAAAAGGAGGTGCACAGAGGTGTGAAGGTATGGAACAGGCATCAGGGCAGAGAAGCGAACCTGTCCAGATGGTTGGGGGTGGCAGTGCGGGCCTTTCCAGAGGGAGGAGCATCCTTGCTTGGACGCAAGCATCCCAAAGGCAGAGCTTTGCTGGTCACAGAGTGGAGAGTCCAGCTCCCTACTGACCGGCACAGGTGAGTGCTTCCATCCACTGGTGAAGTCAATGGCAGGACACGGGGTTGGGGCAGGTGGGTACTCTCAGAATCCTGTATTGTTTTAGCTCACCTTGGGGAAAATCAGCAGTGATGGCTGAATGAATTATTTTGCAAAAGGAATTCAAACTTTCAGTATGTTGATATCAATGTGACCTGCGGATCCTGTCACCTCTTTTAAAACCATTACCGTTGATAAAGACTTTTTTTAAGGAAAGTTTTGTAATTGACCTCCAGTTTGATGAGTCTGTCTGTGTTGACAAAAGGTACAAAGGTACGTTGCCTGGCGCCGCCATAAGTGGTCCCACAGTGACCAAAGCCACCTGCAATGGAGCTGCGCTAAGTGAGAAACCTGGGAACAAAGCAGCGCTCTTAATCCATGAGAAAGCTGTGCCTTGGCATTTCCCAAGGAGCAGCCGGTGGAGTGGTAATTCCATAGGATGGTAATAGGTATTAAATAACAAAAGAGCCCGGTGCTCACACAAGCTTATAAATCACTGATTAAACACAGTGAAAGTCGGTTTATTTATTGCAGCATTTTTTGTAGTTTTTTTAATATTGCAATGTGAATTATGAATCTCCAGGAGGAGGCTATAATATGTGATATTTCCCAAACTCTTCTGACCACAGAAACCGTATATTAAAGAGCATTTGGGGAACTGTGTTTCCACGGAGCCCACCCTAACACTGTATTAAATACCAGGGCATAGAAACCAGAGAGGATTAAAGTTTCTGACACCACCCGAGTGAGAAGACAGAAAACTCACACGTCTGTTCTGTATCTCAGCCAGTCCTCTACTCTGCCTCTGTACTGTGACTACATAATACACATCACATAATTCTGTTGTGTGGAGAATAGAGGCTCACTGAATTTGCATACATCATATAGTATCACGGTACTCATGTTTTTTGTTTCAGATGCCATGCTTTGTAGAGACACACTTTCCCCCACAGTGTATGTTAGAGTGTCCTCCTCCACACCCAGGGTTCCTGCAGCGCCACTGGCAGAGTTGGAAAGTTGGAAAGTGACATTGTAACTCAATCACCTGGGCCCCGGGCCTTTAGGTGTCACTTCCAGGAAGGTATTGCTGTCAACACTTGTGGGAGGCTCCGCTTTCCTTAGGAAAGAGGGGACCTCAATGCTAATGGCGACGCTGTAGGCAAGAAACAACCTCAGGAGGACGAGACAACCCTCTTCACACACTGGGAGGCAGAGTTTTGACGGATTTCCTAAATCTTTAGGAGCAGTGCTAACAGGGATGTGGGTATAACCCACTTTGGGTGCTACTGACACAGAGGAGCGCTCATGGGGAAACTGAGTGAGCCCTGGTAAGGGGCCCCATGGTGGGAGGGCCTGAGTCACTAAGATCCTGTCATTCTTGGCTTTAGGGAAGAATAAATCAGGGTGGAGCCATGGTTCCTTCCACCTGTGCCCAAGGAGGCTCTGGGCTCTCACACTGTGGACTCGGCCCCAGACGAACCTCTTCGGTCAGCCTGGGGATTCCAGGATCCGAGGGAACCTGTGGTATTTGGCTTCATAGAAAGGACCCCTGATTGCCTCAGAATCTTTCCTCAACAAAAATGAGGGTGGAATGAGGTTTGATAATCCAAGGATCCACCTTTACCTGTGGCTGCTGAGAAAGTCAGCTGAAATCTTATTAAAATCAACCACATGCCCCTCATGGACTCGGTGGGCAAAATCTGCTGAAATAAACAGAACACCCCAGTGAGTCATATACATCTGAAGGTCACCAACTACCTCTTCTCAATTCAACACTTTGGGATTCTGGGTAAGATTCCAGTTTGCTACTTATGGTTAAACACACACACACACACACACACACACACACACACACGCGCACACACCACAATTAGTCCTAGAAAAGTGGATGAAATCAAGCTGTACAAAAATGTATTATTGTGCCACACCAGCCCAGCCAGGTTCAGTGAACCTGAGAGGAGGCAATGAAGGATTAAGAAAAGACAGACGAGAAGAAAGCTGGGGCTCGGTGGGACGCTGCCCTCTCTGATGAGAGGCAGCACCACAGCCTGGAGGCCGAGTCTTTATTTTATAGCCAGATTCCATGAGGCAAAGTAAGGGCGTGCTCAAGATGTTTACAAAGTTCCGGTGGGTTTCGAATCTACTCAATTACATGCACCTGATCAAGCTTTGTTTACTTGCTGCACCTCCCACAGCTTATATCACTTAGCCACGTGGGACCACAGGTTTGGACCATAACCTGTCCAAACTCTGTAGCCACTCTCCACATATAATGTTCTATATACATGGTCACAAAATGAGTGGAAGAATGAATGGAAGAGTGAGGGAGTGAATTTCTTCCTCCAGAGGTTCTAAATGGTGCAGGTGAGGCCAGAGGTTTGAACTGAAGAGAAGAGGTGTAGGTTGGATCTCTGGACTCTTGTGGGGCCTGCACGTGGTGACTGAGGGTGAAAATGTCCCCTGCAGTGACCTCTGGCTGGGACATCCAGACACACAGGAAGGGAGGATAGGTACCAACAGGATGTCGTCAACTGGCCACTTTTAGTCACTTCCTCTCAAATGAGGCATCATGGGTGGGCTCCTGGGTCTCTGAGGCGGGAAGCTGCCCCCACGTGTTCTCTGATGTTAATGCTGTCATGCACTACTTTTCTCTTTGCCTTTAAACCGCCGCCCCCTTCCCTCTCTGGTGTCCCTTCCAGCCGAGGCAGAAGTTTTCCACATCCACCAGGTGTCCAGGAGCCCTGGCCAGAGACTTGGCCATTTAATAGACCGGCTGCTCCAGGGAGACCAAGAGCCAGGATGAAGGGGGCAGAGCGGGTCCAGGCTGCTTCCCAGTTCATATTCATATTGCCTTTTGGACAGAGAAGGAGGAGAGAGAATGTGCCATGACCTCCAGGTTGAGGAGAACAGACCCAGCCCTTGCTGGGGGTGGCCCCTAAGTGGACACGGGTCTGTCCGAGGGTGACGTGCCTTGGCCCTAAACACTCGTGCCCTTTGTCCCGGTAATTCGACTCCTGCAAAGCGACCTGGAGGGGCCTTTCTGGGACAAGGGCACTTGGTGACTGGCTGCCTTCTTGGCGCTGTCTGCTGAGGTTAAATTGAAGTCAGGCTCTGAGACAGGGACGTGTCTTACACTGTGCCTCCTTCCCCACCATGTTCACCCGGCAGGCGTGACACCATGATTTGGCCCTTACCACCATGAGAAGGTGAATGCTTGGGAATCTGAGCTCTGAGGACGGTCACTCACAGGCTGCATGACTGTCCTGGACATGAGCCCCTTAGTCCAAAGCACCCACCCTGCCTGCTGGCGTCAGCACGCTGCCAGAGGCCCCTGGCCTGAGAGTCCTGGAGGCCTAGATTAGATTGTCCTTCTCTCTCAGGGTCAGTGCAGGGGAGAGAGACACGTCGAGGGGGAGTACCTCACAACAGCCTGATCATGTTTGCTCTCTGGAGAGGAAGCTGCCATTGAGGTCACAGTGATTTGGAGAGGAAGCTCCTGAAAGCAGAGCCTGATCTCCAGAATGGCCAGAGACCTGGGAAGGCGGAGGGAGGCCTGGATCCCACTGGCGCCAATTTCCAGTATCCTGGCTGGAGTGACTTCTGAGACCTTTACCTATACAGCCTCCTGTGTCTTCAGTCCTAGGAAGCCTGGACAAGGACACGGACCTCTTTGAGCCAGAGTCTGTCCCCTCTGAGAAGGGTCAGCTTGAGAGATGGGTGGGAGGATGCAGCCCGACAGTGTATGTATGGGAGGGGCCCGTCCCGACACAGTATGTAGAAGGAGGCTGTCCTTTCTCCTCCATCGCTGCCCTAAGTCGGGGTCAGCCCGCCTCCTCTGCTAAGGGCAGACAGGGTGTGTTCCTGGTTTTATGGACCCCCACTGTCTCTGTCACACTACTCAGCTCTGCCACTGCAGCTGAAACACAGACACAGACAATTGTACACAAATACTCATGCTGCGTTCCAATAAAACTTTATTTACAAAGCTGGGGGAGGGAGGAGGTTGAGTCAGGTCTGGCCCTGTCATTGCTAATACACTTAAATTAGTCCTCCCCCTATATCTGCAGTGGACATCTTTCCCTTTTCCTCCCACCCACATGCTGTGCTGTGCTATATAAGCACCCCGCAACGTGGGCTTGCAGATTTAGGAGGTACTGGGGTTGCCAGAAGCCAGGTCAAGTGCAGGATGCCCAGTTAAGACTGAATTTCAGAGAAGCAGCCCATCATTTGTGTTAGTGTAAGTATACCCCACGGAGGGCATGGGCCATACCTCGTCTAAGAAAGGATCTGTGTTTGCCTGGGATTTGAATGTAGCTAGACCTCCTCTATTTTCATTTGTTAAACCCACCAGCCCCAGGGGCACATCACTGTGGCCTGGGCAGCAGCAGGGAACCTGTGTGCCAAAAAGCTTCCTGCTGACGGCCTTGAGACTTGTCCCCTAGGGAGCCCCTCACAGAGTGAGCAGGGCTAGACGTGGGAAGGAGGATGTGCCAGCGTGGGAGAGCAGGGCCTGGTCCTATGACTTCCAGGGACAGCGGCCCGGGATGGAGCCAGGCTGGCCAGCTGAGCTCACGGCCTCAGATGACCCGAGAAACCCAACCAGCCTGCCGTGTGTTTGGTCTCCCATGCCCCAGACGGGAGCAGAGTAAGCTCGTTGCCAAGTTCACAACCCAGCAGCTGTTTCTGACATTACAGGTTCTAATCTCCCTGAAGCAACTGCCTCCTTTTCACAACTTTGCCCTCTGCTCTTTTTCTCAGGAAGGAATAAAGGGTGATAAACACTCACACCAGTTTTCCTCACGCTTCTCTATTAGCATTCAATCTAATTTTTTAAATGTGCTATTAGTGGTTGAAAATTTAATGTTTAAAACCTAATAAATTAGAACTATGTTAATAAGGACTATTCAATGCATAAGTATATAAACTCACTTCTAGACTGTTACAGCATTTGTTGTCAGGGAGGAGCTATTACTTCTACTTTCCAGTTAGGGATACTCGGGGCACTGGGAAATTCAAGTTCGCACACAGGTGGACGCAGTCAGCGAGGGAGGCAGGATCAGGGAGTTCAACGCCTGAGCCTACTCTCACCACACTGCATCCTAAAAATTGTCTAAACACACTTAGAATATTTTCCAATATAGAATTTAATTTCTAGTAGCTTGTTTTAACCATGATACTTGCTTCTTTTTTTTACTATTATACAAAAGATTTTAAGTGAAAAATAAGCAAAAAATTCTATCACCAAGTGCGATAACTTTTACCTTTGTGGTTTATTACTTTATTACTTTCTAGAGTATTTTCTATGAGCAGGTACACACACACGTGTGTGTGTGTGTGTGTGTGTGTGTGTGCATGCGCACACGCACATATGTTTAAATTAGCATATTTAACAAAACAGAGGCCCAGGCCCTGACTTTCTGGTCTGAATGAGAGGACCCTGCCTGATCCTGCTGTTCTCACTAAGGTACAGCTCACGATGGATGCTCAGCTCCAAGAGCCGGCGAGGCAGGGCCAGAACGTGGTCAAGGTCTAGGATGCTAACCACATACAGAGCAGTACTTGCACCATGCTTGAGACTGAGGGAAGTACAGACACACCACCTGTCCCAATCCGAGATCCCACCAGCTGCAAGGAGCCATGGTGCCAGCATGGTGTAGGGGAGACTGAGCCAGGGCTCCCAGCTCAGGTTGTCCAGATAACAACCCCTCTGATTCCTCCTCGAAACATCCCAGCTCTGACCAGCTTCCTGTCCTGCCACCACCTCCGGCCCAGCCCCGCCCACTGGCCTATCCTCTCCAGCCCTGCTTCCTCCCACCCCCAGGTTCCTGCTTTCCCTCAGCTCTGACCTTGACAATGAGATTCAGGTGCTGCTCTCCCCAGCGCCTTCCCTGGGACACAGGCCAGAGGTCTGACCATCCTGTCCCCTTGGTCCACTGACCCTCACAACACGAGTGAGACTGGCGGAAGTGACTCAAAAGAAGAAGCTCGGGACGTCGTGGCAGCCTCTTCTTTCACAAACGCCCGCTGTACAGGAAGGTCACCGGAACTGCGCGTTTACGTGTCCCTGGTGTCTATGAGCCAAAGGCCACAGCGTCAGGCGTTGGACAGGAACTCAGAGAAGTGGCAATTCTCATGCCTCTCACTCTGCGGCCCTGCACTCCGGAAGTCACCCCTTCTTGGTGATGACGAGTTGACCGTAGAGTCCAGGACAAATGTGTGGGTGGGTGGGAGGGGACAGGAAAATAAACAAAGAAGAAAGGAAATACAGTGCCCTTCAGGTGGACAGGCTGCCTAGTGCAAAGGGCTTGATAGACCACGTGACTCGGAACAGAAACGTGTGCAAGGACTGGTGAAAGCTGGGCAGGGCTGCTCGGCTTCATCCGTCACTCGTTCATCTTTCGCGGCCACTCAGCCACCACTCTCTGGCCCCAAAGGTGGTCAGGGCTTTGGGCTGCACTCCTGGAGAAAGGAACCAGCCTGCTCTCAGGGACACATTCAGAAGGGACCATGGCACAGGAGTCAGGGTGAGAAAAGGCAGGAGGAGTGCCAGCAGAGTGGCGCTGAGGCCGCGAGTCCACTCCAGGACGCCCCAGTGTGGAACCAGGTGGCTGAGGTTCTGCCCCTACCTGAGACCTGCCAGCAGGAGACTTAGAACATCGCACATGGAAATGGGGGTATCAGACTTTCCCTCCAGTTGCATTAAATCATAGTGTAAAGCCCTTGCTAGTGTCCTTCTCTGTGTCCCCACCTCCCCAGGCTCCCCATTTTTATCCAGCTCTTCATCACTGATACCTTCAGTTTGTTCCTACTGAAACCCTAGTTCAGGGCTGAGAAACAGTCCCCTTTGGCTGAACCCCAGGAATGTGACCCACGGCAATCAGTCCATCCTGGCCAGACACCAAAATCCAGGAACCATGGCCCTCCCAACTGTCCCACCTCCACCTGCACTGCAGCCACACTGGGTGCCGGGACAGTCACAGCTCTCCAGGTGCCCAGCCGCCGGGGTAGGTCCTCTTCCAAGGGCAGGTGGTGTTTATTCCTCCAGGGGATGGATCTGCAGCATCCTCGGGGTCTTGGGGACCCTCCCTGAGCCCCGGTAAAAGGAAGATGCCTTTCTCAACTGACGTCTCCCTGAACTGCCTCCATGGGCGCTGAACCAGGTGTGCTCCACTGGTGCTGTTTCCTTCCTCCTGCGAGTTTCGCTTATGGGAGGAGCATTCATTCTCCTGAGCGATCCTGGAAGACCTGGGGGTACCGTGGAGGCCACAAAATGTGCCTTCGCAGCCAAAGCTGCCGGGCTGCTGGGTGCTGACTGCACAGCCCACCTTCAAGCCGTGTAGTTCAAGATGGGGGTTGTGACAAGCCGCCATGGTTAACGCACAATTATGGTTTTCAATAAATTGCTCCCAGATGGCTCAGGAAAACGGCATTAAGCAGAAACAAGAATGATCACATTTTAATGAATGTTTGTTTCCTTTGCCTTGTTTCCTTCATAAATCCTACTTGAATCAGTGGTTCAAGAGTTTATCTGTTGCGAGGTATAGGGCAGGTATATGCATGAGGCATAAGACATACGCACATTTAATACTTGTAAACGCATATGCAATGAGCATGCGTGAGTATAATGTACACACACACACACACACACACACACGTCATTCACTCAGCACGTTTGGGAACCCAGCACTGACCTCAAAATACACACGGCATTATATTCCTCACAATTCTGCAGGAAAGGTAATATTCCCATTTTAGATATGAGAAAACTGAGGCTCTGAGAAGTTACCAGTAAATAACTTGTTCTAAGGTGACCCAAAAATTTAATGACATAGGTAATAAGTGTGATCCTGTTTGCCCTGGCTTGATGTTGCCACATTGTCTTGCCACAACAGATGGACAGCCCAGGCTGTGCCTCATCTCTGCAGCCTGCCACCTCGCTTTCTACCAGCACCCATGCCAGATTGACTAGAAGGTCTAAGCATGCTCACCTGGTAGGCGAGGGGACCCTTGTGCTCAAGCAGGTTTTCTGTCTGGCAGCTGTTTCCCAGGTGGTGAGCCTGCAACATCCGGGGATGTGTGAGGTACATGAAGCAGGGAGGAGAAAGGGGCTGACCAAGTCCATGCTTAGAGAAGCCAACAGTAACAGAAATAGCTATTGGCATTGTTACTCCATTCATATTCTGGTAAAAAATGCAGAACCCCGGGCTAATAGTGAGGAAACAGAAAAATCCGAGTAGAGGGACATTTTACAAAACAAAAACAGGCCGTTCTCCTGAAAATAGTGTGGAGGTCAGAAAAGACAAAGACTGAAGCAAATGTCCCAGATAGGAGATAACCATGGAACGTGACAGCCAAGTCCTGGCCGGAAAGAGGATGTCACAGGACAAGTAGCAAACTTGGCAAAGGGTTTGTATGTTACTTAGTAAGGGTGTTCCAGCAGTAAATGCCTCAATTAATTATTGCCTTATGATTAACACTTAGGGAAGTTATAGGGAGGTTATTGGGAGCTCCGTGTATAATTTCACAATTTGATTAGTTCTAAAAGTTTTTTTTAAAAATAGAAAAGTTTTTTAAAGGTGCTCCATGGGCATGGGCTCAGGAGCCACCACTCTGAACGCTCAGCCGAGCCTTGCCTGCAGCCGTCAAGAGGACGTTGGTGAAACCCCGAGCGGTTCCAGAGCTTCTACCAAATCACTGGGATTAATTTGAATTATGCCATTAAACAGATGTGCTCCTTGGGGCATGGACAACTTTTTATTTCTCACATGTCTCGCCTGCTGCCGCATCCAATGGCGTCAAATTAATTATACAGTTATCAACAGACGTGACATAACAAGCAGTGGCACAGCCATACATCATTGCCCGTCATGATGGAGCTGCCGCCAGGCTGGAGGGGATCCGATTCCACCTGACGGGCGGCAGGTGACTCTCCATGCATGCCACGGCCCCCTTGAGTGCATCTGAAAACTTAAATGTGAGCTCAAAGGAAAAGCCCCCCAAATTAAAGAGACATATCTAACACCATCAGAACTAGTTAATGGATTCAGGTTTATCATTTACCCCTGAAAATACAAGGCATATAGGTGGTATGCTTTGTACATACATTTTATACATTTAAATATGATATGCTACTATATGTGCAAAGCGCATGAAGAAAGGAGGAGAAAAGGGGGCTGATCAAGTCCAACAAGAACAGAAATAACTCTTGGTATTGCTCAGGCTGTGCCTTATTTCTACAGCCTGTCTATATTAATAAAAGCGTAATGTGCTAATTAGACTGGATGTCCTGGGGCTGCAAGGGAAGCCTGGGTCCCAGGTGTCAGAGGGAAGCTGGTGCTGGCAGATGAGGGAAGGAAGCTCTACTCTTTTTTTAAAATATATATTTTATTGATTTTGTACAGAGAGGAAGAGAGAGGGATAGAGAGTTAGAAACATCGATGAGAGAGAATCATGGATCAGCTGCCTCTTGCACACCCCCTACTGGGGATGTGCCCACAACCAAGGTACATGCCCTTGACCGGAATCGAACCTGGGACCTTTCAGTCCGCAAACCGATGCTCTATCCACTGAGCCAAACCGGTTTCAGCAGAAGCTCTACTCTTGCATGAATTTCATGCATCAGGCCTCTAGTCCTATAAAATAAAGATGTAATATGCAAATGGTCGTTATGTCGTGAAGTGTAATGACTGACCACGTAAGGACCAGATCACAGACCAGCAGGTGGGTGGGGCAGTGAGCTACAAGCAGGCAGTGGAGAGCTACAGGAGGGGGCAGGGCAGCAAGCTATAAGAGGGTGTGGGGGAGCTACAGGGGGCGGGGCAGCAGGCAAAGAGCTACTGGAGGGTGGCAGCGAGCTACTGGCGCATGGAGTCGTGTTCAGGGCTACTAGTTTAAATATAATACCCTACATATGTGTTTGAATCATTTATGCAACATATATCCTGATAATAAATTTATCTTTTTCAGGTTAGCCAGCTCAAGTTGTTTTTTGTTGTTGTTTTTTCCTCAGAGTCCAAGAGTCCAACTAGCACAGGTCACCGGCAACCTGACCTTGATCCCAATGTGTCCCTGCTGCCCTGCATGAAGGCCTGACCTCTGGTTACAGACTCCGGGCATCCAGGCCTTCTTCACATGGCCTCACTTTGCCTCGTGGGCTGTAAATCAGGACCCTGGTGGCCTTGAATTTGACCTGGCTCTGATCCCTTGGTCAAGACAGTCACCCCTTACTTGAAGCCCAACATTAAGGTTTGTTGGAATCGGGGCACAAGCAGGGCCTGGGGAAATGCATGACTCCTCTTGGAACACACAATTTTTTGTTTATTTATGCCAGTAACCGAGGCCATTTTAATTAAACCTCTACCCCAGGCATATTTGTTCAAGCTCCATGTGGCCGCTGAGAAGTACCAGACACAGCCGTGGGCCGGGCGCATGCAGCCTGTCTGGAACTGGGTCCTGAGTTTGTGAAAATCAACAGAAGCTGGTGGCGGTGAACCCCAGCCTGAATGGTCCCAGCTACACAGACCCTGCCAACTCCTGGTGGCCAAAGAACCCCAGCCTGGAGAGAAGCAAGGTCACAGAGGGGAAGCCCAGGCATGTTTTGTGTGGTCACTGTGCTGTGTTGGCTACAATCAGAATGAAATGGAGAGGCTCAGCATGTTCAGCGTTGGCTTCCGGCGGTCTGAATGCTGCAGACACGCGTGTTTGGGCCCCACATATCACATCACGGTGAATAAAAAGATCTGCACCATGCATACATGCAAGGGATGGAACTTAAGGAAAATGAAGATTCCTGGGCATGCTTAAACCTCTGGCACTCAATGCAAAATGCCCAGATCAGCCTCAGCGATGACCAAGCAATTATCCTACAACCGTCCTTGGGCTAAATTTTGAGAAACACTAACAGGTAAAAATAGACTGTAACGTACCAGTAAACTCAGTAGTTTTGGGGTCCCAGGGAGGCCTGGTGAGGATTTGGCTTCTTTGGTTTCTTTAGGGTGTAGATGTCTCAGGCCCACAATCTGCAGGAACCCATCTCATCCCAGCCTGTTGATGGCAGCCTTTCTATTTCCCAGAAAAATTCTCTCTCTCTCTCTCTCTCTCTCTCTCTCTCTCTCTCTCTCTCTCTCACACACACACACACACACACACACACACACACACACACACACACTTTTCTTCCATCATGTCTGTGTGTCAGGGGAAGGAGGAGTTAAACACTGGCAGAGTCACACCCCGACTTACACCACCAGCCCGTGCCCCATTCTGGAAACCCTAATTAAAACGTGTTTGGATCAGCCACGTTCACAGCCTCCAGTCACATTCTCTCCCAAGAGAATCAGTACAGCTCACATGATGATAAGCGATTTTATCAGCACAATTATGTTACCAGGAGAGACAGCGGGAGGGCCTTGCACACGTTGCCGGAGGAAGAAGCATGGGTCCTGCAGGGAGTCAGGCTCTCTGGGTTTCAATCCATATCTATTATCCTAAAAAATACCAGACCAAAGGCACATGTGGGCCGGCTCTTCCTTCATGTTCATTCAGATCCACCACCATCTCCTTGTTTTCATCTTATTTCGAAACCGAGGTTGGATTCCATTTCAGATAGCACACTCCTAGGTTCAAGGAGCACAGGGCAAAGGCAGTTCACTTAAAAAAAAAATACTTGTGGAGGCTGTATTTTATGTAGTGGGACTAAATCCAGACTGTTTGAATTGAAATCCCACCTTTTCTGTGTAACTTGGTTGGGCTAATTCTTATGCCTCTCTGTGGTTCCATATCCTCATGGGTAAAATGGATATAAATATGGTGCCCGCTGTGTGAAAGGTTGGTGAGAAGTAAAGGTACTAACGCACACAAGCTCTCCGCACAGTCCCTGGCATCCTGGAGGTGGTGAGAAGGATGAGCTATTGTGGATTTCCAGGCCCTTGGTAAGACCTGGGACTTAGCCGGTGTTAAGCTTGGGTTCCCCCTGAAAGCCAAGGGCTTAGAAAAGTCCTTGTGATCACCTGGATCACCATGGAGATGATCACAGGGTCCCTGAGTCATTTGAGTAATGCTTGACCTTGGCCTTGGGAGATAACAGCCACTTGCATCTACTATTAAAACTTGAAGCATTGTCAACGGCAAGAACTCTGTGATACTTGAACAATAAAACAAAAAACTCCGAGAGGAGGTGTGAAACAGCTCATTACAGTCTATGTCACTCCCTCCCCTCGTCACTGAACACGCATCCTGACACGTCCTTATGGATACAAGGCAAAAAATTCAATCAGAGCAACATTTTCAGAAGCCCAATATCATATCCATGATTAGCTAATAAAATCCCAGTGGCCTGATGATATTAGTTTTCTGGGCTGTAATTTCCATTTCTACTGCAATCCATCTTTGTCTAAGTCCAGATCCATTTCTTTGCAGCTCTGGGCACCAGCTAATTTGAATAAATGAGACAAGCACTGTGGATAGGTGACTATCCATCATATTTCCCACGTCTCCTGGGGACTGATGCCACCACACCCTCCAGTGGGCGGTCCTGGCCTGAATGCCCAGCCCTGCTGGCATCCATAGAGTGCAGACAGCCTGGGATGGCCAGTGCCCAACAATTAAGGGTTTGGTCTGGCGCCTGATTCCCTCAAAATTTCTGTGACGGATTAAGGGTGTATGGCATCCCACTGCCATCGCAACCTCCTCTTCCTCCAGCCTGCTGTTCAGCTGTCAGGGCACACAATGGTCCTGCCTCGGGTTGCCCTCCACGTCCATCAACCTCGGAGAAGCAGACGGCTATTGTCACCATTGGCTCAACTCCCATCCCAGGGCAGTGCTGCTCTTTCCTCTGTGTGGTCCTCATCGGGCTGAAAACAACTTGCTAAAAAGCAATTAACTTCCCCTTCGAAGTCAGGCAAACCAATTTTTCCTCCCATCCTCTCCCTAAAGACACGTGGAGGGCTCCCAAGGAACAGATGCCTCCTGAGGGAATTCTGTTCTAGAAGATTTCATGACCTAAGGACTCAAGACCTCAACCCAGATGGAATCCTGTAGCCGCCCCAGTAATCCCCTCAAACCAGGAGAGGGATTTTTGGATCTCTGGACCCCGGCCATCATTTTAACTTTCCTGTCTACTTTGCTCTGAAGGAGACTCTTTTCTCGTTTGTCTTCCCGTGGCCCCAACCCCAAGCCACAACCCCACACAAACGTACACGCAGGCTGGCTTCCTTGGAAACACTGGCCAGGGAGCCCTGCCAGGGACCACATGGATCAAATATCAGAGTTGAGGGAGCCAAGAGTGGTCAGAGCAGCCCTTCGAGCCCACCTCCTGGCGCTGTCTGAGCGCTGACTTGCACTCTCCACTAGAAACGGAGTTCCTAACCATGTGAACCATGGCTACTGCAAACCAAGATGTACAGGCAGTGTGTAACACGCATGCATTTCCAAGACGTAATACAAGGAAGAAGAATGTAAAGCATTTCACTGGTCAATTTTATATAGGGTCCATGTTGAAATGAGAAAATATTGAAGGAATGAGTAAAATAAAATATTGTATTAAAATTAGTTTCACCTTTAAAAACTTTTTAAATATAAATTCTAGAAAGTTTAAGGTTTTGTGAGTGGCTCACATTCTATTTCTGTTGGGCAGCCCTGCTCTGGACCCTTCCTGAGTAGCTATGCCCAGCTCTGGCCCCAATCGCCTCTTGGAGTCGGGTAAGAATGGTGCCCGCTTGTCTGTGTGTTCCTTGGGACAGAGGAGAGTGGTCCGTGGCTGGTCGTCATGAAGGATGCACAGGGTGGGGTTACCAGCTCAGCCAAGCCTGCCCAGCTGAGAGGAGAGAATAGCAAAGTTGTTTGGGTGTATGTGGAAGAGAGTGTGTGGCTACGTGTGACTCTATGTGCATGTGTGTGTGCAATGTGTGAATGAGGAGCGTGTATGCATATGCATGTGTGATTTCCATGAGTAACAGTCATTCAGTCTGATTCTCCCTGTGGGAAACCAAGAGCTTTGCCTTGTTTATAGAAGGTCATATCAGCAGCCCCTTGAGTGTCATTCTTGGATCCTGCTCTGGGCTGTGTTCATTTTCTGAGGCTGCTATAATAAATTAACAAAGCTGGAAGGCTTAAAACAACAGAAATGTATTCTCTCGCAGTCCTGGAGGCCAGAAGTCCTAGATCAAGGTGTCGGCAGGTCCAGGCTCCCTCCCAGTTGTCTAGGAGAGAATCCTTCCTGCCTCTTCCAGCATCTGGTGGCTCTGGGTATTCACTGGCAGGTGACAGCATCACTCCATCTTCCCCTGTCTTCACACAGCCTCCCCTCTTGCGTGTGTGGGCGCTTCCTCTGCCTCATTCATGACCACCCATCATTGGGTTTAGGGCCTCCTCTCAACATCCTTACTTCATCACATTTGTACCATATCTATATATATAAAAAGCCAGCAACTGGAACACTGTAACAACTTGAACGACCTGACGCAATGATGCCCCAACCGCCCTCCCCCTACCATGACTCTTCTCCCCCATGGCCCCGCCCTCAATGGGCTCACCCCACCCCAATGGGCCCTCAGCCCCTCCCCCTATCCAGCCCCACCCCTAATCCCCCCCACCCCAATAGGGGGGCAGCACTTGCTAGCCAACCTTCTGCAGGCCCTCCCCTGACTGGCCCCATCTTTGATCAGCCCCCACCACCCTTATCAGCCCACAGGCTCCGCCCCTATCAGCCTCCCCACACCAATCATGGGTGGGGCTGGCCAGCCAACCTTCCATGGCCCCTCCCATGGTCCCATTAGGGGGTGGGCCCAGCCGGCCCATTGCCCACAGCTCCTCCCCATGACCTGCCCCACCCTCAATCAGTCCCCTCACCCCAATAGGGGGTGGACTCCACCAGCCAATCACCCATGGCTCCTCCCCCAGCTGGCCTGGCCCTAATTGGCCCCATTTGGGGTGGGCCATCCAGCCAACCTCCCACCATCTTCTCCTTCCAATAGGCCTGGCCCTGATCTGCTGATTGGGGCTGGGCCAGACCCTACCCGTACATGAATTTGTGCACTGGGCCTCTAGTTAGGTAATATTTTCGAGTTCTAGGAACTTGGATATGGACACATCTTTTTGGGAACACCGTTAAGCCCATTGCGGAATGGAGGGGGGATGAACTACTGATCAGACCCCTTGTTGGCAAGAAACTGCTGAGTTCTCATTGCCTGAATTTATTGGGTATCCCAGAAGTCTATGGCAATTTCTCATTCCAGAAACTCAGCAATAAAGTGCCTAAAACCCAAATCCCTCTTATAAAGTGGATGGAATTGTGTGCACATTCAGTGTATAGATTACTTTTCCAAACCACACCCGTAAGGAGGAAGCCAGGGCCCTGTCTCAGATTGGTTGGGAGCTATTTTTTGCTGTTCAGTGGAGGCCCTTTATCCAGGCCATTGTTAGACCCACACCCGCCATGGGCCTGGTCTCAGCTATGCTTCCCAGAGTGCATCCTCCAAACCCAGGCACCAGGGTGACCCTGACCCTGTGACCCTGTCAACTCACAGCCTCTCCCTGATCAAAACTTCAGGGGGCGGGGGAATCCCAGGAACCAGAGCTTCTAACAAACTCCTCTGGTGATCTTTATTAAAAGAAAGAGTAAGAACTGCCAGGTCTTCTCTTGACCTCCATCCTTGAAGGAGGCTGAAGCTATGGGTCAGCTCACCGGACAGGGAGTAGCCACTGTTTCTACTAGCGTGGGTCCAGCCTCAGGCATCCAGTCATAAATCACATGTGAGGACTTTATTGCCTTTGCATCTCTTTGTTGCTAGTCTGTCTGGAACACCCACACTGCTTATCTCCCTGTTCAGCAGAGAAAGGGAGCAGGCCTCCAGGGGTGAGCCCAGAGGGGACAGCATTCTCTGGCTTTCCTTCCTGGTATGTGATAGTGCTTTTCAATTTTAGGCACAATATTAAATTCCCCTTTTAACATAATGTATTACACAAATAAGTCAGCTTAAAGGAAAACATTATGAAAATAAAAATGCAGACAGTAAGCTAAGAAAGGTGGTAATGGATGAAAACATCTGTAGTCAGGATTCTCCAGAGAACAGAAATACACACACACACACACACACACACACACACACACACACACAGAAAGAGATTTATTATAAGGAATTGGTTCATGTGATTATGGAAACTAAGAAGTCCCAAAACCTACAGGTGATAAGCTGGAGACCCAGGCTGGCCGATAGGGGTAATCCCAGTCCACAGCCAGCAGGCTCAAGACCCAGGAGTGTCAACTTTCAGTTGACATTGGAAGTCAGAAGACTGATGCTCCAGCTCAAGAGTTCCCTCTTACTCAGCTTTCTTCTATTCAGGTCTTCATGATTGACTGATGCCCACCCACACTGGGAGGGCCATATGCTTTACTCAGTCTCCTATTCAAACATTAGTCTCATCCAAAAACACCCTCTAAGCACACTCAGAATAATGTCTGACCAAATGTCTGAGCACCCTGTGGCTCAGTCAAGTTGACACACAAAATTGACCTTCACACTGGCCAACACAACACAAGCAATTAAGAGTAAGTGTTATGTGTGTGTGCATCTACACCTTGAGAAAGCAGCTCTTTGGCCTCCCAGGACTCACTCAGCAAGAGTTAATTCACAGGTTGACCAGATAGTCAGATTGGTGTGTCATGAACTTTCTAGCCAGGACAATTTGGCTTAAGAAGGTAACTAACACCTTTTTTGGACTCACCCCACAGTCCCTCCCTCTAAGCAGGTGAACTCACCAGAACAAACTTTCTCCTCCAGCTCTACTTTTCTGGCTCACACCCACCACAACTGAGGAACAGGCTTCTCGTGGAAAGAAAGCACTTTGAAATTCAAGTAGGTCTTTATAACTCCCTCCCTTTATAGAGGTAGTGTGCTTCAAGGTAAAATATTGAAATATAAGTGTTAACACAGAGATTTGAGGCTGGTTTTTAATAGGGTGCACACTTTCTAAAAATAAGTAGCTTGTAGTGAGGACCTTAAGATATTACTCTATTCTTATTAAATCTGATTATTGCTCAAACCCTTTGCAATTGTTTTTCCATTCATTTAACAAATATGCATTATGTAATTACTATAAACCAAGAAAAGCAAGCCTAGAGTGACCATTAAGAACTGTGAAAAGTATAACCTTTAAAAACCCAAATCTAGTCCTCTCTCCAAACCTTTGACTTCTCCCCATTGCTGCTCAGGAAACCCCCAACTCCCTCGTGGCCTCTGGCCCCTGTGAGACCTGTAGGCTCCCCTCCTCTGTTGCCCCACCAGGGGCCCTCACCCACCTGCCCTGCCACCTGCCCCAGCCGCACTGTTCCTTGCTCCAGAGCTGGGACTGTCAGCCTCTTCTATAAAGGGCCCACAGTAAACATTTTCGGTTCAATGGCCTGTAGGGTCTCGGTCATAACTATTCAACTCTGTGATTATAACACGGAAACAACCACAAAAGACAGTACATAAGCATGTGGGTGTAGCTGCATTCCAGAAAAACTTGATTGACAAAGCAAGGAGTGGGCAGATTGTGCCCTTTGCTGGCCCTGCCCTCTGACTGGGCCTGGTGCACACTCCTGCTGCGGCCAGTGTGGCCTCTTTCTTCTCACCCAGCTAATGTCACTTTTCCTTTAAGTGTCAGAAAACACCCTTTCCAGGGAACTCCTCCCTGGCTCCTCCGAGGAGATTCTGCCCCTCAGAGCAGTTACCACAATTGTAATTCAAGTGTGTGTGCACACATGAGTGCAAGGTGATCCAACATCTGCCTCTCCATGAGTCACGGGGCAGCCTGCTTTGCTCACCACGATATTCCCAGTCTGGCACCTGCTGGAAACCCAATGAGTATCTGTCAATCAAATCAATCACTGAGTGGTAGACCAGTGGGTGTGCAAGCTAGGAAGAGTTTGCATCCTTGATCTTCCTAGCTCCCTTCACCAGGAAAGGCAATTGGATCAATGCTTGGTTTTCTTTTCTTCCCTAGAAAATGTGTGAGCAGCTTTTTTCAAGTTTATCTTCTGTTCACCAGCTCTGAGACCTGGGGTGAGAGCAATTCTGACTAGGGAACCAGGAAATAGGTTCACATGAGCAAAGGCATCAGCAGGACAAAATAATCAGAGAGGAGGGTGGTTCGGCCCTATAGAAGCAGAGCGTTTTCCTGGAGACGGATGGGCCATGTGGCTGGGCATTTCAGAGGAAGACAGGTGGAGGGAGAGGTGTGACCCAACTCTCAGACCCATCGTTTTATGGAACAGACAGGTCCTTGGACCTCATCTGTCAGCTCTACAGATTGAGATCTTCTCCTTAAAACGCAGCTCAGAGAACCCCCACTGAAGTGTTGTTGGGAGCTGAGAGCCCAGTGAGGATGGAGGAGGACTGAGGTCACTGTAGAGGCCAGCGTAGGATACAAATGTCCCTGGGGATTACTGTCTTCTCACTACTGCCAAGGTCACTTCCTGGAAAATGTCTGCTCCCTTGCTTCCCTGCAGATACACTAACATTCCTTTAGTATGGCCATCAGGAGGGAAGTGCGTTTCTTGGGGCAGGTATGTCAGGGGGAGCTGGGGATGTCCTGGTGAATGGGTGGGTGGGAGGGCAGGGAAAGAGGTCACGGTCACCCTAAGGAGCTGGGACAGGCTCCAAGGAAGCAGAGGGGTTTGGGGGCTTTGTCCTCTCTCCTGCTGCACCATTCCAGATGTGATCCCATTGTTACATGCGGCCTCATGCACAGGAAGCAGCAGGATTGCCAGCACTTATTAAACAGTGTATATTCTCTGCGGTCGAGTGTGTGTGGTTATGTGTTTGTGTGTGTGCGCGCTCACACGCAAGCACTTGCGCGTATGCACACACACACACACACACACACACACACACACACACACACATACTTGAGCTGTTGGAAATATAAACATCTTGCATATTTTGTTTGTTTTTCTTCCAGCCCAGAACGGCCTTCCTTTGGTTTGTCATCTGCAGTCCCCTTGGCAGCCAGGGTGTAATCTGATCGAGGAAACTCAAGCCCAGCGAGGTGTCCCGGGATCCTGAGCTGGCTTTTCTTGGGAAATGGCTTCTCCCAAGATCGCTGTCACTGTGCGAATGCGTTTTCACAAGACCATTTAGCAATACTGGATGTGACATTTGATTGGGCCTTCCTCTAAAAAGGTCAGCTCTGCTTTAATAATGGTACCTGTCATTACCACGCGTGATAGGAAAATACCGGCCAGTTGACAGACCGGAGGCAGAGTGGGTTTTTTTCAGCCATTTGGTTAAGGCCTTCAAGATATGGTCACCCCGCCGTGTACATAAATATTGGAATGTGGTAGTAATTATAATGTGTGAACAGGGCAGAAAGGTTAATTCTGTTTCATTTTGACACCTGAAGGTGTCCAGCAAAATGTCAGTTTAAAATGTTCAGAGAGAGCCTGTTCCTTTAGGGTTCAAGTAAGCCAAATACACAGCTTAACGCTAGCCAAAAAGCCAGTAAGTGAGAGCAGAAAACATAACTGAAACCATGCTCCAAATCCACCCTCCGAAGATTGATACCCCAGCAGAAACACCATGTAACAATTGGATCGTTCATGGACTTCCAAAAGGAAGATGACTGATCGCCTGGGTTGGTACAGTAGACCCAAAGGCAACCAAGCCCCTGTTTTCAAGCCAGAGAACAGAGAACCTGATCATCCCTGTTGTGTCCAGCTCAGGAGCCGGGGGGGGGACCCCACCTCACCAGAGAGACAGGAGCAGCACCATGAGTCCATTTCTGCGACAGAGACATCCAGAGGAGAAGGTCCCCGGCATGCGGCCCTAATGGCAGGGGAGCTGACCCTGGGGTCCGTGTGGAATGAGCCCCGATGGCCCTGAGCCACCGGCTGCTCCAGACCAAAGGAATGTCGTCAGTGTCCAGGACTTCCTCAAAGCCACCGCGGAGCCCCTACGGGAGGCGCCAGCCTTCACCTCTCCCACAGCCCTGCTTTCCTGTCCAGCAGGCTCCCCTTCAGACCGCTTTCTTGCCCAGCAATCCGACACCGCCAGGAGATTTTTATCCAGTCTCCTGTCTGGGATCCCCTCCCCAGTCTGCGGGGTTCAGTGGCTCTCCTGTTTCAGGCTTGCCCAATGGTGGGCCCGCAGGCAGCTAGAGAGGGCTTGACCCTGTGCATGAGGGGCAGAGGCCCTCTAGCCATGCCTCAGACCCACAGTCACTGCTCACCTTTCCGTGAAGCCTCCCTGTCGCCAGCCAGGCGGGTCACCTGGGCCGTGGCTCCCTCAGCGCCTGCTGTAATCTCAGAAGCTGTGGTCACTTGCCCACCTATTAAGCTGAGGCATCACTGCAGGCCCAGACGGGCAAATCCAAGTCCCCAAACCTCCCTCTATGAGCAACGTCAATAAAGGACAAAGGATGCAAGCAGGAGGAAGAACCCTTCTGCCAAGGCTTCACCTGGCTGGTGATGTCCCTCTGGTCCAGGCCGGTTGGGTCATCCTCTCCACAGAGGCTGAGGGCCACCCCCAGCCAGGAAGCTGCATCAGCCCCAGTGAGGGGACCACAGACTGGGGCAGGGATGCCTTTGAGCTAGAGTCAATGGGATTAGCTGTAGACACTGAGGGAGAGGGTAGACAAATTCCAGCCCTGGGGGAGGGAGGCAGATGAGTAGCAATCCCTTTGGCCCTGGTAAGCACAGGGACAGAGTTGGGAGGAAGGATAATGCCTGCTAACTGCTGGCGCTGGGTTAAATGCTTTTTGTAGGTGAAGGTCACTTGCTGAAGTTTTCACATGCAGGACCCCAGGCCGTTCCGTCCACAGCAGATCAATGCACAGGAAGATTGGTATTGGGAACTCATCCTATGCTAGGCCCAGAACTGATTTATCAGAGAAGATGACCCTCCCCCAAGGGAAATTAAGAAGAAAACAGAGGTGACCCCAACCCTAGGAAACCTTGATGATGAGAGGGTGCAGAGGAGACCTGCCTGTCTGCCTGTGTCCTCACTGTGAAGGACCTCCAGGTTTTCTTGCAGCCTGTCACCTGTCCCAGACAAGGAGCTCAATGGACGTGTGTTGGATGGATGGATGGATGGATGGATGGATGGATGGATGGATGGATGAGTGGATGGATGGATAGATGGATGGATAGATAGGTGGATGGATGGATGGATGGGTGAGTGGATGGATGGATAGATGGATGGATAGATAGGTGGATGGATGGATGGATGGATGGGTGAGTGGATGGATGGATAGATGGATGGATAGATAGGTGGATGGATAAATAAATGCACTTGAGAGACCACTTTTTAATCCTAGGCTAAAAATAACTACCTTTCAACTTTGGGCAAGTCACGCCAACTCCGCCTTTTTGTTTATCTACAAAATGCAACTAATGAATCCACAGGTTATGAGAAGGAGGGCGATGGCACAGAGGAGCAGAGCCCAGCGGAGGCTCACCCTTCCACCTTCCCTGGGCTCACTGACCGGATGGCAGCTCTCTGACTAGATGTGCTTGAGGTCTCTCTCTGTTCTTATTCCAAGAATCTACATGCACACATGAATGCATGGCCTTGGGGTACGTAGTCAGCAAGAAGGGGACCAGTCCCGTAGAAGGCAAGTGAAAGCAGTCAGCCCCGCTGGGTTCCGCCCACGTCTTGGCTCAAATCTGAGATAAGAGAAAACATTCCTCTTTTTCAATTACTGTCATGACTGACAGGTTTTACAGGACTCCCTCTGCCCATGTGGAATGCAGAAATGCAGGAACAAGGCATTCCAAAACACAGCCCTTGAAAATAGACAAGCCTCCCCACTAATTGGCTCCAACAGCCAGCGTTCAGCCTGGGGCTCCTTTCCTTGGAGAGATGCTAACCAGGGAATGCCATGTGCACGCAGCCCAGATCTGCAAGCTCACCTTAGGCAATAAAAGCTGAAAATATTGAGTTGGGATCCCCAACATCTCAATGTGGTATTGATCTTTTTCTGCAATTCTGGCAAAAATCCTATAGGATAAGCCTTATAAAAGTTCATAGACCAGTAGGAGGCAAGCCATCCCTCTGAATCTGGGAATAGGAAAGGAAAGTGCCGAAACCAGTTTGGCTCAGTGGATAGAGCGTCGGCCTGCCAGCGGACTGAAAGGTCCCAGGTTCGATTCCGGTCAAGAGCATGTACCTTGATTGTGGGCACATTCCCAGTAGGTGGTGTGCAAGAGACAGCTGGTCGATGATTCTCTCACATCGATGTTTCTAACTCTCTATCCCTCTCTCTTCCTCTCTGTAAAAATCAATAAAATATATTTTAAGAAAATAAAAAGAAAAGGAAAGCAAAGTGCCCCCTAAGAGTTAGACGGGATATCAACATACACGGGGGCAGCCTGAGCATCGTGCCAAGCTGGCTATAGAGGTCTGGCTCCTGCTGCGAAGCCCACTGTCCTCCCTTAGAGCACAGAAAGTGACCAGCAGATGTGGGCCAGCGGTCACAGGAGCCGGGACAGAGCACCCCCTGAGAAAGTGAGGGGAGAGCGTGTCCCAGCCGAGGACAGCACAGTTCCTTGGCCACATGAACACCCACCACTGCATGGACTGCCCGGCTCTCCTGATTTGGTGACATGAAATCCAGCAGGGTTGTCACGGGCAAGAAGAGCTTTGGGCTCAGCCTGACCAACGGCTCAACCACAGCACCCAGCCCAGTCTTTGTGGTCTTGGACTTGCTTCTGTATCAAAGTCTAATTTTCCTAATGTTCATATACATGTACATATATACACATATATTCACATGGAACAGCCTTCAGTGAATGTCAGCTTTATAAAAAAAAAAAAAAAAGATTAATGGTTAAGCACTTTGGAAGCACCTTCTTAATATACTTTCCTTCACCTCCAGGAAATGCAAGTATGGTCAGGCTCCCCAGCAGCCCCATGCTCACCTGCTCCCAGTGATGTTGCCCCCTTTATTCTGCGCCCCGTCTCTGAGACACCAAGGGCATCTCTTCCAGTGGGCATTTCTCACACCACCACCACCCCGCTCAGCAGTACGTGGATAATAGGCACCAAGATCAGTCGTCAGCTCAAAGCCATCTGGGAGACCGTCTCCTCCAGCCTGTGTCCGACCCATGAGACAACCCCGCACAGACAGGACCCGGCTCTTCGGTACTGGAAGCAGCCCTTGCCCTCCAATCCCCTGCTTCCAGGGCCTTCCCAAACCTTCCTTTAATTCCTAGGAATTCTTCTAGTTCAGGGGTAAAACCATCATATTGGGAGTTTTGACAAAGTAGCAGGAAGCTAGCCCAAGTCCTCAGGTTCTGAACTCAGTGCACAGGAAAGGAGAAACGGTGGCCCAGGTGGTGAGGGGCTCTGAGAGGCAGCCGGAGAGGGTCTCGCCTCCCATCTGTGGGCACACAGCGGTGCCCACGCCCGACATGGGTGCCTGTCTTCCTGCTGGTGAAGAATATGATTACTTAAGCGGAATGTTCAAAACAACTCCCCAGATCCCAGAATTGGAGAAGGGAATGGGGATGTCTGTTGCCATTGAGCTCATCTGCTGGGTGGCCCGGAGCTACTTGGCTTTCTCCGTGTGTATTCCTAGAACATGAATGCCTGTCAGACTTCTGGCTATGCATTCATTTGGACTTAAACCAGTTCAAAATGCTCGACCCAAATGAGCATTTCTGGGCTCTCTCCACATGGGAACACGACCTGTTCCACCCAGAGGACCCCCTGACTCCCCAAGCCCCCGCCTTGGGGGCTCCCCCTAAAGGCTGTCCTCAGCACCAGGGTTACTGAGAAGGGCAGTGCCCCCTCCAGGCCTGGCATCTGCCTCAGGTCTCCTGAGCCTCCAGGAGCCCCGCAGCACTGGGGGATGAGGAGTGCGCCCTTGCAGGTGCCATGCAGGCCGGAGAGATGCAACGGCAGCCTCAATAAGACCCTTTCTCAGGTACAGCTATTTCCTCTGCAGTGAGGTCAGGACTGGGAGTCCTTCCCACAACACCCCACCCCCAGCTTCCTCTCCCGGCCCCTCCCGGCCCAGACATTGCCCTGGAAACCGGAGTAAGTCCCCAAACATCTTCCTATTCCCACAGCATTCAGGAACTCTCCAAGGAGATAAGTGGGGACCTTGCAATTGTTTTCACAGATGAGGGAACGGGCAGAGAGGAAACGTATAAAAGAGTTCTCTGTGATAAACAGTCTCCACAATACACAGAATTACAGATTTGCCTCCCCTTACAAACACGGATCCTCAGGACAGACAGCTTCGGGGCTCACACATCATTTGGTAAGTGGAACCACCCACAGTGGCTTCATCTCAATGAAGCTGGTGAAAGCGCAAAGCCCCCTCCCAGACAGGACACACCCAAAGCCCCTGGACCTCCGTGTCCTGGACCACAGGCCAGACAGGGAGGGCGGAGGCAGGGGACAGGGGCAGATGTTCAGGTCTGATACAGGCCTGCGTGCTGGAGCCAGGAGCAGAGGCGGGACCCCGGAGCCCAGATAAACCCAGGGTCCTGAAGCCTGCAGGTTGGCAATGAGAAAGGAATAAAAAACCCAGAGACCCCTTTGCATGTTTACTCTACATGCAATGTGCAGACTTAGTCTTTGCCAACATAAAGCCCCCAAGAGAGGTCGTCATCTTCTGGAGCAGCCTCGTAGCTTTCAGCAGACTGCCCAGCAAGGGCAGCTTGCTCAGCCTCAGGGAGGTTCAGCCCTGGTCCAGGCTGGGGCCCCAGAGCAGTCCCTGCAGGAGACTTGCCATCCACGCTAGTCATACCAACCAGACATACCCCAGACCCTTGACCCTGTGCACTCTGTCCCAGAATCTTCCATCTGAGTCCTCTGTACTCTCTGCCTTCAGCCCAGGCACCCCACATCTGAAGCCCGAGTTCACCCCTCCTTCTCCATAAACACCCTGTGAGGCCCGCCCTGGCTCGGCCCCGGCCTCTGCTCGGTCTTGCCCTCCACCCTGATTTCCAGTCGTGGCCACCGCCCTGGGACCGCCAGCGCCTAGTGAGGACACCCTGTTCTGCTCTGACAAGCTGCACACACCCAGAGAGGCCCGAGCGACCTCGGATATGGCCCCTTCTCCACTTCCTGTCTGGAAACGGCTTCGCCTCTGGGCCTGGATGGAGTGAAGAGGCTTCCACAGCAGCCAAAGAGGCGGCTGGGGCTGGAGTACTGTGGGGCTAGGGCCCGGAGGCCAGCAGACACGCCCCAGGCCCACATCCCAGGTGCACATCTGCCCTTTGGGCAAAAGTCAGCCCCCGCTAGGGCCCAGCACCCAGCTTCTCCCGCAGCCATCTTGGAGGGCTTTCTGATGCTTCCACCTTCTAAGAGGTGCAGGGAGATGCCACCGGGTTGACTTTCAGGCTGGGTCTTGGCTTCTTATCCTGCTGGGATGCACAGGCACGGCCCACCATTCAGCAGCTGTAACATTGGGGTCGTGCTGGGTCACACAGTCCTTTGTCACCTTGGGATTAGCCTTATTCACAGAGTGATATTGGGATCCCTTTGTTCACGTGTCACATGCCTACATGTCATATCCGAGGGTCTTTCAATCCCAGTAGAGGAGAGAGGAGAGAGGCTCAACATGCAAAACAGTGGCTGAAATGCATGACCATTATTAACCTAGGAGTATCATTACTGATATCTATTAAGCATTGAATTTCTACGTTCTGGGCACCATGCGCACAGGTCTACAGAATTTTCTCATTTAATCATGCAGAAATCCTGAGGGCCAGACACTCTGGTCTCCACTTTGCAGAGGAGGAAGACGGACGAGGGAGCTCTGAGGTTTGGGCAGCATGGTCCATAGCATGGGCAATGATGGGGACAATCCTCATTCTGTTCCCACAGGGAGAAGAGCTCAGAGAGAGAGAGAGAGAGAGAGAGAGAGAGAGAGCTCCATGTGGGCAGGGCTCACCGCCAGGAAGAGATTTAGAAATGGGAGACCAAAGACAGAACACACCATACACCGGCTCACCATTTTGTCTCTAACAGTAGACAGAGAGAGAGTCTCTTTTGGAGAGACATACTCTAATAATGCAATATCCCCACCACCACTCCCGGTAAGTATCCTGAACAGGTCACGTCAGCCCTCCACTTAGGTTGCCCAACTGCAAGACAGAGGGGGGGATGATGCCCACCCACCTGGCAGGTAGACATGAGTCACCACTCAACTGAGCCCTGTCCTGCCCTTATAGGGAGCAGCGCAGTTTTTTCTAGGACAAGCACCAGCCCCAAATTCCGGGATGGATGTAGTTGCTTTGTCTTCTTTTTGAAGAGGCCAACTTCGTTTTATGGGTACTGGCAGATCAAGGTGTTCACTTTTTTTTTTTCTTCTCAAGTCCATAGAGATAATAATAAAATCTCCTTCCAGAAAGATCCACACCCTCCTTATTCTGAGTCAATTCCAGTAAATCAAAACCAAATAGCAATGTAGCCCAAAGAAACAGGGCCGACGGGCTCAGACGGGAACAGCCCCAGGACCCTACTCCACCCAGTTATTTCTCTCACGTTGTCTACACGCTCGTTTTCAGGAACCCTCTCCTGCACCAGCCGCAGGTTTGTGGGGAGTGGTGGTGGTGGGGGTGTGTGTGTAACAGAAATTCCTCAGGGAAGTACAGCAGACCCGGGTGGAGAGCTACAGGGACTGGCTCGAATGTCCCCACCACCATCAGCACCTCAATGAGCCTCTTGGCCCACCGCATCTCAGTCATCACTGTGACGCCAGGCAAAAATACTGTCTGTAGGGCTGGCACATGGATCAGTATAACTGGACCCCAACCAGTAGGAAGTGCCTGAGTTTGCCACCTAGAACTGGGTGGCAAGTTCAGAGGGGCTTCTATAAGGTCCTGGCTCCCTTCCCCCACCTCTGTCTCTCCCTGTCTCTCTCTCCCTCCCATCCTCTCTCATCATGGATCCTCTGCACACACCCCTGTAGAATCATCTTCCTCACAGTCCAGGGTCCTCTCTTTCCCAGGTCCCTCTTACCCACCCCCTGCAGCTAAGCATCAACAGAGACTAATTACATTCAATGGTCCCAGGTCCAAATTATGGGGCCAGCCTCTCATGGGCCCAGCTTGGGGGGGAGGGGAGCAGCCCTAGTCTAGTCACTCATGCATTCATGGCTTGGGGTGCTGGATCCAGAAGAGTGGGCGCTGACTGGGCATGGCCATGGGTGCTGAATGGTGGACGAATTCACCCATGTGTTGACAGCATTCATCCCAGTATGTTGCGTTCCAGGGCCATACAGAGTCATTCCTTTAGGGCTGGAGGACAGCTCCAACTCTGTGGGTCTGAGTCACCTAATCTACTGTCAAATCTCTGGCAATTAGACTCAAGACCAGGGCGTATTTGGGGTGTCTCGGGGGATCATTCCCTGAAGCCAGCATTTGGAACACGCTCAGAGGAATTCATCTTGTTTACACATGTGTTTCTGGAACAAACGTTAAACTTCACCAGCTTGGCTCGAGGCCCTTTCACAGTTAGTGAGTGGGTTACAGTTGTGGCGAAAATAGTGGATGCCATCAGAGGAAGTTCGTAAGTGCCCATGAAAATGTATCTAAATAAGTGTATATGGAGTTTAAATTCTCTGCAGATTGTACACAGCAGCGTTCCACACAGTGAATTCCATACTCTCATGGTCCCACATAAAATCACTGCGTGTTTTCCTTAATTATGATGTCATATCTTCACCTGAGCCCCTTCTGCCTATAGGTGTTTGTCTGTTTTGATAATTAATACATGCCCATTCAGACAGAGTAGAAAACAGCCATAAGCAGGAAGAGAAATAAGCATATTGCCCTACCACCCACAGAGAAAACATAACCATCTATTTCTTCATTGCAGCATTACTCATGGTGGCCAAGATATGGAAACAGCCAAAGTGTCCTGTGATAGAGGACTAGAAAAAGAATATGTGGTACAGCCGAAACCGGTTTGGCTCAGTGGTAGAGCATCGGTCTGCGGACTGAAGGGTCCCAGGTTCGATTCCAGTCAAGGGCATGTACATTGGTTGCAGGCACATCCTCGGTAGGGGATGTGCAAGAGGCGGCTGGTTGATGTTTCTCTCTCTCATCGACATTTCTAGCTCTATCTCTCTCCCTTCCTCTCTGTTAAAAAATCAATAAAATATATTTTTTAAAAAGAAGAATATATGGTACATGCACACAATGGAATACTATATCAGCCATAAGAAAGGATGAAACAGTGCCATTTGCAGCACCATGGATGGGCCTTGAGAATATTATGTTAAGTGAAACAAGCCAGCCAGAAAAAGCTAAGAACCATGTGATTTCACTCATATGTGGGATATAAACCTGAAACTTGTGAGCACAAACAGCAGTGTGGTGGCTGCCAGAGGGAAGGGGTTTGGGGATGGGTGAAGGGGGCAAATATATGGTGACAGAGATGATTAACTTTGGGTGGTGGGCACACAGTGTAATATACAGATCTTGTAACTTAGAAATCCACATCTGGAACCTATATGATCGTATTAACCAATGTCATTCCAATACATTTAATTTAAAAACAAATTTTTAAAGGGGGATGAGTCTGTAAACCTAGCTTTCTTACCTAGAACATATCAAGGGATTCACTCTGGTTCAACAGAAGTCTCTTCATGATTTCAAGCTATTCCTCATGAGGCGAGGGCGTGCCATAGGATTTAATGGGCCTTTCATTGCTGATAGTTCGGCCGGTCCCTTTCGCACTGTGGGGATCTATGCATCGTTGGTCCCCCATTCCCCACCGAGGCCGACTCTTTGCATGGCACCATGCATTTGAGTGGTTTGTTGCTGTGACAGCGATTCCATCTTGCACCCACTAGTTCTGTGGGGACGCTTTGTTTGGACTTGCTTTGTTTTCCTTTTCCTATGGCTACAGTTTCCTGTTTATTATCTTCATCACTTCGCTGGAGTTTCACTGCATTATGCTGAAAGAATGTGGAGAGGACTGTTTCTGCTCTTTGTCATTTATTGAGTTCTTTAAAAATAGTTAACATATCGTCCATTTCTGTAGCTGTCCCCGGACAGTTAGTCTGTTCCCTTGGGAGAACATACCAGGTGCCTCTCAGCTCTCCACTCAGAGTTATTAATTATGATGTTTAAGTCCTCACTCTCATTTTTTTTTCCTGAAGTGATCTCTTTAAAACCAAAGGATGAGCTTCCGCTACTATTCCTCTGAGGCAAGTCCCTTTTTACTAATGTCAGGTCCAAGTGCTTTGCTGCGGCTTCTTTTGCTTTTGGCTGGAAGGTGAGGGGTGGAGGAGGCGGGGGGGGGGGGGGGGGAGTCCCGCAGTCAGTGAGGATGCTCTCCTGTGCGTGGATCTTTCTCTTTAGGAACAATGGGCATCAGGGCGTGGAAGCCCTGCTTGCTCTGGCCCACAACTGCTCTTGTTTCTCAATGCTCCTCACCTCTGCCCTGCATTCTCACTTCCTCCTAAAGGAACTTCTCAAGATCCCTTGATTCGGTTTTCTGAATTACAACGGACTTTTGCTTTCTGATCCCATCTTACATTCTCTTGGGGCTTTGTGTTTTCTCTAGCCACTTTCCTTAAGTCACCGTCTCCTATTCCATCTCCATCTTCGGCCGTAGTCTGCCTCTCACTGTGTGGAGCCTAAGAAAGAGGGAGAGGAGACCCCCACATCCCCTCCTGCTTCCTGCAGCACTGGTGCTCAAGTTTCTCCCTGGTGATTGCATGAGTTGGCTCCGTCTCTCATGTTGCAGAATCTTCTCACAGGTGAGGGTGGGTCTGGGATGTCACCGGACACTGTCTGACTGAAAACAGTGGGAGTTGCACCTGAACCCTCCTCTGTCTGTCTGGGCACAGGCAGCACCCTCGCACACATGCCCAGACTTACAGCCTGACAGGGACAGAGCTGGGCCGCACAGGCCTAATGGTGAGTGTGCCTTGGCCAACCCCTGGGTCTCTGCCTGGTGATCCTCTTGCTGGAAAAACTCTCACAGGAATCCCCAGTTGTCCAGACTTGGCCGCCCAGCCAGCCAGCCACCCCAGGTCCCGTGTGGCTTTGGCTGGCCCTGTCTGCCATCACACCTGCCAAATTGGAGAAGTACTGCTCACCTGGGATGAGACTGCGGGTCACAAACATGAAAACAGGCGGGACAGGCAGCGCCACTTGAAGACGAGCTGCGCATCAGCTGGTTTTCCATGTGGCCTCCCTGAGCGTCACTTTGGGGACCGGCAAATTGGTGCCAAGAGGCATGTCTGTGTGGCCCATTCTCACCTGGAGCCCTGCCTTCCCAGGCCGGGGCAGGATGAGGTTCCCTGCGACACCTCCTACCCACACCCACGACCCTCACTGATTTCTGGGGAAAGATGAGGTGATGTTGGCAGCCCTGTGTCCCCTCACTACATCCAGCACACAGTCCTCAGTGTTCTTGGTCACAGAGCCTCCCGCCTGGACTCGGTGCTGACCCCACCGCCCCACCTGTTTTTGCCATCGGTTTCAAGGAGACAGAGAGAAGCTGAGCTCTGCATCTTACTCTGTGAGGTTCACAGGAGTGATAACAAGCAGCTAGCAAACTGGTGAGGCCCTACTTATGTGCCCAGAACGGTCTTACGCATTTACCATATGTCATCCCACTTGATCTTCACAAGGCAGGTACTAGTATTCGTGTCCCCGTTTTACAGGTGAGGAGACTGAGGCCCACAGAAGCAAAGTGAGCTGTTCCCAGTCATATAGCTGCTAAATAGCACCAACATCTTGGTCAGTCCAGCTCCAGAGTCGGCCTCTTGATGCCCTTGTGCCTTTCCACCCAAAGCAGGTAACTGGCCCCCGCTGCTGTTTGTTCCAGCACTTGATGCCCCAGGGGACGGTCAGGAGCAGCATGGAAAAGGGCAGTGCAGCCTTCAATCATGACTCCTACGAACAGTCTTGGAGAGGACCCCTGGACCCCATGTCAGGTCTAAGATAAACAGGTTGTAGAGGCCAGAGCCATTTCTGTAAAGCCCCTGCCCCACCCAGTGCCAAGGCTGTTGGAACAGGCACCACCTCTGTGCTGCTCAGGGAATGTCCTTGAAGTGACCTTTTCACACTGCTTCAGAGAAGCAGATGGCAACATAACCGTTGCTTCAATGCAAGAAACACGGGAAAACCTCTTGGCCGGCACGCAGGCCAGTAAGCCCACACTTGGACTTAAGACTTTGCCTCCTTCGTTTAACCATCTTCAACACACGTGACGTGGCATGTCCAGCGCCTCCGTCACAGCGCAAAGTTTAAGAGAGCTACAACTTGGCCAACATGAAAAGTGCCAAGAGAAGGCTCAGTAGCCATCTCATAGCCAGCACCCAGGACCAGCGGAGAGCTGGATGGTAATGCTATTCAGGTGGAAGATGCCACAGAAATATCTAAACACCTGCCTTTGATGGCTTCTCCATGTCCACCCCACAGCCCTGCAATCCCCCGCCACGTACCCCGAGGGCAGTGTCATCTATTCTGGGGGCCACAGGAAAAAGAATTGATACCATTGCTTTCATCTGAATGGGACGCCTCCCAAACTGTCTATTCTTCAGTTACCAAGTGCTAGCCTCCTTGCCAAAGAGTGTGCAAAAGATACTTTGCCCAATTAATGCTGTGACATACACACAGAAGTGTTGTGGGCTCTCTCCTCTCCCTAATTAAAGATCTCCATGGAGAAATAAACAAACGTTCTCTAGTCAACAGCACGGAGGTAGGCGGTTGGGGATGCGTTGCCATTTGAGGTCCAGAAACTTCCAAACACGGGGTGTGGGATTAATCGGGAGGGTCCCGTGGTCTTCCTGGGTGATCTCAAGCACGTTTTCGTGCCTCAGTTGACTTTTACAATCTGTAAATCTTGCAGGGATATTAAGATCAGGGAAGGAATGTCTGTAAAGTGCTTTGAACTCTGAGAGTTAGACATTAAGTAAATACCCGGTGTTATTAGAACTCTACTGGGGCAATAGAATGTTCGAAATGGGACTTTATTATAAATACTCGCTGAAGTTTGCCAAGAATAAATTGAATGGGCAAAGACAACATACTTGGCTGTAACTTAACCCACGCTTGGCACCAGGCTGCATGAATAGGGAGCTCTGAGGGAGAACATGAAAGGCTTCTATTATTTGAGCCAACTGTTTGGCTAAATTTCCACGTCTTCCATTTAGTTGTTCGACTCTTTAGATTGCCGCCTTATAGGGGCAAGCAAACGAACAAAATAAAAATTAAGGTCCATTAGCCTGTTTGCATCTTCCTGCAATTAATATGACTGACTGTAAATTGGTTTAAAGATCCCCAAATCACCCCCACACCCAGTGTCTGAAACGGACAGAAACCAGGCTTCCCTTCCCGGAGTTCCCACAGCAAAAAACGACAACCATGAACCAACCGCCTGTGGCCAGGACTCTTTCCGCTGAGCTGATCGCTGCCTACAGTCCAATTAGATCTATGTCAAAGTCCACACTCATAAAGAAACCGTGATTTTCCTTGAGATAGAAGGAAGTTTCAAATTGCAAATTCAAGACTTCTGCATCGCCGCCAAGCATGCAAGCATGCATTGTGATTCGGAGCTCTCCTAAGGACACGTCAGGCGGCATTCACCATAACTCAGCAGCCCGCGTTTGGTCTATGTCAGGAAATCGGTCAGGGGAGATAGCGGGTGCAGAGAAAATCCCAACCAATCTCGTGGTTGGAATTCTGGAGTCTGGTCTTGCTTCTGTCGTGAACTAATTGTGTGGGAGCCTCAGCCCCTGCCTGCACCTCAGCTTCCTTATCTGTAAGATGACAGCACAGATCCCATGAACCCACTTCTTCAAATCGCCACTTTTCTCCAAAGCATGCCAAGTCAGCATGCAGCCAAAAGAGTGCATTCCTGGAAGGAAATAGCCCCAAATTAAGGCCTGAGCCTTTACTCATCCCCCAGAAGAAATGTTTTGGAACAACATGATTTAATCAAACCGATGTCTAAGCCTTTTCCCCATCACCTGCTCACAGGAAAAGGAAAATGACTTTATGTTCCCAAAATGCCGTTGGCTGTTTCCAGCAGCAAACCTCAGTCCCTGTGTGTCCCGTGTTTAAACTCAGCACGGACTTAATTCTTCAGTCCAAATAAATACTTGGAGGTATGTTTCCAGATATGCTTACCCGGAGATTAAATCCCCGTGACGGATGGCAGTGAAAATAGGAGTCACGTGTTTTCTGGATGAGTAAATGGGGGGTGGGGGGGAATAAAAATAAAACAAAAATAGGAGGTGATCTCAACAAAGCAGACACTCAGGGCTTTGTCCTGACCATATGCGTTCAGCAAATGAGAGAACCGTCTTAACGCTCTAGCTCATCTTCAGATGGGAACAAAATGCCCGCCAACATGGCCGAGAGAAAAATGTGGGGATTGGAGCCAGGCCCGCAACCAGACCTGCGGTGCACCCACCAGCTCTCCCTGAGCTCACTGTGCTCCCAGCTCTTGGCCCCACACAATAGGGGACCAGGACAGTAACTCTGAGTGTGGGTCACACTACCAGGCTCAGGGATGGGGGACAGTCTGCTCTCTGAAGTCAGCACACTCGTACAGGCCAACAAAATTGAATGCCTGACGATTTATGAAACTCTGGTTCACCTGGCCATGAACTTCAGCCTCTGGATTTGCATCCGAGGAGAGCTCTGCAATCAGAAGGCATCAGTCTTATGCTGTAGGCATGAGGACAGAAGGCCTGGTCCCACCCAGGGTTTCGATGAGGAAGAGGACATTCCAAATGCCTGGGACCTGCCAGAGGTCCCCCAGGGGGAACAGCACCCTGCCTGCTCTCTTTCTTCCCGGGGCAGCCATCCCCAAACCCGTCCCAGCAGCTCATGAAGCAGGGGTTATCGCGGGGACCTGTGATGATCATATTCTCAAGCACTGACCGCCAGGCCCCCCTGAAGGGGCCTTGGATGAATGTCAGCTGCTCCTCTTATTTGAGGTGCAGGTTCCCCCTGTCCTCCGTGTCCCGTCATTGCACCTGCGGGGCTTCCCGGCCGCTCGGGCAGTGGTTGCAGATGACTGCGAAGTCCTGCTCTTCAGCACGTCGGCTAGTGTGTCACCTGGAGCTCATGGCACCCCACGGCTTGTCGTTGGATAACTAATCAGATTGCCTCACGGATGTGACACAATAAGCAGTGATAACCATGAAGTACCTGGAACGTGTTGTTTCGTGTTATTTGCCTGTGTGAACTCAGCCTCTGACAGCACCCTGTCCTCCTGCAGTCCCCACCCCCAGAACAGGGCCCGTGCCTCTCACTGCTCCAGGAGGTCCTGGTATGGCTGCTCTTCCCCTTCCACAGCCTGGCCCAGGGGCCTCCGTGGGCACTGGTGTCCCAGCCCAGGTGTGGTGACCTCCAGCCGGGGTCTGAATGTCTGAGGAATGAGACAATAAAAGAGGAGGTTTCCTCCTTGTGGAAGGACAGACATACAGCTGAAAACCATGTGCTCACTGCACACACTCAAATGTGCACAATCATGTGTGCACACGTCACACTCAGGCATGCACTCCCACACAGGTGCACACAACCAAGTACTCCCACACTCATGCACACACTCCAACAAGTACACATCATACCTGCATGTACTCCCACACTCACACATTCATTCACTCATACTCATTTGCACACACATGCACATGTCTGCATCCCCAGGGAAACATGGAACTGCTTGGGCTGTGATGTGAACTGACACAAAGAAAAATGATGGGGAGGGAATCAGAATGCGTGAAACCATTGGGTGTGCTCAGGTCAGAAGTTCACCCTCATCTTCTGGGTGAGCCTGCTGCCCAAGTGCCCCTTGGTGTGGCTCCAGCCCACCTGCAGGGTGCATATTACCACTGACACATTCTTTTCAGATCTGAAGACTGCAAATGCATCAAAGTCCAAAAAAAATTTCCAAGTGTCCCTGGAATGCTCACAGCTCTGCAGCCACACAGCAGGTGCCTTCTCACGGGTGGGAGCTCCACCTCCACCCAGACAGGGGCTCGGACGGCACAGGTGTCAGTCCTCCCACCCAGGGGCCCGGTCTGAAGGTCGGTGTGGCGGTGGTGCTTGGGTCCCCTCACCCCGGCCCCAGGGAAGCAGGACAGATGCCTATCCCAAGGCCATGAAGGAGGATTTGCTGCGGGGAACAGGGAATGAGACAGGGCATTCACTCTGGCCCAAATGTGTCCTATGTCATGAAGACCCCCACCTTCCATATGGGCCACCAGATCTGTGGGAGGGACAGTGTCCAGCACTGTGAAGCCATCAGCATCTCCATAACACAATGGCATTTGCGACTGCCCAGAGGACTCCTGCTCCCCAATAAGGGAATGACTGGGAGGTGGGGATGCTGGTGTGAGGGGTCTGCCACGTGTCTGGGCTCAGATGCATGACAAGGCCCAGGAGATGACCAGCCCGCAGAGATGCCAGGTAACACATTTCTGGGGGTCAGGCTCAGCACCAAGCTCTGGAAGCCTTGCCCAGTGGGAAAGGTGGGGGACACAGTGTCCCTGTCAGGGTGTCCCTGTCTCTCTAGCTGACTATTTGGATTTGTCTTCCAAGAGAGATTGCTACTTGGGGGCGGGGGTGGGGAGAAGAATACTAAAACTCTCAAATACACAGCGTGCAAGGGAAAGGCAAAATCCTCCTCCAGCATGGGCGTGTGGGGGACATCCGGCACTAAACGCCCAGGAGGGGGGTGTGGCTACGGAATGGCAGGGCTGCCTCTGGGCAGCAGATTTGAAATTCGGAAGATGATCAGGACCAGGATGAGGAGAAACCACTGTTCTCTCCCCAAGTGCTGGGGGAGGGGTCTGGGGAGGAAGGCAAGGTCATTGGCAGCCCCAGGGGGCAGTAAGAGCAGCCCCTAAATGGCAATGGGGTGCAGTAAGGGAAGGTGGATCCAGGGGAGCCCTAGGAGGGAGCTCACTGGAAGTCCCCATTTTCAGCGGACCTGTCTGTGTCCCAGTCTCCCGCTGGCTGGCCTGTCCGTTGTGAGGCTGTGACAGCCCTGTCTCTGCTGAGCTCTGAGTAGTTCATGGGAGGCGAGGGGGTGCTGCATCCACACGGGAGAAGCCGGGTGGGGAAAGGGCAGCACTTCGGGAGGAGCCAGGCCCAGGACGCTCAGAGGGGACCTGCAGAGGCCTGGCACCAAGGTCTGGTGAGAGATTCACTGAAATATGCAGGTGACTGTGCCCAGCTTCACACACTGCTGGGGACCTTCCCGGCTAGTCTGGGGAATGGGGTTCTCCGTCCACCTCAGCCTGTCCTTGGGGTCAGCAGTGGCAACAAGCAGAACCTGTGTGGTCCTGATGCCTGGGGCCTCTCGAGGTGTGTACAGGGGGCACCTGTGTGCAGGGGGCCACCATGGCAAAATCTGTCCCATCACAGACAGTAGGAGCCACTCAACTCCTCCAAAAACCCGGAGGACTGTCAGCAGCCTAATCACCATGATTCTATGGGGCATCGTCTTAATTCCTGTTCCTTCTCTAGCCAATGGCCACAGAGCGGCTCAAAGCAACACGAATTTCTTATCTCAAAGCTCTGGAGGCCGAGAGTCTGAGGAGGGTCCCACTGGCCACAGACAAGGAGTGAGCAGGGCTGCCTTCCTTCCCAGGCTCCGGGAGAGCGCATTCCTGGCCTTTCCCAGGGTCTAGAGGCGCCCACACCCCTGAGCCAGGGCCTCTTGCATCACCGGAGGCCGCATCTGCACCCCTCTGGGCTCCGCTTCCTCCTCGTGTCTCCTCTCCTGGCGCTCCTGCCTGCTCTGCGTCCCTCTTCCGCCTTAGAGACCCCTGGGATCACATTGTGGATAATCCAGGGTAAACCCCCTATTTTAAGGCCAACTAATTAGCAACTTTAATTCCTTAGTTCCCCTTTGCCATGTAGCCTACATATCCCCCAACTCCAGGGATAAGGACAGGGACATCTTTGGGGGCATTGCCCTGCCCCCCACCCCCAACAGGCATAGTCTCAGGAGCGACACCGGGACACAGAAGTCCTCCTACAGGAGTTTTTATTCATTGAACACCCTGCCCCAGAAATGCAATCACAGGTTACCTTGTACCTGGGCCGCCAGGCTCCGGAACCAGGCGGGGTCAGGCTCTGAGGTCAAACAGGACGCAGTCCATTAAATCCAAGACCCTTTCATCAGGTGTCCACCACGCGTCACGTGCTAGGACAGGCACCCGGAATAAGAGGATAAATGGGTCCCCGCCTGCCCTAAAGGTGCTCACGGCTGGAGTTTGGCCACTGTCCAAGGTCCCACCCGCCAGGTGGGCAGGTGGAAGGTGAATAGTTTTCAAAGCTGCAAATCTGTGGACAAATTACTCAGCTTCTTAGAACTCCACCCACTCAGCAGCCAAGTGTAGACAGCACACCACCTGGCAGGGTGTAGCGAGGACCGGGAAGTAAGGCACGTGCCTGCCTTGCACAGTGCCTGTCACAAGCCATGCTGAGTGCACGGCACCCACGTGGGCACCGGGGTGGTGGCGCTGGATTTCCACAGAGGCCACGTCAGAGCGGCTCAAGTCTGCATCCTAGTCTCTGCCTTTGACTGTCTCTCCTTCCTTTGACCTTGCAGAGGCACCCACACCCTCCTCCCCATGGCTCAGGACCCGTCCTTTAACTTAAAGCAAAGTGGCTCTTCCTCAGAAAACCACCGAGGGCAGTCCTGTGGCCCCTAAAGGAGCCATCCTCCCTGCTGAAACCTGCCCTGCTGCCACCGGTGGCTCCTCTGACTGGCAGCACAGAGAGCGGCCCTCCTTCAGCTCACCCAGTTAGAGCAGTGTGACCTCACACCGCTCACTCACCCTCTGTGGCCATCCCCTGCTGTCCCAGACACTGGCCCCATCAGGTCTCCAAACATAGTTTTCTTTCTTTACAGTGAAGCCTTTCCTCCTGAGATACTATGACTCAGAAGTCCAATGGGCAAGACAGTCAGAGCAGGGGCAGGGGTAGGGGCAGGGCCACGGGGTCCTGGTGACCCTTCAGCCCCCTCACAAAACCCCTCAAAGGGAAGCAGAGACCCAGGTCGAAAGGCTTCCACCCAAGAAGTGCTGGAGGCCCCTCCGGCTCTAGGCCCCGCTGATGAGCCTCTGCCCTCCAGACTCATAGTCTGTCCTGCTGGGGGTTTTCTGTCTTTAAATGAGGGCTCCGTGTGGTGTGGTAGACAGTGTGTGCGTCTATCTGTCCAGGGCCGTGTAAACTGCTCTGGCTGCCTCCCCTCCATCTCCGGCTCCTCGTGGCCACCACTCACTTGTCACCGCAAATACAACCGGAGGCAGCTGGTCTCCACGTTTCCCCAGCTCAGACCAAAGGCCGGCTGAAGCCCTGGTTCCGTGTCATCCAGGATCACTCTCCCGCTGCTGTGTGTGGTCCAAAACCCCCGTGATTCACCCAGAAACCACGCTCGCTGATAGACCAATTAAATTGTTGTAACTTGTTCCAATTACTTAACAAAGCTTGTAGCGTGTTTAAGAACCCCTCTGATAAAAGCAGCATTATTAATGTAAAACATCATTATTATACCCACAGCCACCACTGTGCCAAGTTGTTGTGTCCCACCCCTCGGAAGCCGGGGGAGCTCTGGCCCATGTGCCGCGGGGGAGGCTGCTGAGCTAACCCCGCCCGGGGAGCAGGGCAGTGGCTCAGGGCCGGAGGGGAAGGGGGGCAGGGCAGTGCTCCAGGGGGACGCTGTGCCCTGACACAGTTTCCACTTGGCGGCGAGAGCCCGCAGTCCAGGAGGCTGCTAAATGTCAGCCACGTGCCTTGGTGATTAGGGCTGCGGTTTGGGCAGCCTTTCAAAGACACCCCCCAAGAGACGCTCCAATCCTCTCAGTCCAGCAAGGATGCTCCCTGCTTTTATTGCCAGCAATCCAGAGTTTCTGGGAGAGCAAGTGCTGTTTATAAGCCATCCACACACACGCATTCCCCACTGGAGTCCTAAACTTTGAAATAATGCTTGGCCTTTTCTTTTTTGGTTCAGGCAGGATGCACGGGTCTGGCAATGATGGCCTGCCCACGATGGGACACAGAGGCCGTGCAGGGGATGGGGGGAGGAGTAGGCAGTAGCACCAGGGAGATTTTGATCGTGGACTTAAAGCGTCTTGCAGGAGGGCTTCCTGGAACTTCATCCCTCTCTGACCCACCTCTCCTGCTACTCAGCGTGAAGTTTGCTGGGGCCAAAAGCTCAGCTGCAGGAAGACCTGAGGCAGGATCTGGAGACATAGTAAATGAAGCGCACGAAGGGAACCTCGGGGTTTCCTTTTCTTTTTTTTCTTTTTTTGCTTATAAAAAATCTTTATTGTTCAGATTATTACAGGTGTTCCTCTTTCCCCCCTCTTCCCCCATAGTTCCCTACACCTGATTCCCAACTCCACTCCATGCCCTTACCCCGCCCCTGTCTTCATCCATAGGTATAAGATTTATGCCCAATCTCTTCCTGCACCCCTCAGCCCCCCTTCCCCCTGAGAATTGTTAGTCCAATCCCTTTCTATGTCCCTGATTCTCTTATATTTACCAGTCCATTTTGTTCTTCAGCACTTTCTATTCACTTAATTTTTAGAGTCACTTGTTGGTAGGTATGTATTTGATGTCTTTTTGTTGTTCATAATTTTTATCCTTATCTTTTTCTTCTTCCTCTTCTTAAAGAATACCTTTCAGCCTTTCATGTAATCCTGGTTTGGTGGTGATGAATTCCTTCAGCTTTTTCTTGTCTGTGAAGCTCTTTATCTGATCTTCAATTCTGAATGATAGCTTTGCTGGATAGAGTAGTCTTGCTTGTAGGTTCTTGTTGTTCATAATTTTGAATATTTCTTGCCACTTCAGTCTGGCCTGCATAGTTTCTGTTGAGAAATCAGCTGACAGTCGTATGGGTACTCCCTTGTAGGTAACTAGCTGTTTTTCTCTTGCTGCTTGTAAGATTCTCTCTTTGTCCTTTGCCCTTGGTATCTTTAATATGATGTTTCTTGGTGAGTTCCTCTTTGGATTCCTCTTGTTTGGGGTTCTGTGTGCTTCCTATACTTGTAAGTCTATTTCTTTTACCACGTAGAGAAAGTTTTCTTTAATTATTTCTTTCAGTAGGCCTTCAATATCCTGGTCTCTCTCTTCTGGCACCCCACAAATTTGGATGTTGGTGCACTTTAAGCTGTCCCAGAGGTTCCTTAGACTATCTTCACACTTCTGGATTCTTTTTTCTTTCTGCTTCTCTGGTTGGGTGATTTTATCCTCCTTATATTCAAGATCTTTGGTTTGATTCTTGTGGTACGTTGATCTATAGTTGAGTTTCTGTATATTCTTTATTTCAGATATTGCATGCTTAATTTCTGACTGGTCCTTTTCCATTTCTTTAATGTTCTCTTTAAGGTCCTTGAAGGTCTCACCAAGCTTCTTGGAGGTCTCATCAAGTTTCTCAAAGGTTTTTAGAAGATTCTTGAGTAACCTTATAAATGTGATTCTGAACTCTGTGTCATCCAGTAGTTGACTTTCCTCCCTCTCTCCCATTTGTGACATGTTTCTGTGATTCTTCATATTAGAGGAAGAACTGCTGCACTGGAGACACTCTTTGTTTCAGTGGGGCTTTGGTGCTCTCTGAGACTGTCTCTGGAATGTGTCTCTTATGGGTGTGAGGGGTTGAAACTGACCACTAGGAACACTGGATTCTGGATCACCAATGGGGTGCAGTTCATTTGCTTGGGACGTGGCTGTTTTGTTGTTGGAGCTGCAGTCAGCCAGCCTTCCCGTGGTTTTGGGTAATAGATGTCCTGTATATTAGTTTTAATTCCTCTAAATTGTTGTATGAGGCAGTGGACTAGCCATTCATCTACGCTGCCATCTTGGTTCTCTATGTAATCCTCGGGGTTTCCTTGACTGTGATGCAGGGGCTCCGGAAATTTCATTCTGGGAGCCCAGAGCCCTGGATGCAAAGGCAACAAGATAATTCCTACTTTGCTGCCCTGAGGCCTCTCAAAAACACCTTTTAACTTGATTTTTTGATACGGGTCAGTTCAGCTGAGAAGGTTAAAAAGACAGCTTTTAAACCTGTTACTGACTGTTTTTATTCCTAAAACTTTCCCACCTGGACCTTCCCTGGGAGAGCCACACGTGTCTGGGTGTGGGGACTGAGTGAGAACCAGCTTCATTATCTCCTGCCCCTCGGCCCTCCTGTTGTCCCGGAGTTCGTCTGTCTGTGTCTCAGTGGCCCGGCCACTCTGAGCACAGGAAAGGGACCCAGAGAGAACAGCGTCTCGGTCCAGAACTCGAGAACCGGGTGTGAGTGAGCGATCCCCGCTGCACAGGCTCCTGATAAGACGAGCTCCCACAGTCCCTGCCCCACCCCGAGCCTTCCTGTGGTCCAGAGCATTTCAGAAATCACCCATGTTGCTGCCTGAGTCACTGGTGGTGGAGGAAGGCTCCATGCCCAGCTGTCATCCGTTCCCGACCAGGCAGGGGTGTGCTGGCGGGCACGTGTCAGCAGCATCATGGGTGGCTGCGGAGGGAGAGCCCTGTCTGTGGCACTGGCCAGTTTCCATCCTTAAAGAAACACCTGCACATCGGCCAACTTCATGGTGGCGACGTGAAGTCGAGTAGCTCTGTCGACTTCTGAGCACGGAGCACGCAGCCTCGCAGGCAAGGGCAAGCCGCCGCTGGCACCCGGACCAGTCTCCTCCGCACCACGCCCCCCGCCACAGCTCGAAGCACCTTATTTACTCTTGTCTCATCAATGCCAAAGGGCTAAGAACGTTTTTGGCACGGGAACCAGACACTCTGGCTCTGGAAAAGGCAAACGGGGATTTGAGCACATTTGAGTTTGCTTTTTTTAAAATAAGAGACAGGGTGGCTGCAAAACAGGGCAGGAGACGTAATGCTTCCCGCAGTGATCCCTCAGGGTACGCACTGTGCCCAGCACCAAACACAGCCAGATTTTATCGCCGAAGAGCGAGCGCTGACTTATTTTTCTTCAGCCCCTCCCGGCCCGAGAGTAGCCTGCCTTGCCGATGAGGCCAATCTTTATTGCATGTCAGGGTTGCTTTTACCCATTACTTCTTTTTATTACAGTTGGACAGTGACAACATCTCCAAAAACCACTGATTCCGCTTTCCCTACCTTCAAGAAGTGATTTTATAATCTTACATTTATCTTTAGTGACAGGAAGAACAAAAATAGAGTGGTTTCACAGCTTGACTTGAAACGTTAGGGTCACTGCTTTCTGGTTTTAAAATAAACGACCCCTTTGGAAGAAATGACAGCCACAGGTTTATGGTGATGCCCACTCTACTTGGGATGCCCCAGGGCCAAGAGGGAAGCTGAGCAAATGGGAATTCCAAAACTAACCATCAGGAGGAGAAACAGCAGGGGGAGAATATATATATATATATATATATATATATATATATATATATATATAATGAAGGGCGGGTGAGTGATAACCAAGGTGTGTGTGTGTATATATATATATATATATATATATATATATTTGATTTTTTACAAAGAGGAAGAGAGAGGGATAGAGAGTTAGAAACATCAATGAGAGAGAAACATTGATTAGCTGCCTCTTGCACACCCCCTACTGGGGATGTGCCCACAACCAAGGTACATGCCCTTGACCGGAATCGAACCTGGGACCCTTCAATCCACAGGCTGATGCTCTATCCACTGAGCCAAACCGGTTTCGGCCAGGGGGAGACCTTTAATAAAGCACAGCAAAAGACTGAACATCAACATCCCCAAATCATCTGAAAACCCCCTCCCCACTCATGCAGCCCCTCTTGTGCATTCCAGGTGGGAAACAGCTAAAAGCAGTGGAAAGGGAAAAGGAAAAATGCCCGTTCATTCTTCGGGATTCCCAGGAGCCGATGCGTGCTTTTATCTTGATGACCAACAGGCTGGGTTCATTTCAGTTCGTCTCCCAGAGATGCACTCGGAGCTCACTGTGGGCCTCCCTCGTTAGCAAACTCACGCAGTTCTTACAACTTGGAACCAGTCCGGGTCACTTTGTGATTTGCTAGACGTGTCTCCTGTTACTCATACTTTCAGTACAAAAGCTGCACGAGAGCCAAGCGGCAAGGCGGTGCCAAGACTCCATCCCCGCTAATGTGCTGGGAGAGGTCAGCAGGCTGCAGAGTTCAGTTCCATCGCCCGGTAATCATTCTCGTCTAGTGTGACCCCAGGCTCCCTGAGACAGGCCGTAAAGCCATCTACATCTGACTGTTTAGGAAGGTTAACCTGAGAGCGCTGATTACAGCCGCGGAGTTGACACGCGCAATTAGGCTGGAAAAGCTCTCCAAGTAAAACTGAAGACGGAATCTTATAGAAGCAGATGTTTATCTGACGAATGCCGTTGGGCGAATGCCATGTGGCTGCATCTGTGACATGCTCGGGTGTGGGACATCCTGGAGCCCTCTTGCTGGACTGTAACTCAGAGGTCTCTGCTCACCTGGGACCCGCCAAAGAGGGCACGAGAGGTCATGCCGCCTGGTGCCCCATTCCTCACACCTCTTTGGCAGCCTTGGACCTACACAAGGCAAGAGACAGACTGGAGTCTCCCCCAGAAGGAACATGGCAGGGGCAGCATTGTCACGGAGCAAAGAGAGGCAGCCACCGTGATATCAGAGGAACATGGCAGTCACTAGGTGGCCCCAACCAAAACGCCTGGTTTTGCTAGACAATGAGAGGAGGAGCATGCCCCAGGGAAGGGCCCCTCAACTGGGGCCATGGGATAAGCCAGAGGAGGCAGCTTCCAAGAGACTGAGCCAGTGGCCCCTTATCTTCTCACAGGGAAAGGAAAAGGAAGGGCGGGTGAGTGATAACCAAAGTAACCTAGAAGGACTGCCCCTGTCCCTCCCACCACAACCAGGGGGTTTTCTTTCCGGGTCAAGTGGACGAATTACCCACCCAGGTCACCTCCTGACTCTCCCCACTCCAATTCCCCACCTCTCACCAGGGCACCTTGCTCTGGTCATGTTGTTCTGTTCATGTAACCAGAGCAACGTGACCAAGAGCACCAGTCTGTGCATGTGGCCCTGGTGTCCTTGAGAACTGGACATCAGGTTCCTGCTCTGATTGATTGTCTTCCTCATCCTGCAAAATCACAGGAAATGGAAGTCCAGAATATTGGCACGAAGTAGGGTACTCGTGAGGGTTCCTCTCTATGCTCCCCCATTTCCTCCTGCATTCCATTCCTGCCTTACTAACCCACCATCTATGAGCCCATCTCTATGGACTCATCCCATGGCCCACCATCCCATGGTCCTATCAATTCTAATCCCACAATGTCCACCCTTGCTCATCTCCTGTGCTGCTACCCTGCTCCGGGCCCCTACAGCAATCTCCTGCTCGGTCTCTCTCCTCCTATTCTTACCCGACTCCTCAAGTGACAGCCAGATTCATCCATTTAAATTCTTAGTCAATCAAGTCATCTCCCTGCCAAAATCCTTTCATGGCTTCCTACCGCCTTTGGACTCAATCCAAACCACCCCCCGTGTGCCTCAAAGACCCTGAGAGATTGAACATAATGAAAAGTAGGACAATTAAGAACAGAGACTGTCTTAAAGATCTGGAGGAGTAGACGTGAGCTTATTATCACAAGTTAATAGGAAACTTAGCTGTGAGTTTCCTAAAAGCTCGTCAAAAGTGAAATACTTTGGTTCATGATTATTTTTAAACCAAAGTTCCCACACAGATGTATCTAGAGAGAGCTCCTGACATTAAACTCAAGGTCTTAACCTAATCTTGTCTAAGGATGGAAAACCCACTCGCCAGAGTGGTGCAGTAATGAATCTCTCTCTCTCTCTGCAAGTCCAAGGGCTCACCATGGGCAAGTACCAGGCTCAAACAAAACGCAGCGGCATGTGAAAATGCTTTGTTAACTGAGAAGTGTCCTAACCAGCCTTAGGTCCTGTGAACTGGAAGGTGGGTTCCATTTCCATGCTGTTTTCACAGCTGAATGGAAACGGGGGGATAACTGAGGTCATGTGACCGAGGTATTCTGCTTCTTGATGACACAGAGCATTTGGCTAGTGTGTGTATTCTAAAAGGAAGAATACACAGAGTTTATTTTCCTTGAGCAACATGTAGGCAGGTGCCAGACGCTGTCCAGAGTCCATGCTGCGGGTTGGGAGGTGATAGCATGTGCACCTCAGCCACACAGAGCGGCCGGGTGGGGCCGAACCTGCCTCTCTCTTTACCTCCTGACTCTCCCCCCTCCATTCTTCTCCCCCTACATCCTTCAAGTGCTTTCCTGGAGGGAACTGATGGGGGCCTCATTCCTCACCTGCCCAAAGCAGGTGCCACAGATTTAATGGTGAAATTGGTGGAGGACGTTGAGGTCCTTTGGAAGGCTTCTCCCCACCTGCACGCCAACATCCACAGTGAATACCAAGGTCAGGGTTCTGTCCCCATCGACAATGGCTCCAAAACTGCTTCATAAGAATCGAAATACATTTAGGTCATCTAATAACTAGGTAAATTTGAATTTGGCAAACAGAAATAAATTTTGCGTTCCAAACATCCCCAGTTGTGAAACAACTGACCTAAAATTCTCACTAAGTTCAGGTTGCGGGCTTTGTCAAACAGGGACAACTAAAATGCAATCTGAGACCATCAGAAACTGACAAAGGAAGCAACACACTGGGTATATTCATTTCTACATAAGCTACTGTTAAAAAACACTATCCTAAGATTATAGTTCTACCAAACTTCCCTGTGAGCATTGTATAATCATTGAACTCTAGCAGTAAAATCAAATAAGAGAAAATTCAATATTATTTCAGAAGAGAGACAAAAATTTACTATTCCTAGATCCATATAAGATATTGTTAAATAGCGATAACAAAAATACTGTTGTATCCCCTAGAAATCAAAAAAGATGGAAACAATTTAAAAGATCACATTCACCCGATATATATATATATATATATATATATATATATATATAGATTGAACACTATCCTAAAAATTATTCTATCAAGTCTTCATGTAGATGTTGTGTAATTATTTAAGTAATAGCAATACAAATTAAAATAGAAGATTTTTTAAAATCATTTCAGAAGAAAGACCAAATAACATATTTGCCATCTTTTTGGATGATTTTAGTTGACTTGTTCACAGTTAAGGTACTGTAACTACACTGTCTACAAAATATATATATATAATGGAATCAGTTCATTTGTGAGTCACATTTAAATAATCTGCAATTGTAAAACTTGATCCAAGAATAATAAATCCTATCAAGTTTCCATTTTAGCCAATAAAAACTAACAGCAGGTAAAAGGAAAAAATTAAAATTATTTCAGCAGAGTGAGAACTGCCTCCTTATGGCCCTGGGTTTTCAGAAGAAGGTGGGGACAACTCAGAGTGAACTCACTTCTGCCTACAGGCTGTGTGGACAGCGCTCTGTGTAGATGCATCTCTGCACCTTAGTTGGGGAGGGCCGGGTCAGGGTGCTCTGCATGGGGAGACTCCTGAGCAATTCCTTCTTCCAGTTTTGAAATCTGGGAAAGGACAGCCCTCTTTCTCCAGGAGCTGGTCCTGGAACCTCTGCCCGAGGGTCAAGGGAATAAGGTGATGATGGAGCTCAGAAGGTTGGATCCAAAGCCAGTCCTTCCTTCCTGTGCTCAGTGAGGGGCTGACTCCTGGGGATGAGCCAACATGGCAGGGGCTCTTGCCCCAAGCCCTGAACCCCACACTTCCACCCAGCAGGGCCCAGTGCGCCTGCTTCCTTGGGGCCTGGTCATCCTCCAGGGTGTCTGCCAGATATCCCTCCTGCAACACAGGGACCTCCGGATTCTCTGGAAACCTTTAAAATTCTTCCTCAGTGTTTTCCGTCTCAGATGAACACTCTCTTAAGTTCAATGGGTGTCTCTCAGCCAAAAGAGCACTCAACTTGTTATCATGAGCTTTTCTCTCCTGGAAAGTAAGCTGCCTTGGATAACAGCCAGGGATTCTTTTGAATTTTTCTGGGAGAACTTTGGCTTGTAATTTATAGGGGTCAGAAGTGCCAGACCTCCACACATGTGACCCACCTTGTCCTGGGCTTGGGGAGCCGCTCCACCGCTGTGACAGGGTCAACGCTCTCTTAAACAAGACACTTGGCGAACGCGCTTTGTTTCCTCGATGTAGGTCGGGAGGATGTGCCGTTTCCCCAGGGGCCACGGCCTCCCCACCATGACTATGGTTTCCTGACTGTGACAAAGCTTTCCCAAGGCACAGACCTTTCATGCGATCGTTAGAAACATGGATCACCTCAGCTGCTTCAGTGAATTAGTGCACATTCAGATTCTTCCTTCACCTGCAATGTTTACATAAGCACTTAACTCCGCAGCAGCCTTCACGTCTGCAGAAGCCCTCTGCATCATCGTCCATACGGTCCGTCTCCATCCAGTCCTGTGTGGACGGCGTGAGGGAGATCTGCCCTCACAAGCTCTGCGCCTTCCTCCTCCAGCCCCGGCACCCAGCTTCGCACCAACACAAGCACCTTGCAAACAAACGGGCAACCTCATGTCAAGCACAGGTTCTTAGACATGAACGTGAACGCTCAATCCTAAAAGAAAAGGAAGAAAAAAAACTGGGTCAACCGGACACGGTCAACATTTTAAAACATTTGTTCTGCAACAGAAAATAAGAAAACAGGCCACCTACTAAGGAAAAAATATTTACAAATTGTATAACTGACAATGAACTTAAGGATCTATAAACAACTCTCAAAGATCAACAGCAGGCAAAACCCAATTTAAAAAAAAAAATTTTTAACAGACTCTTCACCAAAGAAGATACACAGATGCAAATAAGCACACAGAAAGATAGATGCTCAAAGATTACTTAAGGACAGGCAAATTAAAACCGCAACGAGATGCACATGCTGACTAGAATGGTTTAAAATCTTTAACTGGCAACACCAACTGTCTACACCAGTGGTCGGCAAACTCATTAGTCAACAGAGCCAAATATCAACAGTACAACGATTGAAATTTCTTTTGAGAGCCAAATTTTTTAAACTTAAACTTCTTCTAACACCACTTCTTCAAAATAGACTCACCCAGGCCGTGGTATTTTGTGGAAGAGCCACACTCAAGGGGCCAAAGAGCCACATGTGGCTCGCAAGCTACAGTTTGCCGACCAAGGGTCTGAATGTGGAATAATTGGAGCTCTCCTGCATCGCTAAAGGAACACAAGCTAGGGCCACTTTCAAAGGCAGTTTGATAGGATGTATACTCCCAAAACAAACCTTGTACATGAGTGTTGATAGCACCTTTCTTCTAATTAAAAAAAATAAATCAAAATTCCCCTCCAGCCGAAACCGGTTTGGCTCAGTGGATAGAGCGTCGGCCTGCAGACTGAGAGGTCCCAGGTTCGATTCCGGTCAAGGGCATGTACATTGGTTGCGGGCACATCTCCAGAAGGAGGTGTGCAGGAGGCAGCTGGTCAATGTTCCTCTCTCATCGATGTTTCTAGCTCTCTATCCCTCTCCCTTCCTCTCTGTAAAAAATCAATAAAATATATATTTTTTTAAAAAAAATTCCCCTCCAATGAGATGGATGAACAACTGTGGCACATACACAGAAGGGGGTGCGGTCTGTCAGTGAAAGGGATACAACTATCGAAACACACAACACGTACATCTCAAATGCCCTCTGTAGGGGGAAGGAGCCAGACTCAAGGCTGCCTGTGGTCCTATCCCATCTGTTCTACCTGCTGGCAAAGGCCAACTCCAGGACAGAGAACAGATCAGTGTGCTTTCAAAGGGCAGCTCAAGGGACTTTGGGGTGGGGTTACACTGCCCATGCCTTTGCAACAGCGTGACTATGCATTTGCCACATTCATAGAACTGCACACCAAAAGGGTGCATTCTACTTGCATAAACTAAAGAGCAACCATGAAATGGGGAGGGGGGCCGAAACCGGTTTGGCTCAGTGGATAGAGCGTCGGTCTACGGAGTGGAAGGTCCCGGGTTCAATTCCGGTCAAGGGCTTGTACATTGGTTGCAGGCACATCCCCGGTGGGGGGTGTGCAGGAGGCGGATGGTCGATGTTTCTCTCTCATCGATGTTTCTAGCTCTCTATCTCTCTCCCTTCCTCTCTGTAAAAAATCAATAAAATATATTTTTTTTAAAAAAGAAATGGGAAGGGGGTCCACTGAACGGTGACGGCTGGAAGCTAAACTTTGGCGGTGAGCATGATGTAGTATATGCAGATGTTGAATTATAACATTGTACACCTGAAACTTCTTTAATGTGACAAGTCAATGTTACCTCAATAACAAAATTCTACTACCAAAAAACCTTGAAAAGTCTATGTGCATTTTAAGCATGCATTCACGGAGGCCTTGCTCCATGTTTATTGATGCCTGTTCTGTGATGCAGACGTCTCTGGATTGGTACAGGGACAAATAAGGTCCATCCAGTCTCTACTCTCTAAACTCACTGTCTAGTGCAAGGTTGGCAAATGAGAGCTGAGGCCAAATCCGCCCACCAGTTATCTTGTAAATAAAGTTTTATTGGAACCAACCAGGTCCATTCATCTACATATGATCTGTGGTGAGAGTTAAGTTGTCACAGAGACCATGGCTCACAAAACCTAAAAAGTACTTACTATCTACCAGCCGTGGGCAAACTACGGCCCAAGGGCCGGATCCGGCCCTTTCGGCTGTTCTATCCGGCCTGCGGAGCCGAAAGAGTGGAGGGTTCTCTTGCTCTCTCCTCCACTCCTTTACCAGCAGCCCAAGATGAGAGAGCCAGCATGGTCAGGTTGCTTTTGTTCCTGCCCTCCGGTCCCGTTTAAGAACCCATTGTGGTCCTCGAGTCAAAAAGTTTGCCCACCCCTGTTCTAGCCCTTCACAAAAAAAAAAAAAAAGTTTGCCCATCCCTCGTGTGGTGGGTCTCCAACTTTATTTTGCCTGAATATCTTTTCAGAGCCTGTTAAACTCAAATTCTACCCAGAGAATTCTAATTGAGCGGGTCTGGAGCAAACCCAACAGTCTGAAGATTTCTAGATGGTTCTAAAGCAAATAATCCTGGACTACACTTAGAAAACACCGTTTAAGAAGTCCAGGCATTAAGCAAAGAATTGCAATTGAGTGAATCTTGTTTGCAGGGTTCAACTGTAATTCATGCATTAAACTCAAGTTTGACAGTCCAGCCCTTTTAAAAGTTGCTTCAACTATTTGAAGGTGGCATCCTCTGGGTAAAACAATGTTTTGAAAACAGATGTTTCTGAAGAATTATGGGCACGGGGTTATTGTAGTCACCTTATCTCCCATTACAAATACATATAAAACTATTCAAGAATTTGCTCATAAAACCACACATTATTTTAGGTTTCAGCCCTACTCCAGCCAGCCAGGGTTCACAAGCAAGGCCAGCCAGACCCTCTGCTGGGAGAATAATAGCTGTGTGTCCATCTGTAAATCCCAACAGTGGGCATGGGGCAGGGCATGCTGGGAGACCTGGAGGCACTTGGCGGGGAAGGGGGAGTCTGAGGCAGGGGAGAGAGCGGGAAGGGGGGACTTGCCAGCAAGGCTCACTTGCAGAACTACCTCCTGCCGCCAGAACGTTCCCTTTGTCCCTCTTCATCCAAACGTGCCCTGCTCCCCTCCCCTTCTTTCAGAGCATGAACGCCAGCCCCTAGCTGGGCCCTGGGGTCCCCACACACTTGCAGAATGCAACCCGGAATTCATAATCAGAACCGATGAGGGACCACCTTCAGGAAGCGCAGGAAGTTGATGTGAAATAGTTACTAAGCATAGCTCTGAGTTTCCTAAAATCCAGAGTGAAAAATTAAATAAACAAATCATAAATTACCAATATTAGCAAAATGCCCTGGCCATGGGTTGAGGTGAGTCAGGGAAGTGGGGGGACTGGAGGAGGGTCTGTGTCACTGGGTCTGCTCCTCAGCCCATCTCCCGCAGTCACCCCAGGGGGATCAGCCACGAGCTCATGTCCGATTGCCTCAAAGGACAACTTTGGTTGTTGTTTTTAGGACCCTGCGGTCAGCCCAAAGCAATCCAGTGAATTCCACCAACTTTGGGGCCCTAATAATAACTATTATAGAACATCACACTCTGGGAATATAATTGCTTTAATTAGTGATTAAATGACATCACCACTGGGAAGATTTTATTTTGAGAGCATAGCTACCCAGGATGCAGAATGGAATTATTTTTGGTCTCTGCCAGGGTCTCCTTGAGGCTGACAGTCCTGAGGTCTCTCTGAACATATGAACTACGTCTAACACATAAACACAAACTTTTAAAAATTCCACTTCGTTTCCAAATATACTGAGCTTGAACTCTACATCTGATGCCAAGATGGCCCTGTGCTATAATTAGTAATGAATCGTTGTCTGCCTTCTTTGCATTATTTTCTTTCTGGTTATTACTTGACAAAATTAGTGTGTTCAACAGGTGTCCGATCTGAGCTTTCTCCTCGGAGCCCAGGGCAGGAGCATGATGGATGGGGACGGGATGAGACGAGGGAATGCGTTTCATGTGCAGAAAATCAGAACATAGACTTCTGGTTGGAATGAGAAGAATCCCGCCAGACAGTGGGGGCAACAGTGAGGCTCACACTGATTTACTCAGCCGAAAACAAACGCCATGCATTATTACAAAGAAGACAAACAAGGGAGAATGCCAGGGTCCTCCTCTCAATTAATGGGTAAGGTAGGAGTCGCCGCAAAGACAAACCAGAGGTAGTCATGGGCTACCTGGGCCCTCGTGGAGTCATGAGTTACCTGCCTGCTGACGCCTCCTCAGAAGTATCTCTTCATGGGACTGTCTAGCTTAAAGGAGAGGAAATGGCCACATTAGGGAATGCCGAGCTCTCTAGGTTAAGAGAGAACTAGTGACAGAGGGTATAGTCAGGGTAGCTCTGGACACCATAGCTGTGTCCTAGGTCACATTCATAGTCACGGTGGAAGGTACGCCGAATAAATTAAGATAGTTTTACCCTCAGAAAATGTTCCTACTATATCATTAGCAATATTAATGTGCTGATCGCCTTTGGTGAGAACAGGAAAGCTGGCATCAGCCAAGGCCAGACAACAACCAACATCTCAAAGTCATTCAGGAGGTCAAGTGGCCACAAATATGCCCTCTCGGGGCTGTGGGAGCCAGTGACAGCCGGCCGGCGGGCCCGGGAGCGTCAGGACACAGGACCCCAGAAGGTATCAAGTGCCTCCTCATTGGCCGTCAGCACCAGGGCTCCTCGGGGAAAGGGCCCGAGAGAAGCTGCTTGAGATACTGGGCAGGACACAGTAGGTGCTCCCTATTGGTGTTCTGAGGCAGCTCACTGTTTGGACTACGGAATTTTAAAGTGATGAAACCATAGAAGAAACGAGATCCAAAATCCAAGGCATTCTTGGGAAAACCAGCCGGTGACATACCAAAGCTGTTTACTCTCCTGTTTTGAAGGGAATCAGCTCCGTGTCTAAGGCCCAGAAAGCCCGTGAGGTCCAGCCGAGGCCTTTTTCTTGGAAAGGGCAGGATTCAAGTAAACCCAGAGGCGGCTTGTGAAACCCAGGGCCCGAGCTGTCATGACTCAGCGGCAGAGCCAGCGAGCGGCCGCCCGCCCCGGGGAGAGAACAGACTTCTTTGAAACCAAACCCATTTGTCATCCCACCGGCTGTTTTTCCTTCACTGCCACTCAGGTCCCAGTGACCCTTCGGAAGGCACGGGGCCGGCCAGAGAGCATCCCTCCCTGGGGTGGAGGGGTCACCTCCAGGAAAACACCAGATGTGAGCAGAGGGCGGAGCTCGGGGGCCACTCGGCCACACTCCGGAGAAAACCCTGGACTGCGTCAGCTCCTTGGGCGTTGTTTTTCTGACCTCAGAGATATTTGGGGAGCCACTTAACCGCCTCTCCTCTGGAAGGAGCTCTGTGGACATCATTCTGGTCTGCCGGTTCCTCACCAGACACGTGCTCGCTGAGGACTTGAACTTTCACGTGTGTGGGCCCTGCCGCCCCTGCTGGGAAGGGCGCCCAGGCATGGGAGCCAGCGGGCGTGGGGTGTCCGTGATTTTCCTGTGTTTCAATGTCCCACAAGGCCCTCCGGCAGGTGCCACTCCCGAGGAAGCACAGAGTCCCCTGACCTGAGGTAACACTCTGGCAGCCGGGGTTCCGAGGAGCGAATATGCTTTGCTCAAGGTCTCAGGATGAGCCCCTACCTCCCCAGATTGATTCTCTGCCCTTCCTGACACTCCTGACCCAACCCTGTGGAGACAGCGAAGAAAGGATGTTTCACAAAAAAAATAAATAAATAAATAAATAAATAAATAAATAAAAGCAGGACCCGGTCACGTGCACCAGAGGTTTACAAGCTAGAATCCCTCCGGTTCAGAAGATAGCTGTGGCTGACCAGGGGGGCTTGGAGGACACGGAGACAGGAACATCTCCTTCCACCATTCCAGGAGTCTGGGGTGCCAGACAATTTGAACGGAGAGGATGGATCCAGGCTCCCCCTTAAAGAAGTGGGGTGTACGCGGCAGCACAATGGTAAAGGGGGCCTGTCCGCAGGTTCTGGCTGGGATGGGACCCTCCTCACTAGGCACCGGCCCTCCCAGCTAAGTGGGTGATGGACGGACGGGGCCTCAGGACTCGGCAGGGTGGAAGCTGGGCCCAATCGAGAACTTTCCCCAGGCCACCGGGCTGTGACTGCACCTAAGGACAGACGCAAATTTTACAGTCTCTTCCGCTCGCCCCGCCGCCCACACTAGCTTTCCCCCGTGGTCCCAGCGTGCCTTTCACAGACGTTTCACTTTTTGCCCCAGGACCCAATTAAGCTTCTCTCACTGCATTCTTTTGTTTTTAATGTTTTTTAACTTCTTTTTATTTTAGAGCCGCCACCCTTTGGTTCAGTTTGTTTGGTTTTCGTGACATGGAACAGGCTCCAGGCTATTTGTCTTCTAGAATGTCTGGCGCTCTGCATTTGCCGATTGTTTCCTCGTTAGTAACATTTTGGGGAAGAATGCCAGAAAGGTGGATTTGTTGTAGCACATAATTATTCTTTTTGACTGCTGAGCCTATCAGCCCAGGAGCGCTCCCCTGGTTTGGGAAGTTAGATGTTCCAGGAGCGCTGTGCCTTCCCTGCTGGCCTCCGTCACCGCCCCAGGGCTCCATTAGCAGGAAACGCTATTTAGACACCAAGATTTGGGGGCCAGATATGCTCATTAGAACGGAGGTGTCATTGCGCCTGGACACTGCTGGGGACTGGTACTAAGTAAGCATGCTCCATTCTGATGCCTCTCATTCAAACCAGCACCACAGGTTGCTCCTCACCCCCTTCCATATGTGTGTCTACCGGTCACTGATTCCACTAAATTCTGTGTTATATTTTCTGGGTTTCTTTTTGCACAAATATGCGAATACAATCACATATTCCTCCTTTCTAACAATCTTTTGCACATTAACAACACATCCTCACTTATCAATACATCCTGGAAACTATATATCAACTCTTAAAGACCTTCCTTATTATTTATTTTACTGATGCACATTATTTCTTTGATTGTCGATCTATCCTATGCACTGCCTATCCCGTACAGAATTCCCACCCAAACGTTGTTGAGAAGGAAACACAGGGGTTGGTGACAGAGTGTGGAAAGCAGGAGTTAGAAGAGAGATATGAAGGCAGTGATGGATGGAGATAGGTCAAGTCCAGGTAACTTGATGTCTACCTGTGGCACTGCCTGGGGCGGCATGTCCTCCCTGAGAAAGGAGTGGCTTCAACAAGACTTAAAGGAGCAGAGGGTCCCAGGATGCCCAAGCAGCAGGGTTCTGCGCAGGCACAGAGCTTCCCAGAGAGAGTCAGAGTGGCTGTGGTGACACGGTCCTACTCAGCAGATTAACCGCTGTGTGGGACACAGTGGGCATCAGATGCACAAAGTCAGTTTTGTTAACTTAGAATGCCCAAACACTTGTGTAGGATTATGCATGCAGCTGGCACAGTGACAGATAAAATGGCAGTCATCAACGCAGCCCCATCCTCAGGAACAGGAATTCTCCGCTCAGGTATCTGCGAATTCCCCGAAGCTCCTTATAAAATGTATGAATGGGCTTGAGGATCTCGCAGAGCTTCATTAGGCTTTGAAGGAAGTAGCTGACTCAAAATCATTTATTGAAAGTTAAGGAACACTGCTGTGGCGTCCAGGAGACTGTGGGGTGAGCAGATGGCCACGGTCATCACGATGATTGAGTAGCCAAACGCATCACTGCAAATGGCTTTCCCTGGCTTCATCCCTCAAAACCACAGATGCTCTTTGCATACATTATCTCATGCATCTTCCTAACAAGTGTTCATGATTAGCCCTGTCCCAGAGGAGTCAATAACAGCCCCTTCGCCATGACATTGGCAACTGGTAGAGCTGGGATTCACGCCCACACCTGCCTCCCTCCAGAGTGGCTTGCTGAAGCCCTCTTCGGGTGATTTCTCACCAGTCTGGCCACTACTGAGGCACCCCAGCCTGCCATGTGTACCCCACGTCGAGACCCAAAGGGACCACAGTCAGAGAAGAGTGTTAGAACTCTCAGTCTTATTCCAGCAAAGACCAGCCCATGCCCTTCCAGACTCTCCCTCCTCACAACTTCAGCCAACACCACCCCCTGCAGCCCATTCTGCCAGCTGGTCAGTCCTCGGCCCATCTGGCTCCAGGGCGGGGCACTGCTGCCACCCTGTCCTGTCCAGCTCAGGCTCCAGCTCCTCCTGTGGCCACATCACCACCCTTACCCACCTCTGGACACTGGGTCCCCCACATGGGCCTGCTTCAGAAGGCCTTGGTACTAGATTCTTTTCACCACCTTTACCCACCTCTGCCCTGTGCCCAAGACACCCGCCTGGCCTTTGCTCCTGTCTGCTGGCTCATTTCCAGGAGGCCTCCACCATCTGCCTTCTGGCCCGGACTCCCACCTGGGCCCAGAGCCCTGCTATTGTACCTGCTCCCTCTCCGGCGCCGACTCCAGCAGACCACCCCACCCTCTGGACAGGGCATGCTTCTTCCAGATGGAATTCCTCCCAGAGCTTCCACTGGCTCTGCTGGTTCCAGCAGCACCTGCAGCTCTGTCTCAGTACACAATGTCCTAAGAGCTATGAAGTGAGCTCCTCTCACAAAATGCATCATGCTAGCAATCAAGAAAGGAATGCCAAAGCCATGAAGTGCATCATTTTTTAAAGTTTATTCTAAAAGCCTTTTATGCTATGCCCATGTTGTTATGACTTCTCCATTCTGCAGAGGAGAGACTGGGGCATCTTTGCCATCCAGGGACTGCCCAGCAGGTCCAGAGTACCTCATGAATATTAATGAATATACGTAAATGAGCATCACTCCTACTGAGGCGCCCCATAGGAATACAATTAATAACCACTGGAAAAAATCCACTTATTTGAAATTATTCTAGCAAAATGCCTTATTCCACTTTCATTTGACTGCATTTTCTTGAAATTGGTCCTTTTCCATGGCTTCTCTCTGGAGGGAAGTTAAGAATATTTTCCAGTATTTAATAAGGAATCATCCCCTTCTTAAGAACATCCTGGGTTTTGAAATCTGGTGCCTCGCCTCAGTTGAGCAGATGGGATTTTCCATTAGATCATCTTGGAGGAAATGTGGACTCTGTGTGTCTGTAATCAGCCCTGAAACCCTGCCTTCCGATTACACTGCTATGCGGTTCGTTCGTTAGCAACCTCATTTAGAGCACGTACAATGTGCCGAGCACGTTACTAACACTCCAGATATTAGCTCATGTGAGGGAGGCTTGCACAAGACACCTGAGGTGCAGAAATCTACCCGGGTCAGAGCCAACTCTGGGAAGCTGGGGGTCCATATGCAATTTAAAATTTATTCAAAATAAAAAAATTTTAAATGTTATGCTAACTCCAGCTAAAAGAATATATGTACAATAACGTGGTAACTAGAAGGTCATAGAGGAGGACTGAGAACAAGAGAAAGGAGTACAGACACCGAGAGTGGTCACAGAGAAATGCGGCTCCAGAAAGCACTGCAGATGGGTCAAGAGGAGGGCTCCCTGAGATGACCCTGGTGGGTGCTTCTGAGTGAGACCATGGAGGTGGCTCCAGAGGAAAGGGCCATTGTGCCAAGGGCTCATGGCAACAAAGAAGCCACTTACAGACCATGTCCTGCATACCCAATAATCTTCTAGAAACGCATCAAAAAGGCTTCCTGGAGGTGTCTTTCAAATGCAGGATTTTCTGAGGCTGATAGGGTTTGTGGAGAAAGAATGAACCATGATATGGATGATTTAACCATCACACACACTTATGCACACACACATGCACACATATGCACACATATGCACACATGCATGCACACGCGTGCACACAGGGCCATGCTATCGCTAGAGGCTTTAGGGAGGTCCTGCCTGTGTCTGCCCAGCTTCTAGAGACTGGAGGCAGCCTGTGGCTTGTAGCTGAATCCCTCCAGTCTCTGCCTCATTCTCATTGCCTTCTCTCTCTGTATCCCCTCCTCTTTAATAATAATAAAAAAAGCACTAGTCATTGGATTTAGAGCCCATCCTAATCCAAGATAATCTCTCCTCAAGATCCTCAACTAGTTACACTGCAAAGACTCAACTTCCAGATCAGGCCACACTCACAGGTGTGGGGGTTGGGGTAGGGAAATATTTGGGAGGGTCACTGTTCAGTGACTGATAAGGGACCCTGATGGCAAGAAGCAGAGCACAGAGCTTTGGTGTGAGTGGGAGTGTGTGTTGTAGAGAGAGAGAGATGCACAGCTGAGATTTCTGATGACACCGAAGAGCAAAGCTGAGCACCCAAAATGGCGTGCTAGAACCAGTGTGCTCCAGTGACTCTGACTCTCCATAGAACACAGGGCACACACACACACACACACACACACACACACACACACACACACACACGCAGTGTGACCTCTAGCAGGGAGCCGCCCACCCGGCAGGGTCTGTGACACTGACACCAGCCACAGTGACCACACAACTGGAAGGTGCGGCTCTAACAACGCACACACTGCCTTTCATCCCCGAATAAGCGGGAACACCTCCCGTGTGATGAACGAAGATGTGCGGGCAAGGGCTTCACCTGGCGCTCATGGGGCGGCCCTAATTGATGAGGACCGATCATAAATCCTCATTTAACGTGAATCGTTGATCCGAGTTTGGGGAATATGTCAGCTGTCACCAACGCCTGGGGCTCCACTCCGCTGCCTCTGGTGAGTTGAGCCTGATGCTTAGAGAGGAGGCCCACCAACCAGCCTCTGGAAAAATTACAGAAACCTGGGAAGAGACGCCTGAGATCTCCAGCCCACTGATCCAAGACCAGGGGAATTACAGCAGGAAATGTGATGAGAGCAGGACAGGCATCTCAGAGCCACTTAGAAGGAGAGGGAAGGGGAATAGATGAGAAATTCGGAAAGTTAATTAACCTGCCAAGCTTATAACCCTTCACCTGCATTTGGGGCTGAGAAGGGAATGCTAGAGAAACAAAGGGGAGCCCTTTCTGGGGTGCAAACAGCATGAAGAAGCTGTCCCTCCGATCTTAACACCAACATGAGGACGCAAGGCCAGAGACATCAGCGCGGAAAGCCACCCTGCTCCTCAGCCCAGGCTGCCCTTAGACGTTGGTGCTCCTGATCCACTCCCGCCTTGCCCACACCCTCCCCAAAAGCCAAGTTCCCTCCTGACTTCACTCAACAGCAGCTAAGGTCTTTGCTTCTTCTGCAACCAGCGGGAGGTCACTGAGTGTGTTGGGCGGATCTTTGCAATGGTGCGGGGTTAGAGACAATTGGGCTGAGTGGTGTCCCACAGATCTAGGGTTCTGTTAAAGGGGTGCAGCTCCTTCTGCAAAGACGCCCAGGCATGAAAGAGCAAAGAGCCAGAAAGTGGTTTCAAAGGACTGGAGTCAGCTCCGGTCCTATGAGATGAATGCTTCAGTGGCAAAGCCATGGTGACGGCCCGGATTGAACGCTGGTGTTGCTGGTGTGCTTGCATCTTCGTAGAGCTTGTTAGTTCCCCGCCACTGATGCCCCGTGCATCTTGTTCCTAACAATGTCTTATGCTCATGCTGCGGGACCTGCTTTCTTGGCCTAAACCCGACCCCCTTCCCCACCACCATGCACAGACCAGTGGCCCACAGGTCCTATCCCACTCCCAGCCCCAGGCGCACATGCCCAGGTCTTCCATTGGCCAAACATAGGCAGAACTCTGGCTCCTCACACCTGGAAACCAGCTCTTCACCTATAGGTCCCAGCAGGGATATTGACCCGCTCCGTGTCTAGCCCAAAGGAGGGAGAGTGTCACCTCCCCTCAAGTATCAGGCTGGCCCCCAATCTCCACATAATTCCACTTGTCTTCTAATTTTTAAATCATCCACTCCTCCCAGCTGCTCCATCCTCACTGAGGTCCTCCCTTCCTCTCTTGTGCAGACTTTCACTGTAAGCTCCTGCCGGCTCTCCCACCACCCACATTCCCATCAAATCCCACCCCCTCATGGTACCTTCACATGGCTCCCTGGCCTTCTCCAGCCCCGTCTCCAGACTGTGTCTCAGAAATGCAAAACCACCACAGATCCCACCCACCCCGCAGCCTCGGGGATCCACACCTGTTCTTTGGCTGATTGCCCACCTGCACTGCTCCCCACCTGCAGACCAACTTCTATTCATCCTTCAAAACCATCTCACACATCTACAAAGCCTTCTCTGAAGGCTCCCACCCCATAAGATCAGCTCATGTATGTATGCCCCCCTTGACCCTACCTGCCCCTCTCAGCCACTGGGCACCTCACAGGCCCACGGGCCATGCTCATATGTAATTGCTTTGTGTGCCTCCATCCATTCTACACCAGGCCGGGGCTCCTTGGGAGATACCTGTCCACAGAGCCTGCCAGTCTGCTCAGCACAGAGCTATGGGGTCAAAATACTCCACCTCTCCTCGGGGACACATCATGTTAAGAGCATGCACCTGTCGAAACCGGTTTGGCTCAGTGGATAAAATGTCAGCCTGCGGACTGAAAGGTTCCTGGTTTGATTCCGGTCAAGGACATGTACCTTGGTTGCAGGCACATCCCCAGTAGCAGGTGTGCAAGAGGCATCTAATCAATGATTCTCTCTCATCAATGTTTCTCACTCTCTATCCCTCTCTCTTCCTCTCTGTAAAAAATCAATAAAATATATTTTTTAAAAAAAAAAGAGCATGCACCTTTGAGAGGATGTGATGGGAGGGCACTTTAGCTCTGTGGGATCCCCCCATTCACTACAGCCCAGCCTCACCATAAGAACAACAACAGAAACCCCAAATTGAAGGACATGCTTCGAAACCTCTGACAAGACTCCAAGGCAAACGTGACCAGCGCGACAAGAGCTCCCACAGTCAGTCTGAGCCCATCCCACGGCTAAGGTTGGGTTCTGCACCGCCGGGGGTCCTGTGGGGAGGACTCGCTGACCGGTGTTGGAGATGAAGCACAGTCACCAGCCGTGCCCCCCTCCCACCCACCTGCCCAGGCACAATGTCTGATTTTAGTAGAGAGCCTCCGAAAGTCCCTCGCCCCTCCCTGCCCTTGGGAAGGAACCCTGAGTGCTCACCTGGTCTGCAACCCCCTGCAAGCGGGCCCTGCCCATTCCCTGCGGTCTTTTGCTCCTCCCTGTTCTCACAGACCCCTTACCCCCCAACTCTACCTCTGTTGCCTACCCATCCCCCACCCCCACACACCGGCTCCTTCTGTCCCATCAAGTCCCTCTCACAGTCCCTCCTCCACGGGTAGCAGGTGCCCTCGGTGTGGATTCTGTCGCAGCCCTGACCACAGTCATTGCAATTTTTCACTCTGACTGCCCTCCTGACCTGTGAGCCTGTGAGAGCGGGATCACCGCCGTGCACAGCAGTAGGTCCGGGCTCAGGACCGCGCACCGGACAGATGAAAGTGGCACAGGCGGAGTGGCAATCAGGGGAGAACTGGGCAGACTGGTGCCTGAGAGACAGGATCCGAAGCAGAACTTTCAGAGAGTGCTAGACGTCCCTGGAAACCGCAGATAAAGGCCCCCACGTCATCGGGCCGCAGGATTAAACGAGATAGCGTGTTTGAAGGGCCGAGCGCGGCGTCTGGCGCGGAGCAGATGCTCCTTGTCCCCTGGTGCTCTGCAGATAGGGGTGAGCCAACAATGCAGGCCGTCTACACCCGTTCCCAAACCAGCTCCGGCTATCACCCCTCCGTACGTGCAAAAACATGGCCAGTGTTATCTCGGCCATACGTCAACCAGAACAGCCCATTTACAAAAATGTTAACTTTTTACCTTTCCCACGTATCTTGAGTTCAAAAAAAAAAAAAAAAAGATTATAAGAATGTGCTTTGAAGCAAAATTCCCTCTGGGGGCGGTACAGCCTAAAGGGTGAATTTTACAACTGCACTCTGAGGTGAAGGACCCCGAATTCAGTGCGTCTGCCTGTGTAAGCTGTGATCCAGAGGAAACTCCAAAGAGAAGAAGAATTTGAACAGAAAACTACAGGGGGAAAATCAGTCAATGGCAGTCAGCCCTCAGTTCAGACTTTGCTTATAAATTTCCCCTGGCCACACTTTAAAAAGAAAAAGAAAAAAAGAAAGAAAGAAAAACCCTTTTCTTGGTGACAATTGCGACACCTAACAAACAAAGGAATAAAATAATGGAAAAGTGTAATTTATTGTGGTCAAGACCAATGTCTATCAATGAAAACAACACAAAAAGGGGAAGAGAGACAAAACCCTCCAGACAATGGGGTGCAGGGAGGGCTTGAATGGGGACACAGCCTGTCCGGTAAAGCAAGTGGAGTCAGTCACACAGCTGTTTGCCCCCAAAAGGAGCACATACCAGTGATGAGACCGTGGCCCACCGGAGAGCCGTGTCTCGGCCGATGTTGGGGTGCTGGGGAGTCCGTGATGGATCGTTGCCTTGTCAAGGGCCATTGTACCCAGAATAAAGGGACATCTGGTGGACTCCCTCTGCCTCCCGGGAACACGCCCACTCTCTCTGCCTGTCCACACCACGGAGGCCCTCTGAGGCAGCTGGTCCACCGCCCGGGCCGCCACTTTCTACGTAAGGCCTGAGCCGTGTTCCCTGAGCGGATTCGGGGTGCAGACTGCGGGAACAGAAGAAACATTGGGGTTCTTGCTCCTAACCCTCAGGCTGCTGGTGAACACTGGGAGCGCCTCACCAAAGCCTGGGACACGCCAGGCTGCCTGACCTCTGGCCTCCGAGGTTCAAAGACTCGTTCCCCCCGCCCAGCGACCTTAACGAGGAAAGTACCTAAGATAATGCTATCTCCAGACAACCCACCCCAGGTCTCAGCAAAACAGCCTCTCAGTGTTGGCCTCTGAGTCACCAGAAAATGCACCCCGGCTAGGCTGGGTTACCCCTGTTTGTGGAACCCAGCAGGCTGGACTCGGGGGCAGGCAGGCAGGTCCCCGCCAGGCATGGGCTGCCGCCACTCCCCTGGGAAGGGAGGGTGGGTTGTAAGTCAGGCAGGCTCCACAGAGCAGGCCACAGTCCCAGCCAAAAGCACCCAACTCCTGCCAGGCTAAATGTTGTGGGGTGAATGGTGCTCCCCCAAAAGGTGTGTCCACAACCTGGAACCTGGGAATGGGACCCGATTTCGAAAGTCTCTGGAAGATAATCAAGTTAGATCACACTGGATTATCTGGGTGGGCCCGAAGTAAATGACAAGTGACCTTGCAAGAGGGAAGGCACGGGGGAAGGAGGCGAAGGCCGTGTGGAGACTGTGGAGAGACTGGAGTGATGTGGCCACAGGGCAAGAGACCCCTGGAGCCGCCAGACGCCGGAGGAGGCGAGAAACAGGGTCTCCCCTAGGGCCTCAGGAGGGAGCACAGTCCCGCTGAAACCCGGGTTTCGGACTTCTGGCCTCCAGAGGTGTGAGAGAACACATTTCTGTTGTTGTAAGCTGCCCCATTTGTGGAACTTATTGTGGCCTTCCCCAGGAAATAACACTCAGTTTCTTTAAGTCAAACCAGACTCAAAAAAGTCTCAGTTGCTGGGACTTGGTGCACTCGGCACCCAGCCCCTCCTGCAGCCGCCAAGAACCCTCTGGTAGAGCTGAGCGAGCTTGTGCACAGGCCGGAGAAGGACACACGGGCCTCTACAGAGTTCAGAGTGAGACAGAGGCAGAAGCAGGTGAGCTATCCAAATGCTGTCTCCCTGCCCCACCCACTCATGTCTCTCAGCATCCACAGGTTGGAGGGGGACTCAGAAGGAGGACCTCAGGATCTAATCTTATCTAAAATAGGTCTTTCCAGATGTAATTAGCTAAATTAAGATGCGGTCATATCAGGTTATGGTGGGGACAGACACACTGGGAGCGGCCCCACGACCACGGAGACGGAGATTGGGGTTATGCAAGCTCCCCCTCCTGAACCTGGCATTGGGGAGAGACCAGGTCCAACCCTGTGCAGCCCTGCCCCCATCCCACAGAGGGAAGGGGAAGATCTGACATGCACGTGGACAGGTGCACGCCCGCCTGAAGGAGGTGCAGCTGTGGTGGGGGGTGGGGAGAGGTGTTGGCCATACCTGGTAGGAGCAGAGGCCACGGCAGTTCTGAACGTCCCTGCCACCCCTCCCAGCATCATGATATGGTCCTTGGGCAGCTCCCCCAGGTCCCATGGCACCCCCAGGTCCCACAGCACCCCCCAGCTGTCATAGAAATGGGAAAGCCCAATGGAGATGGAGACAGTGTGTCCAGGGACAGACTTGTGCACAGCAGATAGGAAAGAACATAAAAACCAGTGAGGAAAGTTCACACCAAATGGTCCAATCTTCTTGCAAATGTGCCACCCCGTGGATCCCAGAGTCAGATTCCAACCAGTCTACACAGGAGGAGTTTGCCACCCATTCGCTGAATTGCCCACTCAACCTCCGAAGGGGAGCTGGTGGCCCAGCGATGGCTCGGCTGGGGGCTGAACTGACCTCCAGGGCGGTGGCCTCTTCACGGCCCAGCTCCTGCCCAGCTCACTGGGCAGTGACCTGCAGGGACAGGCTTGCTCCTAGGAAACATGGGGACAGAGAGACACTTACCAGTCTCTCTCCTGGGCCTCTACTAGGTTGATTATCCAGATAAATGGCTTCCTTTCTGTGACTTCAGACTGAACATCAGAGAGAAAACCCATAGTAGGGCATTTGGGGATTCCATTACCCCTGGTCACAAGATGGGGCCAGCTTCACACCCGGGTCTCCTGAGTCCTGACGTATCTATCAGTCAGCCATCTGACACATATTCATCAGAGGCAGACGTGAGCCAGGCACAGCTTTCCATGGGGGGACCCCACAGTGTGCGGAGGACGCCTTGTGAGGGGACAGCACTGAGGACACAGGCACGAGGTCACATGGAGGTGAGGAGGCGTGGCAGGGGCGGGCATCCAGGCTGGCTTTCAAGCTCTGTCAGCCACACGGAGGGTCTCAAAATCTTGTTACGCTGTAGGAAACCTTTCTCTGACCCCAAAAAGCCCACATCAAATTTCAATAAATAAAGCTGAGCCAAGGACAGGTCTCTGGTTGAGTTGGGAAAAGGGAGGGTCCACTCAGTGGCCCGTCCTTGTACCCCGGCCCTTCCCTCCCCCTGCCCTTGAGGCCCATTGTGAAACATGGGAGATCCGTGGGCCCCTGAGGGAAATCAGTCTGCTGGCCGGGACCCTGGGCCCAAGGACATCAGGACACTTGCCTCTGATGGGCCGTCTTGCCTCCCTGGCCCGCCCTGAGATCAGCTGCCCACGGAGAGCCCAGCCAGGCTGAGTTGGAGGCTAGCGGTGCCCAGGACATGCCACCTTGCAGCTTCCGCCTTTGGGAGCCGGCCAGGTTCCCCCAGTGACCCCACGGGGCTGCCCCCCATTTCTGCCCACTCTGAGGTGCTTTCCTTTTGAAAGGGAGGCGCTGGGAACCTGGCACCTCGAAGGCGCTCTCCTGGAAACCGATGACGGAGACAAATGGCCCTCTTGTCTCAAAGGCTCAGCCGTCCCCAGCGGCGAGCACCCAGGCCATGGCACATTAGTGGGGTCCTGAGAAAAGGGGGCTGCTGGGAGCCCCCTCCTCCAGGCCTTTATTCACCCGTCCACACTCTGTCCTCTGAGGAGATGGATCCAGTCAAGTGCCAACGAGGTGGTTTCTGAGCCGTGGACAGGGTTCCCTTGGGACTTAAGAGAAGTCTTTGATTCATTGTGTGCCGGGGCTGAGCGTGGGGTGGAATGCTGCAATGAGGGGTGCCAGCGAGGGGGCCCCTGGAGCTCACAGTTACCCCCTCGACCTTCTGTCTCCGGGGAGAGGCCCACCCGCTCCCAGAATCTCCACCTGCTCTGCTCCTTCGTGGGGTTCAACCGCTCTGATCCTCGCACTGGCTTCTCTGCTCCCTTCCAGCTCTCCTCCCTCCGAGTTTTATTATGGCCACCAACTCCCTTCCTGACGGCCCTAAGTGCTCACTCCAGAATGCCGAGGAATTGGATTAAAAAGCTGGAAATTATTAAAGGGAAATCAGCATCAGGAAGCCTGTCTGCGATCGGTTCCCTGAGTATTAACAAATGGTCAGGATGCTGTTGACAGCCCCAGTCACAGACACAGCAACACAGAGGAAAGGTGTCTGTCCCGCTGCCAGCGCACTGGACGCCTGTGCTGGGCCCCGCCCGCCTGGACAGCCTCGTCCCCACCTGAAGGACACAGGTGTCCCCTCTCGCTGTGATCCCCCCTCACTCACTGCCCCTCATCTGGACTCCTAGCTCTTTGATCCGCACCACTAATCCTGACCATGGGGACTCTGCGTGGCACAGCTCTGGGCCCGCCTCACATCCGGTGTGAGTGGCCCCTGGTGTGGCACCTCTTGGTTCCCTGATTATGCACTGGCCTCCCTCAACGCCACAACCGCTCCACCTGGGCTCCTTAAGCATAGGAACACCTACCTGTGTGTGGCACACAGCGGGCTTGTCTTGGACCCCTGCCTCACCCACCATTTCTAGTGAGGAACTCCTCATCACTATGTTCCCCCACCCCAGGCTGCCTCTCCTGGGGCCCTGGGACCTCCCTGCAAACAAGGGGCTCTGGCTGCCTTAGCTTTGTACCTGGCAGCTGCACTGACCTCTGACGCCGATCCTGGAATGTCCCCGTGACATCCTGGGAGGCATCGCAAGCTTCGGAGTCGCACTCCGGACATCAGCACCATAATTCCACCACGCCCCTCCCACCTCCTGAACACAGAAGGCCAGGCACTGGGATAGGGCAGGACATTGTTAGCGTAGGAACGTGTCCTCGGCCAAAGCCACCCAGAGACATTCAGAGTAAAGCTGGAGAGCACGCCCAGGTCCTATGTCCAGCAGGCACACCTGCCACCGATCGAAAAGGCTCACCCTGAGAGACGAGAAGCTGACCAGCTCCCCTTGTCCGCACGCCTCCTCCTCCCCCAAACATCTCCCGTCTCCCAGGAAGGTTTCTGGGTCCCGAATGCCCCATTCCTCCCCGGAACCCGCTCTCACCCGCACCAACCAGAGGGACAGTGGGCTATGAAGTGAAGCGAAGTGGTGAATCCTAAAAATGGAGAGCAGGCCCATGCTCAGGTGCCAGGAAGGTCCTCGTGGGGCAGGAACCTCTGTGGGTCAGGGCTGACCTGTGAGAGTTTGGAATAACTGAGTCTCGAACACCAGTTGCTGAACACCATTCTACGTATAAAACTCCTCCACACTCCCCTCTTGGGTGCCTCTGTGGTGGGACCTCATCGCCACTGATTCACATTAGGCGCTGTGACCTCTGGCTCTTTGCCCGGGACCTCTGGTCTGGAAGCCATAGAACAGCCGTGGGCACACTATGGCCCGCGGGCCGCATCCGGCCCGTTTGGCTGTTCTATCCGGCCCGCAGAGCTGAAAGAGTGGAGGGTTCTCTTGCTCTCCCCTCCGTTCCTTCACCAGCAGCCCAAGATGAGAGTGCCAGCTTGGTCAAGTTGCTTTTGTTCCGGCCCTCTGGTCCAGTTTAAGAACCCATTGTGGCCCTCGAGTCAAAAAGTTTGCCCACCCCTGCCATAGAGCCTATCCGGCCCACGTCCACTTGGACCACTGCCGGTCAGTCCTCATTCCCTGACCAACGCTGCCCGTCAGCTCAGACACGCCCAGCCTGTCCCCACTCCTCTCCACGCCCAGCCTGGGGCCCAGGGCCACGCTGCTGGCGAGACCTGGCCTGGGCACAGCTCCAAGGAGCCAGAACCTTCCCTAACCTCGAGGTGATGGGCTATTTCCGCCTCAGAGCCCCAGGCGTCTGTGCAAACACTGGTGTCCTGACTCACTTTGTATTCACAGCCGCCAACTGTCGAAGGTCATTTCCAGATGAGCTGTTGCTTAACCAATCCCTTCCCAGCTGTCCTTCACCATCGGGCTTCTCTCTACCTCAGTGCGAGACTTTAAAATGACCACTGTCATCTGTCTATAAAGATATTTGAGCATCTTATAACAAACAGACATAGGAGAAACAGCACACAGCACAGGCAAAACGAAGTCGCAAGTTTATGGGAGAAAGGCAGAGCTCATTCCTCCAGGCCCCTGAGATGGGGTGGTGGTTCTGTTTGAACAAGCTTTGCACAGAGCTTCCTGGAAGACAATGCAAAAAGGGAAACATGATGGATTTCCCCTGCTGGGTGAAAGGAAGCTAACTGGGCCTCGAGTCCAGACCAGCGTTTTCCCAGCAGCGATTCCAACAGGAATGTGTGTCAGTGTTTTCTCGTGTACGTGCCATCGGGTAGCACAACAGAAAAAACTGGCCACGGCGGAGCCCTTCCGGTTGTCGTGACCAGGCTCGGAGAGAAGCCATCGGCGCTCACTCTGGGAGGCAGAGGCAGCCACGCCTCAACCACATGTCAGCAGCACGTCGGGTTCGGCGCACGATCCAGCCCAGGGGGTCTTTTTGGATCCGAAGTTGGTTCTGGCAAAGTCCTTGTCACACACAGCCATGGAACGTTTAATCCACGGGTCATCCGGTGCCCGATGCCAGGGTGGAGCAGAGGAGAATAAGGCAGGTTCAGAAGGCATCACCCTGCGTAACTTGGAGCAGAAGGCGTGGGCTCTGCATCCAGCCGGAGCAGTCACACTGACCAGCATGTCTGCAGTCAAGAATAAAGCAGGCCCAGGTGGGAACAGCCACCAGGGAGAAGGCGGGGCCGGGGGATGGGGGCAAGAACAGAGGCCACGGCACAGGTGACCCCTCCACCCTCAGCGCCGTGCAGTAGCGGAGCGCACCACAGGCTGAGCTCCCAGCAGCCTGGGCACTCAGCTAAGGCCTCAGGCTCGGGTCCCCCACCCAAGGCTGCCCTGGGACCTTCTTAGATCCTTGAAGGATCTCACTCGGCCTCAATAAGGGCGAGGTGAGAAGCCCTTTGCCAGGAGCCTCTCTTCTCCAGGTGGCCCTGGACAGCCCTCCCACCCCCCCACCGCCCAGGATGAAGCTTCAGGGGTGACTCCCTGGAGATGAATGGCCCTTCCAGACAAATGACGGCCCTGCTAGGACAGGGTGCCTCCCATCCTGAGCCCTTTGGACTCTGAGCAGGAACCTGCTTTCTGCCGAGGAGCTCAGGGGCAGCAGGCGCCCTGCGAGACCCTGGCGAGTGCTGGCAGCGCCCACCAGTCCCTGTCCTCCAGCCTGGTCCACGTCTGAGCACCTACTGGGTGCTGGGAATCAGCGTCCCTGAGGCTGCCCAGGTGGCGGAAAGATCTGGGTTCCCATCATGTGTGCCCCCTTTCCAATCTGTGCCCTGTGCCCACCCCCAGCCCCTCTATACTCGGCTCACGTTTGCAGGATGGGGTGTTGTGCTTCCCCCTCACGGCCGCTGTGTGGTGAGGTCCCACTGGGACTGTCCTGCCACAATCCTATCACGCGTTCGATGCAAGAGGTGGCAGCCAGCGTTTCAGTTATGACTATAAATCGGGCTGCTTCCAGAGAGGAGCCCTCCACTCACTAATCTCTTCAACATTCAGATTGTGGGGGTACCCAGAGCACACCCCTATAAATAAGGGCCTCAAAGGTCATCCTCTCCCTCCGTGCCCTCTGCTTGGCAACGGTCCCCACAGTACTGCGGGGCAACTGGACACACACACCCCTGTCCTCCCAGCCTCTGGCCTCTCCCTGTCACCCACCTGTCACCCTGCCCCACACTGCTCTTTGTTCAAATACCCTTGCTGTCATCCTGTGACTTGCAGGGGGGGAAAAAGATTTGTAGCTCTCCGCCACCTGCCCCCATCCGTCCCTACCCCCCTCATACACACACCTCTCTGCCCAGCCCACCAGGGGCCCTGAACTGACAGCTGAACAAACCTTCAGGCTGGGCTGAGCTGCTGCCTCCCTCCCACGGGCCCGGTGCTCCACTCACCCCTTCTCCACCTGGGAAACCAAACTGCTCAGCCTCCGTCCAGCTGCCCCGAACGCCCTCCCTGGGAGGCCTCCTGGGTTGATGTGTGCCCATCCCAGCGCGGTGTGCAGACCTTGTCAATCTCACGGAGCCCGGGGAAGGGTGCTAGCATGCTTGTCACCCACCAACTCCAGCTGACAGCGTCCGGGCCCTCCTCACCTCTGAATTCACAGTGCCCGGCACACAGCAGCCACCCCAGGAACTGGATGCAGGCATGAATGATCCATTCAGCGGACGACCTTACAGCCTGGGGTCTCTTCTGCTTAGAGGAAACGGTCTTACAGAGATCTCATGTTGCACTAACGTGCAGGCTCTGAAAAATAAATAACTTTCTCAGAATTCTAAGAAATCTGATATCTAAGTGCTTAACAGGAGGCCGACGTGGGCATGTGCCTGGCCAGGCAGAAAAATGTACGGAGCTCTGAGGCCTGGAGCATCCGGGGGTCTGTGCACCCTGCAAAGCCCTGGATACCGCTGAGGAAGCCAGCACGCTCTCTCTCCCCGGCCCACCCCAGCGGCAATTTAGGAAAACGCCAAACATTTTACCCCACGTGTGTTTTGTAAGCAGAGATAATGAAATGTGAAGGGCCCACAGCTCCTGTGAACAAACAGTGAGGAGGTCCGCTGGGCAGAGCAGGTGGGAAAGATGGCCAGGAATGGAGCTCACCCCGAGTTTGCAGGCCTGCCCTTGGCCGTGGGTCACAGCTGGAAAGCGGAGGCATTTTTTGGTTCCGCCTCAGAAACAGGAAAGATTTCTGAATAATAGCGCTTTGCTTGTTGGCATGGATTCTGTTCCTTGGCTTATAGAAATGGCTGCTCAGTGCTTTTAAGTCTCCCATCTTCTCCTTCAGAAAGCGGGACAAAACCCAAAGCCTCGGATCTCGCAGCGTTCTCACTTCTGGCTGCCAAACCCCCGATCAGTATGCTGGTCCACGTGCCTTCACCTTTTCTCTGGGTTCAATGCAACCTTACACAAAGCTCCCACTCTGACCGAGGCCGGAGCCTCGGAAACAGAGCAGGTGGCGGGCCGGCCTGCGGGGCCAGTCTCATTCCCGGTATAGGTCATGCCCAGCCCGTATCTCAGCTTCCCACGGGGATTTACCGAGCCCGGCCTTGGGAAGATGCTGACCCAGGACTACCAGCACCGTCCTTTCCCCAGTCGGTAGCGACACCCTCATCCATTCATTCATTCATTCATCCAATAAATCCTTATTGAGCCTCCACCATATGCTAGGCATGGAGGATGCTACGGAAGCCTGAGCTTCCTCCATCCTGGTCATCACTTTCTCCTTCCAATATCCCCGACATCCCTGCCCTCCCAGGCTTCTGGTCATCAGATGGTCATAGATCCTCTGAACTTGATGACTTCTTTCTTCTCCCTCTTTCTCTACCTCCACTTTCCTCCCTTCCCCAAACATGTGTTGCCTCCAATATAATGTGCCACCACCCCCAGTCCCTGTGACCTGAGAATGTTTTCTTATAGCAAAGGGGACTCTGCAAATGGGATTAAGAAGATAGAGAAATTGAAGGAGGGAGAGCGGAGCACAGAAGAGAATGCGATATCTGGGAAGGAGGCAGAGGTTGGAGTGATGTGCTGTGAAGATGGAAGAAGGGGCCACAAGCCAAGGAATGTGGGCACCTCTAGATGCTGAAAAAGCTGGGAAACAGGTGATCTGAAGTTTCCACGAAGAACCAGCTCTGCCCTCCTGGACTTCAGCCAGGGAAACTGAGTTTAACCTCCAGAACTTTAAAAGAAAAATGTGTTTTAATCCATTACATTTGCAGGGACTTGTTACAGGACCCATGGAAAACTGTACTTTAGGGAAAGAAGCTCGTACAGTTCCGCGCTGTCGTATCCAGGCCTAAGGGAACATACCAGACCATCTAATATTTTTCCGGATTTGCAATGCTGGTCCACGTGCTTTCACCAATTCACTAACTGGGCAAACATATGGAGCCTGTCTGAGTCAGGCGTGGTGCCCCTGTTAGGAACGGAGAGGACACAAACAGCTCGGGTGCCTCCCTGCCAGAGGCTGCGTGCATACACCCAGCGACAGGGAGCTCACTCTCTTCCGAGGACCCCCCCCCCCTATCCTGGAACAGCTCTTGCTGTTCAGCAGTTCTTCCTTTGACTAGCACAGGGTGCCTTGGAAATTACTTCTTCCAAATAGTTCTCAGAAAGTGAGCTGCCCAGAGGTGAATGAGATAACCGGGTCTTTTTCTGCATCTTCATCCCCTATTCTACACATTTGTGAATGTAGCCTGCAGCTGAACAAGTCACCTTGAAGCCCATTACATCACCTTCCAGGATCCTGGTCTCTTATCGGCATCATTCAGACACCTTTTCCTTGTACCTATGCCATGGGTATTTTTGACAACAAGTCCATTTTGCTTATGAAGTTCCGTTTTTGACATGTCACCTCGTATCCCTCTGATTATGTCACCCAGCACACTCATAGAGTTCCCAGCTTTATGTCAGCAGAAGAGTCTTCCTTCCATTGTTTCGTGGAAGTAAAAACCTCAACCACATCCCCATGCAGATCCCTCTGAGCGCACGTCTCCTGGCGCCCAAGCCTGCTCAGCTATGAGCCCCTGGACACACATTCGAACGTCAGGCAATCCAACGCCTGCCACCACCCTCCTCATCTGTGTTCTCGAGGCAGCGCCAGCTCATTGCCAAGCAAGAAGTGGTTAACACATCCCCTCGCCCTGCTCTTCCTGCAGACCCAGACCTCAGGCCTCTGCTGTGTGTATGCATTCCATGTGCTTTACGGTACCAGGCAAAACCCTCCCAGAGGGATTCCACGGACGATACAAGGAGGCAAAAGAGCATGCTAATCAGGACGCCGGCCCGCAGCAAAGATCGGAGAAGCCTCCCTTATCAGTCTGGGAACGGCAGCTGCCGCCTGGCACCCACGCTAATCCAGCGACAGAGAACAGATCTCGGTAATGAGGGCACGCCATGGATTAGAGACAAAGAGCAGGGTAACTGGGGAGCTACATTTGCGGGGGGGGGGGTGAAAGAGGGCACTCCAAATGTAAGAGGGGGTGGCTTGCACTCCCAAGCCCTCTGAGGGTCCTTCCCAACCCCACAGTGAGGCTAGCTCTCGAGCTTTAGGCTGTGCAGCACTTTGCTCACACCCCGGCCCCAGCACAGGAATAAAGAGATGAATACAAACTGGGTGTGAAAAATAGGGGAAGTTCCCCGTCATCCCCACCACAATCCTCCCACTGCTCAGAAATAACCATCAATAATAATTTGTGGTTTATTTTTCGAGCCTTTTGCTGAGCTGGACACACAAAAAGCTATTGACACATGGGAGTGCATTAGAAACCTATATTGGGTTTTTGTTTTTTTCTTTGCACACGTGTATCTCTCAGAGCACGTGCTGTTTTGCCGTTTGGTTTACCCGTCACCAGCAGGGCTTGGCTTTCCTGTTGCCTCTGATGTAAACTAGCTTCACTCTTTTTCATGGCCGCCGGGCACTCCGCTGTGGAGACACACGTGTTGGTGTCACTGTCCCTTTCCTGGTGAATGACGCGGTTGTTTCCACCTATTTATCATACTAACGGTGCGTCCCTGAATCTTCGTTAACCAGCCATTTCTGTCATCGCTTGTGGAGGCTGGTCTCCACTCCTTTCCCTGATTCAGATCCCAACCTTCACCCACGAGCAGCTCAGGGACCTGCGTGCCATTCCCTGAGCAGGTGCTGAGGCTCCCCCACCTTGTCCTGGCCCCAGTGGCCCCAGTGGCCTCATGGGATATGCTCCTCACAGGCCCTCAGTCACTCAGCAGACTTCCCCCTTCCCCTACCGAAGCCTTCCTGCATCTTCCCGAGCAGAGTGTGCAGCTCACTGCCTTGAGAGCCCTCCTCATGTTGTCACCCTCATTCTGGATCCCAGCCCCTGGCATGTGCCGGAATATAGTGCAAATCCAATAAGCAGTTGTTGGCTGGGTGCAAGAACAAAAGGCATTCATGTAAAATGTGGCCAATGCGGGTGCCTCTTGTGGTTCACGTCCACCCACAGGTAGCACCTGACTCACTGCCATAGGCCTCAAGGCCAACATGTTTGCATTTCCTGAGTTATTATTGGCCACCCCTGGATGCCAATTACCTATCTGTCTATATGCCATCCAGGTGAGCTCTCGGTGGTGAAGGAGGGAGAAAGGAGACTGCCCTGTGCCAGGCCCCTGGCAGAGCCTTCGGGGCATTATCTCACACATCCTCCATCAGGAATTATCTGAGATTCTGAATCGCCACATGCGCCCACACTGGGTTGAATAACATCCCTCAAAATTTGAGTCCACCTAGAACCTGTGAATGTGACCTTATCTGGAAATGGCCTTTGCCAATGTGATCAAGTTAAGTTTAGGTCATGCTGGATTAGGTTGGGTCCTAAGTCCAATATGGGCAGTGTTATGGATTGAATGATTGTGTCCCCCCAAAATTCACATATTGAAACCCTAATACCCATGAGATAATGTTCAGAGGTAGGGCCTTTGGGAGATAAATAGGTCATGAGGGTGGAGCCCTCATGAATTTTATCAGTGCCCTTGTAAGAAGAGCTGGAGAGAGAGCGATGGAGCCCTTTCTGCCCCGAAAGGAGAAAATGAGAAGTAGGCAGTCTGCAACCTGACCTCAGACTTCCAGCCTCCAGACGGTGAGAAATAAATTCCTGCTGTGCGTAAGCACCCAGTCTCTGGTGCTCTGTTGTAGCCGCTCATGCTAGGCCAGCCGGTGTCCTTATAAGAAGAGAAGAGACGCACGCGCGGGAGAGGCCACGTGTCCAGAGGCAGAGGCTGGAGTGCAGCCTCAGGCCAAGGACACCAGGGTTGCCAGATACCCCCTGAAGCTGGGAGAGGGCACGCTTACCGGTCTCAGAGGGTGCGTGGCCTGTGACCCTGTAGCAGACAGTCAGAGGGGCGTGAGCAGAGCAGGAAGGATGGACCAGGAGCAGAAGGTCACCAGGGAGGGAAACCCCAGGTGCCTAGCAAGGGGCAAAGCTACAGGCCCTTGCACAACCGCTCCCTTAAGTATTCACCCCTGCAGATAGCATCTAGGCCTCAGCTCTGTTTCAGCTCCAGGCCCAGAAAAGCAGCAAAACCAGGTGGCTGACTGGGGACCATCTGTGATGACTAATGATCCTCACCCTTGGGGCTGACCAATCAGTGGAGACCATGACCCCGAGGAGACACATGGGAAAGCTGATGAATATTCTGTTGAGACCCTCCTCTGATGCCTCAGGTAAAAGCCCTTAGCCTGGAGGACCCAGCTCCGCTAGTGCACCCCAGTGCTTTTCCCCACCCCCTTCTTTTCTGGGGCTCTCTCTTTCTCTCTCCTCCCTTCTTTCTTCTCTCAAGGCATATGTACCCCCCTCTCCCATCTCCCTCTCCCCCTTCCTCCTTCCCCTAAGCTCCAAAGGCTCTTCTTTTGCTGTAACTTGTTTCCTGAGCCCATTCCTTCCACGGCTCACTTCTCCCACCTCTGTGACTTCCTAAACAAACTTTCTCTTTAAGTTTGAGTCTTGGCTCTGAATTCTCTCAGCCAGAACGCAGGGACTGGGTGCTGTGTCAAGAGCAACACCTGGCGCCTTGCTCCTCTGCCAACAGCACCTGGATTCCAGACGCCCAGCCTCCGGAGCTGTGGATCCTTCATTTTGTTCGAAGCCACCCAGCGTGGGGCACTTGGACACCCCGCCTTCCTCCCTACCCTCCTTAGGAAGTGAAGTGAGGGGGCCCAGTTACACACAATCCTCCCCTCCCGAGGCCGACGGTGCACACCTCGGAGAGGCCGTGGGACCAGAGCCAGCTCCGAGCCCAGGGCCCAGCGCACCGTGAGCACCGGCTCCCTGGTTCAGAGGTTGTTTCCTTCCGTAGGCTCTCTCCCCACCGCACGGGCTGGCTTTTATTTGTTGTGCAGGTCACTCTCGCTTGGGCACAGGGATGTTTGCAGGGGACGGCAGACCTTACTGTGCTCGGCCCCACCCTGGGCCCACCCGGGCCTCCACCAACAGGAGTTGGGGGGGGGGGAGCAAAGGCTGCTGAGCGGGGTGCATGGGGGAGGGGCCCTCATCACAGTGCCAGCAGAGTTCACTTTCGAACCACACGTTCAGGGATAAAATGATTAAGGATTCCAAGGTGGAGGCCCTTCTGAGCACAGGCCCTGTGACGACGGCCACACCCAGGAGGCCAGGCCTGATCAGAACAGCCCAAGGCCACAGGGAAAACGGACGTAAGCACTTATTGAGTCTGCTGTGCGCCAGACTCCACAACTCAAAAACCTCGTGTCCCGTTCCCACAGGCCCTGAACTAGGCAAATGGTGTGATGATTTTTTTTATTTAAATTCTTTATTGTTGATGATGATTTTTTTTCCCCCAGGTAAGGAAACAGACGCTCCCAGGGACGAAGGAAGGGGAGCCCAGGTCTGACTCCAAGGTGCTCTTGCTGGGCAATCCTGGCACAGTCTTTCTTCAATGGTGGACTCTTCCTCCCCCCACCCCTCCCCCACCCCGCCAGCCCACTCAGCAGACAGAGAAGAAAGTGGCCTATTTCCAGAGAAGGTTTGGGGCAATTTACACAAAGATGCAATAAATCCAAAAACTACTGAAGCATGAACAAAAACACAAGAGTCAAGGAGTAAGGTGGGGAGGCAAATATTTTACCAGAAACACTCGGCTGAGATAAACGGCCTCCACGCAACTCGCTCCAAGCGTTCTGGCAGCTGCAACGGAGGACGGGGTAATTGCACAGCCCCGGTTCTCAAACGGGGGGGGGGGGGGGGGGGGGGGGAACATTCTCCATCAGACGGAGAGCTGCGGAGAGAACGTGCTGCCTGCACCTCCATGGGGTGCGCACAGCACAGCATGACGGACTTTCAGAATTTGGGGATCACAGTTTTACAAAACTCCAGATGCTCGGAAGCTGGCCATTTCATGAAACAATGCTTCCTCAGGTACATGACCACCACGGGTGTCCCGTGCAGGTGGTCCTGGGGTAGAGGAAGAGACACTCAGCGGGAGTCAAGTTCAACCAGCCCAAAGGCTCACACCCAAAGCCCTGGGAACCTAGGTGAGCTTTGGGAAGGGAGTCGCCACTGCCTCCCACTCCTCATGTTCCGGGGTGTTCCCCAGAGTCAGTAGAAAGGACACCCAGACCCAGGAGCCTGCTAACTAAGGCGGTGCGCTGAGGGACGCTGCCCTGTGGCCTGTAAGCGCCCCTCCGCCCCTCTGCTCTGGAAGGCACACCTGCGCACACTACCTCCCTACACGAAAATCTCTAAGTAAAACAAATGGTTTTAACAACGTAATCAAAATAATCTTCTCTTCTTCAAAAGGACGATGTTTTTGTTTTAGTTGAGATAAGAGTATGTTGCTAACAGCGTTGCCTTTTTTTTTTCTCTTTGCCATGCAAAACATGACCTTGGCAAAGGCCTACCTTGGCGAGACTCCTGGAGAAAAACAACCCGGCAGACGGTGCGCTGGACTCAGCTCCAGGCTGGAGAGGTGGACCGGGGGCCCCAGTCAGGCTGGGAGACCTGGTGGGTGCCAGTGGCCGCTGCCTGGCTGGAAGAGCTCCCACCTGATGAGGCAGCCCCTGCAGCCAGGCCAGCGGCTCCTTCCAGCCCACAGGGACCAGCTGCACCTGCAGCCCGCCCTCCACATCTGTAGATGCTGATGACAATGGTGAGAAGAACTCAATGAACAAACCCTAGAAGCCAGCCCAAGGCAGAAACAAGTCTTCCAGGCATCACTTCCCATCCCATCCCCACATGGCCTGCTCGCCCACATACTCACACCCCACAATACAGACAGAGTCCTGGGTCCCTTGGGAGAAGACAACGTGGCAATAAAAAGCTGTTCCGGGGGCAGTCCAGAGTTATCTGACTCCTTCACAGGAATCTCTGTGCTCCCTGCCGGGAGGAGCCACTGTCCTCCAGGCCTTCATAACCTTCACTCAAGCAGGGACCATGACTATGGGACTTGCCGGTTTTCTCCAAGCCCCACTGCGCTGTGGGCGCTGGTAAAGTCAGCACAGAGGGGCTCACCCACTGGAGCCGCAAAGGGTGCCAGTGAGCAGGGGCTGGTGAGGCTTCCCAGGAGGGCGAGGCTGCCCTGGGCCAGGCCGGCATGGACAGGCAGCCCAGGTTCAATGTCCAGCGTCCTTCCAGGGAGGACGGCAGCACTAGAGGCTGCCCCTTGGGAGAGCAGAGTCCAGCTGGTGCCCCCTGCTCCGCAGCACGGATGAAAGGGCAGCCTGGAGCTTCGGGCACAGCTGTTCTGTGGCATGGGGGGATGTGGGGGTGAGTAGATGTGGTCACGAGGCCAGTCTCCTAAGCCAGGAGCTGGGAGCAGAGCGATCGGAGAGCAGGGAGGGGGCAAGCAGAAGCCGGACGGCCTTCTTATGTCACACTGAGGTCAGGTAGGACACGCAGGGGGATTGACAGGGAGGCTTCAGGCCACCCTAGAGCCCTGGGTCTGAGCCACAGCGAGGCCCAGCACTAGCCTTCCCTTAAGGGGAAGTAGAGGCCGAAATTCGGGTGTGTTTTCAATCTGTGTGACTGATCCCTGAGCCTGGGGACCTCAGGGGATGCCAATGAGAGCTGGGTGTTCCCAGGAGTCACACAAAGCTTAGCTCAGACTTCCCCTTGCTGCTCAGGCCCTGGCAGGAAGGCGGCTTCAGAAAGGTGGCGGGTGAGCAGTGCCTTAGCGTCTGTGCACAAGGCCATTCACAGCAGAAACCAACCAGTATTCCCAACTATCCCTCTGGAGGCTACAAAAGGAGACAAACTCTAGTAAATAAAGATCCATCACTCCTTTGCATGCCATGAGAAGACTGCTCACTGCACCTCCTCCAGGTGCTTCGGCGCCAGCCAAGTTGCTGGGGATAATGGAGGCAGGTGACGTACAGTCCTGCCCTCAGGGAGCATGAGGTCTAATCCAGAAGGGGGACCAAGGCAAGTGCTCCCCATGGTCAGATACATGATTCAGGAGCAATGAACTTTAACCCCATTATTTCCAAAGCCTAACTCAAAATGCTCAGCAGGCAATATCTGCATTGTCTGGTCCCCAGCCCCCACCCCACATGTGACTCAATGAGAGAGCCCCAATTTCCAGCTTCTTTAGTGCTACTCCCCTAGAGTCAAGGTGGCAAGTGAGTGTCCCCCTTGGGGCCAACCTCAGCTGACTGAGAGTGGCTTCTGTGAACACTACGTTAAAAGGACTTTGAGCCACATCAGCCAGACTCAGTGTAGGAGGACCAGGATGATGAACCGTCCCTGCCACTGTCATCTAAGGGTGCCCCCAACACGCATCCCTGATATTTCTGTCCAACTGGTATTGTCCCCCAGCCTGAGCCAACTTCATAAGAGCTCCTCTAACTCAGTGTCACACTGCCTGTCCATCATCACTTCCCAGTGCAGCCTTCACCCCTCCTGACTCACCCACCGTCTGAGCGTGCAGTAGGAGGCATGCCTGGCCCCGGGGCACAGGCTGCCTGAGATTGTTAACAAAATAAATTTGGACCTAATTAGTTCACTCAAACCATCCACCAAGGAGCAAGCTCGAAGGTTGGGACTGATTAATAATTGTTACTGAAGCCAGAGGTAATTAGTTATATAATTTTGGGCACTTGACCTGTAATTCCACTGAGCTTACATCACAAGACCAGAGCATGAGCATGGCTTGCTTTCAAAGGGCTAAAGGAATAACTAAACTTTCATGTTCTCTGCACTTGCATTTGAGCCAAGTCCAGGGCCAAAGGCTCATAATCAACTTGACATTGTTTTAATAGAATGTTTGTGGAGCCAAAACACATAGGGATTTCTTTATTGACGCACCCCGATGCCCACTCCAGGATAGAAAGCCCCCACTCTGGGGGGTACACGGTGCCCTGCTGGTCCCCTGACCTCCTCCCAGCGAGTCACTGGCGGCAGCTGTCCCTGTCCCTCTCTGTGTGAAGCAGGGCTTCCTCCTCGTCTCTGCTGTCACAATAGACACGCCACGAGCTTTGTCTGCCATGGGCTTTTGCAGCTGCTGGTAGCTTTCGTCATGGTGACCTGAGAAAGCCCTGTGACCCATATTCCTAATGCTACCCCTTTAAGACCACAGGGGGTCAGTAGGCTCTACTTGTGTACCTTTGGGCATGTTTTGTTTGTAAGAATGTGAAATCTGGGCCTGGGCACTAATTCTAAGCTAAGTGTACATGTAAGGTTAACCCCCAAATTCCTGAACAGCCCCCAGGCATCTCTCTCCCCTTTCCTAGATGGAGCCTCATGGTGGTTGGGGTGCACTTGGTGCCACCATGATGGGGGAGCAGCTCTCCTGTTGTTTTGTGATATCGCTCATATTAGTACCAAGAGTATATGAAGTCAGTCTTGGTCTCCATCAGACACGCACAAACTCCCTCTTTTTAATCCATCCCAGATCACGTCCAAAGGGAAGCCCATCCTGTTGTGCCCTGAGGAAGCCAGACATGGGGAGAGCGCCGTGTAGAGGAGGACAGCCAGAATGCCTGGGTTTGAGTCCAAGGACTGAATCCAAGAGAAAGGCATGGGACCCATTCTCCCCGGAGCTTCCAGGGAGAGTGTGGCCCCGCGGGCACCTTGATTTCAGACCTGTAGCCTCCAGAACGTTGAGATGATAAACGTCTGTGGATGTGCAGTACCAGTGTGTGCGGCCCTGTTGTGGCAGCCTAGGAAACCAATCCAGGGTACACAGACTAACCCCACATCTAGAAAGAAGAGTGACCAAGTCCCTGCAAGGCTGCAGGGTCAGGAGCCAGAGGAGAGGAATAAGGCTTCCAAGGTGGAAAGCAAATGGAGGTTGTGTCCTCCTTCCACCGATTTCTCCAGGTGTGACAGGCAAGGACCTCTGCCTCGAGTCAGGGGTAGGAGCTGGGGGAGGAGTTTCCCGAGCCAGCAGAGAGCCGGGCACATCGGCAGGAAAGGAAGAGGAGGGGTTCTGAAGCAGGACGTGGTTGCCAAGTGCCTGGAGACCACCAAAATGGGAAGCCATGGAAAGACTTGGTGGCACCAGTCTATGTGGTCCTATGACTTCTCCAGCAGCTAGCAGCCTGGTGTGGGACGGCATGGGGCTCTTTGTCGGGTCCCGGGCTGGGGCGAGTCCGTGTGGATGCTGTGAGCAGTGCTGCCCGTTAGACCCTCTGTGGTGAGGAACCTGCCCCGTCCTGTGGGAGAGCCACCAGCCCCGCATGGCTGCTGAACACTTCAAACGAGGTGCCACTGACAAACTGAATTTTACTTTCTTTCATTTAAATTCAAGTAACCACAGATGCTCTTGGCTGCCCTACTGATCTACTTTGCAGTGTGAATGATGAGAGATGACGAGGCCAGAGGAAACCAAGGGGCATCCAGAGAGCTGGCCATGAGGTCGGAGTCCAAGCTGGAGGCTCACCCGGGGAAAGAAGCGATAAAATCACTCACTAGCTCTCTCCACCGGGGGGAAATTGGTCCCTGGCCAGAGGAGGATGGGCAGCACCTAGATGTACTAATAGGTACAAGTTGTGACCCTTGGCAGTCCCTAACATTTGACAGAGGTCACCGTGCCCTTGGAGTACCATGTGCTCCTGTCCTGTGCACACACGCAGCCCGCTGGAATCTCTAAAGCGTCCCAGACGTGCTGAAGAGAAGCACGAGAGAGACGTTGCAGGCGTGGCGTCTTCATGGCGCGTTATCTCATCATCGGGCCCCGATCCCAACATTTTAAAGAAATGCCTCCAGGGGCAGACGATGCCTGTTGATTAATTAAGTTCTGTAACCAGCCATTTGCCGTCTCCTGGGCCTTATTAAGCCACAGATATTCCATAAAGGAGCCCCTAAAGGAGTTGCCGTGTCTGGAGACAGATATTTAACCACCCTCGCTCCGTCTGCTAAATTTCTCGCTGGTTTTCTTGATGACAAATGCATTTTTGGAAACTTGGCAGTTTCCCTCCATGCCCGTGCTCACCCCCCTTCCCCCTACCCCCAATACATTCCTCAGATCTTTAGATGGGGTAGCTGTTCCCTCTGTGCATAAGACAGAAAATGAAGCGGGAAGCAGTCTCCAGGCTGACAGAGACCCAGCCCCGACCTCTGAACTCCCCATTCGACCCTCGGCCACTATGCAATGCTGCCCCCTGCACACCCCTGGCCCAGAGCAAAGTAAGATCATCGAAGTGCCCCCTTCTCAAAGGTCTGGAAAATGTTCGCCACGGTGAATGGTTAGGTCAAGAGGAAAAGGGACTTGTCTTGGAAAGAGGCACACGGAAGCACTGTAAGTGTAGAAGGAAAACGATGTTGGAAAGACACCTCCCTGAAAAGGACTGCTGGGTGGTGGCGTGAGACAGCAGGCGGCTCGGCCAGGGCCCCAGCACCAGGGCTCCCACGCAAAGGTCTGCTTCCCGGACGCCGGGGACCGGGCATCGTCAAGCTCCGGTTATAAGGAGGAGATCAGCTGTGGCTCAAGCTCACAGGCTTAGTAAAAACTTGCCTTGCACAGCATGTCTCCTGGACCGAGAAGAGCTGTGTGCTCACCCTTCATCCAGGCCGGCCGAGGTCTCTGCTGGTGGCCGCTCTGGCTGCCCCGTCAGAGCCGTGTGCCTCCCTGTCTGCAGTCTCCACCCCGGGCAGCTGTGGCACGGGCGAGAAGGGTCTTTGTGGTCTGTGCATTTTTCATACCTAATCCCGAGAGCTCTCGGGGTTTTTTCCATCTATTCATACCTAATTGGTAAAAGAGTCTTTCAGGGAACCCTGATTAAATACTGCCATCTCAGAAAGGAGTGCTTATATTAATGTAATCGTTCGGATGTGTCCTTTGGGGTTTTGAAAAACAACTTTTTTTTTTCTTCTTCAAAATCTGTGAAGTTGGCCTTACCTCTTGAAGTGTGGGTGTTATGTTAGTAAGATGAGTGTCCCCCAGGCAACATTTTCGGAGGGAACAGGCCTGTCAGGGAACACGGGTGACCGAAACAGCAATATTTCTCTCCAGCCAAACAGCCCGTGGGGTTTCTCTTACTATAGCAACACCCAACGCCCGCCCCCGGGTCCTGCTGGTAAAAATCAATTCTCGCGCCCACGTGGAGGGCAGGGCTGATTAATGGCGTCATTGGAGACGGAGTGTTTGGTCACACAGCCGAAGTCTTTCAAGAGTTGCAGAGCTAGACAAAAGTGAGTACCTCCAGGTTGTGAGTGTCGCTCTCTATAAAAAAAGGAAACCTTTACAAATAATGTTTCATGTTGCCCTCTTCTGAGAGTGAATGCCAGGTGCTGGGGTGGAGGTGGGAGCAGGGAGGCTGGTCTGAGGTTGGTTGGAAGCCCCCCCATCACCCCTCTGGAGCCACGTTCCTGTCATGAGGCTGCTGGGACCAGGGCAGGCACGGAGGGCAGGCACGGCACTGACAGCCAGCGTTTGCTGCTTGGCCCCCAGCAGCTGCTGCTCCCCGCAGACGCACTGCAGGTAATTACAGAGGAGTCTGCTCCCCGGGCTGTCGCTGGTGAGTCCTGGCTTGATTTCTGTTGTTTGGTTTTCATTAAGGAACCCACAAATAGTTGCTCTCCAAACCCAGCCTGCCCTGAGGGTCCATGTGGTGAGTCCTGGCCACATTTATGAGTTTCATGTAAGCACATAAATCAATCAGCTGGGGATGAGTGAGTGAGGTCTCCGTGTTCCCCCGAGGGAGTGGATCTCGTTCCTTCCCGCCCTCACTGAGCAAGTATGTATGGCTGCTCCCGTGTTCCGGGCACGGTGTGAGGATCCGAACACCCTGGGACAGTGTGGTGGCCTCCTGTGTAACGGTCCCACTGCCCTACTCCTTTCAGGTGAAATACACAGTCGTGGCTGGAGAACACGCAAGTGAAGCAAGTCCAAACCCATTCTCAGGTGAGGTGCTCCCAGGAGGACGTGGCTCCTAATCTTTGTGGTCCCTTCTCTGCCACACCCGAGATGACAACACAAGCAAGGCAGCGTCGAGGGGCCGGGTGCTCAGGGACAGTGTGGATAGCTGCCCCAATGGAGTTTGCTCAGTAAATTCTGATTAAGGTGCCAAGAATTCCACCTCTTCCAGGAAGCCCTCCGGGCCCTTAAGACAAGCCAGAGCCCCAAACCTTTGCCTCGGTGATGTTCCACAAATCCATTGGCCGCAGGGAATGCTGCTAGGTCATTCCTTACTCAGGCCCTGGCTAAGGCAGAGGGTTACGTGAATTGACTCATCATAGGCGGGGCCAATTATTTGTGTGTTTTTTTGTTTTCCCCACCGTTACCAAGTTTTAGAACTATGTAAATTCCTCAAATGTTATGCGTGCAACCACAGGGTGGGGCTTTAGAAATGAACCTCAGAGGGCTATAGACGTGGAAAGGACATTTGCATTTGCAATGTTAAGAATGAACAACCCCCGTAAATCTGTATAAGAAGAGCGATGACATGGAAGGAATTTTTTTTAAGAGCTCCGAGAAGACTGCAGAGCAATGGGCGGCATCCAAGTGAGTTACAGCTGCCAAGCTCGCCATCGGGGAAACCGAACTAATCCGTCGCTTCATCTGATAACCATCCTCAGAGCCCCTCTTGCGTGCGGGGTCCTCTGTGGGTGCAGGGCTTTGCTGGCTTTGTCCAAGCCTGCTGTCACACATCCTCTCAATTGCCCCTCCGCTATAAGGTCAAACATTGGAGCAAGGTTGGGAAAGAAGGCAGGCAGGTGACGGGGAGGGGAGCCAGCACGGACAGGCAGGTAAATCCCTCAAATATTATGAGGAATTTGTTTTTGTTTTGGTTTTGGGGTTTTTTTGTTTGTTTGTTTGTTTGTTTGTTTGTTTTCCCCACCGTTACCAAGAGGTGGGATTCTTCTTGGTACATTAATTTGTTCCCTGTCCGGCTGTGCGGTCGGGATTGTCACAGAACTGTCGCAATGAACGCTGACCACACCCTTTGAGATGGATACTAGTAGGCAGCCCGTGTTCCAGGGGAGAGAATCCGGGCTGAGAGACCTAGTCCAGAGGGTGAACTCGAATCTAGGTGTGTCTGATTCCTCAGCCCCGTGCCATCTCTGAACCTGAGCGTGCTGGAAAAAGAAATGAGTGAGCACGTGGCAGGCAGAGGAAGCCAGCTTTGGGGGATGGGCAGTTCCTGCTTCCTGAGCCAGGCTGTGAGCTTGGGAGACACCCCAGGGAAATTCAAAATGAAGGTCTGACCCGCTGAGGCCTAGCTTCACAGATCTGAGTTGGCAGGATCAGTGAGCAGGGTCCAGGGGTAGCATTTGGCACACCCTGCAGCCGGGACATTCACAGGGACCGAACCCAAGGTGATGTGGCACACACTTCGTCCGGCCCAAAGCCAGACCCGACCCCAGTGGTCTTTATCTCCGCAGCCTCCGCCAGTTTCTTGGAGCCGAACTAAAATCGAAGTGGCTCCACCTGTCGGCATGCCCCCCAATTGAGGGAAGTGTCACCAGAAAGAGCCTGGACATTGAGTCAAGGAGCCTCAGCCAGGCCTGCTGTGGTGCCAAGCGCCACCCCAGGCCCTGGAGCCACAGAGGCGTGGAGGCAGCTCCTTTGGAAAAGGATTGAATGAGATGCCAACCACAGAGAGGCATAAAAGCGAAGACTCCATTTTCTGAGCACTCAAATCTATGGGCGTTTTCTAGATCAAGTCACCAAAAATAGGCCCCGGGTGGCCATTACAGAGATGACCCTGGGTTAGAGCGAAGCCGTGCTTTGTAATTAGACTCGCAGCAGAAGCTTGGCCTCCTCTCCATAAAAGAGCCGCGCGACACAGCACGGCCTCCGACGGGCCTCCCCTAAAAACCATATCCACTTTCAGGCTCTCACCCCGAAAACAAGCCCCGTGGTGTGGGATTCCCAGCCTTCGAAGGGCACTGTCTCCTCACGGCAGTGGCCCAGCCCGAGAGTCCACTTTCTCTCTCTGCATGTGACGATCAATATTTTTGCGTAGTTTCGGGAAAAAGGATTCTTCATTTCACAACCGTCAATTAATCTTAGGAGAGGGTATCTAGCTAGCAGAAAGGAAGGAGGAGAAATGAACCCCAAAGTCAACATTGGTGTCCTTTGCTAGGTTTTGAAGCCGCCTCTGCATCTACTCTTCCCTTTGCGTGGGACCCCACGGCCTGATTTTCTGTTGCCAGATACTACTCCTGGCCTGCAATCTTGTTTGGCCTTTGTGTAACCTGTGAGTTTGGTAAATTCTGTAAAATAAACCTATATTCCATCAGATGTTTCTGTTCTTGAAACCAAAGACTCAAGGTCTTATGCTCAAATTCACAGCTCTAAAAAAAAAAAAAAGAGAGAGAGAGAGAGAGAAGAAAAGATAAAATTCTTTTGTACATTGGGTTTGGATCTCGGGCAGGCCTGACTGCCTGTCTGAGCACGCCCACTGGTTCCCTGACGTCGGCTGCCCAGAATTATTTCTCTTTGGGCATGTCCAGAGGATGGCCTTGGGGCTAAGTGATCTTAGATTCAAATTTAGGCCTCATCCCCTTATTTTCCACGTGCCAGTCCTTTTATAGATAAGACAGAAGTGACCAGGGCAGGATTAAAGAGACGGTGTTTGTGAGAGCACCTGGGCTGGTGTTCCGCCTCTCACTCGTTGCCAGGGCCTCAGACCTCAGGTCGCAGTTGGGCTCTGCTTGGGGACCTAGTGGCCACCCACACCATGGTCTTCAGAGGCTGCGTGTGGCAATCACAGCTGGAGCTGCCAACACGCCCACAGCTCAGGCCCCACTGCAAGGACCTCCTACTTTCGCACACCAAGAACACAAGAGCTTTCTCGAGCTCTGTTTTCCATTGGGTGGCCTGCTACAGCGCTACAAGTCAAAGCCCATGGAGGTATCTCTTCTTCTTCCTTCGAACATGGAAAAGAAAGTCCTCACACTATTCAGTATGTTTGTTTTCAGGTCTCTAAGCAGAAAAGCATTTGACATCGTGGGAAGACCAGGTCCAAGGGCACCTCCAGCCCGGATCTGTTACCATTTCTGAATGCACCTCCGTTCCTTCTAAAGGCAGCGTGATGTAGTCTGATGAGCTTGGCCTTAGAGTGAAAAGCTCTGGCTCTTGCTCATTTATTTACTTGATAGCTACGTGCGGAACCAGGCACCGTGTGGGGCACTGGGGTGCAGAGCATGTTGGTCCCTGGTTCAGGGCTCACGTCTATTTGGGGGACAGGAGGTGAAGGGAGTCAGGGCACAGCACTACTAAAGCCCAAAGGGACAAATAACACCTGCTGACTGTCCCCACCCTATAGGACTGCACCCATGTATCCGGCATTTTGCTGTACAGCTTGTACCCTTTCGGGGATATAATTCTCAAAACAAGTCGGTGAGGAAGATACCAGCAGTATTCCCACAGTGTGGTTGTGGGAACCAAAGTGCTGAGATCGTGTATAACTTTCCCCTAATCACCCTGAGATCGATGGAGAGTAAAAGCCAGACTAGAACCAGAACCACAAGGTTTTTGGAAGTTTGCTTGCGTGCTCTGTCTCACCTATGACTTCAGAGTTACCAACCACACCCCCTTCTCAGTTGTCTGGTATCTAAAACCCCTGAGGCACAGTGAAAGCAGGGTGGGAGGTAAAAATAATTTTTATATGCAAAGTATTATTAGTTTTCTCTACAAGGAAGTACGCAGTGAGCTGAGCAAGGTTTGGATGCATTTTAACAACCCTGAAACTTAATTTGAAGATGAGATAAGGTCAGTCGGTTATGAAACATAATTTATTCACCTGATTTTTGGATTCCTCTGTGCAGCCAAGCTTAACAGGAAGCCTGCCCAGCGTGGCTCCCACCCACAGGGTGGTCTAGGCGGGTTTGTGCCACCTTTGGCCTCTCTCTTCCATTTGCCTGGGGGATGCTCAGACTTAAAAGGCCACCAAAAAAAAAAATGCTTCTGTGGGCACATCAGTCCACATTCCAACCCGAGGGATAATCAGAATCACCTGAGAAGTTTTTAGAAGTATGGGTCATGAAGTTCACCCTAGAGCTCCTAAACCAAGACATGCACAGGTGGACCCCAGGAATGTGTGTATCAGCCTTCCCCTTCATACCATCCTCCACCCCCGCCCCCCACCACCACCCCGAATGCCTCCTCATGGCCAGGCTTGGAAACCCTGCGCTGTTCAGTGTTAGCCCTGCAGGCTGACCCAGCTCAGCAGGCCAGAAATTCATGTTCTAAAAAAAAGGGGGGCTCTGCAGACAGCAAAGCTAAAGGGCATCTCTGCCCAGCACGCTGTGGCCTCAAGATGCACTCTCTGCCGTGAAGCTCCCGTAAGGCGAGGCAGCTGGTCTCACACCTGCGACACAGAGGCCCTTTCTCAGGAGCACCCTGGGGCTTCCCTCCAGCCTCCAGCCTCCAGCCTCCAGCCTCCAGCCTCCAGCCTCCATCCTAGTGCAGGTATTTGGGTGCCTGCAGCTCAGAGCTTAACTCGGCCAAAATCCATCTCCCCAGCACTCTTGGGACAACCTCAGCCAGGACACTGCCCTCATTATGTCTGTTCTTCCCCATAAAGCAAGTGCTGCATCCGCAGCCCCAGAGTTGAACACCTCACAACCCCATAGAACTCTGTAACCTTGGAGCAGCCAGCTGGGGCTCCTAGGTTTGGTCATCCCGAGGGTGAGGAGGAGGCCGGTCAGCTCATGGTTTGTTTTACCCAATATGGACTCCAACCATTGACAAATGTGCAGGGTCTGCACAGTGAGCTGAGCAGAAAGTCCAAAACGATGACTTAAGTCAGCCCCGGAACAGGCGAGCAGTAACCACACCTAGTTACTCACTGACCACTGGGGCCTGCCCTGTGGACTCCTCCTCCCTGAGTCACCCACCCTCCCGGGTGTGTCTCCTTCCCCAGTGTGTGGGCAGCCTCGAGAGCAGGGGCCTTCTGCTGTGCCGCTGCTTTCTGTCCCCATCGAGCAGGACACGAGCCCTGACTGCTAATGAAGAGGCATTGTGGGCCACAGGGTTCTACATGGGCAGCATGGGGAATAATGTGGACCTTTACGCATGCCGGTGACAAGCACTGGAATTTATTAAAAAGAAAAAATACCAAGCGTAAAGCAGTGGGAGTGATGGGTGGGACTGTCAAGTTCAAAGAAAGGGCTGAGTCCAGCCAGGAACAAAGAGCCCACCAGTGGTTATGTGGAGAGAAAGCAGTGTGGGGCCTCGGTAAGAGGTGCTGAAATGGCATGGGGACAATGAGGGGGCCCAGGGGCCAGCACCAGGGAGGAAGCAGCCACTTCCATGGCCTGTGGGACTCGGAAGAGGGTGGCTGACCTGGGGCCAGAGGCCAAGGCAACCTGGTAGGACAGGCTCTATGGCCAGGCACCACCAGTGGGAAGCAGGATCTTAGACCCCATAGCCCAGCCCTACCTCACAGTCAGGACCACCTCCCCCTCCAGACAGAAAACCAAGCTTGGCCTGTGGGGAAATGGAAGCAGAGGCTCATGGGTGCTGGGCTCTCTCTGCCACCGCTGGCAGGGTCTGGCTCGAGTTTGCATGGAGTAGACGATGAAAGACGCCTGTGTGTGGAGGGAGGAGAGAACGTGATGGAAGCCCTGGGTCATGGCCGGCTGGGTGAGACCGGAGAGCCCAGCATTTCACAGTCTCTCCTTTTACCGAGCAGAACGAGCCCGGCCACCCGGCGCTGCGGAGCCAAACATCTGACACCGAGAGCCACAGTGGAGAAACCTTGGCCATTTTATCGTGTAAACCACCGACCAGGAGAGTGGAGGCTGATGTGCCAAAGCCCAAGCTCTGATGGTGCGTAGGGGACGGATTCTGTAGGCAAAGGTACCAGATTCCAGGATGAGGGGTTCAGGGGGTGCTGGGAGCTGATTGTGGGCAGCCAAGGGGTGATGAGTCATTTCTTCAAGTCTGAGGACACTCTGAGGTCTGCTCCTGGGTCCCACTGTCTGATTTTGTTTGAAAGTAGCCAGAAGGTCATTCCACCTGAGGGCTCAGGAGCTGGAACAGAACTTAGGAGCAGATGCGGAGAGCCTGACCTGGGACATCAGTCAGGTCTGGTGCTGTCTTCTGCTGCCTCGGTGGTTGCTGGGTATCCAGGAAAGGCTAGGTCTCTGAGGGGTAGAGAGTTGTGATTTCTAGAGCTAGACTTTAAAGCTAAATTTTATCAAAGTCTTAAGGTCCCTCAGTTTCTCTCTGCCGCCTCTGTGAACCGCTGTACATACCCGCCAGGTCAGCCCGCAGCGGGTGTCACAGAGGAGAGGTGATCAGAACTGCCCAGTCTTTTAGGGAACACGGGTCCAGCAGAACCTTCTACGGCCTGTGAGGGTGGAGTGCCGATGCCCCACAGTCTCCCTGTCCACCTCCGCGTGCTTGCCCTCAAGCCTCATAGCTGCCCTCGGGGTAGAGGTCGCCATTATGACCTTGGAGTCCCACTTAGAATTAAGCTCCCATCACACAATGATTAATGACCTCGTTATTCGTTAATGGACACCTCTCAGGTGCCTCCACGTTTCCTTAAAAAGCACTCACTCACCCCTTAAAGCCTTCACGTAAGAGAGAAGGCAAGAGAGAGAAGCTGCCCGGAGGCATCACCCACACCCTGCCCCCTGGGCCTGCCCTCAGGCCAGATGGACACCCTCTTTGTAAGCCTCCCTGACCCCTCCTGCCGCTCTGCTCTGGGCATTTCCAGTAAAAGCCAGAGCGGTGCTTCTCACCATGCTGCCCCGTAACAGTTTCCCTATGACTCACTGTCCATCATCTCCCCTCTAGGCTGGGAGCCATCTCTGACGTTTCAGAGAGACAAGGGCGGTGCCTGGCACACAGTGGGTGTTCAATACAGCTTGTCCACTCCGTGACCGAATGAATAAAGGCCTGGATGGGTGAATAAATGAGTGGGCACGCATGCAGGAAAATAAAATAAAATAAAAATGCAGAAAAGGCATTCATGGGCTGCACAGCTGGGCGACTGACGGTTTTTCATTGACACTTGAGGCCCCACACAAAATTCAAATGCTCTTTACTGCATCGCACAAAACATAGTCTGCACTCTTCACACCGACCCTGCGAAATGCCAGTGGGGAGAGACCCTCCTATTGGCCACAGCTCTGCAAAAGGAATGAAAGGCTCAGCCTCGCACGCCTGCCTGTGAAAGGCTAACAGGAAACACATCCAGCGGGTGCAGCCCCGGCCCTTTCACACAGGCCCGGCCGCCGCCACCGTGATCTCGGCTCGCCCCGTGACATGTTGCCGTGCCAACATACATTCGGAGTCACCCAAGCAGATTTAATGCCATCGCCACCATGACGCGCTCCGGCTGAAAGGGAAGATTCCGACCTACCTAGGGAATTATTTTAATCAGTTTAGTTCCAGAAATCACTATGGAAATTCAGATTTTCCCCATTCTGCTGCTTCTGAGCACTACATTGTGACAAGTGGCTGATGAAGCTGCCGCTGCCCCCACCCCCAACCCTGAGAAATGACATGATTGGCAGGCGTTCTGAATCCCTCATGGCAAGGTCTAAGGTTATAAGCATATGAAAAGCCAACAAAAAAAAAGGAAGCTTTTGAAAATTAGAAAAACACCAAAATTACCCATCACTCTCCACATACCGTACAGATAACCAGGCCTCTTTCATGAGGACAAGTGCTCCCTCCAGGGCCAAGTAGCTCAGCCCCTGGGAAGCAGGACCTGAGCTTCTAGATGGAGATCATGTATGTAGTGACCCACAGCAACACACAGGTGAGCATTGGTGGACTTCAGACAAGCCTGAACACACGAGGTGTGATGTGTGCTGATGCTGCATCCTCCCACATGGCGTGCCAGTTAAGCACTGGGCAGGATGGAGTGAAACATGCTTGGGAAGTTCTCAGGGACTTTAGTGGGGTCCACCCGCCGTGGGTTTCTTAGCACTCACTCATCCATCCATTCACTTTATCTGTCCATTCAACAGTATTTATTGGCATACACGCTCCCCCTGACCTCTGCAGCCGCCTTTCCATGGAGGTGGGGAAGTCACTGTGAGGGTGAGCAAACGGAAGTTCACAGCGAAACACTGCCCAAGCCACGGAGCTATTGAGAAGCAGGATTGAAGCGGTCACCCGGGCGTCTGTCTGGTGCAGCCCGGCATGGACCATGATGCTCTTGCTGGGACTTTTAAAGGGAAGATGGTACCGTATTTGCCGGCATATAAGACGACCCTTTGGCCCTGAAAAATATGCCTCCAAGTGGGGGGTAGTCTTATACGGCGAGTATATAACAAACTCTGTATTTTTAGTGGAAACGTTAGGGAGTCGTCTTATACGCCCAGTCGTTTTATACGCCGGCAAATACATATTTTTCAGGGCCAAAAAATCGTCTTATACGCCGGCAAATACGGTAATCACTAAATGCGAAGTTCAAACCACACTTAAAGTTTGACCAACGTTTCATCTGCACATACCTTTTTTCATGAACACGTCTTTTATGTAAACTGTTGATGAACCAAACAAGTTCTTGTCATTGAAATGTTCAGGCACAACGAGAATATTGGTGTAGATCTCATCCATATACTCACTCATGAGGAGGTTAGGGGCAAAAACTAAAACTTTAGGCTCTAGGGACCCTGGGATGGACCCCAAGCCCTGAGATTGTCGAAGTTCCTGCTCAGAGCACATCACAGGGGTGATGAATCCCATCCAGAATTCTGTCTAAATGGTTGTCTTTATCCTACAGTTGGGTCTCCCAACCTCAACTCTGGTGACCTTTGGGGCTAAGGAAGCCTTTGTTGTGGGCTCGTCCTGTGCAGCGTGTCCAGCAATACCCCTGGCCTCTCCTCACTAGATGCCAACAGCACCCCGCCCTGAGTGGAGACAACCACAAATGTCCCCAGACATTCCCAGCCAGGTGTCCCCTGGGGGACAGTCACTCCCGTTGAGAACCACTGTCTGACCAGGTGTCTCTTACTCTTCTAGTTGCTTCCCACAGGCAGATGGTGGTCACTTTATTTCTGAAATGCACTTTTTTTTGCGAAGCAAATGCATGCTGTGCTGAGAGGCTGCAGACGGACAGGTGCAGCCTGTGCACAGAGTGGTGTGCCCCAGTCACTGGCTAGGACCGTCCTGGACGTGACCATGGACATCGTGTCTAGGACACGTGTGTTAGTCACATTGAGGGTAATGAATCTGCATGTGCATGTGTGAGGGCACACATGTGCGTGTGTGTTAGGTAAGTAGGCTCTGCTGGAACTGCTGACTCTGTTGGGTCTTCATCGGCCACCCAGAAGGAGAAAGCAAAACAGCCCTGCAAATGCAAATTGCCTGCAATGAGTCCATTTCCTCTCATGCCTTCCCCAACCCAGTAACTGCGTATCAGAGGTTGCTGGAATGAAGACCTGGGATCCTAGCGGGCCCTGCGTGTGCGTGTGCCATCCAGGTTGTGGAAGAGACTCCTCGGGAGTCCAGGGCAGGGGGCAAGGTGGGAAGTATTCCTTAAATCTGGATAGGGCCTTTCTAGCTCTTAACCGTCCCCTCAGAGAACAGAAATCTCAGCATCTGCGTCCACCCAGAGACATCGCTAAGCGAGGAGCAAAACCCGAACCTCCAGGAGGGAGCTGTGGGGATCTCCCTGCACCCAGCAGCCATCCCCTCACCCCATTCAGTGCGCATTCACAGGTCCTGGTCCCAGGCCACCACTGTGCGGGCAGATAGCTGCTCTCTGTGCAAATCAGTCCCGTCACCCTGGACGTGATGAGGGAGCACTGGTGAGCCAGGCCTTCGCAGAGCTCCTGCAGCCGATGTCTGCCACTGCTGTGGCCCCTTGTCCAGTTGGTGAGGGCGCAGCCAAATCGGCCGTTCTGTGCGCGCTCTTTCTAACTAGCAATGTAGGTTGATTTGGTAACTCACTCATTGCATGTCCTCAAGAACAAGGTCATTGATGGGCTAGTCTTTAAATGAAGAGATTTTCCTGAACAGAGGAAGAGAAATAAGGCTTTAAGTCACAGAACCCTAGCAAGGAAGATTCAAGAGCCGGGATGGGGACCCGTGAATCCTGGGCCCTGAACCCTTCCGGCCAAGAGCAGTTGGGAACTTTTCAGTATCAGCAACCTCCCAGCCACCTCCTCTCCTTCAAACATGTTATGTGAAACTTAAACAATATATTTAAAAAAAAACACAAAACTAAATGCATTCAAATGTTTTTTTCTATATACCACTTCATCCAAGTCAGCATCATTTGGTGTTTTGCCTTTATGGTAGTACTCTTTTTTGAAAACGTATTCATTATATGTTGACCTGTATATGTTGTGTGTATTTGTATGTTATTATCATACATGCCACCTAAATGCCAAGCATGCTTTTAAAACTGAGACTCAGGTGCCTTTTTAGGAAAAACAAAACGATCTTTATTTTTAAAACAATAACTTACAGGTTGAGCGAACTCTCTGACCTACGCCCTTTGCTCTATGCACAGCGTTGCAGCCTGGAACAGTTTTGCTTTTTTGTTTTTTATTTTTGTTTGTTTTTCAATATAAGTTTACAGATACTATTAATGTCAGAAACTGCGTTACAGGGCAGTTCTCGTCACACACCCCATGCCAGTACAAAGCGCCACCCAGATAGAAAACTGTCGTAAATAAAACATTTCCGCCGAGGCTGGCATAGATGTATATATTTATATATTTATATAAAATCTCACAACAGCTAAACAGTCAACGTCATCCTTAGTCAAAACCGAAGTCAAGCTAATCTTAAAACTACAACACGATTACATGTCAGCGTTACACTTCCCATACGGCATTTAAAATATTTAAACTTTCTGATACATTTATAAGGTGTGCCAAGAGTGAGAAAATAAAGTCTTAGCATTTAAATACAAATCACCGTAGAAAACCTTCAGGAAACACAGAGAGTCCTATGGTACAGAAGTGCAGGCAGGCCCCTCCGTCCACCAGCTTTGACGAGTGGCCTCGGCTGGTGGCGTGGCCCCGTGTGACACACAACTAGGGTCACAGCCACGCGACAGCCACGCAGGCATGAGAGAGTCGGGGAGGAAGCACCGTGGCAACACTTCCCGCTCCGCACACTGCTCCGGTCTCAAGCCCCCAGGCAGCCTAGAGCCCTGCTGAAAGCAAGCACACGCGTCCGGACACTGGGCCTCACTTGGTGTTTTGCTCCAAAGCGGAGTACTCTGTTTCCGACACCCGGGAGGCATCGATGAGCTTGGTGAGGCCTGTTTTGGCCGAGTACTTGAAGATGAAGGCCTTCATCAGCTCGTACCTGTAGTTGCGGTTGATGAAGCTGTAGAGCACGGGGTTGACACAGCAGTGCACCAGGGACAGGCACTGCGTGACGTGCAGGGCCGAGAAGAGGAAGTTCTCCAGCTGGCAGGTGAAGGGGATGTAGTGCAGGATGGAGACGACGTCCAGGAGCACCACGACGTGGTAGGGCAGCCAGCACACGAGGAAGACCACCACATAGGAGAAGATGATCTTCCGGCTGCTGTGCGTCTCCTGGTCGCCGGAGGCCGAGAGGGCTCGGGCCAGCAAGAAGTAGAAGACGGCGATGATGCAGAAAGGAATGACGAAGCCCAAGACCACAGACATCAGCTCCATGCTGATCAGCCACTCCTTGACGCTGTGCTCTGGGTAGAAGGACCGGCAGTAGGTCTCGTTGTTGGATGCGGACGTGACAGTCTTCAGGTAGTAGGTGTCGGGCAGGGACACGCAGAAGGCCAGCAGCCACACCAGGACGCAGACGACACGGCGAACCACCTTCTTCCTGTGGCTCGAGGTGTTGGTGAAGTAGGTGATGGACAGGTAGCGGTCCACGCTCATGCAGGTGAGGAAGAAGATGCTGCCAAAGAGGTTGATGGAGAAGATGAGGTGAGAGATCTTACAAGTGAGCTCACCCATGGGCCACTGGTTATGCTGCACCAGGCTGACCACCCAGACCGGGATGGTGACCACCACCCACAGGTCGGCGATGGCCAGGTTTAAGATGTAGCAGTGCGTGTCGTAGCCCGTGGTCTTGGCCTGGATGTTCACCCAGACCACCACGGAGTTGGCGATCATGCCGATCACGAAGATGAAGATGTAGATGAAGGACAGCGTGTAGAGCAGAACGCTCTTGTTGGCCATGTTGGGGCACGTCATGGTGTCGACCACGATGCAGTCGCTGCTGTTGCACGGCCAGCTGATGTCAGAGAAGTTGCCTGGTTCTGAGTAGTCGAACAGATGCAAATCCATGGTGTCGAGGGCAGCGATCACGTGGACTGCACAAAAAAATCCAACCTAAAAGATGGAAGAGAAAAATCACTTTGTTAGGAAACATTCAAGTTTCACTCAAGATGCTTTTTCAGCACCCCATACACTCAACTGTTTCACTTCAGTTCTGTAGAATTTTTGCAAAGAAAGCAACCATAGCAGAACCCCGCAAAACAAAATCAAATACACCCAGAATCTAAAGCCACATGGTGCTCAAAGACACAGTGCTTGCTTTCTCTCTTTTTCCATGGCTGTGTCTGCAAGACATCGCCAGCCCGGCTATGCCCACTCCAGGAGCCAGAGAACTGTCAGGCAGCTGATGCGAATGGCCGGCTAGCTCTCAGTGGACAGTAGAGACGTTTCCCCTACACTTCCCAAAAATGGCAGAATTTATCTGTTCCTTACCAGTGTCCTGCTCTGGAATCTCAATGAAATTGATTGAGATTCTCTTCCAAATTTGCATTTAAAAAAAATGGGACTAGTGCTCTTTACCCCTCTGCAAAATCAGCACATAATTTTCTGTGTCTTCTGCCGCCCCGTCGGCAGACGCACAGACTACTGGAAATGTGGTCAGCATGCAGAGCACCCTGCAGCTTGACTGAGCTCCAGGCCCACGGACTCTGGTTTTGCTGTGTGATTCCCAACCCAGGTGCCCAAGCAGCTGCCTCAAGCGCTGGGCCACTGCCTGGCTTCCTATCTTTTATCTGCCCAATTGCTTCAAGAACAATGTGCGCCAAGACCCGGAGCACAAAAGTCACGGCCAGCTGCCTTCCTGGAGAAGCCGACGAGTTTCTCAACTGTCTTTCCCACTGACCTGACGTGAGGCCAACTCTGAATTGTCCCCATTTAGCACCCACGGAGATCCAGCCCAAGATACCACTGTGCTTGGGAACGATTTCGCCACGAATTCACCAGCTATGGGAGCTGTCAGAGCCTGTCTTCTACCGCTGCCCTGTTCACCCCAGGGCCCTGAAATCCTTCCATGGCGTGGCTCTGGGTCCGAGTGACTATGAGAGGAGGCGTAAAATGAAGATAAGCACGGGCCCTGGTGAGGGTCGGGTGCTGGTGCTTCCTTCTCACCTGTCCCAGGTAATAACTGACCAAGTCCAGTTTATTTGCCAAGTTAATGTCAAGTGGACTCCAGGTCACACATGAGAACTCCCCGGGGAGGGAAGGTCAATGGTACGTCCGTGGGTCAGTGCCCAGGTGGCCACACTAACGGTATGAAGAGATAGCTGGGAAAAGCTCCCCCCTGAAAGCAGATGGGATTCTGGCTACTCACTAGTTAATATTAACTTGAGACTAGTTAACCTGTTTTCCCACCACTTCTCAGGTCACGGGCCTCAGAACTGAAGGCCCTAATGCAGAATCTAACACATAGCATTTGCTCAATGAAACTTCACCCTGCACTCCCCCTCCCTTCAGTGAAAAGCATACCCTTGCTTAATTCCTGCTGCAGATTTGAAGCTGACTCTTCCAGGCAGTTTGTCCACCTTTGGGATAAATGGACAGAGTCCCCAAGAAAGGAGACTTTCTGCTGCCTCCCCGGACCAGTTGGCTTTTCAGCCTCAAAACCCAGGACAGGCAACCTACCCTTGAATCCCAGTCACCAGAGGCTGCCCAAAGGCTTCTGGGGGTTCTCCCCTGTTGGGCTGTGAGAGGCAATTGGTTCCCCTCCAGGTGACCTACCCAGGCCCCTCCAGGTGGCCTCCCACTGCTGACTGAGAAGCTCAGACAGAGGATAAGCCACAGCCGGGCAGCCAGACAGAGGTGGGTCGGGTCCTGGGACCGGAAAGCCGCCCGGCTGGTGCCTGGCTGGGGCTCCTTCTCTGCCCGCATTGACACAGCCTACAAGGCCTTGGCCACAGCCATAAATCCTGGGGTTTGGGCCGATCACAGGGGCCTTTGTTAGCCTGAGCAGATGCCAAGTTCCCCCATGTCTTTCTTCACCCGAGGAGTCACCCAGCTCGCTCAGGCATGGATAGGCAGACCTACTCAGGGCAGGGGTACAAAATCAAAGGACACCTGCCTCTTATGTGTGATCCCCAGGAAATTAGCAGGCACATGCGTCCTTCTGGGCCCCTCCATTCCCCTGCCCCTCTCACTGCTGCCAGCCTTCAGATCCCCAGAGCCTTGCCTGGGCGGCAGGGTTTCCTGCCTCTGCCGGCTGGGCAGTGAAAGGCTGATGCAGTGACCACGGTCACTCAGGACCAGGCACACCTCCCCGCAGCCATCCTCTCCCGGGTGGCACAGCAGAGATTGACCAGCAGTGGGTGGACTGTGAAGGTCAGCTGCCCTGCTGATCACTGATCATTGATCACTGTCTACTAATCACCAATCAGCCCAGGAGGTGAAGCCAGAGGCCCACGTGTCTTCTTCGGGGAACCACCGTGCCCCCATCTCTGTCATAGAAGGCTCTGGTGGTCAGAGCAGGAAGGAAAACACAGGGAAAGGAGGTGGGGAACAGCACAGCCATCGAATCCCGCGCAGATTCAAATGGGAAACCAGGAAAGTAAAATGCTACACAATCCCTTAGCCTCTTGCCATCTTGGTATTTTTCATGCATTAAGTTTGGGGAACCAGAGGTGTTTCCAAGAGAAGACTATGATTTGGTCCCGTTATGTGGTGTGCACTATGCAGCAAAGGCCTGGCTGCTGAGCGTGTCTCTGAGAGGCCTGGGGTGGCAGGGCAGGCTCATTTCATGCCATTACACTGACGGTGCGGACCCCACCGGAGAGCAGAATCTGCCTAAATCATGGCTTAAGTTTTCACAAGGGAGGCTCTCAGAGCCTAATATGAACAGAGGCATGAAACGCAGATGAACTGTCTACCCGATGCCCATGTAAGGCCTGACCACTGAGTGCCCAGCAAAGTCTGAGGGTGGAGGAAGGGCGGGAGCATCTACTGAACCCCCTTTGGCCACATGAGCTCCCTGACCACTTGCATGGGCATCCCCTCCAGCCGCAGCAGGGGGCGCCTTGTCCAGGACACAGAGCTGAGAGCTCCGTGCACACGTGTGGGCTCCTCTGTACTGGCCGGTGCAGCTGGTCTGCTTTGCTAGGAGGCAGTTCCGGGACTGGTAACCACCAGGACGTAGAGGTGACGCCCTCATCAGCCTCTGAATAAACCAGCCATTCGTGGGGCTGACATTTAGGAGCAACTTCGTGGTGTTAGTCAAAGCTACCCACTGCCTGCCACCTGTGGCCCTGAGCCCTCACAGAGAGGGGCCCGGGCATGAGCCCCACGGCAGACACATAGGTTGTCAGGCATCTGCATGAAGCATTCCTGAAAGGAGGGGACAAATGGGCGTGGAAGAAAAGATGTTTCCAGTTCCATGACTTCACGGTGCACACATTCCTCCTCTTGAAAGGTTCGCATGTTCCCAAGTGCACACGCAAGAATGTTCATTGACGTGCAGATTACATGCTAGTAAAATCTGAAGACAAAAATGCCAACCAATAGAGAAATGGTTCAATAAATCCGGCATATCCGCTGTGGAATATAATTTAGCTGCGAAAACAAAGAGGAGACCGACTCTTATGAATGTGGAAAGTTATTATGCTGTTCAGGCCTGCACACATACGCAGAGCACGATCTCTTCCGTGTAAAAGGGAGCACACGTTATGTGTATTTTTATATTTAAATGCCCGTGCTTAAAGGCACAAGAACAATCACGTTACGTGTAAAACTTTGGGCCAGGAAGGTGGGGCGAGAGGACAAAGTGGGGGTTGCACTTTTGACACTATAAACCTCTGCATTATTTGAAACCTGACATTAAGAATTATGTAAATTTTAATTAAAAACTATGAATTGGCAGTTACGAAACAGTCACGAGGATATAAAGTACAGCACGGGGAATATAGTCAGTAATATTGTAATAACTGTGGATGGTGCCAGGTGGTTACTAGACTTATCAGGGGGATCACTTCATATGTTACATAAATGTTTCACCACCATGCTGCACACCTGGAACTCATAGAATATTGGATGTCAATGGTAATTGAAAAATAAAATAATTATGTAAATTTTAATAGAGGCAGGAGTGCTTCAGAAAACAATAAGGGTTCACATTCCATGTTTCTGGACCACAGACACCCACGTGAGAACAGAAAGCAGTAAGGTCGCCATCCCTGCCCTCTTTCCTGACACTTCCTGTGTTTATCTGACGAGTCTCCTAGAGTCCACGGAGTCCCACACCTGCACTTGGACACATGGCACGTCTGCCCAGAGGGACAGTAGCTCATCCTGGGCCTGTAGAGGGCCAGCGTCTGCCATCCTCCCTTGTCTGGGCTCTGCCAGGGCCTCGTCTACTACTGCCGTCCCACATGGCGAAAGGGCTCCTCTCTGTTCCGCAAGGCCGTCCCTGGGGACCTGCCTTTCACTTCTCGGGCTCATTATTCTCCCACCCAGTAACCTTGGCAACCAGTGAGCAGCAGCCAGTGGCCTGAGGTATTCAGCTGCATCCAAATGCTTTGCCTAAGCTCACCCGGGGGGCTGGGGGCAAGCCAGAATCAGAGGCCTCCAAGCTTAGCATCCCCACGGGGTGGCGATTTGTCCTGCAGTAAACTGTCCCTTCTCTGGCCAACAGTCACTCCCTCTGGGAGTGTTCTGCCAAGTGTTCAGGGGTCTGGCTAGTGTTCACCTAAACCACCTTCCATATGTTTGTAATTTCCCATCACAGACCAGAAGACCCTTCCTGACTAACCCCGCAGCCCCTCCCATCCCAAATAACCTGTCCCTTGCCTCTCCGGCCTTCTCCCACCCAGGCTGGCATCTCCATGCTGTGTCCTGGCCAGGTTTACATTTCCCCTGCCATGGCACCATTCGTCCTCAGCCACACTTGCAGTCGCCTGGCCCAAAGTAGATGTTCAATGAATCAACAGTCAATGGAATCAGTAGTTCATCAAGCCCCACTGAGACCAGAGATCTGAGGCCATCACTGGAGATGGGTGTCCAGAGACGATTGTTCTGAAATCCCCACTGAGCGGAGATACCATCTCCCTTTTCATGCCCCCAGATGTCTGTGGAGCCTCCTCTGTGGGGGGCTGTACTCTGGGTCACAGTGAGCCAGCATGGTCACCACCCTGCCCCCAAGAGCTCACCAGGCCACCGAGGGGGTCAGGAAGCGGAGGTGGGGACCACCCTGGGACAGGAGATGAGGGATTTCCACTCACGTGGCCTGTGGGGCCTTCAAGGAGAAAGGAGAGGGTCAGCGAACATGGCTGAAGAGCTGGAGGCAAGAATCAGGACGTGGTGGGGGTGAGGGGTCAGGCTGGGCCTGTCCCTGCAGAAGACACAACAGTTTTGAGCAAGTGAGTGTGACTTTGGCGCAGAGAGGGCTTCTCAGGATGGAGGTGACACAAATCGAGCAGGCTTGCGGCGGCAGGGTGCAGAGCAGGCTGCAGGCAGGACACCTGGGGGAGGAGGCCCTCCCAGTCTCCAGTGGGCCAGTGAGATAAGGCAGGCCGGGCAGGGCCTCGGGCACCCCTCAGTCACAAGGGGCCCCCGGCCCCCTGGCCCTTTCAGGACCTCTGCCTACGGGGACCTTCTTTAACAGCTTTCTGCGATTTGGCATGGTGTCCTCCCAAACTGAACTTTGGGGAGCAACTCAGTGCTGTCCCCAGACGAGATCACCTGGAGGCTGGGGCAGGAGAAGGGGCCAACTACCTCTCTCCCAACTGCTCCAGGGACTCTATCCGGGCCTGTGCTCGGGCCTGCTGTAAAAGCCCACCCCGTAAGCGGGGCTGGAGGAGGAGGATCCACTGGGCCTAGACAACCACTAGGCAGCTGTGCATGACAGGTTTGGGTTTCATTGTAGGGGTTTTTGTTACCAATCCTGCAGTAAGTCTATGAGGCAGCCCAGGAAGGCTTTAGCCCCGGCAGCTCCTGTGGCCAGAGCTCACCGAGGCACGGTCTGTCCCCAACCGTCCCAACAAACAGAGAACAGTGCTGACTGGGCCACACACACACACACACACACACACACACACACACGAGTAACCCTGAGTGACCACAGTCTACACAAGTAACGAACTGCCCTGAAACCCTTGAGAGCTGGAAAAATCATAGAGAGTGAAAAAGAAGGAAAGAAAAAGCCATGCCCTCATTCAGGTACAGACCACCTATTCCGGGGGTCCTCAGACATGCATCATGTTAACTCTGGGGGCACCCTCACCCACTTCAGTACTGGGGGATAAAATGAACCCCGCACCCAGAAACCCGATCCGGCCTGTGTGCTCAGCGGCCCCACAGGGAAGCGGAGTTGCACCCAGCAGGGCAGATCCAGAGGTCCCCTGTCACAAAGGCCGCCGCCGCCGCCGGGGTTGGCCGAGTGTAACCAGAGCCCTAATTCCCACCCAGCTTAGGCCGAGGCCTGGGCCGCAGGAGGTCAGCCAGGCTGAGCCACTCACGGCGCCCAGCACACACAATGGGACTCCCAGGAGAATGCTACACAATCTTAGACTCTCCTATTCAAACCGAGAGAGGTCCCCACAAAAGGTCCCCACGCTGCCCGCTGCCCCTGAGCCAATAGCAGGCCAAGGCCACCTGAGACAGTCACAGCCTGTCCCCCCTCTGGGCACTGGGAAAACACAGGGCAGCTTCCAAACCTACTCCTAGCTCTGCAAAAGTTTGGCTAGGAAACCATGCAATTCCCCCATCACTTTAATAATGAAGCAATAATGGGCTACACACACACACACACACACACACACACACACACACAATTCTAAATTAGGAGATTCTTACATAAAAAACAAAAAACAAACAAACAAACAAAACACATGTGATACCCCTGCAGAAAACTTTCAGGTAGTCCAGATTAGAGAAAACATCCCTGTTTCTTTCTTTTCTTTTCTTTTCTTTTTCTTGTCATTATTTTAATAGCAAATGTGTGTCCTGGAGCTATAATTTTCTGGACGTTAAGTACAGTTTCTAAATCGTACCTGCCCACTTGGAAGGCATTCTAGTACCATTTTTGTTCCCAAGAGTCAAATTAAGTTTCTCAGTGGCCTAGTTTAGAAGTACAAACACTTTTCAGCTCCCAGTCCAGCTCATGTTCTGCAAAAATCACCGGGGAAAGTCTCGTCCTGAGATCTTTAAGGTTGTTTTCCTTCCCACCGGTGACTCTCAGGGTTCGGAGTGACTCCCGGCCTCAGGTCTGAGAAACTGCCACCAGCTTCCCTGGCATTGCCTGGAAAACAGGAACCTCCCCAACTACAACAATCACACAAAAAGCCACTGTTCCTGCGTAAATAGTTTTTTTTGTTTGGTGGTTTGTGTTGTTTTTTTTCCCCCCCTTCAGTTCAGAAAGTCTATACTTGTCCTGTTCTGGGCCTGACTAGGAACCATAATACCTCCTCCATTCTCTCAGGGCTTGCTGTTAACAGGGCATGACCTCACCTCCAGAGTCCCAACTCCCTTTTAAAGCACAGGCGTGCTGCCTCAGCTATACTTTCCAAAACTTTCTTTAAAGCGTGATGGTGATGTGCTGCCCTTTAAAAAAAAAAAAAAAAAAAAGATCACACGGGCAGCAGTAAAATAGGCACGTTCCAACTTTCTTTTGCCTTTCCACCTGCATTTTTTTTTCTTAATTTTTCTTTTGCTTTTCCACTCCCCACCCCTCCCACCCCCAGGAGGCTGTGGCCTCAGGCTTAGCAGTTGTGTGTACACTGGAGTGTTTATGGCAGAGACAGGGGAGTAAAAAGAGTAAATTGTTTCCAAGCTAGAGCTCCCGTGTGCAGCTCTGCCTCCGCAAAGGCTGCGCTTCGGGGAAACTCGTGCTGGTGGAAGGAAGGCGGCGTGTTATCCATTTAAAATCTACAGGCAGCTCAGCACAGACACCAGCAGCCTCCACTTTCTTTGCTAAGCAAGCCTGCTTGATCTGGCATTTTCCTGGCATAAATAAAGGCACACAAAGGCAGCATCTGCGTTTAAAAAGAGAAGGAAACGGTATCGCATTGAAGACTCTGCAGAGTGACGTTTCAGGGGGTGTCCCCGCACCAAATGCCTTCAAAAGGCTGTAAACCATTGCGGGGGGGGGGGGGTGTGACCTCCACTTCTGGAAAATGTAATCATTCTGTTGTGAGCAAACGAATCATGAGAGAGAGAAGAAGGAGAGGCAAGGAAGGAAGAAAAGGAAGGGAAAGGACAAGGGAGACAGCCAGTCTGACTTTTACAACTTCTCATTCTGTCTGGGAATTACAAGTCAGAGTTAACCACCCCTCTTTGCCCTCACTCCAGAGTGCTCACTCTCAGATCCCCCCCCTCAGTAGCTGAGCACACTAACAAGAGGAGACAACGTTTACCTTTTACCTGAAGAGCATGTTTAAATGGCAAAATCCCAGACTTGTGACTCTTTTCCCCCAACAGAAGCTGGGCTACCCTCCTGAGGGAGCAAGAAACGCTCAGAGTAGATGAGCGAGGATGCGGTCAGGAGGCCAGAGGAAGATCCCCCAGGGCACAGAATGCACACGCACCCGGGACCTTGGAGGGTCTCCGCAGTTTCTGCTCCACTTAGGGATGCCTCCGCATAAAGTGCACACCTTTCCGGAATTGCGCACGGACCGCCGGTTCTGACATGCCCGGAGGGAAGCAGGGTGCCACGCTGACCCTCGCGCCAACTTTGAGAAGCAGAGCGAACAGTCTGCAGTCTCCCCAGGTCCCCAGCCTACGGGAGCTCAAGTCCCCACAAGCAGCAGATAAACACCAGATTCCCGCACCCCACCAACACACCAAAGTTCCTTCCACCAGTGACCTAAGAAGACTGCCTTTTTCACTCTCCGCGGGGAGAGGCGCCCCCGCCCCCGCCCCCTCCCCGCGGTAGGAGCGACGCGAAGCGACCAGCAGCCGCGCTCTCGGCAGGCAGACCTGCAGGACCGCAAGCACCCATCACCGCCCCGAGGAAGAAGCGTCTGACGAGCCACTCAGCTTAAGAGCAGAAACCCTGCCCGCCGCCTCCCCTCCTTCCCGCCAGGGCTGAAGAGGGAGCAGTTTCCTTACCTCTGCTGTCCCTCACTTTTCCTGGCTCCTACCCTGGCTCCTGCGCTCCCTGCCTGCCTCCGGGGCTGAGCAGTTTGGAGGAACTGTGAGCTCCAGGGCTGCAGACTCGCGTTATATACACTGCTGGGAGGCGCCTCTAGATGGCAGCTTTGTAACCCACATCTTCCTCCCTCCCTCCCTCCCCCGTGCCACCCCCGCCCCCACCCCCCATCACAAATGCAGACACACATGCATGCATGCACGCACACACACACCCCTCTTTGTGAACCCCGGTCCGCTGCTTCCAGCAAAGCTCCTTCCTCCACACCAGCGCACTCTTGGAAAACCCCCACCTTCCCTCATTTGCAAAGTGTAATGAAGCCACAAGGTCCAGGCCCCATGGGGGGGAGATGTGTCAGCAGAAAAGAGGGGGAAAAAAAACTGCAAAGAAACCTTGGTGCTTTGTGAAATTATCGAATGTTTATCTGGTCTCAGGTATATCTTTAACATTCCCATTAACACCGGGAGCTCCCTGTGAATGCCTCTCAGCTCTGGGGAAGACTTTGTTCCCAGACAAATGCTCTGAACTTCTGAACCTTGGGTGTTGATTTATTCAGCCTGGGGTTTTCTTTGTTAATTCCTCCACAACAGAAGTCACAGTTTTTGTAGGAGCAATCAATTGGAATCATATATACCCCCAAAAGTGGAGCAGGAAAGAACCTCCAGAATAGATTTCAATCAACTTTATTTGAATTATTTTTTTCTTTTCTTTTCTTTTCTTTTTCTTTTTCTTTCTTTCTTTTCTTTCTTTCTTTTTTTTTTTTTTTTTTGTAAATTACTTTAGGCCTAAATGCCTTGAAAACCTAAGCAAAACGGTATTCTGAAGCCCCTACACAGTGCCAGGCTCACATGAAGGGTAGAAAAATATATTTTCGATGATGTCTTTTCCTGAGTTAAGTTTAACCAACACTTTATTACTATTATTGTTATTAAAACCTACTTATCTAGAAGTGTGTGGCTAAAGTTCTGTCCGTGGGGGGAATTAAACCTAAAAAATGTGTTCCACAGAGCACGCACCTCTCATGCCCTATTTAGAACAAGAACCACAAAGCAAGGACCTCAACTTTCACTTTTAAAACCATGCATGTGCAGCGCTTGCTTTTTGGGGGTTTCTGCTTGGAATGGGGTTCTCTGTGAGCAGCCGTGTCACTTGCCTATTTCCACTATTCCCCACCGAAGCTAAAACTTTTTATTCTTTTTATACTTTTACTAAAAATCAGAGCAGACGGCCAGCTTCGGGACTGGGGGGTGGGGAGGTAGCGGGGAGAACCGAGGAGGTCAAACTCCCCTGCGGCTGAGAACTCGGCGTGGAGAAAGCCCTTAGCCAAAGCAATATTTTGTTTAGAGAGATCTTCGGGGTCCGGAGGCGCTCGGAGGGGTTCCTCCCAGGATCCAGGGGCCCCAGAGGGTCCCCCTGCAGGCTCCCAGAGAAAGCTGCTGTCCAGGAAAACTGCAGGAGGCTCCCTCCCCACATCCCGCAGGCAGTGGAGGCGGTAGGAACGCCCGTCCATCACTTTTTTGGTCCTGTCTTCCTCGCGGTGACCCTGCCTGGGCGCCTGCTGACACCGGACCCACACCCCCACGCCGTCGAGCAGCGGGCTCCTCTGTGACACGGACCACAGGCTCGCCTGTCTATGTCTGTGAACTTGGCAATCTGTTCCTGGACTGAAGTACAGGATGGGTTGGAATCTGCTCGAGTCAAGGGTGCTTGCTCTCCTGAAAAGGAAACAAGCTTTGAGAGAAACCTGCAACAGGATGCGGTTGCTAACCGTGGAGGAAGGAAAAATGCAAAGTAGCTGTAAAAAAAGAACCCAGTTCAGTCCCTACTCGGCAGGGCGGCGGGCGGCGGGGCCCAGGCAGATGCTGGACTTGGATCCCGCAGCGGAGGGAGGAGCCACTGCGCGCCAGGCACCCTGGGCGCGGGCCTGCACCCTCCCTCAGGTGTCAGCCTTACCTGAGTGTCCCTACCCCCATCCGTCCCGGAACAGGGTCCCGGGGCAAATGTGAAGGTAAGTTAGTGGTACTTTCTAAAGGAACACGATTGCATCACCCCAGAAACTGAAATGCCTCGTGGACGGCTGGGAAGTCTCCCCCGGCTTTTGGAGGGCTCACTGTATTTGTAAGGGAGGGTCGCAGGTGGTTAGCTTAGGAGGAGTGAGTTCGGTGACCCTCATAGGAAACTCTGAGGAGGCGGGAGGGCGGCTGACCCGGCTGACTCAGAACCCGGTTTCCTTGCCAGTTGCTAGCGCTGCACTCAGCGTGAGAGGTGTGAGGGAGGGGCGGGCTCCGGCCTGGATCCCGGGCCGTCCTGGCTCTGTAATCTGCACCTGGGAGTTGAGGCTCCAGGAGCAGGCGTGCCCACCCCACTCCCATCAGATTTGCGTGCAGGTGTGGCAGCCTGACTCAGCCTCCTGCCCCAAACCTGCCTCGATTTAACAGCTCTGGGACCCTGGAGGGCCAGGCGGGTCTGGAGGGGGGGGGGCGGAAGACGGGCTAGTGAACAGTTAGGAGTCAGCATGGACACGGGTGACTGCAGATGTTAGCCCAGACACTCAGCTGCAGGCTGGCCTGGGGACTCAAGATGGACTTTGCCCAGGAACAACCTCAGAATATCACACAAGGCTGGCAGACCCCTCGAGCCCCGCCCCTGGCAAGAAGTGTCCGCATTAGAGGCCGGGGCACGTGGGGGTCCTCTCAGCTGGGACCCCACCTCCCTCTGAATGACAGCCACCACGCTGCTGTTTCCGGGGAGGGACCTAGGGGTAGACACAGATTCCCCAGAGCTTGGGCTCTGTCCAGACAGGGATGCCTTGGAACCCCAACTTCCACACCATGTCTCCAAAGCAATTTAGCCCTTTTTAAAAAAAATATTAGCTCCTTTTTAAAATTATATAATAGAACCTTCTATTCTTGCCAGGTTCTTCTCAGAATTAAATGAGAAAGGGTTCCCCTTAGAGGCATCTGGCAAGTCCAGGCAAAGCCCCGCCCGTGGCCCCAGCCAAATCCCAGTGACACAGAGCATTTTTTCGGGATTACAAAAGATACATAACTCAGGCCTTGTGACCTTTGATGGACACTGAAAAAGTTTGGAAGGTTTCATTATCAAAGCTAAAAGTGAGCGTTAACTCGGCCGGTCTCCTGGTCTCTCTGCTACTTGTTTCGCCTACATGCTTCCATGGAACCTCACAGCAACGGTAGAAGGCACGCTAGTCTTCCCCACATCACGTTAGTAACTGAGGAAATAAGGCCCCCGAGGAAGTGGGCACCCTGCCCAAGGGTAATGCTGGTGGAGAGGCGGACGGCACACCCGGGTGTGCCCGACTCGGCAGCATATGCTGTTACACAAAGAGATAGCAAGTCATGTAACCTCACCTGTGTGCCACCAGTAAGATCCAACAGATGTGGACATTTTGCCTGAAGAAATAAAAATAGTACAGAGATGGTGTAGATGCCCCTGTGTATCCCACTCTACCCCGTTTCTCTCCCCTCAGAGGTAACTGTAAGTTGGTGGATAGCCTTTCTCACATCTACATAGGCTGTCACTTTTAAGAGCGACACGCACTTAAAAGAAAAGCCAGCGTAACAACATATCAGGCTGTCTTAGGTTGGGTTCCCTGAAAGCACGCCCTTGGATGAGAATTCAGGGGCAACAGATTCATGAAGGCATTGCTCCCAGAAGAAACCATGCAATGAATGGGGGAGAGATAGCCAGTGGTACAGTTCTGCAGCCTGCCCCTTCTTGACTTTCTGAAGCCTAAACACACCCTGAATCTGCCCCAACTTTGGGCACAGGAGCTGGATCCTTCAACCACTGCACCAGGGCTGCTGGGCAGGTGGGGAAGGGGGATGGAAATCCCAGATACTTCCTGTTGCCAGCCAGAGAGGGTGCAGGTGCTCCTAATCCCAGGTCAGTCTCTCAAACTCATTCCTGTCGCAAATCTGGGCAGTAAACCCACATTAAATGTGGGGGAGAGACACAGAAATATGAGGGGGTCAGGGGATCTGAAAACAGCAAGACACTGAATTAGGCATCCATGGCATCCTTTCTGATAAAAGGGTAATATGCAAATTAACCATCACTCCATCACAAAGATGATGGTGCCCATAGCCACAAGATGGTGGCACCCAGTCCTCTTAGCCCTGTTGGAGTCCCCCAGTCTCGGGGGAGGCAGCCACTGAGAGTGGCAGTGTGAGCAGCCTGATGGAATACTTGCTTCATCACCTTGGCGAGTAGGCAAGTGTTCTGCACCCAGCCTCAGATGGGCCTCTGGGCTTCGGAGAATCTCTGAGCAGCGGGCACGGAGCAGCCAGGCCCTGCAGAGAGCAACTGGTGCACGGATTCATGTGCAGGGCTACTAGTCTATTATAATAGTTGTGGTCCAAATAAGATAATGCATACTCTCTTAGAAATATTCAGAGCAACTTGTTTCTTCCTCAGGACCTTTGCAACTAACACATCCTCTTCCTGGAATACTTTTCCCAATGGTTGTTATATGGCTACTCCTTCTCTTATTCTGATGTGTGATTTAATACAATTTCTTTAGAAAAACCTTATTTCACCGCTCTAGCCAAAGTTTACCCCCATCCCAGTTACACCCTTGTTATCCAGTATTCTTCATAGCACTGCTCACCAAAGTCACCCATTTATTGTTCGTCTTCTCCCCACTCGAGTATAAGTCCTCGAGGGCAAGAACGCTGTACCCCATTGTGACACACGGTGTTTGGCACATAGTGGATTCTCATCAATGTTAACTAAATGAATAAACTCAGACGAACCTCATGTTTCAGTCAGGTGTTTGCCCTCTTGGTATTTCTCTCACCTTCTGCTCATAGAATTGGGGGGTGGAAGGAAGTTAGGAGAGAGCCAAAGTTAAATGTTTTAGGAAAATGGAAAACCATACACCTTAAAAATGGGAAAGGGCTTGAATATGTATTTCATACAAAGAGCTAACCAGATGGTCAAGAAACATGGAAAGTGGACGACTTCTTTAGTCATTGGAAAAATAAAATTACAGTCACAATGCCCTACTGCTGGACAGCCACCAGAAAGGCTAAAGTGAAAATCTCTGCCTGTGTAGATGTGAGAAAGGCCATCCACCAACTTGAAGACAATGGTTACTAGTACCTCTGAGGTGAGAGAGAGAGAGAGAGAGAGAGAGAGAGAGAGAGAGAGAGAGAGAGAGAAATGGGCTACAGTGGGGTGCACGGGGGCATCTACACCATCTCTGTACTATTTTTATTTCTTCAGGCAAAATGTCCACATCTGTTAGATCTTATTGGTGGCACACAGGTAGACTTTACATGACTTGCTCTCCTCTATGTTTGAAATTTTTCATTTTAGCCTTTACATTTAAGAAGAGGAAAATAAACTTGAATAGAGAGTTCTGGGTGAAGCGTTGCTTTCTCTACTTTCACTCCATTGTCAAGTTTGACACAGAAAAGGATGTTTTCTGATCTCTGAGCGGGTCCAGGAAACTTCTCCCACAAGAGCGCATCAAAGCATGGAAGCCTAATGGGATACCAAGGACATTGGGTCAAACCGCAGCCTCATTTTTCTGAAACTTTGACAACGTTCTAGGGTATTGTCGTTTCACACTCCTCCAGCTTCAATATATAGATTTTAGCTTCAAAACCTAACACCGATTCAGTTGAAAAAGATCTAACCCTGAAGACAAAGAAGAAACATTTGAGTATATGTGATACAATTATTTCAGCGGATATAGATTTTAAGATTACACATTTTATATATGCCAATAGTTAGACATTTTCATTTCCACCTATGTTCATAAAAAACTCTAAAAAAGCCTAAAAATTTGAGTTCAAATTAGACACCCTTTCTTCCTTCTCTCCTTCCTTCATTTTTTCAGAAAGAAAAAGGAAGAAATGGGACAGACAAGATCTCACTTTCAAAATCATACACTTTTCTTAAAAAATCATTAACAACAGATTTCCAGAGTTTCTCCTTAAAGTTATATTCGCTTCTACAGAAAGCCTGTCCCAAAGAAGCGAGCCAATGATGCTCTTGCCTCATTTTTCCTTTAAAATTAGGATGTTCCTTATTGGTAATTGTCAGAAATCCAGCTTGAACTAGTTCAAGCAAAAAGGAGGGATTTACTGGCTCAACTAGCCCAACCGAGGCAAAGAGGACATGGAGCTGGCCTCAGGGTTGGCAGGAAACAGGGACTCGGATGGCATCAGGACTTTCTCTTGGTTTCCATCTCCACCTCTCTTCCTGGATGTGTTCTCTCTGGCTGGAATCAGGATGGAAGACCGCTTCTTGGGCTCATCACCAAGACTGATGAAGAGAGACTTCTCTCTCCTAGCACCAGTTTGAAAAGTCCCATTTCTGACCTAGATCAGGAGTGACTCCTTAGGTCAACCACTGCAGCCAACAAGGCAGGGGCAGTTAGGTGTGACCAGCTCCTGCTGCACTGTGACCAATTGGGACAGGTTTGGAGAAAGACCTAGGCTCATGGAGGTGCACTCATGCCCATGCTTGGTGGAGGGAAAGGCTTCTGAATTGTCAGGAAGGTCATAAGGATGTGTCATTTACTAGAGGCAGACGAGGCGGGGGAGAAGCAAAGCAGAAGGACCCAATTCAAGTATTTGAAGAACTGTCAGGTGAGAGACGTAGATAAGTATGTCCAGAAAAAGAACCGGTGGTGGGAGCTGCCTCCATGTGCAGAAGGACCGTCTCAGACTGTACTTAGCTCCCTTGCCACATATGTCTCGTAGCCTGGAAACTACTTGATGGGATGTGAGGATCTGGGATTAAATAGGACCTTTAGGTCCCTTCCAAACTTGACATTCTGTGGTCCTCATGTATGCATTGCTTCTCAGCCACACTGTTTGCCTGTTCTGTAAAAATGGACATGAGCCCTTTAAATATGTTTACTTTACCAATTGGCAGGATGTTCAGCTTTGTCCGTGGAAGGGACCAGAGAGACATGGCAGGAGAAACTTCCCAGTTCCCTCAGCTCATAGTACCCAGCAGCAGCCAACCGCTTCCCCCAGCTCCCCTGGGTGGGATTTTTGGACAAAACCGCTGTGTCCTCTGATGAGACATTTCCCCATGAACAGTTTTCCTTTGGTGCCTTAAGGACCGAGTTCTGGTAAGACCTGAGTGTGTCACCATGGCAACATCTCTGCCCCAGAAAGCCCTGGCTGTGTCCTCCTCAGTGAAGACTGGGTCTCAGCCCCGGGGTCTTGGCTGCTCCTTTTGTCTGCCAATCCTGTCTTCTTTGGATTCTCTTTACTTCTTACTCACCATCCCTCCTTCTCCAACCCTCTGTTACAGTTAATAATCCTTCACATGATCAAGTTATTATGCGGTTTCTCTCTCTGGTCTGGACCCTGACCAATACCCCCACCGTGTTCTTCATGAAACTTCTGCTCCCTCCCATTCAGAACCCACCACTCCCTCATGGGTGCAGAGGCCTTGTGCGATCTTTTAACAGTGGAGAATAATAACCCATCCCACATTCTTTGACATTGTTTCTGTAAATGTTGACTCTGACTAATATGTAACTTATAGATAAACAGCATCCTATATAATAAAAGCTTAATATGCTAAGTGCCCAGGTGGTCAGTTGGCCAGTCAAACAAAGCATAATATGCTAGTGATATGTTAAGGACACTCAACCACTTGCTATGACGTACACTGACCACAAGGGGGTAGATATTCCAACCAGTAGGTTAGCTTGCTGCTGGAGTCTGGCCACTTGGGACTGAGCAAGAAGGGCTGGACATGCCCTGGAACCCTCCTGTGGTCCCTCCATGACTGGTCAACCTCCTGTGTCTCTCCCTGGTACCAGTCGTGCACCAGTGGGGTCCCTCGGCCTGGCCTGCACCCTCTCACAGTCGGGGACCCTTCGGGGGATGTCAGAGAGCTGGTTTCAGCTCAATTCTGCAGTACAGGACGAGAGACCCCACTGGTGCACAAATTCATGTACTGGGCCTCTAGTGTTCATATAAGAATCTTATAAACAAACCTCCCCTGTGCCGTGGACTGGCCACAGAAGGACTCTCAACCACATCCAAAGGACAAGGAGTTGCCTGCCCGTCTCAGCTTGTCACTGGATGCTTCTCTATCTGATCTTTAACTGAACCTGGGATTCTGTGTCAAACTGCAGCTCATTTTCCAGCCCAACCAGTCTCCTTGATCATGGCCCTCAGGAATCTGTTTTATCAAGGTTCTGCCTTTCATTATTGGCCACTCTCTGTCTGGGTCTTCTCTGCCTTCTTTAAAGGACCTGGGTCTGCCTCAGGCAGAGGACAGGTGGAGGAGGGCAGAGTGGGGGCCTGAAGTAGAGAACCATAGGTCTCAGCCCCCATACGTCTCCCACCTAAAGAAAGCACTGCTGACAGAGCATCTTTATGTTTACAGTCCTTTAAAGAAGGCTTCTGTGGGATTCGGCAGCAGACAGGAGGAGGGAAGTATTGTCCTGCTGTTCACCCTCATCCAGGCAACTGGTGACACCAGAGCCACTGGCACCTGGATACTCTGTCTTCTCCATGAGGTGGGGCTGACTCCGTTCGGGTGGTCCCCTTTAAGAAAAGAATACAACATTATAAAGAGAAAACACCTGTGCCACTCGAAACTCCCAAGAATGTACCAAAGGGGAACTTGAAATCAGAAGAGGAAGAGAAAGGTATTTACCTGGTGTGTCACTTCCTCGATGTTTCAAACCATGTCATGCCTGCTCCAGGGCCACTGGGCGCTGCAGGCCTGTCTGTCACCCTCTCTGCCAGGTTCCCCACACGCATGCCTTGTACATGTGCCCTTTGTGGACAAGCACCCCTCCACTCTATTTTTCCAAATAAAATTACCCCCTCCCACCCACCCTCCAAAGAAGCTGTTTGGGGTCACTGCAGCCTTTCACAGTCGGCAGGATGCACACAATGGAACGGGAGACAGTACGCAAAGGAAACAGCGAAACCTCCCAGGTGGCTTTCCAAGGGGCTATGTTCCCTTGGTCTGGTTTTACTGCTTCTCTCCTCTGTCCACCCTGCAAATTGGAAGCACATTGAATGAACCTACATGCAGATCAAGGACAGGTCGGTGGAAACAGATCCACCCTCTCTCCCCAGCATTTGTCCCTCCTGTCGCCCTCGCCCTTTAGGACACATTCACAAATCCCTGCCCAAGCCGCCCACCAGGAAGGTCTCCCCTCCTTCTCCTACCACTTTCCACATGTTTCCATTGTGAAATAGCATCACTATTTTTCTTTGGAGAGTCCCCTGGGCCCCCAGCAGAGATGTACATCCTGTGAGTCAGGGTATGGGACCAGAAACATCAGAAAGTCCTACCAGGGGAAGGAACCGAGGTTAGGGGGTCGAAGGGAAAGTTTGGTCATGAGGAGCAAGGCCAGAGTCCAGATACTGGCCCCCGAGTCCCAAGGCAGGTGGGACAGATGCTAGGCCTCGGAGCCCCAGCCTGGGCTCTTGCCTGGAGCCAGTCTGAGCACATCTCGCCTGAAACAAAGCAAATCCCCAAAAGGCAGGACTTGTCTCAAGAGGCAATGCCATCAGTCAGCACGTGCTGCCTGCCCGGTGACAGGAGGAATGTTGTCACGCCCGTCCTGACTGCACGGCTAGAAGCCGAGACCTTGTCTTTAACCCGATGCTGTGGGTCAGCACGCTGGCCCGGCAAACATGTGGGCAGCGGGGTGCCTGCCTGACCCCAGCATTTCCTGCCGGGACCTACCTCATCTGGCAAAGCAGGGCTCTGCATTCCAGGCCCATAGGACCCTGGTGTGGGCACGGGTAAGGCATTACTGACCTGTCCCCGGCAGCCCCCTCTCGTAAACACAGGCATAGAACAGGATGGGCATGGCGTAGGAACCACACCGCTGAGCTTCGGCTGCCTGCTGGAGAGCTAGCGCCTTGACTGTCCACTTTCGAGGTACACTTGTTAGGAGGCCAGTGGGCCAGTCTCTGCCAGCCATCACACCACGCACATCATGTCAGGAACATGGAGAGGCAGAAACTTCCTCGGCTGCATGGAAGGAAGTGATGATGTGCCATCACTATGAACCCGGCCGTGCTCTGGAAATGAGTGGGATGGTTCATGGATCGCCGCCACTTGTCTTCTACCAAACACAGGACATGAAGACCAAGATGGCACCTGCTATCACCCGCCCTGCTTCTTATCCTCACACTCAGAAATCAGCCTCGGAGGAGGATGCCCCCATGACGGACATCTTCACCCCACCGTTAGTTACAAATGAAATCACTCAAACCTCCTGCAACGTGCCTCCCGAGTCATCCAGACCCACCCGTTGGTCAAGACACCTGGTGGGGAGGAGCCTTTGAGAGGAATGGACCCAGCATCTGTGTGTGAGGACCCCGGGGAGGAAAGCCTGCTGTCACTGAGGAAGCACTCAGGGTCCCTGCAGTCACCCTCCTGGCAGAGGCCATGCGGACAGATGGCACGCTCAAAGGGTGACTGAGCAGGGGCTCCTAAGGGGTATGGGCCAGCATGCAGATACCACCAAGGACTGTGAAGCATGCTGGGACCACAGAGGCGGAAGCACCCCTTTCTGCACCCCTCAGGCCTGAAAGGTGGGGACCGGGGCAAGGAGAGTGGAGCTGGAGCCCGCAAAGCTGGAATTGGAGGAGAAGGCTGCTCTGTGGCAGGTGTGGGCTCGGACAAACATCCCTCTGACAGGGGGAGAGAGCAGGGGCAGAAATACCAGCTCATTTTTATTAGGAAAGAGAAGAGCTTGTCTGGCATTAGGTGCCGTGAGTCAGAGCTGCCAGGGGTTCTCGGTGACTCAGCAAAGCAGCCTCAGATTTCCCCCCAAAGTTGAAGTGAAGCAATGAAGGTCCTTTGTTTCATTAAACAGCTCTCATTTTTTTTTACCAAAGATGCTACAGTTAGAGTTTTAAGAGTAGCACGAGTGTGTGGGCTCTTGTTGTTCATTGCCTTTAGGAAATACACTCCACGAAAGTTGCCATCAATCCAGAGTTGCAAACCCAGGATAGTCCTCTGTTAAGAATGAATGCAAAATAAAAGCCTTTTATGACCAAAAACCACAGGGTTCACCTGTTCCTGTGGACAGTTCAGGTCTCTAGTAAATCTGCAGAGTTCTGTCACCATCACCAAAATGTAATCTCAGAACATTTTCCTCATCCCAAGGCTGAATTTCATCTTTAAAATTATTTTCAATGGCATTTCCCAAAAAGCAGTTTGACAATAAAGTATTATGTATTTACACAGAAAAAAACAAATCTTTGGATTGTCAGAAATTGAATTTTTAAAGCAACAAACCTTCCTTAAAGGAACTTCTTTAAAAGTTCTATTTCTGGAAGAAATTTTAAAAATTAAGAAGAAAAAAAGATTGGATATGCCAAAAAAAAAAAAAAAAAAAAAAGGATGAGCAAACTTGTGGCCAAATCTAAACCACTTCTGATCATATATTTGTGGGGCTTAGTCTTATGTGTTGTTTTTGCAGATAATTGGGAACAAATTGTGTCTCTTTGGAGCATCTCTTAGGACTTAAAACTTTAGTAACTGTGCCTATATTTTTATAGCATATGATTTGAATTATGTTAAAAAGAAAAAATAAGTATAATATTTTAAACAGTCATTATCTGTGCGGGATACTCTGGACAATTTTTGTTTTCTTTGTACTGTGCTATGCTTCCTGCATTTCTAGATCTATCGTTGCTGAAGTCTGAAATACTGAGAAGACACGTCTGCCGTCGTTCAGGAGGGTGGCCACGCTGGCAGCCTGAGCGCCCTCCCCAAGGTCAAGGGTCAGCTCGTCCTTGCACTCCATGGCAGACCTCAGAGGACACTCGCGCTCCCTTAAATCTAACTCTCACTGTAACCCCCGAGAACTGACAGCACGTCTTATTAAATCTGTAGAGAAACAGTAGCTGTGTGTTATGAATGGAGTAGCCCCACCCTTGCACAGGAAAGACGGGGAAGACTGCACCGGCCGATGAAGCCCAGTGGCCTCAGTGGATGCCCGGAGAGGCCAGCCTGCTAGAATGAGCCAGAAGGAGGCCCGTTTCTCTTATGGGCGTGCCAGTCATCACTGTCACCATTTCACCTACAACTCGGTAAGAAGCAATCTTCAGCCCGGCCGCGTTGGCTCAGTGGTTGAGCATCACTCTATGAACCAGGAGGTCACGGCTCGATTCCCAGTCAGGACACATTCCTCGGTTTCGGGCTCGATCCCTGTAGGAGGTATGCAGGTGGCAGCCAATCAATGATTCTCTCTCATCAGTGATTTTCTACCTCTACCTTTCCCTTCCTCTCTGAAATCATTTTTTAAAATATATTTTTTTAAAAGAAGAAGAAGAAGCAATCCTCATATCAGAAATCCAGCAAACTCAGCCAGGTACCCAGTTTCTCCTGCGTCCAAGAAAAATCCACACGTGGCACTAAAACGTTTGGTGCTTCATAATCCACAAGGCGCTGTGGCGTGCTTTCCCCCATCACACATGGAATGAATCTCTGAAAAGGAAGCAAAACTCCTGTGGTCAGAATGCGGCTCCCTGCTCTGTAACGAGGCTGAGAAAGACCTGAGAGCAGCTGTTTCGTAATAACTTCATTTCCTTTCTCACGTGCAGGCACTTGGGGGTTTTCAGTTCTCATCTCGCCGTGAGCTTTAAGTCTGTAAAGTTCAACAAGGATACACTAAATCATGCAAATAATTTAATAAACAAACACGATTCCTCTTTCTAGTAATATAAGAGTGTTTGGCTTGGAAAAACCAATGAACTCCCCCTATAACAGCTATAAAGGATTCCCATGGGTCTTATCTTACACCCCCCGAGAGAAGAGACCCGTCTTACATGCCATGAAATCCTCCTGTTTTATAACCAAGTTGTAAAGCAGAGCATTAAAAAGCTGTTGTACTGAGACTGAGGTCCAACCAGAATTCCCCATCCCCTGCTCACTGCTGAAGACAAAAGTCTCGATGAGGGGAAGCGAGGGGCCACCAGGCCCGGCTGAACTTCCTGACCTTGGCTGGTTGGAACTCAAGACTCAAGTCTGAAGTGATTGTGTCGGCTTGCCAGCTTCTCTTCCTGACGACTTGCCTGCACTCCTTCCTTCCTGGAATCCTGGTATTTTGCCCATCCTCGCTGCCAGATCGTGAACGTCCTCCCGAAGGATGTATTATAGGCTTGTGGCACCCTGGATCCACGACCAGAGTGGGTAAGATGTGTAAAATAGCCACTTTCCCTCTTTTTTTAAAATATATATTTTATTGATATTTTACAGAGAGGAAGAGAGAAAGATAGAGAGCTAGAAACGTTGATGAGAGAGAAACACCGACCAGCTACTCTGGCCCACCCCCTACTGGGGATATGCCCACAACCAATGTACATGCCCTTGACCGGAATCGAACCCGGGACCTTTCAGTCCGCAGACCGACGCTCTACCACTAAGCCAAACTGGTTCCGGCCCACTTTCCCTCTTTAAGCACAGCACGGAGGGAGGGATCCGGGGACCCGCAGGGGGGTGCACAAATGCTAATGAAATATCAGATGGGAGCGCTGAGTGTTGGTGTGACCTGAGGCGGTGAATAGAGCAGGAAGCATGGGCATATTCTTAGGCAGGGTGACAAGAGGAGGGGCCGTGGGTACCCAGCTGTGTGGGCCTGTCAGAGCTGTGAGTGATACCATCAGCCACAGGTTCCCAGTTCTTGGGGTGACGGAGCCCCTGAAGGTCAGTGTGTCTATCTTCTACCTTTCAGAAGCCTTAAAATAAAAGCCCTCTCAACTTCTCTTACGCTTCCATAAAAGAATGAATAGAAAGAACAGGTGTCTCAGGAAACCCAGAGGAAGCAATGACTGGCATCCTGAGGGACTGCGGTGAACGAGGAACGCCAGCCCCCTGAGATGCCAGGCTTCTGGGGGGTCAAGTCTCCCCCCCCCCCCTCTGTTCCACCCTGCTCTGCTTTTCCACCTCTCTGTAGCCAGCTTTGTCATCTTCGGGGTGAAAATCAGTGGCCCTGTCACTATTCTGGTCACTTTCAACCAATAAACATGCCCAGGCTAATCAGTAATTAAAATGTTGGTGTATAAGCGAAATGACTAAATCAATATATGGGATTTCACTTAGAAGCACTCCTCCTCACCCTGACCGGTTTGGCTCAGTGGATAGAGCGTCAGCCTGTAGACTGAAGGGTCCCAGGTTCGATTCCGGTCAAGAGCATGTACTTTGGTTGTGGGAACATCACCAGTGGGGAGTGTGCGAGAGGCAGCTGATCAATGTTTTTCTCCCATTGATGTTTCTACCTCTCTATCCCTCCCCTTCCTCTCTGTAAAAAAATCAATAAAATAAAATAAAAAATAAAAAAAAAACTCTCCTCCTCACCAGCCCATGCCCACTACAGGCTGGGCACCCAGTTGAAGGGAGGGGCTTCATCACTGGTCCCGCACCATGTAGGTAGACTTAGCCATCCACATGGGAAGGGGTGGAATGCACAGCACATCCGTGTCTCCCTCTGCAGCCTCTCTTCTGTGGCCCATGCGAGGGCTGAGACAGGAGTAATGAAACAGCTTTGTCTTCACCACCTTTGGCACAGCGGCCTCAGCCTCCACTCTGGACTATGACATCCATTTCTTGGGGTCTCAGTTGGAACTGAAACAACGTGCTTCTGCTTTCACACCCTGTTGTATACCATTCCCGAGTGTCCTCAACACAGCAGCCCGGGCCCTGGGCCCTGCCACTGTTCCAGCTCTGCCCCCAGGAGCCCCCCAAGAGCATGAGACTCCTCCTCCCACTGTCTGAGTAGCCTCCCTCTCCTATCCGCTAAGGCGGCTCCAACTAGAGTTTTACACTCCGAATAGCACCTCCTCCAGGAAGACTCCCTGATTTCTTTCTAGGTGGAGTCAAGCATTTATCAGATGGTTCTGTGATTGTTTATTCTCTCTGTCTCCCACAATCAATGTGTACCCCTAGAGAGCAAGAACTATATTCTCTGTAACGGTGCTTCAGACCTGCATGTTGTAGGCATTGGACAAATAGTCCCTAGTGGATAACTAAATGTCCCCCAACGGGAACAAAAACCATGGCAGGGAGTGCTAGAATCGTAGCATGCTCTGAGCATACACAAGACACCCCCACTCTCAGGGGGAAGTTCCCCCACTGGATTCTGCTGCAGGAGGGGTGCCCCCGATCAATACTGCTTTCCTGCAAGGTTTACACTGTGGATAAGAAACGTCACAGACCTTTTCACTTACACGCAAACTTAATTCCAACTGAAATGCAACTCTTCTTGCAATACCACAATGCTGCTCCGAACAAAATCCGTACCACTCCTCCCTAACCCGAAACACATGTAAACGGGATTACAAACGTCTTGCTGCCAATTTGCTCTGATGGCATAAAAGACCCAAGAGATAGTCCAAAGGCTCTGGAGCGATTATGGAACCACAGCTAGTGGGGAGCTGTTCCAGCACTTTGAGGCGGTGTGCCTCTGCAAAACCAGTGCAGGGATTTTGAAAAAGGGACCCTTGCCTTTGGCGAGGGCTGGAGCGAACGAGGGGCATGCAGGCCGACACCAGTGAGGATGCGCAGCCCCGGGGCGGCTCTAAGGCTGGGGCTGGATCCATCATGGCCTGTCTGGGCCTCCTTCGCCCCAAGCTGGGGTTGCCAGGTTCACAGGACAACAACACAGGACATTCAGTTAAGTTTCAGATAAACCACAGGGAAGTTTTTCATGTCCCATACAATATTTGCGTCATGCATGGCACATATATGCATGGAGCATACTTATATACCAGAAGGTGTTCATTGTTCATTTGACACGGGAATTTCACTCCGCCCCCTGTATTTCCTCTGGCAGCCCCACGCGTGGTTTCCTGTCACCTCTGAGAGAAGGGCGTCTATGGACCGAGAGGTGCACTATAGCACACAGCCATTTCCCAGAGAAGAGACAGTGAGGACTGCCCCTCCCAGCACCCCCTGACCCCCACTTCAGTGCTCGATTCCAGTGTTCCCCCTTGATTTCTCAAAGCAGGGAGGGTGCAGGTTTTGCTGTCCTTCTAAATTTGGGGGGGGGGGGGAGAGAGAGAGACAGTAACCCCAAGGAAGGCCCCTGGCTTGCCCTAGGACCCTGGAAGGAGCCAGTCCCCGGCTTGAATGGACCCTTTTGACCACATGGTCATTATTTCCAATTGGGAAAACATGTCATTGCTGTGTTGCCTTTTCATTCCGGTCATGTGTGTCAGGGGGACATGGAAAGCTCTATTACTGTGCAGACACGCTCAGTCACAGCTCATCGAGGGGAGGATCACAGCCACGCCGGCTAGTAGCAGGCTACCGGAAGCCGGGCCCAGGTGTGGTGGCCCCGGTGTGAGCCCGTGCAAGGAAAGGGCAGTGGGGTCTGCCTGGGTTGCTTTTCATACTAGTAACACAACGGGCATTTTAATCAGAACCTGTTAAGAGTTGTCTGGGGAATTATTTTTTTTAAGCGGGTTTTTTTTGGGGGGGAGGGGGTTAGAATACCTGCTTTGAACATAAATATTTTCTTAATAGGTTTTTTCCTAGCCTGACAACGGAAAGAGGTATAATTTGCAAGTGCTGGTTTCCTAAAAGAGGCACATTCACTTGCTTGAAAGCATGAGTGTGTGTCAGTGAAAGAAAGTAAATTTGATAAGGAAATTATACCTTTTGGGGAAAGCGCAGGGAGCAATGGAGGAGGCGGCGGAAACAGTTTGATCATTAAATTGCTCTGCATTTCCCTCCCTATAGCTCTCCGTGGAAAATAACCACTGCTGGCTCATAAATACTACCCTAGTAGCAAAGAGACAAAAACGTAAAAATTAAAAGCAGACCACATCAAGGAGGAGGAGGAGGAAGAAGAGGAGAGGAGGAGGAGGGGGTAGGAGGAGGGGGGAGGGAGAGGGGAAGGGGAGGGAGAGGGGGAAGAGAAAACTGGAAGAGTCAAGCAGTTCAGAAGGACTGGTGAGCTGGGTCCGCTGCTTCCAGCGCGGCCACAGGGGCCTGCCCTGGTGTGTTTCCCTGGGAGGGCCCAGCTGAAGTGGTTGGAAAACGTTTGGGCCATGGATCTTTAAGACTCTAATACAAATTATGAGCCTGTTCCCAGAAAAGGCTCACAACTTTACAGACCATCTCAGTCGGTTCAGACACTGCCCCGCTCCCCCCAGATCTGTTCGTGGGGCCCAGGCTAAGAATCCTAGCTGGAAGCAAAACCAAAGTCTTTCGGGTGCCTGCTTCCTGGTGGCTGAGTTCCCTTAGAACTGAGGCCGGCTGCCGCGGGTGGGCCTTCCATTCTCCCAATGGCAGCCGCAGCCGGCAGTGTGGGCATCCCACTTCTAGTGTTTCTAGAATCTGGTCACAAGCCCTAGAATGCTCGCCAGCTGACACCACGCTTTACCCAGGGCCCTGGGGAGCGTGTAGGGCAGGGTCGCTAAGCTCCTCCGATATAGAGAGATGGGCGGGGAGGAGGCCCGCTGCACCCCTTCCCGCTGACCCAGGGAGGGCCCCGGTCTCTGAGTGTCTGTCTCCCCATCAGTACACGGGGGAATGAACGTCGCCACTGCGGGGCTCCAGTGAGACCCTGTGATGCTGTTTGTCAAAGTGCCTGGCACACAGCAGGCCTGCTGTGCAGAGCGCCACCTCTTCCAGCTCTCACTTCCCACGCCTCATCACTGCTTTCTGGGATCGCCTGCCAAGAAACCTACCGGCACGAATTCCCTTACCTCAGGATCTCCTCGGGAACCAGTCTGGGACAGGACACAAGGAGAACGTTCACTGAAATGGACGCTAGGCCACAATTCTTGAGTGGCAAAGGTAGGAGTGATGAAACGAGGCAGGCCGGCTCAGGTGCCGCCCCAGCTGCTGGCAGCGGAAGACGAGCAGAAGGGTAAATGTTTAAAAGGACCCCAGACATTGGCTTGCAGACCAGCAGGCCAAATATAGGGACCGCATCACCTGGTGTGAGACCCCTTCACTGGAGTTGCCTCATGGCACCATCTACCTTTGTGGAGCCCTACCTGTTGACACAGGTGCGGCCATCTGCTCAGCTTTGAGGCAGCGCCTGGGGCCCTCGGTCTGGGAAGGTGCTGACTATTAACAGTGAGAAAGACACTCGTCAACAGACTCTCGGAAGATGACCTTCCATGAGATCAAGGTAGTGTTTACCTTGACGTCTCCTTTCCATTCATATTTAGGACTTAAGCTCCTTTGGTCGGAAGAATGGGGTCGTCGCCGGCGCAGTCCTTGTAGATGGTATCTGGGCGTCTGGACAGAGCTTTGAAGGGTTTAGGAAGGGGCAGAAGGAGGAGGGAAGAAGAACTCTCAACTTCAAAGAAGGGAGACAGTGACTGTGACGAGGCTCAGTAAGAGGCTGATGTGATTTGGGAGTGCTGACAGGTGACTTCTGACCTCCGCCTCGGGCAGCAGCTGGCCCTGCCCACGGTTCACCCTCCTATTGCAGCCAGGGCTGGGACACAGGTTCCTGCCTGGAGCAAATTCATCAAATGGTGCAAGGAAGGCCTTTCTCCCAGTCCTATTATCTTTAAAAATGTACCTACATGGGAAAAGAATGCACATGAGTGACTACAAAGGTTTCAGGTGCCGCTGTCTATGCCTAAGGGTGTTCAGTTTATTCTCACGCAAAGTGGACAAGCTGGTCACTAACCCCTGTCTCCCCTTCCACAGGGGATCCCGAGCCCTTCACAGTTCTCCCTGGACTGCCGGGTAGTTGTCCTGTCATCTCAGTGGAGTTCCCATGGCCCCTTTCCGCTGGTGTGCTCACACCCACGTCATCCTCAGGCCTGTGCCAGGGCTGGTTCCAGGAAGACTGGCCGGATTTCACTCGCTGTCCTCTCTTCTATGGGGGAGGCTTGGGGAAGGCATGGTACCTAGGAACCTGGTCAGCTCTGAGCTTCTCATTGACTTTTGTATTTTCCCTTGAAATCCTGATAGAAATATCAGGATTTTTTGTTGCCAATCATCTGCAAAAGTGAGTGTGTGGTGGCTGCATTAGGGCCGACAGGGCATGTTTCTGGCTCTCTCCTCACCCTGGATGTTGCCTCATTACAGAACATAATTGGAAGATGGAATCCGTCCTCCTAGGAAATTCCCAAGAGTCAGGAAACACATCTTAATAGCCTAAATCACTTCCTGTAGGACAGTGTTTCCCAAACTTTTGACATATGTGTACCCCTTCTATAATTTTTGTAACGCTGAGTACCCCTCATCAAAAAAAAATGGATGTATTTTAATAACAATAAAAATATATTTATTTTTTATTTTTTTGGTGCATACACAAAATAATAATAAATGAAAAATAAAATTATTCATAATAAAATGTAAATAAAAGTTATATTATAAATAACATTTCTTTGGATCAATGAGAAGGATGAAATTGACTTGACTCATGAGAACATAGATTTAGGCACAGTTAAGCATGGTGCAGTGCATATCCCTACCAAACTCCGGTGCAAAGCGTACCCCCACCAAACTCTTCCCGTACCCCTGGGGGTACATGTACCTCACTTTGGGAAACACTGCTGTAGGAGATGGAGCATCTAATTATGTCCTTCGATTGCTAGTGGGAGTGAACATTTTTTCCACCTTATTTACTAATTACAGGTATTCTTGTGAAAATGTTTACTCATCATTCTGCCCAGTTATTTGACAACTATGTGACGTGTTTCTTATCTATGTATGTGGATGTCTATGTAATATGGATACGTTCTGTCATTTTTTTGTGTCATCCTTCCCCTAGTGTGAGCTGGGATTACTAGGCCTGCCAGACTCTCGCCTTTCAGTTCCTCAGGGATTCATCTGCCTGCTGTGCATTGCTTAAAGCAACTATTGAAGGCCTGAAGCAAGTCAAACCCATCATTTCTCAATTGAGTTCAAATGTCCTTGTCCAGAGAATAGAGACACTGGGAGATAATGCCTCCTGGAACTGTCTTCTCAGATGCCCATTTGGGAACTTTCTAAATAATATCAATACTCTTCTATAGCCTTGTTTATATTTACTAATTATATTTCCTTTTAGAAAAAAAAACACATACACACCCATAATCCACCCATTTTTCATGTGCGGGTTCAATTTAATATTCAGCACTGAGGATCAGTAATTACTCTATATACTAGTAGAAATCCTGTACTGAGAAGATTATATTAGAAAAACAAATGCAAGTGAGGCTTTTGAATAAAACTCATGGCAATCTATATATAAAATTGGGTGTGAAAAGTAACGTCACCTTGTTGAAAAACGATTAGGAATTGGAACTTCACGCATAATAATCTCCCTTTTGTCCAGCCTCGTGTTTTTCTTCAGTGAATAATATACTCCCATGTGAGCTGTGTTTTATCTGGGATGTGTTTAGTACTTGTGAAAAGCAGTGGATTGAGAAGCCAAGGTGAAGATTTGAAGTCAGATCAAAGAGGACTGAGTGGAGGACAGAATAGACCTGCGGAGGGAATGGCCCGACACACAGGGAGCTGGGGCGAGAGGGCAGCTTTGTTCCCAAGGTTTTTCTGGAACTCTGGCCTTTCTGAGGTCTAGGTAACCCGGGATTCTGGGTATATCCTAGAATCTTCCTAAGAAATCTCTCTTTTGGGATAAATTAGTTTGCAGGCAATTCTTTTCCTCTTACCTCTGGTTCCAGTGGAAATGTGGGAACGTGCTATGTGACTTTCTTTCTTATCATGTGAGGCACTAGAGTATGAAAGTCTCAGGGTAGGTCCTAGCCCTCTGTCCTTGAGAACATTATATAACCTTCATTTACGCAATGATATTTTTTTTAAAAGCTTCCCTCATTGGTATGAAGACTATATGGGCTATATATGAAAAGTGCCTATCTATAATAATAAAAGCATAGGTGGCCCTCATGCCCTCGAGCCCTTGCATTAGCCACCACAAGATGGCCTGCAAGGGAGGGCAGTTAGGGGTGACCAGGTCGGGAGGGGAGGGCAGTTGGGGTTGACCAGGCATCAATCAGGCCTGCAGGGCAGCGATTAGGAGGTGATCAGGCCTGCAGGCAGTCCAGTAGTTAGGAGCCAGCAGTTCTGGATTGTGAGGGGATGTCTGAGGGTCCCAGGTTGGAGAGGGTACAGGCCAGGCTGAGGGACATCCCCCACCCCTGTGCATGAATTTCATGCACCAGGCCTCCAGTAAAGTATGAAATGCTATATAAAGCCATTTGATATCGTTTTGTCCTGATAACAACCCTGAGCGTTTTGTAAGGAAAACACTCCCTACCCAGCTATTTTCTGGATGAGGACTCGGGTACAGATGCGAGGCCCAACCCTGGTGGGGTTCCAGAGGGCAATGTAGGCAGTGAGCATGGCTGAAGGAATCTGGGGCTTTCTTTCTTGAGAAAACACAAAGCTAAAGAGTAAGTTATAGGGGAGGGGGTGGTGCCCAAGGCCCCCATCAGATCACTATAAAGCTGAGGCTAAGACCCAGAGCATTTCAAAAACGTTCCAGTGGACAACCTGGCCAGGGGTTCCCACTGTGTGCATTAGTGCATTTACTGACAAGGTTGGAGTGTGCCATCTTGTTCTTTGATTTCTATTTACTCTATTTCCTCTCTGTTGCTCTTTCCTGTCTTCTTGGAGGGGTCTGCAGACCAGGAGCAGACAATGAATGGAGCTGCCACCTGCAGGGGGCCCCTCCGAACATGGGTCAGTGTGAAGGTTGGACGCACCTCAGATTTTTATGTTTCAAAGTAAAGACAGAATGCCAATCTCCACCCCCCCTTTCCCTCTCCAGCTAAGTTCATTGGCTGATGTGGAAGGCTCTTCTTCATTGTAGTGAAAGAATGGTTTTAGTTGAATCAATGCTGTCAGTTCTAGTTTTCCGCTTGTGTGGGAAAATGTTATTTGGGCAAATTCTTTGAACTCATTCCATCAAACTAAATATTCCTAGAAATTCCACAAAATGATTTATTTCCTCTTTATACACTGGACGGGAGCCGGCGTCCTCACCACAGATCAGATGCTGTACTGAAAACGCCATGCCTCTTAGGCTTGGAATGAAGCCGACCCCGATGGTTAAAGCTGACGCCCAGGTTTTGCTTGTGCATTTTAGGTTGTTGGTGCCCTTTGGCCCAGTTTGTTGCTGTGCGGTCACCACACTCACATGCGTTAGGGACGCGAGGCACGTGTGCATCGGTGGTGTGCGGGAGGCACGGGTAGAAGGTGAGCTTTCTCCTTCCTTCCAGTGAGTTAGCTCAATAAGGGATTAGAACCTTCTCCAAAAGTGCAGCGATAACGTTCAATAACACGGGTTCATTTGTCCGAGTTGCCCACCAGTTAGCATTACTGTCGGTCATTCATAACGTGAGTGGTCAGTGCCCTTCCCGGGGCCCGGGAAAATTACTCAAGGGGCCAGACCTTCTGATCACATGGGGCAAGAGCTGTTCGTTTATAGACCCACTAAATACATAAAGTAATCCAGAGGAAAATGCTGCAGGTCTATCACTCTTTAATTATTTACTTTGGCGGATCGTGGTCTACCTGAGCTGGGCCAGAAGAGCCTTCTACACCGGACCACCACCAGGCAGGGACCGAGTCTGGCCTCAGAGAATGAGATGCATAGAGAACAAAGTCTGACTGAGTTTGCAGAGACAGTGTTAACCCCCAGGCTTCCAGGTTTAGAAGCCAATAAACATCCCTTTTCCCTAAGCCAATCTGAGGTGGTTTCTCTGCCATTTACAACCTAATAAAATAAACAACAGCCCTGCAGGAGGTGAGAGGAGGAGAGATCGATCGCCCTGGGGAGCTGCTAGGAGAGACTGTGGAAAGGTGGGCTCTTCTGGTCTTGGCAGGTCACAGAAGAAGGAGGGATGTGGACAGAGAGGTGTGCAGGGGGAGAGGGAGCGCTCTTGGCTGCAAAACCAGAGGAACCGTGTATGACCCTCTTCTGCAATGTGTCCGCTGGTAAAAGGTCTCCACTTGGTGAAGAGGAAAAGGAACTACAATTTGGCTCTCTAGGAAAAAGACTTAAAGACTGAGCAAGAAAATGTGACCCATGCTGGTGCCGGTTTTGGTTAAGCTTTCACAGAGGAGATAAGAAACAGCCCAGGGCTGATAATAGCCGAGCACCCGTACCCGTACCCAGCGTGCTGAGAACTCGTGGTATACATTTACTCCTAAGCAGGGCATCAAACCCCAACCAAGCGGGAACTTCTCTGAACTGAGAGGTGGTTGAAGGCTGTTACTGAAAGAATGCCTGGTGTGTTTACATTTCAGTGCAAGGTAGCCCTCTCTGAGCCTGGAGACTGAGAAAGCGATCAATAATGCCCCTCAACTTGCTACAGGTTCACACCAGGTCACCGTGTCACTAATAATTCCCTCACCGGGAGGATTTATGGTGCCTGCCACTGCCATTTGTTTTATGCCAAGAGCAATAAGCCTCCTTGCCGCCTCTGCTCTGCTGATGGTATCTTCACCCCATACCCCGTGATGTGGTCAGAAGACACTGCCCGGCTAGGTCTACCTGCAAACCAGCTTCCCCTCCCCCGCTTGAGGTCAGAAACTACGGGGGCGTGCAGGCCACCCCGGAGGCCACTGAGAACTGTCAGTGTGTGTTCGGTTTACTTTTTCATAGAGCAAAGCAAATGTAGTTCAAAATGGTCTCTGCCATTATGAAAGCCTCATATTAACGGCTATTCGGAGGGGGTTTGCTTTGTTTTAACACAGAAGCACTCTGAGAGGCAGAGGCCGCGGGAGGAGCCCACTCGGGTGCTGTTTTTCCTGGTTGACCGCAGACACTCAATCAACACCTGATAAAGGGACCCACCAAATCTGCTCCCAGGACCCTCCAGGACAGAGGCAGCCTGTCGTGTATTGCACTGATGCCGGAATTATATTCACTCTTGGGTGACACTGAAGTGGACGCAAACATGATTGAGGTGCTTGCTCTGAATTTGTGGGGAAGGGATGCAAAGAACAAGAGAAGCTGCAGGGTAAGTGGAATGCGTCCTATTCCTTTAGGAAGCAAAGGTGCATCAGGAGTGGGAAAGGTGAGGGGCTCACTTGTGGGGGGGGAGGAAGCAAGTGATGTGGGGTATTTTATAGCCCTTGCGGGGACACAAACACACATACACACACACACAATCAGACACAGGCACACAATCACACAGGCACACACTAAGGGACACACAGGCACACTCGCGGGTGCATTCTCTAATGTTCTTCCATGCCAGAGCAGGCTCATTTTATAGGAGCTTTTCGCATGCATGACCCGGTCAGTCTTGCAACAACCCACACAGGACAGAGGTTGGGTACCGCTCTCCACTTTATAGAGTCTGGACTTTGAGACCTTTCTCCCCAATAATGTGCATCCATTCTTTTCTTTATTAGCCAAAGTGGTTTCTCTAAACCACCTGATTTTATAGCCTGTGGCAGGAAGACTTCTAAGAAGGCCCCCAAGACTCCGATGCCTTGATGGGTGGGCCTGTATAAACCTCTCCTTGAGTGTGGACAGATGGACGGGGCCTGGGATGCGTCAGTGGCTCCTTTGATCAGGTTACACTCTGTGAGGCTCCGTCATCATGCCCATAGAGAGAGGCACTCCAGCTGGTGTGACAGGGCCACGGGGCTGAGACCTCAGGGCAGCTTCCAGGAGCTGCAGGGAACTGAATCCTATCACCAACCTGGACGAGTGTGCAAGGGACCCCAAGCCCCACAAGGGGACCCAGGGCCCAGCAAGAGGACCCAGAGCTGAGCAAGAGCCACAGCCCAGCAAGGGACCAGAGCCCAGCAAGGGACTCAGAGCTCAACAAAGGACTCAGAGCTCAACAAGGGACCCAGAGCTCAGCAAGGGACCCGGAGCCCAGCAAGGGATCCGGAGCCCAGCAAGGAACCCAGGGCCCAGCAAGAGGACCCAGAGCTGAGCAAGGGACCCAGAGCCCAGCAAGGGACCCAGAGCCTAGCAAGGGACCCAGACCCCAGCAAGGGACTCAGAGCTCAGTAAGGGACCCAGAGCTTAGCAAGAGCCACAGCCCAGCCCACCTCAGCTACAGCCTTGAGATACCCTGAGCTGAGAGCCAGGTAAGCCAATGTCTGACCCTCTGACTGAAATGCTAACTGGGTGGTGTTTGAAGGCACCGAGTTTGTGATCATTGGTTGCACACAATAGAAAATTAATACAGAGGACATCTTCTATGATTTTGATCCATTTCTCTTGTTTCTTCACATCTAATCATTTGTTTTCAATTCACCACGTCAAATCTAGGCATTTCTTGAAATGTGTGCTCATGTCTAGTTTCCTTGTGCAGCAGTTTGGGGTCAAAATATTTAAACTTCCATCCTTTGGCTCCCTATAGAAGGCTGCCCTTCCTGAGACCCTGGGGGTGGAGCCACCATCCATATTCCTCTAACAAGGCACCAGGATGAATGAGAGGAAACGCAAGAGCCTCGGAGGCCTGAATCTGGCTGGGACAACAGGAGGCTGGGGCAGGCCAGGCGGGGCCCTGTCTACTGCTGATATCTCCATGTTGCCAGTACAAATCCAGAGACCCACGTTTCCCCAGCGGCCAGCAGGGCGTGGAATGTCTTCCGACTCTGAGAGAAGCCCGGTTTCCTCACAGTCAGGCCCAGCACACAGGCCCCGACCCCATGAGTCAGTCTAGGACAAGCATTGGCCAGATCAAATCCTTAACGTTCATCTGTGGGAAAATGCAAGGATCTCTGATGAGGATAAAGTTCTGTTTTCCACAGACACAGAAGTCAGTGGGCTTGCCTCTATTTCTGCCTGTGTCAGGCCTGGATGGATTGGCCAGGCTCCCCTTCGTGTGTGTGTGTGTGTGTGTGTGTGTGTGTGTGTGTGTGTGTGTGTGATCTGGAAGCTGTATTACTATTCAGTAGTACAATGAGTGCAGAATTGGGGCAAAGGCAAATGGGGAAAACAATGGTAGGGCTTAAGAAAGAAATAATTGCAAGTGTCAGATCTGGCTACAGAGCGTGGCATGGTGAAATCAACAATTAGCACAATTTTAAAGCATGAAGAGGCCATCAAGAGTGCTGAGGTTACTAAGGGTGTTGCTAAGGGTACATTTCATTTCCTTTATGTTAAATTTTCATTACATAGCACGACCTTTTTGTTTTTAAAGTGCTTGTTTACAGCTTCAACAGTACATTAGACATGAACTGTATATAAAAAAAGCCAAAACAGGGAATTATTTGGGGGTCTATAACAGATTAATTCAATTTACACTGCTTCTAACGGGGATACTAGTAAATGATTCGGTTTCTAAAACATCGCTTCTCGAACAGCCTTTGGAACACATTAAGTTCCAGAACGAGGTTCCACTTAGCTACTAACGTTGAACGTATGCTCACCCTGTGACCCAGCAAGGGGCGTGCATGCATAGGAACGTTCGCACAAGATCAATCACAGCGGTATTGCTGATGACAGCCCCAGCCTGGGAGCAGCCGCCCCTAGGCTGCAGAAAGGACAAGTGCACGGTGGTCTCTGAAGACCAGGGAAGACTGACCAGCAATGAGAACAAATGTCACCTACAAGCAACAGCACCGATGGGTCTCACGCCCGTGAGCAGGCCACAGCTAATCTGAAAAGAATACACACTGTGCAGTTCCTTTTCCACAGAGTCTGCATAGAAGGTCTTCCTCTCTGGGGGGAAACCATCTTTGGTGTCAGGCAGGCATGGTTGCCTTGGGGAAGGAGACACAGGATGAGACTTGGAAGGCACAGGAGAGCTTCTGGGATTCTGCTGCTCTTCCGCGTCTTGGTCCATGTACTTATCCCACAGATGTTTGCAATTGGAGAACCTTCATTGAGCTGGATGCTTACGAGTTGCACACTTTTCTGCACTTATATGTGTTAATTAAAAGTATTTTTTAAAAGTTGACACTGTCATTTTTTTATCTGCATGTTCTATACTAGGACAACTAAAACGTCTGAAACCATGTTTAATGCATAAAAATTATGAGTAAACAACTCCATGGGGATGCATGAGGCAGGCACATGCCCTCAGTGACCTAATACCCAGGCTCTCGCAGCACCCACAGGCCGCACTGGCCATCTGAGCAGTAAGAAGCCGTGGGCAAGTCTGCCGATGACCACCGTCCATCATCTGCTGTGAGGGCCTCGGGTATGCTAGCCCTCCTACAGGGAAACACCACTTCTCAGAGGTCCTGCACTTCTAGGGAGAGAGTAAGCAGAGGAGGACACGCAGAGAGAAAACTGGCAGACAGAGGAAGCCCTGTGCACGTGAAAATTCTTACTGACCTTCTGCCTGCTTTTTTAAAAACCAAGATTATATTTCTGTTATATCTGGCAGCATAGTTAATAGATTCTGTCGATATTTTCTCTCCTGTTAAGGTGCATTTTTACTGATACACTCGGGGCCGTAAGCAATTCAAGTCTCTAAGTCTCATGAATGTATCACTTTTGTTTCATGAACAATGCAGCTGTTATCAGCATTCTGCCCCTTGAATCAAGGACTATTGTTTTATTATAAGCGCTGTGAAAACAGCAAAGGGGGCGGGAAGTGGTAAGACAAAACAACACACAACAGAAATTGGACGGACACGTAGGTTATTCAGAAATATTATCGAAATATAGGAGACACTCATTCCCGGTGGGTTGAAGACTGCATTGGTCAATGGCTGGTGGAAGCCCAGTTCATTCTGAACGACAGCAGGTGCTAAAACAATGAGAAGTGACCTCCTTTGCACCTGGCTGACAAAAGCTGCCTCTGTGTTTGTGGGAAAAGGCAGGATAATAATAATCATCGAAAACATCCTGCCTCTGGCCAGTTCCTTTTTATTTTTTTTTTTCTCACACAGGGCAGTTTTATTTATAGATAATAAGGACGCTTCTGAGAAACACACACACACACACACACACACACACACACGCTCATTTCCCAGTGGAAGTGATGTTTATTTGACGTAAAATAGCTTTGGGGTTTGTATCATCTGTTTTCTTTGGAATTCCATCCAGAATGTGATGCACAGCTTGCTCATATCCCTTTGAATTCAGTCGACTAGCATTTTCTCAATGAACCCCATCAACGAAGACTCATTTCCCGGCCCAAGTCCCCTTTGCTGTATTGTGATGGGCTGGAGGGAAGCCAAGCTGGACAGCCACACTCCACCAGGCGGGCAGCTACCAGCTGTGGGAGCCGTTGTTGCTAAGCCGGTGTCTGTGTTGTGAGCGCCCAGCTGCACATCCTGCGGGGAGCAGATCTTGGACACCTGGGGTACCTCCCAAGATTTCTCTGAACCCACATACTAGGAATCCCGCTAATTGAGATGTGAATTTTGAGCAGACCCCCTGGGCAACCTGAGCAGCTTAGGGGACCAGCTGCCGCACAATAGCATGTGGGCTCTAATTTGTGCCAAGAGCTCTGCATACATTATTCATCTAATCCTTATGTCAGTCCTTCGAGGTGAGTGGAACTGTCCCTATCACAACTTGTAACCTGTCCTGGACATTGACGGGTTGGTTAGAAAGACTGTGAATGTCACGTGTTTGAACACCAAAGATCTACCGATGTTCACGTTAATAATGCCGAGTTAATAAAACCCAGGCTTTATTTGTTTCCAGCTACATGCGGAAATGTAAGCAGCAGTGTCTCACCCATTTGCTTTGGTACAGACACTCACCAGACCCAAAAGGCAGGGTGCTACAGCAGAGAGCTTCACATCTGGCATTTTAGAGCACACCTCTTATGTAGAGTGGTATTTTTATCCTTAGAAGCCCAGAAAATGCTTCTCACGTGTGAGTTCAGAGGAGAGGGCCTGCAAATTCTATTTGAACCGCACACCTTTTCCTTTTGATCGAGCCTGCCTTCGCTATCCACGGTGCCCCAGGCCTACCAGAGGATGGAGGAGGAGCTGGATCAAAGTCCCTGCCACGTCCTTTTCAGCGTGCCTTGAAGTCCCACGAAGCCTCAATGGGATCACGGCAGTCACTTCTCAGAGTCCGGTACTCACGCTCCTCAATGACCTTACCACAACCTCATTACAGGCTAGGTAAACTCATCTTTGGAAGACTCCGCTCCTTACTGCATTCGGGGAGGAATACGAGAAAACCATCAACAGTGCTCAAGCACTGAGTTTCCAGTAAAACGTTTCAGAAACTAAATCCCCCAAATACTACATACACGGGTCATATTCTCCGGGGTTCCAGTACATGGCAACTTAAAAACCAGCCAAGGAGCCACCCCACACTTTGAGTGGCAAGCACGTGTTCTCCTTGTGTAGAGACGGACTTGGGTGCAGACATGTCACTGGAGCTGCTTCTAGTCACACTGTTAGGAAAAGCACTGGTTGTCTGACCGTTCGAGTCATCTGAGAGTCCATCCCTCCTAATAAAGTATCCAGTTGTTTTTCAATGAATGGTGGGCTTATAATTTGCCTTATTATGATGCAAACTAGTGCAGGGCGGCATCCAGCATCCTAAGAAAGCTCCAAAAGATGGAAAGAGCCGAAACCGGTTTGGCTCAGTGGATAGAGCGTCGGACTGCGGACTGAAGGGTCCCAGGTTCGATTCCAATCAAGGGGCATGTACCTTGGTTGCGGGCATATCCCCGGTATGGGGTATGCAAGAGGCGGCTGATCGATGATTTTCTCTCATCAATGTTTCTAGCTCTCTCCCTCTCTCTTCCTCTCTGTAAAAAAATCAGTAAAATATATATTTTTAAAAAGATGGAAAGACCATCAAGATGGATGATGTCACTAAGCCACTGAGATAATCAGTTGTGAAACAGCCTCGCCTCTATTCATGCTGTTAAGAGAGATTATAAAACTTCCTTTTGTCTAAGCCCTTGGACACTGGGTGTTGTATTACTTGCCTTTGAAAACATGTTGATGTATAGATGAGTATTCTATTTCCTGGGGGGTTTTGTACTCTGCAGTTGTTTGCTTGTTTTGTACTCTACCCTTTCATCTCACTTCTTAGACTCATGTCTTCTTTTCACCAGAATTATGGGTGAGAATTCTCGGTATTTTGTCTACTTGGTTACTTTCCCCAGGAGAGATATTCCAGAAGGGGGTGGGGTGGGGGTGAGATGAATGTCATTCTGTAATGCAGTGCTATTTCCGAAGGCGATGGCATGAAGTTGTACTAAATTTTTTCGTTAGGTCCCCTCATTTCTACGTGGATGTTCTCACCACGCTCTTCTGGCTGCATGAGTTCCCAATGTGTTCCTGTACGAATTGCAGAGAGTAAGATTTGCAAATAACCCCCCTCGTTACTGAAACAGAAGAAGAACAAAGAAAGCCTTCGGAGCGACTTGCTAAAAAACGAACACCCACGTAGCTTTTTCCACATTTACAGCGCACCTGCGCCCTCGTTAAGCCCCTTTTCATTCGGAAGGGCAGCGTCCCCCTTTGTCCCGTATCCCCAACCAAGTCTGCTCTTGGCCCAGAGCAGATGCCCAGTCCCGTTCTGAGCGGAGGAATGGCTGTTACTCTTCGGGTGGAAAGACTGAGGCAACCACCATCCGAGGCCGTGTCCAGGGCTGCCTATCTGAAAGTAGAGGAGAACGGGACGAGAGCGAGTGGACGGGGCCGCGGCCGGCTCCGATAAATCTCGCTGGGCGGGTCCTCCGCCGGAGGGCTCATCCCTCCGGCTCCTGCGAAGCTTCAACAGCTTATCCATCCGCTGGCTCCCGCTGGGACTGCCTCAGCATCCTTCTGGGCGCGGTTGCCACGGAAACCGCGGAGGGCGGCGCAGGCGCATAGCGCGCAGGGGAGTCGGGGCGGAAGTGCCTGGCCTCCGAGGAAGGGCACTGCGCAGGCGTAGCTTCTCCGTTGCTAGGTTCAGCCTAGCGTCCAGACCCGTGGCCACGGTCTAGTTCCAGTGGATCTGGGCATCGCAGTGAGACCCATCCAATTCCCCTGTCTGTGGTTGAGCATCCCTGGCTGTCACCTTTTCCCTGCCCGGAGTGCGAGGATATTCGCAGGTCCCTGCCCCTCTCTCCGGGGCGTCCACCCCCTGAGCGCCTCTGCCTGCACCCCTTCAGCCAGGCCGGCCTTTAGGAGGGCGACCGAAGAGTTTCCCAGAGGCGCGGGAAAGAGGAAACGTAGCCAGCCATGTCTAGCTTGTAAGTACTGTGCTGCTGGGCCACAGCCTCAGGGTGGGCTTCTGCAAACCAGAAGGTGGCTTGCTCTGCTTCTTTGCTTTTTTCTCCCTTTTCCCACCCTTCCCCCCCGCCTTCTTTTTACATTTTAGCAAATAAAGGTTCTCCTTGGGCCAGATCAGTGGTCGGCGAACTCATTATTCAACAGAGCCAAATATCAACAGTACAGCGATTGACATTTCTTTTGAGAGCCAAATTTTTTTTAAACGTAACCTATGTAGGTAGGTACATTGTTATTAACTTCATTAGGGTACTCCTAAGCTAAAAACTTTTGCTAAAAACTCAAGGGGCCAAAGAGCCGCCTGTGGCTCTTGAGCTGTAGTTTGCCCACCACTGGGCTAGAGTATCAGCTTCTTGTGCACAAGGAACCTAATACACTTAGATCCTCCTCCTCCCCTCTCCCCTCGTACCACCTCTTCCTAGCCCTCTGCAGCGCCCCCTAGATCCTGCTGGTGTGTTTTGTAGGAAGCAGAACCTTCAGAACCTCAGTACATTGCCTGCTTTTTACAGTATTTCAAAGGAATATGTGGATGCTTTGTGGAAACACCCAGGCCCCCCAATATGAAGTCAGGAAAGATTGTTCCCCTTGGCTTTTCCCAAGGACACCAGTCAGGGAGCCCTGAAGAGCACCAGCCTCCGGGGGTCCCACTGCATCAGCACTTGCTCAGCGGCGACTCCCTTGGTCTTCGTAGTGGCCACTTCAAACGTGTATTAGAGTGCTGACTCTGGGTGCTGTGCTAAATGCTTGAAATAGAATCATTTCCAGTCTTCACAACACCCTGATAGGAGCTGCTACTATTATGTCCATTTTACAGATGAGGAAACTTAGGCACAAAAAGCCTAAGCATTCATATACAGAAAGTAGACAGTGCCGACCCAAGAACTACAGCCCCAGCCTGTGCTGTTACTAACCCTTTTTCGAGGCATGGAAATAAGAGCAGAGAGACTGAGGGTGGGAGAGATGGGGAGTTCCGTTTCAGACATGTTGAGTTTGACGTGCCAATTAAGGCATCAAATGGAGATCAAATCGGCAGTTGAATACTATTTAAGTCTTGAGTTCAGGAGGGAGGTTCTGTGTGTGAGCTGTTGGGGTATGGGTAGTCTTGTAATGAGGCATGGAGGGAGTGTAGACAGAAGAGGAAAAGGGTCCAAGGACTAAGCGTGGTTCCTGTTTGGTAAGAGGTTGGGAACAAAAGGAGAAACGGAACAAAGGGGTTAAAATCGTGCTCAGTGAGGAAGAAGCGAAATCATGGTGCCTGGAAGCCAGGTGAGGGGGGAAATGTTTCTCAGAGGAGGTAGTAACAGGCTTTTAAATGCTGCTGAGACAAGTCAGAGGAGAACTGGGAAATGAACATTTATTTGGCAGTGCCGAGTCCAATGGTGACCTTGACCTTCAGTGGAGCGATGGAACGGAAAGACTCCCTAGAGTGAGTGCAGGAGAGAATCAGGGAGACGCCGTAGACAGTGAGCACAGCTAAGTTTTTAAGGAATTTTGCTGTAAGGGGGTGGCAGGGAAATCGGACCTGGAGACAGACCTTTGTTAAAAGATATTTTAAAAGATAGGAAACAATAGCCTATTTGTTTGCTGGAGGGAATGGCCCAGTGGCCAAGGAAACAGGATGCTATGGGAGGAGGAGGGAGAAGCAGGTGCCCTCTTGTTGGAGGGGGCACAGGACCAGTCCAGGCCGCGGCTTCTGACAGAGGAGCGTTTATCATGGGGAAAGGGCAGGGCGGAGTCTCGGGAAACTTGCAGCTCAGTGGGTGGGTGCCCCGGAGGGGAGGCCTGGAGAGATGGTGTGGACAGAGAGGCAGTGGGCAGCACCTTCTGATGAAATGAGGTTCAAAGCTGGGGGATGTGGGGGAAGGGAGGGAGAATGGTTTGGAAGGGGCAGTAAGGAGCAAGGAAGGCCTTGATCCAGTTCCTCACCCATGGGGAAAAGGAAGCTTCCCCGAGAAGGCCACTGTGGCCTTAGGGGACAGCCAGGCCTCCCTTCCAAAAAAAAAAAAGCCTCAGGGAATAGTGATAACAGTGGGAGAATTGAAGACTTGTCAATTGTGCACTATAACTTGGTGAGAAGTCCCATTTTGCAGTATTTAGATTTTCTATCCAAGGACGTGGTGTGCCTGAAGATTCATGCCTCCTCCGCCCCGCACCCCTGCTTCCAGTTTAGGAACCCTGCCAGGCTATGGATATTAGGGTCTGGTCTTTCTCAGCTGTCATATGCAGTCTCCTCCACCCGCGGTCCTCCTGACTTCAGTATCTGTAACGTTTCTAGGTCATATGCTCAAGCCTGAAACCAATCATGTACTTACGCAATTCTCAGTAGTCTCCTGGATAAAAATAATTCCTCCCCTTTACAAGGCGCGGTTAAGATTTCCAGAGCACTCCCACATCTGCTCTCCCATCCCGCGGTAATCCTTTGGGGGGGGGGGGGGGGGGGGCCGGGGCCGGCGTCCGTATCCAGCTCGAGGAAGTCAAGGCAAAGGAGGTTAAGTGACCTGCCTGAGAGCAACTACTCAGGAAGCAGGCGCTGATTTTAAACGTGGAGTGCTTTTGCCTTTAAAAACCACTCTGCCATATCCAAGAGAAATAAAAACACACGTTTTTTTCCACGCAAAAACTGCACAGGAATGCTCAAGGCAGCGTCGGTCACAGTAGCCAGAAGGCAGAACGACCCACATGCCCAGCGGCTGATGAACGGATACACACAATGTGCCGCGCCCATGCCGTGGAACGTTAGTCAGCAATAAAAAAGGAATGAAGCACTGAGACAGGCATGGATGAACTCTGAAAACACGGTGCCAGGTCAGGCGCCAGTCACAAAGGGCCACCGATCATCTGATTCCACTGACGTGTAATGTCCAGAACAGACCAGTAGAGCCAAAAATTAGTTGAGTGGTTGTTAGGGGCCAGGGAAAATAGGAATGATGGCAAACAGGGAGTGACTACAAATGGGTATGGGGCAGCCGTGGGCAAACTACGGCCCATGGGCTGGATCCGGCCCGTTTGGCTGTTCTGTCCGGCTGTTCTATCCGGCCCGCGGAGCCGAAAGAGCGGAGGGTTCTCTTGCTCTCCCCTCCGCTCCTTCACCAGCAGCCCAAGATGAGAGTGCCAGCATGGTCAGATTGCTTTTGTTCCGGCCCTCCGGTCCATTTTAAGAACCCATTGTGGCCCTCGAGTCAAAAAGTTTGCCCACCCCTGGTATAGGGTTTCTGTCTGGAGTGATGAAAATGCTCTTAAATGAGGTAAATGTGATGGTTGCACGACTGTGGGAATATACTAAAAACCACTGATTTGTACACTTCAAAAGGGTGAATTTATAGTATGTGAATTCTCCTATATAATAAAAGCCTAATATGCTAAGTGTCTGGTCATCCGTTCAACCAATCAAAGCATAATATGCTAATGATGTGCTAAGGCCACTCAACCTCTCTCTGTGACATGCACTGACTGCTAGGGGGCAGATGCTCTGACCGGTAGGTTAGCTTGCTGCGGGGTCTGGCTGATCAGGACTGAGCGAGACAGGTCATACACGCCCTGGAACCCTCCTGCAGTCCCTTTCCCGCTTCCCATCCAATCCACCCCAATGGGTCCCCATTGGGGGTGGGCCCAGCCAGACCATACCTGTGCATGAATGAATGTTTGGATAGAGACAGCAGGAAGAGTGGCTGGGTTCAGAGCTGGGGACTGGGTTAGGGAAACATCAGGATTCTTGAGGAACGGGAGATGGAGTTCCTGCATGTGAGAGGGGCCCAAGGAGAGATCAGGATTGGTGTGACAGAATATCCTGTAGTCTATGGGTGGAGAAGATCTGTAAGGGGTGCTGGAGGCAGATCTTTTGGGCCTCCTTGATGAGAACAGCAGCTGCAGCCAGAGCCTAGAGGCAAGGCAGAAGTCCCAAACTGTGGGATCAAGCTGTCAAGACAGGTAGGCTATTAGAGATTTCTGGGGGGAGAAGGAATGAGAGAGAGAGAGAGAGAGAGAGAGAGAGAGAGTCTGACCAGAAGGGTGTCCTGGAGTTAGAAAAGCTTGGCAAAAGAGGGAGGGTGATGAGACCTGGTAAGGGCTTAGCTAGGAGAGAAAATTTTGGGATCCAATGATGGAGAAATCCTACCAGTGGAGGCCAGCTGTATGCCTCTGAGACGTGTACTGCTGGGTTCTAACAAGCATTCTTGGAGGTCTCTGGGTAAGGCCTGACCAAACAGATGACTGTCTCTGAACCCCTGGGGCAGGATGTCCAGGTGAGTGGGAGACAGATCTGGAGCTGAAAGATAACTGAGACCTAGATGTTATTTTTAGGGGGGAAAGAGTAGGGGTCTTGATATGAAAGAGGAGAATAGGTTACCATTGGAAGTAGGTTCTTGTTTTTCCAGTTTTGCCCCTTGGTGGACATCCACATGTTTCTTGCAGTTCCTGAGATAGGGTTTCAAAGTAGATAGAGCAGTGGTTACGGGGACAGGTAAAGATGATTATTGAGGCTGTATCTACATTGGGTGAGAGATAGATGAGAGTACAGCTTCCTGTCCAGCTGATGGGGAGACAGATGTCTGAGTTTTCCCCACAGAGGAAGAAAAATCCCTGATGATGGAGACAAGCTGAAAGGTGTAGGGAGGAGAGGTGGATTAAAGGGTATAAGATTCCTTTTTCTAGTTCAGCACTCCAAGCTGAGACGAGAGTAGATACCATGGCGCTACCAATAAGAAGTGACAGATGCATGATTGAGACTGTGTTGCAGTGAAATTGAGAGGGGGAAAAGGGAAGGAAAGTAGTAAAAGCCAGGGACCTGAATGGTTGGATAAGAGGTTAGAGACTGTGAATAGTCTGGTTTAGCTTAAGAAGTGTCCAGCAACCTTGTCCTGCCAGGCTTGGAGAGTGAAGCCTGGGAGAGGGAGAGGGAACAGGCTCCACAGCCTTTTCCAGGCTAGGCCAGCCTCAAGCCCCTGGAGTTTTTAAACTGCCTGCATTCTTCCTAGAGATAGGGGAGATAAGGAGATAAGGCGTTTACAGTTACTGGAATGGCTTGGCTGTTTGGATTAAGAGAGTGAAACTGAGGTAGGTGACTGAGGTTTGGGAAAACTGGGTTTTATGAGGGATGCACAGTAGCCTTGATGGGGTAACGAGGTAGAATGAGAAAAGAGTGAATGGGGGAATTGGAGGTGGCTGATGGCTATGAGACTGATCTGTCAACCCCCAAAATAGAGACGAGGAGGGGACAGGGGTCCCAGCAAATTCAGAGAGGACAGAATGTCAATGAAAAAAAAGGAGATCGGCTTACCGGCCACCACAGTTGGTACCCGAGGCTCTGTCCTGGTGATGTGAGTCTGTGGGGCCCCGTCAGGGCCTTGGGCAGCTTCTTCAGTGGCCAGTCCCATGAGGTCTGGGAGCTCCAAACTGGATCCAGAGGGTGGCCATGCTGGACTGATTGAGGCCAGACCGGAGGGGCCAGAGGACAGTCTGATTTCCAGTGGCCTTCCCACCGCACCTTGGGCAGGGTCCAGGCGGGGATCTCGTGTTTGAGCAGGACTTGGCTCAGTGTTCTTGCTGCCTTTGAAGCTGAGCCCCTGACTTACCCGAGGGAGGACTGGCACTTGGTTTTGGAGAGTGGTGGCTAGGAGCTGGAAGGCCTCTCAATGGGCCTCAGCCTTGGCCTGATCTCGCCTGTTGTTGGATTGGTCTCCTTGTCTCCATTATTAAAGACTTTAAAGGCCGGGTCTTTTTAAGGGGTTTGCGAACCTGAAGTTGTGGTGTATGTAGGGGAGTAAAGGTGGTCAGTAGGCTCAGGAGGAGGAAGTAGTGGAAGTGGGGGGGCAGAGGTGGAAGGTCATACCAGGCGGGGCCTGCGTAGGTGGGTCTTAGTGGTTTAAAAATGGCGGCCATCTACCTGAGACCACAGGGTTGGAGAGGGGCGGAGTTTGTGCACCAAGATGGCAGTGGCCCTGTGGGAACCAGAGAGGGGCGGGACTAGATGGCGCCAGCCACATGGGAATCACATTTAGCTGTTTGGGGCTCAAATTCTCAGGATTAGAATTCTCAGAGACTGGGGAGAAGGCAGCTGCTGGTTCAATTTGAGAAAGATGAGAGTGAGAAGGGAATTCAACCACTTGTGAATACCGTTGTGGAGAGCAAACACAGGGCCGGGGGCGGGGGCGGAGCGCACGGGAGAAGGCATAGTACTCGGGGGAAGGGGGTAGGCGGAAAACGGGACACACGGAAGAAAGGTGGAAAGAAAGGGAGGAAAGCTGACCGCACACACACACACACACACACACACACACACACACACGGGGAGGGGAAGTGGGCTCGGTTAGAATTTTCAGGTAGGAATGCCCCACCCTACAAGGCTGGTCTACTCCAGTAGACTGCGCCAAGGACTTCCGCACTCAGGCGCTGGCACGACCTGGGGGAAAAAATGCTTAGTTAGGGAAGGGGCAAGAGTGAGCCTCTGGAGAGGAATGATAGTTAAAGCAAGGTGGGGAGAGTGGGAATGAGATGGGGAGGGGAATCTCTGAAGCTTCCTTGTCCGGTGGCAAAATTATCTACCGTATTTGCTGGCGTATAAGATGACTTTTTGGCCCTGAAAAATATGCCTCCAAGTGGGGGGTAGTCTTATATGGCGAGTATATAACAAACTCTGTATTTTTTAGTGGAAATGTTAGGGGGTCGTCTTATACGCCCAGTCATCTTATACGCCAGCAAATACGTATTTTTCAGGGCCAAAAAATCGTCTTATACGCCGGCAAATACAGTAGATCTCAGAGGATATCGGAATGCCATTTTACGAGGTGGTTTGGCGGAGCAAAAATGCCGTTTTAAATGAGCTTTTTTGGTCCGAAGTAGCCAGAAAGAACAGGTTCGAGAGGCTGGTGAGAAGACACCTTAGGGGCGTCTGAATTGAGGGGTTTCCGTGACCGGAAAAGCCACCGAGAGAGAAGTTGGGAGAGAGAGACAGGAGCGTCCTTCTATCCCGCCTAGCCAACCTGTAGAAAAAAGAGAGGAGAAAAGGTCTAAGGTCATTACCTGATACCTGTCCCATGGAGTAGACCAGAGTTTTCTCGGCCAGGCGCCTAGGCTTTCGTAGAACGTAGAACATAGAACATAGAACGTGAACGTAGAACGTAAAACTCGTAGCCGAGTAGACAAGAAAACTCCAGGTCAAGAGAACCGGGGTAGGGAGGGAGAAGGGTCCCTGAGGCCCACCGATAAGGAAGCGAAGAGATTCCCACGTGTCCTGGTTCTTGTACGGCGCGGTCCCAGAGATGTTCTGAATGGACCAATCAACTCAGGACCCTGCCACCGAGCAGGGTCACAAAAGATCGTCCGGGTTCACCCGAGTTTCAGCAACATATGATAAATTAATTAAAGAAGGTAGCTGAGACTGGGGGACCAGGACACAGGCTTTTATTGGAGTTGGGTACCCCCGCCGGATGCTTCCAGAGGGAAAGAGGAGGAGATTGGAAGAGACTGGGAGAGGTCGTAAAACACCCAGGGGTCTACTTTTAAGGGGAAGATAGGGGACAGGGCTTTAGGGTACTCAGCACACGCTGATTGGTGGTCAGGGACTTAGAGGCTTAGGAATGGGGGGCTTAGGGTACTTGGCAGGTGCTGATTGGTGGTTCAGAGTTCAGGTATGTCTGCCCACAGGTGGGGTTTGCGTCTGTCCATCAACTGGGGGAAGGGAGGATCTATCATTTTCTTTTTTTAAAAATATATTTTATTGATATTTTACAGAGAGGAAGGGAGAGAGATAGAGAGCTAGAAACATCAATGAGAGAGAAACATCGACCAGCTGCCTCTTGCACACCCCCTACTGGGGATGTGCCCGCAACCAATGTACATGCCCTTGGCCGGAATCGAACCCGGGACCTTTTAGTCCGCAGACCAACGCTCTGCCACTGAGCCAAACCGGTTTCGGCGAATCTATCATTTTCTATGAATTTCTTTCCTATATGCCTGTCCTTTAGATTTCTGTTTTCTCTGGGTGTGTTTCTTGGCCCAAAATCATTTTTGGTCTCTGGATCTCAGCATGTTGACTTGGTCATTGTCATCTAGTCTCTGGGTGTGCGTAGAAAATGCTCTTAATCAGGCGTGTGTCATAAATTGAAACTTATTGGGCATCTGTAGGTGTCTGTGGACATCACCTCCGGTTCTTACGGCTCTGTAGCTGCGTTCAGTTCAGCCCTGTGTTAACTCCTGAGTTCCTGCGATGACCCCCTCCTTGGTCGCAGGGAATGGTTCTTTTGATCTGGCACCGTTTTCTGTTAGTTAAGTGGAATTTCAGAACCAAGTTTAAACAGCATTAGCCTGCAATTTCCTTCTGTAATGAACTGACAAGTTTAGGCTCCACCCTATTTAGTCCACGGAACACATGGGATGAGTTTTCTGTTTCATGTGAACATTTGTTAAGCCCATAGGAATGCGCAGCCCGTGGCCTCGTCAGGTTAGGGAGCGCCTTGGGCCCGCTGCGCCCTCCCCAGTGCTGGAAGCCCGGGCTTCCTCGGACCCTACACAATTTCATGTTCTCCAGGCAGACATTTGATAAGCCTCTGTTTATTCTGACCCACGATGCATCTGGTCCCTGCTCGTTCTGCCTCCTGCCTCCTCTGCTGTTGGCTTGTCTTTTTGAGGCATGACAAGCAGAATTGCCGAGATGTCCCCAACGTTTTGAACAGGCAGGTGACCTTGCTGTTGTTGTTACTGTCCTTTGTGGGCTTGTTTCCGGTAAACAGCACTAGTTTCTGGGCGCACATTATGGGTGGAGTGAAACGTCCTGGGAGAAGGAGATTCTAACTTCCTGACAATCAGCTTCTCTTTCCTGACAAGTTTGCAAAGCGGAGTGCTTTTCCCTGCCATGCTTTTAAAGCATTTCTAAGTTTGGAGAAATCAGGCACTTGAACCCTGTGGCGATAGTGCCAGGGGCAGTATTCAGTATCCAAGCTCCCTGGGACGGGGGCAGGGGAGGAAGTGTGGGGTGTTTGGGGCCATAAATCTGAGTTTTCGTGGTATCTGCCCCATCTAGGCAGAAATCACAGCTGTGCATTAGTGGTGGCGGTGGCTCACTCGTTTCTGGTAGATGCCAAGGTGGGTCCCTTTGAATAGTGGTCTGAGCTTCATCCCAGGCACCTGTGGTCCAACATTGGCCCGGTCACTCAGGAGCAAGCTGTCTCCTTCCCCCAGCCGTGGTGGGAGTGACAGGAGTCCTCTTGGTGGCATGTCGCCATGATGACATGTAGGACAGAGGTGGCACGTTGTCCGAGCTCATTCGGTGGTGCTCACAACTCCTTACTCATAGGAAAGTGTGGAGCACGTGTGAGGAAGGGCAGTCAGCGGGGCCAGAGCAGAGCAGGTGGAGGGGATGCCTAGCAATGACCTTGGGAAGGTCGAGGAGGGGGCCCCCAGTGTAAAAAGGTAGATTGAAGAAGCATGTTTATATCCAACTCCTCTCAAATCACCTCTAAAAATGCAATAAAAGACTTAGAAGGCTATAAACATGCATGAGGGCCAAGAGGACACTGGAGCATTAGACAAGGGATGTCAGGAAAATGGAGGAGGAGGGACAGGAGGCCTGGTGTGAAAGGAGAGGCAGGGCAGAGACCGACAGGGGCCAGCAAGCGGGGAGATAGCAAGCCATGCCTGGGCAGAGCCCTGGGAAGATGGGAGGTGGTCCAGTCCTCCTCAGCCGGGCTGGGCCGGCGGGGACTGGCTGCAGATCCGGATCAGGGACTGTAACCAGAGCAGCACTGGGCTGCCCATCAGGCAGAGAAGGCTTGTGCAGGGGCCTGGGGACGCCAGCCATAGGAGAGGCCAGACCGAGCGCAAGGCGGAGTGAGAGCTCTCAGCCCCCTTCGTGGGCAGATAGACACCTGGACAGACACCAACATTCTCGGGTCCTCTTCTTCCGCAGGAAATGACGAGGATGCTGCCCAGCCGTTCGCCCACAGGTAAAGCCCACTGGTTGATAAGCCCCTTCCCAGACATACTGAACTTCAGTTCTGGTACTTAGATATTCTAAAAGAGCCCAAATCACCTAAAATGTCTTATAAAAACATTTCTGACACGAATGGCAAAGTCCCGACAGGAAGAGAATGACACAATCGGCAGCACAGGAGACTCATGGAGGGACCGGTGACAGGGGTGTGAGTTGAGTCCTGGGAAGCCAACCAGGGATGGTGGTTACAGCTGTAAGTCACTCAGTTTTCACTACTGTGTGATCATCTGCTGGGGGAATAGACTGCAGCTTGTATGCTCATCTCTTGTTGATGGACACTTGAGTTATCTCCAGGTCTTTGCTATTATAAAGAAACTAGGAACCCATTGCAGGAAGATTCCTGCAAGCACACACTGCATAAGCTGCACCCCACCTGCCCTACCCCGCCCCACCCTGCCCATGTTTTCCCTCTGGCAGCTGCCTTGCTTTCAGCTTTTCTTCCCTCTTCCTTCTAAGCTGTCTTCAGTCTTCACTCCTCCCTCCCTCAGCATATGCAAATTAACCACCATCTTTGTTGAGTTAATTTGCATATTTGCTCTGATTTGGCTGTGGGCGTAGGGAAGGTAAGTTAATTAGCATTTTTCTCTTTTATCAGTGTAGATGTTATTGTAGTCATTCTTTTTTAAAAAAATATATTTTATTGATATTTTACAGAGAGGAAGGGAGAGAGATAGAGAGCTAGAAATGTTGATGAGAGAGAAACATCGACCAGCTGCCTCTTGCACACCCCCTACCGGGGATGTGCCCGCAACCAATGTATACATGCCCTTGGCCAGAATCGAACCCGGGACCCTTCAGTCCACAGACCGACGCTCTACCATTGAGCCTAACTGGTTTTGGCATTGTAGTCATTCTTCATGCAGACTTACAACTTACAAGAGTTTCTCTGCAGTGCAATTGTTCCTCCATAGTGAACGCACGTGTTCAATTTTCCAAAAGGATCCTGAGTTATTTTCTAAAGTGGTTGGTCCAATTTATATACCACCAGCTCTATATATGGACAAATCAGTTAACTAGCTTCAACACTGGCTTTATGGATACAGCATATTAATAAAAGACTTTTTAAACTATTGATTTGATGCTAATAATAGAACTTGTCCTATCTAAACATCACATGTAAGTACAAACAGACAGAAATTCTCTAAAGAGCCTTGTGACTACATGCAGTGTTCTGAGCTCACACTTGACAGTATTACCTTTAGTTATTCCAGATGTATGCCTGACAAAGTCATTGTTGCTTATTGCATTATCTGGACTCTCTGTCTTTTCTCAGAATGTACAATGAGATGTGGCATCAGACCCAAGAAGCCCTCAATTGTTTGCTTGATAAAGAGTCTCAGAAGACGGTAGAACCAACCAGAAATCAAGTTTACATCTTCCAAAAGTTAGCCACCTTCTACGTAAAATATGTTCAGATCTTTAGAAACCTGGAGAATGTCTATGACCAGATCGTTCATCCGCAGAAACGGATACTGATCCGGAAAATACTGGATGGGGTGATGGGTCGCATCCTAGAATTGAAGAACGAAATGGTTGACTTGGAATTAACCGAGTTTCACTATTTTGATGATATCTTACAGGATCTAAAGTTGGCTCCTGTAAGTACTCGGCTCTCTTTTCGTATTAGTTTCTTTCGGTTTTAAGTAAGATGTGCAGTCCTGTGACCAATATTCTCCAGGCTGTCTAGACAAATGTGCTCGTTGTTTGTGGTGTTGGAGGTTGAAGCACAGCCCTTCAGTTCCACCACACTACCATGGGCATGGCCTGGGTTTCCTTCCTTTGGAGCACAGTCTTTGGGTCTGTTGGACACTGAGGTTATTGTCGTCTTGTCATCATGATGTCTGTCCAGGCCTGTTGGAATGGAGCAGGCTGACCCCTTCCCAGATATCCTGTGGTGCAAACCCTCCCAGTTTCCATCAGCAGTGTCTATACTCTGTTCCCCAAGGAAATTTCTCTCTTGCTTCTTTTCCATCATCTTCTGGATGAGCAGCCTTGGTTGCTGGTTCCCTATTTCCAGATGGATGCATCTTCTCCATTGTTTGGGTCATTGGTGACTCAGAGGATGTGTGATAGTAGATCTTCAAGCCTTAGGCACCAAATAAGGGCTCCCTCTCCCTCTCTGAGGCTCCATCACCTGTGGCCACAATGCCTTCCTGTGAGCGTTCTGCCCCTGCGACTACCCTCTGACCTTTGCTGCCAGACGCCAGGGTCTTTTCTGACTATCTGGCTGGGTCTTCCAAGGGCCGGTGGACCCCACACTTCAGCTTCATGAGCTCAGGCTTCATTGTGAAAGGAACTATTTCCCTAAAGTAAAGATAAAAGGAGAAGATGTTGCATTTTCTACATGGGGTTTAATGTTTCTTCCTTTTGAAAATATTTGGGCTTCGTTAAAGGTTTTTTTTTTTTTTTCTGGGATAGACTTTCCTAACATTAGTAGTACATTTTATCACAGTGGCCTAAAGAGTGAAGAAAATAACTGAAATGAATGAAAATGCTGAAGATCATTTGAAAACCTTCATGTTTATGGCATTTAGTGATAAGATCTTGAATTAAAGCCTTTTTAGGTCATGTACTTTACTCACCCGCATGAAAATATCAAGAACAACTTAGGATAAACATGAAATAGTCATTCAGTCATATCCAATGATTGAATTTATCAATTTAATTTTAAGTATATTAAATAAATATTCCTAAATTTAAGGAATAAAAAATTTATGTAATTTATATGGCAGATTTGTTTAGTTCATTTCCTTTTTTTCTTACTACTTCCATTAGTACTCTGCTGCCCCTGATTTATGTTCTTGAAGGTCATGGCATTAAGAAGGATGCTAGAACTATTGTGTTTTGAGAGGGATGATGGAGCCACTGGGCATTGAGACAGATAATAGAGCCATTGAACACTGAGAGAGATGATGGAGCCACTGTACATTGAGAGAGATGATGGAGCCACTGTACATTGAGAGAGATGAAGAATACGTGACATCCTCCTGGAAGCCTTCATAGCAGGAAACTATCAACAATGTTTTCTGCCAGTCCTGGAAGATGTGGACTGAGCCATTTGACGACACTGAGATCTAGCTGATTAGAGGGTGCATCCAATATCAGTTGCATGAACTTCAAAAGCAGTGCCCTAATCAAGGAGACACACCAACTTCTGGAAATTTCTGTGGGTACTAGTCCTATATTTCAGGGTGGAAACCAAGACCAACCAGCATCCTCAGTATTTGGGATTCAGTGGCTCTGTCACCTGCATAGCCTGCAGGTCCCCTATGTTTGGGGGCCAGCACCCAACTATTTGGTGGAACCTGTAGAACCAGGAGACTTCCCTAACATGTCTCCAAGTGCAGAAAAACATGTAGGAGGGGAAAGAGGTGAACGAGAGAGAGAGAGAGAGAGAGAGAGAGAGAGAGAGAGAGAGAGAACACAACATTTGGGAAAAGTACACTTGAACATGCTTACTAATAAATAAAATCTTGAAAAAAATCACAACATAAAATAAAAATGTAATCATTCTCCCCTGACTTTTCTTTGTTCCTGGACCACACTCACCCACTGGACCCTAGAAACACATGCTTAATGCACCCCAATATTCCATTTGCCTAAAGGTTTGGTTTTCAAAAACTTTTGCCACCTCCCAAAAGTTCAGGGGATCCCCTTCCACTAAATCCTCAAAAAGACACCTTTCTTTGCTATAATATTTATTTAGGGGAAGGCCTGTTCAAAATTCCTGGTTTGGGCAGAGAGTGTGAGTTCACATCAGAATAGGGAAAAGGAAAGTTAACCCTGAAAATCAGAACTTCAGCTTTCCCCAGCCATCAGAAGGCAGCCAGGAGTCCACGAGTATCCAGACAGTGTTTCTCAATGGGACTGGTCCAGGGCCCACTTAAGCCCTTAAGAATCCTGTACACTCCTAATAATTGAACTCAGACTGCTAAATACTCATTTGACCTCTACTAATTTGAAAATTAGGTAATGTGCATAGTGAAGAATAGAAGTTTACATTTCTTATATAAAAAAACAAGTTTCCTAATAATGCAAATTAATTTTGTAAGTGATTCTTGTAATGGAATAATTTGGATAAAAATAAAACAAGTTATTGGGGAAAAATTGTGATCATTATATCCAAAATGTGATGATGCTAGTAAAATATAATTACTAGGTTTAACTCAAGATCTCTGCAGCTCAAGATTTTGCTATCCTAATTTGCATTATTATTTTAGGTGGACTGAGATGATATTACATTTCTTAAAATAAATTTATTAGTTAATGGAAGCCTAACTGATACGAATTATTGAAATCTTACTGTAATGATTAAACCAAGGAATATGGGTACAACTTCTCCTTTTGACTTTGTGTCTCCTCAAGCAGTAATGAACTCTCCTCACACCACCGACCTCATCATCTCTGAAATGAGGATGGGAAGCCAAGCCTGTCACGTTCTTACTGTATCTTTTACATGGATCTGAGTCCTGGAATTGTGACAAAAATGGTCTTTTGCTTATTTTTTTTTCTCTTTCTCTAGCAACAATTAGATATTCCCATACCCAAGTATTTTTTGAAGGAGAAGTTGGAAGTAATAAAAGGAAGAGAGAAAATCCTTGCTCAGATATTAGCCGAGACTGGATTAAACATGCGTGACATGGTTCGTATATCATTTTAACACACATTATTCTGTAATCTATAAAATCTGCTTTTTGATGCTCCTAACTGAGAAGCAGTTAGATTATTTTTAGTGTGAGGAGAGCAGTACCTTTCTCCCCTTGTCATTCAGTAGAGAAGTTTTTGGTGATTCGTAACCATTATTTGTCAAGGACTTAGAAATGGAGACCAAAACATAAAACGCTGCTGGTTAAATCAGCACCTCTAAAATCATGTAGATATTAATACCGAAGCTGGTTTGGCTCAGTGGTAGCGCGTTGGTCTGCGGACTGAAGGGTCCCAGGTCAGGGCATGTACATTGGTTGCGGGCATATCCCCGGTAGGGGGTGTGCAGGAGGCAACTGGTCGATGTTTCTCTCTCATCGACGTCTCTGGCTCTCTGTCTCTATCCCTTCCTGTCTGTAAAATACCAATAAAACATATATACTTAAAAATAATAATAATAAAATAAAATCATGTAGATTAGCAACTCGGTTTAATTTTTACATCTCAAATTCACCTCGCCTAAGTCAGAAGCTGAATGGTGATCATATAAAACAATAGAGGGCTGAAATAATTTACTCAGAACTCAAAAATGACTACACTGTCTAAAAAGCTGGTTGACCTTTACAACTTCCAAGTTCAAAGCAAACCAGACACTCTTGGCAGCTGTGCCGCCCCTGCCAGTGCAGACCAGGTGCCCAGGATGGCTCCCAGGTGCCGTCTCCCTCCACACAGGCCCCGTTCAGCACTGCCAGCCTGACTCGGGTTCATGCTGAGTGGTGATGGAGTGGGATCGCATGCTCTGGGGTCACCAGCCTTGTGCAGTCTCTCATTTTGAGTAGGCGAGCTTGCTTCCTGGGGCTCCCTCTCCTCCCTCTGTCCCAGCCTATCCAAATGATACTCAATCCCTCAGGAATTCTTTCCATTCCACCCCATCCCTGAGCCCAGAGTACTGGCAAGCAAGCAGAATTAAGGTTGGGCAGGGGAGCAGAGAAGGGAGATTACATGGCACATGCTACAGGAAAACCCTAAAAATTCCTCTTTGCTGTTTCTCCTCCTCCCTTCCCCCCAGGTCCTCTTCCTCTGTGTGGGTCAGCAGCAAGGGGCTCTTCCCTCCCTCAGCATCTAGCCCTGTCACTGCTCAGCTCTGGGTCACAGGTGTTCACTCTCAGCAAGACTCCTGGCTTCTGCCCAGCTGGTGTGGCTCAGTGGTTGAGCATCACCTATGGACCAGGAGGTTACAGTTCAATTCTCAGTCAAGGCACATGCCCAGGTTGCAGGCTCGATCCCCGGTGAGGGATGTGCAGGAGGCAGCCGATCAATGATTCTCTCTCATCACTGATGTTTCTATCTCTCTCTCTCCTTCTCCCTTCCTCTCTGAAATCAATAAGAATATATTTTTTAAAAAGGGGGGGGGGGGTCCTGGCTTCTGGCACCAGACCTGGGCATTTGACTGATGTCCCCATGCCTTCATGGTCTCACTGGACCCCCACTCTCATCTTAAACTGCTTATTTCTGGAAAATATATGCAATATATACCCCAAGAGGAATTCTGATAAATGAAAATTGTTATCCACTTCTACATTCGTTATGCTTAACGTTCACTCTCGAGTAAGCCTCTATCTTTGTCGCATCCACTACTCCCTCCCTTAGAAATAGTCAGTAAGGACTGTAATTATCTTTAGAACAATAGACAGTATGGAATCTAAATGAAATAAATACAATAAGAGCTAACCACCTGCTATCTGCTTGAGTGCTTTTACACACATCTTCTGGCTTCAAGCCTGAATAACATTCATTCCACTCTAACGCGCACTCTTTTGTTATTGAGAACGTGTGCTTGCTGCACATGTGAAGGACGAGAGCTCACAGAACACACAACTCTGGGGGATTATTAGGTGAATTTGCTTCCTCTAAGGAACCAAGCCCTCACTGAGGAGTGGTGACTGCTCTAGAGGCCGGAGGTGCCTCTCCTTCAAATTGGCTCCACCCCGTACTAACCAGGGAATGTGTACAAATTACGTCACTTCTTGGAGCCCCAGGCTTCTTAACGCTTAAGTGGCCACTGCAACACCTGCCCTTGGAGGTTGCTTTGGGAATTTGATGAGGATGGAAAGTGTCTGGCACTTGTAGATGCTCAGTAAATGTCCTTTTGCGAGAGCTTCCTTTTTGAGAGACTTCCTGTTCATACACATGTGCACACACATTCACATAAACACCGTTACACAGAGAAGTGATGGCCTAGGGGGGGGGGGGTGAATTGAAGCAGCCACACTTGGGACCTCTCAGTGCCTTGCACTGTATCCTGCTATCATGGCCATTGCTACCCTGAGGCCTGGACAAGGACTTGGCCTGGGCTTGGGTGTTTTTGATTCCGGTGGCCTCTCCCATCTGCCCCTTCCATGTCTGAGGCTCTGTCCACGCCAGACCACGTGCCCCGCCTCCTCTTCCCTCCCAGGAGAGCCGAAGGCCGAGGGCCAAGCCCACACTGCATACTGCAGGCCTCTGGGGCCCTCTGCAGCCTTGCTCTTACCCCTCTTTCCTCCAAAGCATCACGTTCCCTCCTCTGACTTTGCCTCCCAAGATAGCATGGTACTGTACAAGCCCGTCATGTCTGAATGTTTTGACATGCAAACTTGTAGATACTGGAGGGCATTTCATATGTAAAGTTAACACTCCTCCAGTAATTCTAGCATTAGTTATATTCACCAGATCATTCTATAATGGATTTTAAAGTCAGCATTTTACTTCGCGTGTATTTTATGTTTTAAATTCTCAGGGATGTGTTGGTTTTTTGTTTGTATTAAGTTTTTTAAAATATGTTTTTATTGATTTGAGAGAGAGAGAGAGAGAGGGAGAGAGAGAAATAGAACCATTGATGAGAGAGAGATATATCAATCGGCCGCCTCCTGAGCGCCCCCTACTAGAGAGCAAGCCTGCAACCGGGGCATGTGTCCTGATGGGAGCCAAACCTGTCACCTCTTGGTGCACGAGACAGTGCTCAACCCTGAAGCCACACCAGCTGAGCTAGAGAGGTGTTTTTAATTCATGTTTTTACTATTAAGTTAATGAACATTGATAGCCATTTCAAGTTTCATTAAATCAATTTTATTGGCATTCTTAGTATAATTTGCTGCCAACCAAAAATGTGGAGCTAATTAGTGTTTTGTTTGGAATGGTAGAGGAAAGCTGAAGGGAGGCTTACATGTGGGACCACGGCACGAGTATGGCATATTATCAAAATATACATAAGTCATGGGGAAGGTGATTAGTAGTGAGCGGATGTCACACTCCTTATCAGCAGTTTGGCAACTCTGCAGAGTTGGGCTGGCACAGTAAGCCTGTGATGTTTCGGGGGTCAGTTGGTATAGTTAACATGTTTAAATATTGGTTGATTTCATTTTTTTTCCAGAAATCCTCTGTAAAGAGTTTTTCCCTAGAACAGGCTGTGAAATTAATTCAGATTGCGGAGAGGGCACGGCAAGGTCGCCTTAGAGCACTGTTCATGAAGCAGATCTTCCTTCAAGAAGACAGAGCAAAGCAAGCCAAGCTCCTAGGCGAGACCGAGTTTGACTTGGGGGCAGCGGCACTGCGGATCCAGAAGGTGCGATGGGATGGGGAGGGCTCTCTGCCCGAGGGACCCGGTGTCTGACGGGCCGGGCACGCGGACCAGGGCGCGTTTAGCTCCGAAACCCGGAATTCCAACATCTTACCTTTAGTACAGCCAGCCAAATTTCCAAAAAGATTGGTTTCCTTAACCTGGGGAAACCATGAACCAAGCTTGGTCCTGTTTTTTTAAATTTTATTATAAATAGGTCCAGGCATTTTCTTCACATGTTTTAGAAATCATTGATCATTGTTGGAAAGAATGCTGCTGGAAACTCAGTGAGGATATAAATCCGTAACGAATTTTTAAAATCCATTAGCACATGGACATACAGTGCAGGAGGGGTTGGTGCCCTTCACACAGAGCCCCAGAGACCAGCGCCGTGAGAGGTGCCCTTTTGGAAAGAGGGCCTTAAGGCCTCCTCCCCTCAGTCAGTTTTATGCCAGGTTGTTTTTCAAATACAGACAGACCACGTCGCTTACAGGCAAATGCAAAACGTGGCATGTGACAAGTTAGGAGTAGGCTGGAGAGAGAGGAAGTCTAAGGGCGTGAGCCGGAGCGGGGAGGTCAGACGCTTGCCCCTTATTGTGTTTGAATGGCAGGCAGCAAGGGGCAGGGGATGGGCAGATAAGAGCCTGCCTCCTGTCTGGTTTCTAGGCAGATGGGAAGTTCTAAATCAGCATTTGAATTCACAGCTGAGTTGTGCAATTCAGGGCTACTTTTATATTTCCCCACGCGACTGGCAGAGGTTTTCTTTTGAAACTATGAATTAACACCCTTAGATCTAGTCCCATGCTCCTGCAATCCAGAAGTTTCTCTGGAAGAAACCCAGATAGGGGAATCTCCCAAAAGGACAATTATAGGCCATTCTTTTCCACCCCCAACTTTATTGAAATGTATTTGATATAGAATATTGTGTGCGTTTTAAGATATTGGTCATAATTGGACACACGAATATATTGTAAAACAGTGACCACAGTAAGGTTAATCCACACAGCCTTTGCCTCACCTAATTGCCATTTTTCCTGATAGTGAGAACATTTAAGAGCAGCCCTTTTGGCAGTTTTTAAGGGTACAATACAGTGTCATTAACTCGGTCCCCATGCTGCATATTAGATCCCCTGAACTTTCCACTCAGCTTATGCCTGGAAGTTAGTACCTTAGCCCCCCTTCACCCATGCCCCCCAGCCCAGCCCCTGGCAACTATAAATTTTTAGAACCTATGTGTAAGCGAGATCATACAGTATTTGTCTTTCTCTGTCTGACTTATCTCACTCAGCATAATGCCCTCAAGTTCATCCATGTTGTCTCAAATTGCACTTTTTCTTTCTTTTTGTGGCTGAATAATATTTCATTATATTATAAACCACACTAGAGGCCTAGTGCATGAAATTCGTGCACGGGGGAGGGGGGTGGTTCCTCAGTCCAGCCTGCACCCTCTCCAATCTGGGATCCCTCTCACAATCTGGGACTGCTGGCTCCCAACTATTCGCCTGCCTGCCTGCCTGCCTGATTGCCCTTAACAACTTCTGCCTGCCAGCCTGATCACTCCCTAACCACTCCCCTGCCAGACTGGTTGCCCCCAACTGCCCTCCCCTGCTGGCCTGACCACCCACAACAACTCTCCCCCGCCGGCCACGTGCATTTATATGGTAGAAACAATAGGGTAATGCTCCCTTTTATATTTTTATATACAAAACAAGTAACCATTACTTTGTTTTTAGGTTTGGCGAGGTTTCCATCAAAACAAGAAAACCAAAAGAGAGAGAGAAGATGAGATGGTCTTCCTGGGCATGGTAAGTGTGCTTACACACGCACACGGCATGTGTCCGCCTTTCTGAAAGACAATAGCACCTGTATGGTTTGCGTGTTCCTTAGCCGGTCTTCCTTGAGGGGAGAGAGGAAAGAAAAAATGAACAGCCAGAGACTGACAAAGGTGGAATCGCCTGCACTTGATAGACGCCTGCCTAGCGGGAGGGGAGCAGGGGTCTGTCCCCCCCACACCGGCTCTGTTAGAATCTGGGGGCTCCCCGGATGTGGACGCAGGGGCTGAGCCGCTCACCATATGCTGTTCCGGCTGATGTCAGCAGTGCACTCGTCTTTATTAGTATTTGTGGTGACCAGGTTGCACTGATATGCTGCCTTTGGGGGATAATGACTGAAGCAGACTTGAAAGGGTGTATTAGTTACCTACTGCTGTGTCACAAATTACCGCCAACTGAGCAGCTCTCACACACAGGCGTGTTCTCTCCGTCGTCGCCACGGGTCAGGAGGCTGTGCTTGGCTGGATGCCTCGCGCAGCATCTCCCACGCTGCAGTCAAGGTGACTGCCGGGTTGGGATCCCCAGGGGTACGGGAAGAGTTTGGTGGGGGTACGCGTTGCACCGGAGTTTGGTGGGGATATGCACTGCACTGTGCTTAGCTGCGCCTAATTTTACGTTCTCATGAGTCAAGTCAAGACAGTGTTGTGAGGCGTGAGATGGTCCGGTGTGCAAATAAATGTTATTGATAATATAACTTTTATTTATGTTTTATTGTGAATAATTTTATTTTTCGTTTATTATTATTTTGTGTATGTACAAAAAAAAGAAAAAATAAATATATTTTGATTGTTATTAAAATACATCCTTTTTTGACGAGGGGTACTCAGCGTTACGAAAATTATGGAAGGGGTACACATATGTCAAAAGTTTGGGAAACACTGCTCTACACCATCCTCAACAGACACGCAGATATGAGACGTCATAATAAAAACAATAGATACTTCCAACTGTCGAAGATTTAATCTCAGATAATCTAAATTGAACGTGAAATTTTGTGTTAGCAGCAGTTTTCATTCAGCAATTTCCATTTAGTTTAACCCAGCCTGCATTTGCTGACCATGTACTGCGTTCATGCACCAGAAACTTAGGGAATGGTCAAACAATATTTTTTCCATCTTGAAGCCTAAATATCTTATATTGATCCCACATATAGAATTACGTCTCTTATTATGATTTTTCTGTTTTACTTTGTCATTTGTATCTGCTTAACTCAAATAAAAATGCCTACTAATTTTTCAGCAGTGCAGAGTTTGGACAATATAAAGAGAGTAACTCATCTGTTTTCTATTAAAGGTGACTTTCCCCCCTCTATCTGTGTGTGTGTGTGTGTGTGTGTGTGTGTGTGTGTGTGTGTGATATGCTCATTGAAATTTTACACCATTGTGAAATATATGGATTCAATTTATTAAGAATAGTATCTTCTGCTCACTAGCTGATAACCATAAAAATCCATTACCCCAAATTGAAGAAATGTTTCCAATTGAGTGTATTTTCCACTTTATCACTAATTAAGATATTGTCTGCTTGTTTTAAAGTTTCATTTTTCTCTTATTTCATTTTGTTACATTACGCCAGTGAGGAAACCAGTGACTTATCTGATCAAAACTGTATTTGCATCCGTCAGGGAGGCTGACATGTTTCCAAGGGTGACTATTTAGTAACTGAAACCAGAATTAGAGCAAGAAACATCACTCTGCCATCCTTCCACTCCCGGCCAAATGCTTTTCTTACCATTGTCATATAATTTTTTTTATATTGCCATTTTAAATATTTATATTCTAAAATCTACAAAGGAAAATAAATAGCACTCTAAAAACTCATGTGCAGTTATTTTAATTGGCAGAGGCAATGGGGTGGATCAGGTAGAGGGAAACTTAATGAATGTCATACATTTCATTCTGTGGACCCCTTGGAAATAATCGGTCCTGCAGTCATGGCCATCATATATTCTGTTTTCGCCTGAAGCGATCAGTGTTTGCATTATAATGAACACTGGGGTGGGGGGCGGAGTAGAGAGAGAGAGAACTGTCACCTCGAAATGCATGCATCCGTGGGACCCCCAGAGCGCCGTCAAGGCCTGCTCACTCTCAGATCCTAACGCAAAACAAGCTGGGTGCTAGGTTGCTTTTAGGTCAATGAATTAGACTTATTTCTTATGAACAAATCACCCCAAGCAGGCGCTGGGGCACCCCGGCATGCTCCCTCCAAGGCTTCCTTTGGAAAGGGGGGTGCAACACCCAGTGCTTCCCCAGTCCTCAGCACCCGTGGGCTCCTCTTTGGAAAGGGCTGTCAAAGCTGAAATGAGCCAAGAATCAAAATGAAACGCCTTCATGGTTGCACGTTAATATCAACCAAAAGCCATGGCAAGAGTTGTGCAGGTCAGGCCAAGGGACCCCACCAGTGCACGATCGGGACCGGAGAGGGACCACTGGGGTCCAACCCACCGGTTGGAGCATCTGCCCCCTGGTGGTCAGTGTTCATCATAATGACTGGTCAGATGGTGGAACTACCAGCCAGACACTTAGCATATTAGGCTTTTATTATATGGAGTAGTTGGCTCCAAAGGATGTTTGGTTGTTTCTAGAAAGACATTTACTCTTGATGAACGGGTATGCCATGATTTTGGGATTTCTGTTTTGCTTTGTTTTAGATATATTTTTTTTAATGCAAAAGAGCTATTCCCTAAATGTCGTAGGGGGGAGCCAGCATCTTAGAAATGAGTGGCCTCTTTCTCTCTCGTTGACGTTTCTAACTCTCTAGCTCTCTCCCTTCCTCTCTGTAAAATATCAATAATACATACATATATATATATATATATATATATATATATATATATATATATATTTTTTTTTTTTTTTAAAGAAATGAGTGGCCTCTTCACCCACAGGTGTTGAAGGGTTTGCTCCACTGTGTTGACAAGGAAGCAGGCATCAGGTGGCCAGCCGGGGGCTTTGAACGTTGCCATTCCCCCTGCCCTCCCGGTGAGCCTCTGTCCCGCCTCCTGTAAGAGCAGGACAGAGGAGCTGACAGAGCGTCAGGGGGAATGGCAACGACACCCTTCCAGGAGTGGCGGCTGCTCTTGGTCATCGCGGATCATCAGTGTGTCGTCATGATAACGGGATGGTGTCTACAGTGCCAAGTACCAAGAAGTGTGAGAACTTTTCTGTGTTACAGAACCCGAAACACTTCAAAACAAGTTGTTGCCTCAAATATGCAGGCCACTAGCTTTGAAATGGGAAACACCTCGACCCTTGGGATTCAGGCATTTGCAGTGAAGCTGGAGGGGCGCAGGCCTGAGCCCAGGGCGCCGCCGTGCATCTGGCTGCCAGGGAGGCGCCCCGGGCCCCTAAGGCGGCAGGTGCCGAAACACACACACACACACACACACACACACACACACACACACACCAGCGCCCTGTGTGTGCTGCCCGGAATGGTCCGCAGACCGGGCTGGCGGTGATCCCGGTGCAGGTGTGCGGGTCTCCGACGGGCGGAGAGAGGCCATCAGAGGGTCAGGGGGACCCTGAGTCATCTTTGGGAAATTCAAAAGCCCACCTCAGGAGGTTTTAAAAAAGGAAAAGCCACTGTTTTGTTTTGTTTTTCTGTTAAGTGGGATTTTACAGTCTAGTGACGTGGAAACCATTAGTCTGACTTGGGTGGGTTTTTTTTTTTTTTAATTATTATTCCTCTGCTCTCCTCTTGCCCGGGTCTCAGGTCATCAGCAATTCAGTGGTGAAGGTGTCCTCTCCCTCTTGCCTCCTGATCCCAGGATTCCTACAGGCACATCCTCAAGCAGGAAGTTTGCCCTAATCCAGTGATCTGCAAACTGCGGCTCATGAGCTGTGGTTTGCCATTCTGTTGACTAATGAGTTTGCCCACCACTGCATAAGGCATTACCATTACCCAGAAGTTTTGACTTCAGGTTAAAGACATTAGTGCATTATTTAAATGTTTTTTAAGTGTTTTTTCCCCTAAGGCAGTGGTCGGCAAACTCTTTAGTCAACAGAGAGGCAAACCGCGGCTCCCAAGCTGCATGTGGCTCACAAGACGCAGTTTGCCCACCACTGCCCTAATCCATCTCCACTGAGGCCCGGCAGAGTCCTTTCAAGGAGCATGCAGGGTGGTTGAGGCCGAGAACTCTGGAGCCCACCTGGGCTCACATTCCGACCCCACCACTGACCAGCTGTGTGACCAGCTGGCCCACCTGCGCTCACTTTCCGACCCCACCACTGACCAGCTGTGTGGACTTGGGTGGTGACCTGGCTTCTCGGTGCCGAGACTTCTGCATATACAAATGGGAAATGGCCCTGGCCCCTGCTCATAGGTGTGTGCTATGGACTAAAGACACTGCCCTCTGTAAAGCATTCAAAATAGTCCTGCGAGCTGTACACAGAGAGCACTGGGTAAGTGCAGGCTGATGTTTTTCTTCCAGGGGTTTTAGAACCATGGGTTTAGGTGCTCTTATCACTCATGGTTCAAAAGGCCTATTTAAAAGTTTGCCCTGGTTTAGTTGGTTGGCTGTCGTCCCATGCACTGAGTGAGGGGTTGCTGGTTCAATTCCAGGTCATAACACATGCCCAGGTTTCCGGCTTGATCTCCAGTAGGGTGCATGCAGGAAGCAGCCGATCAATGTATCACTGTCACATCTATGTTTCTCCCTCTCCCTCTCTTTTCCTCTCTCTCTCTCTCTCTAAAAGTCAATTTTTAAAAAATAAAACTAAATATATTTTTAATTGCTGTTTTTACCCGTTGCTCTTAGCCAAGATCAGAAAGGTTAATGCCACGATGTTGGTGAGGTCTGGAAACACAGGCTCCATCAAACTGTCGGGGGGAGAGAGACATGGCAACCTCTTCACGAGGCAGGTCAGCAACACTGAAATTGCAAATGCATGTTTTTTTTTTTTAAAAAAAAAGTCTGATTTACAGTATCCATAAAAAAAATATTTTCAGACAAAATGTTTTAAGCTGTAAGAAACCTGTCAGTGGCGAAACACAGCAAAGCATAGAGGCTAAGAACCGAGATTCTAGAAACAGATGCCTTGAGTCAAAGCCCTAGTCTACCACTGCCCTGCTGTGTGACCCTGGGTAAGTTCCTTGACCTCTCTGTATTTCAGTTTCTTTGTGTTTAAAATGAAAATAATAATGGTACCTACACATAAGGCTATTATAATAAATAAAATAGTTCATACTGGTCAGCCACTTAAAAAGAGTGCTTTGCAACCTGTACGTGCCATTAAAGTGTTTATCTAAAACATTTTCAAAGAAAGTAGGACACAAGAAACAGATTAAGCTTCCTCCACTAATCAATTATAAGCTCAATCAAGCTCTGTTCTAGAACAGCTCCTAATTACGCATATTTTAAAACTACTAAGAACGTTTTAGAAATCTAAATGGACTTAAGAAAATGTTAACCTTTAATAGCTTGGCACCCACTCAAACTGGGGCCTCTTCACTTAAAGACATAACATAACCGGACTGGGCGCAGAGGGCAGAGGAAACCATGGGCTCTGGGTCTCCCTGCAGTCCTGTTTCCGAGGTATACACACAGGTATATAAATACAGACACACTGCTCTAAAATGGGATGATGAGGTAACATGGCTAATTTCCATAAACTAAGGGAATGGAGCCACCGCAGCGCCATTCCCTCCACAGCATGAGGCAGTCATCCCAACGGCAAAGTCAGACAGGAGCGGGGGCGCCCCATGGCCAGAGGAGCTGGGCCCGAGAGCTTCCCAAGGAGCAGCGCTGCCCGCTGTTCCCAGGCCGTCTCTGGGTTGGCCACCGCACGAGCCCCCCCACAAGACGGTCATTTGCTGCACGAGATGCCCCCTCCCGCTCACCGCTCTGGCTTGGCCTTCAGGGACAACAGAGCGCCAGGAAGAAGCGAACCCCCTACACCATGGGCCTCTCCCCAAGGTCGCCCTCATCCAGTCATCTGTTTGCAAGTGCATTTGCAACTGATACATTGAACAGACACCTTCATTTGGACAAATGTCCATTTTCTCTTACTAATTGGAGCACGGATTTTTTTTTTTTAAGACAAAGCCCATGAAACATTAGCTAAGCATTTCAAGTTAATGGACCATGGAGTCCTATTTCCCCCACAAACCCAGGACGCGTCCCCCGGTGTCCTGTTTTTACAGCAGCATCAATTATTAATATGCATATTTCTGCTGACGGAGGCCCTCGCCATCCACGTAGGTTGCGTTATCCGGTTCCAGGTCATTAACTGTGGAAAGCTTGTAAATATAATGGTTTACTCACCCGGGAAGCCTTCATTAAGACGCGTAATTCTACCGCTAATGTATTTCAATACATCGTGTGTTATCTTGCTTCCTATTTCCCCTTAATATTCGTAATTTATTTTTAAATGAGTTGCTGTTTATGCAACGATGAGTTCTCGAATTTGAATTCCGCATGACCGGGGTTGCTGAGGAGGAAAAGATGTTTTAGCCCCAGGGAAAACTGCTCGTTCACATGGGACCCAAAGAGGCGACAACTTTTACACTCAGAAGCAGCTAGAGAAAGAGGCTGCCCGGGACCCCAAGTGTATGTTTGTCGGAGGAGTCTACAGGGAGAAACACACCTGGACACACAGGTGAACAGCACTGGGTGGTATATGTAACAGGAGGAACTCCTAGCGAAGGAGTCGGAAACCCCATGGCTTCTTCATTCATGCAGAATGACTCGGAAATTCACTTAATTCTGAACCTCCGTGTCCTCATCTGTCCAGTGGGATGGCCAGGTCCCCACTTCCACCCCAGAGGTGGATGTGAAACGTGAGTAAAGGACTCTGGTGAATGAACGTGGGGACAGAGTGCAGTCCCACCGGAGCTGGGCGATTTCCCTGTTCCGCTCAGAGGTCACAGAGCAGGAGGAAGTCCGCCACGCAGTGCATGGAGAGCTATTGACAGGACACGCATCAGAGTCACAACTCACTTCTTCATTTTTTAGGGACAAACCGGGAAAAGGCCCTGTTTAAACTACAGTCTGTATATGTACGTCTGGGAAAGAAATGTGCCATAACTCACCATAAGAAGGAAGTAATTGGTGGGTGGAAGCCATTCGTGTGACTCGTTGATTGAGAATCGTAACATTAATGCAAGACTTCAATTTTACACATTCATCACAGAGGAAGGAAGTTGGGTCCTTGGTGGCAGGGGCCCATTTTAACATAGTGACGAAAGCAATGGCTACAACAGTCCTTGGAGAGACGAGAGAAAAATCTGTAGAAGAATTCTAAGATGTAGGTACTGGGAATGGGAAACATTCCTGGGAGGTGTAAGAATTGGCTACTACTTTATATGATTAAGGAAAGGGAATGCTTATCTCTTTATATTGACACAAAAAGTATCATACAAAGTCCTGCCTTTGATCACCTGTTCAGCGAGGCAATTTAGTTTGTGTTTAAGATTGTTGTTCAAAATGATCCTATAATTTTCATTCTAGATTCAGATTTAAAGTAGTTTTAGCATTCTTTCCTGTCATAACAGTCACATATTCTTACTGTATTAAAAGTAGACAATTGGCTTATTTCCTTAGACTTCCTGATGCATGTTTTTATAAATCTTATATGTGTGATTTTCTTTTCATCTGTCTGACTTGATTTTGTGTCATTAAGTGGACGCTGAATTCCAACAACATCTGGATTGTGGTTTCAAGTTGAGAAATCACTCCCAGGGGTTCATAGGTATTTCTTGGAGGTTGTGAAGTGTGTGCGTGTGCGTGTGCGTGTGTGTGTGTGTGTGTGTGTGTGTGTCTGTGTGTGTACTTGTTACATGCAACTATTTCATTCAATTGGAATTTATTTTAGTATGTGCTGTGAATTGAGTCTTTAAGATGACCGTTTTCTCCCAGTAATTGATTTAAATGTATAGTTTTTATCCATGGAAACAAGACCTTCCATTTTGTCATATGCATTTCACAGCTTTCAAAATGGACTTTACTGTTTTTCTCTTATCCTGGAAATTTCTCTACGAGGGAGCTTCCTAGCTTCCCTGGGTTCCAGGCACTCAATGTTGGTGCCGCCGGTGCAATGACAGCAATCACACTGACCCCCACAGTGACCCCACAGTGAACCTGCGCCAAGCACCCCCACCCATGCCAGGCTCCACACAGGGCTTTCTAGAGAGGGTACCATTCAGTCATCACAGCCTAATGTTGTCCTATCCTAAAGAGGGGGGGACGGAGCCTTCAGAGAGTTGGGGCGTTGTATGACATCACACAGGTAGCAAGAGGCACAGCCCAGACTTAAACCCAGACATTCTGCCCCGAAATCCCAGAGCATGGCTTTGGATCACATAAACTACTAGGCCTTGTTCCCTGCCTCTGCCATGTGCCAGCTGTGTGCATTTGGGAACACTAACTTGACTTTCTGGTTCCATGTCCTCATGTGATAATAGTACCTGCCCGGCAAGACCATGGCAAGGACTATGAGATTGTTTCTGTAGAGGTAGCAAGCGCAAGAGAAGCTCAGGAAATGGTCCCGCTCTGCTGCTTTGATCCCTTTTATAAATTTCTCCTCCTTGTCCTCCTCTTCCTCCTTCCTGTTCCTCATCATTTTGGGCTTTGCAGGACATATAGTCTCCATCACAGCTGTTCAACTAGGACAATCTAAACAACAAAATAATAAAGTGATATTGGGATTATAACCCAAAGTATAAGTGAACTATCCATGAGTCCATATTGATATAAATAAATTATTGAATCATTTAATAAATGTGGAAGAAGAGACCAATCTATTATGCAGAAAAAAATTCAAATAATTTCAGGTCCTCCACCCTCAAGGAAGTGGAATGTAACTCCCACTCCTTAAGCGGGGGCTATGCACAGTGATTTCCTACCAAGGACAGTGTGGAGAGGGTGGGGGAGGGGGGAGTGGTCTTAGAACGGGAAACCTGGAAGATACCACCTGAGCTAGGTGACCCGGGTGAGCAGGTTGATGGTCGGCCCTCTTGATACGACGTGACAAAAATGGCACTGCACCTCTGTGGTCTTCCTCTCAGTGACCCAGGACCCCAGTCTAATCATTACCGGAGAGGGCTGTGTGTCAGTCTAATCGGTTTCATCTATACATCTGTTTATTTTCTTCTTATTTGTTTGAAAACGTTATTCGGAAAGACATCCCTAGGCTTTGCCAGACCGACAGAGGTCTCTGAGGCTCAGGCGTTGTTAAGAGCCAGTGATGGACATGACGGATGATTAGAATGGCTAATTCCTGTACCCCATTCCAGGTCGTCTCATTGTAACCCACAGCCATGTTCCCTTCTGCTTCAGTGCCTTGGCTTATGCTCTTCTCTGTTCCAGGAAGAGAGGTTCCTTTTATGCTCTGACTCAACAGAAATCTTTTGAGCTTAGCTGTGCCCTGGGTTCTGCAGGCTCTTTGACCGTCCCAGACTCTATAGCCTCTTTGGGAAGGAAAGCTCACAGAAGGTGGGCAGTGGGTAGGATGCAGATGACCAATGAGTTGTGGGAGAACCTTCAGGAACAACGGGGTTCTAGTCTTGGATGTACCCAGTGCTGCACTGGGTACATCCGTGGCTCTCTAGGAGAAATGTATGCATATATCGTTTCATTGATACAAGGTTGTGTACATACAATTTATTACTAATAATAAGATGTATGCTCCTCTTTTTGCGAATTTCTCCTGGCCATTGATGCTCACAGAACACTTTCCTTGATGGCCACTGAGGTCTTCTGTGTGTTGTCTGGATGATAAGGATGTTGCATTTGACAAGCGAGTGTAGTTCTGATATGGACGTAGATTGTTATCTTCATGTGCCTTTATAAGATGAAAGTGAGACAACCAAAGGATGCTGCAACTTCAAGCCATCATTTTTAAAAGTTGGACACTCCTTTGCCGAATCAGATTACAGTTTTGGGGGCTGGAAGAATATTTCCTCAACTTCTTGTGCTGGTCACAATGTAGCTAATACAGACACGGCACATTTTTATGTTTATCTGCGTTGTTATTTTCTTAGCACTTAAGTCTAGACAATTCAATAAGAACAATATCCAAAGCCCTGACTTACAACATTTGCTAATTTCTGTAGCCAGCTTCAGGCTCCTACCTGAGTGAACACAGTTGGGAAGGTACACACAGTCACCCATCATCATATGGCACTTTCAACATAGAGAAAGGATGAACATGCATAATGTCAAGCGCATAGGTAATAGTAAAATCCATTGAAAACAGCAAAGAAATTATGAGATTTTTAATATTGATGACTTTAATTTTTAATATAACTGCTTTAATTATACATTTATGAAATTTAGCATTCAAAAATGGCAATTTATCAGCTAGCTTGCAAAATTCCTGAAAATGCATCTATTAGATTTCATGAGCCATTATGGGCTGGCTCCCGCTCACCCCTGAATTGGCCCTTCATTTGCTAAGTGTCCTGGGCTGTATCTCTGAGCTCCTTGGGGCTCAGGATCTCTACCTGTAAACGAGAGCCATGCCCCAGCTCTCCAAGGTGTGATTTCAGGAGCTCCATGCGTGCTTCCCATCTCCAAGTCCCTTTTAGCTCATCCCACCCAAACCCACAACGTAGCACTTCCATAGGTTATTGGCCATTGTTCTAACCTATGTCATGCATCACTCTCATCCCGCCAACTATAATTCTCTAGGGATTTTAAAAAATAGGGGTTAAGTCTGGACATCGTCCTGTACTTTCTCTGACCACACCCTTCAGGATGCTGGACCAGGGCTGAGCATTTGGTTGGTGCTCAGTAGCAAGACATTTGTTGACTTGCTGATCTGCAGGCTTTGGGGAAGAACATTCTGACAATAAGATATAACATCACAGTGAATGTCTGGGTCAGCAGATAATTTCCTTTTTGGGAGGTCTCTAACAATGGAACAGAGTTTTCAGGGCTAATGTTGGATTTTTCTTGAAATCAGAGCACTCACACTCTCTTTACAGTTTTTGGCATGCTCCAAATACTTTCTTACTCTACAGTCTTTGTTCTCCCACTAACCAAGAAGATTCAGAAAAAGTTTGCTTTTTATAGTTTGGGTGATTTTTTTAAGGTTTACTGAATATGCACTTTTTTCAAGCTAACTTACATCTCCCATTGGATTCTGGTTAATGGTGTGGAGTGAGCACACCATCTTTCCTCCCCGGGACAGTGATTCACATTGACAAATGTTCCTGCCAAATCTGATTCTTGTGTTCTACATGTATGTCTATGTGCCTTTGGTAAGACAGCATTGAAGATATTGGGATAATTCCCCAGTGTCTGATATTTTCCACCAGCTTTGTGACCTTTATGATCTCGACCCTTTTTGCTTGCATTTTCAGCATCCACCTCCTCTGTTTAATGAAGTCAGCACTACAGTAATCGAGGCTGAAAAGGTGACCCACATGCGAGATGAACTGCAGATAAAACATGAAGAGAACTATAAGCAAGCCAAGGGCACCATCAAGGACAACCTGGCGTTAGTAGAAGGTGCAGACATCAAGGAGAACCTCCGAGACCAGATCCGGCGCTGGATCATCGAATGCAGGTGAGCACAAGTGGCGTAGAGACCATGTCGGACTGTCTCTTCCATCGCAGTTGAGGGTCTTGCATGTTTTCAGCACAGGAGCATGTTGATGTAGCTTCACGAAGATTTTTGGCTCCATTGTAGAAGAGTGAAATGTCAAGGTTACGAATTCAGGAACTAATTTTTTGTAAGGCAGTTGCCGCTGTCTTTTTCTTTAAACAGTTTCTATAATGCTTCCCTGACCCTTTGGACTTGAACATCATGTGCCCCGCCCCCATTCCTCCTCCAAGCAGTGTGGAGCCTTGCTTTGGGATAAATAGCTGAGTGACCTGTGTGAGTAACTTCTCTGTGGTCAGTTTCCTGGTCTGGAACAGGAGGACAAGGCTCGTACCACATCATGACGACGTTAGGAAATGCAGAGCACTTAGACCTCTCCATGTAGATCATTGTTATTCTATTATATTGTGGCTGCCTGCTTATTCACACATCTGGCCTGAGAACGGAATGGTACATACAAGCCCAGTATTTGCAGTGAATGGTGTGGGCTACAGTGTCACAGTCTTTCATTCTCATCCAATTACATAATGGTGTCCCGGAGGAAATATAATCTTAGGATGACTTGTGGGATCATGGAAATTTAGGGAGAAAGGCATTGTTTCAAAGGAATTGTCTTCCGATTAAATCTTGTGGGATTATCATTAAAACCCTCATTTTCATAGTTAATGAGGATGACATGCCCAATGTTCATGAACTTCTGCCATCAAGGACGCTCCTCCCTTCTTCCGGGACTTCAGAGACTAGGTGTCCACAGAAATGTTTTCTATCAATGGCATCATGCTTTAGTTTTATTTAGACATTTTTTTTCTTTTTTTAATATATTTTATTGATATTTTACAGAGAGGAAGGGAGAGAGATAGAGAGCTAGAAATGTCGATGAGAGAGAAACATCGACCAGCTGCCTCTTGCACACCCCCCACCAGGGATGTGCCCGCAACCAATGTACATGCCCTTGACCGGAATCGAACCTGGGACCTTTCAGTCCACAGACCGATGCTCTACCACTGAGCCAAACCGGTTTCGGCTAGACATTTTTTAAACTTATCTTTCTTGTTGAAAGTATTACAGATGTCCTCCTTCCCCTCCCCGCCCCCCATTGGCCCTCCTCCTTCTCACTTCCTTCCTCTCCTCAGGCCTTCAGCCCACTATTGTCTGTGTCCATGGGTTATTCATTTATGCACATAAGTTCTTTGGTTGATCTCTTGCCTCCTATCTTCCCATTCCCTCTGAGGATCATCAGTCTATTGCATGCTTTCATGTCTCTAGATCTGTTTTGTTTGTTGGTTTATTTGTTCATTGGGTTCCACATACACATGAGATCATGTGATACTTGTCTTTCTCTGAGTGACTTATTTCACTTAACATGTACTCTCCAGGTCCCTTCAGGCTGTCTCAAAGGTGAAAGATCCTTCTTTTTCTTTTCTTTTCTTTTCTTTTCTTTTTTATAGTAGTGTAGTATTCCATTGTGTAAATGTTCCACAGTTGTTGTTTTTATCCACTCATCTGCTGATGGGCACTTGGGCTGTTTCCAGATCTTAGCTATCGTACATAACGCTGCTATAAACATAGGGGTTCATATTCTTTCTGATTGGTTGCTTCAGGCTTCTTTAGGATATATTCTTAGAAGTGGGATCACTAGATCAAATGGCAGTTTCATTTTTAATTTTTTTAAGGAAACTTCACACTGTTTTCCATAATGGCTATACCAGTCTGCCACCAGCAGTGCACGAGGGTTCCTTTTATCCACATCCTCGCCAGCACTAGTTTGTTGATTTATTGATGGTATCCATTCTGGCAGGTGTGAGGTGGTATCTCACTATCATTTTAATTTGCCTCTCTTCCCCCATCTGAGGTCTGGGAGGATCATGGGAGACTTGAGATTTTTTTTCATATGTCTCTTGGCCTTTCGTATATCCTCTTTGGAGAAGTGTCTATGTCTTCTGCCCATTTTTTGATTGGGTTGTTTGTCTTCCTCTTGTTGAGTTGTATGAATACTTCATATATTTTGGATGTTAACCCTTTATCAGATGTATCACAACCAGCATCATACTCAATGTGCAAAATCTAAAACCATTTCCCTAAAAACAGGAACAAGACAGGGTTGCCCACTTTTACCACTTTTATCCAACCTAGTACTGGGAGTTCTAGCCACAGTGACTGGACAAGAAGAAAAAATAAAAGGCATCCAAATCAGAAAAGAGGATGTAAAACTGTCATTATTTCCAGATATCATGATATTGTACACACAAAATCCTAAAGACTCTATAAAAAAGAAATTATTTGATTTAATAAATGAAATTTTGGCAATGTAGCAGGATACAAAATTAACCCCTAGAAATCACTGGCATTTTTATACACCAATAATGAACTCTCAGAAAGAGAAACTAAACAATTCCATTTACCATAGCAACAACAAAAACTAAGATACTTAGGAATAACCTTAACTAAGGAGGTAAAACACTTGTACTCGGAAACTGTAGAATGTTGACAAAAAGAGATAAAAGAAGATATAAACAAGTGGAAGAATATACCATGTTAATGGATTGGTAGAATTAGCATCATTAAGATGTTCATACTACCCAAAGCAATCTATAGATTCAACGCAATCCCTATTAAAATACCAATGGCATATTTCACAGATCTAGAACAAACACTCCAAAAATTTATATGAAACCCAAAAAGAGCCTGGATAGCCTACAGCAATCTTGAGAAAGAAGAACAAAGTTAGAGGAATCACAATACCAGATATCAAGCTATCAAAACAGCTGGTATTGGCATAAGAACAGGCATTTAGATCAATGGAACAGAACAGAGAACCCAGAAATTGACCCAATCCATTATGCTCAATCTTTGATAAAGGAGGAAAGAGCATGCAATGGAGTAAGGGAAGTTTCCCAGGTGTTGGGGTAATTGGACAGGTACGTGTGAAAAAAATCAAACTAGACCACCAACTTACACCATACACAAGAATAAACTAAAAAATAATAAAATATTTAAATTTAAATCATGAAAACCCTTGAAGAAAACATAGGCAGTAAAATATCAGTCCTCTCATGTAGCAAAATTTTTACTGACACAATAACTAGGGCAAAAGAAACAAAGGGAAAAAAATAAATAAATGGGACTACATCAAAATAAAAAGTTTCTGCACAGCAAAAGAAACCCAAATCAAAATGAAAATGGAACCCACTGTATGGGAGAACATATTTACCTAGGATATATAGGCATTTTAAAATTAAATTTGTTGTTAGTTGACAAAACAAAGTGGAAGCACTATGTACAATTATAGCCCCAGATAAACTAAAACACATTATATATATATATATATATATATATATATATATATATATATACACATACATACATACATACATAGACACATTTAACGTATTAATCACATGTTTGTATGTGCATGGAAATTTTCTGGAAGGATACACTAGAAACTGCTAGTGTGGCTACCTCTGGAAACTAGAGCGATGATGTTGGCCTTTATTTTATATTCTCATGTGCTTTTGAAGTCTCTTTCAATAAGCACTATTTTTATAATAAAAAAGCCTAGTTAAAAACATGTTAGAAGAAAGACAAGCAATAAGTTGAGCATAATCCAAGATAAACATTTTAATTTCAAAACACTCTAATGTTTCAAAAGTGCTGAGTGCAGTACCTGCATGGCAGGGTTGGAAATCATCTTTTGATTAAAGAGGAGGGAAGCATGAACTGCTTCCCCCACCTGAGGTCTGGGAGGGTCGTGGGAGACTTCTGCAGGCCCTGATGTCACCCGGAGCCGCCCTCCCGACATGCAGGGGCTCTGGGCTCCCTTTGAAGACCCAGCGCTGGCCGGCCAGCCCCTTGAGAATGTTCATCCTGGGGTCACTGACCTGACACGTCAGAGCAGCTCCCAGGGCTTTGCTGGGTGTAATTCACAAAGATGGAGAGGTTCCTCTTTTGGAGGAATGTAGGGTCGAGGGTGCATTTATCTTCTTAATTGGATTACATTGATCTGATTGACTTTGATAAAATCCCTTTCCTTGCTCTTTTAAATCAAAGACACATAAAAAGCAAATATTGTCTTTTGAAACATGAAACATGATCAACCCTCAGGCTAAATTCCAATAGGCCACAGGATGGCCACTTAGGGAATTACTAGAAGTTACAATTCGTTTATACTCCCACAATTTTAAATACTCACTCTTAGCTCATCTATTTAATACTTACAGTTGCCAAAAAGGGTTATACCCAGATTTTTTTAAGTCAATTTTTAAATTATTTTAGAGGAGGTCTTTTTTTCCAAAGTTAAAAGTAATACGTGCTCGTTGCAGAAAATTCATAAGACAAAGGGGTTTAAGGAAGAACAATAAAAGCATATAAAACCTTTGCATACAAACGTTGCTACTGTAAAATTTTGGGTGAGTTTCCGTCCAGGCTTTCCCTCTTGCATATTTATTTTTTAATTGCAGTTTGATGGATTCTTTTTCTAATTTTTATATTTTTAATTGTTTTTTCTCTCATGTCTTTAAAATATTTTTCAAAAGAGGTTTTTAATGATTGCTTAACAGCCTACTGCATGTATGCCTTAGTTAATGAATTATTATCTTTTTAATCTTTTGTCAGAGAAAATACTCTCAGTAATCTCTTCCCCGTCATTTCTCTGCCTCTTCTTGTGATGCCTTTTGAAGTGATCTCTAAAATATAATTATATATATATATATACAGTATATTACTAATACCAAAGCTTGATTGACATATCATTGCAATAATGGTTTTCCAGTTGTCATTTGCCTTTTATTTTTTAACTGGCCAATAGGAAAGCTAGAGAGAGAAAGACACAGAACAGGAGAAATAAACAGTCCTTAAGAGCCCGCTGCCCAGTGTCTATGACTCACTGCAGCCGGGCTGGCCCAGCGCCCTGGGTGTCCCTGCTCGGAGCCTCGGCAACAGTGCCTGCTGCCAGGTTGTTGTGGGATTGAATGAGATGCTGCAAAATCGGGACCCACAAGCTTCCTGTTGAGGTGATGAACGTTATAGGTGTTTTTCCTGTTGTAGATGAGATTTTCTCCAAATACTCTTTTCTACTATTATTGGTTATATATTTTCATACACATTGCACCATTACCTAGCTGAACTCTCCAGTGGGTTTGAATGGTTTTCCAGTGGAGGCTCCGGGACTTGGATGTACAGTCCTGGGAGAGCGTGGCTGGTACTTTCTCCCGAACCAGCAGTCACACTCTTAGGTCTCCTTCCTGCCCGCCCGCGGAGCAGGCTCTGAGCTGCGGTCACCCCCAGGGTGCTTCACACAATGCTCCAGGGGCATCTGAGCTCACTGTCCTGTCTGCAGGCTTACCTATTTGAAATAACTGTCTTTGTCAAATACTGCAATCTTGGAAACATGGTTTCAGTTGGAGAGCACTTCAATTTATCAAGCAAAGGCCAGCTTCCTCTCCTTGACCTTCTGTCCCTCCTCATCCTCCCACAGTCAGACTCAAATGTGGGGGTTTTTCGCCTGTAACTGGCCTCCCTTGTCATTAAAACCATTCGGATGATTGGATTTATTAGGTGTGTGTTAATTTAAAATGATAATTATAATAACATTTATTGGGTACTTACTGTGTACCATGAATTCTATGTGCTTAACAAATTAACTAATTTAATCCTTGTATTAATTTGCTATTGTCAGTGTTATGAATGACCACAAACTTAGTGGCTTAAACCAGTAGAAATTCGTTTTCTCCCAGTTCCGGAAGTCGGAAATCTGAAATCAAATGGAGATGCCAGCAGGACTGCATTCCCCCTGGGAGCTCTAGAGAAATGTCTATTCCTCCTCTCTTCCAGCTCCAAGAGGCTGCCAGCATTCCCGGGCTTGTGGCCACATCACTCTAGTCTCTGCCTCTGGGGTCACAGTGCCTTCTCCTCTCCTGTGCGTCTCTATCTCACTCTGTACCACTCTTAGGAGGACACCTAGGATGCCATTGAGGACCCACCAGATAACCCAGAATAATCTCCCTGTCTCATGGCCCTTAATTTAATCATCTGCAAAGACCCTTTCTCCATATAAAATAACATTGACCGGCTCCGGGGATTAGGACCCAGTATTTTGGAGGCTGTTATTTAACCTAATTCTCCCCTCAACAACTCTGTGAGAGAAGCACTGTTCTCCCCTTCGTGCACTGAGCCATAATGAAGAACCACACTACAGAGCTGGCATTACAGTCTAGACCAGCGCTGCCCTGGTTGGACTTTCTGAGGTGGTGGAAATGGTCTAGAGTCACACTTTCCAGTGTAGTAGTCACGAGCCACGTATGGCTGTTGAACACTGAAAAGGCGGTTAAGGACATTGCAGGTCGGACTTTTTAATTTCAATTTATTTAAATTTAAGTGTAGACAGGCACATGCCATCATGGATACCATATTGGACAGCACAGTCATGGGACACTTGGTTTTGAGAAACATCTGCTACAGTTGCTATCTCTCTTGGCTTAGGTCCTGTTATACACCGTCTTCAAAATCCATCAGTAAGCTTCATTGTAAAGTATCATCGCAGACAACAGAATGGTGGTTACGAGAATGGGTGAGGGAGAGGATGAAGAAAGTAAAGGGGATCGGAATTTGTGGTGAGGGAAGGAGACCAGCGTTCGGGTGCAGAGCACACAAAGCAATATACAGATGTTTATTAGAGAATGTTATTAACCAATGTTACCCCAATAAAGTAATACAGATTTAAAAACAGATGGACAGCTAGATAAAAAGTAAAGAAATAACATTAAAAAGGAAGTAATAAAGTGTCATCAAGAAGTGACTTCCACCCCTTAGGTGACAAAGGAGAACCCGCAGCCCAGGGAGCTGCCTGCCCTCAGCCAGGCCGTGGGACTGGGTGCTCTTGTCGCTGAAGAGGTTCCAGGCTCCTCCTTGGTTCCCTCACAGGGAGAGAGCCACCCGAGAGGCCATCAGCTCTGACAACGAGGGTTGGCCCTAGACCGCCGGGTCTGCTGTGGAACGTTGCCGTGCTCCCAGCTGCATCTGCTACTCCACTTGTTGGGCCCAGGCCTGACGTCCCACTCACCCTTCAGTCCAGAGAGAGTGGCATCCCCAGATAGGGCGATAGCTCCGGGATTGGCCCGGGCCAGTCCTTCTTCAGCAGGTCCCTTTCCATCCATGTGATCTCCCCTCAACAAGGAATCTGAACGTGGTGGAAATTAAGTCCCCTTATTCCACTTTTAAAGCCAACACACCATCAGAAATGATGGTTAAGAGGAACAGCTCTGGGGTCCTCAGCAGGTGAGCCTGGCTGAAATGCCACTGCCTTTTAATCTCATGATGTAATGGTATCTATTCTGTTATCCATAATTTTAAAAATACATTATAAATCTCTCTCTCTCTCTCTCTCTCTCTCTCTCTCTCTCTCTCTCTCTCTCTCTCTCTCTTACACACACACACACACACACACACACACACACACACACACGTCTTAGAGCCAGGCTGCCTGAGTTCAAATTCCAGCTCTAGCATTTGCAGGCTAATGCTTGAACCAGTTCCTTAACCCACCTGTGCCTCCATCTCTCATCTTGAAGTGAGGGTGTTAGTATTACTAGAGCCCACCTCACGGTAGGGTGATGGAGATGAATACTTCCAAAGCCTCTGACACGGTGCAGCACAGGCTGCGTCTTCAGTAAGGATGTTCCACGTGCAGGAAAGCTTTCCTTCTCAGACACAATCTGCAGTTCATCCGGGTCTGCAGCCTCCTATTCACTGTGCACAACTGTGTCTTTTCAGAACGCCGTGTTGTTGCCGGTCTCTGGGAGGAGGCTGGGGTGAGAAAGGGCTGAGAGGAGGGGGGTGAGGAGGGGATAATAACATAGCAGGCAAACAAAATATAGACAGCCAGGAATGCGCTTCAAGTCCCCAGGGCAGGGGTGTGACCTGTCTAAGATCACCCACAAAGGGACATTCTTTCTGGAAGAGGTCTTGGAATGCTTTGTGTCTTTTTTTTCATTTTCAAAATCAAGATATAATTTAAATGCAAAGGTCAAGGTTTGTTATTTTAAGGCAGATGGACCTGGGGGCCTATAGACTCCTGTCTCACCCCGCCCCCCAGGTTGTGGCAGTTTGGGCCGGAATTCCTGGAGGGACTGCAGAACTGGTGGCAGTTGGGGAGAGGAGTGCTGAGCAAGGGCAGGAATGGGCTGGAGTGAGTGGTGTGTTTAGAGTGAGGGAGGATGGTCAGGGTTCCTGTTTGACTGGAGAAGTGTGAGTCTCCTGCACACATGGGAATGCATGTCTCCTGTACACATGGAAGCACATGTCTCCTGTACATGTGGGAGGCTGTCTCCTATACATGTGGGAGTGCATGTCACCTGTACACCTGGGAGTGCATGTCTCCTTTACATGTGAGAGTGCATGTATCCTATACATGTGGGAGACTACATTGGTTTCTGCTAGACTACAGCCTACCTGGCTTCCATTGCTGTTCACTCCTATGGACACTGACAGAAAATTCTCTTCTGATGCCGCGGGTCTCTCCACTGCTCGTACACGAGGGATTGTGCCGGGTGCCTCCCACATTTGTCCTTATGGGACTCCAAGGCTTAGAAAGGTTGAGTAAGGTTTTTGGGGCTCAAGGCTCATGAGAGACGAGGCTCATTTCTAAAAGCCACGATGCCCCAAAGCACATTCGTTCTGAGCGCTTCAGCCAAGTCCTGTCCGTTGGGCTCTGACTCTGTTGCCACTGGGCCAAGTGCGCTGTGTCACATTGTGGGAAGGATGGCTACAACCTGTAAAGCCGGCCCCCCCCCCCTTGTTTCTGACCCCTTTTCTTTCTCCTGCTTCCGAGCACCTCCACACATGCTGGGGTCGGTTCTGAGCTGATAGAAGGAAGGGAGAGGGGCATGCTGGGATTTGAGCAGCTGGCTTGCCCAATTATTTTATAGACGACAAAGTGGGCTTAGGGAAGTGAGGGAACTTGGCTAAAAACTTGGGTAGTTACCAGCAGAATAAAGTCTCTTGGGTGAGGGAAGACTTCCTGAATCATGGGCTTTGTGTGAAACCGGAATTGGGTCTCCAGGGCGGCTCCGAGCTGTTCCTCTGAGGACTTCTAAGACATCAGAAGGAACCACCAGAATGTTGACAATGGATGCCTTTGGGGAGGGGACCATTACTTTGTTCATTTTTTCCCTTCACATTCCAAGTTCTCCACATGGAGTGTGAGTGACTTTCAGGATGAAAATAGAAGTCCCAGAGGGGGTGGGAGAGGGGTGGGCGCGCACAGGGAGGTGTGTGAGGGGCTCATCATTTCCCATTCCTCCTGCAATATGTTTTCAGTAAATCTCAGAAGCATCTGGTCCTTCGGTGGAGATGAGAACAGGTGCAGGGTACTCAGATGAGAAGGCGAATAACATTTTTCTGCCAGTTGCTTTGGTGGAAAATGAATGGGGGCCATAAGGCGAGGAGGGATGGGAACTGAAGGTCCCGGCATTCCCACCGAGGTCTTGGGACAGGTGCATCCCCATGAAATCGCCTATGTGGATGTCATTCTTTGCAGTAAATCAGATTAAGAACATGCAGCAGCTATCCTAGCAGGTTCTTGTAGTTTCTCCAGGCACCGGCTTGTTAGAGACAGGCCCAGGGCTCCTGTGCAAACGCAGTGGACACACTCGCTCTCTGCGGCCCACGGTCTATTCCAGGTGACACTGCTGGCCACTGCCGTTCCCGCAGCGTGCCTCTCTTCTCCCCTCTGGATGGCAGGGCTGTGATGCCTTCGCCCCGTCTTCCCTACCCTGCACAGGGCCAGGGGCGTCAGCAGACGCAGAAGATCCTGATAATACTGTCCTGAATGCTGAGCCAGACTGTGGTGCTTATACACTGGGGCATAAATTAGAATCAGCCGAAAGCTTGTTAAACAAGGAGTTCTGGGCCCAGCCCCGGAGTTCATTGTCCGTAGGTCTCCGGTGGGACCTGAGAGGCTGCATTTTTAAACTCACCTCCCACACCCTTTACTAAGTTGCTCTTTTGTGTGTGTGATAAGAACACTTAGCATAGAAGCTATCCTTTCAGCTAATCCGTTCACTCACACTAACTTGTATTGACTATGGGCTCCATGCTGGGTAGCGGGTCTCCAGGGCTCCCTCGTCTGTAGGAATGATACTTGTACCCTTTGACTAGCACTTCCTCTCTCCCCTTCCCTGCTGGCCCCGGTCAACAACCATTCTCCTCTCTGCTCCTGTGAGTCTGAATATTTTAGGTTCTTCATGTAAGTGAGCCATACAGTGTTTGTCCTGTGCCTGGCTTAGTTCACTTAATGTCCTCCAGGTTTATCCATGAGGGAACAAATTGCAAGATCTTCTCCTTAAAAAAAATGTTTTAAAATTGATTCCAGGGAGTAAGGGAGAGGGAGCTCCAGGCAGTTGGTGGACTGGCTCTGCCCCTGGTCGAACTCCCGGTCATGGAGACAATTTGCATATTACCCTTTTATTATATAGAATTGTTTATTTTTTAAAGTAGCTCGTGAGACATGAGTTTAAAAAACATACTTATCTGAACATTTTTGCTAGCGTGCCCTTTTCCTCCTCTTTCCTAAGCTTCCTGGATTCTTGGGTGAGAGAGGGGAAAGACTCCTCCCTCAAACTGGGAAGGTTGGTGGGTGAGCAATGCCTGGGGTTTCAAACTGAGTCTGTGCACAAGATGAATGGCAGCCTATCTAATGGGAAGATCTTTCCATTCCTTCCTAAAGGGATGCTCTTGCCCGGGTATTAAGTTTTCTCCGCACACAGGTATTTAAGACAGAGAGGTGAAATTAAAGCGGCTGTCTCATTCTCTCAACAGAAGAGTAACCCAAATCACAAACATGAACTGTGCAATCAGTAATATACTGTCCGTTCTAATAAGATAAGAGTGGGCAGGGGTTGGGCAAGGAGGTTCCTGTAGGATTCGAGCAGGCGCAGAGGTAACACCTTCAGATCAGGAAGGAGGTTTCTGTGGTGAGTGATAACTGCGTGTGATGCCCGCTAATGAGTAGAAACATCAAGGAATAAATCAGATTGTGCAATGGGCCACTAAGAAACTGCCATGCTCTGCACACTCCTTCTTCCTCCTCTCCTTTGAGGGATGGAGGACCGTGGTAACTAAGTCCATGTGCAGCCAATTGCCTTTATTGAGTGTCAGTGAATTTATAGGCAGCGAGTGACACTTCTGGGGGCTTCTGTGCAGTGGCACAAGCTGCTCTCTTTAGAACGCAGGAGGAATTTATGAGCCTGCTGACATGAATAGAGGTGGCGGGATGGCTTGGGGGGTACCGGCCGGAAACCCCTCCATCCATATATTTTTCATACTTGATGAAACACAGATAAATCTCTGTCCTGCGTGTCTGAAACCGTAGGTCCCGCCGAAGCTCAGTGCCGGGCCTCCGGGGGGAAATGTATCACATTAGTGGTCCTGCTTTCTAAATCACCTCCAACTCTGGAGCCGGTCATTCTCACATTTGTGCAAAAATTTTTGACAATATGCATAAATTTTTAATAGGCCCCCACTTTACCAAATGCTCTCCACCTTGGGTTTGCTCACTGGAAGTTACAGGGCACGGGTGTTTTTCTCCTCCGGCTGCCTCAGTGAAAAAACAGACAGGCAGATTGCATTTTTGTGTTGAATGCATTTTTATAAGAAAATAGCATGAATCATTGAGTGGATTCTGTGAGAAGTTAACATCTCCCTTCCCCCACCAGCCTTTGTCACACGCAAACCCTAGAGCTTCCAGAGCTGAAAGGAACTTTGGAAATTGGCTAATAGGCACACAATACTTGTTGTTTAATAGCTGAGCGAATCAACCTTGCTGCACTGCACCACGTGACAGAGAGGGAAGCCAGCCAGGTTCCCACTGCAGTGGAGCCATTGGCTCAAATCACGTCGCTAATTAGTGGCAGGAGCCCCAGGTTTCTTCATTTCTAGGAAAATACTATTTTCATTACACTTCTAGCCTCCCTAGTGCTTCTGTCTCACATCTAAGGCCTTATTTTAGGGTTTTATTGCTGGAACCCAGTGGTGTATGCTTTCCATGGCCATGAACTTGTCCGTGCCCTTGAGTCCCCGGTAAAGTGCTGGGTAGTGTAGCCGAGCTTGCAGGTTCTTGAGCTGCTCAGAGCTTGACTCTGCTAGGACACGGCTCTCAGACTTTCTCAGGTCTTGCCACCTCGTCTGCTTTCCTTCTCTGTCCCCGTGGTAATCTCATTGAGGCCCACGGCCTTCCATTCCATCACACTGTTGACTCCCCAAGGCAAATCTCCCGTCCAGATCGCTCTCTTAAATTCTAGATGTGGAGACCCAGCTGTCCAGTTAGTGTCCCCACTAAGGTGTACAGGGGACAGCACAGCCTCCACGTGTCCAGAACTACGCTGGCATCTCACCCTCCAATGGCTCCACACACAGCCTTTCCCTCCCCAGTGTACGTGATCCCACCCTCCCAATCTCAGCCCAACACCCAGTCCTTCAGAAAATAGCATTGGCTCTACCTTCAAAATATGCCCAAACCCACCCACTTTGCAGACCCCCGTCTTCACTGACAGCTGGGTCAGGTTCAGCCTTGCCCACCCTGACTTGGACCCCAGTAGCCTCCTAACTCATGGCCTCGCTCCGACCCTGTTTTCATAATTTGTTTCAGTGTAATGGCCGAATAGTCACCATCTATTGCTGAGTAACAATATGACCACCAAATTAGTGGCTTCACACAATACCCACCGATGACCGCACAGTTCCCGTGGGCACCACTGAGCTGGGTGCTCGGTTCAGGGTCCCACCAGCTGTACCAGCTGACGCCTGGGGCTGCGGTCTCCTCTGCTTTCATACTCATATAGCTCATAGCAGCATTCAGACTATGGCCTCAGCTCCCTGCTGGCTGTTGGTCGGAGGGCACCCCAGCTCCTTACCAGGTGGGCTCTCACTATGGCAGCTGGCTTCATCAAAGCCAGCAGGAGGGTGGGGACAGGTGGAAGTTACCACCGTATAGAACACACTCAGGGAAAGGGCAGCCCTTTGTCCTGCTGTGTTGTGCTTCAGTCCAGCACAGAGAGTCTGGGCTCATTGTCCTGTGACCATGGATAGCTGGGCTCCCAGGTGCTCCTGTCAGCTCAGGGACATCTCCCAGCTCAGGGCAGGAACTGGGACCCCGCCCCAGATGCCCCATCCACTGGAACCCCAGCTCTGGGGGGACCGGCCTCCATGGCTCTTCCCCCAGGACTATTCCTCTCGGGGAGCTGGGGGAAGCGATGCTGGAGGCTGCTTGCTCTCTGGCTCCGTCAGACAGTGCTTGGAGGCTGCCAGTGGAACAAAGTCAGACCTCAGGTAACTGTTCCCAGAAACATAAATAGCTCAATGGTAGGAAAAGGCAATGTTTTATACATCAATAAAAGCAGTATGACCGTTTTGGTTCATGCAGAAAAACCATTTCATAAAATCAGATACCCTCTTCGTATTTGAAAAACTTAAAACCAGAAAGACAAGGGTTGATTCTTAGCATAATAAACTACAACAGTACCCACCACATAGTAGACACTCAATAAATATATTTTAAAGAAGGAAATGCATGAATGAATGAAACATTTATTTTGTAAAACAAAAGAGAGCTACATGTTTAATGAGTAAATACTAGATTCCTCCCCATAAAAGAAAAGAACAATACGAGTGGGCTTTGCCCCAATAACAGTTAGTGCCATAATGTAAATTATTGTTGAAATGTTGACATTTTAGCAACTAAGAGGAATAAATATGTTTAAGTGTTCAAAAATGTTCCTTAAATCAATGATAGCATTACCATGAAAGAGAAACATATGATCCCGTACAAAGCCTATAAATGTTAACAGGGAGACGTGACGATCCTCCTCAATAACTGGCAGGCCCTGCCGTGTTTCTGGTTAAAGGGGAAGATGACACGTCTGCTCTGGGTGATTCATCGAGAGAACACAGTTTCAATTAAAATCCCAACAGGATTAGTTATTGAACTTGAAAAACATACTTATTAAAGTCATCGGGATTAAAAGAAAAACAATAAGGAAGGACAAATGGCACTGTACTTTCAAGTATATTATAAAGAAAAATGAGGCCAATGGGTGATACTAATGTACAGGCACGCACATAGATCAGCGAAACAAAGCAGAGAGCCCAGGAACTGACACGCGTGATAAGTTAAGTAAAACAGTAATAAGGGTGGGAAAAATATGGTTGCAGTAAGTAGGTTGCTTAATTGTTAAAGGCCATGGGTAGTCGAAAGCAGAATGGAGAGGGTAACCCCCATGGAGGGAGGTCAGAATTTTCCAACTGTAGGGGGAAAAAATAATTTTCTAAGAAAAATACAAGAAGACATAAAAGGAGCTGGATGCACAGAAATTCGAGGTTCCGGAGCCATCGGCCTGGATAGTGGGACGACCCCGTCACCTGGGAGACTGGTTCTCGGCCAGGGAGGTGCCTGGGGCTCCTGGGGCCCGTCTCACACAATACCACAGAAGTCATCTGGACCTGAGAGAGAGCGTGCCATTTGGTTTTGAAACCTGTTAAGCAGTAGTGTCTAACATTGTCTAGATAATAAAGTCCGTATTCAGTGTTCATATTCAAAGGTTCCTAAAGACTTCTTAGGGAACCGATTTAATGACTAACTTAAAGTCTATCCTTGGAAATTATACTTTTCAGTACAAATTAGATATTGTTCCAAAAGGCTGAATTCTTGCTTTAAAAAAGATGCCCTCCCCTGAGCTGTGCTGGCAGTCGCCTGTGGGTGACTAAGTGCAGACTGAGCTCAGGATACGGATACATCCATAGACTGACCAGGCTCCATACCCACTTCTCAAACCGTGTGTTCCTGCGTGGCTCTCACAGCCCTGCTTCTCCTTCCCTGTCTGGTTGTGTAGACTTGGGGGAAGCCAGAGCCTTCACACGCAGCCTCAGGTTGCCTCCCCGCGGCCACGTGGCAGGGCCCAGGTTCTCCAGCACCGGTCCCGGTGGCAGGTTCCGGCGCCAGTGAAGAGCCTGCCTTGGCCTCGCCTGTGGCGGGACATGAGGCAGACAGAAGCCAGGCGGGGGGATGACGTGCCAGCACAGGCTGCACGCCACCTTTGTAACTCAGCAAACCGGCGAAAGTTCAAAGATAGTCAAATGGCTTGGGAACTAAGATGCAAAGAATAATCGAGGGAAAGCCGTGATTGGAATCGTGGCCAGGCACAGAGCCAGCAGTAATTCTGCAGAGGATTCTGTGCATCTGGGAAAGCACTTCACAAGCCGCAAAGAGACAGAGCGGCAGCCATCTGAAAGCAGCTGACTAGCCACCTCTGCTCCACCCCGAGTACTGCAGTGAGACCTTGGGCTTGGAGGGGGGGCCCTCCCTTCAGACAGAGAGCCCATCCTTGTATAGTTTGTGTTGCTGGGAGAGGTCCACGTTCACACAGTGTGTCAGCCCTGGCACACGGCAGGTGGTCCGGGCACCTCAGCGTCTGTCACCACGGGTGGCGAAGGTGCACCTGTCAGTGTCCCTGTGGAAGAGAAAGGACAGCCTCTGCCCCTCGGTGACCCTGGGACTCGGGGAAGCAAACACTAGTGCAGGAACGACACGCCTGGGTGGAGGGGCAGATGGAGGGGGGTCCACCAGAAACCCGGCACTGTCTCTGCTTTTGATTTTTCCTGACACCCCATAAGTTGAAGTCCTCAGTTACTTTCCTGAAAGTCTCCCCCCACCCTGTGAGCTGTCACCTGCAGGGATGCTGTCAGCCCCCAGCAGCCAGTGCCAGAAATGCCGTGGGAGCTAAAACAACGTTTCTATTCACTCGCTCACGTCTGAGCGTACGCATCTCTCCCCGGAGGCTTCACACCTTCTCAGTGCCTGCGCCCCGGGCACTGGAACACTCGTCAGCTGCCGCTGCCTTCTCATGAGCAGTGATGGATCAATTGTGTCTTAGTCCTGAGCACCCAGACTGCTGAGGGGGGAGGCAGCGCCCCCATCCTAACCACAGCCTCCATCTCAGCCAGACCACACACTGAAAACATGGGGTGACACCCAGCAGCCAAGAAAATCCAAAAACTGTTTTCTCTTAGCATCTTCTAAATCAGTGGTCAGCAAACTCATTAGTCAATAGAGCAGCAAACCGTGGCTCACGAGCTGCATGTGGTTCGAAAGCCGCGGTTAGCCGGCCACTGCTGTAAGTGACCACGTCACGGGTCAGAGTCCCGGCCAGGGCACCCTTAGCATGTCACCAAGCAGGGTGCTGCTGCTGTGGGAGCAGAGGTCCCCTGGCCACGGAGGGACAGGCTGGAGCGGCATAAGCACAAGAGTGTGTGTGTGTGTGTGTGTGTGTGTGTGTGTGTGTGTGTGTTCCTGTGTGCCTGAGCACAAGATGAAGAGCTATCAGTTTATACTGTTATTTTCCAGATACGAATTTTAAAATTTATCTTTTAAATGTGTGCCCTGCAACAGTTTTTACATTCTTTCAAGATAAGACTAATCCATCTCAGATTATTAATTGTTTAAACTACTGTAACTAAGACGAACTAAATGTCTTTACTTACCTGTTAAAGTAAATATGCTTAATATTACTTTTGGGGGGGAAAGTACAATGAAAAATGTATGTTATTAAGTCTTACTGTGACAGTTGGTGTGGGACAAAAATGGAGCATGTAAATTCTACTGTAAAAAATGGAGCATGTAAATTCTATTAGTTTTTAGTTTATATAAACTGCTACATCTGTTATGAGTCCTCACAACCGTTCGAGCTTTAAATGTGGAAATAGAATTACACAGTGGAGTTGCTTGTAAAAGTGGTATCAAAGGAATCAGGGGACTGGGTATGAGGAGAGAGAACGCTCTCATCTGTAGGCTCAGTGATTTCAGCGTTTTTATCCAGGTACCAGCTGGGCCAAGTGATTTATAGATCGAGACAAAACATGGCCAGGCAAGTTAAAGGAGGGTTGAGCTATGAATCTTGTGGATAAGTAGCATCTGAGGTCAAACATATGCATCAGCCAAATATTGTGCCATGGGATGTGGAATGCGAGCTGCCTGAGGGCAAGGTCAGCATCTTTGAATGTTCAATCACTGTCTCCCTCGTTGCAACTAGAATCGAGTTTGGTACTAACCAGGTATTTATTGATTGACTACACAAATAAATGGATTTATGAAAAAATGGGTGGGTGGGTGGATGAATGGGTGGAAGATGGATGGATGGATGGGTGGATGGGTGAATGGATGGATGGATAAATGGATGGATGATGGATGAGTATATAAAGACACCAAAGTAGCTGTGATGATGGTAGCTCAATAGACAGAATGTCACACACACTGTGTGATCACCCACCATCCTCCGTGTTAGTGCATTTGTCCAGAGACTGCCCCCCCAGCACATACACACACACACACACACACGCGCGCACGTGCGCCCATTGCATTGTGTTCAATTCCTTCCAAAGCAATGCTGAGGAACTGAGTCACATTCCCACAAAATGAGCCCAATAGGAAAGATTCAAGAGACCTGAGTCGTTTCAACCAGACAATGACATAACTGTCTTAAAATGTTTGGCTAGCAATTATGTGGAAGAGAAAGAATCAAGTTCTGTGTGTCCCCAGAAGGTCAAACAAGGAGTCAGGTTGCAGTTGGTCCAGCGTCAGAAAGGACTTCCTAACAGCTGAGGTCTGGGAATGGAGGGGCTGCCTGTTGGGGAGGGAGCCGACCGCCACGGGGGCATCTGAGCAGTGGCTCAGGGAGATGTCCTGGAGTGGCGGTTCTCAAAGTGTGTGACCTCTGAGCTCCCCAAGAACTTTTCGGCATCTAAAAGTCAAACTCTTTCCATACGACTCCTTTGCAATGGTTCCTGGCATTTGCACCAAAACACAGTGGTGGGGGGAGCAGCAGAGAGCAAGGCAAAGACCCCTATTTGTTGTCACCCTGGTCTTCCTTCGTTACCGACCCCTGAGGGTGCATAAGAGATAACTAAGCTATTAAGACTTGACCCTTGAATACACAGCTTTTTAATATTCTGTGAGGCAGAGTCGGGAGTGCCCAGAAATGCCTTCGGCTGCACACCACGCGTGACCACCATCACAAGCTGAACTAACCCCTTTTTATGGATGTCACTTTTATTTAAAAAAACAACTGATGAACTCTGGTGATTCCGGAGTTGGGTTTGGGGCAGAAATTGTCTCAAAAATGAACCAAATGAGCCTAAAGGAAAACAACCAAGGCTGTTTGTTGCCAACAGTAAAATTTGAGCTCTCTAGAGAAAATGGAAAAATTCGGAGCCCTGTGGTATCTCCATGAGTTTGAGAGCTTCCCATTACTTAGCGTTTTTGTTAGAAGGTTGTTAAAGAGTGTGATTTTGATGTGAGGAAACGTATCGACATTGGGAAGATCCACATAATGCAAAGCACCCAATGACCAATACCTGGTGTTACAAAATCGTGCGTGGGCAAAAGATATATCCAGCACTGTAGATGGGCGGATGGGGTTTCACATGATGGAGAAAGCAAGTTCACTGGTGTGGTTTCAGATCCCCCATCACAGCCAGCCTTCAGGAAGCTGCCACTTGTTGAGTCGTGTAGAATCAAAGCGGAGTATTCTGTTGTCTAAAAGGCTATTAAAATTGTCCTCTCTTGCTCTGGCTAGTGAATCTCAGTGGTTAGAGTGTTGGCCCAAACACTGAAGGGTCTTGGGTTCAATTCCCAGTCCAGGAAATGTACCTGGGTTGCAGGTTCCTTTCCTGGCCCCAGTGGGGGTGGGTACAGTAGGCAACCAATCAATGTGTCTCTCTCACATCAATTATTTTCTCTCCCTCCCTTCCACTCTATCTAAAAATCAATGGGGGAAAAATATCCTCAGGTGAAGATTAACACACAAAAAAAAATGGCTCTCCCTTCTCCAGTTGTTCATATACATGAGACCAGGTTCTCTTCAACCAAAACAATGTGTGGCAGCAGAGTCAATAGGAGCAGATAGGAGCATCCGGCTAACTTCCATTAAGCTAAACCTTAAAGTGACTTCAAAGATGCAAATCAGTAACATTCTTCTCATGAAACCTTTTTATTGGGGAAATATGTTATTCATTGAAAAGGACATTTATGTGAACATATAACAGGTTTATTAGTATAATTTTTAAATTGATTAAAAATACATATTTTAGAAATGTCTTGTAAATTCCGTAAATATCAATAGCAATAACACATTTTTCAGAAAGCTCTTTGGGATACTGAAAGACTGTCTAAGTGTAAAAGGGCCCTGATACTATCTCTCAGTGGTTAGAGCATTGGCCTGTGCACAGAAGGGGTGCAGGTTCGATTCCCAGTCAAGGGCATGTACCCGGGTCGCAGGTTTGCTCCCACCTCTGACCTGAGCACATGCAGGAGGCGGTCGATCGATGGGTCTCACATTGATTTTTCTCTCTCTTTACCCCTCTCCCTCCCTCCAACTCTCTCTGAAAAGCAATGGAAAAAAAATATCCCCTGGTGAGGGTTAAGAATGTAAAGGGTTCCTAGGACCAAACGTCGTCTGAGGACCACTGCTGGAGAGTCATTTAAAACATGGCTGTCTCCTTGGACCCTTGGGTTCTGTATTGATGGAACTAACGTGGTTCTATATGCTGAGTAAACATAACACTTGTGTCGGAGTCAGTTCCTTTAGCAATCTTAACTGCACATTCCTTCTGAAATGCCTCCCCATTAAATTACAAAGCCTGCTTTTCAACATGTAGGAAATTATATGGTTACAGCAAAAGTAAATTACTACTTGGCACCCATAAAATATAGGCCCTTGGACTTACTAAAGCCTAAAGCATGCGTATGTATTTCATGCATTATTACTACATTTGTAACTGTAACACCTCCATCCTTCTGTTTAGTTTCAAACTCCTGTGTTTATCCTAAACTTTAAACAGGAAGAAATGATTTGTGCTTCTGTCTTGATTCTTAACTCAAGCACAGAGTATCTCAATAATTTAAATGGGGAAAAAAAGAAGAAAATGAAGCGTCCAGTCTGCCTGAGGGAGAAACAGCTCCTGCAGGAGGGAAGCCCGCTCCTGTGGGTGGGTCCCAGACCCTCCTGCTCCCGCAAAACCTCGGGTCTGGCCCAGGACGGTCAGGGTGGCCCCATCTGAATCGCACGTATTTAAATGAGCATCAGCAGGGCCAGCTAAAGGGGGACTATAACAGAGAGGACTGCGACCCTTTCTACTAAATTTGCCTCTTCTTCCTCCTCAGGAACTTAACTGGCACCTTCCCTGAATACCCTAATGCAGAAGATGGAGGTTCCTCTATCCTTTTTTCAAACAAGACCCCACAACAGGTACAGATATGCTTGAGAAATAAAATGTAAATGTACCGTGATTGTATTTCCTTAAAGTTTGGAGTTGATAGGTTTGTCATGATTAGGTCTTGGTTATTTTATTTCTACTATGTTTTTCTTTTTAATTTCTTTCAGAGAGGAAGGGAAAGGGGGAGAGAGATAGAAACATCAATGATGAGAGAGAATCATGGATCAATTGCCTCCTGTATGCCCCCTACTGGGGATTGAGCCTGAAACCTCGGAATGTGCCACGACCAGGAATCGAACAGTGACCTTCTGCCTCCTGTTCATGGGCTGATGCTCACCCACTGGGCCACATCAGCTGGGCAGATCTTGGTTATTTTCCAAGTTTGTTGCTCGTCAATTATCACAATAAGACTTAATGGCATACATTTTTCATAGTACTTTTTGCAAAAGTAATATTAAATATATTTAATAGATAAGTGAAGATATTTACCGTATTTGCCGGCGTATAAGATGATTTTTTGGCCCTGAAAAATACGTATTTGCCGGCGTATAAGACGACCCCCTAACATTTCCACTAAAAATACAGAGTTTGTTATATACTCGCCGTATAAGACTACCCCCCACTTGGAGGCATATTTTTCAGGGCCAAAAAATCGTCTTATACGCCGGCAAATACAGTAGTTCATACCCAGTCTCCTGATTCTTTTGATGCCCCCTTTACAAGCAACTTCACTGCAAAGATGAAATATATAAATTACTAGGTCTGCTATGAGTTCATCAATGCATGTACTTTCAAATTTACTTCAGAATGAACTTACCTTTCTCCCCTCTGGCCTTTGGATGACAGGCGTCAACACGTGGTGCTCACATTAGTAAATTCTGAGCGGCTTGATTTCTGGGGCCCTTTATGGTCATGTCCCTGCTCACCTCAGTCTTGTCTCCTAATCACTCACCTTCCTCCTCACCCTCACACCCACTCACCTTCCTCCTCACCCTCAGGCTGCTGCACCTGAGATGCCCTTGTACATGTCAGGCCCGTCCCTCCCTCCACGGTGCCTGTCCACCCACCTTCCTCTGCTCAGATCCTTCTCACCCATCAAGACTCCACTGTTTGCTACATCGATGTTCTTCCAGAGAAATGCTGTTTGCTCATCTCCCTGGCATCTGATTAAACTGACATGGAAAACTAGCTTTAGAAATGTCTTAATAAACTAGAGATAGGGAAAATGCTTTTACTCTCAGAGCACCATAGAAACCAAGAAAAGACTTGCATGATTCTCATCAGTGAAGCTTTAGAGGCATTGCCCTCAAAAGTGAAACTCCAGAGAAAAATGGTTGCTGTAAGAAGGATTAGTTAATATTTTCCTGTAAGTTCTTACTACCTAATGCAATAAGATAAGAAAAAGAGTTATAACTATTTTGAAGTGATAATTTTATCATTGTTTTTAGATTATCTGATTATCTTCCTAGAAAACACAATAAACTTAAAAATTGTATTGACATGTTATACAAAATGATATTTATAAAAATTACACTAAAGAAATTGAAAGAAGACTTGAACCCATAGACTGGTGGATTATTTCCCTGGAAAGACTCAATAAAGAATAAGCATATGTTATCCTTCCATTGTTCTATACGGCAAATGCAATTACAATAAAATCAAAACAATTTTAATGACAAAATTATTCTCCAGTTTACATGAAAAAATAAACACGTGAAAATGTTTGAAAAGGGGCTATAACCACAGGGAATGTGCCCCACTTGATATAAATCAAATTATAAAGTAATTAAAATATCACAGTATTGGGAAAAGAATAGACTGATAACATGTGACAATAAATATCTCTCGTATATAAAGAGTTCTTAGGAAGTAATAAGAAAAATCTGAGCACCTCAGTAGAAAAGATGACAAAGAATACCAACAGAAAATTTAATAGAAGAAATTTTACAAGTCACTAACAAAGAAATTTAAATATGAAAATGATACTATATCTTTTTTCACATATAGGATTGATAAAAATTTGAAATCATGATAATAACGAGTTTCTAAGCATGTGGGGGGAAAAACATTCCCATACGCTGCTGCTGGATACATAAATTAGCATAACATTTTTAAAGGGAAATGGATTAAGTAAATATCAAAAATTTTAATCTATATACCCTTTGACCCATAAATACTATTGAAGGAATTTATACTGAGGAAATAATAAGACAAGCTTCAATGGATCAACAAATGTTTTCCACAAGGGGACAAAAGTAGTAAATATTTGAGTCTGTGGAACCTATATTCTCTACCGCAACTATTCAACTTTGGCCATTATAGTATGAAAGCAAAAAAGGACAATATGCGAATGGATGAACGTGGCTGTGCTCCAGTAAAACTTTATTTATAAACATGTGCATCAGGCCAGATTTGGCCCAGGCACTGTAATTCACTGATTCCTGCCACAGACATTGAAAACGCTGTTCATGTTTGCCTTGTTTATAGCATTGACAAAGCAGGAAACAGGCTACTGGTCTTCAGTGGGGACTGCACAGCCGTGGAGGGCTCCAGACATCTTGGCTGTCCCCTCTGCACCCCTGGGGGAGCTCTCAGAGTCAAGCACACAGGTCTCCCCCACTTCCCTATCAAAGCCAACTCAGCTTCCAGCACCTTCCCTCCACCTCCAGAGGACTCCCATCTTTCTCCTCTGAACTCCGAGGACACTTAATACCCACCCCCCTTGTTTGGCAGGTCCCCAAGCCCTCCCTGAGTGACTGTGGTTTAGACTGGCGTTATTCCACTCGTTATGTGTAGGTCTTGTCCCTCCAGCTACATCATCAGGCACAAGCCCTGTCTTGAAAGTCCCTGGCAAGCAGCCAAACATGTTGCATGTTAGTTTAGAAAGGTAGTAATTATAGGATTAAGAATGTCCGTGGAATGTCTAAATTGTACAGGAGGAACATCTAAAAGTAGAGTTAACATCTAGTCAAACTAAAAACAAGGGAGGACTGAGGATGCCTGGTTAATAATTAAAATAACACAAAGGGGCCACAGAGCTGACGACTGAGGAGTCGAACTGGCATGGTGAAGTCACAGTCCCCCACATGCTAGGTCTGCAGCCTGAGGCCAGCTAATCCCCCTGCATCTCTGTTTTCTCATCTGCACGGGGACACCCAAGCAGTGCCTACCACCTGGGTCTAATGCACTGATTAGAGGGGATGATACTTGTACTGAAAACAGAACTAGGCATACAGAAAGCTTTCGGGAAGCTTTAGCCGAGGTTACAAATGTTAGTTGTGATAGGATGAAGAGGTAGACCCAGCCTAATCATTCTAATGATGCATGTAGTCAAGTTTATATTTGTAAAAAATAAAAACAGTACAAATACTTTTTAATGAAAAGAGCATAATAACCTTGATACCAAGCCCCCAAAAGATCGAATACAAATCAAACCACAGATCAGTCTTCCTTATGAGAATCAGTGCAAAAATTTCAACTGAAATATTCGCAAACTAAAAGCCAACAGCACCTTAAATAAGCAACACACCACAATCAAGCAAGCACGTTTATCTCAGGATGCAAGAACAGTTCAGTCTCAGGATGTATATGAATACACTGTGTCACATAAAGAGAGCCAAACATGGAAACCATAAGCTCATCATGGTTGATGCTGAAAGGTCATTTGGCAAATTCAACATCCATTCCTGATATCCTGTAATAAAGATGTAGTATGCGAATGCTCATTACGCCATGAAGTGTAACAATCAACCACGTCACGGATCAGCAGGAAGGTGGGACAGCGAGCTACAAGCAGGCTGTGAAGAGCTACAGGAGGGAGCAGGGTAGCAAGCTGGGGGGGGGGAGGGGGAGTAGGGAAGCAGGGGGGAGTTACAGGACGACGAGGCAGCAGGTGAAGAGCTACTGGAGGGCAGCAGCAAGCTACCGGCAACCTACTGGCGCACGGATTCATGCGCAGGGCTACTAGTTAAAAAATAAAAACAATGGGAATATACAGCTACTTCTTTAACATGACAAAATATTTCCCTCTTAGTTCAAAAGCCAATGTCATGCTTAGTGAAATTCACTAGAAACATTTTCACTAATGTCAGAAAAAACACAAGAGTGGCCTTTGTCATCATTCTCCCATCTAATCTATTGATTAGTCAGACAAAAAAAAAATAGAGATGTAGAGATTAGAATGGAAGTGGCAAAATGATCACCCTTTGAACATATGTTATATACTTACAAAAGCACAGAAAATAAACTGAAAAACTAACATATATGAGAAATCAGATGAGGGTATTATAAAATTAATGTACAGAAAGCAGAAGCTTTTGTGGGTACAAACAGCAGCTAGATAGGAAATATAATAAAAGGGCCCATTTACAACAGCAACAACACAAACATAAAATACCCACGAGTAAACTTAAATACGTGTTTATGTGAAGAAGAGTTTCAAATATTCCGAGGGATGCAAACAAAAAGATGGGAAAGCCCTAGTTGGTTTGGCTCAGTGGATAGAGCATAGGCCTGCAGACTGAAGGGTCCCAGGTTCAATTCCAATCAAAGGCACATACTCAGGTTGCAGACTTGATCCCCAGTAGGGGGCGCGCAGGAGGCAGCTGATCAATGATTCTCTCATCATTGATGTTTCTCTCTCTCCTTTTCCCTTCCTCTCTGATATCAATAAAAATATATTAGAAAAATATTTTTTTTAAAAAAAGATGGGACAACATATGGTGTCCTTAGGTAGAAATACTCAACATCATAAATACTTCAGCTCTCCCCAGCATCATCTATAAATGTCATTGACCCAATAAAAATACCAAGAGCATTATGTTGGAGCATGGGCAGGAGGGGGCACAGGGAGGGTGACCAACCCAATTCTAAACTTCAGGTAGAAAGTAAATAACCAAGAACGACCAGTAAAATTCAGAAAATAAAGTGTAATGGGGAGTAATGAGCCCAGCGGGGTATGAAATCATGTCATTAGAGAACCATTGGTATAAGCAAATGACTAGAAAGACATATCAGAGGAAAAGAAACTCAAGAAATATACCCAAGTACATATGGAAAGATAGTAATATAATAAATGTGGCACCTCACCTTTCTTGTATAAGAAAAGAAAAACTATCCTATATAATAAAGGGCTGATATGCTAATTGTCCCCTCGACCAGAAGTTTGACCAGGAAGTTCAACCAGGGGGTGGGGCCAGCTGGCCAACCTCCCAAGTCCTCTTCCCCAAACTGGCCCAGCCCTATCTGCCCCAATCCGGGGCAGGCTGGCCAGACCCCATCCATGCACAAATTTGTGCACCAGACCTTTAGTTTAATATATGGTATTAGAATAACCAGGTTGTCATCTGAAAAAGAAGAAATTTAAATCATTATCTCTTTATCCCAAAATGGTTTCAAATGGATGAAAGATTTAAATGTCAAATAAAACAAAAACACAAAAGGACTTAAATAGTCCAACGAAGAAATATGTCATAACCTCATGGTGAGAAAGACTTTTTACTGCTGTTGCACAACCCCAGGGTTATAGAAGAAAAAATGATAAATTCAGCTACACACACAAAAAATTGTTTTAACCTGCATGGCAGAACCAACCCCAAGTCAAGTCAGATGGCAGAGGACTCACTGGGAGGATTATTTGTAATAAGTATCATAGAGAGAGATCATTTTTCTAATATATAAAGAGCTCTCATGGCTCTATAAGAACATCAATAACCCAACATTAAAAAAAAAACAGCTAAGAGATATGAACAGACAGTTCTCAGAACAGAAAACCTAAATGGATTTGAAACATAATAAAAGGTGTTCAGCATATGAAAAGATGATCACCCTCACTCATAGAAGAGAAATGCAAATTAAAGCTACACTGCAGACAAAATTGATCAATTGAACCTCATCAAAATTCAAAACTTTTGCACTTCAAAAGACATTAAGAAAATGCAAAGACAAGAACATACTGGGAGAAGATATTTGAAAACATGCACCTGATAAAGGACTTGTATCCAGAATATACAAAGAACTCTTACACATCTCAATGATGAGAAGATAAATAAGGCAATGAAAAACTTGGCAAAAGACTTGAATAGACAATTCACTGCTAATAAATACATGAAAAGATGCTTAACATCACTACTCATTAGGAAAATGAAATTCAAACCACAAAGAGATACCATTTGATACCCACTAGGATGGCCATTATCAAAAAGATTTCTTGCCTCCTGGAATAATTGCCACTGTCAGCAAATGTTGAGGATGTGGAGAAAAGGGAGCCCTCATACATTACTGATGGGGATGTAAAATGTTGCAGCCACTTTGGAAAACTAGTATGTCACTTTCTTAATAGTTAAGCATAAATTTACCAAATGACCCAGCAGTTCCACACTTAGGACTCTATCCAAAAGAAATGAAAATATATGTCTACACACAAAAAAAGTTATATATGAACTAGAGGCCCAGTGCACGAATTTGTGCATGGGGAGGTCCCTCGGCCTGGCCAGCAATCGAGGCCTATTGGGGGTTTGACCAGCCGGAGGAGGGGCCACGGGAGGTTGGCCAGCTGGCTCCCCCAATCAGAGCTGATAGGGGGGGGGCTGGTTAGCAGGGGGAAGGGTCATGGGAGGTTGGCTGGCCGTAGGAGGTTGGCTTTGGGAACCAGTACGCATCATAGTAAATGGTTGACCTGTTGTTCCAGTCATTCAGTCATAACGGTCACTTAGACTTCTGCATATATAGATATTCATAGAAGCATTACTCACAATATCCAAAAAATTGAAACAACTTAAATGTCCATCACCTGGTAAAAGGAGAGGTGAAATCTGGTCGATCCATGCAATAGAGTATTACTCAGACATAAATAAAGGAACAAACATCTGGTATACACTACAACATGGGTGACCTCAAAGACATGCTAAGTGAAGGAAGCCAGACAATGAATACTACATGTTCTATGATTTCATTTATTAAAATGTCCAGAAACATTAAATCTTTAGAGGCAGAAAGTAGACTAGTGCTGGCCTGGGAAGGAGGAGAGGCTGGAGAAAAGGGATTAGCAATGAATGGACACCAGGGAATCTTATTGAGATTTTGGAAATGTTCTAAAATTGGTTTATGGAGATTGCTGCACAACACATATATGCTTATAAAACATGTATGTATGTTTACATATGTTTGTACTTTGGAGGATTTTGCTAAAATTGAAGAGCATGAGCAAAATAAATTCAGTGTTGATTTAAAAATGGACCACCACAATCACATACCATTTTTCATGGACATGATTTACAAACAATGTTAGTGTGCTTTCCGTACATGGGTGTGTGTATGCACACATGTTTGCATGTATTATTTGCAATGGCTCTGGAAACATTTCTAAGGTAGGAGTTGGCTTTCGAAATTGGATCTTGTTGGCTGGCTCACAGCACGGGAGGAAATGTTTCACTACATGCTCTTCTGTTATTTTTTAATTCTGAGCCATGCAAATGTATTATCTATTCAAAAACTAAATGAACAAATAACACAATTGATCAGGTTTTAAAAGATACGCTGAATTGTATGCTCCCCAAATAAATATTTCATCCTTTTTTCAACTGCGCACATTTTTATGTATTTTTAAAAGTCTTCGCATTTCTAAAAGTTTCTAAACATCCAAGAACCAAAAACTGTCCATGCCCCACAGTGTTTCAGAATACAACACTCATGGGCAGCCATGGTTTGGTTCTATGAGTTGAGGTGAACTCGATCCCCAAGGAAAACATTGCTATTTTGACAAGGGACTTTTAATCCTATCCAAAGACACCCTTTTTATTACCAAAAAATACACACAACACATACGTCACCTCTCACCTTCCCAATGCCCTTCTCAGGGCCTCACCCAACCGCAGTCTCCTAGAGTGCAAGCTCACATGACTATAGTTTTGTTTAGTTTTTTTTTTAAAAAACAAGATGGTGACAGAATGGCTGTTCTGTTCATGATAAAGCTGCTTTTCATACTTTTAAAGGTGTGAATTAAACTTGCAATAGCAACATAAGTAATAAACATCAAAAATATAATACTAGAGTTGCCAGTGTGGCTCAGCAGTTGGGTGTCCACCTATGAACGAGGAGATCAGGGTTCAATTCCCAGTCAGAGAACAAGCCTAGGTTGTGGACTTGATCCCCAGTAGGGGACGTGCAGGAGGCAGCAATCAGTGATTCTCTCATCGTTGATGTTTCTATCTCTCTCTCCCTCTTCCTCTCCTTTTCTCTATGAAATCAATAAAAATGTATTTTAAATACACACACACACACACACACACACACACACACACACACACACACACATATACCTAAGCAACCATTACAACCGAACAACCGGAACAACCAGTCGACCAGTTGCTATTATGTGCACTGACTTCCAGGGGGCAGGCACTCAATGCAGGAGCTGCCCCCTGGTGGTCAGTGCGCTCCCACATTGGGGGCACCACTCAGCCAAGTGAGTGGCGGCAGTAGGCACAGCGAGGCCAGGATAAGCAGCAGCAGAACTGTGCCCAGCCCTGGCTGGAGCTCCTCCCCGGCCACCTGCTACTTCTGCACTGCTACATCCCTCAAGGGGATGCCACTTCTGCATGAGGCCCAGTGCACAGATTTGTGCATGGGTGGGGGTCCCTCAGCCTGGGCCCCTCAATCTGGGGGTCTCTATCTGGGCCCCTCAGGGTATGTTGGACTTCACTCCAACATCCCCTGAGGGGCCCAGATTGAGAGAGAGAGCACAGGCCAGGCTGAGGGGCCCCCACCCGTGCACAAATCTGTGCACTGGGCCTCTAGTGTGTGTGTGTGTGTGTGTGTGTGTGTGTGTGTGTGAATGTGTGTTACAAAGAATAAATGAGCATTTGGGTAAATACTAATAAGACATAATCAGGTGGCCTTACTCCCAGGAGGATGTGATAGCACAGCACATTAGAGGGGAGGTATTAGCCCTTTGGAACTGCCCACCGTGCTCTGCACAGGGGGGGGTGTGCTTGTTATTCCTTTCCATTTCTTTATGCTTAGACTGCACATGCATGTATCCTGAAGCTGCAGAGCGTTATTCTTTACTTAGCTACATGCATGTCATACTATAGGATGAGTGTCCTCATATCCTTTCTCATCTCATCTCCTCTCTCCTACATGATGAAGTGTATCCTGGTGAGCACTGGTTCAATCCCAGCTCTGCCGCTCACTAGCTGTGTGTCCTTGACAAGGTTACTGAACTCTGTGCCTTAGTTCCTTCATCAGTAGAGTGGGTGATAACAGCTCCACCCAGGGCTGAGTCTAGACATAAAGGAGTTAGTTGGTGGAGCATATTGCCAGTGCTATGGACGGGCGTGTTAACTGCCTTTTAAGGGCTGAGGAAACTGAGTCTCAGATCAGGTATGTGGCACATCTCAGTCCCATGGCCAGTGATGAGCAGAGCCTGAGGGTCACACAGGACGTGTGTCCTCTCATCCTCACCCTCCTAGCTCCCAGAATCCATAGCTCTCCATGCTAGCAAGTGAGAGTTCCTCAGACATCTGCTGTATTGAACTGAATTGTATGGCATTTTAGAAGCCTTTGCCGATTCTTTGATGATGCTGGTCCTGCATGAACCAGGTACTACTTAACAAATGTTTCCATTGTGGAGGAGTAAACGGGTTTGGTCGCTGTAGGAAATATAAATTAAACCACAGCTGGAAGAAACCAGCTCTGAGAAGAGACATGTGATCATGTACGGGAATGTGACATTGTTGCAAGAGCAGCTGTCACCATCGGAGTCCAGGCAGGAAACAGGGCGTCTCCACCTGGGATTTGGGGAAGAGGTGTGGCCAGGCCTGGAGGAAGCCTCGATCTCCTTGCGTCCTGGAGCCACTGGGAGTCGGAGCAGCTCTGCCTTAGGGAGGAGCTGGGCTCAGAATGCCCCATCTCTCTCTCCATCTGCCCTCCGAGGCCATACTGCTGCCCCCCACTGACGAACCCGCTCAGAGGCAGGCGAGAGCCCTGTGACATCCCAGAAGGAGCCACCCTGCAGGCCCAGAGCAGGCAGAGACCCGAGACTGACCAGCAAACACTTCCATCCAGACAAGAAAGACAGTCCTCCTCTCGATGGGGCTCCATTAAAATGCTGTCGCCGTTTTGTTTCTTACCAGGTTATTGAAGATATTATTGCAGCCCAAGAAGAGGAGGAAAGGAAAAGGAAGGAGAAGAAAAAGGAAAAAAAGCAAGGCAAAAAAGCCAAGGAAAAGAAAGCACCGAAAGAAAAAAGTAAGGTAAGGAATCTGGAATTTTAGAAAGTTGAGTTTTTTGTTCTTTTGCTTTGAGTCAATGGAATCATCTCAGATCTGCAGAGATGGCAGTCATCCCTTTCCTAGGAAACCATGCTGTCAACCGGTGGTTTTCCCGTCTTGTTCATGCTGATTGACAGTTGCTTGCCATCCTTTCTGTGCTGAGGTGGGCCCCTTGGGCATCCCCTTCTGGACCCAGGCACCCAGTCCCCAACTTCCCAGAATGTTCTGACCTCCAGGTCTAAGGGAGCTGATCCACCTGAGGTTGCCATCCCCCACCCCCCGGGCAGCTGCATCCAAGGACAGTCATGTTAAAGTACAAAGCCCAGCCCCCTCACCTCACTGGGACAATGCTGAAGGGTTCTCCAAGCTCTTTGGCTTTCTGTGGAACCAGCTGAGAGCTCCTTGTCATTGCATAACAGCCAGCTTCTCCCTGTGCCCTGATTTTCGGCTCCCTTCCCTGCCTCTTCCCATGGGTGCTGTTCCCAGTAAACCCTCTCAGCCGTTCCCAAATCCTCTGAGTATCTCTAGGGAACCTAACTCATGAGACCACCTATTGCCCTGCTAATCTGCCTGCACCCCAAAAGTTATAAACTGTTCCCTCATCCCCCCCCCTCAAAAATGACAGCTCACACAATAACGCTGATTGAATATCCCTCCTTTCGCTTGGAAAAAGAGTTTTAAGCAGTCCCCAAGAGTAAGAACAATTGGAAGAGTTTCGATGTTATTCTGAGCATCTCCTCTCAGCATGCTTGAGGACATCTGCCATTTGCAGATTGAAAATTCACTGTTAGTGAAGCTTGTTTCATAAAAATCTGAAAGTACCAGCTACACAATATGGTCTGTGTTGAGTGATGGTGTTTTATTAACTAGCTATTCAAGAGTCACCGAAGGCCTGGCCAGTGTGGCTCACTGACTGAGCATCAACCCATGCACCAAGAGGTTGCTGGTATGATTCCCAGTTGGGGTACATGCCTGGGTTGCGGGCTCAATCCTAAGAATGGGAGTTGCAGGAGGCAGGGTTTGATGATGTTCCTCTCTCATCAATGTTTCCATCTCTTCTTCCCTCTCCCTTCCTCTTTCTATATCCATAAAAACTTTTTCCCTCTCCCTCACTCTTTCTATAATCAATAAAAACTTTTTTTAAGGAGTCACTTAACAATGAACAGTTTGGAACAAAAAGCAAAGTTTGAGAACATCAGTATTTATGATGTAGTTGCAAATGATAGGTGACACCCTGCAGAATCACTTAGAAATGAATTTAGCCCTGAAAAGCACAGGTCTCCAAAATGACAATGTGATTATTGAAAGAATAAATGGCCATTGCTAATAAAAATTGGTATATTTAAATTATGTGGGTATGCTTCTTAGAGATCAGATTATCTTCCTGTGTCCGGAATATTCCTGAGCCCAACCAGTCAAACCCATGTGTGAGAGTTGGCACTTTGACCTGTAGAAAAATGACATCTGTTACTCATACTGGAGGAAGGGTAAGGCCTGGAGAGAGGAAATAGCTCTGTTGGACGTGCACAGACACTGACTCACGCGGCCTGTGTCCGGGGCAGAGCCGTGACGATGCTCTGGTATCTCATAACTCAGTGGCCTATCAGCCAACAGCCATATGTAAATAATCAGAAAACTGGGAAAGTCCTCATATTTTTAAAAAGCTGATAGGATTATCTGAATAGTTCCACTAACCTCTATAAACAGAAAATACTCTTCAAAATATCACACAGGTAGAAGATGGAAAGCTTTGTATGTTCCTGAGATGTTACAAATGAGCCTAGGCAGCAGAGTGGCTATTGAGAGGGACCAGGAGGACAAGTGTTGGAGGCAGGATGAGGGGTTCCAGGCAGTCTCCAAGCCAAAGAACCAGAGGCCAGCTTCAGAGAGGGACGTGCGGCGGGTGATGGGCTGGGGGGGCTGGCGGAGCCCTGTGCCTCCAGGGAGGAGTCAGCGCTGGGCAGTGACTTGAGCAGCTCGGAGCTCAGTGAGTTGAAATCTAAGATCTGTGCTGCACAGCCATGTTGGGGGGTGGGCTGTGGGGGAGGAAGTGACCGAGGCAGGGAGGCCAAGAGAGCAGGTAAGACTCGAACAGCCAGTAATCTGTACAGAGAAACAGGTGCCGGGATTCCGAACGTGCTGCGGAGCCAGGGGAGAGTCACGTCTGCCTGGGGGGATCCAGGACGGCTTCACAGAGGAGGGGACATTTGCCTCAGATCTAACGGGAATTTTCCACTCCTGCTCTCCATCCTGCTCTCCTCCTCCTACTCCTCCTCTCCTTCTCCCTCTCCCTCTCCTCCTCCTCCTCCCCCATAAAGGCAATATTCACACCTATAGGGGCTCCCAGAGGCTAAATAGGACAATCTGAGTATCCAAAACAAAAATGGCAATAATGACTGGCAACACATTGACTAAAAAATGTCCAAGACCCATGAGTCCTCAGTGACACCGGAAGAGAGAAAGATGAATAGTAGAACCTCAGAGAACACTAATTGCAGTTCCTTTAAATTTCCCAGGTGGCCTTACCTTAGCTCTTTCCTCCAAGGACATGCTTTATCCAACACTGGTCTTCTTGCTGACCTCGCAGGTTTTTCTCCAATGACTGGATGTGGGGTAGCCGGGAGGGGCAGTGGCCAGCCCTGGACACTCGGGGGTGTGGGGTAGGGGAGGGAGGTACCTTCCCAGTGAGCTGGGGTCTCGTGTGGGTCCTGGAAGGTGGGGCAGCTGCTCCCTGGACGCTGAGCCTCTGGTGTTTCCGGGTTCAAGTTCTCCCCCAGGTGCTGCGAGACAGGGGCCTCCCTCCTGGGCTCAGCAGCCCCGCACGATCTGTGAGATGCGGTTCCAGGCGGGCCCTCCATGGATGAGCCTGGCACCCCGACCTCCTGCTCCTCGCTCCTTGCTCTGTGGGCTCCGTTCACCCGTCTCCTCTCCTGCCCTGGGTGCACGGTGTCCCCAAAAGGAGGGACACGCCCAAACCCCCCAGAGCACCCAGGGGAAGGTGCTCCTCGTCTCGTGGCCACACCGCCTCTCCGCTGTGGAGGGAATACCCGGGGGCCCAGGAAAACCCCTCATGGACATAACGTCCACCACATTGTTCCCCTGCCTGCCCTCTGGGGGGTGGCAACAGCCATGGGGGTGTCTGCAGGCACCTGGCACTCGCACGGTATAAATAAACATTACTGCTCAGGAACATCAGGTGAGGGTGTGCGAGCCGGGCGGTCGGAGCGGGAGCAGCGGGGCCTGGTGCTGTGGGCAGAGGGAACTCCTCCAGGGGGGAGGGCTCAGCCTCACCTGCAGGCGGTGTCGGGGCCCAGGACCGAGTGGCCACCAGGTGCTCAGGCAGGTGCTCAGGCTCTCTGCCCTGGAGCCCGGGTGGGGCGTGGATGGCTCCGTGGCTGGGGAAGGGGACGGGCGAGCAGCAGGGAGGGGCAGCCGGGTGCTCATACCGGTGCAGAGCTGGCGCTGGGCAGAGCAGAGAACAGATGGGGCAGCCCCAAAGCGGGCTCACACACATGGTGAGGGGAGGGCTCGGGACCAAACTCAGGGCATGGGGACTGCGGGGAGGTGACCAGTGAGGACACCTCGTGAGCCAGCAGCAGAGCTACATCTCCAGAACCACCCAGCCCCGTGTCCGGCCGGCCCACAGGGGTGCCCAGGCAGGAGCCTGTGGGGACCGTGGGGGCAGGAGTCACGGTGGATGTGCCTTTTCTGTCGGGTCTTCTCGGCAGATGCGCTGTGCCTGTGAGTCACCGAAATATCGTTCTGCTTTAACAGGAGGAAGATGAGCCGTGGAAAATGTCACGGAGTGTTTTCCTTCGAATAATAGAGGAAGGAAATAACATGTACAAAGGTCAGTTTTGGCGAATACGAGCAACACTGATGTGTCACTCTGTCCACTCAGCAAGCCCCTGACCCCAGCACCCAGCACCCAGCACCCCATCAGGAGAGGCTGTGAGCATGCAGCTTGGAGCCAAGACCTGCCCCTCTCTATTTTTAGATTCCTTTGAGTGCCTTCAAGGCAGAGTGGGTAGGAAAGAAGGTATATAGGGGGTAGGAAAGAAGGTATATAGGGGGTAGGAAAGAAGACAGAGAGTGGGTAGGAAAGAAGACAGAGAGTGGGTAGGAAAGAAGGCATATATCGGGTAAGAAAATAGGATGAGAACATAATCAAAACCTCTATTCTGTGTTTGGACCCCTAACACTGCATGTCTTCTGGCTGTAACGAAAGGGCAGGAAGCCGTGCCCAGGATGGTTTGATAAGCCAATACTATACGTACAACAAAAGGCTTTAGCCCTGGGAGACCTGTGCCGAATACAACACCGCTCTTTGTCCCCTGTTCTCATAATTAGCCCGGCCACATCCAGCGAGAGCTGCAAGTGTGTGGATCGGCCTTTCAGATGTTCCCACGAAGATTTACAAGAACAATTGTCCAATGCCTTTGGGCCCACTCCACCCTCAGGACAAACCCAGCGCAGATGACTGGCCGAGGGGACTGTGGTTGTTGGTGCTGGGTGGTGGTCGTTGGGAATTCCTCAGAAATGTAACCAGGCCCTGAAGTAGCAGCCATGAGTCACGTGTGCGCCTCCTTCTGCCTCTGGCTCTGTCTGAACAGCCCGTGCTGGTGGTTACATAACATATTATTAAACCAACTCATGGCTTTACCCCCAGTAAATGGGGCCTCATCCTCACCCCAAGCACAGAGTCCTTACAGGTCTGACGTGCCAGTTATCCAAAGGAAGAGTGTCGTGTACCCCTACAATTTTTCCACAAAGCTCTGGAGAGAGGGTCTTGCTCTGGGCGAAAGGCCGGCCTGCGGGAAAAGCCCGGAGGAGAGGACAGTGTTGGCGGGATTGGGTGCCGCTCTAACTGGGGAGAAAGGGAGAGGGAGAGTAAATGTATACCTGTTAGGCGCCCACGGCATGCCACGCTTAGCATTTCCCATGCTGACTTCAGCTCTTCACAACAGCCAGGACAGGAGAGCATCACTGCCCCGTTGGCAGGTGCTGACAGACGCGCCGTCACTCAGGTGAGAGAGTTCATCCACTCTTTAACCAACAGCAGAGCGGGGCAGTCACTGTCAAAAACATCCATCCACTACCATTGGCTGTCTCCATGTGCCTGGCACCGTGCCAACCTGGAGAGATACAGAGTGGTACATGCCAGCAACACGCCTACTGCCTGGTGGCGGTGGATGAGGTGGGGACGGTGCTTGTGTAAGTTAAACCCTCACTTGTTTCATGTTCTCTCGGACCTTCGAGCTCACTTTTCCTGCCTCCCAACAGATGAGGTCACTGACCAGTTCATCCTCTTCAGAAGCCCTTGCTCCCCAGGGCCCGGTCCCCTCATCCCCGGGCCTGCCTTTGCCTCTCCTGGCTGCCGCCCCCTCGTCCTCCCGTTACTCCCTCCTTGAGGGGGTGCCCTGTACATGTAGGTACTGTCCTGCACGCGCACGGGCAACAGTTTCCCAGCATTTGGAAGGCCTGGCTCTTTCTCCTCTGAAAACAAGGGAGAAAGAGAAAAAGTGGGAGAGAGCCATCCTCCTCTACCATCGTAAGGAGTCAGGAGCTCATGGCTAGCCTTGGTCAATCCACAGGGAGCACGTTATTAGACACCGGGAGAAGGCCAGAGAATCAGCTAACTCTCGTGTGAAAACACGTCACTTCACACCCTGCTCCACTGGCCTGCTCGGCTCTTCCGCCCACGAGCCAATCACACTTCCACCTCAGGGAATACACCTCATCCCTTCTGTCCCCCCTGTCTGGAATGGTTGTCCCTGCAGGTCTTCCCCGCCTGACCCTGTGCCCACCCTGACCCAGCTTGACTTGCCCGCCTCTGACTTGGATGTGGGTGCTCCCTGTCTTCCTGCAGCGGGAAGCCAGGGAAGGGGGGCCTGCCGCTCTGGGCCACTCCGAGGGCGGTGCCTGGCTGGTAATGAGGTTCCATAAAGTCATGAACTTAACCATTGGTGAATAAAGTATTTATGCATTGCATAGCATATGCATAAGTCAGATTTACGAATGCGTCTGAATGTATTCAGTGCATTTTCGAATGAATGAATGAATGAATGAACGTGGGAATGAATGCCATCCGGCAATGTCCCCGAGGCGGACGGGCAGTTTTGCATTATAATCTGTTAGTGCTCTTGGACTTTGTATATGACAATGTGCATACATTGTTGTTGATAAAAGGAAAGATTAATTTGGGGAGAATCTTAACGTTTCCTGGAGAAGCCAAGTCTTTTAACCGAGAAAAGGCTCCAGGGAAGCTCTTGAGACTACCCATGCCTTTTGTGTAACATCTGTTTCCATTACGTCTAAAAAAAAATAAAAGATAAAACAAAAACAAAAAACAAAAAACAAAGCAGGCCCAGCGGTCCTTCCGGAGCAGGGCACGCCGTCGCTCCCGGGGCGGCGGGCGGTGTAGCATTCCGTGTGCTATCTGCCAGGTCATTGCTAACTTAAAGAAATGAAATGTCCTGTCTTGGACCTCTTTTCTTAAAAATCAAAGGTTTTTCCTTCTCAGAGCAACCATTAGCATTTTAATCTCTGAGATGAAGCCCCCCCCCACCCCACCCTCGTCACCCCTGAACGTGTGAAAGTGCCTGCCCGCTTTTCAGCCTCGGATAAAGGCTCATTCTGCGCTGGAGGGGGGGCAGGGCAGGGGTTGCCCTTGGAGGGCCGTGAATGGCTGCCTGCATTTACAAATGCCCGTGACATTCTTGAAGGGATTGAGCAGTGCCCTGTGCAGAAGTGTCATGAGAAAGGCAAAGTCTCGTGAAAAAAACGGGGCCCGTGTGAAAGGCGTGGAGGCGCCGACGGTCGGCGGGCCCCATTGGTGTGATACGGTCACGGCGCCGGGAACTGGCCGTGGGGGGCCCGGGGAGGCTGCTGTTACATCAGTAACCACGTCATGGTCTCCTTTCTGTGCAAATCTGTGTGCCTTTCTGCTTTTTTTTTATTTTTAATGTTTTTTTTCCACCTGGCACCCTACATAGCTATGGCGATAATCATTGACTATATTCCCAGGGCTGCATCTCACCCCCCCCCCATGACTTCTTGTGCTTCTTACTCCCTTCACCTCTCTCAGCCAGTACCCAGCCCCCTCCCTACCCTCCAGCCCCACAGCCAGCGGTCTGTTTTCTGTGTCTATGAGTCTGTTTCTATTTTGTTTGCTCATCTATGTTGCTCTTTAGATTCCACATGTACGTGAAATCCTATGGTGTTTGTCTTTCTCTGATTGACTAACGTCACTTAGCTCAATACCCTCTGTGTCCATCCATGCTGTCTTGTCGCAAACAGTAAGGTTTCGTTCTTTTTTATGGCCAAGTAATATTCCATTGTGTATAGGTGCCACCACTTTCTTATCCACTTGTCTACTGATGGGCACTTGGGTTGCTTCCACGGCTTGGCTATTGTACATGATGCTGCAGTGAACATAGGGGTGCGTATATTCTTTGGAACTAGTGTTCTGGATTTCTTTGGATATACACCCAGAAGTGTAATAGTATGAGTCATAAGGCAGGTGCATGTTTAGCTTCTTTTTTGGGGGGGGGCCCTCTCTACTGTTTTCCATAGCAACTGCGCCTGCCTGCATCCCCACCAACAGTGCACAATGGTTCCCTCCTCCCCTCCTCCTCGCCAGCATGGGCTGTTTCTTGAAGTGTTCTTTTCATTATTAAATGCACTGCCTCCCGATTTGGGTAAAACCAGTATCCAAGTGAAAAGCAGAGTTAATACGTAAACAAAGCAGTTTTGCTTGATTGAAACGTTTATAAATCACTACTAGAGATTTAGTCATCGTATAAGTTAGAAAAGAGCTGTTGTAAGTAGAGAGTACATTCTAATATGTTATTGTGATTCGTTAATCCTATAGTTACTGTTAATGAATAGGACACATTTAAACCTTTCATAGTATTTTAAAGGTGTGGGGGGGGGCAGCTTACACCTTTAAACACATAAAAAGAAGCATGCTGTTACTCCTCCATCTCAGATGGTCCTCCTTTAAGCTTAAGGCACATTTCAGCACACCATCTGAGCTATCGGTGCACACACCCAGCACGCTAACCACACATGCACCTTTCCGGAGGGCTCTGGGACAAAGACCACATTCATTTATTCATGACTTCAGGCGCTTTTCACACCAATGGGATGAGAAGACATCTTATGCCGGGTGTTCTCCTCTTGCTCTCACTCTGGAAATGAGGGGGGGGGGGGGGAAGGGGCCCTCTGGCCTCGCCCACTCATGGGAATGATTATTTCAAATAATAAAAATCCGGCCCCGCTTTCAGCCCCTTCCTGTATGCCCACTCCTGCCACACGGGCCAGTGGTGTGTGACCTTTGAGGTCTTCTGCCCTTGCCAGACCTGGATCCAGACCGGCTGAGCCTGGCCAGCTTTCCCGCTGAGCCACCGGTCCCCGCGGTGAGGTGGGCCCGCCTGACCCGTCTGTAGAAATTAAACGTGGGTTTCCTATCGCAGGAGCTGCTTATCTGTCTTCATGTTGAAAGACATGTTCACTTTCCTTTTCTTTGTCCTTCTGGAGCATAGACATGTGGAAGAATAAAGACGAGTCCTTCAACTTCCCCCAGGACTACGATCCGGAAGTGCTCAAAGAGGAGAAACGGAAGGAGCTGGAGTCGGAGATCCGGGTTCAGGTAGAGCCGCCGAGCTGGTGGTGTCCTGACCCCACGCCACTCCCGGCCGTGCCGGTGCCGAGTGCCGGGTCCTCCTCGTGACCGACCTGGAACCGGGGGGCACTCGAGGCCCGCCAAGTCACCTGAAAGAGGCGCGTTTTGTATTCACCTAGGTTGATGAGCTGATGAGACAGGAACTAAAGAACATCAAACTAGCTGTGAACAGAGAAAAGGAACTTCCGGTCAAAGCAAGAAAGAAGGGAGGAGGTAAAAATGTAAGTAGTGAATGAGTGTGGGGAGGGGTGAGGCCGAGGGCAGATTCCACCCGTGACAAGGAGCCCCTTTTCCCAGGCTCCAGCGGCGTGGCCAGGATGCTGCCCGGCCCACCTGGCTGTCCCCTCTGCTTCCCAGGGGAACAGGCCTCCCCTCCCTGAATCTGCCTTGTCTCACCGCTCAGCCCTCGGGTTGTGGGGATAAAGTCAACCCCTCACCATTGGGGATTCTGATCACCCGGGCCCCAGCGACCAGAGGGGAACTAGAGGAGCCAGGGCAGGCGCCTCACATGCCCACCTCTCCCTGGAGGCAGATCTGTGAGGGTTAGAGGGCCAGTGTCAATGAGCAGCTTCTTGGGGTAGGGGCAGATCAGATGAATTGCATTTTAAATTGCCACGGATCCTTCTCACAAGTGGTTTGGAGTGAGGTCATAGAAAATATATGTATGGGTCTCCGCCTGCTTGTGTCAAAGAACTTCCGAAACCCTTGTAAATTCCTAAGTGATGAGAGCACTTGGGACATCTTGTTCTGGTGGGCAGCTCTGGACAGACTCCTGGATGGTTCAGGATGAAAGATGGTCCCCAGGAAGAGCATCCATGACGAGGAGACTGGAACTCTCAGCCCCACCTCCATTCTCTAGAGGAGGGAGGAGACTGGCCGGAAAGGGGGAGGATCACTGACTTTGCGGACGTGAAGAGGCCTCCGTAAAAACCCCAGAGAGTGGTCAGGATAGTGAACAAATCACGTGTCAGGGGCATGATGCACCCCGACTTTAGTGGGTAACACACCCCAACTTGACCGGGATCCTGCACTCAGGACTCTCCCAGACCTCGCCCCATGTATCTCTCCGCCTGGCTATTGGTCTGTATCCTTTACAATACCCTTTAATAGACATGTGTCCCTGAGTTTTGTGAGCCATTCCAACAAATTAATGGAACCCAAGCAGGGCATCATGGGAAGCTCAGCTTTACAGCCAGTTGGTCTGCAGCATTCTCACCAAGCAACCTCGTAAGAAGTTATTATAGACCCGTGTTGATTTTCTGGCAAGGGGGACATCTACAGGGTCCATTTCCCTGGACAATTCTACAATGCTATTTCTTATTGTAAGTTAATCGATTTACATTCGTCAGCTGGCAACCCCTTGATGACATTGTTGGCCTTGCCTCTCGGGGCCATCTCTCCCTTCTCTCTTCTCTCTCTCTCTCTCTCTCTCTCTCTCTCTCTCTCTCTCTCTCTTTCTCTCTCTCTCTCTCTCTCTCTCTCTCTCTCTCTCTCTCTCTCTCGTTTCTCCCTAGTTGTAGCACAAAACCTTTTAGGTCATCAAAGTTCTGGAGAAGCCATGGGTACACTTAATTATACATAAATTATACTTCAGTAAAAATAATGAGTGAATGAATGAGGAAACAGGGAGGAGGGGAAGAGTAGAGCGTTAAGAAAGGGCCGTGGTCAGTCCTGTGTGGCACGGATCCCAGTCGCCTGAGGAGGCCTAAGATAGAAGGGGAAGCAGGAAAGGAGGAGAGAGGCCGGCTGAAACACTGTGGCTGTGCTGAGGCACTTACCTGCTCCTGGGAATGGAGAGGCGATGGGCCCGTTATAAAGATCATGTTCTCAGCACCTCCCCCACTGTCCCGAGTCTCTGAAGGCAGAGCCCTTTGGGAACTGGAGGTGGACAGCTGCCCGGCCCTGTGGGCACCTGGTTTCAGACTGGATGCTAACAGAGAGGTGACTGGGTACCAAAGACAGGCGTGGCTTGCTCGCCTGAGTACAATGCCCTCTCACGTGTCAGAGCCCAGAGAAACAGAATCACAACGCCCAGGGCCTGATGGGAATGCGGCCCCATGCAGATTCACGGTGCTGACTTCCCTGTCTGTCCACCCAGGGACGGGTCCACTGGGCAACACGGGGTCTTCGGGGCCAGTTCCCACGTTCATGGAGCCAGACTTCTAACTGCTTCGTGTTTCCCTAACACAGCCGCTTCTCCCCGGGCCTCCCGCCGCCACCAAAAACCAGCTCCCTTAGCTGATTTCTAGAGCTAATCTGCTTCCTTGTTTTTCCTAACCTGTTGGATATTTCCATTGTCTTCCAGAAAACTAAGGGGAAGAAAGGGAGAAGGGGGAAGGAAAAAGACCTGACGGCTGACAGGTAAGGAGGGCCCTGTTTTGTTGTAAAGCATTATGGGAGCAGGGGGGCAGGGGGCAAAGGGAGAGGGGGGAAGGGGAGGGAGACATCCACAGGGGGATGCAGCACACCTGAGGTCTCAGCCTCCATCTGGCAAAGGGACCCCTGCTGGCTCCCCACACCCTACGGGTGTCACGAGCACAGTGGGACCTCCATGTGCCCTGTACAAGGAGCAGCACCTACTGGGAGATGCACCAGGAAGATGGGCTCGGAAGGCACACATGGGCCACGGCCTCTGAGCTCATGTGACCTTTTTTATGTTTTAAAATTCATAGGGTCCTTAGAAATTGTTTAAACAATAGCATCCTGATCCAAGTTTGGATGGAATATGGAGACACTCTAAGAAATATCTGTTTTATGAAGTTAATGGAAACCTTACTCTAGTATTTCTATAATAGTTTAAGGCAGTTTTGAAGTTGAAAATGTATTCTATAACAAAAGTCTATTTCACTGGCAATATTCAAATATAGGTTTGTGGTCTTAATATAATTGAGTTTCGAATATTTTAGGGAATCTTTAATTTCATGTTAATATTTTGTGCATGGTCTTATTACCATGCTTATATTAAATAAGGCATTCCAACTAAACCGCTACAGTTGATATTTCCTTAACATAGGTCAGATAGTGTTATCCCAAATTCCATCACCATTCCAACCTCCTTCGCGCTCAGCTGAGGGCACACTGTTTTAAATACATTTGGTGGAATAAAATTCCAGTCAATCAAAGGCGGGGGTCATGGGCTTAACATTCATCCCACTGGTATTTGGCTCGAACCTGATATTCTGAAGTCCTTAACCTGGATCCACGCTAGCCTGGGTCCTAGAGCAGCCACGGAGCTGTTTGCATATCGTCACATTTACAGCTCCTCCGCCTAAAGAGAGAGGAGGGCCCCTGGGAAAGGAAGGGGAAAAGACAAAACACCTCCAAGGATTATGCCAAACAGTATTTGAACTTGACCCATCTGAATTCCTGCAAGTCAGGCCCCTGTTAATTTCACTGGGGAGTCTCATTCATAGGGCACAGTGCCTCCATGTTTTCCCTCAATTAGTATAAATTACCCGTGGGCTGGCCGTCTGCCTACTGACCTCTGAGGGAAGTGGTTTTGACATCTGTAAACACTATGGAAAAGTATAATATCCTCCTGAAAGATCATCACACTCAGAACTTTAGACCGGAATCATTTCCCCTATAAGTCTTTTGTTCTTTATACATATTTCCTGTAAACTATTATGCTATCGGCTTCAAGGAAACATCAATTTCGTGGAGGATTAATGATCTACCAAGGCTTGCCAATGCTAACTGAATATGTGATTATGGTCCATCGTGTTACTATTTTGGGGTAATTTCTAATTCACATTTGGGCCATCAAGAAGACCGATGGAAGGACAGACAGCAGGAGTTACAGCTGGTCCCAGATACCATTCATATTTCTGGGAAACATCTGCCATATACATGGATGTGTGAACGTATTGTGTGTTTTTTTAAGTCTAATTTATCCTAAAATTGTAGAAATGCCTCAAAAACCCATTTATTTGCACATATACAAATGTCCTTTGAAATAGATCTGGTTGAAGTTCTCTGCAGATGTGATGATTCGTGGGGGGAGTACTGCTGCTGCCTCTGCGTGTGTGCTCATGAAGTCTGCTCCCTTCCCAGAACCATCGAGTCTCTGTACAAGGAACTGGTGGAGGAAGGGCTCCTGGTCCAGAATCTGAAAGTCAACCTCTCCGACTACCTCGGTAAAGTGCACGGCGCGGAATGCACGCATGCGGCCCCTCGGTCAGCCCTTGGGTGTCAGGTCCCCAGGAGCTGAAACTATGTTCCATTTGTGTTTTTGTCCAACTCCCGACCTGGCCCACTGCGGTTCACAGTGTCTGTTGGATTTGAATTGATTTGAATTCACTCCGCTGTGAACTAATGGGTCCAGCTCTCGCCCCTGACGTGGCAGAGGCAGGTTTTCAAACCTAGTGGCGAGGTTCCCGGGGCATTCTTTCGGGTAGAAGCTGAATCGAGGACGTGAGGACACGGAGACGTGTTCATGCGTTCATGGCTAAACGAGTGCTGAGAGGACAGCACCTGGTGCTCCCACACTCAGTCCCTCCAGAGGGGCTGCCACAGGCGGAGTCAGGAGGAAGGTGGGGGGACATTTGTCGTCACCAATTCAACTACTGTTTTTTCCTTCATTTTTTAAAAAACATGAGGACCTGAAAACAAAGTAAAAGCTCAAAGCTCTACGCAATCCCACCCCCTCATGGGATCACTTTCAGTGTCAGGTGTCCATAGCAGATGAGGAAATTCTACTACATAACCACAGACGGATATTCATGCTCAGAAAATTTAGCATTGCGCTGGCTGGTGAGGCTGGGTGGTTAGAGAATCGGCCCGAGCACCAAAGGGTCTGGCTTTGACGCCGTTCAAGGGCTTGTACCTCAGTTGCAGGTTCCGTCCCCAGCCCTGGTTGGGGGGAGTGGGGGGGGGCTTGTGGGAGGAAACCAATCGATGTATCTCTCTTACATTGATGTTTCTCTCTGTGTCTCTCCCTTCCTATCTTCCACTCTCTCTAAAATTAATGGCAAAAATATCTTCAGGTGAGGATTAACAAAAAAAAAAGACATTAACATGAATATGATACTGTCAGTTAATAGCTAGTTACTAATCCATGTCACCAGCAGTCCCACCGTGTCCTGTAGACTTGTCTTTTTCAGTCCAAACTCCAGTCCCGGATCAGGGACATGCTGGTCCTCCCTTTTCAGTCTCCTTTCACTCCTTCAACCCAGGACAGATTCTAGCATTTTCCAGCCTTTCACTGAATTACCTTTTTAAACAGTCAGAACTATTTCGCAGACTGTCCTTCGACTGAATTGGTTTGATGTTTTCTTGGGACTTGATTCACATGGGACACGTGTAACAGGAAAGCTGCCCAGGTGATGCTGTTCACATTGGGGGCACATGGTGACACTTTGTCCCTCCATGGGGATAAGTGTAGTCCCTGGCCAGTGAGCTGCTCCCCAGGTTTCCCCCTGTGAAGCTCCATGCTCCACTTTTTCACTAATGGATAATCGGGGGGCGGCTACGTTGAGGCTGTGGAGATGCCGCTCCTCCCCGTCTTTAGGGCGTCTGCGTCTACTGCGGAGATCCGCTGCATCGCTGTTGCCATGGCGGCTGTCAGGTGGAGGAGTTCTGTGTCTAGCACCCCTTCTACGTTTATTATGTACTGTTCTTCTAGGAGGAAACCTCCTTGTAAAGTTGTGGTATCCGGGCAGACACATGGATTCTCTCTTTTTTAAATAGTGTTATAATTCAATTCCGTCTTATTCATTCTTGTGTTTCCAATGGCCCAATTGGGTGTGTGGGAGCAAGAAGACTAATGTTGCCCTTTAATTTAAAAAAATATAAAAATAATCATTTTAATCCCCTTGAAAGAAAGTCACATTTCCTTCCTGAGGCCATGGAGGAGCCTCCATCGTTCCTAATACTGTAAGAATTTTACCAGGTTATATTGGAATATGTGTTGGGTTTCTGTTTATGATAACATAAACATGTGTTTCTTGTTCAAGTACTATAGGGTTTTTGTGGGGGTTTTTTTGCCAGACTCCCTTGATTATGTTAATTCTGTGCCTATGAAAAAAATGACATTTTTAAAATATTATTTTAATTGATTTCACAGAGGGAGGGAGAGAGAGATAGAACCATCAATGATGAGAGAGAATCATTGATGGGATACCTTTTGCATGCCCCCTACTGGGGATCAAGCCCACAACCTGGGCATGTTGTGGAATTGAACTTGGGACCCTTCAGTCCACAGGCCGACATTCTATCCACTAAGCCAAACCAGCTAGGGCAAAAAAAAATGATATTTTTAACAGAACTCTGGACTTGAGGTTGGGATCTCTGAGTCCTCTCCTCCTTGCCTGCTTCCTCCTTCACATCACATCTGTTTTGTTCTCCACTGAATTCCTAGTGTTTGGTATAGTGCCTGGCACACGGTAGAGTCTCGGAAAAATAGTGGATCTGTTTCTCATCTTCCTATTAATTTCTTTCCTGTTGGACTTTTTCAGTGATCTCTGTCCACTTTCAGGCAGCATCCTTCAGATGCCCGAAGTCAGAGTGAAGGGGGTCAGCCACTGAGGAGTAGCCTCCAAAGAAAATGACCCAGTCTGACAAAGTTCTTCAACTTGCCACCAGGGATGCTGGCAAAAAGCCCTGTGGTCTTTTCCACATTTTCCTTACTTTTTTTTTCAAGTTAAGACCCTTAGTTTGAAAGATGGCAGAGGATCTTCCCTAATCCCCTCATAAAAATAGACATGACAACTGGATCACAAAAATAAAAACCTGTGGGCAACATTTACACTAAAACTAAATGCCAATGTTTCCCCTCAGATCTCAAAGTACAAGCCATCGGGGACAGGGAACAGAAGGACTCCAAATTAACAGCAAGCAGTCACTGGAACGCACAGCAGGAGTGGGGAGGGCTTTGCAGATGAGCGCAAAGGGGTAAAATAGGAGAGTACTTAGCAGCTAGAGCATGGATGTCAAACTCACGGCTCATGGGCTGCATGCCTCATTAATTTGGCACATGTTAGTCTTTGAGTTTGACATGCTTGGGCTAGAGCAATCCAACCTCTATTCACTCTGTACCTGGTATGTTTGTTAGAATATACCACAGCTGTCTACAGCCATACCACCCTGAATGCAGCCGATCTCATCTGATCTCGGAAGCTAAGCAGGGTAGGGCCTGGTTAGTACTTGGAGGGGAGAATATACCACAGCTCCCTTCCAAGATGGCCTTCTACTGATAAAAAATAAATAAATAAATAAATAAATAAATAAATAAATAAATTTTTTTTAAAAAAAAAAAAACCTCTTGGGACTAGAATTACAATTGAACAGGACTAGGCCAATAGAGATAAAAGAGAAGGTCCAGAAAATTTAGGGGAAGGGAACAGAACAAGGACATCTGAAAAAGCAAGCCACCATATTTCTAACATAAATGAAAACAGCAGAAAGGAAGACTCTTTGAAACATTAAAAGCTACCCTGAACTCTCTTTTAATCATATATTTAAGCAATGGAAAATGTTCACAATAAAAGCTTATGCAACCTTTCTATAAAAAAGAAAGAACAGAAACAAATTTATATCACAAAAAGGCAGATCAATAAAGTAGACATATCTGGCACCTACTCTTTCAAACCAAGTGAATGTAGGAATTTAAAAAAATTATAGATGATATGTAATAATGTATAAAATAGAAGTAGAAAAACTCAGAAATGAGTTGGCAAAACTCAAGGATTATTAATGATAAAGGGAAAGTTTGTTTGAGAAAAACACTAAATTATAATGGATAAAGTCAACAAATAATGCTTTAAGAGAAATAAAGTGTGAAAGAAAAAAATTTTGAAAATTGTAAATGAAGAGCAAGATTAAAAGGGTTCAAAAGAAAGTAACAAATACTAAAGATAGGTAAAGAAGATCCAACATAAGGATAATGACATCCTGAAAAAGAAAGCTAGAATGAAGGAACAGAACAAATGCCAAGAGTTATTATTCATGAAAGGTTTCCTAAAACAGAAATACAAACCACATAGTGAAGCATCTCACTGTGTACCTGAGAATATCAACTCCCATTGACCAACACCAAGACATTCTAACAAACATACCAGGCTTACAGTTCTGGAGGCCAAGATCAAGGTGTCGGCAGGGTTGGTTCCTTCTGTAGACGCTGAGGCAGAACCAGCTCCTGTGCTGCAGTCCCCTTCTCTCCCCTGCTGCCTGGCCCCATTGGTCCTCCAGTCTGGATGCCCAACTGCCCCTGGGCTCCACAGTCTGGATGACCCCATCCGTCCATTCCTCCCCTGGTCCCTGCTGGTGTGCTGGCAGCCCATGGTGTTGCTTGGCTTCTACTGTATCATCTGATCTCTGTGTCCCTCCTCATGTAGCTTTCTTCTGTCTGCTAAATCAGTCAGATTGGATTAGGATCCATCTTCCTGACTTCATTTAACTAGTTGCACCTACAAATACCCTACTTCCAAATGAAATGATCTTTCAGATGCTGGAGGTTAGGACTTCAACCTAGGAAGATTAAGGGGACACAATTAACCCATCCTAGAGTCCCTGTTTCTAATCCTTCCATGGCACTAGATCTCCTTGCCCCTTTCATGCCCTCACCTCCATTTCCTTCTCCTCCCCAGAGAGGAGCTGGCATCTGAGTCCTGGCAGAGTAGGTGACACAGGCGTGTGACTCCCATGCTGGCTGACTGCAAACGTGGTCATATACTTTCAGAATGTGTCTCATCACTTGGCAGACGGCCCTGACTTGTTGTGTCCTCTACTCTGTCAGAACCCACAGCCGCTAATTCAGCCTAAGTGAATTCTCTGTCTAAATGAAATCCACTTGTGCTAGAAAGCATGGTTCATTGGATATCAGTGTGGATTTACTTAAGCAGGGACATGGGGGTCACTTTCATGTCACCTCTCATGTCATGTTTACAGTAATGAGGGCTGGACTTACCGCTGGCTACAGGCTCTCTTCCAATCCCTGCGGCAGCTAAATTAACCACTGTTCTGTCTATTACCCGCTCATTAAAAGGCACGGGGTCAGAAGCAGAAACTTCCGTTATCACTCATCTCCCCACCGGCACACCCGTCCTTGCGTCTTTACCAAGGACTTTATGTTTTCATGTGGAGGCTTCGCGAGGCTGCCCTCCACAACAAAATAACACGTGTCACCTGGTGTTTGATTCCATTCTCTTAGCAATAGAAAATGCTTTAAACATTTTTTATATGTTCGCTATTTCATATGCATACAAGCACATTTTTTCAGTAGTTTTCTATACACACATAAATGTATGCTCGTCTTTGTACATATTTAATATTGAAAGCTGGGCGAGATCTGAGCGAGGTACAGAAAGACTCAGAAGAAATGATCGTGTAGCGTTTTTACTTCAGATTCCGCTACAAATCAAGTCTCTATGAGCACGTCAGCGTCCGTCCTCCACAAATGAGACCGCCAAGCTCATTTCCGTGGTGACCTTCTCTAGATTGGTTGGAAAATAACACTTCAGATTTATGACTCGTCACAATTAAGCCCTTTGATGCCTTCTAATTAAACCTGTAAAGATTTATTCCAATCTCATTCCTTTGGCGATTCTTTAAAAATGTAAATGAATATTACCCTCCAAAAGAGATGGTTCTATTTATCCTCAATTAGACTCGTGTCCTTCCTTTCGAATGAGTGTGTTTCTGAGTCAGATTTGCACTGCTCCAGTACACATTTCACCTGGCGATCTGTGTGTGCCGACGTCGGGATCTCCTGGAGTATAAATTAAACAAAACCTGCATCTTTTAGTCTCCTGTGTACATCCCTCATTTGAGGACATCTCTTCACAAGCCCAATGTTCAGAGGTTATTTCTTTTTTAAATTTGAAGAGGTTGGTGTCACAGTCCACACACAGCTCAGTTACTACCCCGGTGTGCTTTTGCAGTCGGACAGTTCCTCATTGAGCCTTTCTCTGAGGAGACATGTCCTTCAGACCCACCCTCCACCGTGGATTGCATTTGCTCAGAAACGTTAGATTTGCATTAAGTGCTGAAATCCCCAGGTCAGACCAGCAGTTCCCGCTCATGCGTCCTCTTCTTTCTTTCCCCAGGTGAGTACAGCTACCTGGGGGCCACTCTTCGCCGGGTCTCCATAGAGCCCATGCCTTCCCTCCTGGATGTCAGACAGCTCATCGCCCTGTATGGGATCTTGCCACTAGGTAAAGACCCCACAAGCCCATTGGGACTGTTCTAGAGGCGGGCGCACCACCTGCTGGCTTTAACCAAGATAACGTTGTCATCATTGTGCACTGAGGCTTGCCTCTTTCTCCAGAGTTCGGAGTCAGGATAGTTCCATCGCGATGGTGTATCCCAGGGCACCCTGAAAGGCACTCCCGGGAAGGTCTTGTGGACGATCATCTGGGGAGATAACAGCCAAAGGAGGCTCCTGCAATTCAAGTGCCTCGGATCAGGCAAAGGGCCCAGGTTCCACTAGACCCAAAGCTGGCCAACGTCTCAACGTCTTTCTCGTGATGGGTGGGTGTGTGTGTATGCATGTGTATGTGTCTCATGCATGTGTATGCAGTGCACAAACAAGACCACAGAGAAATGTGTTCACATCTGCCTTCCCAGCGCTTCATCTAAATTCCAGCATTTAAAATAGTGTCAAGCCACACAAAGGAATGTGTTTGTTGGCCCGGGCCCTTCAGGTCACCACTGCCAGGACTGACCAACCCGGCCGCTGGGCAGAGGGCACTGAGGACCCAGGTGGAAGCCACTGTGCGTACCTGGCCTCCAGCACCAGCTCTGGTGGCCTCTGGACGGGGCTCCCGGGACCAGGTCTGAGCCTTCAGCCTCTCACTCAGGACGAACCTCGCCCACACCCACCCTCCCTCCTGGAAACGTCACCTTCCCGGAGCAGGAGGGGAAGAGGAAGAGAGGAGGGCGCCCCGGAGCAGGAGCAGACAGCACTGCCTGCAGAAGTTGGGAAGTTTTACGGGAACTGAGTCGCTTCCCAGCAGGAGCATCAGGTGGCCGTGGCCGTGGGCCTGCTTTTCCAGTCTGGCCGCCAGGAGCTCAGTGTCAGGAAGCAGCAGAGCTGGCTCAGCATGTGGAACACCGGCCCATGTCTCCAATCCTCCGAAAACCGAAAAGCCTGGAAATTCACTCTGTCTCTGTATGATTCTCCGTATTTTTTTTAATTGCCACTGAAAGTTGAGATGGGCAGGAGGAGCAGGACACTGTGGCAGTGTGTCCCTGCCCCACTCCCGGCGGGTCAGCGGCTCTGAGGTCAGCGAGGCCCCAGGGGCAAAGGCATTCCCGAACCCCCTCCTTCCCTCTCTGAGCAACCTTGGCGCCCACCCCTTCCTCCTGGAAAGTCCGTGTCCCGGAGTAAGTGCGCACCTCCTCCTAGGTCTCCCACACCTGCCCCCTCCCTCCCTCAGCACTCTTCTGCCACCCTTCCCAGGACCCCTCCCACCCCCCCTCAGCCAGCACCCTGGGCTAACCTGCAACCCCAGCCACCTTCCAGGACCCAGACAGCTGGCGTCTGTCTCCCTCCCCACCTCCTCGCTGCCCTGCTCCGCACCAGTCAGAGTTACCTGCTGCTCCCCCAGTACCCGCCTGACTCTCACGCCAGGCCTGCATCCCCCTCACTCGGAATCTTCCCACCGTGTCCCCATCACTACCAGTTCCAGTTCTACCTGTGCTTCAGAGGCCAGCTCAGATGCCACCTCCTCCTGGAAGTCTGCCCGAGCACCCCATCCAACCACCCAGCCAGCCCCAAGTTGAATGTTGTTTCTTCTCGGAACTTTCTGTGGCTCTCAGGGGTCTTAGCACCCTTTGCCTTCCATTCTAGTCATGTCCGCTCAGCTCTAATACATTTTTTTACAACAATTCTGACTCTCTTTACACTGGAACCCCACAGGCTGCCAGCTGGGACCAGGGCAGCCCTCCACACCCAGCTGCTGAGCAGACCCCACGCATGGGCGCGCTCTCCTGTGGTGGAAAGCAGGGTCTCACCCCTCACGGATAAAGCAGGCCTGCTTAATGTCATTTTAAAGAGAGTTTCTCAAAGCAACACCCTAATTTCTGTGGAGGATGTTAGGTAACCTCAAAAACGGTCTCCAATGAGCTGGTACATTCACAATACCTTCTCAATTACACGAAAAAAAGAAAAATGGAACAGCACAGTAATACTGATACATTTATAGCTGCTCAGAAAGTGCCCAGTGATTGAGCAAAAGCAAACCAGAGTGACAGCTGTCTGCACCACAACCCTCCCGGACACAGATCTGCTCACTATGGAAGTCACTCTCAGTGCCCGGGCCCTCCCCTGGCACTAGGGACGGACGGGAAGGGGTGGGGGTGGGGGGGTTGGGGGGGTACTCAAGTCGGAGTGCTGTCTGGGCTCTCAGGAGATGGCGGTGTGGCGAGGGCCTGAGGCACAGATGGACCTCTGAGTGACAGCACAGTAATCTGGCCGGTGGGAAACCGGGCAGAAGAAAGAAGTCCGGCTCCGGCCACAGCATCCTTGGTTCCCCTTTGGTCTCCTCGGAATCGCTAACGGACACTCGTCAGTCCTCCCTCCATCCCCCACCCCCACCCATCCCCACATCCTCTTCCCAAGCTTTCAAAGGGCGCCATACCGCCTCTGACAAGCAGAGGAACCCCATCCCCTCCCCACCCGCCATCCTCTGAAAAAAAAAATGTTCTTTAAAGTAGGAGGAGCGATGGAGGAGAGACCACGTGTCGAACACTCAAGGAGACCCCATGCCTCCACCTCGACTGCAAATTCAAGTGTCTGGATGCAGTGGAGGCGGACATGCTGTGGGCGCCGTCATCACAGCCACAAACACCGGGGTCGTACGTGGGGCCGTGGCCTGGAGGCAGCCACGTCTGAGCGCCTCAGGCCTCCCGGTGGGACTCAGAGCTTGGGCCTCTGCCTCTTGCAGGTTCCGCGGAGGTGCACCAGAACGCACCTCTGGTGAAGTCGCTGCTGCTGGCCGGGCCGTCGGGGGTCGGGAAGAAAATGCTGGTCCACGCCATCTGCAGCGAGACGGGCGCCAACCTCTTCAACTTGTCGCCGGATAACATTGCCGGGAAGTACCCGGGCAAAAACGGCCTGCAGATGATGACACACGTGGTCCTCAAGGTACTCACCGCGTTTCTCGTTTCTCGGGCTCCCATTCTCCCTGCGGTTCGTCCCCTTAAACCGACTAGCACGGGCCCTGGCAGGTTATTTCCTCAGGTGGACATACGTGAGCATCTCTCTACTGCCTCCTCCTGCACATTTCTTAGTGGTTGCACCTGGCTGGGCATCCAGCCATTAGCAACAGCGTCTTCCTTTGCATAAACACTCCACTGCACCCCAGGTCGCCTCCTTGTGCCGCAGGAACCCTCTCCGAAAAACTCGCATTTCCGGTTGGAAATTAAATCCACGGTTCCTTTTTTCAGCCCACCTCCCTCCAGTCATGGCATCTACATTTGCATTTGGGGTCCTTTCTCACACCCATGCGTTGCCAAGTCCAGTACCTTCTGAACGTCAGCTCCTCACGGGGGTAGGATGGGGAGCCCGCAGGAAGCCACGCCGACCACAATAATGCCCATGCTCAGTGACATGGAAGGCCAGTGTGTAGGGAAGCCCGCCTGAGCCACCCCCACCCAGCCACCCAGCACCCACTAGAACAGCAGCTGCCAACAGGTGGTCCGTGAGGTCCGAAAGGCTGGCGACCGCTGCACCAGAAGGTCCGTGCACAGCCCAGGCCTGTGGTCTCAGATAAGCTCTGCACAGCCCCGAGTCTCCACTTCATCACCCCGCAATGAATGAGCCACCCCGAACGGTAGGAGGTGCTCTGCCAGCCCTGAAAGCGATGATTCTCTGATATAGTTTGTCTGTAGGTGATGGTGATGGGTAGATAGATAGAGAGACGATTGTTAGAATGATAGGTGATAAATGATAGATGATTTGGTAGATAGATGATAGATAGATAGATAGATAGATAGATAGATAACATATATAAGAAGGATTACCAACTTTTAAAGCCCTTTGATACAGAATACTTATATATAATATTGAAACTTCACAGAATTTCATTTTTATTTGGTTGAATAGCTCAAGTTTAATTTTATGCTGCCCAATGCCTTTCTAGTGGCGAGAATAAAGCAGCTTTACTATATCAATGCAAATGCATAGCATTGTACTTGGGCCTAGATGTTGGCTGTGCATCGCTGAGGCAATGGTTACCGTCAACAGTGGCTCACAGGAGTAGTTCCTTCTCCCCGTCAGCCCAGGGGCCACGGTAAGGACGTGAGGGCAGTGGGGTTTCCTCCCTTGGCCACGTGGACCCATCCCTGTGGCGAGGTTGGGTAGTAGGACGTTCCCCGCTCTCCTCCCCTCCTTTGCTGGTCCAGAAGGCATCCATGGAGAGATCATTTGAAGAGCTAGGAGGCAGGTGAAGAGGAAGGCGGGTAGGGAATAAAGAAAGATCACTGAGTTATTTAACAGAGCGCCTCGAACAAGGTAGGTGTTCCACATCTCTGTATTGTTATGTGAGGGGGTTCATCCTTATCCCCGTCTTACAGAGAGAGAAACTGGGGTTCTGAGAAGTGACGCACCTTGTCCAAGGCGACCAAGGTCAAGTGGCCAAGCTGGGATTCAAACCTGTCTCTCTTTATCTCCTGCACTATTTTTTTATCAAGGTAAATTTACATGCAGTGAAATGCACAGATCTTAAGTATGCGCTTTAAGTATGAGCTTTGAAAAATATATGCAGCTGTGTAACCATCATTTTCATGTGCTCTCCGGCCCCTTGTATGACTTATTTTTTTAAAATGTTCAAGTAGTTTGCCAATTTTCAGGGACTATTGGTCTTGTGATTTGTTAGAGTGCTTTATATAGCCTGGATACAAACTCTTTGTTGGACATAACATACTGCACATTTTTCTCTGTGATTTGCTTTTTCACTTTCTAGTTTTTCTTATTGTTATTTGCCCTAACAACTCTGAAAGAGGGGGTTATAGCTCCAGCTAGGATCCAGTGGGATTCTCTGTCTCTCCCTGTAGCTGTCAGGTTTTGCCCCATGGATGTTGTAGCCCTGTCACGAGAGGCACCACATTCAGAACTGCTGTGTCTTCCCGATCGGTCATTTCATGAGGAGCTGTCCCCTTTGTGTCTAAGAGGACTCCTTGTCTTGAAATCTGCCTGGTCTGGTCTGAACAGAGCCCATCAGCCTCCTTGACCCCCTTTCATTGTCAGTGTCGTTACAGTGAACGTGCATGCCTGATGCGTCTGGGTGGGTCTTGCTTCCTTATTCAGTCTAACAATATGTACCATTTAATAGCATGTTTGCAGCATTTACCGTATTTGCCGGCGTATAAGACGATTTTTTGACCCTGAAAAATATGCCTCCAAGTGGGGGGTAGTCTTATACGGCGAGTATATAACAAACTCTGTATTTTGAGTAGAAATGTTAGGGGGTCGTCTTATACCCAGTCGTCTTATATGCCGGCAAATACGGTATTTTTCAGGGCCAAAAAATCGTCTTATACGCCGGCAAATATGGTACATTAAATGCAGTTATTCATCCGGTGGGGTTAGGTCTACCATCTTGCTCTTTGTTCTCCATTTATCCCATTTTCCTTTTTTTTCTCTTCCTTTTCCCTAACTTCTTTTGGGTAATGCAGTACTTTTTAGTATTTAATTTGAATTTCCCTGTGGTCTTTTTAGCAATGCCACTTTTCTTATTTTTTTAATTTTATTTTTCAATTACAGTTTGCATTCAACATTATTTTGTGTTAGTTTTGGGTATACAGCACAGTGGTGAAACAATCATATACGTTAGCAATACCTCTTTCTTATTTTTTAGCGATTGTTCTACAGACTGTTTTAGCCATTTTTAATTTAGCGCAGTCTACAAAGGGTGAATACTGTACTATTTTACATAAAATGTCAAATCCTACAACAATATAATCCTATATGTCTTCACCATATGTTTTATATCTAGAAATGTTATAAGCACTACCATAAGGTGTTACTATTTTTGCATTAGTCATTTGTCTTTTAAAGAATTCAAGAGGGAAAAAAATTAGTATTTTAGCCTCAGTAACATATTTTCCAGTACTCTTATTCCTTTCTGTTGATACAGCTTTCCATTTGTTGTAATTTTCTTTGTGGCTGCAAAACTTCCTTTCGTATTTATTTTAGTGCAGGTCTTCTGGAAAGTTAGTTTTCGTTTTATTTTTCAAAATACCTTTATATTACCTCCATGGTTGGAAGGGTAGTTTTGCTAGATATAGAATTCTGGGATGACATATGTTTCCCTCGGCCCTTTGAAGATGTCATCCCGAGGTCTGAGGCACAGAGCAATTACTAAGTCATTTTCCGAGGTTACAGTGCTGCCACATGAGCCCACAGTCTGCATCCGGGGCCTCCAGGTTTCACAAGTGCCTCATCCGGCCTCTCCCTGAAGTGGGATTAAGCCTGTCCCCTCACACCCACTAGGTGGCTCAGTGCTCCCAGGGTGGTTCTAGGACAGAGCCCATGGCATGATCGTGATGTCCTAATGCTCAGGAAATTGTTTCTGCTGCTGAGAGGGTTTTTTTTTTTCCCTTGCTACCCAATAGGGATTCATTTCTTAGAATCACTGCAAACTGACATTGTGCAGACCACAAAATACTAGGTGTCAAGTTTTCAAAATGTGGAACGCCACACTTACCCACCGAGGCCACTCCCTGTCAGAGTGCCGGGCACACACCTCATTAAGCTTCACCTCTGCTGTGTGCATAGCTGATTAATGAAAGACCCAGAGGCCAGGGGTAGGAGTCACTCAGTTACAAACCACGTGCCGTGAGGGCACTGCCTCCGGCATGAGTGACAGACCAGCTATCTGCACCGAGGAGAGGTATTTGCTTTTAATTAAGCGAAGGAAAGCTGGCAAATCTCTGGCAGGTGCTGTGCGTGCATTCCTGTGCCCCGTGAGCCATGGCCCGGGGGCTGAGGCTTGAGGGCAGCCGGCATGGGTCTGTGGCATCTGCTGGAGAAGGTGAAATAGCAGAAGGCCTGGCGACTCCTCACGTCTTCTGGTAAAGAGCTCCTGGGACTGAATTAATCTCCGCAGAGGAGAGAAGGCAGCAGTGAGGAAGCCCTTCATCAGGTCACTTCAGGCCGGCGGCCTTGCTCCGCGCCAGCACCCTGCCCACGGGAAAACACACCGGGAAGACCGGTCTCTGATTAGTTCCACAACCACAGATTCAAATCCATTTTTGTTTTCAGTATTTCTGGAGGGTTCCTTTATGTCACACACAATAGCGTTCATGGATTAACAAGCTGGGTTCCTTTAAGAAATGTGGTTACTGTTATTTAACCTTCTCTCTTCTGCTGCTAACGCTATCTGTGGGAAAGAGTATACATCTCTTTAGTGGGGAAATATTAGACATATTGCCATCTAACCGGCTGAGAAATGTGGTGAATATTATTTGACAAGTATTTCATGTACCGAAGACACAAGGCCATCCATCACTCAGCCAGCCTCGGCCTCCTTGGGTTTTCACTGCAGTAAACCGAGCAGGAAGGACTGACCTTGACCGTTGGCCAGGGGTCCAGCACACACTAAGGAGGTTTCACGCACTTGCTTTTCATGGGTCCAAACCCTTGATGGGGCAGGGGTCAATGTTTCCATTTGCAAACAAGAAAACCAGCTCCGGGTGCTTGATTTGACCAAAAACTACGGTACAAAGGAACGTAGGGGCTGGCATCTGGGCTCAGGCCCAGGTCTGTTCCCACCGCCCATCCCTGGGCCTCAGCTGCCTGCGGGCACTGCGGGCTCCCTGAGCCCGCTCTGGGCCTGTGTCCCGGTGACAGTCCTGGGTTAGAGTGTCAGCCGTGGGCATGTTAGCGTGAGAGGGAAGGAACTGGAAGCCATGCCCCCTGTTGGCACGCTCCACCAGGACCCCACTTCTTCCTGGGCCCCCTCACCATCACTCCTCCCTTGCCCCCTCGGCCGCCCCCGCGATGGCCGGGGCAGACCAGCGGAGCCCAGGGGAGGAGGCTGAGCAGGGACTTCTGATCCTGCGTTTTGGACCTGGAAGGTGTTCTCTCTGCCCGGTGGATCCTGTGTCCTCCTCGGGAGGGAGAATGGGCTTAGGAGGCCCCCAAGCCAGGGTCGGATCCCGGCCACGAGGCCTGGGGGTCTGGACGAAGGGAGGCTAGGGTGCTGCTCCTGCCTCGGTGCCCCCACCCCCACCCCCACCCCCCAGGCTCCTCGCTGGGCTCCCGGCCAGCAGCCATGGCCGCGCGCCAAGGGGTCTCGCCCAGATGTGCTGGTGTCAACCCAGGGCCGGGAGTCGGGCCGGGAGACTTCTGCTCCGGGCCAACAGCCCAAACCAAGGTGGTGCTGCTATGCATGGGTGACGTTTCAAACACACACACACAGATGTGTAATAAACGTAATAAATGTGTTAGCCCGGCCTTTACAAGGTGAAATTCAATAAGGGCAAAGCAGAGGCCTACACCTGACCCCAAAGCCAGAGCCGCCCAAGTGAGGAGGGAGAGGGGAGCGGGGGGGGGGGGGGGCAGGAGCAGGCTTGCCCGCTGTGGTGCAGCATCAGGTGTGAAAACAAAGCGGGAGGGAGGGCTGGCGACGCAGGTCCGGAGTGGGCCTGCGGCCAGAAGCCCGGTCACCTTGCCCTGTGTCCTGCAGTGTCCGGCTGAGGCAGGGAGCACCAGTGGGCATCAAACCTCGGGACTTTTTTACATAGACGTGATATCTTGGGGCGGTTTTAGGTTCGAAGCAGAGTTGAGCAGCGGTACAGGGTGGGCTCGCGGGGGGTGGGTGCCCGGGGCGCGGTCTCCCGGGCAGGCCTGGGAGGGCGCTCTGCAGGCTGTAAGTCACCATCCGTCCCGGGTGCGTTCACTCCTGCCGCGTGCCGGGGTCATGGGAATGAGCCTGGGGCCGGGGTCAGTGCCACAGGCATGAAAGAACTTTTAACCAATTTGGAAACACTCGAGGCAGGGGCAGCAGCACGGCCTCCCTCTGTCCAGACCCACAGGTCGCGTGGCCCGGGCCCAGCACTGGCCCAGTGGTGGCCTCCTTAACCGAGGCCGGCGGGTGCCGGGAGGCGTTGAGTACGACCTTCACACAGAACCCCGCAGGGCTGGGCGTGAGCCCTGTGCTTCTCCACGTCGGCTTCAGTGTGAGGAGGGGGGTGAGAAGGGGAGGGGTGCAGAGGAAAACCAATGCTGTGTGAGCCCGGCCCCTGGCACCCTCCACACACCTCCCCCTCGAATGCAGCCCGGTGTCAGCAATAGCACTGGCCTGTTCCCCGCGTCACCTGCATCCCCAGCCCCCTCCTCTCCTCGGCCTCGGTGTACCTTCTTTCCATACAGGGTCAGCCCAGCCGAGCTGCTGGCTCTTAGTCGTTTGCAGTTTATCCCAGCTGACACGCAATCAGGCAGGACTTAGGGGAACTCCCACAATCTCATAGAAGGTAATGCAGGAAAGAGAAATTTAAAGCAGCATTTTAAAACCGTGGGAATTCAGAATGCCCCACATATTAGTATTTAAACAGAATCCAGTGACTACAGTCCAAGGAGTGAGCCCCCTCCCCCGCTCCCCGCACAGGAGCACCTCCCTGGCGGTGGCCTGCGCCCAGCCATTCCCGTGAGGAGACAGGAAGCTCCACACTCTGCAGGCAGCGCCCGTGTCTGTCTGGTCCCAGACATCTCTGCCTCCCACCACGGAGCCTGCCCCTCACAGATGCTCAGCAGATATGTGTGGGGTGGATGGGTGGGTGGGTGGGTGAGTAGACGGGTGGATGGGTAGATGGGTGGGTGGGTGGGTAGGTGGGTGGGGAGATGGATGGATGGGTGAGTGAGTGGATGGGTAGATGGATGGGTGGGTGGTGAGTGGATGGGTGGGTGGGTGGGTGGATGGATGGGTAGATGGGTGGGTAGATGGGTGGGTGGGTGAATGGTCTGTCCTTTTCAGTTTGGTAAACTGATACACAACCACTTCTTCCAAAGAGTAGCCAGCTTCTTCTTAGGTTCTCCATGGCAAGCAAAATAGGACCCTTTCAGAAAGAACCTCCAAAGCGTCTATGGGTCTTTGGGGCAGATCCTATTAACTGAACACAAACAGGCTTTCATTGCTGAGCCATTGCATCCTGGGACCTCATTCCGACGCCCGGCACTGGCTAGTGTTGCTTTGAAGAACACAAAAGGTCAAATCCATAAAACTGACACGGATGGGGAAGTCTTTAGTTCCTTAATTGAACTTCCCAGAGTTGGGAAGGGCCCATGTGGGTGGGAAACTGGTGTTTATCCCAGAATGGACACAAAAACTGAAACCTGCGGTGTATTCGGTAGGACTGAAGAGCCCTCTAGTGGCAGTGGAAGTACGCGATCCACGTAACTTCAGAAAAGTTCAATTCTACATTAATTACGTTTAATTGTCCATGGCCTCAAACTATCTGTGGGTAATTTCAGTGGAGCCTTGTCATTGCTAAATGAAAATTAAAAGAGCAAAGAAAGCCATTTGTCATTTAATAAATAGGTAAAGAGGGTTTTTTGTTGTTGTTAATACCCATTTAGGAGACAAGTGGAAAAACAGACCCACATTCTTAGGGCTGGCGGGTAAACAGAGCCTCGGGCGGCAGGTTGGCAACGTGTGTGGGAGCGTGAAGAATGCATGAGCCCTCGGACCCGGCAGCGCCGTCATGCTAAGGACAAGACCGCGTGGGCCCAGAGCGCTCTTCTCCGAGCGCTGTTTGATTTATTTTTTAAATTCCTTTTATCGTTGTTGACAGTATTATAGAGGTCTTTCTCCTCCCTCCTCTCCCCCCTCCACCAGCTCTGTCTGATTTGATAAGAAGGGGGAACCATCCAAATGTCCAAAAACATGGGGTTAGACCAATACGTTATGGGGCCGCGTGTTGAAGAGAGGCTGGACAAACACATTTCGTATTAGGTGAGCAAGAATACACAGCCGCGTAGGCAGGACCATCTCGTTTTTGCAGTCCGATGCCGGAGGGTCTGTAAGGATGGGAACCGCAGGATGACCGTTCTCCGAGGAGAGGGTGGTGGGTGGGCGACGGCAGTGAAAGGGCGCTCTGAGGTTTGGACTAATGAATACCGCCTTTGCCCTCGCAGTAAGAAAGGACCGGTTTCCGGCAGGTGTGTGTGTGTGTGTGTGTGTGTGTGTGTGTGTGTGTGTGTGTGTCAGAGCTCGGCCTGTCTGCCTGCTGCTTCTGCAGCTTCCCCTGTCCCCCGCCGGAGTCAGCAGCCCGCTGTCCCTCCCACATCCACCCTTGGACAAGGAAGATGAGCCCTTCTCGCTCCAAGGCCACCTTCCTGGGGGAGGTTTCCTCCGGGGCCCAGTGCTGCACGGCTCTCCTCTCTGCCCAGCACCGAGCGCGTCACCGGTGGCCCGCAGCCAGCTCACCGAGGAGGGCCAGGGAGCCCAGGGCCTCCAGCCCGGGGGAGGGGGGGGGGAGACGGCAGTGGGGATTTCAAAGCTGGTGGATTCAGGGACGGAAGGTGGCGAGAGGACACAGGTTGAGGGCCACCGGGTACTGTGGAGCAGGCACCTGCCTATCACAGGACGTGGCAGGGTGCTGTGGGTCAGGGCGCCGGCCTGGGGGGTGCCAGGCAGACCCGGATCTCCCGCTAGGCCAGCCGTGGGCAAACTACGGCCCGCGGGCCGAATCCGGCCCGTTCTGCTGTTCTATCCGGCCCACAGAGCCGAAAGAGCGGAGGGTTCTCTTGCTCTCCCCTCCGCTCCTTCACCAGCAGCCCAAGATGAGAGTGCCAGCATGGTCAGGTTGCTTTTGTTCCGGCCCTCCGGTCCCGTTTAAGAACCCATGTTGGCCCTCGAGTCAAAAAGTTTGCCCACCCCTGCTCTAGGCTCTACCCCGTCTCCAGTGCTGGTGGGCAAGTGGCTTATCCCCTCTCTCTGCCTCAGTGGCCTCATCTGTGAGGGGGATAAGGCGTGGACATGCTTGGCATGGCATGTGGCGTAGGGCGAGTGAGGGCTGTCCTGGACACGGAGGCATTTGGCACAGGGTCGTTCATTCCCTGTACTGTTATCATTGAAGAACTCACTGGGGAGATGCTTTCTGTTTCATTTGATAAGAATCGAGCGCTTCAAACCACGTCACCTGCGCCGCCCTCCACACAGCGCTGTGCCCCGAGTCGCCCACAGGCTCGGGAGAGCAGGCAGTTTGGGGAGCAGTCGGTCACTTTAGCGTTCCACGGGATGCTGTGGCCGGGATGTCAACCCCGCCGTGAGCCGGGGGCTAGAAATAAGACCCAGGGCTTCAAGGTTGTCCCGAGCTACTAAGACTCCCTCGTCCCCATCCAGCCATGTGGCTCGCTGTGTGAAAAGCAGAAAGAGGGCAGTGTCGCTGAGGCCTCGGGGCTCACATCTGCCGTTCCCATCAAGAAGAGCGGGGCTGAGAGACGAGGACCCCGCAGATAAAGGCAGTGGAAAACCCGGCGCTCGCCAAATGGACGTAGGAGGGGAGCGAGCACGGGTTAGCCGAGACAGGAGACGACTGTCTCCTGTTTATGTGAAAATTGCTTTTCTGTGGGTTTCAAATCTAAAATGATACATTCCAGAGGGACTGGAAAGAATAAGATGTTGCCTCTGTCATGATAAAGTACCTTTTTTATTCTTTTCTGTGAAGCTTGAAGCTTTTCCCTCACTCTATCTCGTTTTCTCCTTTTCCTTGGAGGCTGGGATTGGAAGCTTTTAGCAAACTCAGAACAGCTTCCAGGGAACAAGGGTCCCCTCGGGGCACTGACTGGGACCCTGACCAGCGAGCGGGCAGGCCACCCCGTAAGGAGCCGGGAGAATGGACAGCGATGGAGCTGGAGGAGGTTCGGGACCGGGCAGGCTTTGGGGCTGTTGGACGCGGGGAGGCGAGGCAAGGCGGGTCTCAGGTGCGTGGCTCCAGGTCCTGAGGGGCCCGTGGTGCACAGACCCCGGCACAGACCCGGCCGCCAGCTGCAGGCCCTGCCTCCAGCTCCTGTCCTTTCTAGCCCTGTGACCGTGGGCAGGCCACTGGACATCTGAGCCTCAGCTTCCCCACCTGTAACCAGGGCTGGTAACACCTGTTTCACCTGGCAGCAGGCAGGGGGAAGATGTCATCGGAAGAGGCCATGCTGGCCCTGACCATGCATGTGGGGCCACGTGCCACGTGTGTGGCCCAGGCCCGGCATGTGGCTGCCCCAGAGCCGCCGCTGCTGGCACAGCACGTGCCACAGCCATGAATTAAAATGCGCAATTTGGAATTTTTAAATTCCAAATTTTAAAGAAATAACACGAAGCAAAGAGGGGTTGGCTGGTACTGTTTCCTCTCCGAACGCCCTGTGGGGGGAGAGGGGCTGTGAACTCGGCCAGCCCAGCGCCCGATGGGCACCGGGACCCTGTGGAACCCACCTGGTGTTTGCAAGTGCTCAGTCCGCTCCCCTTGGCCCACGGCGCCGGGGGGGGGGGGGGGGGGGGGGGGGGGGGGGGGGGGGGGGAGCAGAACAGGCCCGCCCGTGTTCCTGGCGCTTTTCCCTGCCTGGGCCTCACATCACACCCGCTGCCTTCACGACGCTTAAAGGAACGTAAACATAGGGGTGCGTGACTCCGCTCCCCGGGGCTGCAGGCGGCCTTTACCTGTCCCCTTCAGCACAAAGCACCAGTGGATGCAAAAACACCCAGGCGCTGCTCTCACAGGGGCCTCCGAAGCGATGGTTGGGTGTGTGGCAGTTACTCACCAGCCCAGAGAGCCCCAGCCCGGCGGGAGGGCACCTTCCCGGCGAAACCTCAGCCATGGCGATGCAGCCACAGGAGACGGGCCAATGGCATCGCGGGGCCCTGGCTCCGAAAGGGCTTTTCCCAGCCTGAGCAGCGCTGAATGTCCCGGGCTTTTCCCACCCTGAGCAGCCCTAACTGGGCCCGGGCTTTTCCCACCCTGAGCAGCCCGAATGGGCCCGGGCCTGCCGGGCAGGCTGGAATTACCACTCAAGGCTCGGTTTCCCGTTGTTGGTGACAGAAAACTATTTATTGGCTTATTTCAAGCCAGCCGGAGAGAGGCCTAAGGGACTCTGGCAGAATGTGCCAAAGTCGAGTGTGCCCTATTTGTAAGGAGGGACGGGACCAGGGGTGGGCAAACTTTTTGACTCGAGGGCCACAATGGGTTCTTAAACTGGACCGGAGGGCTGGAACAATAGTATGGATGGAGTGTTTGTGGGAACTAATATAAATTCAAAGTAAACATCATTACATAAAAGGGTACGGTCTTTTTGGTTTTTAATTCAATAGTTTTATTCACCGGATCCGGCCCGCGGGCCGTAGTTTGCCCAGCCCTGGACGGGACCCTCGAGATAGCGCCATCCTGCCGTGAAGGAGGGTCCGAGAGGCCCCGCCACCCCCGAGAGCCCACACAGGGAGCCCTCCCGCCCTGCGGTCCTCGGAGAGCAAGCGTGCACTCGAGGCGGAAATAGCATTTCCAACCGAGGCTTCTCCTTCTCCTGGCAGGTGGCCCGCCAGCTCCAGCCATCCGTGGTGTGGATCGGGGACACGGAGAAAACCTTCTACAAGAGAGTACCCAACACCGAGAAGATGGTGAGGGCCGCTCCGGGCGTGGCGTGGTCCGGGCTCTGCTTTTCTCCGAGGGGGCCCCTCGCCGTGCCCCCAGGCCTTCTCAAGAAGGTCTGGCTTTTCCGAGGGAGGAAGGAAACGGGGTGGGGAGGCGCAGCCCTCTCCCCGGGCCCTAAGTACTTGTCCGCCCGCGTCTGAGAGGACGCAGTGGGCCGGTTTCATGAGGCATCCTTTAGAAGCAAATGCAGGGCTGCGTGGAAGGAGGGAGAGGGGAGCTGAAGCCCCATCACCTGCGTCAGAGGTGGGGATCCATTTAGGGAACTCTGCTCCAGTAGAGCAAACAGCACACACAGGGGTTATTATTAGGACTTCCTATTGTTCATAATAATAAAGAGCAGAGGGCCCTGAGACTTAGGAACAAAGGCCATCAATGGAACTGTGAGAGCAGCGCCCGCCCGCCCGGGACCCCGGGGGGAGCCCTCTTTCAATTGCTTCCTTCCTTCTTTTCTCTCCTTTCAATGGCCCCCACCCCCGCACTTCCCCCCACAGATCACTGCAGATTTCCCACACGTTTTTAAAAAAAAAATATGTGCAGATATACATGATTGTTATTCCACACCAATTTGCTCCAAAGCAAATAGTGGTTAACTGCGAATTCCTGATTACATTCGCGAGGATTTTAATCACCTTGGATTCCTTATGTATTATGCATCCCTGTTAGCAGGTAGGGATGATTTGGATGAAGAATGAAAGCTCAATCTTTCCTTCCCCACGGGGGCCTTGATTGGCCTGTCATTTTAGAAACTCTTAGGAGGACTGGGCTGTTATTTCCCGTCTGCGAACCGAGTGGTTAGCTCCCTCTGCTGGCGAAGTCGTGCATGTGAAAAAAAATCCTCATAGAGGCGAACGGGGAGGCTGGGGTTTCTAGGACTGTCAATCTGAGGAGAAATGCCACTCACCTGATGCCATCGGAAGCTTTGTCTCGCTCATGAGCAAGGGCTACTCGATGTCCCACTGGACAGCAGCCTGAGGAGCAGGAAGAAGGTGGGCAGCTGGGACTCCAGGAGCAAGTGTTCACCTGAGCTGGCTGTGTGTCCTTAAGCAGGTAACTTCACCTCTGCATCGGAAGAGGCTGTCGTGGCAGGAATTCACTGCACTGACAGCCATGGATCATGCCCCGGGGGGAACCCTAACCCTCCAGATGAGCACAGCAGAGGGTTCCCTGAGCCCCATCATCACAAGGCCAGCCGGGCCTGAGCCTTCCCCAGCACAGCGGGGCCCAGCCCCAGCGCCCCACTCCCCACCCCCAGTGGAGCCCAGGGGTCCCGGGCCTGTCGCTCGGAGAGCAGGGCTGAGGGGTTCCTGTCGCCTTCCCGGGACTCGGGGCCAGGGCTGGACCAGCTCTGCTCTCCAGGCCCCCAGCTCTGACTTCTGCCCTCAGCCAAGTCCCCGGGCCCGGGGCAGCCACGAGCATGGCCGGCCACGTTCTGGAGGTGACCACCGAATGCCGAGCTGCATCCACAGGGGAGAGCAACCACGAGGCATCCCTCAGCTCCTCGCGGCATCTCCCGGCGACCTCAGGAATCCGCCCGTCCCGGCCTCTGCCCCACAGGCTCCCCCGATCCCTAAGGCGCTGAGGCTCCGAGAAGAATTCCACCTGCAAAACAACAGAGGCGGCCGTGCTCCCCCACCCCACCCCCAGCCACAGCGCAAGCAGCACCGGCGGCCGCCCCTGGACTGGAGGGATTCCCGAATCACACTCGGCAAAAGTCTCACCGGCAGTGACTGACCGCCCTGGGTGCCTCGACCGCAGAGAAGGTCACTCAGCGGTCAAACGCATGAGGCTCTCCGAGCCCTGGGCGAGGAGACGAGGAGGAAAGCCAGGCAGCCTGCGGCTCCCGAGCCCCAGGTCTGGGGACCCGCCAGGACACCAGGACTGCTGAGGTGGCGGCTGCAGAGGCCCCGGGCACAAGGACAAAGACTCGAAGGGGCGCACAGCTGGCTGGGGTCGCCCTGGGACCCAGACGCAGATCTTCTGGTGGATGCAGAGGCCACACCTTTCTCCCCACCTGGACCATCCCTGAGCGCCAGCACCTGGCTCTCCGTCCTCCCGCCACCCCTCCTCACCCCCGGGGACCCCTAGGCCACGTCCTGAACACCGTCGTGGGGCTCTCCCCTCTGAGAGCCGGAGGTGCAGGGCTCCTGAATCCCCTCATTCCCAAACGACACCCCTGTCTTCCACACCCGGGAGAAGCCCTTCCACACCTAGACTCTCGGGATGGCTCCTCGTGCGCCGCACCCCTGCCCAGTGGGCCTGCACTAGACCCTGCCCTCCTCCTCCTCCTCCTCCTGGTAGGAGCAGAGCCGTCCGCCACCCTCTGCGGCTCCCACGCAGCCAGTCAGCAGTGTGTTTGAGGCAAAGGCGGTGAGGAACAAGGGGCTGTCCGGGCTGCATTTTGTGCACCATTACCTTCCTTCCTTCGTCTCGCAGCAGCCTTCCAGGCATGGCCGTGGGGCCTCCAAGAGGGACCGGCTGGCCGTGGAGCTGCCTGTGCCATGGTTTTGGGGAGCTGAGTGCAGGAAAGCACCCTGCCACTGCTGGGGGCACGCTGGGCGCTCCTCTGGAATCGTCCACGGCGCCAGGTTTGCGGGCTGCAGGCTCACTGCTGGGGCACGGCGGCGGAGTTCGCACCGGCGTGTTAGGCTGGGATGTTGGCTAGTGGGATGGATGAGCACGAGGACCTCATAATTGCGTAATGGATGCGGCTCAGAACCGGAGCCGGGACAGGGATGGCCCGAGTGCAGGGGAGCGCTGACTGAGAGGACTCACCTTTCACTCCGCCCTCCCAGTGGGGCTGTGTCTCACCACCAGCAGGCATGCCACTCCGGACACAGCCCCGGATCCACATTTGTTGTCTAAACAGGCTGATTTAAGTTCAGACGTCCCTGTCATTGCAGGACTGGTAGCAACATCATCTTCTGCCTGGGAACCGGCAGAACTGCCCCATCGTCACCGTGGCAACGAGGCTGCTAGAAAGGGGCTCAGGCCTTGCAGGTGGGTCTCTGTACCCACAGAGCGGCAGTCTCCACCCTCGCCTGGACCCCGGAATCAGTTCTGCTACCAGTCTCCGGGAAGCTCCCATGTGGCCCACCTCAGATAAGACACCAAAAGCTTAAGCAACAGAAGAAAAAGTAAATAGTGTCTCATCAAAACTAAAAAAAAAACTAAAAAAAAAATGTTTGCTGTAAAGCATGTCATTGAGAAAGTGCAAAGACAACTTGGGGGGGGGGGGGACCCTAGACAACCAGGGTTGGATGCAGAGGCCGCATCTTTCTACAAAATCACACAAGGCTGAGTGACTCGTGTCTGGAATACATAAAGGTCTCTTACCACTTAGGCAAGCAACTTAAGGAAAAAGTGGGTAATCGATCTGAGTACACATTTTCCCCCGAGAAGACATGCAAATGGCCAACACTCGCATGAAAAGATGCTGAACTTCACTAGCCACCAGAGAGACGCCAGCCAAAACCACAGTGACACACCTACCCACCCCCCTTCATAGCCACAAAGGTGGCCAGGGTTAAGTGAGAGAGCCCGCCCCGAGCACCGGGAGAAGCACCTGCAGCCGGCACTCCGTGGAGGCTGCACACTGGTATTGTCAGTATCGTCACCCGTGGAGACTTACAGCTGACTGGCAGCATGGGTGCGCGCAGAGGGGATGTCAGGGAGGACTGAGTCCCTGTGCTGTCCTCGGAGCGCCCCACGTGCCTGCAGCCGCCGTGGGACTTCCCCCAGGGGCCCCTCCGCCCGTCCTGCTCCTCCTTCCCAGGCTCTCCCCGCACCTGGGCAACCAGACAGAGACCTTGGCCGTCCCCCTGGCCCAGCAGGAAGGAAGGTGGACAACCATGTGGCCGCTGTGTGGCCGACAGCCTCATAACGGGAGTGGACACCTGTGCCCAGAGCCCAGTCCAGCTGCCCACCCAGGCCACCCCCCGCCTTCCCTGGAAGGACCTCTCCCTCCCCTCTCTGCCCCGCTCCCCTGCCCTCCAGGGTGCACTGTCGCCGTGCAGAGCAGCTTGACCACCTGGGCCTGACTCCGAGAGAGTCTAGGCCATCCCGCAGGCTCGCCATGGAGCAGGGTTCTAGAGCCCAGCAGTGTCCGGTCCCAAAGGCCCCACAGGTCGAGCACAGCGCTTCCCTCCACCACACCACTCCCCCCCACTCCCACCCCCTACCAGCTCTGTCACCCCACCTGCCCTTCCCTTTTCCTCCTGAGAGTGGCATTTATCAAACGCCCACTCCCTTCCCTGGGACTGGCCTTTCCTCGGGCAGGGCTCTCTCTGCCGGGTGTGTGTGCGGGCACCCAGGGCCAGACACCGGTGTGGTGTCTGCGGGGGTCCACCGGCCGCTGCAGAGAAACCGTGTGTTGTCTTTAGCTCAGCATTCACACTGTAATTCCCTCCATTGACCCTGAACCAACTGAGAGCAAAACTGGCCCGGGCTGAGCCTGGGTGTCGCTGCGCTGACTGCTCACCCCGCGCCCCCCTCCTCCAGCCCCCCCGGCCCCTGTGCCTGGCCAGGTTCACTGGAGCCGTGGTTCCGTGGCGACCTGGCCCAAGCTGACCCCTGGGGTGGAGGTCGTCCGCGCTGGGCCTGGTCTTGCTTCTCTCCCAGGTGAGCGCCGAGATGCCACTGAAATCGAAGGTTCACACTGTCTCCGGATTGCCCAGAGACAGCAGCTTCACCCTCATGTATAACGGGGCACCTTCAGACGGGAGATCAAGGACCTGGTCCCCCCTGTCCCTGCGGCCAGCAGAGGAAAGCTAGGGTCCCCTTCAGAGGAATGCGGAGCCCCGCAGGCAGGCCGTCAATCCCGGCCAGCTCCCCTGTGCTGGGAAACCCACCGCTGCTTCCCGTTCTCAGGGCCGAGGTGCTAGAATGCTCCGCAGGTGCTTCCTTCCTGCCCCGTCCAAATCTGAATTCCGGAGGCCGAGGACAGGAAGCGCCGGACCGGGGAGCAGGTCCCGCAGCCCAGGCCAGGCTGGAGAGGCGCTGATCAGAGAGCTGACCCCACCGAGGCCGCAGGGGCTTCTGCTTAACCCTCTCCTCGGCCCGTGGCTCATGGTCTCCCCTCTCTTTCCCCCAGAACGAACCCAAACGCCTGAAAAAACAGCTTCCCAAAATCCTGAAGCTCCTGAAACCCGACGACAGGATTCTGATCGTGGGGACCACAAGCCGCCCCTTCGATGCCGAAATCGTGTCTTTCTGCAAAGCCTACCAAAAGATCATCCTGGTGCCCAGGCCAGACTATGCGTCCAGATACGGCAAGTGCCCCGGCCGTGCCCCCGGGCAGTGACTGGAGCCGGGCTGTCAGGGGCTGGGAGGGTGGCCCAGGCACCCTGTCATCGCCAGGGGATGTCCCTAGAGCAGCGTGGGCACCGATGTGACCTGAGCTCGGTGCCACGAATGTAAACCGCTGGGTCACAGGAGCGGAACATGCATCTCTGCTCCATGGTTAACACACTTCTTTTTTACCCGAGAGCTAAGGACACGAGGCAGGGTTAATATTTTGGGCCCTGAACGTGGCAAAGCCATCGTGGGTGCAGATGTTTCTTGTGAAGGGTAGGGGGGGGGGGGTCACTCGTCTCGTGTTGTGCCCACGGTAACGGTGTCTTTCTCGTATAAAACCATTTCTTTTTACCAGGTCACTCTTGGTATTTTTTTCAGTCTTGAAGAGTGAGTCTAGGGTCATGTTGACTCACTTAAATACTAAATACAACAGAAGGCTTTACTTTTTCAATTTTTTTTATTCTTGAAAAGACAGGTTCAAATTCCACTTCTTTTGAAAACGTTTTCGATGGGAACAATGGGAGGAAGAGACCCTGAGGGCAGTGGGGTGAGCCTGGAAAGAGCCAGGATGGGGGCTCAGACAGGGGACAGCTGGGTGACCTGGACACCTCAGTTGACTCCTGAGACACCGCGTTCTCCTCTGCAGAGCAGAAGGGTTACGTCTCGGGGCCGTTGTGGTCCTGGCCAGAGGCGGTGGGCAGGATGTCTAGCGCCAAATCCACCCCCAGAAGAGCGTGGACCTGGTGATGTTGAGGGAGGAAGGCAAGCTGTGGGGGTGAGGGGGGGCTCTCGACAGTTGAGAGTAACCTCCCCAGGGGCGGAAAACAGCACGATCGGCTCTCGTGGTTCTGAGAGCCCACCAGGCTCAGCCGGGGCGTTCTCCCTGAGCTTCTCAGCGCTTTGCTGTCAGATGTCCGGTGGGGCTCTGCTCACTGGGCGACTGCACAGGCTGCACCTCCGAGGTGTCAGTCCTGTGACAGAGTTGATGCTGGCCATCGCTGGCTCAGCTGTCACCTGGACAGCTGCCACCCGGACAGCCTCTACCTGTCCTCTGCATGTGGTTTGCACAGCACAGCCTCTGGTCCCAGGGGGGGGCATCCTAAGAGCAACATTTTGAGAGGTTCGGGCAGATGTGGAGGGATTCCTGTGGCCCGGTATCGGAAGTCACTCAGAATCACTTTACCACCTTGGACTGGTCAAGAGCCCCTCCCAGGGCCAGCCCACATTCAAGGGCAGTAGGTACACAGGTGTGAATAACACACATGTGGCTCATTGAGGGGTCACCTTCACCTCCCACAGTGGTGGTGGTGGTGGTGGTGGTGGATTTGGAGTTGAGATGGTGACGGGGTGGCAGTGTGGCTCTAAAGGAGATGATGGGAGTCACAATGGCAGTAGAGGTGGAGGAGACGGTGGCCATGGTGGCATGGTAGCAGTATTTAGTATGTATGATAATTATAAAAATGACTAGGTCAGACTTAGTTTCTATTCATCCTCAGCCAGTCACAGTAGCACCATCAAAATAGAGGGTTGATATGGTCCTTTCTGATTGGTCTTGAACTCCTGGTCAGCTAAAAGCACAACTCTCTCCTCCCCACCTATTATAAACTCCTAGCTTAGCCACCCCATTGGCAATGTGTGCTCATTTCTGTCTTGGTAAGTTATGGTCCTGGCTTCATAAGTCCATGTTATACAAAAACTCCAGTCCCTGCTCTTTCTATATACATCTAGTAACTTTCTCATCTTCTAGGACCTTCAAGCCCTCCACTCAGTCATTTGTATCCAACCAGCATCAAAGGAAAAAGAGAAAGACAGTGTAGACAGTCTCAAAGAAGATTTTAGGGACTGGACCCAGAAGGCCAACTGTTCTTCTGCCCATAGTTACATTGGCTAGAATGAGTCGCATGCCCCACCAAGGTTCAGGGAGGGAGGGGTGTATAGTCCAGCCAAGGAAGGAGTCAGCACAGAAATAGGTGAGCACAGCAGTGTCAGCCCACTGACTCAGTGTGGAGGACCCCACACTCCTGGCCTTATCAGAGCCTTCCCACTCATTCCTCACTGCCCTTGGCCAGGTGTCCTTTCTTGTGCCTTATTCTTCTTTTCCTTCTTCTCTTCTTCCTTCTCCTCCTCCTCCTCCTCTTTCTTCTTCTTCTTCTTCTTCTTCTTCTTCTTCTTCTTCTTCTTCTTCTCTCTCTCTCTCTCTCTCTCTCTCTCTCTCTCTCTCTATATATATATATATATATATATATATATATATATATAACACCCTTAATGTTATCTTAGTGGAATAAAATAGGGTATTATCCTTCAGTTTGGATCAAATAGTTTCTATTGTTTGACAAAACCATGGACTCTTTAAAAGTGAAGCTATTGATGTACAACAAAGACAATTGTGTTATTTTAATAAAATGCCAGTCACCTCTAAGGACTAGATCTGCAGATTCCCACCTGAGTCACCTCAAGGCAGCGCCCCGCACCTGTGGGCAGGCGGCCATCCTGCACATGGCAGTTGCCGTGGGCCCAGAGCTCTGTCCACTACAGCACACGCTTCTCATGTATTTCCTTCTTGGAGGTGATATGTTCAAGCTGCCATTTTTCAGGCATCATAAAAGCTACCCAACATTCCCTCCAGTGGCCAAAGAGTATTCCTAGCCACAGTGGCTGAGACATCCATCTCACAGAAAGACTATTCCTGTCTTTGCAGTGATCAAAAGTGGTCTCTTCCAGCCCATAAAGCCCAGACTGCAAATCCATAATGGGAGCCTTTGCTCAGGCATCCATCTCCCGGCCCAGAGCCGAAGGGGTAAGGAGCAGTCACAGTCCCACCTGTCACATCCTTGAGGCAGCATCAAGGAGTGACGAGGCCGAGAACAGAAGGGTGGGTCTAAGGAAATGCAAGCCTTTAAGGTTTACCAGATCTAATTCTATATCTACCTTCTTGCCCAAATCAAGCTATTTCCTTCTAAATGTCTCTGCAAAGAAAACCTGCCCCGAGGTTGATTAATGCCTGTCTGGGCCCCAGAAATCCCTTTGGGCTTCCTTCTCTCCACTTTCCTAATGCTGCTCCTCTTGCCTCTCTTCCCTGGGTCTGTTTTGCTAATAATCCAATTCATCACAGGCCCCCATCCTGAACCCGGTGTCTGCTCGGGTGAGTCCTGCCCACATCTTCTCATTTTCCTGGAATTGTAGACTGCAACAGCCAGAAGCTCATCCATCCATCGTCTATTACTTATCCCTCATGCTTTTGCAAAATTCCAAATAAGCACGAACTTTAAGTTACTGTGTCATGGAGCACTAGCCAGGATGGAATCAGATTGGATGCAGAAGCAGAGCAGGAGACCCAAAGTCCCAATCCTTGCTCCCTTCCAGTCCAGGGAGGGGAGTGTGTCCGTTAGTGTGAGAACTGGGGTGCCTTTTGCATCTGGGAGAGGAAAGTAAATAATACATCACTCTGTCAGGGGGGGCCCTCTGCTGCCTTCAGCCCTCCCACCCTGGATTCCCTGGCCCCAGTCCTCACAGCCACGCCCATTGTTGGCCCTGGGCCTGTCCTTCTCTTGTGTTCCCCGTGGGCTATGGACCCAGCAGCCTGCTGGTGGCTCCCGTGCTGTTATGTGCCCTCCGGGCTGTGACTCGCTCTTCTTGGCCCCCTCACAGCCCCACAGCAGCTAGTTAAGGTCCAGAATAGCTGGTGGCTTTGTCAAAGCAGCCTACACTGTTCTTTTAGAGGCTGCTATGTCCATTTCATGTAACACGTCAAGCCTGGTTGCCTTTCTCTGGATCTGAGATCTAAGTATAGAAGTGGCTCTGGGCTAGTGGGCAGGTCCCATGGTAACCGTAATGCATCCCCAGAGCCCCTTACTGTGCCTCCATTAAGCTGGTGAGCTTTGAAGTAACCAATCTTGAGGAATCTTGACCAAAGTTCTACACGAGTACCAAGAGTCAAACACTTAGATGGTCAATGGTGTGTTTACACGTACACGCCAGACCAGGGTACATGTAGGTCTTTGCTCCACGGTTCATGAATCTTTACTTGTAGGCCTTCCTTATATTGGAATGGGGATGGCAGGGTCTATCATAGCTTAATGGCTGGCCGGGAGAGTGTGGAGTGTTTGCTGCTGGTGCCCTTGGCCAGTCCACTCTGTGCTGCAGGTAGGCATTTGGCCCAGGGGTGCCCATAGCTGAAGTTGTTCTGGGTTCCCAGCCTGGGGTATCCACCATTCCCAGCTTTAGAGACTACCCCTGTTCATAAAATGAACCTGTTACCTATTCCTTTGTAAAATGCGTTCCCTTATTGGCATCCAGTCACCATGCCAAGCTGCTGCACTTTTTTAGATGCCATGAATTTGGGCAGGAAGTGGACCGGATCCCCGGGACGATGCTGTCTGTCTGTGGTGGTTTATTTTGACCACGGGATGTGGCTTCTGGTGTCTCACCCTCCGGCAGTCATATTTTGATCAGGGCACTGCCCACCTCTACAATCTGCCTTTACACAGTAGCTTTGAAATAGCTTCAGTGTGTTTCGTGTGATTTCCTATAACTGATGTCATAATGAACAGTAGGGAACTTTGGCACGAACCGGAATGACTAATAATTATTATTATCACTAACACAACACTGACGCAGCTACAGAAAACAACGTGCCCGCCCTGCGTGAGGACGGCGGTCTCCCCGCTGGTGGGCAGACGTTCTGATTTCTCACGCAGCCTTTCCCCTCCAAGGTTCCGGGCAACCCTGAGGCGGGCTCAGGCAGCAGACCCGGAGAGTGAGATATTGCCGAAGGGGCCGATTTGAGGTCCTTGGAGCCCTGGTGGACTCCTTGCCCTAACGCTCCACCCTTGAAGCCTAACCTTCCGCACTTTGGAGACACCAACAGGCCCCGTGGCAGAGTGTCCCTTCCCAGCACCTCGGCTCACCACAGGGCCAAGGACCCCTCCGCCAAGGAGGACCGTGGAGGTGAATTGTTGGAGTAACTCATGGCCCCAAAGCCGGGCTCCGGTGAGGCCACAGTGACCTTGCCTGTCACTTCATGCCTCGGCCGTAGTTAGAACTTCGCATTTCACGGAGCTTTTTTGAATCCAGGTGGTTGGATGACGTGGTCACTTCATAGACCCAACAGTGCTCAGAGCAGGTGGCCATAGCCGCCTTTTTAAAAAGCTTTCACTGTTCCTCCGGGAAGGTGGAAATGCTTTAGAGACATTTGAGCAGATCTTCCCGGCTCGGAGACAGGTGGCCTCGCCTACGGCCTCCCGTCTGCCTGCGGGTGCACAGTTACCATGAACCTCATGCACTCCCTATCTTTCCAGAACGGCGTGGTTCTCTAAGTGCGGCCTTACCTCCAATGGAGCGTGGCTTCCATTCTGTCTCTCAGATTAAGTAAACCTCAAGAGTCACTTCAAAATTCATGCTTACAACAGCTCCCTGTGTCCTGGTTGCCCCGGGTCCCACTCATCCAGAGCACAGCCGGGCACCCGTCCGGTAGGTTGGTCAAGCTGCGCGTGTCCACAGTTGTGGGGAGCAGAGAATAAGAGTCAAGTTGCCCCATTGAACACAGGGTGTCTCACACCCTCAGGGACCTGAGCCCACCCAGGTTATTGCAGCTTTGTGCAGCGAACCGGATTAATCCTGTCTTCTCTGTTCTCTTGTCTCTCCCGCCGTCTCTGAAACAACAGTTTTGTGGCAGCAGATCATTCAGCGCCACGGAGGAGACATTACAAAAGCCTTGAACATAAGTTGCCTGGCGAAGGTCACCGACGGCTACACCCAGGGACACATCGTCCAGGTGGTGAAAGCGGTGCTCACTGACCGGAGACTCCGGCGGCAGCCGCACAAGCCGCTCATCGCCATGGAGTTCATTACGGTTCTCAGCACCATGGACCCCATCTACCAAGAGGAAGAAGACAGCTTTAAGGTAAGTGGAGCCCGTACGGTCCCAGCAGCAAACCCGCCCTGAATTTCAGGAATTTGAGCTCTGCCGTAGGCCATGAAATGTGTGGATCACAAAATCCTTCCATCCTTAGCAGTAAAACATGTATCTCCCAAATTTTAAAAACATCATGGTCTGTGATCTTATAAATTATCAGCCAGATTACAGAATTGAGTGGCAGCATCAATACTATTGGATTCATAAACACACACACACACACACACGTACACACATGCATGCACATGTGCACCTGCACACACACATGCCCTAGCTTGTTTACTCACTGGTGTTTTACTTCATATTCCAGACAGTGGAATAAGTCTTGCAGAGAGAAGACTATTCCCTATATTACAAATGAATGCTGTTTCTGTCCCATACTTGCCATCGTCCATTTGAATTTTCAGGCATCAGCAATAGAAAAATCACACCTAATAGGAGAACACACCAAAATTTAGTTTTCTTTTTTTAAAATATATTTTATTGATATTTTACAGAGAGGAAGAGAGAGAGATAGAGAGCTAGAAACGTTGATGAGAGAGAAACATCAACCAGCTGCCTCCTGCACACCCCCCACCGGGGATGTGCCCGCAACCAATGTACATGCCCTTGACCGGAATTGAACCCGGGACCTTTCAGTCCGCAGACTGACGCTCTACCACTGAGCCAAACTGGTTTTGGCCAAAATTTAGTTTTCTAATGTTGGAATACATTCTGAGATATTCAGACTTTCCTAGATCTGGAGGAGACTTGGAGAACCACCTCTTCTGAGTCTGTCTTCTATAGGAGGGAAGGGAGTTACAGAGGCTCTGGCCCTCCATGTCCAAGCACATTAGCAGCTGCCCCCCGAAGCCCAGGCAGCAGGCACCCCTCAAAGTCCTTTTAATCCAAAGAAGTGCAATGTGTCCTCTCTCTGCACCTGCAAATAGTTCTAGCCCCACTGGAAAACTGAGTTTCCCTCCTCGTCCCACCCACTGGAAAACTGTGTTTCCCTCCTGCTTTGCCACGAATGCTTCAAGGGAAGGTGGGAATAGTCGAAATGCGGGCCCCCTGGAGGATGGCCTGGCACAGTGGCTGGCAAATGTGTCCCGTACAGGGCCAGACAGCAGCTATTTTAGGCTTTGAGAGCTACGCAGTCCCTGTTACAACTGTCCCGACTTTGCATCATGGCGCAAAACATCCACCCACAGTAGTTACATGATGGACATGGCTGGGTTCCAATAAAACTTTACTTGCAGAGACAGACAGCAGGCCAGACCAGACTCATGGACCATAGTTTGCTGAGCTACCCTCCAGCAGAACTAGAAAAAGATATTTCCACTCCAAGTTGCGTTTTTTTGCCAGGCATTTGCATTCCTATTCTTGTTAACGATTCAAGCCTTGCTAGTATTAATGGTAAATATTGACCCTCTTCAAGGGATATGTCATATTTTTCTCTGAAATTCCAAATGTTCTTCTTTTTTTATATAAAATATTATTTTCTTCCTTATTTGGAGGAGCAAAGTTTAGGGTGTTAAAATACCTACGCTTTCTCTGAGCCGTGTTTTCCACTTTGCAAAATGCTCTCTTGGTTCCTGGGGTCCAGTAACTGCCAAATAACTGATCATACAATTCAAGAGAAGTAACTGCTACCATTTTATACCCTGGGATGAGAACACATAGACTTCTCATATTCGTTCTTGGTATATTATCGATCACTTCATTGTTTAAGGAAACTATATCATTTTACCACCACCTCCCTCCCCCTCCCCAATTTCACTGCTGCTGCCCATTGGTAGCTGCAGGGCTGGGCACAGCGCCTGCCCCATCTGCCTATCTGCTTGTTCAATAAACTTGTTCAGGTGCAAGTTTCCTGAGCAGATAGACAGATGGAGTGGCCCTGTCCCACTCGTGAATGATGTGACACCGTGGCTGTAGCTGCTTGTAATCAGCCGGTCACTTCTGTCCTAAGAACCTGAATTGTGCCCTGACCACATGTCAGAATGAGGTCTCACGGAACCTCCAAGCACGTTGTCCCTGCTCCGTGGACATGATGGAGGACATACTGAGTGATAACAGGGTAATAATCAGAATACCGTTAACTCATACATATTGACTACTTACTAGGTGCCAGACACCCTATTAACTCATTTAACCCCCTATTTTACAAATGAGGAAACTGAGTTAAGGAGATAAGTGGGAGGCGGAATAATAGCCCCCCCCCCCCAAAAAAAAGAGATCTATGTCCTAGTCCCTGAAACGTGAATATGCGTGTTTACATGCGTAAGGGAGATTCAAGGAGCAGGTCCGATTGAGGTTGCTAGGTAGGGGACCCTAAAATGGGAAGGCTATCCTGGCTTATCCCTGGGAGCCCACTGTGACCATCAGAAGAGGAAGCAATCAGAAGAAAGACCCAGAGGGAGAGCAGCAGGAGAAAGACTTGGGTACCCAATGCCCCAGCTTGAGGACGGAGGGGAGCCCACAAGCCAAGAACTGGGTGGTCTCTGAAAACCGCAGAGGGCGAGGGAGCTGCCCTCCCCTGAACCCTTCAGGAGGGAGCACAGCCTGCAGACCCCTTGATGTCAGTCCAGGGAGCCCCATTTTGGAAGTCTGACCTGCAGAAATAGAAGACAATGTTCTGTTTCAAACCACTAAGTTTGTGGTACTTCGCTACAGAAGAAAAAAACAAAAACAAAAAAAAACAAGCAAGAGTCAAAGGAACTTTTGTTCCAGGTCATACAGCTCGAAAGGAGGAGACTGAAATTCAAACCTCATTCCGAAACTAAAAGCCAGTTCCGTTACCCGTTTTCTCTACTGTGTCTCCATAAATCATCACCTAAGTACTTGGCCACCTCACCTTACATGTTAGCCAAAGCTCAACGAAGGATGAGAAGATTCCCGAGCGCCAGAAACCAAGGAGAAGCTCCAATGCAGCAACAGTCAACAGCCTGGTGAGCAGCAGAGAGAGAAACGAGGCACAGAACGCAAAACGAGAGTGAGTGGCAGAAAAAGTAGTGGCAGCCCTGCTGCTTCTGTGACTGGCTCTCTGATCCCCCCCCAACACACACACACACACACACACACACACACACACACACACCACCCAGGAGGACCCACTTCCAGACCCACCAGCATCATTCTAAGTTCCGCATCTGGGCTGAGAGGCCTGGGTAGGAGCAACTGCAATACTGCTAGGGAGGGGAGGGGGGCGGTAAAGAGAGAGGAAGAGACCAGAGCAAACCCCCCTACTCAAAATGCGTCTAAAAATCAAGACTCCAAACATTTTAGGAAATCTAATTATAAGTATCACCTGAACAAAAGTTGAAATTTATATAATGCAGATGTTCAAGAAAATAAATGAAGGCATAACTTTCCATTAGAGGTATACACGAAGTTTTGAAACAAAGATGGAGAAATAGAACAAGAGATCATTATGAAAACTATTGCAAAAAGCAAGGGTATAAATTAAAAAATATAGTCACTAACATAAATGGAGGAAATAAAAGAGGGATGAACTCTAGAATATACGTGGTCAAAAAGCAAAGTAGTGAACTGGGGGGGTGGGGGAGGGTCCTGGGTCTGCCCGGAGGCAGCACAGAGAAACAGGAAGCTAACACCTATGAAATATAATCAAGAACCTTTACAGATATTACTCCCAACTAAGAGAAGATTTGTGAAGAAAGGAAGAGAAGAAATAATTTGAAGAACAATAATTTTTAGGGAATACTTGCTGAGAATTTTTCTGAATTAAAGGCATGAGTTTCAGATTAAAAATATACTCCAAGGAACCAACAGAACATATAAAAATAAATCTACTCCTACATCCATTATTGGAAACCTGAGAACAAGACCACAGACCAGTCTTAAAAGATACCAGATTACCTGTAAAGAAACAACATTTAGGAAATCAGACAGCTCTCTGACCACAATAGATGCCAGAAAACGCTGAGGTCATTTCTGCAAAGTGCTGAAGAAAAATAACTGTCAACCTAAAATTATATCCTGCTAAGCTCACATCCAAGAGACAGGAGAAAATAACATCTCAAAACATACGGAGACTGAGATAGTTTCCCATTCACAGCCACTTCAGAGAGCAGCTTGAACAAAAAAAAATAAAGATGCTCATGACCTACAACCCCAGAAATCCTATTTCTATGTATATGCCCTAGAGAAGTGTTCTCATGTGTATAAGGAGATATGTACAAGTTGTGAATTTCAACATCATTCATATTAATAAAAAGATTGGAAATGACCTATATGTCAGCAACTAGAGCATTGATAAATAATGTATAGAATAGTCATTCAGTGAAATATTACTACTACAGCCCAGCCGGTGTGGCTCAGTGGCTGAGCATCAACCTAAGAACCAGAAGGTCATGGTTCTATTCCTGGTCATGGCACATGCTCAGGTTTCAGGCTCGATTCCCAGCATGGGACTTGTGGGAGGCAACGGATCAATGATTCTCTCTCATCATTGATCTTTCTCTCTCTCTCTCTCTCTCTCTCTCTCTCTCTCTCTCTCTCTCTCTCTCTCATCATTGATGTCTCTCTCTCACACACACTCCCTCAAAATCAATAAAAATATTCTTTAAAAAGAAAAAAATATTACTACTACGAAATTTATAAACTAAAATGTTTCTCAGGTTTCAAATAAAATGTGAAGGCTGAGGAAAATGCCATCACAGGCCCAAGTGCAATTACTTAACTGCTTTGTTGATATTTTTGGCTTCAGTGTTTCTGCCATGTTTTCAGTGGTCTCCCTTAGAGTGTTCGTCTCATCTCCCATGGTGCACACGCGGCCACCAGTCCAGCTTCTAGCAGCTTCGGTGCACCAGAGGGGCCCTTCACATTAGCAAGAAAACCCCCACCCTCGGGATAGAGGGAGACCCCTGGGAGACAGGTGGCTTCATCGGGAAGCGCTGTTGGTTAGATTCAGCCTGTAGTTCTCTGAAACTCTTAACTCCTTGAGCAGAAGTTAACAAATTGTATAGAAATACCAGTGGTAAAGAATTTGTATTAAATATACATGAAATGCCCAAAGTTTAATGGCAGCCTGCCCCTTCCATCTTAGCAAGATCTTCTCTATTTTTTTTAAGTGTATTCCAGTGAATTCGTGTCATTTTTGACATTTTCCTAAATATTTGTTTTGTTTCAGAGCTGGTATGCCAAAACCCCTATGGGTAAAAAGCGTGCCTTGGCACTGATGGGAGGGAACACGTATGCAAAGGATAGAGGACAAAAGGGGAAAAAGGAGAAAAAGAAACAGTAATGCCTTTCTGAGGAGCCATCCTTGAGTGTCTCTCGGGGATGACGGTGGCCCCGACTCTCCAGGCTGAAGAAGACCCACGCTGAAGCCGCAAGCTCCTCAGCCTCTGACTCGCTCGGCTAGACCTTTGCTGGGCTGTACACCAGGCCAGATGCCCGTGGCAACTGTTTCTAGAGCTTGTAAGTTGTTCCTTAGCCCATGTAAGTTTGCACATAACCAAAACTCACTCTTTACATTCCATGACATTTTCAAGTTGGATACTTCATCTCATCAGTACGAGTTGCCAAATTTAAAATTTGATAGTTAGGAAATACTCCAATTTGACAACTAGTAAGTAACTAGAATCTATTATGAGAACACTAGCTTTTTATTAATCCATTTATAATGTATATTCTCTTGCACATATTTTAATAAATTAATTCTTTGCTCTATTAATAGACGTTTTATAATGGAATAAAATTCTATTGTCCTTTAACTGACTCAGTAATTTGGTTGCTTGAGCTAAAAAACCCAAAGCTTTAAATTTAGCTGTGTCGATCTTCTCACTTTGAAAATGGGGAAACTAAGGTCCAGGATCATACAGAAATAGAATAAGAAGAGATAATTATGAAAAAAATCATAAAAAGAAAGCTTAGAAGTTAAAAATATAGTAATTTATAAAAAATAAAAGTGGTATGAGTCTAACTAGACATGGTCAAAAATAGTAAATTAGTGAACTGGAAGACGGTCCTGGGGGAATTAGCCCATAAGACAGCACAGACAAACAAAAAGATAAAATATATAAACTACAGTTAAGAACCTTTAAAGACATTGACACCCAACTAACAGAATTCCTAGAAGAAAAGAAGAAATATCAGAGAAACAATAATTTAAAGAAGAACTTGCTGAGAATATTCCTAAAGTAAAAACATGTGTTCTAAGACTTTTAGAACATTGGGACTGAAGTAATTGCCCTTTAATTCCCTGTCTGCTACTCTTGCAAAGCACCAGAACAGTGGCAGTCCATTGCTAGATGAAAACTATGACATAAAAATAGGATAAATGTGGAGAAGAGAAAACCTAAATGAATAAGGAAAAAAAACTGACTAAGAAACCAAATAAAGAATAGAAAAACAAGGATTCAAAGAGAAATTTGAATTTTAGATGAATATGAAAGGAGTAGAAGATAGTCACCCATTTCTCAATTGTAGTGAGAACATAGGAGGGGGGATGAATTTAATTTGAGATTTATGACTACCTTAGCTGACAGTATTCAGTTCTACCACAGAATGTGGTGCAGTCCGCTCCTCTGTAGGCCACAGTAGATGTCACGGTTTTCCTGGATTCCCAGGCGGTTGGGATTCAGTGCTCAGAACCACCACTGGCTCCAGGTATCTCCTGGCCACCAGCACATGCCCCTCGGCTGCATCTGTGCAGGAGACCAGTGCCATGTAGGACAGAGGGAGACAGCCGCAGGCCCCCGTGCTCTGCCACATCTGAGTGCACCAGGGCCCCGTCCCCAGCCTGTCCTCTGAAACAAGCTCTGCTTTCCCCGTGCCCTGCCATGGGCTTGCCTTCCATACCAAGGACCCCCAATTTCAGGACGGTGGGCCTGACCTCCCCTTGCCCACTTCATACTGTATCTGGCCAAAGCCCAGAGTGACCCAAGAGATAGACAGACTTTCCACCCTTACCTCGGAGAGCAGTTTGATCTCTCCTAGGCAGTTGCACCAAGACCAGGGTTATGGGAATCAGACCCAGGGTTATGACCCAAGAAGAGAACTTCAAGATTCTAGGATTTTATAGTCTTTGCAAAATAATAGGATCTGGATAATAAAAATTGAGTATTATGGTAAGTAAGGAAGTGGACATTATTAAAATGTTAAAAAGTAGACCATTGAACTTGGCCTCAGTTTAATAACAAGTGTACTTTATCAGAACTCATACAAATCTTCTAGAAGAGCTTAATAAGCAGTCATTAATGACCAAATTTTAACCAAGGCCTGGGCTCTGGGGCAGCCCCACCCAACAGGACTCCTGCAGCGGGGAAGTGGTCTGGATCTGTGCTGTCCCCCGGGGGTAGCCAACAGTCACGTGTGGCTCATTCAGCACTTGCATTGTGGCTGCTGCAACTGGATTTATTTTTTAAGTTAATGATAATTTGCATTTAAATTGCTTCATATGGCTAGTGTGACCGGTATATTCAAACAGTGTAGCTTTAGAGTAACTTGAGTCTTAAACATTGAAAAGATGGCACCAGTAGGGCCCCGGCATGCTTCCTCTCTCAGGGAACACTCATACTGAGCGGTGATCACCACTGGTAGCTCTGTTTTCTCCCAGTTGTGACCCCATGCCCTTTCTATGGCTAAGTTTTCTCACCGGGTCCACGGGGCTCACATTAGTCAGCCCCACCATCTGGTTTCCAAAGACCATGATGTTGCCTCCCTCCCAGCAGGCTTTGCCCTCTCCTCCCCCTGCCAGCAGAAGCTACTTACTCTGTGCTGAGCAGACCCCCACATATGTCAGTATAAAGTCCACAAGATTCCAACAGGCCGTAACCCAGCACCTATGGCATGTACACCACGGCCTCCTACATTGTGAGGGTGGCAGGGATGTGTAAGACGTGTGGACATACACAATCACAGAGACATATATTCCACTTTTTATACATCAATGTAGCCTGTTCCACCCCCTTGCTCTTTTCACTCAATAATATATCTTGGGGGTTGTTTCGTATCAGCGCACATAGATCGGCCTCGATTTATCCGAGCGGCACAGCCCCCTCTATGGAAAGCGCATAATCCACTCGGCCAGACCCCTCCTGGCGGGTAGGTATTTAGGTTGTGCCCACCCTCTGGCCTCCTGCCAATGCCACAATGAATTCCTTTCCGCATCCTTTTTTGTGGGCCTGTACAGGGAGGGGGTCTGCAGGATAAATTCCTAGAAGCGACGTTACTGGGTCAAATTACCTGTGGGTTTTTAATTTTGGCAGCTCTGGCCAGAGTGCCCTCCGAAGAGGTGCCCATCGTGGCCTCCCACAGGAGGACAGGTGCCCCTTCCCCCTCCACCCATGGGGCAGGGCCCCTGGGAGGGCGATGCAGCAATGGCTCCAGCTCCGTGGCACTGACAGGGAGACAGGAAAAGCAGCAGCTCTGATGTGAGAGGAGAAAAGAGAGGAGCTGGCGTGTGTGGGCGGGGAGGGGGGGGGGCGGTCTTGAACCAAGAAGAGGAGACACGCACTTCCTGGAGTTCTACCCGAGTCCAAGCTATTCTTGAGCCCTTGTGTGACAATGAGCTCCTCTCCAACACGTTCTTAAGTGAAGAGGACAGTAATTAACGTCATTAACCCTCGTCAGTGGAGCATTCGGTGGAATGAAACCTGACGAGAGTGGGATTAGAACTGGGGGTGGGGTCTGCACTCGCCGCCCCCCGGGGACCAGCTGGCTCCAGGTCCCGGGCCCTTCATGGCAACGGGTTCCTGAAGAGATGTCCCGAGATCCTAGGGCTTGAACACCTCCACCCAGAACTGGCGATGGCAGCTCACCCAAAGCTGAGGAATCTTCCCGGTCATATGCCCAGCTTATGGCAGAGGCAGTCCCTGTGGTGGGTGTCCCGGGCTCTGTCACAGGACTGACGCTGGGAACTCAAACCCCCGACGGGGGTGGCCTCTGCTGTCCTGAAGGGGGCGCCGTCACAGCTGTCATGCCCCCTATGTCCTCACCCGCAGGGCAGGGCTCGGCGACGAAAGTGAAGATTCTGATTGGAGAGAGGCACGGGCCGGCGCTCACCAAAGCAGAGGAAGCAGTGGCAGATGAGCCGGCAGCCACCCAAATGGCGAGATTCAGAAAACTAAAGGGACGTGGCCCAAACCTGTGCCTCCAGGCACAGGAACCCGCCCCCTGACACCAGGCCTCCGGCGCCCGGCCTGGCCGTCAGTGGACGCCACAGGAGCAGAGCGGGGCGACAGACGGTCTCCTCCATGGAGCCCGTCCCCGCCCAGTGGCAAGCAAGCTCTTTCTTTTGGCCTCAGGACTGAGCCTCCTAGAAATGAAGACTAGTGTTTAAGCAAGTGTTTACGTCTAGTATTTAAGTCCAGTGTTTAAGGCCAGTCTCACCACCGCTCTCGCCCTGGCCGGCTCTGCGCACACCACGTTTTCTACGCTCATGCGTTCAGCCTCTGCCTCCCTGGCTGCGGTGAGGAGGAAACCCAGCCAGGACCCTGGCTTCAGCCCAGGGCCTGGCCCACACTCTCGGCAGCCCTGCCGGAGCCGGTGCTGTAAGGGTGCTCTCTGTTGTCAGAAAGGCACTCGCGGTGCTGCGATGAAGGAGGGCCCGGGGACGGGGGGGGGGGGCGGGGGGGGGGGGACACGACTCCTGCCTCCTCAGGGCCTGGGCAAATGATCCCTCGAGAAGCAGGTGAGGCCCTGCTCAAGCTGGGGCCTCCCTGTAGGCTCCCCTCACCACTCTCCATCCCCAACCCTTTCACTCGGCTGTTTCCCTGTAGGGACCTGGAGCCCCTCGCTGGCCTTGCTGCACCCTGTCCGCACGCCACACCCCAGGCTGACTGGGAAGGGAGACCAGCCAAGGAGCTGGAAAGAGAGCCCTAAAGTCCTGGAAGCCTTATGACTTTGGACCAGTGCAGTTACACGCATGAACACATCTGCATACACATGCATGCACATGTACACATATGTGTATGTGTGTGTGCGTGTGTGCACATGTGTTATGCAAACGTGCATAACATATACAATACACATACCTGCGTGCGCATATGCAATGCATGCACACTACATGTAAATGAGGACACACACAAATACAGGTATACACACATCCCACTCATATGAACACACACACCCTACACAAACACACATATGTAACAAGCATACGCACATTCACATGCATACACACACTCGACACATGCTGCACAAATGCCTCTACAGCCCCGTTTCCTCAGTAGAGCTCGTAGCATATGCCCTGGCCCAGTGTCCCTGAGCCTCAGACCCACCTGGGGCCAGGGGACCAGAGCAGCAAACGGGAGGATGCTCCACAGGTGCTTCTGGGCCCTAGAGCACGGGGGTGGGGGAGGCGGTGTTTACTGTCTACACCTAGCGAGTGTGCGCTGAAAACATCCGCTTCCTGCTCCTCGGGGAGTCGGGGGAGACTCCGCTGCAGCAGGAAAGGCTGACGCAGACCCCACGGCCCCAGCTGCGTGGGGGCGGGAGCCAGGAAGGCCGGTGCCGCCGCCCTGGAGAGCAGCCCAAGAGCCTCTCCACCAGAAACCAAAACCGCTGTTCCCACCTACACGCAGGGCCCAGGGGGTCAGGGCCTGCTCAGAGTCACACCGCTGCTCTGACACCTCAGGACACGCCCAAGATTTGGAGGAAGGAGCAAGAAGGAGTCTGGGTATCTGGTGATCCGGGGCTGGTCCTGTGGTCCCCAGGGAGCCAGGCGCATGTCCTCATGGAAGATGGGGTGAACTCCATCAAGATCCTCCAAGCTCCAAGTTCCTGTGGCCCCACGGACAGAGCTCCCCAGAGATGACAGATCTGAGCATCCTCGCCCCCAACTGTGACCACGACCGAGGCCATCGTTTGGGATACGGGAGCCGTGGCCAGGCTCGCCACACCTCCCACACACCTGGGCTCCCATGCATCCTGGAGGGGGCTCCCAGGAACACCGGGCAGAGTTCTTCACACGCCACCAAACGTGCAGCCCGCACGCACGCAGCAATGGAGCCGGCGTGCCAGCGCGCTCTCCTGCAAGAGGCAAGGCCGGTGCTTCTGGGGCAGGTACGCAGCAGGGCTCAGAGCTGGGGTGCCTCGCCTTATTTCACATCCCAGAGTTACAGCCCTGACACGGGCCCCCCGTCTGGTCAGAGGTCCCTGGTCATCGTGGAGGGCAGGGGCCACGTGTGTCCATGACACATTGACTGGTCAGAGCCCCCGGGGACCCCGAGAGGGGCTGCCTCCGGTCTCCAGGAGGCGCGGGCTCTCGCTCCAGCCTCGCCTCTTGCTGGCGCCGCATAAAACAATTTTTTAAAAACGACGGCGACAAGCCAGCTCAAATTCAAAGAAAGGAAATCGCCATCTGCAAATGGAGGCTGGGCCACGAGAGCGCCACGTGTGAAAGGCTGCTGGCGAGACAATGGCTTTAGATATTCCTCGGATTTAAAAGACGTAGCAAAGCAAATTCTATAGCATCTCCGTCCGCTGCCAATTTTAACGTTAATTTCCGTACGACGGCTTTAATCTCTACACGTCCTCACAGAGCTTATCTGGAATCCTGGGGTGAGGTTTTTTAAAAAGTGGACAACGTGGTAAACAATGAAAAATGTGACTTTCCAGGAACCGAGCGATGATGGAAAATGTAGGAAGCAAGCATGTTTTCCCCAGCTCGACCAAGGTCCAGAAAAGGACCTGATCGCCCTAACATGTCCGGAGACCAGACACTCGGAGGAGAAACCGGAGGAGAGGCCACGCTGTTTAACCACTGGACACCCCGCCTCAGCCCCGTCCACAGCCACTGTCCCCTGCAGGCCTGGCTGGGCATCGTGTACACGCCAGGCCCACGGTTGGGTGTCCCCGTGTGAGCTTACATCATAGAAGAGACCCAGGGAGCTACAGGGGGTCCCTAATAACCCCCCCAACACACACACACACACACACACACACTCCAGCTCAGCTGCCTACCCCACAGTCTGGCCGGTGCCAATTACACATCCTCTGCATAGATGCCCGAAAGTGGCCCATCTGGGTCAAAGTTCATGCATGCAGCAAGTGGAGTGGGGGGTGAAAATCATGCACTATTCGGCCATGGCCTCCAGCGAGGGGGTTGTCATGAACACCCGCAGCAGAGGATGCCTGTCAATCGCGTCTGCCACCACGGAAGCTGGGACAGTGGGAGCTCCTTGGAGACATTCTCTGACGGGACCGGCACCGTATGGGTCCGGATTCTGAGCCCAGGTCCGCTTAACCGCAACCATCTCCTCCCGCCCAGCAGCCCTCGCGCCTGCAGGACCCCCTGCAGCGGGGAGGCTGGATGCAGAGCAAGGCCACGTGAAGACATGGGACCAGAAGGATGGGATGATGGAGGGCCAGCCGGGAGGTGGGGGCGCTCTGAGGCCTGGCATAGGGACAAAGCTGTGGACCTAGATTCCAGGCGGCCCCTACCCCCACCGTGACGTCCCAGAACCACCCCTTGCAGCACCTGTCCGCTGGGTGTGGAGCAGCAGTGCCACCTCCAGTGCCATCCGCCAGGGGCGTGTGGCGCGTTACCGTGGTTACGGGGCCCAGAGGGCGGACACGCCTCGCTGTGTGGTGGGTGCTCCAGCAGGACCGACCTGAGCAGAAGCTGATACCAGCCCGGAGCCTGCAGCGCCCCGGCTCACAGCGGGGCTGTGCTCGGGGTGGGGGGGGGGGCGGGCTCCCCCCGCTCCCGGAGCACGCAAGAGGACGGGGTGCCTGCCTCCACAGCCAAAGCAGGACAGCATCCCCCCCCTCTTGAAAGACAGATTGTACTCCAAGTGGAAATTAATTGATTCTGCCTCAGCGACTTTCCCAATTTGCGAGAATCCTACCACTGACAGACCAGCTGATGGGGGAGTGTTACCTTTATTATCAGACAGTTAGCCGCAGACTTCAAAGGCTTTCTCGGAGGCGCATTTAATTACATCCTCCCCAACAAGACATCCCAAACACCCTCGCTTGGCTTTTGTGTGTGTATTTATACGAAGCACAATGCCCACGTCCTGCGACATTAGTATTTCTCTTCACATCTTCGAAAATATGAGTACTTTGCAACTGGTTGGAGCAAATTATAATGAACCCAGCCAGGGCCCTTTGTTCCGGGCCCTTCAAAGGGGGTGCCTGCCTGGCCCTCTGAAAGCCGGGGGACGACTGGGGTTCATTTGAGAACACTCTACCCCAAGTTGGTCTTGCAAATTATTTCTGCCCTATGCAGAGAGCCCTTTTATTTTCCTCGCGCATCCAGCGACTTTGAATCTTGCATAATGCATACTCACGCGCGCACGCGGGGACGGATTACCGTGGCGCGAGGATGAAATGATGCTCACGATAACGAGCGGTGGAAAATGGGATGGCCGAGGTTTTGTGTCTGTCCCTGGGGCCCGGTGGTGCCATGTTCCCCCAGGAAAGAAGCCACCCTCGGGACTGCACCTGCAAAAACCGGGCTGGCCGCCCTCCAAACACCTCGCCTGGGTTGAGCTGCCTTTGGCCTCGGTGACGCCCATTCCTGCCTTTTCTTCCAGCAGGGGAAAGGGAGACATGGTAAGTATTTCAGAGGTCAGCCCATGCTAAGATGATGACCAGACCACACGGGTGTCTGCTGCTACCGAGTGGATCTGGTTTCCACAGGCCAATGCCAAGGTGCACCTTCCTCATCTCCCCCGCATCACCGTTCCCCTCAGACCCTGGGCTCTGTGAGGAAGAGAGGTCCAGCCTCTCTCCCACCCGTCACTGATCAAACTGGGGATCGGCACCGTATGGGCAGCCCCAGAGAGCTCACCACGCCTGCGGAGATCAGCTCCCACGCTTCTCATTAGCGGCCAAGGACATCAATGCAAAGACATGCCAGTCCTGAGATCCTGGCTTCCATCCCTAAGGGGCGTGGGAACGCCTCTCGTTCCTCAAGGAGCACATTGAGAGAGAGTGTGGCAAAGAGGTGGACAGGCCAGGCACCTGCCCAGGGGGTCCAGTTGAAAGGGACACCAGAACAACGCTGGGATCACAGTGCCCTCAAGTGGACATTTGAGAGCATTGCTCTTCATCAATTTCCAGATTAGGAGCATGCAAGGTTCTTATGAGTGCTCTAGGTACAAAGATGGCGGTGTGTCATTTGATGAGTAAGTATATTTATTATTAGATATAAGTATTCGCCTTCTCTAATAAGCAAATGATGTACAGATGTTTACACAATGTCTGTATTTAGCCGGTGTGGGGTGCACCCACGTCTCACCTGTCCCTGCCTTCACGCCTGTTGTGCGTGTGCACCCAGGGATGTCCCCTCCTGGGACCATGGGACATCTGGGAGGTGGCAGGTACAGGCAGAAGAGGGAGGGAAGGTGACCAAGAATGATACGGGACTCGTTGAACAAACAATTCCTTTAGACGTCTTTGTACAAGACACAGGTGTCTCTCAACCTCATGATGGCATGTGTGTCAGCCATGAGAACCGATGGCGTTGGCCCAGGGAAAGGCCACAGGGAGAGGCTGTGGAAAGGAAGATTTCAGCCAGCTGCTCAGCTGCTGCCGTCCGCGCCCCGCCCTCGCCTGTCTGATGGGGAACACCTGTCCTGCTGCGTGTTTCATGTGGTCATGCACCAGTGACATCTCCCATCGGATGGCTGTCAACGGCCAGGGGCTGGCCGGGAGGAGCATGACCTTGGTTTGAAAGACGGATCCCCCTGTGGCTTCTGCTGGCTCTTCCCTTTGCGACTGGAGGGCGCATTCTTTCCTGAAGGAAGATCCAGCGGAGCGCCACAGCGGCCTCGGGGTTCTTGACCTCACAGCAGTATTAGCATCAGCTGACCGACTGGGCCACGGCCCATTACGCCACAACAAATAGCCTTTCACGCTTAGCTTCGTTCACCTATATCTGCTAGATGTCCGAAAGTGGCCCATCTGGGTCAAAGTTCATGCACGCAGAAAGTGGAGTGGGGGGTGCAAGTCATACACTATCGGGCCATGGCCTCCAGAGGGGGGCTGTCATGAACACCCGCAGCAGAGGATGCCTGTCAATCACTTCTGCCACCACAGAAGCTGGCTGAGGCAGGTGGCTGCACATGGAAACAGCGGGACCTCCTTGGAGACATTCTCTGGGTCACCGAAGTCTCACTCATTCCCAATGCTGCTGATGGTTCTACCGCCTCCAGGGACTCTTTTCAATGGACACAGCAGGCCAGCCACGATGCTCGTTTTGCTGTGTGTCTAAAAGGCCCAGATCTGCAGACATGAGAGGGAAGGAGGAGGGATAAGGAATGTCCTGGGGGAATGAACCTGTCTGAGAAGCAGCTCCCTAGAAGGTTGCAGAAGGGAGCAGGCTTGTGTGCACGCCTCAACCCTGCTCCTGACGGTCACAGAGGACAGCCCTGCCCCGTCGGGCCCACCATGCCGTGGGGTGCTGAGCTGGATTGCTGGCAAACATCCAAGTTTATGGAAATGATGCAATGGGTAGAGAGAGGGGGGCTGGGATTTTCATCAGGATCTTGAAGTTTCAGTGAAGCAAGGCAAGTCGGAGATCCACTATACAACGCGGGGCCTGTGGTCAGTAAGACTGTAATGAACACATGTGTCAAGAGGATGGATCTCGTGTTGTTCTTGCAACAATAAAATATTTTTTAAATTCTCACCAAGAATATCTTTTCCACTGACTTTTAGAGAGAATAAAAGGGAGGGGGGTTGGAGGGAGGGAGAGAGACATAAATGTGAGAAAGACACATCAGTTGGTTGCCTCCTGCATGCGCCCCACCCTTGACCCTCCATCTTTGGGTGCTTGGGCCAATGCTCTAACCTCTTAGCAACATGGGCCAGGGCTAAAATACAGTTTTTAAAATGAGGTGATGTGAAGAGAACATTTTGACTACAACAGCTAGAAAGTCGCCATCTTGAGAATTCACTGTGAGGCTTAAAAATACAATCTACCAATGGTATTTTAAAGGAGGGTCCCTCAAACAACTGGTGAATGCTATGCAGGGCAGCTAGTTCAAGGGGCAGAGACCGGCAGTGACTGGCCCCTGCCTGTACCCCCTACTACCCTCGGGATGGGACTGCACACCCAGGATAAAGAGGAGATGCTTGATGGAGCTCCATAGGATTCTTCTCCTGCTAGAAGATGAAGAGGCAAACCCTAGCCCCAAGAATCCAGGAGTAGAAAAATCCATCTAACACCATCCTCCTGAGGCCTGACCCCCTAGGGACTGTATAGCATATGCATCATTGGAAGAAGACAACACCCAACTCTGAGGACAAACACTGCTGACAGCCAAGGGAAGACAGATGCGAGCATGCTCTCCTGCCCTCCTAAAGACACCCCACTTTATTCCAGGCTGTGGGTTGTGATGGTGGAGAGCAAGAGCTGCAATGGGAAAGGGTTATGCAGGAGGAGACGGCGTAAGCTACTTTGACCCCTGTGACAATTTACACACAGAAGACTTCAAACACAAATTCTTAAAAATATATATTTTATTGGGTTCAGAGAGGAACGGAGAGGGAGAGACAGAAACATCAATTATGAGAGAGAATTATTGATCGACTGCCTCCTGCAGGTCCCACACTGGGGATTGAGCCTGCAACCTGGGCATGTGCCCTGACCTCCTGGTTCATAGGTTGACACACAACCACTGAGCCACGCTGGCTGAGCCAAATGCCAGATGTTTTAAGAGGTATAATGCTAACCAGACAGGCTTACTATTCAAATGATTTGGAGGAGATGAAAGAGAGAAGAAAACTTGACATCTGCCCCTTCTCCTCTCCTTGTCAGAACGAGGGAGCTGACATGCCTTCCCCGAAGCTAAATAAATCTGCAATGCCTGTGATTCCCTTTCTGTCTTGGCCAATTATGTTACAATATGACTGCTACGCTCACCTTACCAAGCTATCTCACTGCCATCTCCAGGCCCATGCGTGTGCACGTACACACACACACACACACACACACACACACACACGTGCATCTCAGCTGACAGATATAATTTGGAAATGTTACATCCTAATGACGCCCACTGACTGTGGGAGGAAGAGCTGGGGCCCCTTGAATAGCATGCACTTTTCAAAGCCTTCCTCCTGGTTGCCGTGGTGAAGTCTCTGGAATGGAGAGTGTCCTGGTGATGAGGGGAAGCCAAACCAGGAGAATGAGGGAGAAATTCATATATTGGGGCCAATAAATCCTCTTGAAGGTTGGTTTCTTAGAGACAAGCTGAGGACACCACTGTGCTTTTGCCCAGGTGTCCTGCTGGCATTATTAGGTCAATAAACTCTGCTCAGATTCTATGGGCCAAATGGCCTCTCCCTCCACATCACCCCAGAGCCCAGGGTGGGTTTCCGTGAAGGGGAGGGGTGCCAGCAGCTGAAGCCGATGCAGTGGGTGTTACATGGCCACCTCCAGAATGCCCCCAGGCATCGGGAGGTCAATGAAATGTCCTCAGACCCTGCCTGCCCTCGCAGACCTCCTCTCTGCCTGCGGTCCCTGGAACTTGGAAGAGGACAGAGCTCACAAGGCGGGGAGATAGGCCACTGCACACAGATGCCTTTTAGCAGGGAAGAGTTCACAGGGGACCACGGCAAAGTGGGAAGTGTTTATGCAGCCAGGACACCGACCACCAGGGAGGGGAGGGGAGGGGAGGGGAGGAGGAAGGAGGGATGGAGTGTCAGGGTGGCCGGAAGGATAAAGAATGAAGGATTCAGATGGGTCTGGAAGCATCTGCATGGGCACAGGTGCACTTGAGGGCTCCTGGCAGAACCTGGTGTCGGCAGGATGGTCACCTGCAGCAGGGGTGGCGCTGCTGCCTCCCTGAGCATGGCCTCCTTGTTGGGTGTGCCCTTAAACCTCCTGAGGATCCTGCAGGCATGCACACTCTTCATTGGTCGACCGGTCAGGGTTGGGCCTGAGATTCCACATTTCTGACAAGCTCTCAGACAACGCTGTGCAGCTGGACCTGAAAACGCTATCAGAAATACAGTAGCTCGGGCTCCAGCCCAGACCTACCGAATCGGAATCTGCAGCTCATTTCGCCCCCAGGCAACCCTCATGCACATAAAATTTCACAAGTTCTGTTCTAGGCCCCATTGATGCTCTGGCGATCAGAGAGAGGGCGAAGACATTGCATCTATCCACAGCTGGACCCTCTTCATTGCTGAGCAGCATCCCACGGCATGGGCATACCACGATTTGTTCACCACTTCCCTGTTGAAGGACATTTGGGTTCTTTTCAGTCTGGGCTGTTACAAGGGAGCTACTGGGAATGTTTGCATATAGGCTTCTGTGGACCTATTTTCATTTTTCTGGGATAAATGTCCAGAGTAAACTGTCTGGGTCCACAGATGTTGCCCATTTACTGTTATAAGAAACTAGTGGCCCTGCACATGGATTCGTGCACATTGAAAGGGAATCTGGTGCCAGTGAACCAGATTCTGGGCCAACAGGGCCCCAACAGCAACCTAATCTACTGGCTGGAGCATCTGCCCCCTAGTGGCCATTGCGCATTATAGCTACTAGTTGAACAGTCAAGTGGTGGAAAGGTCACTTAGATATATATATATATTGCCAAACTGTTTTCCAGAATGGTGGCACTATCTTACATTCTCAGCAGCTGTGGGGTTCTTTGCATCCTCATCAGCATTTGGTGTTGTCAGTATTTCTTTTCTTTTTTTTTAGGATGATTTTTTTTAATTTCTTTATTGATTAAGGTATTACATATGTGTCCTTATTCCCTCATTACTCCCCACCTCCCATTCATGCCCCCACCCTCTGTTGTCTATGTCCATTGATTAGGTTTATATGCATGCATATAAGTCCTTTGGTTGATCTCTCCCCCTTACCCCCACTGTCTCCTACTTTCCCTGAGGTTTGATATTCTGATTGATGTTTCTCTGTCTCTGGATCTACTTTTGTTCATCAGTTTATGTTGGTCATTATATTCCACAAATGAGTGAGATCATGTGATATTTATCTTTCTCTGCCTGGCTTATTTCACTTACCATAATGCTCTCCAGTTCCATCCATGTTGTTGCAAATGGTAAGAATTCCTTTTTTTAACGCAGAGTATTTCTTATTTTAACCAGTCTGATGAGCGTGCAGTGGTTTCTCAATGCCACTTGAATTTGCATTTTTCTGATGGTTCATGATGTTGAACATATTTTTATGTGGTTGTTCACCATCTGTGTCTCCTCTTTGGTGAAAAAGCTGTTCCTATCTTTTGCCCACTTTCCCTTTTTTCTTTTTTTTTAAACTAAATTTAATTCGCTAAAAAATTCAGTACTGCTTCCAGAGAAATAGTCAGTCTGCATCCCTGCCAGGGAGAGGGGAATCCACCAACATCTGTGAAATGATCTACAGAAATAGCCACAAAAATCAGCTGAACTTATTGAACAACGATTGCCAACGCAGCATCCAAACACGGAAGCCAAAGCCTCCACTGTATGCCAGATTTCTGAAGGCTCTGGAAGAATACTGGTACTTTTCTATATTGCTCTTCAGCATGTTAATATCTGTATGTCTTTGGAGGGGTGGGTGTGTTCACTTCATGGCTGTGTGTCCTAGAGGCTCCATTAGGATGGCGTCCTAGTCCTAATGCCCACTGCTGACACCAATACCTAGTGCTGCGAGCCACACTGGTGCTTCTATTTGGGTAGAAATGGACACTGAGGAACTGCCGGCTTACAGTTTCCGACCGCAGTCATTTCTGCTCTGCAAGACACCTGAGTATTTGAGAAAGTGCACGGAGTGAGTTGCTTTGTTCCAGAGAAGTCCCAGCTCTGGGAAGAGGCACTCATGCGGCCCCTCTGAGCAGCAGGGAGGGGTCCACATGGAAGGGAAGGTAAGAGTGGCTCCTTATGTGTGCACACCCCTTATCCCCAGCAGCATTATTCACAGTGGTCCAGAGGGGAAGCAATCTAATTGATGAACAAAATGTGCTCTACCCATACAGTGGAATATATTCATCTTTGAAAAGGAAGGAAATTCTGACACCTGCTACCACATGCATGAACCTTGAGGACATGATGCTGAGTGAAACGAGCCAGCCATGAAAGGACAGAGACTGTATGATCCCACGGACATGAGGTCCCTAAATGAGGCAGAGTGAGGGACAGGAAGTATAAGGGTGGGGGGCAGGGAGTTAGTGTTTGACAGGGACGCAGTGACAGGTTGGGAAGATGAAAGAGTTCTGGAGATGACTGTGGGTGATGATTGCACAACAATGTCAATGTATCTGCAGCCGCTGAGGGGAACACTGAAAGGTGGTTTAAATGGCACATTATATGTTACGTATATTGCTCTCGTTTTTAATGGGTCCTTTACTTTCAGACATGCTTTGACCTGGTCTTGCAGGTCTCTGCTCAGAAGCAGCCCTGCCTTCACCCCCAAACCTTCAGGAAATAGCGAAGCTGGCAACTGGTTCTCGTGACCTTGTGAGTAGACTGTTCTCCTGTTTGCCAGCAGCTCAATTGGATGCCCCCAGCAATGCTGCTGGCCACGGGCCAGCACTGCTCTCATATCAATCACAAGAAAGTGCCAGGTTCCTCCCATTTTATGGATGAGACAACTGAGTCACCTGAATTATTGCAATAACCTCATGTCTCCCAGGTTCTCCCTTCATCCCCTGCAACCCACCCTGAGCTCAGCAACTAAGCCAGGTGAGTCACCTCTCTGCTTCAGACCCTCCGTACCTTCCCATCCCCCCAGCAGAAAAGCCAAGGTCCTTACGATGACCAGTGAGCCCTCCACAACCTCACCCCACTCGCTCCCTGGCTCACAGCACTCAGTGGTAGCCCGGCTATTCCCCAGGCCCACCTGGCGTGCTCTCTGCTCAGGGTCCTTTGCGCCTGCTGTTCCGTTAGCCGAGGGTGCTCCTCCCTGATACCTGCATGGTCCTCTCCTGCGCTTCTCCCAGTGTTTGCTCACCTTGCCTTTGACCTGCTGTGTCAAACGCATTGTCTAAGTTTATGACCAGTTGTCCGGTTGCCTTGTCAATCACATTATAAAGCCTCAGGAGCGGGGATTGGGTGGTGTTACCGTCTTCACTCCACCTTATTATAGTGCTGGGCACAGAGAAGGCATTGAGCAGATTGTTCAATGTGATAACTCTCTGTTTGCCCAGACCTCCACCCTTGGGTGGTCCCAAACTCCGGGGTAGTGGACTGCCACTCAGGCATGTGGCCCAGGTCCCTGCAACTCCAGGTCATCTAGCAAGGTACCAGGAGAGTGACCGCCCCCCCCCCTTTTCCTCCCAGGCACACTGACCTCCCCCAACAAAGGCTACCAGAAGAGGGAGGTGGCTGGTAGAGGGAGGCTAATGGCCCATGACCCTCTGGGCCCATGAGTCTGAGGGAGGTTAGGACCGCAGACCCACGAGTTCTCAAACACATGCTGCTCTTACATGTCTGTATGAATCCAGGGCCCCCTCCTGTCTGTGTTCCCTCTTCTGATTCCTCCCAACTCTCCCTGGGCAGTCTGGACCACCCTGGAGGAGTCATTTCTAAGATGACTTTGTCTGAGGACGGGAAATGCTTGGTGCTGTGAGCTTCCAATTCACTCTACACATAGAGGCCTCGGCAGCCTTCCCACGATGCTCCACAGGCCCCTGCCGGCTCCGTGCTAGCAGTCCCCGCAGGCTGACAACATGCCCCATCCCAAAGGTCAGCCTCCCGAGGAGGCATGAAGCAGCCAGGAGGAGGCGGATGAGGAGCACGGTGAAAAGAGAAGCCACCTGGGAACCTCTGTGCCCTCGGCACCCTCAGGGGAAGCCACAGAGAATTCCGATTGCTGATTTGTGGATCCTTCCCTTCCGCCCTCCTCCCCTCTTACCACCAGCGGAGAGGGAGCTTCAAGCCAGAATACATTTGAATGGCAAAATAATTTATGCTTAATTAGGGTGCTGGATTTAAAATTAGACGTTTAAATGCATAATCACATACACGTTGAATCCCGTTGTTTTGCCATCATTAGTCACCCTTTATAGATGTCTGTGACCCCGGAGCCTTCTCTTTTGTCCCAGGCTCCCCTTCCTTGTCTTCCTATAAATTATGCCAAATTAATCTTTCTAAAACACCACCCTGGTCATTTCACACGTTTCCTCTAAAAATAAAAAAATAAAATGGGACAGTGGCTCATCAACATCCAATTCCTGGCATGTGGGTCCCTGCGTGCTAGCCCATGCACCCTTCCCGGGGCACCTACTGGCCTGGCAGTACCTCCTGCAGCACTTATGCACCTGCTGGTCCCTCCACATCCTTTTGCTCACTCTCTTCCCTCTGTCTGAGAAGGAACCTTTCTACCGACCCAAATTCTGCCCATTCCTTTAAGACTCCACTCGAAAGCCACCGCCCGTGAATTCTCTGGTTATCGTAATGGTCATCTCCCCACCCCCTCCACCACTTCCTGTCCCGGCTGATCAAGTTCTGATTGTGCATCCTTATCTCCTTTGCCCCGGAACCAGAAACCTTGATCTACTAGCCCTCACAGCCTACACTAGGGGCTCCCTAAGACGATCCTATGGACTTAGGGTAACCAAAAGATAGACCATGTCTCTCCTTCACCCTTCGTGAATGATCCAAGAATAGCAGACACGTGATAGGCCCGAAGCAGGCAGCTTCCTGTAGGTAGGTGAACAGAGCTCTCAGGCTCTCACCACCACACACCAGTTTTCTCTTTGCTCCTAATCAGCTCCCTGTCCCATGACCCACACAGGTATTTCTCATTTTCACCCCCACGTGCAAGCTCTCCACCAGTCTCTCTCCCCCTCTCTCGGCAAAGGCCTTTGATGTTATTTCACCCAAACAAAAGTCCGCACTGGACCTCCTCCAGCACCATGCCGGGCCCGGGACAAGGCGCCCTCCGTCCGTCCTGAGGGCACTGGCCCTTCTCCCTCCAGCACCAGGCACGGTCCTGCTCTCCGGCCCTTCAGCTCCAGGCCGACTCCCCTCTCTGTGCTTTCAACAATTCTCTCTGTAGCTGTTCACCTCCTAGAATAGGCATGTGCTCAACTCTGCGGCCCAGATATCCGGTTAAACACGAATTCAGGGTGTGTCTGTGAGGGTGTTTCCAGGTGAGATTAGCGTTTGACCAGAAGCCCATCTCCCCTCCCCTCCCCCCAATTGTGTGTGGCCTCATGCAGCCGTCTGAGAACCTGAATGGGATTAGAAGGCCGAGGAGGGGGAACTCACTCTCTCGGCCTGGCTGGTGAAGCTGGGACATCAGCTTTCTTTCCTCTCTAACTGAGATTTATACCATCGCTTCTCCTGGTTCTCAGACCTCTGGACTCAGATGGAAACAACACCACCAGCTCTTGGGGGCCTCCTCGTGTGGACAGCCGATGGTGGGGCCTCAGCCTCCACAGTCACATGAGCCGACCCCATATAATCACTCTAGAGAGCTAGGGGGCTTCTTCATGTGTCCAATGGCAGCTGGCTAAGGCGGCCTCAAGCTTCCATCTCACAGAATAGCTCGCGTTGCGGGCGGGCCTTCCCTGCTGGGCGGCAGAGGACTTGCCCCTGGGCAGGGCTAGGAGGCCCCGTTAACATTTTGCCTCTCTCATCTTTTGCTGACCAACCCCCTGCTCATTGACTCTTTCTTGAACATACAGATTCGTTCAGTCATTTTAGAGCTGAGTCTTGCTGACTTGAAAACCATTCTCCTCTTTTTTACTTCTTTCTGTAAACTGTAGGTGAACTACATCTATTGTGTGTTCTCCATGCTCATTATAGGAAAAAATGCAGGTGAATGAACAGAATAAAATAAAACCCTTTATACATTTTTTTTTACAAATATTGGATCACAATATGCAGTTTTGAAACCAGATTTTTCACTAAACAATAAACCAAAAGCAAATTTCCGGGCCGTTAAAAGTCTGTCATCACAGCTGCGAACGGCTGTGCGGAACCCCTGCATCCGCGTCCCATCATTTATTAGGCCAGTTCCCTCTGCGGGATCTTTGGGCTGTTTCCAGTTTGTGGGGGTTCTGCCAGCGGCCCCCGCCAAAGAAGAACCCCTCTGCAGGCCGGGCTTGTGAGCCTCGGAGGAGGTTTTCCAGCTTCCACAATGTGAAGACCCCCGTCCACTTGGACCCACTTCTCAGCCACCTTCTCCGGGATTCCCACACCCACTCCACGCTGCTGGCCAGGGTCGCTTTGTACCCTCCCAGGAAGTCCCGTCTTTTATACGCTCCTCAAAGTTCTCTAAACTACTCTCTCATGTGCATTCTTCCTGGGGGAAAAAAATAGCTCTCTCACCCTGTTTAAATTAACTGTTAGGAAAAACAGGAATCATTGGAACCCACTCCTTCCCAGGGCAGAGATTTGAAGAGTATGAAGGAGGCATGGCCTTGCTGGAAGATGCGGGCTGGCTCTGAGTTCTGCAAGCCCGGATCCCACCCGTGGGAGCTTCCCTGACCGGTGCCTGTGAGTGTCCCTGCTCACTCTGCCGCACGCTTTTTTCTCCACTTATTTCAGGTGCGTGTGTCATCCGGCAGCCGTCCTACAGTTGCTGGATATGTAGGGGCAGAGTCTCATTGTAATACATTATGGTGCAAGGAACAAGAAAGTGGCTTTTGCAGCAAGATTACAAAATAATTATTTTATTGTAGAACACTGAGAAAATGCAGATTTTTAAAAATACTCACTTAGAGATAACCACTGTTAGTGCTTGGAATCCATCCTTCCAACCTTTCTCTCATCATAATTATGTACGTACTTTACAAAACATCAAATCAGGCTACACTCTCTGCCTCCAGAAATGTTGTACCCACCAGGAATGTATGTCAATGCTCCCTCCCCTGGAGTCATCAAACTCACAAACATGCATTTAAACATTTTAAGGCTTTGTCAAGGACCATCTTATTTTACATTGCATTTCTTTGGGTGTCGGTGAAGTTTAACATTACCTGGAGAGACCTATTAGCATGCTGGCTTATTTTTGTGTGTGAAATTGCTGTAACTGTCATTGGAAACTTAGATTGTGCTTATTGAATATTAAGAAGCCCTTTATATAGGAAGGTGTGATCCTCTGTTGTATTTTCCTTTTTCTTTTTTTTAACACATTTTTATTGATTTCAGAGAGGTAGGGAAAGGGATAGAGAGAGAAACATCAATGATGAGAATCATTGATTGGCTGCCTCCTACATCCCTGGTACTTGGGGGGATCGAGCCTGCAACCCAGGGATGTGCCCTTGGCCGGAATCAAACCTCGGACCCTTTAGTTTGCAGGCCAACACTCTATCCACTGAGGCAAACCAGCTAGGGCTATTTTTCACAAGTAATGTTTGTTCTTAGGGCTTTTTGATATTTAAAAGTGTAAGATTGCTTGTTTGGGCAAATCTGTCTTCTTCTAGAAGCTGTCTTTGTTTTGATACTTAGGGAGCCCTCTTTACCACAAGGTAATAACATATGCATCTCTGTTCTTGTTTAGTGGTTATGTGATTTCATCTTCATTATTTAAATTTTTAATCATCTGGCACTTCCTTTGGTGCATAATATGACAGATGTAACTTCGTATGTTCCCAGTTATCCCAACTCCACTTATAGAACATCCTTTCATTCCTCGTGAATTAAATGCTGCTATTTTATAACCTAAACCTGTTTCTTGTTTTTGTTTCTGAACTTTCTATCCTCTTCTGCTGATCTTCCATCGTTTCTTTTACCACCATTGCCCTGGAGAATTATTGTAGCTCGGTTATGTATTTTGCCATTGACAAGGCAGATTTCCTCTCTTCTTCTTTTATTGAATTTCCTGGAAGTTGGTGTGACTTTATTTCCCAGGATTCTCGCCTATACACCTTGTCCAGTTCTCTAACTTTGCTGGGATATAGGGAAACTATTAATTTTGCTCACTTAGGAGGGCAGTAGGCTAGCTTACTGAATAATTTTGTAAGTTCTAACTAATATCTTTCCATTGATTCACTCGGATTTCATACAAGTATCATCTGCGGATAATGGTTGATGATTATGATGTTTTTAAAGCTATTTGTTGTTCTTATTTCTTGTCCTGATTTTGTACTTGGATAAAACTCCTCAAAATGTGTAGGATGCTCTTAGAGGTCCGCTGGGCCTTGTGCTTCCATAGGCGAGAACTTGTACCGGGTGCTGCGCCCAGCCTCCCTCTAATTCATCTCTTTCTCCTTGGAAGACCTCACTGGGCCCTCTGGAAAGGGCTTGCATAGTTTAGCCCCTTCTGGATTCTTCTGGGGTCTGCCTGTCTGAGGAGAAGGTCATCTTGGTTTCTCTGCATCCTGGGAAGGGTCAGTCCTGGTGACGAGGTGGGGAAGGAGGTTCAGGACTGCCAATGATGTGTGTGGTGCAAGCTCCTCTGGCTAACCGATCTGAAGACACCTTCTTCGGAGGCCTTGTCAGTGACGAAGCTGACACTCTGAGCCCCACTGTCCAACGCCTCCTCTCAATTGATTCCAAAATGAAAACAGAGCAGGAGTGATCATAGTTAGCTGGACTGCATTGTCCTTGGCCATAGTAAACATCTTTGTCTCGGCATTAAATCTGAGGTTGGTTGTTGCCTTTAGAAAGACAGTCTCTATCCTATAAGAGAGCATCCTTGAGAGAAGGTGCCCTCCAGGGCATGCCCATGGGAGCTGAGCGGCTCACCGACTTCCACACCAGTCTGACCTCGTGGGCGGCAAACCACGTGTGATTAAAAATTCCACAAAATACTCGTGCTTCTGGATGGGGATCTGTGCTGTCAGTCCTCTACCTAAACACACGTGTGAACATAACCTGACATAAGTCACAATCCATATGTCAGTGAGACTCCATGAACTACGGGACCCTCCGATGACTGCTGAAAAATTAAAGCAGAACGGTGAAGTGACCTCCATCTGACCCAGAGAAAGCCGGGATCTGCCTGCCATTGATTGCTTAAATGTATTCCGTACCTTTCAAGGGCAGCTGCAGAAGGAGAAAGTCAAATATAAGATTTCCAAGAAGTGAAGGGAGAAATATTGGTGCCGGTTTCCTCCTCCCTCAAGGATGGAGGTGGGGTGGGCAGTTGGGGGTAAGGGGACCCCATGAGCTAATCAAACAAGAAAAGATAAAGAAATAGAGATTAGACGATTTCACACTGGAATAAAGAAATTCATGTTGCCTTAAATATAATTTGTGTTAGTTACATTTCAATTCCTAATTTATACATAGCAGGGTTGATGCAGAATTGCATTATAACAAAATTAGCCGGAATAATTAGCATAGCGTATGTGGCTCTGATTAAACACCCAGCAGATCACTTGGTAATTAAGATCAGCGAGCGCCGCCGTTTCAGGCTTTGTCATCTTATTATCTGCCTCACAAGTGCTTCCTCTTCGCCTCCCTTCTGATTTGAAGTTGGGGAGCAATCTCTAACCATCCTCGGTTTATTTCTTTGAATTACCTTGCCCAAACTCCGACCCTTTTCCTATGGCCACTGCTCTCCCTCTTAGCGTTTACACCAATGTGCTGGTGTCAAGTTTCTCTCTCATGTAAGGCATTCGATGCTGCAGAGCATTTGTGCCTGGAAATTCGGGTTCAAAACTTCCAACACCCATCATTCTTTGGCCGAAGAGAGAACAAGGGGCCAACCACACTCAACGGCCTGAGCTGAAAACTGAGCCAGCGGGTTCACGTCTCCTTTCCAGGCCAAGCCGGCGGCCAGTGGCTCCAGGGATGTGGCCATCTGGGTTGTTTTCCTCAGGGGCCCGGCTGCCTGCTCACTGATGACCTCAGGCCGTGGCCATGGCTCCTCCACTCGGGAACTCTGGGCTGGCTGCTGGCTCTGTGCCATCAGGGAGACAATCATGGAAGGCCTGAGTCCAGTAACCAAAGCATGGAAAACTCAGGGGATCAACTCACATTCTCAGCACAGGCTGAGCCAGTTCTGTGGCATCTCTCTAGACTGAAGCCAGGACAGGTCCATGATTATAATGGCAGCTAGCACTGGGCTCCTATCAATGTCTGTTCTTTTAAGGACACTGTAATCTGCAACGCCCTATCTGCCAGAAATACCTGCAACTGCACTCACAGTCAGTACCTGGACAGTGCTCTCAGGATAAAAACAAGAAGTCCTGTGGCTGGCAGCCCAGAACCGGGACAAAGGTTCCGAAATGTCATCGAGGAGCCATCTATCCCCCTCTTTCTGCCCCACTCCCCTCAGGAATTGATCCTCCATCTCAAGCGCGTCACCTCATCACTGTGCTAGGGCTGTCCCCGCTCCACACCATGCCCAGCCCAAGGGAAGAAGAAAGAGAAATGAGGTGCCAGCCACATCAAGAAAGCAGAGAACCCCCCACAGGCACCAGAGCAGGCCACGCCCACGCTCACTGGCCAGATTGGGTTGCAAAGGAGACTAGGACTGATAATACGGACATACATCAGTATGATTCATCACAGGGACCGGGCAGGTAGGTTGTCCCAGCAAGGAAGGCCCAGGCTCTGTGAGGAAGGAGAACAGACATTGATAGGAACCCAGGGCTAGCTCCTCAAATGCAGGTGCCAGACCCTCGGGGGTCCAGGACCACCGGACACAGAGGTCATGAGAAAAAAATCCCCACTCCCTCCGGAATGCACAGAAATCAACATTAGGGGTGTTGTACTCCCACAGTGGTGGAATCGGGTACTTTAAGCCAAGTTACCAGCCCTGAGGGTGTGGAGACATCCGCCAACATGTAGGTTACTCTTTCTTGTTCATTTAGGTGGTGCTTTTGTCTTCTTGACACTAGCCAGTCGATCTCTGAATTTGGAAACTGAAGATTCCCCTCCATACTCTCCAGTTTAAAATGTGTCCAGTTTATAGTCAGGCTGATTCTCCTTTCAGATGAAGGGAGAGAGCTGTCAGGTGGACATCCTGAAGTGTCCCTTCCACAGAAGGAGGCTCCAAGCCCAGTCTTTAGAGTTTTAGGTAGAGTCTCTCTCTCTTAATCAAAGAAAACAGCACCGGTGAGAACTTCTGTCTCAAATATGTCCCCTCTTCTTCCCCACCCCCTCACCCACACGTCTACTGCCATCTCTAGAATAATCTCTCCTGGGGCCTCAGGGAGACGAATTCTGCCTCCCGGTGAAGGAGGGGGAGGGAGGGAGGGCTGTAACGCAAGCCTGCTTCTTCTATTTATAGCATCGCCACACCACAGCTGCTAACTCTGGACTCGGGCTGAGGAGCAAAGAAGCTTGGTCAACACGCAGGCGGCATTGCAATGTCCAGCTCCGATTGCCTCCCCGACCACCCGCTCGGCTCAGACCTAGTGAGGAGGCTGAAGTCCGCGCTGGACGCCAGGGATGAGGAGACGGTGAGCGCCGTGATCTGCACCCAGGTCAGGCACGTGGACGCCGTGATAGAACTGGCCAACGATGACTGGATGAAAGACCCCGCGGTCCAGCTGCCCCCCGGGGTGCTCCTAGGTAACCAGTCTCCTGTGCTTGAAACTGTGACCCTCACGTGTGCGTGTGACGCAGGCGGGCCATTCCTGGAGCGGGGAGGGAGGATGGTTGAAAAAGCAAATGATAGTTCTTGGCTGTGGGATTCTTTTTTTTTTTAAGTATTAATTTCTTTTTTTAATTTATTTTTATTGATTATGGTATCACATAATTGTCCTTATCCCCCCCATTCCCATCCCAAACCCCTCCCTACATATTCCCCCACCCCCTGTTGTCCATGGCCACCGGCTAGGCCCATGTGCATGCACACAAGTCCTTTGGTTGATCTCTTCCCCTTACCCCCACCCTCCCCTACCTTCCCTCTGAGGTTTGAGAGTCTGATCGCTGCTTCTCTTTCTCTGGGTCTGTTTTTGTTCACCAGTCTATGTCGTTCCTTATTTCCTCTAGATGTGTGAGGTCATGTGATCCAAGAAATACCCTTGTAAGAACCTCAACAGCGACGAGCCTTAATGGTTATGCTGAGAGGCAAATGAATCAGTCTGTAGTGAGTTCCTTTCTGGGCCAACGGTTCTTTTGAGTCCCAATTTCAATGTCAAATAGTTCCTTATGTGTACAAGTCATTGGCTGTGGGATCTTATATCTCTACGTGCACATGTGCTGCATAGACTGTGGATATCCACGTGTGACATAGGCAACCGTTAGAGCCCCATGCAACACGTTTAAAGAGGGAGGTGAACCCAAGGCACCACCCCCCTAACACAGTGCCTGTCTTCATTGTAAGCACTTTGGTCCGTTTGCAAGTCAATGGCCCCTGCTTGGAACCAGGTCGGAGGTATAATTTTGTGTTCTCCGTAGAGTAACTAGACCTACAGCATTTTCCATGGTGCTTCATAGTCGTCTCAATTCAATCACCTATTGAGGTGATTCATCACAAAATACTTAAACCAAATGCCTACAAGTGGGGAACCTCTTATGTACCTTGTGGCTGCTATCAATAATGCTGTAATTAGCATCTTTATTAGCATTCCTGGGGCCCTTTTCTTATTTGGGTGATGTTATATATTGGAATGCTAGTAAATTCCTGAGAGCCGTATTACTGCACCAAGGATATACAAGTTCCCAAATTGTGCTCTGAAAGGATGTCTATTCCCTCTGACCATGCGTGCCTGTGTCTCGCCACACCCTGGGCGTTGCCGCAGATGCTCGCTGGTATTTAACCTCCAGTTTAATGCGTGCACCCTGGTCGCTCTCCGTGCCTGCTCGCCGCCCTTTCTCTGCTGCCCAGGACAGTCTTGTCCACGGGGTCTTGTTTTCCTTTGTAGACCTCTTCACACGTGGCTTGTCTGTTCTGGTCTTTGGCCGAAAGCTCCCAATTCTTTGTATCCTTTTTGTCATTTTTGAAAGACTTCTTCACGGAACATATACATAAAATCACTTTGTCCTGCTTGCTGCAAATACCGTATTTTTCGCACCATAAGACGCACCCAACCATAAGACGCACCTGGTTTTTAGAGGAGAAAAATAGGAAAAAAAATATTCTGAACCAAATAGTATAATAAAATATTTAATAAAGTATAACAGAATAATATTTGAACCATATAAACTGAACAGCAGTCAACAGTGGCATTGAGAACCATTATCACTGTCATTAACACATAAAGACAAAGGTTTGAGTACTCTAGTCTTCTGAAAACCCCAAGAACTCTTCTTCGCTAGAGTCAGAATTCATGAAGACACAGGCACTTCTTCTATTCGGACCATCAGACGCAGGCATTTTTCCTCCCACTATTTGGTGAAGAAAAAGTGCGTCTTATGGTCCGAAAAATACGGTATTTTTCCCTGACCTAGAGTTCCTTTTAGTTGTATTGTGCTGTTTCCCAGCTGGTCCGCTGTGCCCTCTGCTCACCGAGGCCAGAACATACCCTGTCCGTCCAGACCCGCACACGGGGCCCCCTCCCCTGGAAGGCCACGCCTGCTGCCCCAGCCAGCAGACGCATCTCCTCCTTCCCCGGAGCGTAATGCTCTCTGTCTCTATCCGTGACGGGAGCACACGGCCTTACTGGCTAATTTTTATAACCCACTGCATATTTCGCACCCAAGTTCAGCCTGTGTAAGGGCAAGATCCTTGCCAGACCCTTGTTGGTATCCAGCCCCCTGCACGAGTCTTTGTCCTGAGGGGGAGCCCAGACTCTGGGTGTCCCGCCTGGCACGGGCGGGCCAGCTCCTTTTGATCCTTCGGCTGAGCGGGCACAGACTGCCTTTCCACAGGCGCTTCTGGGCCTGGTCTTTCTGCAAAGAACTGCCTAATCCTCCTTTCTGCTGATGCCGAGCCTCCGCTGTTCAATGTCAGTGACAGTTGCGTTACTTGTCCTTGCCTCTCTTCTGTGCCTATCGGCGCAGCAACCTCTGAGAACAGGCGGAGGGAGCAGGGGCGGCTGGGGGAGGGGTGGCGAGACCCTTCTTGCCCCCAAATGCATCAACCGTACAATTTGGTAACCGGTGTAATCAAACTACTTAAGGAACAACTGATTACTAATTGCTATTATTAGAGATGTCAGCATTCCATGATTTTGCTACTAATACAGTATATACAAGTCAAGATGCTACTTGAATTCTTGATGTAAGTGGAAAGCCAGGGGCATTATGTTGTGTTTGGGGCAATGGTACTGAGCATCTGGAGGCAAGTTAAAGAAATGCTAATTGGATTTTTATTAAGAGATCTCACCCAGCAGCGTGGGTGGGTGGGGCACGAGCGTGTGTGAACATGTGACAGGTACACGTATGTATGCCAAGACCAGGTCATTTTTGGAATTCCATTTATCATTCAACCTTTGCCCCAGAGGCTTGACGCTAAGCAGGCCTGACATGACAGCCACAGCCACTGCTCCTGGCCTGTTCGTGGGGAGGACCTCCAGCCGGGGCAGACCAACAGTTAGATGTCAGGTACATGAGCACAGCTCCTGCCTTAGCATGCGCAGTGAGTGGCCCTGAGACATGAGTCATAATGGGAATGGCAAGAGAATAGCAGTGAAGTGACCTGGTTCTTGCCTTGATTCTACCACCAGCTGGATGGTCTTGAACCTGCCAGTCCATCTCTCTGAACCTAATTTTCTCATTGAAACAAATGGGCCAGCCCTGGCCAGTAGCTCAGTGGTTACAGCATCTGTCTGCACATCAAAGGGTTGAGGGTTCAATTCCCGGTCAAGGGCACATACTTGGATTGCAGTTTCCATCCCCGGCCCGGGGTTGGGTGTGTGCAGAAGGCAACCAATCGATGTCTCTGTCCCATCCATGTTTTTCTCTCTCTTGCCCCCCTCCCTTTCTCCCTTCCACTCGTTCTAAAAATCATTGGAGGCCTAGCGGGTTTGGTTCAGTGGTTAGGGCATTGGCCTGCACACTGAAGGGTCATAGGTCTGATTCCAATCAAGGGCATAAACTTCAGTTGCAGACTCGATCTCCAGGCCCAGTCAGGGCATGTGCAGGAGGCAACCAATCAATGTGTCTCTCTCACATGGATGTTTCTCTCTGTCTCTCCCCGTCCCTTCCAACTCTCTCAAAAAATCAATGGGAAAAAATATCCTCAGGTGAGGATTAACAACAACAACAACAAAAACTCAATGGGAAAAAAAATATCCTTGAGTGAGGATTAACAAAAAAGAAAAAGAAAAAGTGGGCCATCTCTCAGAGTCTTTACAAATCGGACTAGCCAGGGTTCCGGGTCCAATGACTTGTGTTTGTGGAGGAGTGAACAAACGCCTGCTACTCTCACAGGTGTGGTGCATCCCAACAGGCCTGTGTGGACCGGCCCCGCCTTCAAGGGGAGGCCAGTTGGGTAGGGAAGGAACTGCCTAGAAGGCTGGGAGAGACTGCTTTGTGAGCTCCAGTGTGCCAGATCAGGGGTCGGCAAACTGTGGCTCCGGAGCCACGGTTTGCCGCTCTGTTGACTAATAAGTTTGCCGACCACTGCTCCAGATAAGCAACGGTGTGGCCCAGGGCCATCCCCGTCCTCGTTGTTAGGGAGACTAAGTCCCCAAAGCAGAGCATGTGAGAACCGGAACGAGCCCTAAGTGGAGGCAGAGTAAGAAATCACTGTGCCGGGAGTCAATGTGCATTTCCCAAGGGGCTACATGAGGGAGGCTCTGAGAGGTCGCATTACACCCTGTGGTCCCACAGCCAACAGGAGGGAGAGCCCAGTGATACCTTTAGTGCATCCAATGGCCATGTTTTACAAACGGGACAATGAGGCTCACATCTGTTCCCTGACTGGTCAGTAGCCAGTCAGGAGCAACATGTTAACCAGGTGTGTTCCTGACTTATAGTCAAGGGCTCTTGATGCCCACCCCCCCCTAGACGTATTGCAGGAGGATCCATGAAGAAATGTCCCCCGTGAAGCTGTGTACAACCCTTTGGTTTTACATTATACATGCACACACGCACGTGCACACATGTGTGTGGGGGCACATGCATGCATGCACATGCTGGCACACACACAAAAAAATGTCAATAACATGAGTCCCTCACTTTAAATAAGAGTGTCAAGAAAAACATGAGTGTGAGTGGGGTGCTCAGATGCAGAATAAAAGCAGAACTGGGGAGCAGGAGGCCACCGAGGACAAGGAAGATAGAAAGGAAAGCTCTCAGCCATCTCGCCTGCACACCCTGAGCAAGGAACGTGGGGGCAGGGAGACCCTGCTCCAAGCAAAATGAAATTAAACCTTTCTAAGTACTTATAAATCAGCACCTAATGACAGTATCCCGCCACCAGCCAGAGCATTGCTCTTATTACTTTGATTCACAAGCCAGGAAAAGATCTGGAATTATGCACAAATTATTGTCCCATCTTCTTAATTAACACTGATTGCAAAATTCTTGCTAAAGTCCTTGCTAACAGACTCAATTATGCGCTGCCTGAATTGATTCACCCAGATCAAGTGGAATTTATTAGAAATACACTCTCCTACAATAACATCAGATTATCTTTGAATATAGTTAAATTATTTAGGAATAAAATGATTCCAGTAGCAGCCCTTGCTTTACATATAGAAAAATATCTCCCGCCACCTAGAATGAAGACACTGCTTTTCTTTCTACCAAACTCCCTGGGCTCTTTTTTCCCCCCAGAAGCAGGCTGAATCGCTGTCTCGAGATGAGATGCCTGCCTTAGAGCTAATGGTCCAGCTTCAAAGCAGATGAGCAGGAAGAGAAATCCTGCAGGGTGAAGTCTCCGCTCTCTCAAAGCTGAACCCTCGCTGCCTATGGAACACAGTGACACTGCAATTAGACCAAATCAGGGTATTTTCAGAATCAAAACTGAGAAACAAGCTAATAAAGAAATAATGCATGTGCTGATGACATACTTCTGTTAGCATCACTGCCGAGCTCGGTGGAGAGGTCTGAAAGGATGAAAGGGAATGAGGGTGCAGTGGAGAGGCCGCCTCCCTCCCAGGGTAGTGGTGGCCCCTGCAGACACGTGCTCTGCTTGGGATAAACACTCCGGGTGAACTGGGAATGGCAAACACACTTCCTACAGCCTGGCTCTACCTCCCAATGCCATCACCTGTCGTCTTCGAATACCCAGTCCAGCCACTGAATACTGGGCAGGGGCTGGGTGTGTCCTATTCACCATACCCTAGCACACAGTAGGTCTATAATAAATATTAATAGGCCAAACAGCATATGGAGGACACTAAAAATCTCCTGGGTTGACCCTTCAAAGATGATCGTGATTTTAACAGTCTGGGACCAAAAGAAAGAGGCTCCTGCTAACGGCAGCAGAGTGAACAGATGTGGGGCACACCACCTTGCACAAGGAAGGGGGCATGCCTGGGAATGGGGGGTGCAAATCATAGGAGAGAGAGGAAAAGCCAGGCCAGTAAGCGGGGACTGTATTGTGTAAGGCTGCAAATTCTAGACACAGGTGGCGACTCTTGTTGGAGAGTCAATGAGGAGCCATTCAGCAATAAAATGAAATAGTCTAATTCGGAGAGGGAAAAACTTTCACATACATGGGAAGGATAGAGGTGAAGAGACTGATGTCAGGAGACACGGCTCGCTGTCCTCACTAACTGTCTCTACAGCAATGCAGTGGCACCACCTCCCTTGAACCAAGGGCTGGCTTTGTTCTCATCCACAATGGGCTTAGCAGCAGACCGAAGATGACAGAAGAAAGAATCAGAGACTCTGGAAACAGATCAACAGGAAGTACACAATCCGAAGAACAGAAACTAAGATGGTTGAAAATAAAATGAATGGGACTCCGGGCAAGAGAGCAGGGCTGGCATACTCAACTGGAGTTTTGAGAAAGAAAATGGAGCAGAAAAAAAAAACATTTAGAGACATAATTACCAAACATTTCCCAAATTGGATGAAAGCTATAAACGCACAGATTCCAGAAGTCCAGCACACTGGAGTCAGAGGCAACAGGAGAGAAAGGAATCAACCACGTGCCTGGGTACCTGGCTGCTCTGCTGACTGTGGTCTTCCTGTCACTCTCGCATCTTACCTGCTTCCTCCTCCTCACACCCATCCCTCTCCGGGGCAGTGACTCATCCCTCGTGCTGGCTAATGATTGCCCCATGTGTCTCCCCTCCTTAAAGGTGAGGATTTCTGCTCTGTCTACCCAGGCTTCTATGCATGAACAATGCCCTGTATATGTAAACTCAAGAGAGGATATTCCCTCTCTGTATAGACATTTACCCTTCCACGTGCGAACTACACGAGCCTCGGTATCACCAAGCTCTTCCAAAACTTGCTTTATAAAAAAAAATCTTTGGCTATTTCTTAGGGAAATATCTCTTGTTAATTTAACTTGCATTTTAAATTAGTAAAATTACAAGCTGCGCATACGTTTAACATGTGTGTTTATACTTATTATCATGTGTATTTCCTACTTTGTAATGCAAGTTCCAGGTTTTCCTGTTTTGCCAACAGAAAGATGAGTAGAATGGTCGCGGACTCCACCAGGTAACACTGGCCTCACGCAGCTCCGTGCAGAGCTGGGAGACCCCGCCAGGAGCCCACCCTCCCCCGCAGCAGGATTAGGGAACGTCTCGTTTCCAGAAGGGACGTAAAGGGTGGTAGGGCAGAGCCATCAGGCCAACCCAACTTGAAGAGATATTTTGCTCCCTGTGTGAGACTCATAAAAAACAATCAGTCTGAACATGCAATTTGTCTCAAGAGGTCGGAGCTGCAATTTCATCGTGTAATTAAATCCCCATGACAGTTGCAAAGAAACTCCGGGGCCGTTGTCAGGGAAAGCGTCAATGCTGTGCTTTGCAGCCCGTGCCCCCTCCGGGCAGTGTCCTCCAGGGCTGTGTACTGTGGCGTGTGCCGAGGCCCGGCCGCTGTGTCTCACACTGGGCCTCAGGGACCTGCGGGCACAGGGCACCTTTGTTTCTGAGCTTCCAATGCACCCTCCTGGGCCTCCCTGAAAAGGCAGCACTTGACCTTCGGAGAGGATGGCATCCATAATGAGACGTGGCTTTGTTGTTTTGCAGGAAAATACGTTCGAGGGGTGTTTTTCCTCTCCGTGTTGTCTTCTTGCACACAATGGAAATGAGACTTCTTAATAATACCAAATCAGTGCAGACAATTTAGGTCATTATTAATAGAGGCGCTTGATCTGAGGAAGTAAATGTTTTAATGCTGAGTTCAATGAGCTGTGCTGTGCTAATGTGGTGATTCAGAAAGAGGTGGAGGTACCTGAACATTTTTAATATCTCTGTGTATGGGGCAAACTCAGAGCCTTACCTGTCCGGTTTACTATTTTTTTTAATTATTATTTTAAAAAGCTGGAGGGAGCTCAGCTGGCATGGTTCAGGGTTTGAGCATCAACCTATAAACCAGGAGGTCACGGTTAGATTCCCAGTTAGGGCATATGCCCAAATTGTGGCTCAACCCCCAGGGTGGGGTGTGCAGGAGGCAGTTGGTGAATAATTCTCTCTCATTATTGATGTTTCTATCTCTCTTTTCCTCTCTGAAATCAGTTTGTTTTTTTTAAAAGAGAAAAAAGCCCTAGCCAGTTTGGCTCAGTGGATAGAGCATCGGCCTGCGGACTAAGGGATCCCGGGTTCAATTCCAGTCAAGGGCATATGCCCAGATTGCAGGTTTGATCCCCAGTAGGGGGCGTGCAGGAAGCAGCTGATCACTGATGTTCCTCTCTCTCTCTCTCTCTCTCTCTCTCTCTCTCTCTCTCTCTCTCTCCTTCTCCCTTCCTCTCTGAAATCAATAAAAACACATTTTTTAAAAAGCTGGAGGGAGCAGGAACGAAGGAGGAGTGGCCATGAGAAATTAAATCGGGAGAGTGAGAACCGAAGGTGTACAGGTACATGCCCTGTGAGAGCTGAGCCCCTGTGCCGGGTGCTAGAGCTGTGAGAATCCGTGGGTCCAATGGGATTGAAACAGTTCATGTAGGAAGCACACAGATGGTCAGCACAACAACGTACATTGGAGAAGATGCACAGAATCTCCCAGTTCCACAGGGGACAGCCCCCTGCCCTCGCTTGTCCATCTATGGGACACCTGGCCCCAGAAGGAAGCTGCACGTTGGCCCGATGACCTAGGAAAGAGCCCGCACGATCACCTGTCCCCAAGAACACAAGGAAACAGGAGTGGGTCTCATGGTGTGAACCCGGGGAAAGTTTTCTTCGTGGAGAAACAGCTTGAGCCTGCCATTCTTCCGGGCTCGGCTGGATTATTCCACAGAGCATGGCAGAGCTCACCCCAAACACCTCTGAGGACAAGAAAACCACCGCCCATCCCCTGGCAGGATGCAAAGACCCGGATGTTGCGCGAGGATAATCATTACCCCCGGAACACGACCATTTGCAGATCTCAGATCATCGCAAGGTGGATTTTGCTCTCTTCACCCCCATTCGATCCAGATGCAAAAACTCCCTCTCCTTAGCTACCTACACCCCAATCCTCCGTCTGGAGAACCAGTGTTTATGTCTCTTACAGACAAAATAGTATGCTTATTATTTAAGTCCCAAAAATATTCTTTATGGTATTATATTCCAACCGCCCGGTCTGCCCGGCTAGCTGTTAGAGGTTTAGTTCATTCCCGGGGCCGCCAGATGAAAGCTGGCTATCTTCTCCTGCGGGGATTTTTGTCTTCTCCGCTCACTCCACCCTCTGCAACAAAAGGCCCGGCAGTTATGTGTCTTTTGTCCTCCGACGTGGCCCGGCTAAACAAACGAGGTTCTTTCATCCTCCAGCCAATTGGCACCATTTGAGAGTTTATCTAAAGAACTAAAAGTATTCAGCGTACCGATTTAGAGAAAATCATATTCACCAGAATCCCTCTCTTTCAAGAAGGGCGCCGTATTTGTTTGGAAGCATTTCTGTGACCAGCTTCCGGGAGTGGCAGCGATACTGGCAGGGCCTGAGGATGCACCAGCCACCCTGAAAGGGCCAGGGGGGGAGGTTTCCATGGTTGCACCAAAGAGAGAGCAGAGGCAGAGGAGGGGATACGCTGTGCACACCGTGGTAGACCTTCACATCTTCAGTAGGGTTGCCAGACTCACTCAGTGACGCTGTCCGTGGGCCAGCTTGAAAGCAAACCAACCAAGAAAAATTAAAGGAGCTAATTGTGTGCCCGGCGTGGGGGAGAGCAGGTGCGGGTCCAGGGACACATGAGGAAGCAAGCCCCGGGCTCTCGGGGTTCCAGGCAGGGCTCTAGGCCTTGCAAAGCCAGGGGTCCCGCTGCCTGAGGGAATTTAAACCGACACCAGTAACTGTGCAGACATGCTTTGAACATTTTAAAATAGAGTCAAAGAATTTGCTGTGCTGATGCCACCTAAATGTGGGTACAAACCTCAGCACGTCCACAGCACAACTCACCTCTGAGCTTAAAAACAAGGAAAGGATCCTCCATCAGCCCGTTGCTCTGGCCTGTTGAGCACTTTAGGGATACTGACTGTGTTGTGCTCCATGTCACCCCCCAGGGGGAAGCAGGGGGAGACCCACCCTCCCATGTATTCACTCAGATCGTCGATAAGCTTGCTATGCAGGCTCAGGCTGAAATCAGACTCCGCCCTTCCCTGTGCGCTCTGGTCCTCAGCCGTGCTGCGTGCCAGAAGCATCTGGGAAGTTTCTCCCAGTCCTGGTGCTCAGGCTGCTCCCTCCTGCCCATCACACCAACCCTTCACACCAACCCGTCACACCAACCTTCACACCAACCCGTCACACCTGAATTGCTCAGTTTGGGATCTGGGTGATTCACACATTGATTACAGTCAATGTGTGAACCAGTACTCTGCAGGTATCATGGGTATTGTTTCTCCAGGGTGAGTTTTTTAGTGGGCATTTCCTGAAGAAAGACCCATATTTTTTCCATCTTCTCTGAAAGGTTTTTGTGACAATTTCCATTGCAGATTGAACTGTGCATGGCTGTGCCTACCTCCCCCTGCATATGTATGCAGTGACCTCATCACAAAAGAAAACTCTTCGAGTCCACCCTGACTTGTTCCGAGTGGCCCCCAGAGCTCCAAGTGTCCCACTCCCATTTCTAAATGCCCCCAACCCATCTTTTCCTAGTCCGTTTAGGGACCTTGCCCAGGACTGATATCAATTTAAACTTAAAGAATTCGAGTTCTCTTCCTATTTGAAACGTAAAGCTCTGGTCTTCTGCCCCTTCTTCTATTTTATCAAAGATTTCAAGATTTGCTCAGAAAACTCATACACAAATTTGTTCTTGGAAGAAGTTGAGTTTATTTGGACTGAAGTAGGCAGAGAAGATGGCATTTAAGTTGTATCTTGAAGGCTAGGCACTGGCTCTGACTAAGCGTAGAAGGATGAGGAGGGAAAAAATGAGATTAAAATGGCTTGACCCCAGCAAGGCCTGGATGGGCAGGACTGGTGTGCAGCAGGCAAGAGAGCAGCCCAGAGCGCTGGGTCAGGGGATAGTGACTAAAGGACCTCGCTCAGCTGGTGGAAAGGCAGGCTGAAGAACTCCTGTGTTTGGGGCCCTCTGGTCACTGTTTTTTCCTGTGTGATCCTTGAGGGCAGGATTATTGTTGTTGATTTTGTCTCAGAATCCTAGCAACACAACTTAGCCCATAATAGTCCATAAATGCTTATTGAACAAATGGGTGAATGAATGGATTGGTTTTCTGGACAGAGGGATGGATGAATGGGTTGGCTCTCAGATATTTGTGCAGGGTGTTTTTGTTGTGTGGTTTTTAGGTTTTTTTATGTTTTGTGTTTTAATGTATAGTCACACATATAGCTATGCTTGTTCTTAATTTTTTTTAAAAAGGACAGACACCTCTGCCTGGCTGCTGAAATAATCCACACATCCTTCTTGTGAGACCAACGCTGTCTACCGTGAGCGGTTCTAAAAGCTTTCACAAAGAACCGCGTGTCTTGGGACTACACCTCCCTGCCCATTGAGGGTGCTGCTGACAAATACCGGGCTTGGGAAGCTAAATTTAGCGTAGCACGGAGGTGGAGTGGCTCCTACCCCTGGACTCATCCCAGGGTCCCGCCCTTCTAAAAATAGCCCATGACAAAGGGCATCAGGTACAAAGACTTCCCCGGTTCGAAGTGAAGCACAAGCTCACGTCGGACCAGGTATAGCTGTGTACAGATAAGTCCCTCAGAAACGGGTCTAATTACAGCCTGAGGAAAAGACCATTGAAAATGGTGATGCTTAGAGAAATGAAATGCCGAAAAATTAGCGTTGCTGCTGAAGTGAACGGAGCAAGTGCGGCATGTGTAAGTGAAGGGACAGTAGACTTCGCCACAGGGGACAGTGACTAGGGAAGTGGCCCCAGTGTTTCTGCTCATCGTTTTCTGTACCCACCTCCTTGCAAACATGGTCTGCATGCTCTTTACCACTGCATGTCCCACAGCACGCAGCAGGGAGTTAGGCACACAGTGGACCCTGGTAAAGTTCCCTGCTGTTCCCATCGACACTGATGCTGACTTCACTGCTGCAGATGGAGACAAGGAGATAAACTTCGGTTTAGACCTCACAGGGATGGAGGTGGGGTGGGGGTGAGGTGGGGGAGGTACTGTCACAGCTGCTCAGAGCAGCCAGTAGGGGGCAGGGGCTGTGGGAGGCAGATGCCTTCCTGCTGGCCCGCACCACCTCCCAGCTGAGGGAGTCCTGGAGCAGCCTGGGCCTCCTCTCCTTCACCTGGTCCGGACGGGGTGCACATAGTCCCCCAAGGGCTGGGTGGCAATGCAATCAAGAATGCCAACTGCTTGAATGCTCCATAAATGTTTATTTTTTGTCCTATGCCTCCCCACCCTGAACACTTGCATGCTCAAATGTTGTAATTTCAACGAGACATCAATGCTACCCATGGCCTGGATCTGCCCCGCTTCCAGCCCAGCTGCCTGCCTTCCCTGGCAGCTGGACCAGCACCCCCACACCTCTGCCCTCTCTCGTGTGAGGACTTCCTGGTGGCCAGGGCCACGGGCATGGGGGTGCACCAAGCAGGGTCCCAGGGGCTGGCCCCTTGGTACCGCATTCCAGCTGGAGTCCAAGGAGAGCCCTGCATGGAGGCACTGACGTTTAGAAGGACGTGCCCATGGGCAGAAGCCTGCATCCGGTTCCTCCTGCTGGCAGAACCGGGACCCAGGTGGGAGTCACAGGAAGCTGATTCCGGTTTTCTGGTCCCAGGAACCAGCTCAGAACCCTGTTCTCTTAAGGGCTAGATGCCCAGCACCATTTCCTAGGACCTGGACAAGGAAGCTGGCCCTAACCTAGGGCTGAGCTAAATGCCCACCACCGCCCTTTCCCGTAGGTCCACGGGAAGACCTGGGCATCGGGGCAGGTGGATGGAGCTGCTGGGGGGGGGAGGAAGGGGGCCGAGAACTCCAGAGGCCCTGGAGAATGGAGCGCCCACGTCCTGGCCCCTCCGTAAGCAGGTTTCCTGCCGCAGAGAAATGAGAAGGGTCCAGAACCGGGGGCCGGCCATGCAGGAATGTAGGTCATTGTCGTCAAGGACTATCCCCGTCCTCCCGGCTCCAAACCAGACACAGTCTCCGCTGGGAAAGCAGTCCCCAAACCCGTGCCGGCCATGTCGCCTGGGCCTCAGGCCACCGTCATCCGCCACCAGGACACAGGCCCCCCACACCATCCCACGGAGCGTGCAACCACCTCCAGGCCGGGCGCGGGGCCGCGGGGCGGCCGGAACTCTGCAGGAAGGTAATTATGAGTGGCCTTTCAAAACTGCGCAGCATGGGTCCCAGGAAGGAGGTGGCCTGTGAAAGGGTCTCCTCCGCAGCTCATTACAGACACGGTATCGATTCTTCCATCGTTATCAGAAGGCATTCCTGCCATGTGAAATCCTGTCCCTTGAAGTGTATTCGCCAGGGACTGCTTCCTCCATTTCCACGAGCACTCCTGGCCGCTAACAACCTTCCACGGGCCTTTTGAAAGCCCAAAGTTTTCAGAGAAGTAAAATGTATGGCACCGCTCCATTCATCCTGCAAGAGAAAGCAATCCATACACACGCACACACGCACATGCGCGCGCGCACACACACACAAAACCCTAAAAAGCGCAAAGAAACAAACCAGAATTGTGCCGAATGTGGCCGGCCACATCAAAGCGCGCTTCTGAAACTCGCCACTTCCAAGGGGGCTAAACTTTCCGAGTCCTTTTCTTGAGCAACGTGGGTGCTGTGGGTCAGTTTTGTTTGGTCTGCCGCCTTCTCCTCCTAATGATGCAGGGTCCGTTAGGGGCTGGATGAGAGAGAGCTGGGTTCCAGAAAAATCCGCAGCTCCCTTGCCTCCTTTCAGCCACCCTCATTCAGAACCTGGAAAACGTGAATTCCTCGCTTACATTGTCCCACAATGACTGGCCCACGTGGCTCGGTGGTTGAGTGGTCAACCTATGAACCAAGTCAGGGCACATGCCCAGGTTGCCCGCTCAGTCTCCAGTAGGGGGCGTGCAGGAGGCAGCCGATGGAGGATTTTCTCTCATCGTTGATGCTTCTATCTCCCTCTCCCTTCCTTTCCGAAATCAATAAAAAATGTATATATTTTTTTAAATCGTCCCGCTGCCCACCCTGTTTGGTCATCTTTTAACTCCTCCAACAGCACCCAGTCACCCCCATTACTCTGTTTCTGTGTGTGTGTGTGTGTGTGTGTGTGTGTACTCTCCTTCACCCCTGTTCCTACACTTGTTTTCCCTTGGAATCTCTCTGCTCCTCTTCGGGTTTGTCCATTCCCCTCAGTCTCCCTAGCCACCCCCCCCCCCTCCCTCATCTGTGTGTCTGCCTGGATCTCATGGCTTTCTCTGTCCCAGCCCCCTGCGACTTTGTACATCCCCCCCACACGCCCTCCTGGTACCTAATTTCAAGAGATGGCTTCACCCTATTTCAGCCTAATGGACCCCCCCACCCCACCTTTGCTCCCCACTCACCTTCCCTCCCCCCCCCCCCGCCCCCTCCAGGCCTCTGGACCCTGGAGTACACCCGGGAGCTCACCACGCCCCTGTGCATCGCCGCGGCCCGAGGCCAGGCGGCCTGCGTGGGCCACCTGCTGGGCCGCGGCGCCGACCCCAACGCCAGCCCCGGAGGCCGAGGGCCCCTGCACGAGGCCTGCCTGGGGGGCCACGCGGCCTGCGCCCAGCTGCTGCTGCAGCGCCGCGCCGACCCCGACCTGCTCAGCGCCGAAGGCCTGGCTCCCCTGCACCTCTGCCGCTCGGCCGCCTCGCTGGGGTAAGTGACCCGGGGCCACCCGCCACCCACCACCCACCGCCCACCACCCACCACCCACCACCCACCGGACCCCCGCCGGGGCTGCTGCTCCCGCCGCCGGCCACGCCCCCCCACCCCCGCCCCGCCCCCTGGACCCAGAGGCCACGCCCTCCGCCCACGCCCCGCCCCCAATGACCCAGGGCCCCGCCCCCCGGACCTTGGAGCCCTCTGGGCCTGGCCAGGGACCCCTGACACCTCCCGCAGCGCCCTGTTGCCACCCAAGCCCCAAACCCTGCCCAGCCCCTCGCTGGCCATCAGAACCCATAGCGGCCACACCGCCCGCTCCACCCCAGACCCCACCCCGGACCCGGACTCCCAGAGGACTCCCGGGCCCGCCCCCGCCCCCACTCCCGGACCCCGGATCCCCGGCCCCCGGACCCCGCTCGGCCCGGCCCCCGCGCGGACGGGCGTAATTAGCCTTGATTGCGAGCTCGAGGGGGGAGGCGCCACGCGGAGGTAATGAGCGGGGTGATCACGGCCCTCCGCCGCGGTGCTGCAGAATGCTAAAAGGCCACTGGCGGGGTTGGGAGCTGAAAAATTAGGGTTTTTAATGATAATTTTATGCAGAATAATTGTCACAGTGTGACATAAATGGCTAGCTCCTCGGGGCCGGGTCTTCCTTCGCGGTTCCTCTGGGAAGCCGAGGCGGGCCTGGCATTTTTCGGGGAGCAGCGGTCCCAGCCCCCCGCCCGCCCAGGTGTTGGGGTTCGGGAGGTTCTACAAGCCGCCGCCGCATGTGCAGCCCCGCGTTTGTCCTTGCAGAGTCTGTGCCCACGGGGTCCAGCAGGTCCCGGAGAAGCTGTGAGCCACCCTGTCATCGGCGCAGGATTTATGTTCGGTTTCTCGGCTTGCAGTGCGTCATCTTGACATTTCTTTTAGTCAAAATGTCCCAGCCCCTGCCCTGGGGGTTGTCATGTCTCGGCCTTCCGTCTCTGTGGTGAGGATTAAATAAAATCACCATGTGAAGTGCAGGCGGGCGCTGCTACGGGGCTCTGGGTCCTAAGGCGGGGCCCCACCTGCTAATGTCACCTGAGTTCAGGGCGGAGACTCCGCCAGGCCGCAGGCCACCCGGGGCCCTGAGAGGGACTGAAGGAAGCAGTGTTCTTCCGATGTATTTTTTAGGAACGGCTTTATGGAGGTGTAACTGCTCGCCACAAGCTGCCCGCGTTCAAAGTGTCCGATTCGATAAATTTAGACAGACATCCGTGTGTTGGTGAAACCATCCCTGTGATCAAGCATGGCCACACCCGTCAAGGTCAAAAGGTTCCCTGGCCCCGTTGTTATGTCCCCTCCCCCTCCCCCATTATCCCGGCTGGTCTGCTTTTTGTCACCAGAGGTCAGTCTGAATTTGCTGGGATTCTCTATAAGTGGAATGTATCCTTTTTTTGTCTGGCTTCATTCACTCATCATAGTTACTCTGAGAGTCATCGTATTGTTGTGTGTGTCCATAACTCACTCCGCGTCCGTTGCTGAGTGGCATTCCACGGTGTGCTTCCCCATTCGTGTGTTGAAAGGCGCCGAATTGTTTCCAGCTTCAGGCTGTTACAGATCAAGCTGGCCACGACCATCTGTGTGCCAGGCTTTGTATGGGTATTCGCTTTCATTTTTCCTGGAGAAGTACCGAGGCTTAGAATGGCGGGGGTCACGTGATTGAGAGATAACCTTTTATAAGCCTGCCACGCCGGTTTCCAAAGCGGCCGTGCCACCGTGCGGGCCCACCAGCAATGTCTGAGGCCATGCTGCAGCGCACCCTCACGGTACTGGGTACTGGGTAGGGTGGTCGCTCTTTAACTGCAGACACACCCTAGGTGTGTGGTTGTGACTGGCACGTCCCTAATGACAGCGGATGCTGGGCATCATCTTTGCACGGGCTTATTTGCCACCCATATGTCTTCTGTGGCGACCACCTGCCTTTTCAAATCGTAAGCCCATTTTATTTACTCATTCATTCATTCATTTATATAGTTTTACTCTTACCCAAGGATATTTTTTTCCCATTGATTTTTAGAGAGGGTGAAAGGGAGGGGAGTGGGGGGGAGAGAAAGAGACAGAGAGAGATAGAGAGAGGCACTGATGTGAGAGAGACACATCAATTGATTGCCTCCTGCAGGTGCCCCCACTGGGATTGGGATCAAACCTGCAACCCAGGTACGTGCCTTTGACCAGGATTCAAACCCATGACCCTTCCATGCTCTGGCTGGTGTTCTAACCACTGAGCGCACTGGCCGGGGCTCTTGTACACATCTTAAAAAGTGAGTTGTTTGTTTTATTCTTAAATGTTGAGATTTCTTTACATTCCCTGGATGCAAGTCCCCTGTCAGGCATGCAATTTATAAATATGGCCTGCCCATCTCTGGATTCTATTTTCTTCTCTTAAAAGTGTCTTTCAAAGAACAGAAGTTTTTAATGTTGGTGGGATCCAGTTTATCAATTTTTTCCTTTTAGGATTTTTGTAGGGCTGTCTTATCTAGAAAAACCTTTGCATGGCCACAAATATTTCCTTCTATGTTTTCCTCAGTAAATGTAATAATTTTACATTTTACATATAAGTCTATCAGCCCATTTAAGTTAATTTCTGAATATGGTGTGAGGTATAGATGATGGATTGAAGTTTGTTTTTGTTTTTTTGTATGTGGATATCCAATTGTTCAAGCGCCATTTGTCAAAAAGCCTTTCCTTTCTCCCCTAAATGGACTTTGCACCTTTGTTGAAAATCAACTGACTCCGTATGTGCGGGTTTATTTCTGGACCCTTGTCAAGTACACACAAGACAGGGCAAGATCTGGCCGATTCAACAGATAAAGTCCCGAGGTTTGATCCAGACCATTCATCTCTCACATAAACAGTGAAAAGAAGAATAGCGAAAGGTGCCGATGCCTCACGGCCCTCGTCCCGCACACCACAAAGGACCACACCTAAACAAAGGGGACCAGTTGGTGGATAATATGAGTCGTAGTGACCCCGTTGCTAAGCAGCCAAATCTAGACTTCAGCTGAGCGGTTTTATAGTCTGCAGCTGTATTCCGAGGGGGCCAAGGCAGGAAGCCTCAAACCTCATGAGAACCCCGGAGGCGATGAGAAACCGTCTCCTGAACGCCTCCCGGGACGCACTGGGAGGCCAGTGGCCCTCGGCCCCCAAGCAGCTCCTTGCCAGCTTCCCGCCCGGGGGGACCAGGGGTGTTCTGCCGGGACACAGATCAGCGGTGGTTCAAGCCTTTGTTTGTGTGGCCCGTGTGCATACATGCCAGCTCACCAGGGCTCCATGGCAGCGCCAATCCTCCCTAGTCTGTTCTGTTTCACCGACGTGTCTGTCTGTTGTGACACCAGTACCACATGGTGTGGACTATTGGCTCGGTAAGGAATCTTGATGCCAGTTCAGTTCATGGCACTGAACCAATGCTCCGTTCTTAACTTTGACAAATGTACCATATTCTAAGAGGCTGACTTCAGGGGAAGCTGGGTGAAGGGTATTTGGGAACTGTTCGCATTAGCTTTGGAACTCTTCCGTCAATCCAAAATAGTTTAAAAATGAAAAGAGTTTTAAAAATCAAGTTGGCTTCACGCCTGGAGCTCCAACCTCCCACTTAAATCGTATTGGGGAAAATATGGCTTTTTATTAAGAAATGAGGATGCAACACAGACTCCGAGCATTCATAGCGTGAATCCTGACAGTGTCCCTCAAGCAGGTCAAATTCATTGAGGCATCGAAAGGGCAGAGGCTTACGCAGACCATGACAGCTACTCGGCTCGTGTACTCTGCCACGGAGGCTAATTTCCTAGCTGCCGCTGGATTTTCAAAAATCACACGGGTCCCGGATTTTTTAATAAGGACTTTTGAAGTGTCTTTGCATTAAAACGGGGCTCTGTGAAATCTCTTTTGTCTTCCTCCTCCTCCTCCCCCTCTTTCTTCTTTTCCTGCTCATTTTCTCTTCTGCGCCTGTGGTCTCTCTCTCTCTGTGAATCTAGCCGTGTAATTCGACAGCCTTGGCTCATTTAAATCCTGGTTATTGGGGGAAAGTTTAAGGTAAGTGGCGAACACGCCAGAAGATGAGGCAGAACCAGGCAGAGCCGAATCCTTCCATCTCACTGATGAGAATGAAAACGCTGCCCGATTCCACGGGCCACGCCTCCAACGACACCGCCAATGCTTTGAAGAACAAAAAGTTAATGGATGTCAGAGAGGGCTTGAGGTTTTGACCGGCGCTTTTCAGCTTTCGGAGTCCACCCCAAAGTCAGAGTCCGGGGAGGTCTGGCTCCACGTAGTATACACATTATCGCCGTGACAAGAAAGAGAGAGCGACTTTCTCTAGAATCTTTTTATACAAGGTAGATTGTAGGTCATCCTTAATTTTTTTTTTTTTACCTTTCAGTAGAGAGGGGGTCACTGACCTACATACAGAGCCATTTCATTCTCTTACTCTTGATGACAATGGTCTCCACACCTCGGGGCCCCGCTCTGCTCCGGCCCCTTTCAGTCGGCAATTCACCGTGGGTACGGGACTTTCAAACCTTTGAGTCTCTGAGTTCCTGGGACTTTAAAAAAAAAAAAAATTGTCTGTGCTTCCTTCCAACCAGCAAGCTCCTGAATTCAGAATTCAACACACACAAAAAAGGCAGATTGGAGCTTTAATCTAGGAGCCTTTTGAAGAGATTTTCCCCAGAAAGAAAAAAAGTTCCAGTAAAGTTACTCCTCACCTTAGTAGCCGGCATGCCGGCCGCGCCCTATTTATTACCCGGTTCCTCTCCTTGACCCCGGTTCGCGTTCGGCGATGATTAAAATGAGGAAATTAGCAGAGCGCCCGCCCATTCTTGGTCCCGCCTAACGCTGCCTTGATTTCAGCCGAAGTGAGGAGAGTTTGCGTCGTACGTGAACAGATGAGTAGGAAGCACACTTTTTTTTTTTTGGGGGGCCCCAGCGGTGTCAATTCCACTGAATGAAAAATAATACACAAGCCGCTATGGGACCTGCGAAAGCCGCTGCCCTGAGGGAGAAGGGGGAGTCATTGAAGAAAATTATGGGGCAATCCTTTTCTAGTTCAGACCCGGCAGGCTGAGATCTGGGCAGAGAGAAGGGAAGTACTGCTTTCTTTCCTTTGGAAGGAGCAGGTGGGGGGGGGGGGGGGTACTCCTCAGAGTCCCCACCGCAGCCGCCATCCCAGCGTCTCCCTGATAGCAGGAAGTTGACCTGCCTGAGGCGCCAGGCTCACGGGACTAGATAAATAACCCGCAAAGCAGTTCACACAGATAAAGAAGTAAATAAGTAAAAAATAAAATAACTTGGGAGAAAAAAGAAAGGAAAAGCAGTTCACTCTTCCACTTCCCCAGGGTAGTGGTTGGATTATTACTCAAATAGAGGGGAGAAAGCATGGCCTGGTGCAGTGGGAGCTTGAGGCATCGTATGGAATACAAAAGAGCGAGGTGCAGAGAGGGGCTGTCCATTAGATGCTGTGATGTTTGTATGTCACATGTTCCTGAGCACCTACGAGAGCCTTACTCTCGGCATGGGTAGGCCAGGTCTACAGATTAGAAAACTGAGGTTCTCTAAAATAGGTGGAGGGCCCCTATTTTGCCAGTAAGGTGGCACACCGTGGAAGTAGTCAGAGCCAGGCTCAAAGCCCAGGGTCGCTGGAGAGATCAGTGCTGAAACATGGCCTCTCCTTTGTGAACCTAATTCCCCCCCCCCCCCCCCGAAAGCTGTGTATAGTCGGGAAGCGGCTCTGCCCAGCCCTGATCACCGCCTTCAAACACTGCCTGTCACTGTCTTTGCCCCTTCTCCACCCCTTTTAGCATCTTGGGCGGATTGCTCAGCTGTCTAGTCACTTGCCAAGTCCTATTTGAATTCCTACCATTCAGGTCAGGCATTAAAAGAAATATTCCAGGCCAAATCAAACCCTCACCCTCTGGGGAAAAAAGCCTGACCAGACAAAAGTCAGGAAACAGACAAATGGCCAATAAGCAGATGAGAAGGCACTCAACATCACTAGTCACGAGAGAAATGCAAATTAAAACCACAAAGAGGTACTCACTATTTCACACCTGTTAGCACCACCAAAGTCGGAAAGAATGACAGCGCTAGAGCCCTCCCACCTTGTGGCTGGGACTATACAGTATCATCACTTTAGCAGAGGGCCCATTTGTCAGATTCTTTTAAAGTTAAATATACACCTACCAGCAATTTCACTTCTAGAGATTTACCCAAGGGAAACATGTCTGTAGACTTATTCAAAAATGTTCTTCCACAGTAGCTTTATTCATAATAGCCACACAAAAAAATGGAAATACCCAAATGTCCACCAAAATCAATAGGAGAATGAATGTTAAAATTGTGGTATATCCACGCCCTAGCTGGTTTGGCTCAGTGGATAGAGTGTCGGCCTTCGAACCGAAAGGTCCCAGGTTCGATTCTAGTCAAAGGCACATGCCTGGGTTGTGGGCTTGATCCCCAGTGGAGAACTTGCAGGAGGCAGCCTATCTATGTTTCTCTCTCATCATGGATGTTTCTATCTTCCTCTTCCTTCCTTTCTGAAATCAATAAATATTTATTTAAATTGTGGCATATCCATACAATCGAGTCTACTCAGAAATAAAAAAAAAATACTGGGTTACTGGTGTATGCAACCATAGGGATGAATGTCAGGCATTATGTTAAGTGAAAGAGGCCTGATAAAAAGAGTAGAAAGTTCTAGAAAAGACAAAACTGAACTAAACCACTGTGAGTGGAATCAGAACCTGGGGTGGTGACTGGCTGGTAGCAAACACAAGGAACTTGGAGCGATGAAAATATGGTACTTCTAGGTTGGGATGTAGGTTACAGAGGTGCATTCCTTTGTAGGAATTCACCCAACTGTACTCTTAAGACCTATGCATGCGTCTGTATGCAAATTATACCTAAATGCAAAAAATACATAAATACAAACACATAAAACTTTTATCTGGTCCAATTCAAATCTCCCCTCACTATGCCCCCACCCCTATCACTTTTCCTGATTCTTCTCCCCGCTGGCCCTGATGTTTCCGGTTTTCCTCTTGATCCACTGTATTGGGGCCAGAGGAGGAAAGGTCACCCACTTCTGTTTCTAGAAGCTTCCAGAGAATCACATGCTACTTCATGGGCAAGTAGGGCAAACAGTGGATCTCAATGGATTCCCTAAAGCATTTCTCAGTTCACCAAAATGCAGAGTTCCATTTACAATCTGGGGAGAATTTGCCCCAAATATCACCAGCCACAACCATGTGACACTTCAGAAAAAAAAAAAAAATATATATATATATATAATGGCAGCCACTGCGCCAGGGCAACGGTCAGGATAGAAACACCCGCAAGTTCCTCTGTCAACCTCCCCACTTCACGTAAGGATCAGTTCGCTCACAGCAGCCATTTCAGTTGTAAACATTAATGCTTGATCATCTCAGAGCTTAGCTTCCGGGGGAAGGGGAGTGGTTAAAGGGAAAGAGAAGAAAATACAGAAAGAGAGGAGTGGGTGGCAGGTCCCCAAAGGAGAGGCCCGGCAGAAGGTCCAGGGAAATAAAGCAGAACTGCTGCTCCATCAAAGTCAGGGCGGTGGCCTCCCGCCTTCCAGCTGGTGACTGCACAGGAGGGAGCCTTCTTGCCACGGCTTCGTTAGAAAGCAGGCCGCATCTGCCTCCCACGTCTCTCCCCCATGTCCCTTGCCCCACAGGCTGGCACTTGCCCCGCATCCAGGCAGTTGCTCTGCCCGCATCCACGACCCGGCCTTGGGGCTCCAGCCGCCCTGCCACGGGTCAGTGTCTCCAGCCCGCCTGCCTCCAGGTCAGCTCCAACGGGGGCAGCAGCAGCCGTGATGACTGACCAAGACTGGTTCCTGACACCCGCTGTCTCCCTGGGCACGTGGTCTACGAGTGGGAGGGGTTCCGGCAGCAGTCACATGTGGAGCTGCTGCTCGGGAGGCAGACGCCTGAGAGACCTCACGAGCGCTTTGGGCACTGTCTGCTTCCCTCACAGCACAAATGAAGCGCCGAGCTCTTTGAATCTAGGATGTAGCCTTATTTTCAATAGTTCTGTGTCACGGTTGTAAACTGCTCTCTCCATAGATCTCTTGGGTGGTTGTTGGAACATGTTGTTGTCCGGTGGTCTCTGGGTTTCACCCCAAGAAGATTGCTGGCTGGAGGGTCACCGTCATCTCCCTACCCTTGAGGTCACTGATCAAACCGCAAAAACTGAATCCTCCCTGAAAACGGGGGAGAATGAAATCTGTCGGGCAGGGTTGCCAGCAGGGCGGGGCAAGAAGTGGTGACTGCTGCCTGCCCCACGGCACCCGGTCCAGGGTCTTCACTCCCCTGTCAGCATGTCTGTCCAGAATTTGTGGACGACTCAGAGGAGAAACACTTCTCCCTGCCTTGAAAGGCTGTTGTTGTTGTTGTATGGAGCACAGATGATGTTCTCGAATGAATGAATGAATGAATGAATGAATGATGGATGTTTAGATATGACATGGAAAATGCCTAGCACAGTGACTGGCTCCTAGAAGATGCTTCACCAATAAGATCAGTGGAAAGTGTCAGCAGGTGGCGAACAAAGCCATCGAGACATCTGCTTTGCCATGTCCTGGCTATTTGACCTCATGTAAGTCCCTGGCCTTTCTCGATTTCCTCACCTGTAGATTCTCTACCTACAATGCACATTTGTTGCAAGAACTAAAGATAACGTTAAAAATTAAAAAAATAACAAGACCAAGTAGCAGGGAAGCAGTGAGCTCCCAGCTCAGGACCAGCGCCTGAGGAATACCACTTTTGAGGGCTTTGTGTGAATAGAGTGATGGACGAAGGGAAGCCGGATGAAGGAGAGGCTGTCTCTTGGGATGCAGGGAGTGGGGAAGGCGGTGGGGAAGGGTCGGGGACGAGGGGAACAGTAGGAAAGCCCAGATCAGGGCATTCACATGAACCTTCCGCACCTGGTAGGTGGCAGGGAAGCTGGTGCTTCAGGAAGATACTGGAAGGTGGATGGGAGCCCTGTGTGGGGCGTGAGCTCAGAGTCCTACTTCCTCTCCCTTCAGAAATAAGTTAAAATGACATTAATTCAACAGCCCTTGATGGGCTCATCCCTATTAACTCCTGCCGTTGGCTCAAGCCACTTCTTCTGTGTACTGTCAACCTCGTGTCCCCGAACTAGCCTGTCATCTCGGTCATTCTCAAAGATGAGGACGAGGAATTGTTCTGACGTCCTCAGATGGGAATCCACCCTTGGCTTCTGACCGCGACTGTCCTACAGTGGCTCCAGGCCGCCGCGGCTTGCCTGCCCATCAGGGTAGCAGGAAATCTAGCAAAATCTCCCCTCGGAGGACAGGGCTCGGGCGCAGCTGAGGCACCCACAGTCCTGTGTGGGCTGGGTGGCGTTTCCCCGCTGGGCCACTTCTTCTCCCACTGCGGACACTGACACATACAAGGTCGGGTCCGGGAGTCCTGGGATGGCTATTGTCTCCCTGCTTATCACTGAGTACCTCCCTCCACCCCATTCCACCCACCCGCACCCCCCTCCCCCCGCCTCTCCTCTAGTCTCGCCTTCTCACGGGCATTGCCGTACATCCTTTCCGAAGTCTCTGCCTGTGCCTGGGCAGATCAATGGAAAATCTGAGAGCATCCCGGGCCCCCGGAAAGCTAAGCTAACATTCTCGGAATCCATGCGTTGTCGCTGTGGCCGGTGGGGGACCGTTTTTTGTTATTCATAACCTCCGCCGTGCCTCTTTCAAACTGTAACTCTGATTCCTTTTTTGGAAAATTTGAAAACACGGGCAGGCAACAAGGCGATAAAAGCACCCGACCGCCAGAGGTAAACACACGCCGGCCTGTGTATTTCCGGGCTTGCTTTCTGTGCACATACATATCTGGCGTGTGGTTTTTTTTTTTAATAGGACCGCTCAGTGCTGTTGTGTAGCCTGATCTTTCCACATAACTATTGCAAATAGCTTTCCGTGTCATTAAGCAGGCTCCCACACCTTCGCCTCTAATGACTGCCCAGTGTGTGCCAGCAGAGGTGTGCCCCAGTCAATTGGTTGTGTTGTTTTTTCTCGTGCCTGTGGCCTGCAACTCACATCATTAACTGCTGGAAGAAAGTGCCAAGGTTTCGCCAATTAGGAGCTCTTCATTAAAAATGGAGCAGACGCCCGCTGCCCTCCAGGGGGCGGGCCGCTGTCCTTGCTCTTCTGAAAGGCACCCCCATTGCACACTGCAAGCAGGTCCACCCGCCAGACAGGCTGTGGGTGCGGAGGAGAGGACCACTTGTATTTCCCTAGGGACATCTCTGGAGAGGCGGGGCTGCTTTAAATAAAAAATAAAAAAAGGCAGAAGCAAATGTTTTGTAATTGTTTCCGAGCACGTGCGGGCTCAGCAGCGAGAATGAGACGGAACCCTTGATTTGTAACCGCCCGCTGCACTGTTTGAAATGCCTCCCATCGAGGCTAGGAGGAAGCCAGGCTGAAGTGCCCTGATGCTGAGATTTGCATTCTCTGTTAGCTGGTTATTGTCCCAAAGGACATTTCGCACCACAAATTGTACTTGTTTATAAAGATCTTCCACCCAACACAGACCACTTCTCAAGCTACTGCTGCTAGGGAAGCTAAAAGATATGCAAAGAGAGACTGAGGACCCCTGAGCGTCCCTGGGTAGAAATATAAGCAGATTTAGCGGCAGCCGCCTGCAGCCTGGAAGCCCTCCACGGACGATCTGGTTCGGAGCTCAGGGAGGCGAAACCGGCGGTAACTGGCTACTCATTAAGGGAATGCATTTGTTCGAGCTTTTCGGGAAAACCGAGAGCGGGCTGCCTGCACTGGGCACCAAGAAGCAGAGGTAAATAGCCCCCCATTGATACACTCACAGAGCTAACGATCTAAGAACATGTGAAACATGGTACCATAGGCGCTGCGCCCAGGCACTTAGGTACAGGGCATATGACCACACAGAGTTGTGGCCATCTGCTGGTGGCACTAGAGTGACAGGAGCCCAAGAGGCAGAGGACGTAGAGCTAGAAATGTGTCCGCCTTCCCGGGAGGCGGGCGTCGCAGGGAGGAGCAGCCGCACAAAGGCATGGCGCGGGGCATGGCACTGCCAGGCTGCACCTGAGAACCACGCCTGATCAGACAGAGCTGGAGCCAAGGATGGAGCCTCAGGCATTGAGACGGGTGAGGCCCACAGGAGCTGCTCTCTCGGCGTCCTGTGTCCTGGGGACAGGGACCAGGCTCCCTCCGGCAGGCACGTGCCATCTGATTCCCACAGGAAATGCTCTTTCCAGCGCGGATGGAGCTTGTGGGTTTGGAGCAGAGGACAAATTAGGAGACTGTCGTTACCACTCGGGCGGGAAATGATTTGGGTGTCCACCAACAGTGATCACGGAGAGGAAGGAAGACGCAGTGATCGTAGGTGATGAAGTCAGCAGGCTTCTGACCGTGACTGTCCTACAGCGGCCCCAGGCCACCTGAGGGGTGGGGGGAGGTAGGACAGAGAAAAAAGCAACAGACAAGACCCCCAGGACTGCACCTGGGGCAAGGTGACCGAGAGGGACTCCCCTCCCTGGAGTGTGGAGAAGGTGAGAACAATCGATGATCGATCGATCGCTACAGGAGGTCAGGAGGGAGGGGAGGGGCCACGGCACCCTGGAGGGTGGCAGCGACGGCTGCAGTGCTGCTGTGGGGCAGGATGAGGAGCTGGCCTTCAGCGCTGGACAAGGTGAACCGAAAGCCCCCGAGGCCCACCTGAGACCGGAGGCCGGTCCACGAGCGGTGTTTTCCCAGCAGCACTCAGCGGCCAAAGGGGATGAGAGGATGGATGATACATGGGCTCCAGGCTGGATTTGGCTGTCCGCCATGGGGATAGCCGTGTCCCCTGTTCAAGAGAACCGCAGGTGCCAAGAAGACGGTGTCTGGAGTGCTGCCCAGGGAAGGGACGAAGGCAGGAAGGGCTGAGAGAAGGAGAGGGCAAGGACTCAAGTCTTAGTAGAGCAGAGATGAGAAGGGCACCAGCAGGCATGGGTGACAACAGGGACCAGAGGCTGTGGTCTGCAGGCGGCATGCGGAGGCATCAGCCTCCAGAGGGGAGGCAGACACAGTGATGGCGATGCCCAGGGGCTGACCCGCTGGGGGAGCAGGTCACGGAAGTGGGGCTGGTGTTTTGGCGGTGCCCACAAAGGACAAGGGCCAGCGGGATGGAGGAGGGGCTGTGTGACTGCCCTCCCACATTCTGGCTGGGGAGGACTGTTTCCCACCAGCAGCCTGCGCCTGAGCTTAGGTTGGGGGGTTTCGAGTCCTCCCAGGTGTGAATGGCCCCCGAGGAAGCTGCTGTCCCGGGAGAGGCCTCGGTGCCTGGAGGAGGGGGCAGGCTTGGGTTCCAGTTGGTGGACCTGGAGGCAGGAGAAGGTGCCCACCTCTGGGGGAGACCCGTGTGTCCAAGGGAGCTATCTGCCCAGGAGGCCAGTGGGGAATCAGGTACAACTAAAACCCAATCTGTTCAGCAGAGTCTGGCTGAAACAAAGGCCATCCCACAGTTAGACATGGCTATGTGTTCACTATGCATCCAGCCCTGGGGACACCCCCATGCCGGTCTTTGTCAGCGCTGGAGGGCTGGAAGGGGTCCTCCGATGGGAGCAAGGCAAGCCTTGCCTCACTCACCCTGCCCACTTGTCACCAAAGCTGAGCAGGTTTCAGAAGAGGTTCTGAGAAGGAACCTGACGGTCTAAGGGGCGCTCCTCGGCTGCCACGTGTGACAAAGAGCCCAGGTAATTAGTACCTCAGCACTGTCATCGGAACCACATCGCCTCCCAAAGTAGCAGCACCAGGCAGTTAGGAATTACTCCTAAGTCTTACGCTCTGCCCATAGACTCAGGAAGTCTCCTAGCCATGTCCACCACCATTCGGTAACCGGTGGGCCTGGTGTTCTCCGTGTTTTGCCGTGTCTCTTTTTTATATACATTTATTTGATTTCAGAGAGAAAGAGATACAAACATCAATGATGGAGAGAATCACTGACCGGCTGCCTCTTGCACGCCGCCTATTGGGAACGAGCCCACAATCCGGGCATGTGCCACAACCTGGAATAGAACTGTGATCTCCTGGTTCTTATAAGCCCAGGCTCAACCGCTGAGCCACGCCAGCCGGGTTTTCTTTTTGTTTTGTTTTGTTTGTTTTGTTTGTGTTTTTTGTTTGTTTGTTTTGTTTCTTTGGGGGGGAAGGGGGGTGTTTTATTTCCCTAGCTCAGTGTATACTCCCACAGCCTGGGCACACATCTGAACTTATGTCCTTTCTCTGGGGCTATCCTTCCTCTTCCCGGAGCCCACTGTCCCCCTGGGGTGCCCAAAGCCCCCTAAACAGCAGCCAGGGAGTGGCGGGTCCGGTGGCAAGGTGTGGGGATCGGGTGTCCGGCCCTGCCCCCCCCCCCCCCGTGACCCCTCTCGGCCTCCCCGCAGGTGCGCACAGGCGCTGCTGGAGCACGGCGCCTCCGTACATCGCGTGGGCGGCGCGGGCCTGGACACGCCGCTGCACGTGGCGGCGCAGCACGGCCTGGACGAGCACGCGCGCCTCTACCTGGGCCGCGGGGCGCGCGTGGACGCGAGGAACGGCCGCGGCGAGACGGCCCTGAGCGCAGCGTGCGGCGCGGCGGCGCTGCGGCCCGAGGAGCAGGAGCGCGGCCTGCGCCTGTGCGCGCTGCTGCTGCGGCGCGGGGCGGCCACGGACGCGCGGGACCGGGACGAGCGCAGCCCGCTGCACAAGGCCTGCGGCCACGCGCGCCCCGGCCTGGCGCTGCTCCTGCTGCAGCACGGCGCCGACGCGGCCGCGCTCGACTACGGGGGCGCCTCGCCCCTGGCCCGCGCGCTGCGGGCGGCCGCCCGCGCGCCCCAGGCCGCGCCCCAGCGCACCGTGCAGGCGCTGCTCAACCACGGCTCCCCCGCCCTCTGGCCCGACGCCTTCCCCAAGGTAAGAGGGGCCGGGCACCTCCCACCACCCCGAGTCTTGCATGCAGCAGCTTCTCAAACTTTCAGGGACCCAGAAGCCCCCTGGGGACGTGGGAAGCGGCAGATTCTGACTCTGTGGGTTTGGGTGGAAGGTAAGCCCAGGCTGCTGGTGTTGGGGCCACACTTTGAGGAGCCAGGGCCCGGAAACTTCCAGTCACAAGAAAAGAAAGAGGCTGGGGTGTGGACGAGCATGCCTGCGTGTGTCCTTTCAAAGCAGTCCCCTGGCGACTCTCCACACACTTATTTCCATGACGCTGTCATGCCCTAAGTTATTTTGGCAGCTCATCTTCTGTTGTCATATCCAGAACAATGAAAATCGATTTCTTATGGCATCTGGCATTTGATCTGAAATGAAATCGCCAACCTTGTTAATGAGATTAATTTACACGTTTGCAGATTCCCTCATTTGTGTCCTCAGGCGTTCCTGTGAGATAACAGACAGGTGTTTTCTCCTTCTCCCTAGGATTCAGCCAGGTGAGGGGACTGACCCAGAGTCAGGGCTGTGGAGACCTCACCCTGAGGTCTGTTCAGAGGCTTTACGTGATGGGCCACCAGTGAAAACTAGCTGAGGCAAATTATTTTTGTTGTTGTTAATTCTTGCCCGAGGATATTTTACCATTGATTTTTAGGGAGAGTAGAAGAGAGAAGGAAAGGTAGAAACATTGATCGTTTGGCTCCTGCATGAGCCCAGGCCAGGGAGAAGCCTGCAACCAAAGTATGTACCCGGGACCCTTTGATCCACAGGCTGATGCTTTATCCACTGAGCCAAACTGGCTAGGGCTGAGGCACATGATTTTAAAGAAGAAAAAAAAAATCAGTGTATTTCAGCAGTGATTACAAACAATCCTTTGTTGGCCTTGCAGTCATTCCATTTGAGTGATTCTTTACCCGGGTTTCCAAGTCTCAGGTGCACCTTCCCTGGAGATAAGACCTCTGACACCTGAACTTGTCTCCGGGGCTGTGGGAATCACCCAGCCTTGACCTTGACATGCAGGGCAAGGACAGTTCCTCTCCCTCTGGGTCTCCAGGGGCCCTGTCCTGGGTCAGCCACACAGGAACAGAGCATGGTCAGTGGAGGTATAAGTTGGGTTTAGGTTTGGGGAGGGAGGGACCCTATAGTGGGGGTCAAAAGGCCATGAGAAGTGTTCAGCTCCTCCAAGTGACACTGACTCTCCCAGCAATTGTAGAAGGAACTAGAGCTTCCTTGAGAAATGTGAATACTTTGAGGCTTTCACCAAAATGCATTGCCCACCATTGCTCTCCTTGCACATGCACAGGGCTGACCGCCGCACACCTCAATGTTGAGTGAATGAAGGGGATTCCAGCAACTCCAGGGCGCGCCACTTGCCGTTAAGTCCTTGGAAATGGAAATGGGGATCTGAGTTCTTTGTGCTGATATCAACCACACCTGTAGGGGGCGACCATACCTGTAGGGGGCGCCCGTGGCACTCTTGGCTGGGAGCAGGGTGCGGCCCAAATGCATGTACCATACTTGGTGTCCTCTGAGCCAAGTTACAGGTGCCTGTGATGTTCTAGCGTGGGCCCAGGACAACCAGGGGACACACTGGGAATCTGGCTGCAGCGTCTCCCTCCACCCAGGCCACCTGCATGTTCCTCCAGGGAAGGAGTCTAATCACCACACGAGACATCAAAGGGACAGACCAGCTCCGCTCAGCAGCCCTGTGGAGCGCGCAGCAAACACACTTGAACCGGGCCACAAAGATACACTGCGGGCGGGACGCCACACCGTGGCGAGGGGTACACAGAGGCGCCGGCAATGCCGCAGAGCACGCGGTCCGTGGGCAGCAGCTGGGCTTGAAATAGATGTAAAGAGACACCCACGGAGCTCAGAATTACTGAGGCAAAAGGTTTCACAGCGAGCTCATGACATAAATCGCATTCCCTCATGCCCAGACAAAGGCGCCATGGCCGCAGCGGGCGGACCACGCATCCATCGCGCCGAGGACAGTGCTCTGCGGTGAGAATCAAAGTGGTGCTGCCGCTTGGGAAGCGAGCGTGTTGACAATGCCAGGCCTTTCTGCCTGGCTGACCTCTAGTTAGCACCAGTCAGGGATCGGGGCACCAGGGCAGGTGGCGGGCGGTGGCCAGGTTTGAATTCTGGAAGTTGTCCGCACAGGCGGGGCGGGGCTGGCCTGGGGGAGAGCAGACGGGAGGGCAGAGAAACACGCGCGCAAATGTGCGTCCAAACGTGCGTTGCCCCTGCGCTAGCTGAGCCTGTGGGTTTGGATGCTTGCTCTGGAATGAGGGGTTTTGCTCACGGTTCTCTCTCCTGCCTCCCGCCTGGAGGCCGGGTTCATGAGACAGGAACGGAGCCCCATGTCATCTTTCCACAACGAACTTTCATCACTTTCCTCATCCCAAGTGTGTGAAGAGCAGATCTCGGGCCGGACCCCAGAACAGAATGCTGGCTGGCGCTCCCTCGGGTGTGGGAGGGTAAGTCAGCCCCGCTCTGGGATGGGACGGGACCTCCCCGAGTCCCAGAGCTGGGAGGTAGCAGCCCCAGGACTGAGCCCGTGGTCTGGGACCGCACTTTCCTGCCTCCTCCAGGGCTCATTGGTCCCTCCATACATACAGGGAGCCCCTCCTCAGAGCACGTGTCACTGCAGTCAGCGCTCGTGCCCAACGCACTCTGGTTACTCGCCCCTGGTCCTTACTTTGTGCTGTTTTGTGCCGTGTTACCCGCAGGGCAGAGGCCAGCAGCACCCAGCGGAGATGTGCGCGCTGGAGGAGGAAAATACTCACACTCATGCTTGCCCGCGAGTGGGGGAGGGGGCAGGGACAACAGCAGGGTGCACTGTTTCCCCCGGGGCCGCACAGGCCGTGTTTCCCGGGCATCCCTGGAGCATTTATCCAGCCATTCAACACCCTTTCCTGAGGCATTGCCAGGCCCAGAGCTGGATGGAGTAAGTAAGGGTGCTGAACCTGCCCCCATGGCACCGCCCCTCAGAAGGGTGAGACAGCTTCATGCCCCCGTGTGATGTGGCTGGGGTGAGAACAGGTACAGAGCAAAGACCCTCCGCGCCTTGAAAGTGCCAACTAGGAGGCTTGTCCTAGCTTGGGCGGGGAAGGATGGTGAGGGGGCTCCACAGACTCCCCCAAGCACGTGCTGAGTGAGCCCAGACCTGGAGGCCGAAGCCTTCCTCTGTGAGGAGGGAGGAAAGGCCATTCCAGGCAGAAAGGAGCGGTCCAGGCGGATGACTTGGGGCAGAGGGAGCCCGGCCACACTGGCTCAGAGAGGAAGGACCCAGGGGCTGGGGAGGAAACAGCGGGAGGGCGCCAGTTGAGGCGAGTGCTGGGCAGGGCCTGGTTAAGGGTTTGAGCCGTTGCCCGGAGAACAATGGGAATCAGTGCCATGCCAAGCGGAGAGGTGACATCATCAATGAGCTCTCTGCTCAGGTGCGGAGGGCATGCCGGGGGAGGGGCTGGCCAAAGCCACAGGCTGGGGGCCTTCCAGGTGGGGACTGCAGAGAGCCGGGCAATGGAGGGTGCGGCCGGGGGTGACAGATTCCAGAAACATCTGCAAAGCTCTGGTCCTCCCTTCACCTCCGGGCATGGCCCGTGGTGAAAATCCAGATGCAGAGTTCTGGTGTTTCCATTTTACACATTGACAGCATTAGGTGACCTCACACTGCTCCCTGTGACACGGACCTGCAGGGGGGCAAACCCTGGGGGAGCAGTAGTCAAAACCCAGGGCTCCATTTCCTGTCTCCACTGCCCGCACCCTGTCCCCTGGGGGGAAAAGGGAGGAGCAAGCATCCACGGTGCGCCTCTGTTTTTCTTGCGCTCATTTTATGTCTCCGTCTGCATCTAGAGCAATGTGGCTGTGTGGGGTTTTTTTTTTTTCTTTTCCCCTTAATTTTTTTTCTGCCGCCTCATTAGCCGGCGAGGGCGCGCGGACCCTAACGACGGGAGCGAGGCGGAGGGATGCGCGGGCGGCGCGGGGGCGGTTAACGGTTAACGTTGGCGGAGGGATAATGAAGGCCGCCAGCTGCCTGGCAAACAGGGGCGCACGCCGCGCGGAGGGCCTGGGGGGGGGGGCGGCCCCAGAGAGGTGGAACCGAGGAGAGACAGGAAATGAATTCCCGGAGACAGGCAATAAGGCTTTGTCACACTCTGTGACCCCCTCCCCGAGGGGCCGGGGGAGGGGCGCTCCGGCGCGGGGAGGGCGGCTCTGGGGGGGGCGGGGCGCGGAGAGTCCCTGGCTGCAGGCAGCCCGCCCCTGGGGGCACTGAACGGCTCCCAGGAGGAGGTGAGTGGAACAATCGGGGGGTCGCTGGACGCCAGGGGAGCCCAAGAAAGGCCCGAGGAATCAAAGCGGACATGGTCTGGCGCTCAATCTGTATGTAACCCGGCTAGATCTGGGGGTCCAGTGCGAACCCCCATTTTAATGGCGGGGTTCTCCCTGAGAGATGAAATAGAGAGGGCCGGAGACCGGGATGCCAGGACACAGGCTTTATTGAAGAGAAGGGTACCACTGCCGGCTGCTTCCAGAGAGAGAGCGAGGGCCGGGTTCGTGCACTTTTTAAGGGGGGAAAAGGGGATAGGGCTTAGGGTATTCAGCACACGCTGATTGGTGGTTTCATGTAAGGCCTCTGATTAGGGACCTAGGAATGGGGGGAGGGGGAGCTTAAGGTATTTGGCAGGTGCTGGTTGGTGGTTCAGTGCTCAGGCATGTCTGGCTGCAGGTGGGGTTTAGTCCGCCCATCAGTCAGAGGAAGGGAGGATCTATCACGCCCAACACAGAAGACAGTGAGACAGTGGGTGTCGGAGGAACTGGCCTGCTAGTGGCAGCTGTGGCCGCCAGAAGTGTCAACACGCAAGAGCACATTGGGGTGGGGCCCTGCCCCAGACCCTTAAACGTCAAAAAGGATGGAATTACCACGACTGGATTAACCCAATCATTTGGGGGTGCTGGGAAGTCAGCCCCAGTGTTCATGGCAAAGGACTAATGTTAAAAGCTGTCCATAAAGGAATGAAAACCAGGCTGGACCCGGATTGTTCTGCTGCAGTACTGTCCTAAGACAATGAAATGTCTCCAGATTCTTAAAGGAAAAGTTTGGACCGAGGATTCTGGCTTCAGCCAGGATGGCTTTCCTTTTGATGGTGAAAGAAAGACACTCGTAGATATCAAGACATAAGTCAAGGCTTCCTAATGCATTTAAAAAAAAAAGCATACTTCTATTTATTCAATTTATTCATCGAATACTATATTTACTGAGTGATAGGCATAGGAGTGGATAATGAGAAGGCAGTGCCCCTGCCCTCGTGGAGCTTACACTCTAAAGGGAAGACAGACGGTAAGCAGTGAACATAACAATGGACCAACGGCGTGATAAGGCCTCCAGAGAGAAGCAGCAGGCGGAGGCAGCTGCAGGTTTGGGTGGCACTGAGGGTGGGTGACCTTTGAGGCAAGCCTTGAGCGAGGTGGGGCGTGGGCTCAGCACATGTGTGGGCGTGGAACAGCCCCGCAGCTGCGCAGCCTGTCTGTGGCCCTGCGGCTGGAGCGGCCCGACCTCTGTGCAGACAAGGCTGCTCATGATCGGACCCTGCTCTCCTCTCCCACCTCAGGCCTCGCTACTCTCAAGTCACAGTCCAGGCCCCAGCCAGCCGGTGTTGGTCCTTCTCACCTGCCAAGTTGGGTAAATGTGTTCACCTAGAGCAGTGTTTCCCAAACTTTTGACATATGTGTACCCCTTCTGTAATTTTCATAATGCTGAATACCCCTGGTCAAAAAAAAAATGGATGTATTTTAATAACAATCCAAATATATTTATTTTTTATTTTTTTGGTACATGCATAAAATAATAAATGAAAAATAAAATTATTCATAATAAAATATAAACAAAAGTTATATTATAAATAACATTTATTTGGATCAATGAGAAGGATGAAATTGACTTGACACATGAGAACGTAGAATTAGGCGCAGCTAAGCATGGTGCAGTGCATATCCCCACCAAACTCTTCCTGTACCCCCGGGGGTACGCGTACCACACTTTGGGAAACACTGACCTAGAGCCTGCCCCCAGAACGCTCCATACCTTTTGTCACTCCTACTCTGCAGCCAGATCTTAGTTTGAATGTTCCTTTTCCCAAAAGTCTTTCCCTGAGCAACTCACCACCCCATTGCAAGCCCAGGTCTGAGTTAGGTGCCATTTTTAGCACCTCTGGAGGGCTGTGGCACTCACTGCATGTTCCTATTAGTGTTGGGACTGTGAAGTTCCATGAAGGCAGGGCTTGCCGTTATACCACAGAGACCTCACACACTCCCAGCTTCTAGTAGGAGCTTGGTTAATATCTATGGAATGAATGGCTTAACGGACTGGTGGATAGCGTACCACCCAGTTAAAAGAGAGGCGACTTAAATAATTGCAAGGCACATTGTAAAACTAATGGAAATACCAAAATTATTTCCAAAGGAGAGATACATAGGCGATATCTCCTGTCCAGATAGAGGGACACACATCCCAGGCTCCTTCCCCCTGCCTTGCTGGGTTTGACCAGTGCCCTCTCTCAACTGCAGGAGGGCGGGGCGGAAAGGGAGGTCAGAGGTGTATTCACTGGGCCTCCTGTCTGCTTCAGGCTGTGTGTCCCCCACCGAGGATCACTGCCCCAGGAGGACAGCCCACCCCAACTCCACCCTCTGGCTCAGAAATGGACATCGTGCTGCTGCCAGCTCGCTCCACTTGAACTGCCCTCCCTGGCCATCCCCCTGCAGTCACACTGAGCCAAACGGCCCTGTAGCAGTGCCCCTTCCTGAAATCATCCTGCATCAGACAGCCTTCCATTTCCTGCTGGAGCCCCCACTCATACCCATGCAAAGCTAACTTTCTGTAAAGTGAAGATGGTTTCCCAGGAAAATATAGACTCACAAAATTGGGCCTCCTCAATTCAATAATTATCTACTTTTTTAAATCTCTTGGAGTATTAAAAAAGATAGAAGTTTTCTCAGATACTTTTATTAAATTAACATATTAAAATATGACAAAAAATAGCTCAAAAAACCAAAACTGTTAACCAAATTTAGTTATTAAACGAGATGCAAAAATCTTAGTAAATCAAATCTTCCATTATAATTAGAAGACTATATAATAAAGTCTGTTTTATGAAGGCAAAAGTGGGTCAATATTGGAAAATCTTTTTGTGTCAACTTGCTTTAAAAAAAAAAAAAGGCAAAAAATAAAGTTAAATCCTGAAATTTGTAGTAACCTAGGAATGGAAAGACATTTCCTTAACTTAAAACAGAGTATCAACCTGAAACTAATATCCAAGATTATATTTTTGATGAAACATTAGGGACAATCCTATTAAAATTAAGAATAAGATGACAATGCCTGCTATCAATATTGTTTAACATTTGAACTCGTAGCTCTAGCCAATGTAATTAGACAAGAAAATTAAATAAGAAATATACATAGTGAGGAGAAAATACCATTATTTGCACATAAAAAATGATGGTCTCCATGAAATACAACCTTCATAAATAAGGTGTATTTACAAATCAATGGAAAGACTGAACATTCTATAGAAAAAAAATGAGCAGAAGACATAATGTAGCAATTCAGAAAGGAAGACAAATGGTCAACCAAAACAAGTGTGAGCATTCCATCTTGTACCTATCAAATTTAAATAATGAATGAGATGATTTGGGCAGGGAGAAAGAGGCACTCTCATACTCGATTGTTTAAGAAGTGTAACAATTTGCACACTCACAATTTGACAATATGTTTTAAAAGCTTGAAAATGTACCTACTCTTTGATCCTGCACTTCTCCTCCCAGAAATTCACTGTAGGAAGGGGGTGGAATTATCACCTAAGAATGGTGTGGGGCAGCAAGAGATAGATAGAATTATGTCCAGTAATGTTCATTGTTTATCATTTCAACTTATGGTAGCTAATTTCACTGAATGCATGATGATCCATTCATCATAAAATATTTTATGGCCACTAAAATGGTGCTCATTTATCATTTTTGTTCACAGTCAATTTTGAGTAGACAAAAATCAAGTTTCAAAATAATATGCAAAGTATTAGCCCTTTTTTGTATTACGTATACTAATGTTTTGTCTAAATGCATAAAACATGAGTATACCCAATATAGGGTTTATCTCTGAACAAAGGACATACAAACTTTTTATCATGTTTCTCTGGGTTTTAACGGAGTTTTAGATGTGAAGGAACCTGGACCGGCTGTAAGGGAGTGGCCCTCCTGAGAGGCCTAACCACTGCACCGTTTCCTGGTGGGCTCTGTGCTCAGGGGGCCCGGGGAGCCTGGGGCAGCCGTGCTGAGCTGCCGGCTCTGACTGTTGCCTGCTGGAGGTATTTGCCGCCTGGTCTTAGAAAAATTGCTTGAACTCCGTTGTTCTCCATCTGAAAAAAATACAAAGAACAGTTGTATTACACTCGGTAAATCACAAGCCTCAAAAGCAGAGAAGTATGAGGTATCTCTCCCCGCCCCAAGATCAACTCGGAATTTGATGGAGCGTCCACGTCCAGCTACTCACTCACAGAGAGCAGTGGCGGCGCAGCGCATCCCAGCCCCCACAGGGCCACAGCCACAGAACCCCAACAGTGGGAGACGCCGGGACAGACCACCCAGTTCCTTCAACAAAGAAACCGGAAGTTCTACAACTACATATCAACTAACCTCACTTGTGTTTAGATTCTTATTCGAACAAACAGATTATGTTTTAAGATAATGGCACTGAAGAGAAAGTTGTGAACTTAAACACTGTATGGCACTAAGAAAGCCAGTCTGGTTCATTTCTCAGGGGCTATAGTGATACTGTGTAGATATTTCTTCTAAAGGGTCCTTTAGGAGACACAGTAAAATATGTGCAGGTGAAATGGCAGAAAGCCTGGAATCTGCTTTAAGATAAGACGAGGGGGAGGGGCTGAGGCTGGATGGGGCAGGATTCGCCATGGGATGGTGGTGGGTGCATGGGGGTTTACCGTACCATTGGGTCCAGTGTTGTGTCCATTCAAATTTCTTCGTAACAACAACCAAAAGTTTATTCCACCTTTATGATGAATTTTAAATTTGCAAATAATAAAGTAGCAGTCCTTTGACAGTGGGGACTTTGAAAATAAAAGGGAAGCTGAAACAGGTTTGGCTCAGTGGGTAGAGCGTCGGTCTGCGGACTGAGGGGTCCCAGCCTCAATTCTGCTCAGGGGCATGTACATTGGTTGCGGGCACATCCCTGGAGTGGGGTGTGCAGGAGGCAGCTGGTCGATGTCTCTCTCTCATCGATGTTTCTAGCTCTCTATCTCCTCTCCCTTCCTCTCTGTAAAAATCAATAAATACATATATTTTTTTTAAAGAAATCATTTAAAAAATAATAAATAAATAAATAAATAAAGAAGAAGAAGAAAAGAAAAGGGAAGGGCCAAGTAGAGGAGAAACTCCACAGCAAAGCAGTTCTCTTCGCCAGTGTCCTGACATATTAGGAAGCTGAGGTGAGAAGTTGGGATTACTGTCCTCAGGCCACACTCGCTCCCAGCAGAACCTCATGCTGTTCCCTGAGCAGCTCTCCCCAACCCCCCTCTGCCCTCCCATCCCCCTCCCCCTCCCCCTCCCTACCCACAGGCTCCTGAAGCTGAGCCCTTTGCCCAGATTTGCAGGATGGCTGGAGGGCAGGGCCCCGTGCCCAGCACTGCCTTGTGCTTCCTTGTGAACCCGCTCCTGCGGCCCTTCCACTGCCCAGTTGTGCCGTCACTGTGACCGCCCCTGTTCCCGGAGGGTCAGGACAGCGGGGGTCACACAGAGAGCAGTGGGGTGCGAACACACCTCCATCTCCCTGCCCTTTCCGCACTTGGACCCCGAGCCCAGTCCACCCGAACGCTGTCTCCCCACTTCCCACAGGTGCTGCGGGCCTGCGCGCCCACCCCTGCGGTCGTCGAGGTGCTGTTCAACGCCTACGCTCAGCTCCGGGTGTCCGGGTCCTGGAGGGAGGCCGTTCCCCAGGAGGTGTTTCAGGTGAGGGAGCCGCCTGCCTCGCGTGCCCATGCAGAACTGCCGTCTGGTCCTGTGCCAGAGGCATCACACCCACTGGAGGTGGAGGCGGGAGGAAGAGACCTGGGGTGCACCTGAGGGCCGCTGCTTCCCTTAGGGCGCTCAGCATTCACAGCCAAGGAGCTCCTGGTATATCGGGGTGCTGTCGCTACCAGGAGCCGGAGCAGCCCCACGCTGACTAGAGGGAGGGCACGGCTCAAGGGCCTGGTGTCCAGACCAGGGTGGGGGGCCCAGCACCCGGGTCCACAGCTCTGGCTCCTGTGTGTCCGCTGCGGCTCACACTGACGTGCCGCCTTCCCTCGCAGGCACACCGGCCTTTCTACGAGTCTCTCTTCGCCCTGGCCGGCAGCCCGCGCCGCCTGCTGCACCTCTGCCGCTGTGCCATCCGCAGGCGGTTGGGCAAGCAGTGCTTCCGCCTCGTGCCTCTGCTACCCTTGCCGGCGGCCCTGCAAAGCTACCTCCTTTTGGAGCCAGAGGGTGTTTTGCGCTGAAAAAAAAAAAAAAAAAACAGAGTGTTTGGTCTTGTTCTTGGGCTCCTCTTTGCTTCCATGGCTGCTGGGCGGGGAGGAGAGCGCCCCGGGTGGGGACCCGCGGACCTGGTGGGGCCCCCCTCTGGCCGATGCACAGACCTGCCCGAGCTTCAGGCCCTCCTGGGAACGCAGTGGGAGCCCTTGCTGCCCCTCAGGCCGCTGGTGTGGATGAACGTCGTGAATCGCATAGAACTTGTATCAGAGAGTGCCCGAGGATACCTGTGGCTGCAAGATTTGTTTCCCGTCCGAAAGGGGTCAGCAGCATGCACGCTGCCCCCAAGACTTCTGACCCTCTGCCTCCTGGACAACTCCATCCTCCTGAGGCCCAGCCACCTGGGAAGACTGTCCCCCAAACATGGCAGATGTTCATATTGAGGAAGGACGTAGGTTCCATGATAAAAGCCCCTTCCCGGGAGCCCACTGGAGCTTCCCCGCACAGGGTGGCCCAGGGCTCCCCGAAGGACGCCGGAGGGGCCGAGAGCCAGACGTGTTTATCCCGTGCGAGTCTTCTGTCTGACATTCTCACCAAACCCAACTGATCCAGCTCCAGGGCCTGGTCCAGAAAGCCACCGGCCGATAGAGGTTGCGGTCAGCTCAACCCCAGCATCTGTAACACGAGAGCTGTTCTGACAGTCGAGGACTGTATACACTTGATTTTCTGAGTTCTGAGGCCTTAACATCTGGGGCTCTGATGGCTCTGTAGAGACTCTGCCCTCTCTCTACCCTCACCCCCCTCACTCCCACCACCAGGGTTATCATTCCTAGAGGTAGTAAACAACTTGCCAGCCCAGCATGCTTTTCAATTGCAAGCCAGCCCAGAGCGCACCCCCAGCCCCTCCTTCGCTGGGTGCTCATGCCCCAGGACACTAGCCACCCCAGGACCTGGTGCCAGAAAACCCTTCTGCCCCGGAGCCTGCTGAAGTTATTCTGAGTACCTAACCCTAACCTGTCTGTTCTGCCTCACCTGTTCCTGCTGTGGAAACCACAATAAAGGCTCTTGCCCACACCCCACTTCTGACCAACCCTGGTGTTTCCTGTGTGGCCCCCGTGGCGAGGCCTGTTCTATCTCTGGGGAGTGATGACGAATAAACTATCTTTTCAATGGCAATCATCTCCTGATTGGTTGCCTCACTTGACCTTAAGTTTTCTATTGGACACCATCCTATATAATAAAAGGCTAATATACAAATCGATCAATTGCTATGATGCACACTGACCACCAGGGGGCAGGTGCTCAATGCAGGAGCTGCCCCCTGGTGGTCAGTGTGCTCCCCCAGGGGGAACGCCACTCAGCCAGAAGCCCTGAGCAGGCTGTGGTAGGAGCCTTTCCTGCCTCCATGGCAATGCTAAGGATGTCCCACTCCCCAGGCCTAAGCCATCAGTCAGACATCCCCTGAGGGCTCCCGGACTGCGAGAGGGCACAGGTCAGGCTGAGGGACCCTCCAAGTGCATGAATCTCTTGCACTGGGCCTCTAGTATTTTATAAGAGGGGGCTGCTGTGGCCCTCCTCTGCAGACAGCAGTGCCTCTATTTTTTGTCTAGTCTGAACCAATGCAAGGCATTCCCCAAGCAACCTGAGAGGGGGCGGGGCGCCCTGTCCCATTGTTGCAGTCTGGAGGGGGCGTTTATACCCACAAATACCGCAGGATAAGGCAAGGTGTTGTGTGCACTATGAGGGAAGCCCACTTGGCGGGGGGTCGGGGGGTGAGTTGGGGATGAGCAGGGGGCAGACACTGAGATGGGCATCGTGATGGGAGTAGTCTGGATGAGCCTTAGCCAATGGTCAGATCTCAACACAGAGGATCTGAAAGGGAGTGTGACAGGGCAGCAGAGCCCTCAGATGACCACCCACATCTGCCCCTTGAGCCAAACAACTCACCTGCCCTAGAAAAGGCTACATAAACATGGCTGTCCTCAAGCTTCTCCCAAACAGACAGGAGTCACCACGGTGTAGAAAGAAAAACTGGAACCAAGTCAGGGGTGCGGGACAGTGCAAGGCAGAAGGAGGGACAGTGACAGGCATGTCCTCTGGCGGGGAGGGTCCTCATGCTTTGGCCACTGGAAGGAGTGCAGATAGGAGAGTCTTGGTTCTTACCTTATTGATAAGCTACGAGGACCATGGAGCAGGTGAGCAGATGTGGTCACAGTGGGGCTCCAGCACGGTGACTCTGTCCTGGAAAGGGATGCAGCATCCTGTAGGGAGGGGAGGAGCCCGAGAGGATACCCTAAAGACGGGCTTCAAATCCAGGCTGCTCTGCTGAACAGGAAGAATCACTTACCCGAAACCAGCTGCGATCCCCTGGAAGATGAAGGTATCTGTGCCTCTTGGGTGTGGCTGGGGTGACACCCTCCTCCAGGGCGGCCCCACTGAGCCCGCCCAAAAAAGGAATGTGGTAAGTAGTTCCTTCTATTACTCGGATTGTTTTTTACTATTATCAGAAGAAAATAGCCTAATATTGGGAGAAAGACTGTAACAGCCGTGTCATTCATGAGGACAAATAAAAGGGCAAGGCCGGTAAGAACTGCAGCCACAGTGCTGAGCAGCTCTGTCCTCACTGAACTTTGCAAATCTGGATCTGAGCGAACACACTCACCATCCCTGCTTCAGCCTCCCCATCCCGTCTCTCCCACATACCTAAGGGAACGGTTCGCCTGTTTTTCTGAAATGCATTAGGTTTAAACATGCTTGGAGTCCTAGAACAAAGTAGAACTCTTTGAATAGATGCTAACATTATATTTCTAAAAATCTGATGCATAAAGACCCATATTTAGTTTTTCAGAATTGAGTTGCTAGCAGTTTACTTTATTAATAAAGAAAAAGTTTAACTCCAAAAATGTGTTGTTTTGATGACTGTGTCTCGCTGTACTCTACGCTGCATGTATTAGGAGGTTCTAAAATGAAGGGGACTTGCATCATCCCATCCAGATGAGAAAGAGAGAAAAAGGGAGGGAGTGGGGAGGAGTGGGGGGGAGGGAGGAGGGAGAGAAGGAAGATACTTGAGATAAACCACCAAAAGACATTCCCCTTTGAAGCTACAATTACCCTGGCTGACTTCTTTCCCAGTGAACAAACTATACGGGGGGGGGGGGGGGGGGGGGTGTCTTATTAAATGCTCTAACAATGTTTTCTATTCTTTCACAGTTCACATTGGACATCATTACTTTTCTCTTTGAGTTTCCTATATAATAAAAGATTAATATGCAAACCGACTGAACTGACTGGTCGCTATGATGTGCACTGACCACCAGGGGGCAGACGCTCAATGCAGGAGCTTCCCCCGGTGGTCACTGCGCTCCCACAGGGGGAGCATGGCTCAGCCAGAAGCCTGGCTCATGACTGGCAAGAGCAGCAGCAGTGGCGGGAGCCTCTCATGCCTCCAAAGCAGCGCTAAGGACGTTTGGCAACCCATCCCCCACCCCCCGAGGGCTCCTGGACTGCGAGGGGGCGCAGGCTGGGCTGAGGGACCCCCCACCCCCAGTGCACAAATTTCATGCACCAGGCCTCTAGTATTACATAAAATCAAATTCATAAGACCTAAGTTGCTCTCTTTAATTTCAATTTTAGCTTTTAATAATGTCTTCACATAGTTCAAAATACAGAAAGTAACAAAAGAGTAAATGTTGTTTCTGCTAAAAAAAAAAAAAAGATAGCAGAAGGATATTTTCCTCCAACTTTTTTTTTATGTTAAGCCTCACCTGAGGATATGTGTTTATTGATTTTTAGAGTGAGAGAGAAAGGGAGGAAGGAGAGAGAGAAAAACATGCATTTGTTGCCTTCTATATGTGCCCTGACCAGGGATTGAACCCACAACCTAGGTATGTTCCCTGACCCAGAAAAGAACTTGCAATCTTTTGGTGCACCATACAATGCTCCGACCAACTGAGCCTCCTGGCCAGGGCCCCTTGGACTTTTTTGTTTTGTTTTAGAGAGAGAATGAGGAAGGGAGAGGGACAGAGAAATAGAAACACCGATAAGCTAGGAGCATTAATTGGCTTCCACCAGCATGCCCCCTATTGGAGACTGAGCCCAAAACACAGCCATGTGTCTGACTGGGAATCACACCCGAGACCTTTTGGTTCATGGGTCACCACTCATGAGCCACACCAGCTGGGCCCTTCCAACTATTGTTGACTATCTTTGTACCACTTGTCATCCGACCACAGAGAATTCCCAAACACACAATTGAGGTTCTCCACCAACCGAGGACCTGAGGAGGTCTGCCTCCCTCCATCTGCCTGCACCCCGGCCAGGAGGAAACGCCGCAGCACAGCAGGCAGGCCAGCAGGCACCCTCTGACGTTTAAAATTCTGAGCGCAGCTGAAACCGGTTTGGCTCAGTGGTAGAGCGTCGGTCTGTGGACTGAAAGGTCCCAGGTTCGATTCCGGTCAGGGGCATGTACATTGGTTGCGGGCACATCCCCGGTAGGGGGTGTGCAAGAGGCAGCTGGTGGATGTTTCTCTCTCATCGACATTTCTAGCTCTCTGTCTCTCTCCCTTCCTCTCTGTAAAATATCAATAAAATATATATTTTTTAAAAAGAGATCAGAATTTTTAAAAATTGTTTAAAATTCTGAGCGCAGCATTAGGCCTCTCTTTTCAGTGTATCTTGCGTCCAATGAATTTTTAAGTTACGTGATCATCATCCATGCAGCCTGTTGTGAGGAAAATCGGAACCTCTGACTCTTTAAGAAGCATTTGCTAATACCAGTGACTGTATGTAATCGTCACACTTCCAATTTCTGAAATCTCCTTCTGATGACACGGGTTGATGGGGCAGGCTGTTGAACTTTGGCAAAGAACACTTAACCCTCTCCCCAAATGGTGTAAAATATAGGCTCGGAGAATGAGCTGGCCGGCTCCCGTGACCTGCCCTGGTGCCGGGCATCCGAGAGGAAGCTTAGTCACTGCCACTGCGGGTGTCATTAGCTCGCCAAGTGCTTCTCATCTCTTAAGGGCTGCCCAAGGACCAAGTGATAAACCAGGAATGTGGCATCTTTTATTCCATTATCTCAAGAATAAATTATCCCTTAGACAATTTTTTTTCTGTGCACTTGGAATATTCAGAAGCCCCAAAGTTTCAACTATGGTCAGTACGGCATCTTATTTTTCGACTGAAGCATACTTTTCAATTTCCAGGATTTTTCTTGAAATTGTCACCATCTTTCTATTTCAAAGCAAATATTAATTTCATTAAATTGCTAATAAAATAAAATAAAATAAAATAAAATAAAATAAAATAAAAATGCCTGAGGTTGCCCTAGCCAGTTTGGCTCAATGGATAGAGCGTCAGCCTTCAGACTGAAGGATCTCGGGTTCAATTCCAGCCAAGGGCACATGCCTGGATTTCGGGCTCAATCCCCAGTGGGGGGCGTGCAGGGGGTAGCAGATCAATGATTCTCTCTCATCAATGATGTTTCTAGATTTCTATCCTTCTCCCTTCCTCTCTAAAATCAGTAAGAATATGTATATGTGTGTATATATATATATATATATATATATATATATATATATATATAAAAGAAGCCTGAGGTTACATTTCTGAAGCCCAAGAGGGGATTGCAGTATTGACACTTATTTTCATGGAGCCCTGCAGGTGGCACCACAAGCAAACCCTTCCTTCACCAACCTGTTCACCCCAGAATGAAAAGAAAACAAGATTTCAGCCCTCGTGATAAGGAGGAGGAGAGGATAGAGAAGCTACTGTATAGAATCATGACGTGTCGTACAGGGTTGTGCGGCTACCATAAAATGTGAGTAATGAAAATATTGATTACTGAATTGCCTATTTCCTTTGTATTAAATATGAAATGTTTTATGGGCAATATGTTTATAAATAAATATATATAATTTTAAGTTGATTCTTTTACGATGCCATAATGGCAGTCCAATCCTCATCTGTGTGTTAAATGTGTTCTTTAACAAAATTATACATAGTCACCACGGCGATGTAACCAGCCGGGGAGTCTGCCTCCATCTAATCTTTCAGAATGGTACTTCGGCAGCCCTAACACTCTGCTTAATCACTCCAATAAAAAGAGTAGATTTCTTTGTAATGCAATTTGTAAGCAATAAACATGATTGAGAATGCAGTGTTTGCTGTCGAGGACGCTTAATGCAGGGTTTTAATTCAGTGTGTAATTATTCATCCAGCGGGCACTTCTCTGTTCGCATTTCTTCCCCCTGCCCTTGAGTGGGTGAGTTCAGAGAGCCTTGAGGAAACAGGGTTTCTGGTACTTTCTGCACGCCAGAGTTTGCTGCGGAGGTTACGGAAAGAGAACTTTTTTTTTTTAATCTGCTAAAGACAGGAGGTCACATTAACTCGTAATACAGACACATAAAAATGTGATTATGGGTTCTAAACAGAACGCAGTAGGCTCCTAGTTAACACAATGAGATTTCTAGGAAGTGATGCATAAATGCTTCAGAAATGACACATTTCTCACGTTTCATTCCAATTAAATTACTGAGGCAGCTAACAGCGATGCGCACAGAGTGCGGGGGTAAAATGAGGGTTTTCTTCTAACTGGATCTCTGTGGAAGTATGTTTTTATGAGAAGCAGTTAATATCGAGCTATTATTTTTCAACGGTGCTGGAAGGGTGTCTTGAGCCTTTCTTGCGGAGCTCGCCCTAGAAGGCTCTGTTCCTTTGTTTCTCGGGGTTTGCTGAGAGGTAGAATGGCTCCTCTGGGTGCCGCCCCCACCAGGGTCTCCGGAATGAAGGGGGCCAGCCCAAAAGGGGGTCCCTCCCGTCAGTGCCCAGGGTCAGGCCCAATCGCTGCCCAGAGGCCTGCGGCTGCAGGACTCCAGATCTGCAGGACTCCAGATCCCGCGAGGGGAGCAGAGTACAAGGGGGGGGGAGTTGGGGGGCAGGAGGTGGTGAGACCTGGGACTGACACCCACCGGTGATCCGCTAACATGCGGGGTTCATCTTCCCTCCCGCCCCGCGGGGCCCCCTCGCCCCCCGCCCCCGCCCGCGCTCGGCTCAGGTCTCCAACCCGAAGCCTCAGGGCCTCGGGGCGGTGGGTTCTCGGTCCAGCATTTGTGGGGGGGGGGTCCCAGGTGGGGTGGGAGGCCTGCTTGGGTCGGGCCTGGGGGCCGCGGGGGTCGAGCCTCGCTCTAGCCGCATGGGGATTCAGGGCTGCTCCCCGGGGAAGGAGCCCAGAGGTGCAGAGGGGGTGGGGTGGGGGAGACCGTGGGTGGGGGCGGGGGACGGGGCGTCGGAAGACAAAAGGATGTGAAGCTTCAAATTCAAAAGGATGTTTTGAAAGCCTCGTCCTGGGGTTTGAAAGGCGCAGGGAGGAGGACAGCGGCGGAGCGGTCCCAATCAGAAATGCGATTTGAAGCCCTAATGAACTTGATTGCGTGAACATTTATAATCCCCCGTGGCCCTAAATGAAATCAGATATAATCAGGGGGATACGGGGAAGGGAGTGTTTACGGCCGACGCCGGGCGGCGGCGGGCCCGGGCGCTGCGGCCCCGGCGTTGATGTCGAGAATGATGGATAACGCGGGAACGGCAAATATACTATTTGTCTAATGGCTCGGCAATTAAATTCCCCTGTAAATGACCCATGCCTCATTTCATCCTAATCTATGGAATTTTGATTGAATTCGTCAGCTCTAATTGAAAAATACTGCACTTTAATGTCTGCATTGCAGTTTCGGGACGAGAGCGGTTTTAATGAGACGGTGCCCCCCTGACCCGGGACTATTTGAGACTTTTATTCGGAATTTAAAGCCAGAGAAGATTGCTCAACTAAAGCGCTGCGATTTCCTCTCCTGTGTTCGCGTCCATCTATCTCCAGGCTCGCTTTTAATAATCGCACCTGGGATCGAGGCGCCCCGGGCGCGCGAGCCTCGGGGGCACCCGGGGCCGCCCCACCCGGGAGGAGGGTGGGCGGGGCTCCGGGCGGGGCTCCGGGCGGTGCGGGGAGGGGGGAGGGGGGAGGGCAGGAGGGGGGCGCACTCTGCAGAAGGGCTCCTCGTCCCCCCCCCTGCAGCCCCTCCCCAGGGTCCCCGCAGACCGTGGCCTCCGCCTCCGCCTCTGCATCAAATCCAGGCGTGCCACCAGGAGGAGGAGGAGGCCTGGCTGCCTGCGACTGGAGCAGCCGGAGAAGGGTCGCCCCCCGACTCTCTTTTATATGCAAATGCCGAGGCGAAGCCATCCCTGATAAATTAGCTGCTTTGCTTAAGTATATTTACTAGACTGAAATGAGTTCAAGAGAAACATTTTAAGCCGTGCAAACGAGATCATCGGGCCACATTAAAACTGGAAAGGTTGGCTTCTTCCGCCCCACCAAAAAAAAAGGGGGGGGTGGGGGAGCTGAGTTGGGGGTAAAAGCGCGTCCCCTACACCAGGGACGAGGAAACGAGGCCCCGGCTGCGCGGAGGCCGGGAGTCGGGGAGGGCGGCGCGGGGCCGTTGAGCCAAAGTCGGAGCAGATCCGCTCCTCGGCTCGGAGGGGCCGATGGCGACGGCGGCCCGCAGGCGGCGCCCTAGAGCCAACGTGCTGCCTTGAGAGCGGAAGGGAAGGGAGGGGACGCGGCGGGTCGGCCCTGGGTGCTCTGCGGCAGCTCGTGTCCTGTCCCCTGGCTTCGTCCGGCACCCCCACCCCACCCCACCACCCCTGCGGTGTTCAAACGTGCGCCCCCGGTGCCCGGGTTTGGGGTCCCCGGGGGGACGGAGTTTGGAGAGAAGAGGCCAAAGATCGCAGCTGCCTGCCCCGTCCCCCAAAGAGGAATGCGCTTGAGATTTGTTTGTTTAGCACCTAAGCGGGTCTTTTATTTAAATAAAACGCTCTAAAGTGACCTAGAAACTGTTTCCCTGGAAGGCAGTGCCGTCCGCCCTCCCGGTGCTCCGCTGGGTCCGGAGAGCGAGGGCAGAGGACGGCCTCGGGGCGTCCGGACCGGAGTCTCCGCTGCGTAAAGCCGGGGCCGCGGGGCCTGGCGGGGGCGGCGCTTCGGACCCTCTTCCCGGGAGGCTCGCGCGTTCTTTAAATGCCAGACCGAGCCCCGGTCCGTGGGTGGCCCGCGGTTACCGGTTTTTAGATGCTCGAGAGTGGAGTGAGCCGAGGCTGCCTCAGACTGACACCCTCCCTGGAGCGCACGGGCCGGCGCCCCTGGCGGCCCCGCGGCCCCGGCACCTCCAGGTCCAGCTCGGCCGGCGTGCTCGCTGTGGAGCCGCCCTCCCCGGGGCTCGGTGCCGGGAGCCCCGCTGGAGTGCTGCGTGAGTTACTTCACTTCCTTGCCGTAACCCTGGACATAATATTAATTATTTGCGCCATAGGAACGTCGTCAGGCCGCTGGTGGGGGAGGGCCGGGATTCCCGGGATTCCCACCCGTTATGCTGCCGGTATAGCAGAGGCTTCGGTAAGCTCAGGGGTGCACCCGGGCCCCTCAAATGTCAGAGGGTGTCTTATCCACCCGCTTCCAGGCCCTGTGCAGGGTGAGTCAGAGTCAGGAGACCCTTGGTGGGTCTTAAGGAAAGCCAAGGTGCGTTTTCTTTTACTGTGACCAAAATCAGAGAGTATTCGCCTTGGGCAGTCTTGGAGATCGGGTGTTTTCACCCTCGTTTGTGACAAAGACTTCTCTTGTGTCCCGGACGTTTCCAATGAAAAGAAATTGGGGATCTTTTCCTTGTGCGATTGTAGGCATGAGAAAGATGGACGTCTCGGCCCCAGGAATTCCGCGATAAAGGAGTAGTCCGCAGGCCTCTGCTCCCTGGAACCGCGGAGTGCCAACAGGCTCTACGGCAGATGCCATTAGTCACTCGGCCAATAGGGGGCGCTCTGCACACCCACTTTTCAGGCTAATACTACTTAGAAAAATCAATGAGGAAGAAACATCAATCAGCTGACTCCTGCGCATCCCCTACTGGGGGTGTCCCCGCAACCAAGGTACATGCCCTTGACCAGAATCAAACCTGTGACTCTTCAGATTACAGGCCTGTGCTCTATCCACTGAGCCAAACTGGTTAGGGAAAAGCTAATACTTTTGACATTATAAAGCCTTACATAAAACTGTTTCCTGCCATTTCCTCATTAATTTATGAAAATATGAATGTGAGTTCTGTTTACAGATATGAAATAACCTCATTAGAATAGTAAAATAAAAATGTGCCACGTAAGATCTGGCTTGTATAATAAATTATCTAGGTTATTACATTTTAAAGTGTAAATTTCCAAATAAATAATGCTGTGCTGAATGAACTCACTCTGAAGGGTTGGGGGGTTAGAACGAAGTCGCCTTTAAGACATCTCTCACCTCTTTAGTTATGTGGGGTTTTCTTGTTTTGCTTGCATTGTAAGGGGGTCTGAGAGAAACATGAGAAGAAGGGATTATAGTAACCACAAGATAAGCTAGAAATATCAGAGCAAGAAGTAGATTCTGAAGTACTTATCTTCTACAAATGAATGAACAAACTAACAAGGGGACTTGGTTCAAAGGAAGGAAGGGGAAATCCCTGAGCTTAGTGGGGGTAGCATACAGGTGTCCAGTGCCCTTCACGATGAGCCGTCCTGGTCACCTTCCACTCCGTCTGAAGCTCATGCTCCTTATCATGGCAGACGTCAGGGAACAGAAGGTTTGTCCAGGCGGAGGCATGCAGGACTGCCGCTGGCTTTGGTGCATTTCCCAGGGGAGGCCAGGAAAAAGAGAACTGAGGTGCAGTGCCTGCAGGAGGCAGTCTCACTTCTGCCCTGTGTAGGGACGGACGCTGTCTTTGATGACCGCTCTGCTCCGGCCTGGTCAGAACGGCATCTGACACCCACGGGAGACCTCCTTCTGGGGTCAGCAGCAATGCCCCCCAATGGGGAGCACTCACCCCCGCGTGGCCCCCCTCAGCAGAGGTGGGAAGAGGCTACAGGAGTAACTTCCCCTTTGCAGGGCTGCTTTCAAGTTGTGAAGAATAAATACTAGGTAAGATGAACACTAGAGAGTATGAACACTCTTTCATTTAAAAAGAAGAAAGGAAAAAACTCAACACAAACACAAGGGCAACATGCCCCCGGCATAATGCTTTCACTTCTGTCCAACCCCTAAAGAGTCCCCTAAGAGGGTGAGGGGAGAGGGAACAGCATTGTGACAGTCTCTGGCCTGGACTCTTCACACTCAAATAACTCCTCTCCTCAGTCCTTCTTCTGTCAGTGTGGTCCACACCGGCTCGCGCGGGTTGGCCCCGCCATGAAAATCCTTTGGGATGTGCCTTTGCTCTCTCTCTCCTTGCCCCTGGTTCCCTCTTTCTCTAACGTTTGGGGATTTCAGGCTGCGCGGACAAGGGCAACATAATTGTTGGCAGCAAAGTCAGGCAACCTCTGTGTTTTTCCAGGTGACAAATGGAACACATCCGAAGGTCCTTCTGTCTCAAAGGCCTAGGAGGTCACCATTTTCCATCTTGTCTGCGGTCACCACCACACAGGGGACCTGAGGCAGCGAGGACAATGGAGACCTAAACACAAGGCTGTCCCTTCTCAGGCAAGGGCAGAGAGCGAGATGAGGACAGTGGCCGTGTACGATTTACCTGGGGAACCGCTTTAGGTTGTCCCAGCCTGACAGATGCAGGTGCCTCTCCACGTTTCATTTCTCACGCCTCATTAGCGGAAACCGGCTCACCCCCTGGTGGCCCATGACCTACACCGTCCCTCAGGTCAGTGAGCAAAGGAGCACCTGGGAGCTGAGGGTTCAGAGAATGTAAAGGGGGTGGGGGAGGGGGAGGGGGGGCGTCGTCCTGTGGCCAGCCCCTACCCTCTGCCCTTCTCATTGGCTCTGGTTCCTTCTCAATGGCTGACAGGCTCCTCAGACAGGAACCAAAGATCTCCACTGGGACGCCCCTGCAGTGCGGAATGGGTCCGCCCCAGCGGTTTTGGAGCCGCCGGCGCTACTGTGGGTCAGGTGCTCCTGTTTACCTTCTTAGAGGGGAGTGGCATCTACTGGCATCTTCCTTCCATGGCTGATTGATGGAATGGCTCTCTCCCTACGCCCATCAGCACACACACCTCCTGTCCTCTCCTTGGAAAAGTCTGTCCCGTGAGACAGCCCCTCGGAGCAGCTTTTTCTAGTCGTCACATCTGTCCTTGGCTGGCCATTTAGAGACATACACCTCCCCTGGCGTTCCCCAGGTGAGTTTTCCCCAGAAATCCAATCTCGCTCCCCATTTAGCCAGTGCCTCTCCCTTCTGTCTGCACCCATTACAACCCTCCCACCCCCACCCCCCACCCACACCCCCACCCCCGGCCTGTGACATCCTGTCGGCTGCCTGGTTTCTTAACTGTGACCCCAGGAAGCGCTGCTCTGCTTGGCAAGCATGTCTGGAGGAAGGAGAAGCGGGTTTAGTCAGGAGCACCTGCCGCTTTATGTGGGGTCCCCCCAGCAGCAGAGCCCTCCTGTGAGTGGCTGTCAATCCAAACACCCTCCTCTCCCTCCAGGGTGGCTTGTAAAGGGTTAAAAGGATGAACTCGGGGTAAGCCCATCCTCTTTTAAAAAGACAACGCCCTGCAGGGGGCCGCGCCCTCCAGGGGGCCGCAGATGCGCTCCCTCGGACTTCCGGGGAAGGTCCTAGAAGTCCGAGGGGCTCGGGGCCCAGGCCCTGGCCAGGCTCCTCCGGACACGCGGGGTTAGGTAGGTAGAAAGTACGCACAGCTGGGCCCGGCCGTGGGCGCTGGTCCGATGCCTCCTCCTTCGTCACCCACGGAACGGGGCTTCCAGGATTAGGCGGGCGAACCGTGCCGTCCACACGGAGGGCCCAGGCCCGGCCGCCAGGCGCGCCCCTTCACCCCTCCGTGCCCTCGGCGGGCCTCCCGGCCAGCGGTTGCGCGGCCCGGGATTAGCATATCTGTGGAGGCCCGCAAACAAAGCCTGCTGTGCGGAGAGATGAAAGTCGGGCGCCCAGTGGCCGGGGTGCGTTTGAAGTCCTCCAAAGGTGGGGGCGCGGGACCCCGAGGGGCAGATGCGAGGAGACGGAGGGAGCCGGGGAAGAAGCGCCTCCACCTCCGGCACCCCACGGCCTGGGACTGGAGGACGGGCGCAGCCTCCGGACTCTGCCAGCGCCCTGGCTCCCCCTCCACGCCTGCACCCCAGGCCTCCGGCCTCCGCCAGCTGCTCCCCCTCCCCAGGCGGGGAGTCCCGAGGCGGGCAGGCGGCTCAGTCCCCGCCCGCTGAGGACCCCCCTGGGCCGGGGCTGGGTGCTGCCGGGTGGGCGCAGGCTTCCAGGGCGAAGGCGCCCGGCGACCCAGCCCCCCCAGTGGCCACGAACTCCCTTAGGACCGTTCCCAAAGGGGACCAGGATCCCGCCTGCCTGCGCCCTCGGGATGCCTAGGACCCCGCTCCATAGCGGAGCCGGCGTGGGGTGCGGGGGAACCCGGGCTCCGAGCGCTCGCAGCGGGCGCCTGGGTGCGCCGTCGGGGTCCCGGGGGTGCCGGCGCGGTGCGGGAACCCCCCACCCCAGCCCCCCGGGGCCTCGGGGTCCCCGCTGGCCGGCGGAGCGGCTGCGGCTCCGTCCGCTCCTCCGCGCGGGGGTGGGGGGTGCGGTGGGGAGGGCAGCGCAGGTGTGAAGGGTCACGTTTCTCCGCCCCAGGCTACGGAGAAGGTTTCCCAACTCCCCCAGGAAATGAAAAGGGAAAAAAACAAAACAAAACAAAAAACAAAACCCCTCCTCTTCATGCTTCAGGTTGGCGGATTTGTTTCTGCTATTGGAGGTGGGGGGGGGGGGGGACGGAAAGCAAAACTTTCTACATAAGAATGCGGCCGCACACAGTCCCGCACAGCGTCCCTTCTTCGGGGCGCTTTTAGAAAAAAAAAAAAAAGCCCTGCCCCGCCTTCTGCGCGGTCAAGGAGCGGAATAATGAAGCAAAGACTTTTATTTTATAAACCACTTGATCTTTGCTTGGGAAACTCCATTAATTGAATGGGTTTGCCTTTTTTTGCCAGTCCCCTTTATCATTATTTATGGGCTTTAAATTGTTTAAAGTCCCCTTGACGTTCAATTTACAAGTTTGGGGACTTTTTTTGTTCTGCCTTTTGTCCTGGAGAAAGACATCGTGTTGGAAGCGCTTTGAAAAGTCAAACATGAGAGGTTGGCAATGAAAGGGAAGCGGGCGAGATCCCTTTTAATTCCGTCCTGTTGGTGAATGGCTCTTTTACATAATTGCAGGAGCTATTTCAAAGCCAGCCAAGGGCTGACTTCACTTAGAACCACATGGAGTCTATTTTGGGCTTTCAGATTAAAAAAAAAAAAAAAAAGCTGAATAAAATAGTTTAAAAAATGAGGCTTCAGTGCTTTCTGCTACTTGCAAATTGGTGTGTCTGATGGGGGATTTTACACAAGCACCCCTTTGTGAGTGCGTCTTGGGCTTGGGGGGGGAGACTGTTCTGGGTTAGCTGGGTGTGAATCCCAATTGCCCTTCCATAAATAAAACCCATCCCAAGCTATTTCCCAGCTATTGCCAGCAGCAAGAGCCGAGGCAATGACCGAATGATCGGGCCACTCAAAGTCCCTATAAATAAAAACAACGCGGTTACCCAAGAAACCAGCCTGTAGCCGAGGGCTGCGCGGCGGGCGGGCGGGCGAGAGCGCGCGCGCCGGCCCCATAGGCCCACGGGTTGTGCCGCACCCCCCGAGACCCAAACCCGGGGCTCCCACGCCCGCCCCCTCTCCACTCCCACCCGCGACCTCGCTCCTGGCGGTAGCCCGGAAGCGCGCGGTTCGCGGGGCTCCCTCCTGCGAGCTGGCCTCGGCAGGCCCACGCGGGTTTTGCCGCGTGGATGCTCATTTACGCGTTGCGGCCGGTACTCCATTCGGCCTGCATACACCTGCCGGCCGCCGCAGACTGGGACAGCCCCCAAAGCGTGGAGACAACTTAATTACCAGCCCTTTTACTGACGTCTGAGGTTTCAAGTGGCTTAAAACGATCCTGACACCGGCCCGGCCGGCACCCGGCCAAGGAAAGTGCCCAGGGGCTGGGCCAACTTCAACCCGGAGGAAAGTTCCCTGGGAAAAAAGTTCCCGGAAGTTTAACCGGACTTGGGGGACCCAGATCTCTCGCGACGGTGCGGTGCGTCCTTTATCCTTCCCAACCCGCAGGGAGGAGAGAGGCCTCTGGGAGCCAAGTTTGCAGAGAGGAGCGCTGGGTGGTTTTCCCGCGCGCAGCCGGGGCCCCAGCTGATGCGCCCAGGGCTCCGCAGTCGCAGGCGGTGGCAAGCTGAGCAGGAAGGAATCAGAAGGCTAGCTAAGCCATGGATGTACCTGTCGCTGCTGCCCATATATCTCTCCTCCGAGGAGCGGAGGAAAACAACGCTGAAGGCTTTTATGATCCGCCGTCCCCCGCGCTCCAAACGCCGCCGCTGTGCAGGTAGCTGGGATGCCCCGAATGACGCCTGTTAATCACTGCGAAACACAAGGATCCTTTTATGGCACCGAGCAGTCGTTTTCAAAGCAGTTAAGCATTACACGAGAAAATATTACTGCATTGCATTCGAGGAAAAAAAAAGCACACTAGTAAATAAAATTCATATTGATGAGAATTCTCTGAACTCACTAATAAAAGAAGATGAGTATTGTAACCCCTGCAGTCAATACCTTGCATGGCAATTTATGGGTGCCAATAACGGGCCATCAAATTATTTCAAAGTGTAGCTGTAACTCGACGGACCTAAATCTTCTCGCTCAACTTTAAATGTAGAATTGTCATCAAAAATAATCAAAGGGATTCCTGGCTTTAAGAGGGTAATCAGGTGGTGGGAGCCCCTAGAACACTATTTTCCCCACGAAACAGCAAAGTGGATGGCAGACTGGCTGGGGGAGATGAGTAACAGCCTGCAGGGGCGTGAGGCAGCAGGCAGGGAAGGGCCCGGCTGTAGCCGTGTAAATCGAGCCCGGAGTCGAGGGGGTTTCCCTAGTATTGAAAAAACAAGTTTACCAGACCCGGACCTCGGTGACTGTAACTGTCTCATCAGGAGAGGGAATATTTATTATGCTCATAAAGAAATCAGCCTTTTGCTCTCGGCTTCAGGTTTTTTTTTTCCTCTCTCTCTCTCTCTCTCTCTCTCTTTTCCTTTTCTTCTTTTGTAGGAGTGGGGAAAGACGGGTAGAGCTTAGAGACCCCACAGATATCTCCATTCCGGCGGATCCTCGCAGGAATTCATTTCCCCCACACTGCCTCGGCCACCTCAGGGTCTGGGCTTCCAGCGAGTGGAGGCAGCACAGGCAGCGTCCTAATGAATTCTTTTCAAACCTCCTGCTGCCGGAGCCATCCATTACTGCGGCCTGGAGTGGGGAACCGCGCTCCAGACGTCTTTGTCCGGGTGGTGGTGGTGGTGGTGGTGGTGGGTGTGTGTGTGTGTGGGGGGGGTGTCTCGAGGAGGGCGGCTGGCGGCTGGGCCAGGGAGTCTTCCTAGCACCCTCCAGGACCCTTTGGATGGGCAGGGGGTGCCCAGCCAGACTCGGTGGATGAGGAGGTGATTTGGGATTAAGACATCCATCCCCCAGGGGCCTTGGGGTGAGAGCTCTAAAGAAAGGAAGAGAAAGAAGAGCTTCAAAGAATCGGGTCGATAAATTCATAAAGATCGATTTATCTTTATCTCCCAATTAAACGTGCTTGTAAGTGATACATAACACACGTCCAACACCCACCACGGGCCAACTCCCCGACCACTAGCCCCTCCGCGTGACCTGATTTTTAATGACCGGTGTAACAATGCCCTCCGCTCCTCTCCTCCAGCGCCGGTACTTGGACGTCTAGCCCCGGGAAGTTGGAGCCCGGGCCCCCGGAGGCGCGCGGAAGCTCCCGCGCGCTGGCGCGCTTTGCATGGTCCGCGCTAAAGAGGAAATGATTCCATTTTTTTAAAAACGGAACATGAAAGCTGAAAGTTTTGGTTTTATCTCTGAAGAAAGGGATGTAAACATTCCCAGTCCCGTGTCCTCCCCGCCAACTCTCTTACTCCCAAATGCTGGGGTTTTACCATGATCGAGGCGAGAGAGACTTCTGGAGGGAGTCGGCTCCATTCCGCAAGGAGGCAAAGCGGAGCCGCGCGCCCTCGAGTCCTCGCACTGGAAACCGGGCGGCGGCGCCCGGGTGAGCGCAGCTCCCTCCGTTCTCAACGTGCTTAATTAGCGCCTATTTACAAAACGGAGCTTTTATTTGAGCAAACATCATAAAGCTTTCATCAGGATAATCTCCCGTTATACGATCGCGAGGCACAGTAACTCCCCCTTCCTCCCCCAGGATGGAGGCGATGAAGGACTCGCTTTATTATCATAATTATCGTGGCTGCTATTTGGGTGCGCACAGGCCAAGTGTGTAAATAGGTGCGATGATTAAGAATGTCATGAAAAATGAGAAGGATCGCTCACGGGAGGACCCAGCTCGGGATGGGGCAACCGGCAGCCTTCCCGCCCCGGCGGGAGTGCAGGCGTGGGGGCGCAAGGAGCAGCCCCCAGGGTTCCCCAAGGCAGGCTGAGGCTGGCAGCGCCCCAGGGGCAGATCTGAAGCAGCAGGACCATGCCCCCAGCTCCAGGAACCTCGCCGGGACCCCCTAGTGCAGCAGCAGCAGCAGCAGCACCCAGAGCTAGCGAGAGCCGAGAGCAGGTTTGTTCCAATGCAGCTATATAAAAATAAAAAATAAAAACGCCCTCGTCTTAGCCTTGTCGGACCCTTGTCCCGGAAGCTGCCCTTGAAGGCGGCCTTGACCAGGCTGCCGGGCCGCGGGATTCGAGCCTTGGGGGTGCCAACCGCCCCTTTCAAGTTTGCGCGGAGCGACAGGCTCGGGCTCTCGGGCCCAGGCACTCCGCCGGTGGTGCCTGCAGCCCGCTGGCTGCCAGCCTGGGTGGAAGGGGCGGGGCCAGGCCTTCCCACGCCCCTCCTGGCGCAGCCAATGGGCGGCGGCGCTGGGCCCCACGTGACGCGAGCCCGGCTGGGCAGCAGGCAAAATGTGAATGAGAAAGAGGAGCGCGATTTAAAGGTGCTGGCGGCGCCCGCGGAAGGCAAGTGCGCCAGCTTCGCGCGGGAGGCCACGGGCGGCGGGACCGACGGACGGACTCACCGACGGCTGTGAGCCGGGGCACGGGGCGGCGGTCGCGGCGCGCGCGGGCTGCGACGGGCGAGCGGCGGCGGCGGCGGCAGCGGCTCCAGCGAGCCCGCGGGGCCCGGCCGCTCGCTCTCTTGGCTCCGGGGCGCACCAGCTCAGCCCCGCGCTCCAGCCGTACCCGCTGGGCATGCAGCGGGCCCGGGACTGAGGGGCGGCGGCGTCTGCCCTCCGGACACCGCCCCCGCCGCCCGGCCGAGCGAGCTCCAGGGGCCCGGCGGGCTTCCCGGCGGCGGCGCGGCGCAGGGACCTTTCGCCTCCCGCCGGCCGGTCTCTCCCGAGCGCGTCTATGAGCGCAACGTTCCCGCCGTCGCTGATGATGATGCAGCGCCCGCTGGGGAGCAGTACCGCCTTCAGCATAGACTCGCTGATCGGCAGCCCGCCGCAGCCCAGCCCCGGCCACTTCGTCTACACCGGCTACCCCATGTTCATGCCCTACCGGCCGGTGGTGCTGCCGCCGCCGCCGCCGCCGCCGCCCGCGCTCCCGCAGGCCGCGCTGCAGCCCGCGCTGCCGCCCGCGCACCCTCACCACCAGATCCCCAGCCTGCCCACCGGCTTCTGCTCCAGCTTGGCGCAGGGCATGGCGCTCACCTCCACGCTCATGGCCACGCTGCCCGGCGGCTTCTCCGCGTCTCCCCAGCACCAGGAGGCGGCGGCGGCGGCGGCGGCGGCCGCCCGCAAGTTCGCCCCGCAGCCCCTGCCGGGCGGCGGCAACTTCGACAAGGCGGAGGCGCTGCAGGCCGACGCCGAGGACGGCAAAGGCTTCCTGGCCAAGGAGGGCTCCCTGCTCGCCTTCTCGGCGGCCGAGGCGGTGCAGGCGTCTCTGGGTAGGTCGGCGGCGGCGGCGGCGGCGGCGCGCGCGACCCCGGGCGCGGGGGGCGGGAGGAGGCGGGGGCGAGCCCGCTCCGGCTCCCCGCCGGGGCCCGAGGGTCGAGGCCGAGCCCCCGCCCTAGCTGCCCCCAGCCAAGAGCGGGAAGACGCGGCCCAGCGGAGCCGCAGGGACTCGGGGTCGGGGAAGGGAGGCATTTGAGAGCCACGCGCCGAGCATGGTCTCCTAACTGGGGGGTTGGTGGTGGCATTTAGCTCCCCTGGACCAGCTGCTATACAGGGCGGCGTGTCTGTCTGGCGCTGAGTTTGACGAAGTCTCTCTCGCCCACATCACCCTCCACTCCGCCCCTGCGTGAGTCTCCCCGTTTAGGTTTCAGTAAGGGCAGTCGGCTTGGCTCCGAGTCTCAACAGTGCTTGTGCCTAGGGGCGCGCAAATCTACTGAACCCTTTCCGCAGGCTGGCTGTTTGCCTCGGACAATTGGGTTCCTGGGAGGCTCTGCAGCCGCCTGTGTGTATTGGGGTGCCTGGTGGGGACTCCCCTTGGGCTACCAAACTTCCCTTTGACTAGCATTGTGTCTCCCCAAAATGCTTGGCGTGGGAGCTACGCCTCCCTAAGCGCCCGCCCGGGCTTCCACAAAATTGAAGTTCACAAAATTTTCACTGGGGTGGTGGGATCCCGAGCTTCCCTTCAGCCCTCACCCAGCCCACCACGGGGGACAAAGAGGAAGCTCTCTTGGGCCTCACTACCAGGCCTTAAGCTGCCGGAGGCCGGCCGGCTGCTGCCGAGGAGGCACGCTGGCCCTGAGTCCCTTGCTTGTGCGTCTCCGCCTCTCTTTTGAGCTTTCTCACGCCTTCCCCCCGACCCCCCACCTCCCGGCAAAGGCCAGGAAATCACAACGTGTGACTGTCATTTGCTAAGGGGGGGAAATGCCCGAGTGCCGGTGGGAAGGGGGAAAGGAAGGCCGGTGGTGTGCGAAATGTAATAAAACCCCGTTTGGTTTTTGCTTTCAGCCGGGGCTGTGCGAGGGCAAGGGAAAGACGAGTCAAAGGTGGAAGACGACCCGAAGGGCAAGGAGGAGAGTTTCTCGCTGGAGAGCGATCTGGACTACAGCTCGGATGACAATCTGCCTGGCCAGGCGGCCCACAAGGAGGAAGACCCGGGCCACGCGCTGGAGGAGCCCCCGCCGAGCGGCGGCGCCTCGGGCAGCACCACGTCCACCGGCAAGAACCGGCGGCGGCGGACTGCCTTCACCAGCGAGCAGCTGCTGGAGCTGGAGAAGGAGTTCCACTGCAAAAAGTACCTGTCGCTGACCGAGCGCTCGCAGATCGCCCACGCCCTCAAACTCAGCGAGGTGCAGGTGAAAATCTGGTTCCAGAACCGCAGGGCCAAGTGGAAACGCGTGAAGGCCGGCAATGCCAACTCCAAGACGGGGGAGCCCTCCCGGAACCCCAAGATTGTGGTCCCCATCCCCGTCCACGTCAGCAGGTTCGCCATCAGAAGTCAGCATCAGCAGCTGGAGCAGGCCCGGCCCTAAGCACCCCAGGCCCGGCGCTGGAGGGAACCCCAGAGTGGCCTGTGCCTCGAGGCAAGCACCCAAACTGTGGACATCCCAAGTAAAGCGAGAGCCAGTTCCGTTGCACAGGCTTCCAAGACTGCTTTCGAAGGGGCGACAGCTACCGCTGAAGACATGCTAAATATTTATTATACTACCCTGCTTTGTACATAGATATCTATATGGACTGGATCTCAGCTGCAGTATTTTGAGAGTTATATAGGACCAAAGCACCCAGTAATATTCTCCACTCACATTCCAGAAGAAAACAAAAACCTCTGCTGTAATCCACCACCACCCATAGCAGCCACCTACCTGTCCCTACTTTTCCAAAGGTAAACATGACATGCAAGAACACACACACCGGGGTTGGCACTGATTTTTGTTTCTGTTCTGGCTTTTTTTTTTTTTTTTCGTTGACCGAGAAGCAGGCATTTGGGGGCAGTCTGGGAATTTGCTTTGGTTTGGTTTTGCCTGGCTTTCTTTCCCGGGGTCGCCTAGCCTACCTGAGCCACATCTGTCTGTCTCCGTTGTGTTTAATTTATTTCAGTGTAGCTTCTTTTCTTCTAAGTTATGCCATTTAAACAACCTCAGTCTTGTGAATAATAAAAAGGAAAGAGAGAGATGGGGCGGGGACAAAAGGCCAGTGCCTGGGTCTCTTGCGTGTGTCCAGATTTGATTGGGGTTTGGGGGACGGGGGGTCACCCACAGCGTGTGGCTGGCAGCTGGCCTGGGACCAGGACGGACAAACGTCCCCTGGCCAGTTCTGACTGGCTGGAAGTGAGCCACACGCGGTGCCTTACCGGGTTTTCAGTTGGAGCAAGCGCTCCAATTGGGCAGTACATTCAAGAAAACCAAAAATCTAACAACACACCTCCCCTCCCCCTGTTTGCACCTAGGAGGCTGGCAGACTTGGGCCGGAGGAGGAGGTGGGTGGCATGAGGAGGGGGAGCGAGTGACTGGGGGTACTGGGAGCTTTGCACAAACCCCTGATGTTCTAAGTCGATTCTATCCAGGGAGGAAACGGGTTTCCTTGCAAAGATCCCCGACCCGAAAAGAAGCGGCCGTGTTCATTCGCCCGACAGGGCCCAGCGCCCGTAAATCAGTTATCTGCCCGGCCGGCCGGAGCAGAAACCGTGCCGGCGGTGCAGATCTTGCGGGAGGCGCTCGGCTCGCAGGAGGAGGCGGAGGCGGGCTTCGAGCGCCCGCGGGCCGGCACCTCCCTCTCCGGGCGGGTCCGAGGGGGCGGGACCCGACCACCGCCCCACCCCGAGGGCGCCGGGGCCGACCCGCGGCCCAAAGGGGGAAGGAGAGGGGAGCGCGCGGGCTGGTTGGGGCCGGTCCGTGGGGGCTACCTAAGAGCCGGCGGCCAGCAGGGCCGGGAGGAGCGTGCCTGCACCCCCAGTCCCACCCCGGCCGCCCCGGGGCCCGCGCTGCGGGCTCTTTTCCGGCCCCGGGAGCGCCCCACCAGTTCCGAGCGTCCGGGCGCCTAAGACCGGGGCGCGGTGACCCCAGGCCGGGGAGCGGTGAGCGCGGCGTCTCCAAACCCGCAGCCCCGAGGGAAGAGGCGCCTCCGGAACGGAGGCCGGAGAGGGTTTCAACAGCGGAGCCGCAAACACACACCGAGGCCCTCGGCTCAAGAAGGGGAAACGCGTCGCCGTGGGTCAACACCAACACTGACTTCATTTATGCTGCTTACAACACGCCCTCTCCCCGCGGCGGCGGGGCATGGCACCGGGCTCCCCCCGAATTGACGGTGCAAAGAGAAGGCCGGGCGCAACCTTGTCTCCGGCTCCCACTGCGTTTCCAAGATTCCCCGTGCGGTGAATGGCTCAGGCTTGGGTTTAGAGCATGTAAAATGGACTGGCCGATCCTGGGGGGGCGGGAGGAGGGTGCAGAGAGCCACAAGGACTCCTTGTTGTCCCCCCCACCCAGCTCCCTGAGGCCGGCAGATGGTCATTTCCTGCCCTGGGGCGAGATTGGCGATGCCTGGTCCCGGAGCACACCCGCATAGCATAGCCGGTTGGCGTCCTCCGATCGGTCACATACCAGGCCTCCACTGGCCTTACCGCTGGAGGGGGAGACACCAGCCTCACTGAAACCCCCTCAACCCCCACCCTACCCCCCCACCCTGGGCCAGCCAGTCCCAGGCCGGATATGCACCCCCAGCCGAACTGTGCATGTGGCCCAGAGTTCCCACCATAGGACCTGGGGAGCTGCACCCTCCCTGATGGGCCTGCCTGTTAAGAGCAAGGCGCTCCCACAGATCCCGGGGTGCCCCCATATGCACTGCTGCCCTGGCAGGTGTAGCCCCTTCCCCCCTCCAAAAGTCCTGGCCGGGGTGAGAGGCCCAAGGCTATACACCTCTGAGGGGGAGTGAAGCTCCCTCGGAATTGGGGGGGGTTCCCTTCAGGGGGCCCGGCGCTCACCCCCTCCCCCAGCTGCATGGTCCTTGTTGCCCTTTGAAAGCAGGTGGAGCAGAGGGCCCGGGGCTCCCCGCCCCCCTGCCCTCCCCCCACACGGCCCTCCTCCCAAATCCATGACCCCTGGGGTGCCCTGGTGAGCCCCCGGCGAGGAGGCCAGGCCGAGAGACAGGCCAAGGGGAGGAAGATAAACAAGCGGCACTTGATGGCCGCTGTCATCATGGCCGTCATCATGGCTTTCATTTGGCTGCCTAATGAGTCACATCACAGGCAGAGAGAAAAATTGTCAATCGCCCGGGCCCTAATGAATTTTTTTGCAAATTGTAATCAAGCCAGGCCGTCTCAGCTGGCTGATTAATGAGACCCACGGGGCTCGGCCAGCACCTCAGCTTTTTATTCCACCCCGTCCTCCCCGCACTAAATTAACAGCAACTTGTCTGAGCTTCAAATTAACTCCCAATGATTAATTCTGATGGGGGGGCCTGAAGAATAGCGTGTTCTAATAGGCTCTGGCCCGAGATGCTGCTGGAAATTAATACACTTCCCCTTTGGCTGCCGGCTTTAATCCAAGGTTGGGTTTTGACATCACTATATTTGTTGTTACAATAAATTCCACTTACATCTGCAGATCAAATAATTACGCTTGGGCAGGCCATGGACCTGGGGACCCCGCTCCCACCGTGCACGGGGGACCCTCTGGGCTGCTCCCACCCGTGTTTACCAATCCAAACAGGGTTCGAGCACCTCCCCCCTCCCGTAATGTGCCCCCCCCCCACCTCTGCCAGGAACAGCTACTTGATCAGGCAACCCCCCTGCCCTACTTCCCTGGGGAGCCAGGCACACCCGCCCCCTCCACCCCCCTACCCCCCACCCCCTCACCATCGACCCCATCCAGAGGAAGAGGGCACTTTGAAAACCAGCAGCCACATCTCCACGTTCCCCAGCAGGGCCCTCATTCCCTTGGTCTGAGGTGACAAGCAACCTCCTCCCCCAGCTCCGAGGAGGCCGGGAGTGCCCCTTGGAGTGGGTGGCCCGGGCCACCAGTGCCTGGACCCTCACCAACCCCAATCACGGCTGGAGTTTTGGAGACCCGGTGCATTTTTCTGCCTCCGACTTTCGCCTCCTAGTCTTCAGCCCCGCGGGAGGATCTTCCTCGGGGCCTTTTCAGCTACACGGAGTGGGTGGGGGCCCTCCCCACCGTGTTTACCTCGGAGGACCATGGGATTGGAATCTGGTTGCGAGCAGGCTGCGGGCTGCCCCACTCCCATGTGTGGCTGACATGAGCACCTGCATACCACGATGCCCTTTCTGGCCGGGTCAGTGCCCCCCTCCGTCCTGCGTCTGTGTGTTCTGGCCTAATTAGCTCAGTCATTTCAGCGGTGCGGGGCAGGCCTGGCCGAGGGGCTGGGCGGCGGCTGCCCCCTCCAGCCCCGGACAGTCCCAAGCAAAGCGGCACCAGCCCCGCTGGCAGGGGATTCCGGGGGTGCAGGAAGCCAGAAGGGACACTGTGTCGGCCTCGGACCTGGTCAGCACCTGGTTCTGGCCGTGGGGTCTTCCCAGACTCATCAGCATCCTCTCTTCTCACCTGTGGGAGACTTGGGTGTTCCCGTGGCCAGCAGCATGGCCTCCGTGGGAAGAGGGCTCCTATGCGTGCGCCCCCATGTCTGTCCCCGGAGGCCCCGGGCCTGCTTTCACCCTCTGATGTGCCCGGGCCTCCTTCCCCCAAGCTTGGCGCTGGGGCCCGGGGATTTAGGGGGGAACCTCGGTCCCCAGGAAGGGAGGTGCCATCCATCTTCATTTCGGGCCCTTATGGTGCAAACTGGAGAAATATGATCTTTGTAACTGCACTTGAATGCAAATCACACCGTCTGAGTAATAAAGCACCTGAAACCCTGACACACAAAAGCAACACCATATGTATGAAGACAACCTGCATACATTATGAATTACATCATAAAAAATGATTGCCTACTTGAGCAGCTCAGAAGTAGCTTTGGGGAAAGGTCAGGGTGTGCGTTCACCTCCGTGGATCTGGGGCCGGGAAAAGTGGGCCGAGTGTCTGAGGCGCCGCGGCCCCCCCGAGTGGTAGCGTGGGCGTCTGCCGGCGCCGATGGTTGGGTGCTGGCTGGTCTCAGGCTGCTGCCGTCAGGTCCCAATCCGGGGACTGGGGTCCTCCGACCCCAGATCAGGAGAGGAGCCCTGGACGCCGGCTCTCCCGTCAGCGTGAGCCACTGCGAAGCTGCTCAGACCTCCAGCGCGTACAGCGGCCCTGGGAGAGCATCCCTTCTCAGGGAGCCGCTGTTGTGGGCAGGGTCTGCGTGGAGGTGGGCGTGTGAGTGTGTGAGGAGCGTGCTGGTATGCGTGCCCTTCCCCTCTTGCTGGGCCCACTTTCTCTGCTTTCCTAGACGCCACATACCCAAGGTCCCACCCCCCGGAGGAGCCGGAAAACGCTGTCCCCAGGCGCCCAGCAGAGGGGAGTGCCCCCGGTGCACTCGAATCTGCACCTGTGGGCTTCCTGGACCCTGGCACTGCACCTCCCCCGACAGGAAGCCCATCCCCAGCCCAGGGCAAGTGCCTCTGAGCTCTACCCCATTCCTGTCCCCCGCGAGGGGCCCCCACACTGCACTCCTTAGACCACACCCTCCTGTTTGGCCTCTGAACTCTTCCACACACCCCAACCTCCACACCCTTCTGGTCTCTGGGTGACCCCTCTGCAGTTCATGTCACACACACACCCCTTCCCCACCTGGCGTCTGAGCTCTCCGGGGGTCTGGACCAGTCCGCACCCTGCAGTCCACCACCAACACCCCCGCCTCCCCCACGAGGGATGCCCCCAACACTCTGGGTCCCTTCCTACCGCCCTTCTGAGTCCCGCCTTCGTGCTCTGCCTGGAACAGGCCCTGATACACCCCCCCCCCCAAGCCTGGCTAGGGGGAGGAAACTGAGGCCGGGCCATCTAACGGAGCGACCCCCAGACCAGACCACGCCTGCCCGAACCACGGTGGGCTGCGTGGGCCTCGATGGAGCAGGGAAGAGGTCGGGCAGCACCGGGTCCCTCAGCTTGAGGGAGGCAGGGGGCCGTCCAGGGGCTGCCCACCCCTGGGGGTTCCTGCCCCGCATGACCTTGCCGAGGTGACGCCCCTGGGCCCTGAACATGAAATGGGGGCCCCATCCAAAGGCACGCCCACAGGCAGAGAGCTGTCCAGGGTCCAAGCTAAAGCCTTGGAGGGGGACACCACGCTGGCCGCGCACCCGCCCCCCCAACTTTTCATCTCTTTACCTCCACCCCCCCAACTTTTCATCTCTTTATCTCCACCCTCCATCCCCCCTCCCAGCCCCACTAGGTCTCTCTCGTCTTTGTCATGCCAGCCCCTCTCTGGTGTGGCCGCGCGCCTTCTTAAAGACCAGCCCCCCAGCCCAGGCTCCGCGGCTGCCCGAATGACAAAGGCCGAAATGGGATTACACAGACCTGATCCTATTAAGCCTGCCCCCTGCCCGGCTCGGCTGGCTCAGATCCCTCACCCCCCACCCTCGCCCCCTCTCCGCCCCCAGCCCGACCTCCGCCGAGGCACCTGATCCAGCCCGGCCTCCGCGGGGACTCGGCGGGGAGCGCAGCCCGAGGAGTTTGGAAGTGGCCGCCGGACCCCAGGGAGGGGACGCAGCCCAGCCCCGGCTCTGAATGACAAAAGCCGAGTGGAGGCACTGACTCCCCTCCGGACCGCACGGGGCCCCCTGCAGGCAGGGGTGGGTGCAGCCGGGCTGTCCGGAAGCACAGCGGGTGGGTCTGTGGGGAACTTTCAGGTCGCTTCTCCCACCCCGGCAGCCAGGGAGCGGGGGCCTCAGGTGCAAATAGAACCAGGAAAGGCCAACCCTGTGCCACTCCCATCCCACAGCCTCCGGGGAGGTGAGGAGGAGGCCCCCTCTGCAGCCAGATCTGGGGGAGAGGCCTTGGGAAGGAGGCCTGGATCACCCCAACTCCACAAGGCCAGGGGCACCCCCTCCAGCCCCAGGGGCCAGGGGCCTGTTGGGTAAGGGAGGGGAGGCGGGGCTGCGTTGGGAAAGGGATGGGGAGGCAGAACTTTGGATGCTCTTGCGGGCGGCTGTGGGGCGGTGGGGTGGGGCCTGGGGAGGCTCGGCCCCGTTTCAAGTTTCCCTTTATTCTTCTCGTCGGAGCAGAGCCCACGTCGTTATTTGAAACCGGACAGGCCCTGCGGGAGCGAGCACTGGAGGGGCGTCAGAGCCCAGTGACCGACCTGGACCAAACCAGTTCCCCCGTCTGACCCCTTGGTTCTTCCCCCGGTTGCCTGGCACAGGGGTCCAAGCTTCTCGACATCCTGGTTTCTGGGAGGTCGGTGAAGTAACACAGATGAATGCATGATAATGCCAAGCCACGGTGGCGGCTCACTTAGGGCTATGGACTCAGACCACCTGGCTTCCCATCTTCGGACAGTTAACTCTCCAGCCTCAGTTTCACCGTCAGCACCGAGGGAGGAGATGGGGGGGGGGGCGGGGGAGGTAATCAAAGCTGCCTCAGGCTCACTCACTCAGCAGACAGGCCCGCGTCCTGCTCCCATGCTCCTTGCCCTCAAGGAGCCCCAAGTCCACGGGCAGAGGCAGTCATGTGGGCTGGTGACCACTGTGCCAAGAGATGCCCTCACCTCTCCAGCCCACGAGGACCACCTCAACCCGGTGCCCCCATAAAACTAAGTGGCCTCCATATCCACACGTGCTGCGTGTTGGGACGTGCAGGGATGTCTCAGACCCAGAGTCCGGGTCCCTGGGGAGGCCGGGGTAGAGGCAGGCATGTGCTCTGGCACCGGCAGCTGGGAAGTTCTCAGTAACTGTGAGTCCTGAGTAAGGACAGCGTCTCCTTCCACAAAGGCCTTCCTCATTCCCAGTATCTCCATGATTCCTCCTCCGCACAGACGCCGCCTCCTTCCACGGGCGCCCGGTGGGGTAATGCAGAAGGTGGCAGGAGCCTGTGCCTGTTTGGACTGAGACAGGCATTTCCCCTGTGCGTGGCCACACTCCTTAGTCGAAGAATCTCTGAGCTGGGCACATCCGCCAGGCTAACCGGTCACTGTGCCCCCGGAACCCAGAACCCGAGCTTCCTGTGACCACATAGGACAGCTGTGTTGCCAAAACAGTCATTTAACACACATGTATGTGGGCTTGTGTCATTTAACATACGTGTGTGTGATGATCACTTTTAAGAATACTGATAATTTAAAAAATGTTTATCAATCGTGTCAAAGTGGATTTCCATTTTTCCGTGACCACGGTTGGAATCTCCCCCTGATAATTTTCATAGTTTAGCATTTTTGAAAGCTATAAATTGCCAGAAAAGAAGGATAATCGCCCATCTTTAAAGAGAGACTGTTAATTTGGGGTTTATAAAGAACTCTCCTTAATGAATGATAGTGAAGACAGATTCATCTTCGGCCTCGTTTTGCAGTCACATTTGTAGTCAGGAGTTTTCATTCTCTCTCATTCACTGGCTCATTCACTCTCTCTCTCCAGAGGCAGTTTCTCAGCAAAGTGGAGGCCACGGGACGAGGTGGGGGGACAGTAGCGATGCCCCGATCCCCGAGTGCACCTCCAGAGGCTGCCTCCCCTTACCCCAGGGCCCCTAATACAGCGCCCCCCCCTCACCCCCTGGCTGCTTGGCATTGGGGCAGGACAGTTCTTTGTGATGTGGGACTGTGCCCTGAATGCCAGAGCTATGACCCGGGCATGTGTCAGCCACAGTGTCCTCAAGGAGGGCGTCCTCAGTTGTGAACACTTCGCTGCCACCGTGCTAGGCAGGGGGGACCCACCAGGCACCTGGGTGCAGGACACACCCTTGGGGTTCAGCGCTGAGGGGGAAGGCCGCTGGCTCCAGTGTGGGAGGTCATGTGCCCTGAGGCGCAGGGCAAGGCCGTGGCCCCAGCCAGCGTGGGCGAGTGGGTGCCCAGGGCAGAGGAGCCTGGTGGAGGCCCTGAGGTGAGCAGCCTGGTTCCTCCGTTCAGATGTCCTCTAGCCCCAGAGTTCCTGTCCCAGGTAAGCCTCATCCTCTCTGGAAGCGGGGAGGAGCCATCTCACCCCCTCGAGCTCAGAGGTCACAGCCAGCTGCGGCTGGGCAGCCGCCGTGGAATCACAGCGCCGTGGGCTCTGGGGCGTTGAGCTGAGGATGGATGCAGGGGAATCCCACCTTGTGGGAGTTCTCTCTTTCTTCCCAAGGCACCTCTCTCTCTGCAGAGGTTGCGCAGTACTAGTAAGTACTTAATCGGTTCAACAGCCCACTCTCTTGGGCGCAGGGCCCAAAATGCCCTCCAGTGTGTTTTGGGGGTGGTCTTCTCTGGCGACCCAGAGCTCTTGAGGGGTTGTGCTGACCTCAGCCTCCACCTGGCCACTTGGGCCTTTGGAATGCTCTCTTAAAATCCTATAGAATAAAGAGGTAATGTACAAATTGACTAAAACTCCAACACATAAGATGGCTGCCCCCATGTGGTCAAAGATGGCTGCCACAAGATGGCCAGCAGGGGATGGCAGTTAGGAGGGACCAGGCCTGAAAGGGAGGGCAGTTGGGAGCGATCAGGCCTGCAGGGGAGGGCAGTTAGGGGTGACCGGGTCACAGAGGAGGGTAGTGGGGGGGGGGGGGACCAGGCTGGCAGGGGAGAGCAGTTAGGGGCAACTAGGCCAGCAGGGGAGGGCAGTTGGGGCGGGGGTGGGGGGGACCCAGACCTACAGGGGAGGGCAGTTAGGGGGGACCAGGTCTGCAGGGGAGGGCAGTTGGGGGCAACCAGGCCAGTAGGGGAAGACAGTTGGGGGCAACCAGGCCGGCAGGGGAGAGCAGTTGGGGTGGGGGTGGGGGGGACCCAGACCTACAGGGGAGGGCAGTTAGGGGGGACAAGGCTTGCAGGGGAGGGCAGTTGAGGGTGACCAGGCCTGCAGGGGAGAGCAGTTGGGGGCAACCAGGCCAGTAGGGGAAGACAGTTGGGGGCAACCAGGCCAGTAGGGGAAGACAGTTGGGGGCAACCAGGCCGGCAGGGGAGAGCAGTTAGGGGCAACTAGGCCAGCAGGGGAGGGCAGGTGGGGGGGAGACCCAGGCCTGCAGGGGAGGGTAATTAGGGGCAACTAGGCCAGCAGGAGAGGGCAGTTAGGATTTGATCAGGCTGGCAGTTGTGTGGTTGGAGGGTGATCAGGCTGGTAGGCAGAAGCGGTTAGGGGCAATCAGGCAGGCAGGCAGGCGGGAGCCAGCAGTCCTGGATTGTGAGATCGGGCCTAAATGGGTAGTTGGACATCCCTCGAGGGGTCCCAGATTAGAGAGGGTGCAGGCTGGGCTGAGGGACAATCCCTGCCTCCCTCCCCATTGCATGAATTTCATGCACCAGGCCTCTAGTGAATAATAAGAGTAAATAGTAATAATAATAATAATAGTCTTCCACCCTATGAATTTCCAGCCACTTGGCCACCCAGGAAATGGAGGGGTTCACTGTCTAATTTGGAGACACTAAGCCAGGCCCACCACTTCTGGGTAACATGCCACCTGTAGCCTGCCACACCTGGGTGCTTCCTTCACTACCGCTGGCAGGACTAAATGATGCTTGCAGGAGATTTTCTCACGACGTTATTTCTTTTCGGCAGGGCTGCCTTGGCCTTGGGATAATGATTTAGTAAGATGAGCCCCCGTCCCCCTCCAGCCCTTGGTCAGACCTTCCAGACCAGACCGGGAGAGTGCCCAGAGCCCACGCCCTGCCCCTGCCCCACGTGCCCTGTCCCTTTAACTCTGTGGGGAGACATCAGAGCACACCTGAGTCAGCGGGAGACCTGCGCGTGGCTGGTGGGAGGAAAGGATTGTGAGGGTGCCAGCGCTTCCCAAGTGGCCTGATGAACTCAATGCAGTCCCAGTCAGAATCCTAGAAGAAGTGTCTGAGATGGGACCAAGCGGTCCTCGCACACATCTGGGAGAAGAAACGGATGAACGCAGCTGGCGGCGGTGTTAAGTAGAAGCATAATGAGCAGGAGCACTTGCTGTGACAAGAGTACCTGTCTGATGCCCATTAGCGGGCGAGGGGCCTTCTTCTGAGCCCTTGACATTGGCTACTCCGCTGAATCCTCACTGCGGCCTTATGAGCTTGGTATTATGTTCAACCCTGCCACGCTGCTGGTATTCGCCAGAGTTTTTGAGCCTACAAAGTGGCAGTTTTGTGTTTCTGTCACCCACATTTTGCAAACAAGAACGCCAAGGTACAGAGAGGTTTATGTACGGTCCCCAAGGTCACACTGCTAGCGATTGGAAGACCCCAAGCTCTATACCCAAGACGGGCTGGCTGCGGTAGATTACATTAGGTTACATGATGTAATGGGCAGATAACGTCACCCAGAAATAGACTTCGAACATATGAAAATCTAAGCTATGTGATAAAGAAAACGCCATAAATTTGCAAGGGGGTAAAAAAGACGTTGCATAAATGGTATTAGGAAAAACTGGCTAATTGGGGGGAAAAGACAGAACGGATTTTCACCTCCCACCCTCCCACAGATCAATTACAGATGGATTAAAGAGTTCAGTGTATGAAAGGAAACCTTCAAAACCTAGGAAAGAGGATTAGCTGAATAATTATCTGCTGAGTGGGGAGCACACAAGGAGTGAATAGCAAAGCTGTCTATTTAAGAAACTACAGCCCCTATTCGTGAAAAAGATCATAAGACAATCCATATAATAAAAGCCTAAGTGACTATTACAGCGAATAACCAGAACCACTGGTCACTATGATGCACACTGACCACCAGGGGGCAAACACTGAATGCAGGAGCTGCCCCCTAGTGGTCAGTGCGCACCCACAGAGGGAGCACCACTCAGCCAGAAGCCAGGCTCACAGCTGGTGAGCACAGGGGCAGTGGCAGGAGCCTCTCCTGACTCCGTGGCAGCCCTAAGGGGCAGCGAGCTGAATGGTAGGGAGCAGTGAGGAGGTGGAGGGGAGGGAGGGAGGAGCAAGGGGTCCTGGACTGCGAGAGGAATGTCTGCTGAGGGGTCCCAGACTACAAGAGATCGCAGGCCAGTCTGAGGGACCACCCTCCAGTGCACGAATTTCATGCACCAGGCCTCTAGTTAAAAAGATTAAAAAAAAAAAAAAACACAACTGGGGAAAAATACTTGTCAGAAACATGACAAGTTGAATTAATATGTTTCCTAGAATAAAACCTAGAATAAAAGGAAAGGGATTTGGGAAAGGGCTGGATGGACAATTCATGGAAAGTAAAAAGCAAACTCACTGATTCCACGAATATTACAGGGCACATATCACCAGCCAGACACTGTTCTGGTCTTAGGATGGAGCTAGCTTTCTATGGCGTGAGACGGACAGGAAACAAAGCATTAAATGGATGAAATGTGATGTCAGGTGTCAGAAGACAAATCAGTGATAGGAGGAAGAAGAAGGCAGAACTAGGAGGTGGGGGTGGGAGGTGCTGATTAGATAGGAAGGTCAGGGACATCTTTGCTGATAAGGAATCAGTTGGGTAGCTCCTGGAAAGCAGCAAAGGAGAAACAGGTTTTGTGGGAAAGCATTCCGGAGGAGGACACTGCTGTGGTCGGAGTGAACTGGCGAGGAGAGTGGTGGGACAATGGGGCCACAGAGGTGGCCAAGCACTTGACCCGGAATCGAACCCGAGACCCTTTGGCGCACAGGCTGGTACTCTAACCACTGAGAAACACCAGCCAGGGCACAAATGCTACTCTTTAGTATGAAATAATATAGGAATTCATAATATTAAAGAATGTGTAAGCCCCGGTGGGCACTCATCCATGGTTGGAGGAAGCTCTCCCATTCCATGAATAGTGCCTGAGCAGCCACCACAAGTCACGCACTCCTCAAGGGGCTGGGGAGGCAGCCGTGAATAAGAGACAGGAGTCCACGCTCCGGATGTCGGGCGAAGTCTCAGTCTACTTTAAATTTGGTAAGCAATAAACAATTCACTTCACTATAAAAAAAAAATGAGTGGAATAACCACTGTTGCTACTTTTATTCAGCGTTGTAACTAGAAGTCCCAACCAAAGCAGTTAGATGAGAAAAATAAATAAAAGACCGAAGGGTGGAGAGGAGGCGTGGAACAAAAACACATTTATGGAAAGATATTTAAGAACAACAAAAGTGTAAGGTGCTTAGGTCACCGGAATAAATGGAGAGAGATACTGTGGTTATGGATGGAAGGAGTCCATGTCATAAATGCGTTAGTTATCCCCAACTGGCCTAGCAGATTCCCTCAAGACCCCGTGACGGTTTTGAAGAACCTGGGGAAAGATCAACCATGACACGGGTGATAAAGGAAACAAGGATCTTGCAGGACATCGAGCCTCGTAAGGGTCTGGTAATGTAAGGCAGTGTAGTATCGGCGCAGAAATGAACAAATTGGACAGCAAAACAGAGTAGAAAGCCCAGGACACACACCCCATCCATGTATGTGAACCTGGTCGACCACAGAGTTTTTAATAGTTAAGTAGTGCTGAAGCAACTGATGATCTCTCCAGAAAAAAACAAAAACAAAAAAGTGAAACTGGATGCTTTCCTCACACACCACACATGCACACGCACACGCACACGCACAGGCACACGCACGCACACACACACGCACACGCACACACACACCAATTAGGTACCTAGTTGCATTGCAGAGGAGAATAATGTTGATGTAAAGACAATTTTTAAAAAAAGTTTAGAAGCAGATATAGAAGAATGTTTCTTTTCAAAGGGTTGCAAAATGTGTTGCTCAACAAATGAGAGCATTGAAAAAGAGCCACACACCAGAAGAAAATCTTTGCAAGAAATTGGCATTAAAAACAATATTAGTGAAAGAGAAGCAGAAATTAATCCTTAAAAAAAAGAAAAAAGAAAAAATACAGGAGCAGGCAATTCATGGATGAGAAACATGATTGACAAGCAAATTTGGGGATATGTGCTCAATCTCATCTACAGTCAAAGCACTTTAACGAGGGCCACAATGAAATACCATGTTCCCTCCACCAGTTTGGCCAAGATCGAAAAGTCTGACCCTGCAGGAGGCAGCAGAAAGGTGGAGGGCGCGTCCCCGGAACTCTCACCCCCAGTTGGTGAGAAGCTGACTGGACAAGGACAGTTAGGAAAACAGTTAGCCTGTTACTTTGTGAAGTCCACAAGCCAACACCCAGCAGTTCTGCCACCCGGCAGTTGGGCATTTAGGTATGTGTTCTAGAACAGTGGTCTTAAACGGGGTGTGGAAGAGAACTTCTGAGGGGTCATGAGAAGACGCATGGTTTGAAGGGAACCTATTCAAACTTCCAAATGTACTTTTACAAAGGCAGCCTCCTCCCAGTGCCGCGCCCCTGCACACACACCCGCGCCCCCCCCCCCCCCCCACACACACACCCTTTCTCTGGTGCATCACCCCAGGTTGTAAAATCTATTCTAGACGGCCAGACAAAGGTACAAAGACTTGCTGATGCCAAGGTTGAAAAGTGAATGACTAATGATTATGTGATAAATCTTTGGCAAGTCAGGTAGTTTCCAATTCATTGTTTCCGGTGGCAGGGTAGAGGGACGAATCTAATTAGCAGCTGCTACGTCGTTAGAAATAATGTTTACCGATTAGAGAAGTAAGGTCCCAGGAAGTGAAAATAAAACCCGTGTTAGGTACCCAGTAGCTGCACCGAAGAGGAGAATAACAGGGTGGCCGATCGGCGACCTTTAAAGATACAACTAGTAGGATAAAATTTTGTGGGGAGAATGAAATAAAAATCTGATTTCCAGAAAAAAAAAAAAAGATGGAGCAATGTAAGATTTCTGAGTGCTTAAGAGCCCATTCATGGAGGTTTAAACAGGATGGTGATGGATACTAAATTGCCACGTGCTGATATTCCACTGGACACATTTTGTAAAATGCTCCGGCTTGACGAGCTCTAAGAGCTATCTGTGAAGTGAGGCAAATAATGAGATATTTATTAGCCGTTACCCATCAGATTGGGCCTAGCTCTGCTTTATATCTTTGACAAAATTCCTTATTGTTTTCTATAGTCTTTGCAAGACGGGCTGGTTGGGTATAGTGCAATTGGAATACAATGAAATAAAACTACCTTAAAAAATTAAAAGAGAATGTAATTATTTTTAAAATGTGACTGTTTACAATGTGCCAAACATAACCTTTTCAACTCTGAATGTTATGATAAGAAATTGGGGTTTCCACTTTAAAAGTTGTAGCAGGACAGTCTTTCCAATCCTGCCAGAGAGTCGTGAGGGGAGGTGAGCCATGTGCTGGAATTGTATAAGAATATTTTTGGGCCCTAACCCGTTTAGCTCAGTGGATAGAGCATCGGCCTGTAGACTGAAAGGTCCCAGGTTCAATTCTGGTCAAGGGCATGTACCTTGGTTGCAGGCACATCCCCAGTAGGGCATGTGCAAGAGGCAGCTGATAGATGTTTCTCTCTCATAGATGTTTCTAAACTCTCTTGGGCTCCCTTCCTCTCTGTAAAAAATCAATAAAATAATAAAATAAAATAAAGGAATGTTAACATAAAAAAAAAGAAAGAATATTCTTGGCAGCCTGGTTGGAACCTCAAGTAAGAGAGAGAGAAGGAATGAGTAAACCGTGGTCACATTCTGGGATAATACAAACGTACGAACTTCAGTAACACACGCCATGAGCACATCTTGGAAAAAATCTGTTGAGTGGGGGGAAATAGGATTCCAGTTTTAAAAAACTCAGGAACAAGCACAGCTAACACGGTGTATGGCTGAGCTGTTTATTTAAAAGCAAGGGCACAATTCGCACAGAATTCCGGATTGCGGCGCCTCTGGGAGAAGAAGCATGCCTGGTGATTCTCTAGTTCTCAGAACGGGGTGCTGGGCTTTATCACTCACCTTCACAGCTTACCCAAGCGCCAATTATTGTCATATCTTATGCAACTCAATATATTCCCCAATTTTTATCTCAAAAAATGTCAAACCTATGGGAGCATTAAAAGAATAGCAAGTGGACATTGTTATACCTTTTGCCTACATTTTACAATAGTTAATATGTTATTATTATTTGTGGTTGAACGAATCTAAATCCTTCTTGAATTTTCTGAGAATAAAGACATTTGCCTACATCACACAAAAACATCACCCCCTCCCAGCAGGTGTGGCTCAGTGGTTGAGTGTTGACCTATGAACCAGGTCATGGCTTGATTCCCAGTCAGGGCACATCTTTGACTTGATTCTTGCGATCCTCTAGTCTGCTTGATTCTTGAAATCCTCTAGTCTGTTGGACCTCTGTATATTATTTTTTTTTATTTCAGTCAGTGTATGCTTAATTTCTAGTTGGTACCTTTTCATATCCTCAAAGGTCTCACTAAATTTATCAGAGGTTTCTAGAAAATTCTTGAAAAACCTTATAACTGTGGTTTTGAACTCTATTCAGTCATTTGTTTTCCTCAATTTCTTTCATTTGTGACCTGTTTCTTTGTCTCTGCATTTTGGGTGCTTCCCTGAGTTGATAGAGGGGCTTTGTGTGCTAGGTGTCCTATAGGTCCCATTATCTGAGGTGGACATTCTTGGGGTACCCCTTTGTGGGCTGTTTGCACAGTCTTGTTGTAGTTAAGCCTTGATTGTTGTTAGTATCATAGGTCAATTGGCTGTGAGGATCAGCTATGTCTACGATGAGAGAACTTCTGTGCTGGAGACACCCTTATGAAAGAAGACTTGCTTCATTGGGGCTTTGGTGCTCATTGAGTCTGTCCCTTGAGTGTGTCCCTTATGGATCTGAGGAGTTATAATCTGGATGGTCTCACTCTGACCCCTGAGTACACACTGGCTCTTGGATCTCCAAGGAGGTGCTAATTTAACTTCTGCCTGAGGCAACCCAGCAGGAGATATGGAGAAATCTGCAGATTCCTCTTCTTTGTTTGGGGTTTGGAGGTGCCCAGATGAGGCCCAGCTGTGAAGCAATGCAAGCTGCTGTTGGATGTTCTGGGTCTCACTGACTCAGCTGCAGTTTGTTAGGTAAGATTAGAATTCAAAGGACCAGGCCATTCATATGCAAAAGTCTCTGCACTCAGCTTGGATGGGGTACAGTCTCAGTCAGGGTAGAGCAAACAGCAATGGCTTCCTGTCAGCCCTGCCCTAAGAGGCCCCCAGGTCTCAGTGTTCTGCGATAATCGCTGCAAGCACCTCTGAGAGAAAGCCGCTCTTGAGTTCTTCCTGCTGCCAGACATTCCAGTTTCTCCCCATAAGAGTCTGGGTCCCCAGAGTCTCACCCGGAACTGAAGTTCAGATTGAGAAAGCCAGCCAAGGACTCAGTTGCCAGCCCTCTCGGTGCATGCACCTCTGTACCTCTGCCTTCCGCAACTCCTTAGTGTGCTTTTCTCTTTCCTTCTAGTTGTGGAATTTCCACTCAGCCAGCCTTGTTGTGGTTCTGGATGATGTCCGTTTGCCTTTTAGTTGTAGTTTTGAAACTGTGCGAGGCAGCAGTTCAGGTGTTCACCTGTGCCGCCATCTTGGTTTCTCCTCCACCTTACCTCTTTAATCTCTCTAGTTATCTTGGTATCTGGTATGGTAACTTCATTTACAATTTTTTTTTCTTAGCCAATGTGTTACATTTTCTCTTCCAAAGAAATTTTAGAATAATCCCTTCCAGTTATTTTGAAAAATCCATTTAGAATTTTGATGGCAAATGCCTTGACTTTATAGGGTATTTAGGGGAGGGGAAACATTTTTATAATACCGAGTCTTATTATGCAGGTTCAGAGTCTGTATCTCCTGCTGTTCAGATCTTGTCATCTTTCATAAAGATTGATAATTTTTTTTATATAGGCTCCATGCATACCTTACATAGGTTAATTCCTAGGAATTTAAAAATATTGCTATTATAAATGGGAGCCCTTTTTTACATGACAATTTTTAGTCGTTTAATAGTGATGTTATCAGAATGCAATTGACTTTTTATATGGGGTTTGCTTCTCCTTTTCCAATATTTATACCTTTTTTCCTTGTTTTATTGCGCTGGCTGGACCCTCCACTGTAGAAATGAATAGTGCTGATGTACACATTTGATTTCTTCCCGACTTGAATGGGAATGCTTCCCTTTGTTTTTATTTTTTTAATATATTTTATTGATTTTTCACTGAGAAGAAGAGAGAGGGATAGAGAGCTGGAAATATCAATGAGAGAGAAACATCAATCAGCTGCCTCCTGCACACCCACCAGTGGGAATGTGCCTGCAACCAGGGTACATGCCCTTGACTGGAATTGAACCCAGGATCTTTCAGTCCGCACGCAGGCTGACGCTCTATCCACTGAGCCAAACAGGTTTCGCCTCAACCAATTCTTTTTTTTTTCTTTCTCATTTTTTTATTTATTATTAAGGTATTATATGTGTATATACCTTACCAATCCCCACCACCTCCACTCCCATACATGCCCTCCCTCCCCAGAGTTTTTCGTCCATTGGTTATGCTTATATGCATGCATACAAGTCCTTTGGTTGATCTCTTATCTCCCCCATATCTCCCTACCCTCCCCGCTGTAATTTGACAGTCTGTTTGTTTCTTTATGCTTCCCTTTGTTTTTAATCTTTGATTGCCTCAGGTTGAAATTGAACACGTGTGCACACATGCACACCCGCAGAGATCACTCCACTTGGGATGTAGCCATCACATTTCAAGGGTTCTTGGGCCTTGGGTCAACCTCTAGCCTTGCTTTTTCATATAAGTTGCATGACCTTGGGCATGTTTCCAGAACACAGATGCAATTTTTGGAGCTGTGGCAGCCATCTTTCGACTGTGAGGTAGCTTGCTAACAACAGTGGAGCAGCATGAAAGAACCTAATCTTAAATTAATAACACTGCTGAGCTCCAGACTCTCTGCCTCTAAATATTCTTTTCTGTCCTAAAATTAAATGTCTTTAAATGCATAATCCTTTGTTCCTTGAATATTTTATTATTTGTGGCCCAAAGCATTCCTAGCTATACAACACCCAGGTCCCTACCCAGCAGCGGACATAAGAGTCTAGAACTCAGGAGAGAGGCAAGACTGGAGATGTCAATTTGGAAGTCAAGAGCAAATACTGAAAGCCCTGGGCCTCGATGCAATCGTTCAGAAGGTCCGGTGGGTGGAGAGTATACTAGGTCAGGAGCTGAGTCCTGGGACTCCTAACATTTGGGAGTCAAAGAGGAGGAGCAGTCGCCAGCAAAGAAGACCAAGAGGGACAACAGAGAATATGTGTGTGTGTGTGTGTGTGTGTGTGTGTGTGTGTGTGTGTGTGCGCACACATACAAACACCTAGGACCTCTGCTCTGGGGTCACATCCTACATGTCTACATGCTGCTCTGCCACTTGAATTTTCTATTTGACAGGATATCATGGATACCTTCCCATGTCAGTACATGTAGTTTAAGTTGTTCTTTTTAATGGCTAATATTAGTCTATTGTATGGATATTCTATAATTTATGAGTCAGACATTTAAAAAGACTTCCATCCTGTTGTTTAATACATAGAACTGGTACAATAAAATTTTCACAAATGAAAGGTGAATGAAAAGTTTAAATGAAACAAAGCACCACAAAATGATAGAAGTGTCCTGCCCTAGCCGGTCAACAACAACAACAACAACACACACACACACACACACACACACACACACACACACAATATAATAGAAGTGTCCTGAACAAGGAACTGGGTCTGTACAATCTCGGGTGAGGAAGACTTTCTCAGCACAGCACTAAGGCAATCACCTCGTCTATTATCATAAAGGTAAGACTGCATTGATGGCATAGTGTTAAAATTCTATACATTAAAAGCCATCACACTAAAAAAAGAAACAATGAGGAAAGTTTTATAATGTGTGCGATGTGAAAGGTAAATACCCTCTACCTCTACACACTGAGAAAAAGCCCAGAACGGTTCTCCAAAAGAAAAGTGAGCAAGGGCAGCGAAAGCAAAATGCAAATTGTCATCAAACATGTCACATTTAACCCCAATAGTGTTAGCATGTGGGCCACTCAGAGGTCCTGTTTTTGCCTTCCAAACTGGAAGGAAAAACAATAAACTAAATGTTAGCGCCATGTAGGTGGAATGCTGGGAAGCCGGCGGCCTCATTCCCTCCCGGCTGGGGAGTGTTTAAATCATATTAGCTTTTTTCTGACATGAAAAGTTGTTCATGCTCATTTAAGTTTAAAGAAGTAGGTTATCATGACAATTAAGGGCTCTGTGTGATTATTGATTGGATCTCGGATGAGAGGAAAATCAGCTATAAAAGACATTATTGGGACAATTGAGGAGATTTGAATATGGACTGCATATTATATCACAGCCATGGGAACTGCCTGGGGAGTGATAATGGTCCTGTAGTTACGGCAGAGAAAGTCCTCGTGCTTATTTATTTAAGGGTGAGAATCATGATGCTGGTAATTTACTTCCGAGTGGTTCAGCATAGTGTGTGTGTGTACATTACCTATTATATCTACCACCTATCTAACTGGCTATCAGTCATCTATCAAGCATCTGTTAGTCATCTATCATCTACCTAGCCTTTACCTACTATCATCTATCTCTCTATCTTTCTTTCTATCTATCTATATCTATCATCTATCTATCTATCTATCTATCTATCTATCTATCTATCTATCTATCTACCTACCTATCTACCTACCTTCTAGTGTCACTAATATGTTAAAATGTTAACAATTGGTGAATACAAATGAGACATCTCTGAGTATTCACTGAAATACTGTTTTTTAAACTCTTCTGTAGGTCTGAAAAATTTCAAGGTACACACAGGAAGGGAAGACTAGGCTACAAAAGAGGTTAAAAAATGGTACTTTATTTTTTCAAATAGAAGTGCCATTGTATGTTTTAGAAGCTGAAAGGACACCGATTCAAATGTGAAGTGCCTGTCTCAGCGGAGGGGGGGTTGCCAATTAACCATTTCATTTTCTTTCCTTACTTTAAAAATAGCTATAGAAGTAGTATGTTCAGTTAAATCAGAAAAAAAAATCAAATAAGCAGAGAGCAAACTAAAATCAAGATTAATCTCAGAGAGAACACCTGTTTCCACTTGTTTTTGGGAGTGTTTCTATGCATATATACACAAACACGTATGTCCATCTAATATTGTTTCTCTTGCTGAAACAGATACTGTTTGACAACTTGCTTTTTGCACACTCGCACTGAGCTTTATAAACACCTTTCCACCTCCCGAAAAATGTTTATTGCCTGCATGTGATTGGGGGATCTTAATGCTATGGTTATTCAAATGCCCCAAATTTTCTGTGATAATGTAAGTTCTTTCCAAATATTAACTAATTTAATCCTCACCACCCTACAACGTGAATATTGTCATTATGCCCATTTTACAGATGAGCATTCAGAGGACCTGGGAAACCCAGGCAACCTGAGTATACAGTCTACGCCTGAAACAAGCCAATACGCGGTGTTGGCAATGAGCCCAACGTTAGGTGGATAAAGGTAATATGATAGCCCAGCTCTCTGGAGGATTCAACATTTAGGGCAACTCCTTATCTTCGGGGAGTCCTTTACCCGAGTGGGGTTCGGCAAAGCCAAGATACATGGAGTGGAATGAAAGCGACCAGGTCTCCGTGCATTTCAAAAGCCCACACGCCTGAGCACAGGCCCCAGGCCACTCTATCCCCCAGCCTCCCTCTCCCTGCCCAGCCACACTTACCTGGATAGGGTGCACAGCGTGGGCAGCCGTGTGGGCACCTGGCCTGTTGAGTATTTCACCTGAGATGGCCTTGCACACAAATTAATCACAGAATTCCTCAGCTAGGCACACCATCCCTGCTAGTGTGTGTGTGGTGTGTATGTACACGGGTGGGATGTGTATGTGTGTGGTGTGTATATGTATGATGTGTATAAGTATGATGGATATGTGGAATATATATATGCATGGTGTGTATATGTGTGTGCATATGTGGAATGTATATATATGGAATGTATATGTATGGAGTATAAATGTATAGTGTGTAAATGTTGGTGTATGTGTGGAATGTGGGGTGTATATATATATGGAGTGTATATGTGTGGTGTGTGTGTGAAATGTGGAGTGTAATTTTTATAGTGTAATATGTGTGTGGAGTGTATATGTATGGTGTGTATATGTGTGTGGTGTGTGGGTGTGTGGTGTGTAAATGTGTGACCTGTGTGTGGAGTGTATTTGTATAGTGTGTATATGTGTGGTGTGTGTGTGGAATGTGCAGTGTAATTTGTAGTGTGTATATGTCTGGAGTGTATGTGTGTGTGTGGACATGTGGCGTGTAAATGTGTGGCCTGTGTGTGGAGTGTATTTGTATAGTGTGTATATGTCTGGAGCGTATATGTATGGTGTGTATGTGTGTGGTGCGTGGATGTGTGGTGTGTATATGTGTGGCCTGTGTGTGAAGTGTGGGGTGTGTGTGGGGGCGGTGTGCCCTTTGTGCTGTGGTAAATGAGGTTCCTTCCCTCCATGCTGAGGATAAACAGACCCTGAAAGTGAGAGGAGCTGGAGATTGGTCAATACCACATGCAAATAAATACGTGCTAATTGCCTGCAGTGTCTCTGGGTGTCAGGTGCGGTTACCCGACCACATTTATGGGCCAATTAGGCGCCTTACCGGACTTGAGCGGTGATAAATGGAGGCTTGGCGGCTCCTCAGACGTGCTGGGCAGCGGGGACTTCCCGCGCTCGTTGCTGGAGAGCACGCAGGCTTTGTCCCCGCACTGCGCGACCCGGTGCCCCATGCACCCGCAGGTGGGGGCCGGTCAGGGCACCGGGGACCCTGCAGGCTCGGGCTGGGGACTGGAATGACAAAGGCCCCAGAGCCCTGCACATCAACAAGCAGATCCTGGCCGTGGCACGTGGGCCAACACTGAGGCTTCCGCTGAACCACCTGGGCCCAGCTGGGGGCAGGGCTGCCTGGCGGGAAGTGGTGAGGCCCCAAGTGCCCCTGGGGCGTTTCCCGCCTCAGTCCTGTCACAGGTGGAAGAGGTTTAGTATCCTGGAAAGCAGACATTCCCGAAGAAAATTGTTGGTGTCACTGGAGACCTTCTGTGCCCAAGTGCCCCCCCTCTTCCCCCAGACATGGCAAGGCCACAGGTGGGCCGGAGCCCAGTGAGGTGCAGGAGGGGGACTGTCCCAGAGAGAGAGGCCCAGCCGAGGTCAAGGAGCTGGCAAGTGCAGGGGCGGGGGCAGAGGGAGCCAGGCGGGCAGCCGCTCTGAGGACGAGATGAGTCTCATCCGAGAGGAGGAGGAGGAGGAGGGGCGAGCCACGAGAGCAGGCCCTTCCCAGGGAAGGGAAGGGAAGGTGGACAGAGTCAAGAGCAGGAAAGAGGCCAGTGGTGTCAGGGGGGTTAGGGGTGGGGGGAGGAGGATTGGCATCTGGGTGAATTTTACCTCCTTTATACTTTTCTAATTTGGGGGGCAAAGATATGATATCCAGGGTGGGGCAAAAGGAGGTCTACAGTTGTTCATATGAAAATAATACAATCCTATATAACAAAGAGGTAATAAGCAAATTGACTGTCACACTCTTGCATAAGATGGACAACCCCATCTGGCCAAAGATGGCCACCCCCATGTGGTCTCACAAGATGGCTGGCAGGAGAGGGCAGCTGTGGGCGACCAGGCCTGCAGGGGAAGGCAGTTGGGGGAGACCAGGATGGCAGCTGAGGCCAGTTGGGGGTGAGTGGGCCAGCATGTGAGGGCAGTTAGGAGCAATTGGGCTGGCATGGGAGCAGTTAGGCATCAATCAGGCCGGCAGGGGAGTGGCTAGGGGGTGATCAGGCTGGCAGGACGAAACGGTTAGGGGCAATCAGGCAGGCAGGCAGGTGAGCGGTTGGGAGCCAGCAGTCCCAGATTGTGAGAGGGATGTCCGACTGCCGGTTTAGGCCCGATCCCCGTGTCTGGCAGTCAGACATCCCCCAAGAGGTCCCAGGTTGGAAAGGGTGCAGGCTGGGCTGAGGGTCCCCCATCCCCGGTGCATAAATTTTATGCACTGGGCCTCCAGTTAATAAATAATAATACAAGAATAAGCTGTGTTTTGAATACTCACAATTGCAAACTTATTTTGCCCTTCCCTGTATTTTGTCTGAGGAAAAAAAATTCACTATACTAATATTAATAGTATGAGTAGCATCCACCAATGGTTTTATTTCTGGGGCAGAAGCAGCAGCTGGAACTTTCAGACCTCTTGGAGTTTCTTGTGAATGAAGAAGTCTGAAGAGATGTGACTTATCTTTGCCCTCGAGCCACGAGTGGCCGTGTGCTCCGAGCCCCTCATCTCGGCTGCCAGGCCAGGCGTGGCCCCTCCTGTCAGCAGCCGAAGCCCCTGTGCTCATGTGGGAACGGAAACCCAATGGTCATTTGTGACAAGTGACCAAACACCCCCCGCCCCCACCAAGAAACCACAACACCCTGCAGGGAGGCGGTGTAGCCATAGTCTGTCTTTATTAGAAAGAGGCCTCTACGCTAGCCACCTCTTCCATACTTTACACTTTTTTGTCTTTTTCTCTGTTTCCCCCTCAGAATACTGTACAGCTGACACACAAAAAAGTCCCAAGGCAGGAAAATACAAACTGGCATATTTAAACCAAAAACAAGGTCATATGGAGCAACAAGCAAAATGAAATGTCTGCCGATGGTTTTCATTACAGTACAAACAATATATAAATAACGCGTCATTGAGGCATTGTGAGACATGAGCTTGCTGAATGAGGTAATATAAAAAACCACCGAAACCAAGAGGACAACCACCTCGGGGCCCCGGGCCGCTCCTCAGCTGTCTGTACACGGCTATTTACAGAGACGGGGACCCCGCCACCGGCCCGGCTGGCTCCCTCCCCGGCCGCCTCCCGGTGGTCACCTTTGACCTGCTGGGGCTCCCGGGCCGGAAACACACCCGTGGCTGGAGGAGGACCCCGTGCAGAGTCCCGGGCAGCAGAGCGGTGTGTGTGTGTGTGTGTGTGTGTGTGTGTGTGTGTGTGTGTGTGTCTGGGGCTACGTGGTGTGTCTGTGGCTGGCGTGGCCCACTCCTCCAGCCCCTTCCGGGGCAGCCAGCCTGTTCCCTCGGGTCAAGTGCACACGGCACCCTCCTCAGCATGCAGGTGCCCAGGCCGGACGGGGTGGCGACCTCCAGAACGTGATACATATCAGACACAAAAACCCGGGTCGGGGAGGGAAACAGGGAGCTTTTCACGGTCCCAGAGGCATCAAGACGCGTGGCCTGTGCTAGAGCAGTTTCTAACGTACCGCTGCCTGTCGATGGGAAGGGCCCCGATCCCCACTCCAGCCCGCCTGTGCGCCCCAAGTCAGTGGGGAGAAGGCTGCCAGGACCCCAGGGGCAGGGCCAGGAGGTGCAGGGAGGGCTCCCGGGGTGCTGACTTCCAATGTGGCCACAGGGCACCCACCTGGGCCCATCCTCTGACCGCCCGCCCACTCCCAAGGACCCAGGCCGGACAGACATGGCCCGGTGACTCCGGGATGTCGGGCGGGGAGCCCATCCCTCGGGATTTCTACGCACAAGTGTGATGACCAAGGGGGGGAGGAGACCCAGGAAGCCCAAACTGCACCCCAACTCCTCTAATTTACAGGGACCACCACTCCCTTAGTGAGCTTCGAGGGGCGCGAGAGCTCCTTTCACAGAGCTCTGGGACCCGCACAGACACCAGACCCCCAGCCGCGGTGCTCACCGGCTGGCTGGGGAGAGGAGGGCAGTTGTTCAGGGGCAGCTGCTCCCGACGGCTGGGTGGTCAGGGGGCTCGCTCCCCTGGGAGCGTCCCCAGCACCTAGTGTGGCTCCCTTCTTTCCCCTGCCTCTCCAGACCACGGCCCTACACCTCCCCCAGCGGAATTCCAGATCGGTCCGCTCACACGGCTTGGTCTCCACTCCCTAGAGGAGCCACACGCCAGGCCCCAATGGAGCACTGGCCCCGCGCCCCCCTCTCACACACCCCGACTTCGCCGGCACACACCCCTGCCCGGAGGCCCGAGTCCGCCCCATCAGCGGCGCACCCGGCGCCCGCAGCCCCGGTGCCACGGCGGGCTCTGTGGGGCACACCCTCTCACCACCCCCCCTGCGCCAGAGCCCTTCGGATGGCAGGACAGTCACAGAAAAGAGCATTTTACCCACCAGGAAAAACCCCAGAGCCCAATGCTCCCAATCAGAGCCAAGGAGCAGCTCCTCACGGCAGCGAGGTGGGGGCAGGTGTTCAGATCTATGGTCGCTGGTGGAGCTGAGATACTCCTGGGACCTGGGGGATCTAAACACCACGGATTGAAGATAGACATTTTGGTTTTACAGAATCCTTGACCGACGAGATGTCCCTTCATCGCAACTTGGACCCAAACTGAGAAACCCAAACTGAGGGAAAAGTGTCAATCTATCCTTTTTCAAAAAGCAGCAGACTTCCAAAATTAAAGAGGGAATCCATCGATCTTGTTCGAAGAACGACTGAAGGACAGACAGCATTTCTTCTCTAAGGGGGAAGAACACGTGTTGCTGAAACAATGATGTGTAAATTGCTGTTTTCTCCTGGTGGGGGGCGAGGTAAGGGCTCTGACAGGCCTCGCCGACCCTGGGTGGCACCGTCCGGAGTGGCGGAGGCGGCGGCACGCTGGGCTCGTGCCTGCTTCCTGGCAGGGAGGTCTGCGTCACCCCAGGGCTCCCCGTGCTCTCTGGGAGGGAGTCGGACACACGGACTGAAAGGCAAGCTCCCCCCCGCACCCCCCCCCCAGGGCAGGAGGGCACGGGGCAGAGTGGGCAGACCCGCCCCTCGGCAAGCCAGGTGGGGGGCTGGCTGTCCTGTGGTGTGTCCACACCAGACTCACTGACCACAGCTTCCCGAGGAGAGCACATGGGAACGCAGATGGGAAAGACATGGCCACGATGGCAAGAATTGATGCCAAAGGCCCGGATTTGGCGTTTTGGTGAAGGACGGGGGTGCAAACCACTTCGACACGCGGCCACGCAGGAGGAGAGGTCAGAAACAAGCTGTAACTCGGCGGAAGAGAGGTGTGCGTCTTCCGCACATGCCATCTGGCTTCCTCCCGCTGCCTTTCAACACGAGTGCTTGAAGGATAGAAGCACGGCCCAGGGGGAGTTGTGGAAAAGTCGCACCAGCCTTGTGGGCACTGTGTGCGTGCGTGTGTGTGTGTGTGTGGGCACGCGTGTGCATGTGACAGAGACAGAGCAGAGGTGGGGGCGGGAAGCAGCCCACGGAGGTAACGGACCTGCTTCCGACTCTGGGGCCTCACCGAACTCTTAGAGCAGCTACATGTCGCCAGCTTCTGGGCCTCCCTACGATGGAACGTGGCGTCCTCCTTGCTTCCAGAACGTTCTAAATGCAAGGAGAAGGGCTGGCCGAGGTGGAGCCATGGGGACCCATGTCAATCCACGAGCGAAGCTGGGGATGGGGAGGGGGTGGACAGGACCTGGTGGCCACTCGAGGGGGAAGATGCGATCGCCAGGTGCAGGCACGAGACAGTGAAGGAGGGGAAGGCAAGGCGGGCCCAGCAGGAGCTGGCCAGGGAGGGAGAGGAGATGGCGAGGGCGCAGAGCCCGGAGCCGCGCCTGCCAGCCAGGGTGCCCTCCGCGGGCTCCGGCGCGCAGGGGAGGTGGAAGGACCGGGAACAGGAACGGACAGTGTGACGCGGCAGCCTCTCAGCCACACAACGAGGAGCAGGGGACCAACCGAGGGGCACCTCAGGCCTCAGGCAGCACTAGGTACAGCTGCATCACCAGCTCCCGAGGACACGGCGCCAGCGTGGGCCGTTCTCGAGGCCCGTGTTCCGGCTTTGGTCCTACCCGCCTCTCTGTGCTTAACAAACACACCCGTCTCTGAGCATCCAGCCCTGGCCTGGCATCACCCCACTGGCTTCACATGTCACCACACCCTGCAAGGCCCCCCCAGTGCCACAGGTGAGGAGGAGAGAGCGGGAGAAGCTGGAGGCGCGCCCGAGGCCGCACAGGTGACAGACAGCGAGGCGGGTGACGCCGGGCGGCCGGACCCTGGGCTGGCTTTCTCGCTGGGCGTGTTTTCCCCTTAAGAGGTGGGTGACAGCGTCTTTGCACATACGGGGACTGACCCTGAACGTGAGAGGACTCTCCAGACTGGGACAGGCCGGGGCCTACACTGGATGGCAGAGGCCGGCCCACGCGGACCCCTCAGGCCAGACGGGGCGTCGGGAGGGGCGGGAGGAGCCGAGGTCCTGCATGGCCGGACCCGGGGCCCCGCAGGGAGGCGCTGACCTGGGACTCCAGCCCCAGGCAGGTCAGGGGGAGCTGCCCTCTCTGCGCCCTGCAGGCACCCCGAGACCAGCAGGCACCTGCCGGCGATGACCACGCACAGTGTGTGCTCCCCAGACGACAGGAAACCGCACCCCCGTGAGCATGCCACTCACTCCCCCCAGACTGCTCCCCTCCTGGGAGGACAGGGCACCACGACTAGGGCTTCGGAAACCATCTGTCCACCCTGGTCCTCGAGGCCCACCCACGCCGGGTCAGAACCAAGGCTACTTCCTCTGCAGGAACCCAGCGCGGCCCCCGGGGCCACCCTCAGCCGCGGCCACCTGCCCTTCTCCAGCGGGTGGCTTCTCCTCCGAGGGAAAACGTGAGTTCTGAGCAGGAAGGGTGTGTGGATTCTCACGCTCCGTCACTGCACAGAACGCACAAGGAAACAAATAATGGAAACTCAGGCCCGTCCCAAACTGGTTCTTCCTGACGCCAGCCTGCTCCTTGCTGCCCAGCCTGGGGGGTAGGGGGGTTAGTGAGGCTTTCAGACGGGTGGACAGTGCTGTCCGCAAAGGGCTTCTAGTCTGATATGAGACACCAACGTTAGCTGCCGGTCCCCTGGGCCGGGAAACAAAGCCCTGGGGACCCACGAATGCCTCTCCTCTGTCGCCCAAACCCAAGGCAGCAGGCTGCCCCCCGGACCCACCACCGCGTCGCCGAAAAGCGGAAGAGGGGCCGGGTTTTCTGAGGAGGAATCGCGAGGTCCCCGTGCTGGAGGGAGGGAAGGGGGGAGAACCAACCTAGCGTTCGGGGCGTGAGAGGCTGTGAGAAAAACAAACAAAAACAGGTCATTTGGGAAAATATTATATTATAAACACATATAGTTCTATGTACATACTCATATACACCCCGACGAGAAGCCTTCCGAGAGGAATCCCTTCCTCTCGAAAGAAGGCTTCCCGGTGATCAAGCATCCCTACAGGGAACTCGCTACGATGAAATAATTTAAGAATTCCACGTATACTCTATCTGTGCTCACTACGTAAGTACGGCCTGTGCTAGCTAGCGGCTGCGTGGGGGCTGCCGTGGGGCGCTGGGCTGGGGCAGTGCTGCTTCCTCAAAACACAGGCCGCGGCCTCTCTTCCTGCTCACGTTCGGCCCACCCGCCCAGCCATGGCACTGGGCCCGGGCCTCGGCGGAGGGACCGCGGGCCTGCTGTCTGCGCCTGCCCTTCCTGGAAACCGCCACGTTCCACGAAACACCGACCTACATATAACTTCTGTATAAAGCTTTTATTTCCCACCCCCACCCCCACCTACTTTAATGTTATTTATTTATTTATTTTTAAAGTGAAAGGAGAGGAAAACCTCTTACAAAATAGAGGAGGTTGAACAGAGGAGGGCGGGGAACGTCCCCGAGGCTGCCGGGCCGCTGTGGTGGGTCCTGTGCTAGGTCAGCCCGCGCCCCCTCCCACGCGCCAGCCCTCGTCCCCCGCCACCCCGCCGCCCATTGACGCGGACTGGTGAACGTCCATTCTGTCATTCCAGCACACTTCCACACATCTCTCGGGCCCCGTCCCTTTCCCCCTTTTTAACCCAGGGTGTCCGTCTGGGTTTGCGTCACTGTGTTTAGCCACCGCGCCGGAGGCGGCTGAGGCCTGCAGCAGCCTGATCCCAGGGTAGCCTGATCCCAGGGGCCGTCCTGGAGTGGACGGCCTGGCCGCCAAGCCAGCCTCAGGGATGGATTCTCTCGGGGCCCGTCCGTGCCACAGAACCGTTGGTGGGGGTCCCTGCCTACCGCCGCCAAGCACCGGGTCTGGCATTGGGAAAAGCCACGCCCCGCCTGGCAGAGCCCCTCCCCCCGGCCAGCAAAAGCGGTCTCAGCTCCAAGTCACGCTTCCCACAGTGAGGGCTCACAGCCCCCTTCCTCCTCCCTCCTCTCTAATAGGCTTGGGCCTTTTTTCTTTTTCTTCCCCTTCCCCTTCCTCGATTTTAATAAGCAAATTGCACTGCCATCTTATTCCGAGGCGCCCCCCTTTCAAAGCTGTATATCACGTTAATGGAAGTGTTTACCGCTGCGAACACTCTCCATGTACAATGATCTGTAACCCGCTTATCTCAACTAGTTGCACATTATTAGTTCACATCCAGTTCCATTTATAAATTAACAGAGGTGCCATTCGTCTGTACAAAAATCAATGCATATTTATGAACTTCTTTTATTCCGATACATTTCCACACATCTCATCTGGAGACACAGCACAGGAGCCTGTGTGACTTGGGCAATGTGGCCCGGGAGCGACTGAGACCCAAGGCGCCCACCTTGGCAAAAGGACATAAGATATCTCTCCTGTTCGGAGCGGGGTGGGGGTGGGAGGGGAACAGCTTTTTTATGCATTTATTGGGTTTCCTTCAATGCACCCGAAAATGTCACTGTTTGTTAGCTGAAACTCGTGATTTCCTCTGGAATTTCTGAGTCGCTCTTATTTATTTTTCCCATTTTGTTTTTTTTGTTTTTTTGCACCCAAGGAGACTGCAGTCAAATGCTACTCAGCAACTGATTTCCTCTCTTTGGACTGAAAAATTAAACAGATACTAAATTATGACAGTGAATTTAGAAAGGAGGGCTCCAAGGGCTCGGAAGAACATGTCTGGGATAATATGATGCTTCTCAGAGTATTGCAATCACATCGCGGCAATCACCAGAGCGTGCTGCGTAACTGCCTCCTCGGCTAATATGCTTTCTTCCCGGTGATGACTAATCATGTTCTATTAAACAGCGGTAATGCTGCAAGAACTCAACTATACAAGTGTAATGAAGCCAGCGTTCTCCCGGGACAGATTAGCTACAACTGATTTGACACATACCATCATAGGGGCTTCAGACCTGACAAACTCGGCTTGCTCCTGATTTATGCCGTCAAGCTCCTCGGAGAAGAGATGAGATGGATGCAAGTGTTCCGTTCGGTAGAGGTGAAATGTACTGATGTGCTTAACTGCCAGTTAAGGAGAGTCCCCCTCTCCTCGCGGCCGCCGCCGCCCCTCCCCCCTCGGTCCACCCCCCGCCCCTTGTGCCGAGCTCTGTCTGTCTGTCTGTCCGTCGTCGGCCACGGGACCGGGGTCCCGCGCCCTGTGCTATCATCAACCAACCGAGGCCAGCCGGCCGGCCGCTCCTGCGGGCCGCGTGGGCGAGTGTTCGTGGACGCGATCGATCCTGCAGCCTCCGGGGCCCGTCTTCGCCTCCGAGGGGCCTGTCCGGGTTCTGTGACTTCACTGCGGGTGAGGGAGGGCGGGCGGGTGGCAGGTGACCCCCACCGGGAAGAGGGAGGGGTGGCGGGCGGGCGGGCGGGTGGGGGGGCGCCGACGCCCCTCAGATGATGGTGGGCACCCGCCCGCTGCCGCTGTTCCGGGTGTTGCTCTTCCGGGACAGGTTGGGGGTGGCCATGAGCACGAAGCGCTCGTCGGGGCAGCCGTACTGCAGCAGCACCTCGATGCACTCCTGGCTGGACGCCTGCCGGGCGTAGGCCAGCGCCGTGTTCCCGTGCGCATCGCGGGCCATGACGTCCACCCCGTACTGCGGAGGCAACAGAGCCAGGTTAGTGTCCGGGGCGGGGGGGGGGGGGGAGGAGGGGGAGGCCAGGGCAGCCGAGGACGGGGACCGCCTGGCTCTGAGGTGCATGCACTCAGGCAAGAAGGTGCTTCTTTCTGCACCTCGCAGCCCCTCCTCGGTGCACCTGAGACGGGCCCCGGGTGGCTCTCGCATTGCTACGTCTGTTTGGACCCTCCACTTGTAAACACACAAAAAAAGATCATTTTAGAATCTCAGAGGGGATTTGTTTTCATGGTGGGTCACACACACAGTTAATACATAAAAAGCGTAAGAAAAAAAAATCGCCTAGGATCTGTCCACGGATGATCTCGGTTAACAGTTCCGCGGACTTCCCTCAAACGGGTTTCCTTTCCTTTCGAGTCTGGATGTGTAATTGAGGTAAGACTTACACAAGTATAATGTGTATCTTTTTTTCCCCCCTTTCCTGAACGCTGTACTGGGATAGTTTTCTCACCTCATTAAGAATTATGCAAAAGCATGACTGACAGGTTATAGCCATCCGGCATTCCTCCCGGTGAATGAACCCGGGCTTCTGCCCTCGGCCGCTAGGCACTCTGCAAACTGTCACCGGTGTGCACTGCGCTGTGATGTGCGTCTCACGCCGAATGCCCCTCAGGGTCTCTGATGACTGGGGGCTGAGAGGACAGGGAGATACTGGGTTCGCTGGGCTATAGCTTCCTCGGCTCTTGCTCTGGAAAAGGACGGCGGCCTGGCCACGTGGCTCGGTGGGTAGAGCACCGTCCGACACGCCAAGGTTGCAGACTCAATCCCCAGGCAGGCACATACAAGGGCAACCAGCGAGCGCATAAGTGGGACAACAAATCAATGTTTCTCCCCCTCTTGCTTCCTTTCTCTAAAATCAATAAATAAATTAAAAAAAGAAAAAAGGGCGGGCCGATGCGCTGGCCAGGTGGCGCTGCAGTTGTTTAGAGTCCTATGCCCCAGAAACTGCCCGTCTGAAACATTGGTGTGAGGGAGAAACAGTGATATGGGAGGCATCTGATGGATGCTTCTCTCTAAAAAAATAAAAATAATAAACATATATATTTTTTAATAAAAGGGTGGGCGAACTGACTTCCGCTCCCAACAGTATTTAGGAATCTTGTCAGCATGGAGTGCTGCAATTAAAAGGACTTTTGGAGGGAAAGATGGTATGCCATTTGTTATGAAACTGCGTGGTGTCTTCCCCCCCCCCACCCCAAAAGTCCATATGGTGGAGTCCTAAACCCCAGCACTTCAGAATGTGGCTGTACACTCAAACCTTTCTTCTCAAAGGTCTCCCATCTTGAACAATTCTATTCTTGACCAAGTTGTACACACACACACACACACACACACACACACACACACACGTCTCAGTTGTCAACCAAACTTTGGTTTTTGACCTGGAAACCCTTTTATGCTGATACCTCAGCATGACCAAAAAAAAAAAAAAAAAAAAAAAGCGTCTCTCAGGCAACAAAGGAGAGACTGCTTTTGTTGCTTGCAAATCAACAATTTGCACAATTTCAGAACATGAAGAGGCCATCAAGAGCGCTAATGTTGCTAAGGGTGTGAAAGAAACAAAGATCACAGGCCGAGGAAGAGGTAGAAAAACTGTTGTTTGGATAAAGGAAGAGCAGTTAGCCAGTGACAGCATCTCGGGGCAATGATTACAGGAACAAGCACAGACTCTGCTTGCGGATCTGAAGACACCCCTGGACCAAGGGCTGAAAGCGATTCCTTGAAGGCTAGGAGGGCGTGGCTGAATAAACTCAAGAAAAGAAGTACTGTATATAAGAAATGTTACAACAGGGAATCAATCACTTGTTACAACAGGGGGTCTGGAACAGATTAATTCAATTTACATTATTTTCAATGGGAAAAAATGATTTGGTTTTTGAACAAATCGCTTCTGGGACAGCCCTCTGGAACAAATTAAGTCCGAGAACCAAGTAGCCACTGTATTGGAGGCAGGCCTTCAGAGAGGTGATTAAGGTCACATGGATGGGGCCCTAATCCAATCGGATTGGTGTCCTAAGAAGAGGAGGAGACACCAGGATGTTTTCACACGGAGGAAAGGCCCCATGAAGACACGGAGAGAGAAGGCACCTGCGACCTGGCCCTCAGCTTGATCTGAGACTTTTGGCTTCTGGGTCTGAGAGAAAATAAATTTCTGGTGTTGAAGTCCCAGCCTGTGGTATTTGGTTAGGGCAGCCTGAACTGACTAACATACAATTGCTCAAGTGAAGCTGAACATTTGCGTGATTTTGATATCTGGAGCATCTAATTCTCTCCCCATTCCAGCTTCATGACAAACGCTTTGGTGAGAATTAAAAAAAAAAAATCTTCCCTAATAAAAATTAATCAGAATAGCCCAGACAAAGCCTTTTGACAAACTCCTACAATATCAAACCTCTCAGTGTAGGGTCTAGCATTTTTGTGTTATGTGAATGAAAAACCCCAACGTCTGGTGTTGGGAAAACCATCTAAACCATTCAGTTTTTATCCTGCTAGCCTATCCCTACCTCCTAAAAAATAACGGGAGGTTTTTTTTTTTGTTTGTTTGTTTTTTGGCGTGTGTGTGTGTGTGTGTGTGTGTGTGTACAAAGACAAGAGACCCCCACCCACTATGCTGGGCCCCAAAGGGAACCCTAAAAAGATGAACAAAGAGTCCCCACCAGAGGAGGGCACATCCACTCACTTCATTCCAGCCTTTCATCAGGAGGCCTCCCCCAGGTGAGCCCTCATGGCGGGAGCCTCCACACGGAGTCCCCGGGGTCCCTACCGCTGCCCACACCCAGGCTGGCACCCACGGCGCCCACAGCGCCCCTGCCGCTGGCCGGGCAGGCGGGCGACCTACCCAGATGAGGAGCTGCGCCAGGACCACGCTCCCCTTCCGGCAGGCCAGGTGCAGCGCCGTGCGGCCGTCGCCTTCCCCGCAGGTCTCGTTCACCTCGTCCCGGGAGCCGTGCGCCAGCAGCAGGATGACCGTCCGCAGGTCTTCGTCGGCCGTGGCCCGCAGCAGGTGCTGGCCCAGGGACAGCTCCGTGCAGGGCAGCGGGGCCAGGAAGAGCTTCTGCTCGTACTTGGCCCGGATCCACCGCTCCTTCTCTTCCCTGCAAGAGGCAGGCATGGTCACCGTCGGGCAGGGCAACGGGGGCCGCACCCCCGTCCCGGCACTCTGCTCGCCGGGAAGCGTGGAAGGGGAAGAAAGACAATGGGCGACAGGTGTCTTTGCCAGCGTGGGGAGGCCTGGGGGAGAGGCTCACCTATGGTTCACAACTTGGGGGGCCCCCACCCCCAGCAGCGTCGGCACCCTGGGGGAACTGGTGGCAATGCAGGTCCCCCGGCCCCATGAATCAGACCCGAGGGGGAGGGTGTTTTAACCAGCCCTGCAGGCGGTTCTGGTGCTGAGGTGTCAGTGCAGTGTGACTTGTTATTGCGCTGTCCACCGCCTTGAGCTCTCACTTGGTTTCCTTTGCTTTCACTGAAGAGCTGGGGCCCCCGAGGAACCCCGCTCCTGCCCAGGACCCATCGGGCATAACGCAGGACGGGTGCCACCGGCACGGAGGTCCATTCTCCCGGAGGTCCATTCTCCCGTGAGCACGATGGGAGTCAGGAGGCGGAAGCTGGGCTGGAGTTGGGACAGGATAGCTCAGCGGGTGTGACCTGCTTTCAGCCTTAACTCATCCATCCTGGAGGGGAGTGAGAGCTCCTGGCGCCCTACACCCTTCCAGTGAAGAGCCCACTGCTACAGACCCCGTATGAAAGGCAGAGGCTCCAACGGGGAGGGCCAAAGAAGACACAGCCGCCCCCGTCACCCTGAGCAACTCTGCCAACAGGTCACCTTCAGTGAGGGAATGTGGAGGGCCCAGCGGAGGAGACAGGACCAGCTGCCAAGGCCAGGGCTGGGCTGGGGGTCAGGGGGCAGAGGAGGGATGAGGTTGGGAAAGGGGGTGGAGCCTTGGGGTTATACTAACAGTGGCAGCTGGAGCTCCACCACCCCCCCCCCCCCCCGCCACGGCCCAGTTCCGGAGAATGAGCTTCAGAGGCTGGGTGGGTGTGATGACAACCCTCACCCCTCCTCCAAAGGGGCCCGGACACTGCGTGTGACCCCGGGAAGGGGAGCTGGGAGAAAAGGGGCGGGGGATAGGGTAAAAAAGGAGGAAACCAACAGCAAGGTGTGTTTATGGTGACCCAGAGGATGGGACCCCGGGGCCACTGACTCAGCGTTCCGTGGCTAACAGGTGGCGTGTGGTTTTAGTTTCTCCAAAAGGGATGTAAGAGATATGGGAAATAGTTCAGCAACTCTCAACACTTCACAGCATTGTTAGGAAAAAAACAAAACAAAAGGGGAGGGGGTGGAGCAGGCAAATGCAAGAGACAGAAGCAAGCAGCTCTCGGGGAGGAGGGTGGGGGGGGGGGGAGAAGGGAGGGAAGGGGCACCATCTACCCGGACAGGTGCCTCTGAGAGGCAGGAGAGGAGGAAAGCCCTGCAGACAAGGCAAGGCTGCTCCTGCCCACAGGGACTTACGGGCCCAGCGCTCACCGGCCCTCGGAAACCTGGCATTGTCCCCGCGGAGAAACCAGGCCCAGCTCCAGCGGGGGAGACGCACTGAGGGCCGGTTCTCCAGGAGAAAACTCATTACCCGGACGTTTTTTTTTCCTTCCGAAAGACGGAAAAGGGCCTTGTTTACACCTTTTACCCGTGTTGACACTGCTCCTGGCGGTCTAGTGTCTGGTGAGCCCTAATCTGCTTTTAAATACTTAGGCAAACAGATCCCTCCACAGTAAATCAGGATTAGTTGTGCTTCACTTCCTGGTCCCTGCGAGTGACCCCACAGCGACCCCTGACCCTTTCCGTGCGGAGATTTCCAGGCCAAACCCTGGGCTGCGGTTGGGCAGCTGCCCCAGCACCCCCAAACTCGGCTCTGGCTCCGGCGGGGACGGGCGAGGCATCTCCACTTGGGCCAGAACACGGGCCCCGGGACATGGGCAATGTCCCGTCCCTGGGCCAGCAGCGCGGGCGGGAGTCGGACGCCGCAGCCATGCCGTGAGCTCCAGATATTTAAGAACCTTATTTAAAATGTATTAAGCATATGTTGATGCATTTCATAAATCACCCACGAGAAAGAGCAAGACGTGAACGAGATGAAAAGCAACAGTGGTGAAGGATCCGTCCAGATCTTCAAGTTCCGATTTGCTAACTCTAATTCGGGGTAGGCATTAAAATCAGAGCTGTTTTATTCTGCTCCGCTTGGTTTTAATCCTCACTGCCAGTCACCCAGGGATGAACCGCGGAGCAGAACGCGGAAATCTAGCCCGGGCCGCAATGATCCCATTTTCTTTGTGATATGCGAATGCCCCAAAGAAGGAGGCTGAGCCCCCAGCGTCTGCATCCTCCCCGGTGGGGCATGTGGGAGGGCTGGGGGGGGGGGTCACCCCACAGGTAAGTCCGCCTGAATTCACTGAACCCGACGGCCCACGTCTGAAGGAGCACCCTGCTTACACTGTGCTCTGCCCAAGAGTCCGCGCTGCACGGCGGCTGTGGGTTTGGCGGGGCTGAAAGGGCTGGCTCTCTGGGGCGCCTTCCCCAGGAGAAGGGCTCTGATGCTGTGTGCACGGGCTCTGATGCTGTGTGCACGGGCTCTGATGCCGTGTGCACGGGCTCTGATGCTGTGTGCACGGGCTCTGATGCTGTGTGCACGGGCTCTGATGCTGTGTGCACGGGCTCTGATGCTGTGTGCACGGGCTCTGATGCTGTGTGCACGGAGCGAGGGACAGGGCGTTGGAGGGGCTGCGTTGGCCTCACGGCTGGTCCACCTGCGACCCTGCGGGCGGGGGCAGGGTGACTATTCCCGACGAGAGCTTCGGCACCTCCCACACCTGCAGAACAGGCCTGACATGTGCACGCCTGAGGGCACTGCGAGGGGACCCGGCAGGTGCAGAGCCTCCAGGTGGCCGCGGGGTGGGCTGCCTCTCCCCCCTGCCCCAGGCCCCCCACCCTCCTCTAGGACACCCCCAGGTCTGATCAAGGCGTCGCTTTTATTATTGGACAGAACCACGGCTTTTCACCAAAGCTTCTGGTGCTGTGAAAACCACCTTCAATACCACTTCTGGATCCCACAGGACTGGGATGTTTCCGTGTATTTTCATTTAAAAAAATATTTTATTGGTTTTTCACAGAGAGGAAGGGAGAGGGATAGAGAGCTAGAAACATCGACCAGCTGCCTCCTGCACAGCTCGTACCAGGGATGTGCCCGTAACCAATGTACATGCCCTTGCCGAAATCGAACTTGGGACCTTTCAGTCCGCAGACCGACGCTCTACCACTGAGCCAAACCGGTTCTGGCTCCATGTATTTTCAGACACCAGCAGGCAGAGAGCTGAGCGGCCGGGCCACTGGGCTCCCTGCTGTTCCCGGTGCTTCTTTTCTGCAGCTGAAACCCAGCCCACAGGGACAGGGGACTCCGGTGGGAATTCTGGGTACTATTACTATCACGTAGACCCCCCCTTTCCTGCGCTTGTTGCCCCCTTTACCCCCGACACACTAAGGGGAGCTGAAATCCAGGCGCTTTTTGCAGAGACCACAGGGAGATGAAACAGTCGTGGCATCAGCATTAGAGACCATGGGGTCCGTGTGTCTGCTTTGCTCTCAGTGCTGCAGACTTCTGCAACCTCACTGAGGCCTTGGCCTGCCTTTCTTCATCTGTAACATGGGCGCAGGGATGTCTACGGCAGGCACAGTGGCTGTGGGTGTGAGGCCACGAGTCTGGACGATGTGCTGGCCACAGCACACTGCACAGGGCAGCTGAGGAGGGTGTTGCGACTGAAGAGAGTAACATCTGTAATGTCACGTTGCTATCAGGTAGGTAAGAGCTCGCCTCTGGGCCGCTGTGTGTGTGACACAGACGTGCTGGCTTCACGGTGGGTGGGGCCGAAGTGCTGCGGGGTGCTTAGGTCTCTAAACCCCAGTTGTCTGTACAAATGAGCTTCACGTGGTCACTGTGCCTGGCTGGGTGAGAGGGGGCCCTGGCCAGGGGCCTTGGTAAACCCACCCGTGTCTTACGGGCCACCCCTCGTCCCCGGCAGGAGGGCCGGAGGCCCTGGGGCGAGGGGTGCTCAGTTGGTTCACATATGCCCTGGCTCTTAGGATCTCTTGGGCCAAGTCTGGTCAGCCCCTGCCTACAGCCCTGAGATGTCTAAAGTCTTCCTGGAGGTTTGGACGGAGTTATGCTCCCTCCCCTGATTCAAGTGTTGACTCCCTGATGCCCAATTGTAATGCATCTGGAGGTAGAGTGTGTAGCAGGTAATTAAAGTTAAATCAAGTCATGAGGGTAGGACCCAATCTGATGGGACTGATGCTTTATGGGAAACACTGGACACTTCTCTTTCTCTTTCTGTCTGTCTGTCTCTCTGTGTGCACACAGAGAAGAGACCACGTGAGAACACAGCGAGGGGTCGCCATCTGCAAGCCAGGAAGAGGCCTCACCAGAAACAACCCTGCCGACACCTTGACCTTGGACTTGCAGCCTTCAGAGCCGCGAGAAGGTCAATGTCTGCTGTTTAAGCCCCCAGTTCTCTGTCATCCTCTTTTGATTTCTGTGCCAACAGCCAACGTGTTAAAGGTGGACACTCGAACGAAGATGCCTTTTTCTGGCTAAAACCAAATATTCTGTTAAAACCATTCGCCCCAAGCAGCCATGATGCAGAAGCGCAAACACCCTCATCGCCGCCCCGATGTCCCAGGCTCGCCTCCGGGACCCCCTGTCTTGGCTGCGCTTTAATCTCCCCCAAGGAAGGCCAGTTCAAGAGCAGAGGAGCCGGCAGTATATCACCTCCCCTCATTCCAATCCCCCGGAGGCCCGCTGCTCACAGCCCCTGTTAGCTAATGAGCTAAAAAATGAATTATTGGCACGGCTGGCCGTCAGCAGGGAGGAGGAGGCCGGCTCCTCATTTGAGCCCCTTGCTGACACACCTTTAAATAAATCAACCGCACGGAGCGAGAGAAAATGAGAGAACGGGCAACTAATCAGAAGACAAGGCACACTGGCACACTGACCAAATCCCCCCCCCCCCAAAATAAAGACGCAATTGAAGGCGAGGGAGTAAACATTTTCTTCTCTTCCTGCCTAAAACAGAGACCTTTTGTAGGCAGGAGCCCCATCCAGGAAACCACGTGGTGTGTGAGCCCCAGGGTTTGGGGACCAGGGGATGGGGGTGGGTGTGTAAGGCAGCAGGAGCTGTGTGTCCACTGAGGCTCTCAGGGATCCGCTGGGCTCGGACGGTGCTCGGGTCCCGCAGCCCAACAGACCAGGCAGGCCTTGCCACCCTTGACCTTGAGGGGTGACGGCACGGTCAAGGCTCTATGTGTCCCCCAAAGGTGTTCCCCGGGACCCGGCCTACCTCCAACCCGCAGATTCCGTGCCCGGCACATGGAGGCACCTGCTGGCGCGGGCATTGCCGCCAGGGCCAGCGAGGAGGCTGCGTCCACTCCACGGGCGCGCTCACTGTGACAACGCTGAGGGGGACGACGACGGTGACGACAGAAACTGCTACGGACGATTCCTGACAACACAGGGCTCTTCCAGGGACCCTGGAGCTCCTCCCCTGAAGGAGCCACACACCAAACACCGAGCAAAATGCTCACCTGCGGCCTTACTTGGAGAAATTCTGACATAAAAAAAAAGCAAGGCTTCACGACAAAAAAGAGACGGGTCAATTAAGTTCCACGTCTCAGAGAGGGGGAGGGTGGAGAGCTTAGAAAGACACCGGTTTTCTCTGTTCTGAAACAGGGCGGCTGGGCTGGAAGGCCGGGGACCCTGCACGGTGCAGGCAGGACAGGGCTGGGGTGGGGCGAGGCTCCCGGGTGGGTCCCGGCCTTCGGGACGCGCCCGGGGATTGGGTGGCTGAGCCGCAGGGACCGAGCTCCCTTCCAGCCGGCTTGGGATGGACGGGCTGGGGGGGGGGGTGGTTGTTGATGTTGGGGTGGACAGGAGGGCTTTCTGGCCATGCCCGCCTGAGTGTGTGCTGACTGACCCTGCTCCCGTCCTGCCCAGTGTGGTGCCAGCTTCTCCCGGGGACTATGAATGCCAGACAGCGAGGAGGTAAACTCAGCGGGTGAAGGATCCAGCGTAGACAAGAAGGTCATGAAGGCAGCCGGTGGGGCCATGGCAGTTATGTTTACAATGAAGTGCCCGCGGGGTGGGCTGTGGGGAAGCAGGGCTGTGCTCCAGCGCCCGTGGCACCAGGGGGCCTGTGGGCACGTATGGGCCGAGCCGGGTCCGTCTCTGGTCATGAGAGTCAGTACGGGGTGAGGGCTGGGCTCCCGCTGCCGGCAGACCCCGCAGGACTTGACTCTAGGGGCACGTGAGGGTCCCTGACAAGGCAGAAGAGGTCTGGGACGGAGGCGTCCAGGGGCCGAGGATGTCACCAGGGCCTGTGGCGTGCGGGTGGCCGTGGGGAGGGCTGGTGTGCGAACCGGCCCCTTCTGCTCTCAGGGGAGTGTAAGCGCTCTGGCCCGGGCTGTGGCCCTCGACAGTGTTTCATACCAAACCGCAGCCCTTCTCATCGCTCTGGCATCTTTATGTGCAATCCTGTGTGAGGCCAGTGAGGGTTTTCGGCGGCCAGTCACTGGCAGGTGTTTATACAGAGAATCACAGTGGAAATGGCGGCACTGTTAAGGCTAGGACACCTTCTCCGGGGTCAGGGCGAGGGGTCAAGGACGTGCGCTGTGTCAGCTGTGGGGTGGCACCTTTTGCACGGGCACTGGTCTCACCCTGACAAGGCGGGTGCTACCCGCAGACCCTCCTGAGGACAGAGGAGTTGAAGAGGAGCCACGCCCAGGCCGGGCGCCTGCACAGAAATGTGTCTGTTGCTCGTGCATCTCCAGGCTGTAAAGACGCTGTCACACTTGGGGCCCCGGCTGCGTTCTGGGTCTGGCAGGGAGGGCTCAGCGCGTTGCCAAGGGGGTAGCGGAGGTGAATGGCTCGGGTTCCCAGGAAGGAAAGTTTCTGACAAGTCACGACAAAGACCCTGATTGGTTTTCCGACACCGTTCTGCGGTGCTTTGGGAGACGAGGCGTTAGAAAGAGACAGAGGCAGCGGCCAGCCGCCCCACGGGTCCTGGCAGGTTAAGTGGGGCTGACCCCCCTGGCGTGGGCGAGGCCCGGCCCCTGGTGGTCCTGGCGGCGCCTGCCTCCCGGTCTCCACGAGCGAGGCCTCCCCTGGACGCTTCTACAGAAGCACTGAGCAGCCACGGCCCTGCCCCGAAGCCCCCCAGCGTCAGGCCTAACGCGCTCATTTTTACGGGTGCCCCTTCCCCCAAATGTTAAAGGGCCAATACCTTTTTTTTTTTTTTTGTACCTGTCACCTGTCTGACTGTTCCCTTCGGAAACACCTGGCCTCTAAAGGATTCGGGAGCGAGGGGGGTGAGGGCCATCCTGGGGTGAGGGGGGAGAGGGAGGAACCCGGTGCAAGTGTCCGGGCGACCGAGGGGAGGAAGAGGGAAGAAAGGGCGAGCTAGCAGCAAGGAATTTCCAGAGTGTCTTCTTTCTGCCTCCAGCAAAACAGGAACCGGGAGGGAGGGGAGGCGTGGAAGAGGGGCTGGAACAATATGCTGGGAAAACAGGGGCTTCCTCTCTGCGGGGGCCGCCGGCCGCCCGGGAGCCAGTTGGCTGCCCCTGGCACGCATGCCTTCTCCCCCGGCGGCGTTGCTAAGGGGGGCGGGCAGGCTTCGGGGACGGGCCCGGGCGGGCGGACGGAGGATGGTCAACAAAGCCCGAGGGCCATCTATTTTTTAATTACCGAGAGCTTTTAAGAAACTGGCCACTGTAAATCCCGCATGCGGAGAGCAGGAGGCGGCGGTGGCGGCGGCGGGACAAGGATTTATGCCGGCGGGGCAGAAACAAAATAAATATCCCGCCTGACTTCTGATCAATATTATGAGTGTTTTTGCCAACCTGCGGGGTGTTTTACGAGCTCGGAGGAACAGAACAGGATCATTATTAATTAAATAAAGTCAACCCTATTAGGCTTATTACTTCTGCGGGTCGCAGTTACCTTGGCCGGCCCCAGGTACCGGGGTGGGTGGATCTGTAGGCGGGGGGGGGGGGGGCGCCCAGGGCCGCCAGGGAGGGTGACTGAGTGTGGCAGGTGCACAGCCTGTGGCTCTGCCTTAGCTGGTCCCCCCCCCTGCCCCCCTGTCCCTTAGCCCGAGGTTCGGGTTGAGAGCTGAGGCTCTGTTCCTTTGTGTCACCTCCCAACACCTGCCTGAGGGAACCTGACCAGGCTGAGTGAAACACACATACGGGACAGTGCAAACAGCGTCATCCCTCGGAAGGTCCCAGGCGGCCACAGGATTTTACTTCCAACCCCAGGCAGGCACACAGGGGCGGTCAGGCTAGAAGTGGCCGGGCAGGGAGGAAACACGGGGCTGAGGAATGAACAGAATCAGCTCAAAGCTCGCCCCGTGTTCGGTGCCTACAGTGGCCTGGTGCTCACGGGAGGACGGGCCGAGGCCTCACTGGCCAGACTCCGGGCACCGCACCACCCCCGCCTGGGCCCCGGTGTCCCCTCTGGAGAGGCGTCTGCTCAGGAGGCGGCTGTGGATGGCGGGAGGGAAGCCCGTCACTGCCCGAGGCCCACCAGGCCTCAGTCACCGGCTCCGCTCGGAGCAACACCCCAGCTGAGCTTTCCGTCCGGACGGAGGTCCACTCAGCACCTTGCGCCCCAGGGAAGCCACCCACGGGTGGTTTACACCCGTCTGCCTGAGCGTGATGGGTCCTCCTGCCTCCTCCTGCACGACCCTCAACTGCCACCCTGCCGCCGCCGGCACGGGGACACCAGGCGGGCCCACCGGCCCGGCAGGCAGCCTCCAAGAGCTCAGCACCGCCCAGCTGCAAGGCCACAACTGCCCCCGCGGGTGCCGCTCGTGGAGAACCGGCCCCAGAAGGAAAGGACCTGCTGTGTTTATCCTCTGGCCCCGGAACCACAGCCCGGTCCAGGGCTCATCCGCTCAGACCTCAGGTGAGAAGGGGGGGGGGGGGGGCCGGGCCTGGGGCTGTTTCTAAGAGATGGAGGAGGCCCCCGGAAGCCAGGGGAGGGGGAAGAGGAGGGGGGAGGAAGAGAGAGGGGGTGCTGAGAGAAGTGAGCATGGCTAACCCTCAGGAAAGCCGCTTCTGAGAGCATGCTACGTGTCGGAGAACGGCAATGCACCCAGGCTGCTCCAGAGGTTCTTTTATTTCCAACCTTCCCCCCCTTTCCTAACCTGCTGTAAAACAACACTACGAGAGAGCGGGAGGTTCGAGGGCAAAGCAGCCCCAGCTACACCCCTCCATTCACCCACGCTGTTCCCACCGTCCCGAGCCCCTCCTCCTCGTTCCCGCTCACAGGCGATCTGTCTCGCCGGGGTTTCAGCACCGACACCTTTATTACTCGGCACCTTTATTAATGCCGGTTTGACAACGGAGGTTTTTGAATTAATTCGCAAATCTAGTGTTTTCACATAGTAATTGCAGCTCAGTCGCAGCCGCCACGCGCACCCCCTGGGCTCGGCACCTCGGTGCGAGGAAGAAGCGTGAGCAGCTGTTCTGACCGGCGATGCATCTGTGCCGTGAGAGGGAGCCGAGCCAGCCAGGTGAGGCGGCCCCCACCCGCCTGGTGTGGCACGGAACGGGTGCTCCTCGGCGCCCATCACAGCGAGGGACGTTCCCATAACAGTGGCTGATGGGATCGGCTCTGGGACGCATTGCATCACAAACAGATACGGGAAGGGAAACGGCCCTTTTCCTCCGCTCGGGATTCGCAATGTGGGTGTGAGCTTTTGCTGTGTGTGCACCGGTGCCCTTCAAACACCAGATGCACGGGGAGGCTCTTCTTAAAGTAAGGTGACCACACGTCCCGCTTTGGGCGGGATAGTCCCGATTTTTAACAGGTTGTCCCGAGTCCCAAAAATAGGGACTTTAAAAAAAAACACAAAAAAAAAACGCTGCGGGATGCTGGACAAATTGTTAAAAATCTGGACTGTCCCGCCCAAAGCGGGATGTCTGGTCACCTTATCTTAAAGGCAACATCGAGGGGCAAGACGGAGCGACGGCAGAGGGCCGAGCAGGATCCGGTGGCGCCCCACGGCCCTGCTGGCTGAGTGGCTCTCACACGCGGAGAGAGGAGGCTGCAGAGTGGAGGCTGGAACATGGCGGCAGGAGAATTCTGAGGAGGCTTCTAGTAACAACTGCCAAGTGGCTCTAAGAAATACGGCCCTCGGTATTATTATTTTCTTTAAAGATACGAGACTATTTTTAAAAAATATATTTTTTATTAATTTTTTCAGAGAGGAAGAGAGAGGGATAGAGAGTTAGAAACATTGATGAGAGAGAATCATCAATCAGCTGCCTCTTGCACCCTTCCTTTCTTCCTTCTCTTCTCTCTTCTCTCTCTCTCTCTAGCACATGACAAGCCAATAAAGGAGGAGAGAGAATATCATCTGCTTTAGTTGCATTATCTTACTAGGAGAGGAAAATGGTAGAGCAGAAACTACTCGAGGATTGGCAGGTTTTCTCAGGCACCTTTTGTGAGAATAGTTGTCCTTAAAAAAATGAGCTATTAACAAATCTTTTTTTAATCCTCGGACAGGAGGGCTAGATGTATTTCCATACTTAGTGGTAAGAGAACCTATCAAGTGATGATCAGTGGGTTGAGGGTTGTGCTGTTCTCCCCAGAAAAGGGAATACATAAGACCGAAGTGGCACAGGCCAGCAGTGTCCATGTTGAATGTGCGCTGATGCCTCCTAAATCGCTCCAGTCCATACTTAAGGCCAGAACAATTCCAGGGACTTTTGAAAAAGTTCAAGCGACTCAAAACTCCGGCCAAAGCTCCATCGCTATCAGCTGCCCGTTGTTTTCTCTCAGCTTTCCATTTGCAAGCACCTGACCACCACATTGTAAACGTGAAACGTATTGTCAACGTGGCTTTTGAGACGACAGAAATGAGATTCAAGGATGTGGACACCCAAAACCAAAGTGGCAAAGAGCAGGTCTCGCCCGCAGGCACCTCTCACGAAACATGGCTGGGAAGGGGTGCGCTGGCGGCTGGAGACAATTTCAGGCTCTCACGGAGAAACACGAGCAAAAGCCACCCCGCCCACCCGGCCCGGCCGCCGCTCAGGGACTTCCTCTGCGTTCGCTGGCGAGAGAGGGTGCGGGTGGCGGGCACAAGGAGGTGGGTTTCCCCGAGAGGAAGGCCGAGGAGGAAGCTGACTACGATTTCTGAGGGCCACGTGGTGAAGCTGTCCAACACTACAACACCCGTTCAGCCAATACCTCGGAAAGAACACGTGACCACTCCCTTTCATCTCCTGCAGCCTGACAGCTTTGGCCCTAAGGTAAGGTGACCAGATGTCCCGATTTTAAACAATTTGTCCTGCGCATTTTTAAAAAAGTCCAGATTAAAAAAAAAAATTGGGACTTTAAAAAAAAAAAAAACGCCTCAGGACGCGGCACAAATTGTTAAAAATCAGGATTGTCCGGCCAAAAGTGGGAGGTCTGGTCAACTTACCCTAAGGCCCTCCCCTCTTTTTCAGCTTCCATTACGTTACTATTTTGAAGAGGCCAGGCTATTTCCGTTGTAGAGGTTCCCCAATAGCCTTTGGTCTGATTCAAGGAGGGCCACGTGTTTTGGCGAGAACAGCATGTAGACAGCACGTGCGTTCCCCACATCACACCGGGAGGTGCCACTGCGGAATCTGATCGCATGATGGAAGCCGTGGCCCCAGGCCTGTCCTGCGCCCAGGACCTTCTCCCCTCATGACTAACACGTGACCTGGGGGCCGGCACCTTGGGGTGTCGAGCCCTCCTGCTGCTGGAACACCCGCCCAGATCCCGGCTCATTCTCTAACGCAGTGTTTCCCAAACTTCCCTCGTGATGAGAATCACCTGGTGCTTAGAGCGCTGGGTAAGTATACAATCTTACCTGTATGTTCCCAAAAATTCTAGCTTAGCACTTCTTAGTTGGGACTCAGGAATCTGTATTGTAACAACTCCACCAGGTGATTCTCCTCATGAGAGAAGTTGGGGAAACACTGCTCTAATGCAAGACGCACGCTCCCCAGTCCTCTGGCTCCTCTGTTCATCAGTTGGCGTTTTCCGTAAAGAAGGGCCTCCCACCCTCAACTTCCTTGTTTGGCGTCTCACTGCAAACCCACGGCCTCTAAACAAGCTAAATGTGTTGTCATGGAAGCTGTTAGCAGCGTCATTCCTTTCGATGCTCACACTGCTCCAGGTGTGGCCAGCGGCCCCTGGGGGCCACCTCCTGTCCTATCCCACGGGTCACCCTCAGTCCCTGACCGTTTCCTGCTTTCTGGCAGGTTCCAGGCCTGCCCTGCACCTTCTCAGATCCGGGGTGCATCCTTTTCCCAAGTGGCCCCAATTCGTTGTAGGGACGCCACTGCTTGCTTATTTATTTATCTTAAATTTTGAGATAATTGTAGATTCGCAGGTAGTTTGAAGAATGAATACAGACAGATCCCATGTATCCCTTTGCCTAGTTTCCCCCAAGGGTAACATCTTGGAAAACTATAGGAAGAGGTGACAATTAAGATGCCCTGATATTGATGCAATCCATCCACCCATCTGGGTCCGACTCCGCCAGCTCTCCCCGTGTTCATCAGCACTGGGGTGTGTAGGTATTGAGTTCCAGGCAACCTTATCCCATTAGGTTCCCTTATCCATCACCAGTCAAGATACATAACATTTCCATTACAAACACCCCCTCCCGCACATTCCCTACATCCCTAAACCCTGGCAGCCGCTAATGTAGCCTCTATCTCTGTAACTTTGTCATCCAAAAACGTTCTGTAATGGGATTATACAGCGTGTAATCTCGGGGACTGGCTTTTTTCATGCAACCTAGCTCTCGGGAGATGCACCAGGCTGCTGTGTGTGTCCACAGTGCACTCCTTTTCAGCGCTGAGTCGTGTTCCAGGGTGTGGATAGGCCGCAGCTGGCTTAACTGCTCTGTGCCCCCCCCCCCCCGCCTCCCCCCCTGAATCTGGGCTGTTTCCTGTTTGCGGCTATTCCAGATCGATTTGCTCTGAACGTTAGCAACACAGGTTTTTCCGTGACCTTAAGTTTTCCTTTCTCTGGGATAAATCCCAAGAGGCGGCTGCTGGGTCATCTAGGAGGTGCGATGTTTAATTTTATAAGAAACCGCCAAGCTGCTTTCCAGGGCAGAAGCGCCCACTTTTAAAAACAGTATTCGGTAAAACCAAGCCCCGTTGTCAAACTGGAATTGTGGCCCCTGGGCAATAAGGGGAATGTGATTCCTGCTTTTCAAGGCCAGTGAGGGGCGGACACAGGACCTGAGTGTGCGGCCTCTGCCCCGCTCCCTCCCCCGTCCCCGGGCAGGCGAGGCACAGAGACTCCCAGTTTGTTTCTGGAAGTTGATGGACGCAAAAATGGGCAGATACGCAAGTGTGTGCGTAGAAAACATGGCCGAAGGGACAGTGTACAGCGATCAAAAATGTGTTTATCGAAGTATTTCCAAGTGAGGCTTAAGCTCACCAGTTGGTCAGTAAGGAAACACGCCGCCCCATCTCTGCTCACCTTCCGCAGAAAGTGATGACAGGCCAAACAGCCGACCCACTGAAAACACGGTGTGGGAGGAGGGCTCCCCCGCATCCCCTCCCCTCTCCCCACCCCGTCCCATCCCCCCGCAGCCCAAGGTCCTGGCCAAGGGGGCTGCAGCCGGCCTTGCACAGCCACGCTTGCCTTTCCGCGCCTGCCTCCCGGTCCTCCCCCGCTCCCCACCAGTCTCTTCGGGGCACATTTGGAAATTATTTAAGAAGATAAAATGCCTCTAATCTGTTACCAATTAGAAGAAACATGTGAATATTATTTTCTAATTTGTGACTCTTGAGTGTGTCTCAAACACCAGAGAGAAGTAATTGGAATAATTACGTCTGCTCCTGAATATTTCTATTATGCTCTTGAAAGCGGAGGGTGGAGGTGTCCTCTTAGCGCGCTACGCCCGAGGGCCGAAGGCGGCGTGGAGAACATCAAAGCCCTGGGCAGGAGGCCCTCAAAGCTGCAATTTCTCCCCGGCCTCGGGGTGGCCCGAGCAGCTGGAGCCCAGGGCTGGTGGACGGGTGGACGGGAGAGCCTTGTGGACGCGAGGGGCGGGCGGGAGCAAGGGTGAGGTGACGCAGTGGGCCCGATGGTCAATACGGGCTCTTCCCTGCCGGCCGCAGGCGCCCCCGCCCAAGTGGCTTCTTTGCAGCAGGAAGCTGCTGTGCAGGGCACGCGCCTGATTTACAGCACGAGCAACGTGGATTTTTTTTTTTCTTAACCTAGTGATACTACGACGTGAGTGACTAACTCCTGAAAATTGGTAATTTCCTGGTGCTCAACAGCAGAAGGCCCACCAATGAGCGCGAGGCCCGCTAATAAATTTATAGGGCGTTATATGCCGATTAGACCTCGTCAGCCATTCGGAAGGCAGGGGTGCCGGTCGGGTTATCATCCCACAGACCCGCTCTTTATGGCCGACACTCTGCAATGCCAGCCCCCCGATTCCATGTCTGAGAAGCAGCAGCGTATTAATGCTGACTGGACAGGAATCGGTGACTTCCGGAGGGCCTTTCTGGTTATAGCAACCTCCATTTTGTTCTGTGCAAACTCCTCTTTGTTCTCCAGGGATAAACAAAGGCCTGAGATGAGCATGGCGTCTGTCAGGAACAAGGTTCACCGGGGGCGTCGGGCTTCCTGTGCAGACAGGGGCCACCGAGGCTCTCCCGCTGGTCCCTGGGGCCGGGGCGGGCAGCCCCCGGGGCGGACCCCTGCTCAGAGCATCAGCACCCCGGCCTCTCCGAGCCTGAGAGCACACGGTAAACCCACCCTTTGGAACGGGGAGGAGGCACGCAGCTCTGCCCCCGGGAACTCTCAGCGTTACAGCCATGGACGGAACTGACTTTAATTTTGTACACATTGAAAAAAAAAAGAAAAAAAGAAATCACAGCCGAAACCGGTTTGGCTCAGTGGATAGAGCGTTGGCTTGCAGACCGAAAGGTCCCAGGTTCGATTCCCATCAAGGGCATGTACATGGGTTGTGGGCACATCCCCAGTAGGAGATGTGCAGGAGGCAGCTGATGGATGTTTCTCTCTCATCAATGTTTCTAACTATCTGTCCCTCTCTCTTCCTCTCTGTGAAAAATCAATAAAATATATTAAAATAAAAAAAGAAATCACAAAAGAAGTGCATGCTCTTGGAGACAAAGTCACCTGTGTTGAAATGTAAAGTGGACTTGGACTTTGCCACCTTGGGAGAGGTCTGGCTTACACCCTCTCCTCTGGGCATGTCCCCGTCTCCCCAGCACCCGAGGATGCCCCCTCCTTCTCTTCCCACTCCTCCAAGTGATGGCTGCCAGCGTCCCTTCCAACTCTGTCCTTGGAAACATCATTTTTCCTCTTAGGTGAAATGAGTTGTTTGAATGTGCTTCGATTCTCACACCACCGAATGCCCTATTAAGCATTCATTCTTTCAGGAAATATCAATTGAGCTCTCACTAGGAGTGAGGCACCGCACCGTGTTGGGTCTGGGCCTCAGGTGAGTAGAGGCAGGTGGATTAAAAAAAAAAAAACAAAAAAAAAACAGGCATCGCAATGGGGAAAGAACCCATTCGTGGCCTTCGCCGCTGTAGTCACAGGACAAAACAAACGGGGCGAGACGGAGAATTCAAGGTCTCTTGGCTTTTACTGCATGGAGAGCCCTGGTCTTTTGTTTACAAAACTTAAGAGTGTAGCAAATTCAGATGAAAAATGAACACTGTTCCCTGCAGTTTAGGATTAGGAGCACACGGCGCACCTGTAAACCTCAGCGCACCTGGGAGTCCCTGCAACGGATGTTCAAGTTCACAGAGGTGTTCACCCCAAGACCTGCCACCACCCACAGGCCACGGACAGGCACCTGGCGTCCTGGGGTGGGGTGAGAGCTATGGCCCATGTGCTGGTTGCTTTAAAAAAATACACACACACACACACACACACACATACACACACCCCGTTTCCCCGAAAATAAGACAGTGTCTTATATTAATATTTGCTTCCAAAGATGCGCTAGGTCTTATTTTCAGGAAATGTCTTATTTTTCCCATGAAGAAGAATACGGTACACATTTATCGTTAAATGAAAATAAAGGAAATTTATTACCTGTATACGGTACGGTAGTACGGTAGTTGTCAACACAAGCCAGACAAACTGTGAATCCTGGGGGCCTTATTTTCGGGGGGATGCCTTATATTTCACTCAGAAGGAAACTTGTAAGTAGGTCTTATTTTCAGGGAAACAGTGTGTGTGTGTGTGTGTGTGTGTGTGTGTGTGTGTGTATATATATATATATATATATATATAATTTATTTATTTATTTATTATTATTGATTTCAGAGGGGAAGGGAGAGGGAGAGAGAAACATCAAGGATGAGAAAGAATCCTTTCAAATTATCAGCTGCCTCCTGCATGCCCCATGCTGGGGATCGAGCCTGTAACTCGGGCATGTGCCCTGCCTGGGAATCAAACTGTGACCTCCTGGTTCAAAGGTCGATGCTCAACCACTGGGCCACATGGCTGGGCTGTGCCAGTCAGTTTAACGGGTGGATCCATTTTCCCGCCCGGCCCTTTCCTCAGTGCCCGGCCCCTTCCTCAGTGCGCACACCAACTCCTTCGGGGCGAAGCACCCACAAGGCCTCTTGCCAATTTCGAGTGAAGACACGGGTGGACTCCACAGAAGGTGAGTGAAGGACACCCTTGTCCAAGGGCACCTCACCCCACGCAGACCTCCACACACACCACTCAGGCCTCGGGGCCATCTGGGCTGAAGGCATCTGAGGTCCGGGCCTCAGCAAGAGTGAACTGGATGGTTGTAAAGCCGCTCCTGGGATCTGCACCAGCCGGGGGTGGGATGGCCGTGATCACAGGAGAGGAGGTGCGAAGCGGGCACCACGCCCACACAAACTGCCACAGGCTATCCGGTCTCCATCTCATCTCCCAAGGGCCCATTTATCTTTCCTAAGAGCCATTTGCTCTGCCACGACGGCCTTCCCCCTGTCCTCCCCTGTGGAGCTGATATGTCGCTCTCAAATCTTACCATCATGTTCACTTCTTCCTCTGACGCCCCTGCACATACATTTAAAAGTTACTGAACATGTATGCCTCGTCTCCGGTCACGCTGTTGTTGGTTGAATTCACAGGCGCCCAACCACTTCACCCAAGAGGGTAGAAGCACTCAAAGTCCCACCGTGCTGCTCAGTGGAAGGCGGTCCCTGAGGCCGGCGAGGCTGGGGCCCAGGAGAGGGAGCATCCCATTGTGGATACTGAGGATCTGTCTCCCTTGCCCCAGATCAGCACCTCCGGACGGCCAGTTTCTTGTGACCTGTCCATCGGGCCAGGGGACACTGAGTGTTTCCTCTATGTCTTCCCAACCCTGGCCTGAGAGGTTGGGGCTGATGTTCAAAGTACCTGCCACATCCGGTCACTCCCCTCTGTGCAGGCTGACCAGCCCTGTCCACACCTTAGAGCAGGTGGCTGGAGAGGGGACAGGGGTCTTGGCCACAGAGGACAGTCTCAATGCCCTTTCCCTGTCGAGGCGACTGGTGTGTCTCCTACCTCCCACCGGGGCCCTCGTCAACCCTGGTTAGCAGCAGCCACGACCTCTGATTTGTTTCTTCCTGGACAAAGAAACCCGCTACCTCTCTGGTGGTTGTGGGACAGAGAATGCCCCTGCGATTGTCCTTAACAGACAACCCACGGCTTCGCATGTACACAGAAAAGAGGTTGAAACACGCCTGTGATCATGGTATCCCGACCCAGGTCCCGGGTGGGCACGAGCCAGGAAGTGGCTCTCCTGGGGGGGGAGGAGGGAAGGTGCCTCAGGCTTGTGAGAAAGGCAGGCGGGAGGAGTCGCAGCAGAAAAGGCGGACCACGCCGCCGTTCCCTTTTCCTGCGGTCTCTCCTGGAGGGGGCACGGCGGGGGCAGGGCTCTCTCAGTGAACACAGGACGCTCCCCCCTTGGGCTCTGGCTCCTCCGCTCCCACCTCCCCCTAAATAGCTCTGAATGCCTGTCCCCTGATGGGCTCCATAATGAGAAGCGCTGTCAATCAGGGCTCCATTAGCCGGGACAGACTTTCACTTCCTGAAACAATTTATTGGATTCCCAGAAGCAAATGGGCCTTCCTCCTTTTCAGCCCGGTTTTTGGGGAGCTATTCAGAGGGAGCGCGCGTCCCCTCGGAGCCTGCGGAGCGCCTTTGTTTCCTTCATTTACTCATGAAAACAGTTTCCTGAGTTTACCTACCTCCGCCTCCCCGCTCCCCCCCAGTGTTTGCCGAAAGTGCTTCCCCCCACCGCCCCAGCGCCACACAAAACCCTCCAGCTGGTTCCAGCTATGGAGTCAGGGGGGGAGTCCCGGATTTTATTTGCAGGTTTTCGGAGGGAGGCAGGGGAAGGGGTGGGGGAGGGGAGCGGCACATACTTGAAGAAATTAAATTCGTGCAAAGGAATGAGGCTGGAGGATGGATCCGATGCCTCCTAATCTGTAACTCCAGGCCGTGCCTCCCCCCACTCTCTCTATTCCTGACCAAGAATTCAACCAGCTCTATAAAAAGCAGCTCGAGATGCCCTGGCTGAAACAGCTTCTTAAGAGGTTTAGGGTTTCCTTTTTTGGACCGTGTTTACACCCGGAAGACCTACGTTACAAGCGACAATTACGGTTTTACTGTGATACAACTTCCAACGATTTAAAAACCCCACTCGGCCCGCCGGGAAGAGCTGCCCGGGTCTCAGAGGCCTGCGTGTCTCCGTTCCTGAACAGGGAAGAGGACCCGGAATGGCAGAGAATAAATGTTTTCCTTCTCCCGCTCCTCTTCAAGAGCGATGCACACCGGGCGTCTGCGCCAGCGCAGGAGGGCGATGCGCGCCGCGCGTAAATCAGCGTAACTTTTAACCTGGGAAAACAGGCGGGAGGAGGCAGGCCGTCCTGTCTCGCCTTCTGAGATCTTCGCGTCCACAGTAAATCGGGGGGCCCGTCAGAGCCGCCGAGACAGACGCGATCAGGGTAAGATTAGGCAGCCACGGGAGAAATGATATCTATTAGGCTAATCTAATCACCGAATACTTTACAGATGAATTAGAATTTAGAATCCAATTACTTCCAACATTGGGGCTGTCAGCCTGTTTCTAAGCGGGAGGAAGAAAAAAGGGGCCGAGGAGGGCAGGTTTTAAGGGCGCAGGGAGTGGCGTGGGCCCTCTCCCGCTCCGGCTGCGGCAGCAGCAGAGACGACGACTGCCACCGGGTCTGTGGCCGAGGAACCCAAGGCCAGGATCCGGGACTGGCATCCCTGACGGACAGCCATTGTCCCCAGCTGAGCCCCTCACAAAAGGATGCTGGCAGGGCCACATCCCAGGCCGGGAAACCGCAGGGAGCCCGTGGGGGGGGGGGGCAGCCACGCCCTAGGCCTGCCCCCACCCCTGATCTCTTTAGGGCTGTATTTTTTTTTTTCCTCCTCTGATTGACAGTAAAGGCTGTCAGGAGGTGAGGCAGAAATGGAAAGAAAAAAGGAAGACGCAGTTGGGGGTGAGCAAGCCGGGCCCCACGAGGCCTCCGGAACAGGTGCCAGCCCAGTTAGCCGCTGGGAGGGGGGCTGTGGTTCTAAGCTCGGGGAAACTGAGGCTGGCATCCGAGACGTGGCAGGAAACAAACCCAGCCTGGCAGGACGATCCTCTGCCAAACGGACCCACCCCCACGGGGGGGGGGGGTTGGGGGGGGAGGGCCACAGGAATAAGAACTTTCCCAGTTGCACCCCAGTTTGCAGTGACGCAGCCGTCCCTGAAGAATCAAGCAAGCCGGCTTCTCCCTGCGCAGGCTGCTTCGGGCAGGAAGGGGCTGCGTACACAAACGTTCTTGCAGCTGCAGTTACAGCTAGAAATAGGAAGGCGGATTGCTTTCGGGGTTCTCAAGTATCGAAAACCATATAGAAAAAAAGACTCAAAATGAATCAGGTTTTTTTGTTTGTTGCTGTTTTGTTTTAGAATAGGAACTCTTAGAAGCCACTGGCCTTGACTGTTTGACAGTTCTCAAGAACCTCCCCATTCCCAGTAGCACAGGAGGAATACTGGGGGGGAAACTCCACTTACAATTAATTCCAGAACAATCCTTACAGCATGAAACAAGCGAATGTAGCCTGCATTTAAATTTTAGCGTGCTGCCCGGCCAGTGTGGCTCAGTGGTTGAGCAATGACCTAAGAACCAGGAGGTCACGGGTTCAATTCCTGGTCAGGGCACGTGCCTGGGTTGCCGGCTTTATCCCCAGTAAGGGGCGCGCAGGAGGCAGCCTATTGATGATTCTCTCTCATCATTGATGCTTCTCTCTCTCTCTTCCTCTCCTTTACTGTCTGAAATCAATTTTAAAAAATAATTTTTTTTAGCATACCAATGGGCCATAGGCTGGCCGTCAGGACTGCAGCCACTGGGACCCGGACCCCCTCTTCAGGAAGGCACCGCATAGCTCCCGCCAGCCCCCCTCAGGCCATTCACCCCAGCCCCACGCTGTCTGTCGGGAGGGGCACTTGGCATTATTGGGCCTGGGGTTTGTGATGGGGAAACTTCAGGCCCAACTGAACAGTCAGGTCCAACCCTGGAGCTTGTGAGCTCTCCTGCGACTGTCCCTTTAATTGCTGAGAGGCACCGCACTTCCCTCTCCACTGGAACCTTTGTGTGTGCCCGGGTGCGTGTGCCTGTGTGTGTCCCTACACTCTCATCTGTCTCTTTGATTCATTTAATTGAGGGCAGGGCACTGGATAAGATCTTAGAAGAGGCATCCCTTGTTCTAGCATGATTTATTACAGCTCTTGAGAACACCTGTTCATCAGTTTATCTTTTGTTAAAACAAGAGCAGACTAAATATCCAGTTCCTTTAAAATATTAACTGAAACCTATGTAATATAGTATGTTAAAAAATCCCCACCCATATAATTAAAAAAAGAAAAACTCTACTTAAGAATAATCATAAGAAAGTTCTCAAATTTGGGTTTTTCTCTACATGTAGTATGCACATGCACACACACAAGCACATGCACGCGAATACACACACACACACACACACACACACACACACACACACACACTGTTGTATGGGATTCCAAAGATGATTTCTCAGAATGGGTATTTTCCAAGCAGCAAAGGGAAGCTGGTACCTGCCTGAAAACAGGCCCTTCAAAGCAAAGCAACATCATCAGTTGAAGCCTTTCGGCATCCTTTAGATGGGAGCAGACCAAAAAAGGTCACGTCCTCATGACAAAATGAAAACAATCCTTTAGTGTTGTTTCTCTTAGAGGAAGAGTCAGCCCGCAAGGGAGACGGCACTCTCACAGAACAGACTTGCTCTGCACGATTGGGGACACACAGGCCGCGGATCCCTCCTCCGTGAGCGCAGAGCCAGCCTGACGGAAGGCCGGGCTCCTTCCCTCACCACCGAGGCCGGCTGCGGGCCGCTGGGAACCATCCTCGCTCTGGAGAGGATGGAGCGCCCTCACCCCTCACCCGCCTGGGTGCTGTGGAAACGCTCTCCCTCCCCGAGATCAAACGGGCAGCAGGCTGGAAGCAGGGCCTGGTCGGAGCGGCCGTCACGCGCCTAATTAATGACCCTGCTGGTCGCAGCTGGGAGAGCGGAGCTGGGGGTGATTAATTAAATTAGCCGGCAGAGGAAATTACAGTAGAAAAGCCAAAGTTTGATTGCCCCATAATTAACCGCAGTGCAAATAATATCTGCATCTATAACTTCCAGCGATGAGATCAGAAGCCAACTGGATTTGGCGCTGATTGAAGCTGTAAATATCCCGCGGTGAAAAATGATAGGTTTGTTCTAGGGGGAAAACTTACAGAAATGGACGTCCAGCTAACGTGGATCAGGGGAAAAGGGCACCGGGAAGCGGCAGGAAGGAAGCCTTACCTTTCAAGCCGCCTTTTTTTCCAACATTAAAACACCCCTTTTTTCATGTTTCTTTTGGGTTATGGACCAGGCCTGATCTCCTACACAGCCTGTCTCTAAATTTCCGATTGGACTTCCCATGCCTGGATCCTGTGTGTTAGGGGTCCATTCCCCTTCCTCGGCCCAGGGATTAAACTCAATTCTAAAATAATTTCATAGGCTGGTACGAGGGGGCTGCTTTCATCTCCCCTAAAAGAGGAATATTCTATTTAGACCATCAAATGTGTGAGCTATTGCTGCTTTTCTGGATAATGACGGTTTTTTCCCTCCTTTGTAACAATTTCGTGTTCAAAATATGGTTTCATTAGCGATAGGATCCTACTTAAAAGAAAAAAAAGTATTTTATACAGATAATTGCCCTGCAAAAAGACCTGCAGAACTTTAAGCAGACGGAAACAGGACATTTTTCTGCCGTCCACATATGTTCGCCGGGAAGTTATTTCCGGGCGGAAGTCCGGCGTCTCTGCTGGAAGAGCCTTCGCTAAGGGCCTGGTGGCTTTCGACCAAGAGGAGTGGTGTCTCCCTGGCAACTGGTCAGCACCTTCCCCGGATCTGGACAGACGGGCTGTCAGTCAAGCGGAGGGAACACTATAGGTGTACAAACGTAACACAGAGTGGTAGCATTGTAAACGCAGTGTCGCTCAGAAGATTGTTCTCAGTTGAGTTTCACAACCATCAAGTGGGACGGTAGGGCAAAAACTGTCATTGTCATTTTTCTTTTAAATAAGAAGGTTGAGGCGGGGTGGTCACCGGTGTGGATGGGCAGCTGTGGCTTCTGTGGGATAGAATTCTCTGGGCGATCAGAGTCATGGCAGGTGTGATGGCCAATCTCATGTGTCTACCTGGCCAGGCTGTGATGCTCAGTGATTTGATTAAGCAGGAATCTAGGCACTGCTGTGAACGGTTAATGCCTTCTACCATCAGCTGCCGTTAAGAAAGGCCACCCTTGACAATGTGAGTGGGTCATATTTAGTCAGTTCATGGTCTTATGAGGGAAAAAAACCCAAGATTTCCTAAAAAGAAGGAACTCAGCCTCAAGAAGCATCAGCTCCTGCCTGAGATTCCAGTCCCATGGCCTGCTCCGCAGACTGCACACTTGCCAGCCTTCACAATCATGAGCCAAATCCTCCACACAAATCTGTGTGCACATGCGTGTACACACACACACACACACACACACACACACACAGCTGGTTCTCTTCCTCTGGAGAACCCTGACTGGCAGTGGAGGGAGAAGTGTCCCCAGCAAAGCGGTGCCTCGGAATCCTGAGCCTGGAGGTGACACCTGGACTGGCTTGTCAAGGGCCTGAGGCGCGGCGGGTGCAGAAGGGAGAGAAAAAGGAAGGATGCCGGCTGGGTGGGGTGGGAGGGCACCTTTCTGGAGAGCACTGCAATGACACCACTTTCACTCCTCAAGTCTACAACCTTTGACCCAGTTGGCTCCTTCTAGGAGCCTATTTTTATAAAACAATGAGTCATGATCCCCCCCCCCCCCCCAAGAATCACAAACATGCTACTGCAGCACGCTTTCAGTGTTTCTTTGCAAATATTCCCAACGTCCACATGCAAACCACGAAGCAATGACGGAATCATGGGATGAATTACTGGGGCAGCACTGAAAGGAATTCTTTCAGAAACAAGCACGGTGACACCGAAAGAGGCTCAGGATGCAACACTAGCCTAAAGCAGGCTTTGAAGTGGTTTCCAGCATTGTTTCTTGGCAGAAATGTTGCGTACATAAAAAGACTCTGCAATACACAGGCACTACCTGTGCCGGAATCACAGGTGCATGTGTTTACCTGTATGGACTTCAGCCCACAGCCCACAGCCACCACCAAAGGCTGGCCTGACCCAGAGCAGGTACTTCTTCAGGAAGGGTTCCGCTGCCCAGCGCGTTTGGGAAACACTGCGCTTGGCCAGGATGTTCACGGCGCAGAGCCTTGGCCCCTTCCTGGTTTGGGAAGCCGTGCATCCCAGAGAGAGGCCACTTCCATTCTGTTTATTTCAGTTCTCAAACACCTCTTTTCCCCAGAAACATCTGCTTGTTAACACTCGCCAGAATTAAATTCCACAAGAGAACGTTCTGGAAGCTAGAGCTTTGACTCAGCCTCTTGGTTCCTAAGCTGAACAGGTCTGGCTTGTTTATGTGTGGCCCATTCACCACATGGCTAAGACATTCGAGAAATAGATGTTCTCGAGACTTGAAAAAAAAAACCCACATAATAGTCTCTTGATTGTGGGAACGTCATTTTCTAGGTCTCGCTGGCAAGGATGCCTGAAGGAGGGCCTTTACCGGATTGGGGGGTCCTGGGGAAGTGGGGAGCAGCCCCCTCAGCGCCTGAGGCCCGAGTGCGGTTTCACCACAGTCCTGACCCCCCCGGCCCACGGCTGCCGCTGCGTTTTTCTCACTGAGGCCCCTGATTGGTTTTCTTCAAATAAATTTCAGATTCTGAGCCACTTAGCCCGACACAAGCTTTCCAGCCTACAGCCACTGGCGGCAATTCGTGTGGCTGTTCCCACCGTCAGAGGCCCGACTCGGAACCCGCCGGAGATGCAGGGACACCACCCAGGCCTGGGGGAGCGTGGTGAGGTGACAGGAGCCCGGGAGTGCTCCCACGGGGGTCCGTGCAGGGAGGCCCCAGGCCAGTTCCAGAACCGAGGAGGCCCCAGCAGGTTCCATATTTACCCGAAAGACTGAAAATCCAGGAAGAGAGGTCTGGGCTCCGTGTCCTTGTCTGCGTCCCAGGCGGGGACACCGGCCCCTACAACCGCACAGGAGACCCTTTGCTGCCTCCCCCCCCCCCCCGACACAGCTTCTTTTTGTCTTGTTTCTTCAGAAGCTGGGAGCCCCCTCAGTGTGTGGCTAGGGCTAAGGCCTTTTGTTTCCCTAATAGCTTTATTGAGGGATAATCCACGTACCATAAATGCCACCTGGTTTAAGTATACAACCCGACGATTTTTAGGGAATCCAGCGAGCTGTGCAGCCATCGCCGTGACTCGGTTTTATGACACTGCCATCACCCCGAAGACCCCTTGTGCCCGTCTGTCCACTGCAGCTGACCTGTGTTTCCACCCTCAGACCAGCCGGATCCTGTGGCTTAGCCCTGCCTCCTCCAGACACTGCGCAGCAAGGAAAGCACGGCCTGGGCAGGTCTCTGCGTCTGGCTCCCTTCACGGACGGCTCAGGTCTTGGTTTTTCCACGGAGGCCGTTAAGTAAATGGAAACGGGGAAATTGCAAATAAAAAGCTCATCGGAGGGAGTGCTTTGCGTTGGAGTAATTTTCGGTCACCGTTCAACTAATGCGATGAAAGTTCCCATTAACGCCTGTGCATGTCGATTCCGCTCCAGAGCAGCACCTGCTGTATGTAAGTGTTGGATTTTATGCAGACTACTACTTGGTAAGAGCAAAGGGACTCTTAATTTTTAAAAAAATGAACGTGAAACGGCTGAGTTTACATTTTTGAAAACGAAGGACAGTCTGTGCCAGGCCAGAGGGAAGCTGACCGCCAACTGCCTGGAGCGTGCGATGTGAGTTATCTCCTTAATGTCTATACCGCGGCCCGATGGTGACGTCGCTGCCTTCAGAAGAGACCGCTGGGGCGGTTAAATGAAGGATCAGGGGAGTCTTCGATGTAGTCAGTCTTATCCCACCAAAGAGATGTCGAGCCTTTCATAGCTGACTAGAGTCTGGTGCATGGAATTCGTGCATAGGTAGGGTCCCTAGGCCTGGCGGGTGACCAGGGCTGATCAGGGCCTTCCAGCTGCCAGCCAGGGCTTTGATATGCCGCCCCCTGGTGGTCAGCGCATATAGTGAATGATAGAACTCCCATCTCCTGGTTGAACTCCCAAGGGGATAATTTGCATATTAGGCATATATATATATATATATATATATATATATATATATATATATAATGAATGGGGGAGGGAGGAGAGAACTTTGGACACTGCACCGAGGGCTCCCAGGCGGCCTTCCCCTCAACCTCTCCCTTCACAGAGGGCACTTTGTCCGGAGAAGTTAGGGGACCTGCACTGCCCTGTGGCCCAAACAGGCCCAGAGCCCTTGGTTTCTCCCCGGGGGCCCTGCTGCGTCCGCTGCTCCCTCCCAGAAGCGGGTGTGGAAGGACTGGCTCGGAGAGGACTTCCGATCAAGGACACAGGACGAGTCTAATGAAACTGTCACTGGGCCTTTAATGAGGAGGCTTGTCTGCTCTAAAGCGCTGTCTGGAAGTAAAAAATCATGACCTCACCACTGTCTCCCCTGCCCTCTCGGAGGCCCGCCCGGAGTGGCTTCAGGAAGCTGGCAGCTCTGGGTTTTCTGGAAATGAGTCAGCAGGTGCGTGCACACCTGGCCGGTGCTGGGCGGTCACACCAGGAGTGTGTCTGGGGGACAGGCCAGGGTGTGAAGCTGGGGGCCGTCGGATGGGCAGTCTGGGGGAGGCAGAGGGCAGACAGCTCTGCTGGTTCAGGGGCGCCGAGGCCACACAGGACTGCAGGACAGAGGGGATTCCGGCTCCCTCGGCGGTGGCGTGGCCTGGTTTTGGGTTGGTTCTTCGGTGCTCCTCAGGCCTCTCCAGCTACTGGCATTTTGGGCAGCTCTTCCTTTCCTAGGACCGTCCGGGGCTTATACACCCCAGGCCCCAGGACTAAATGCCGGTCAACCCTCCATCCCCCAGCTCATTTCCAAACACTCCCTGAGCCGAAAGCACAGGAGTGAGAAGGCACTGGCACAAGGACCCTGAATCCCATGCTCATGAGCACGTGGCCCATTTCCTGTAGGAGCCTCCGGGTAACAAGCCTCCTCCACGTCCCGGGTTAGACCACAGGCTGGTGTCCTCTCCTCTGATTTAAACAGGATCTCCTCGCTTCGTTAGGATGATGAGGATGGGTGTGAGGCCGGCCGTGGTGATCCTCGGGAGCCGCCACAGGCAGGTCATCAGGGCTGTCTTCGTCCTCCAGGGTCACACATGAGATGCTTCCCTATGCAGGTGGGTCCCGAAGACTGAGGGATGCGTACCCCAGATAACGGCCATCTTCCAGACCCAGGTGGGTGAAGTTTTTGTATCCACTGCAGATAACACGTATTTGAAGCACTAGCCACCGCTGTTCCCCGTCTCCAGGAACTCGAGCCGTGTCTCAGGGATCGGGGCTCGCGGCCGGGGGAGGCCGGTTTCAGATGGTCTGTCCCCAAGCCCAGAGATCCCGCTCCAGAGCGTGACGGGACCGCAGGGCTCGGCCTCAGCTCGTAACGACCTTGTCAACGTCCCTGGCCACAACCATGTGCACCTGCCACCTTTATGAGCACAAACTCAAACTGTCAGGGTTTTACGACCGAAATCACCTCTTGTTTGTTCTGCTGGTCGTTTAAAGGCCTTTCCGTGCGCCCCATGGCCCCAGAGAGAACACTAATCCTCATGGTGGGTGCACGTCTCTCTCCAGGCCTCCGGGTGGCTGAGTCCTGCTGGTATGACGTCCTACATCCCTTTGGCCAGGCTGCCTGCTCCTAGGCGGTCTGTGAGTCAGCAGCACTGGTGCTCAATTCTGGCTTCACAGGCCGAGTGACTAAAACCACTTTCCTCTGGCGTCAGAGCAGACAAACGACGTCGATTTGCCCGGTGGGTTCCAGGAGGCTGTGGCTAAGTTGTGCCTGGCCTTCCTCAGGCTCCTCGCAGGCCCTGAGGACCTGGCGGCCATTCTCTCTCGTCCACACTCACGCCCTCCGGACACGAGGCACCACCTCAACCTGGGCTCGCACCCTCCAAGTGAGTCTGGGGGAGTTTTGGCTCAAATCCTGCTCAGAGCGCTATGCCGGGTCCCCTCCTGCACGGGCCCCTGTGCCAAACGGGGGGCGGCATGCCAGCCGGCTGACCTCTCCCCAGCCCGGCTTCAGCCGCCCTGGGCGAGTTACACCTTGGCCCGAAGGTTCTCTTGGTGGAATGCCCTCCCTATCTCTTGAAAAAAATTTTTGTGTGCGACATATTCACATACTATAAAACTTCCCTTTCAATGTGTATGACCTAGTGGTTTTAGTATATTTACAAGGCCATAGAGCCATCGCCACCATGGAAACCCAGATAAACCCTGAACCCATCCATTCAGCAGACACCCCTTCCCCGTAGCCCTTTCCCCCACCCTGGCCCTATCCACCTGGTCTGGCTGCTGCACGTAAGTGGGAGTCATGTGACACGTGGTCTTCCGCACCTGGCTCCTTCCACTCAGGATGACGTATCCAAGGTTCACCCATGTTGTAGCGTGTATGGCTCTGTATTCCTTTCCGTGTCTAAAGAACCCGCCGTGTGGGTGTACCACCTTTTGTACACATACTTTCACTTTATGGACATTTGGACTGTTTCTACTTTTGGAGCTGTTGTGAAGAATGCTGCTACGAACACAAACACACAACTTTTGTATGGACGTGTGCTTATTTCTGTCAGGCATATGCTTAGAAGAGGAATTGCTGGGTCATATGGTAAGTTTCTGGTTAATTTTCTGAGGAACCTCCAGGGTGTTTTCCCAAGTAGCTCTGCTATTTAATATTCTCACTGGCAGTATGAGGGTTCCAACTGTCACACACCCACGCCAACACCTGCCACTGCCTTCCCATTGTGGCCATCCCAGTGGGTGAGAAGCAGTGGCTCAATGTGGCTGGACTTGCATTTCCCTAATAAATAATATTTTGCATTTTACATGTGGGTTATTTGTATACCGGCTTTAGAGAAATGTCCAAAGATTTTGCACATTTATAAATTGAGTCATTTGTTTTCTACTGCAGAATTATACTCATTCTTTATACATTCTGGATACTAGGCTCTTACTAGACATTTGGTTTTCAAATTTTCAGCCATTCTGTGTCTTTTTACTTTCTTGGTATTGTCCTTTGAAGTTTTAATTTTTTAGTTAACGAAGGTCAATTTATCTGTGTTTTTTTTCTTTTTCTTCTTTTGTCACTCATGTTTAGGTACCATAAAGATTTATCTCTCTGTTTTCTTTTAAAAGTTTTATAGTTTCAGTTTTTACACTTAGGGCTTTGATTAATTTGGTGTTCATTTTTGTATCTGGCAAGAGATAGGGGTCTAACTTCATTCTTTTCTATGTGAATATCCAGTTATTCCACCATACTTGTTGAAAAGATGATTCTCCACTGAATTTCCTTAGCATCTCTGTTGAAAATAAATTAACCATAGATGTATAGGCTTACTTCAGGTCTGTTAATTCTATTTTATTGATCTATATGTATATCCTTAGGCCAATATCAATAATCTTGGATTATTATAGTTTTGCAGTAAGTTTTTAAATTCAGATATATGAGTCCTCCAATTTTGTTATTCTCTTTCAAGATTGTTTTGCCAATCTTTGCAGGGAGGGCTCTCTTGAATTTCCATATAAATTGTAGAATTAGCTTGTTCATTTCTGGGGGAAAAACCCATTTGTGATTCTGACAGGAATTGTGTTGAATATATACATCAATTTTGGGGACTACTGCTATCTTTATACATGATCTTAGCCAAAAGGCCAAGAAATGATAATACTGCTATCTTATCAATGTCAAGCCTTCCAACCCATGAAGATACATGTCTTGCCAATTATTTAGGTAGTCTTCAAGTAGTTTTCAGTATACACATTAAATTATTCCTACGTGTATTATTCTTTCTGATGATATTGTAATTGAAATTGTTAATTTTACTTTGAACTGTCCATTGCTAATGAATAGAAGCACAACTGACTGTTGTATGTCGATCCTGTATTCTTCAAGCTTGTTAAACTCATCTATTAGCTCTGATAGTTATTTGTGGATTCCTTTGGATTTTCTACACACATGAACACATCATCTACAAATATTTTTACCTCTTTCTTTCTAACTTGGATGCCCTTCGTTTCTTTTTCTTGCCTAATTCACTGGTTTGAACCAGTGCTGAAAGAAGTTGTGACAGGGGACATCCTTGTCTTTTTCCTGATTGTGGGGAACACACTTTGAATACTTTATCATTAACGATGATGTCACTTGTGGATTCTCCATAGATGCTCTTTGTCAGGTTGAAGAAGTTTCCTTTTATACCTAGTTTGCCTCATGAAAAGGTATTATTGCATGTTGTCCACTGGATTTCCTGCATCTCCTGAGATGACCATGTAGCTTTTGTCCTTTATTCTATTAATGTGTTGTATGATATTGATTGATTTTTATATATCAAACCAACCTTGCATTCCTGGGAAAATATGGCATTTGATCAAAGTGAGTTGCAGCACTTGCTAGGATGGCATATTGGAGATGCAAGGCCACACTAGAGTTTGGTAAAGAAAGACACATAGCTGGGTCTTAAGAAATGAGGACTAAAGTCCAGGGACTTGGGCAAAGACAGGGAGGAGGACTCTGGGCAGGGTTGTGGACATTTGTTTATTATTATGCTTGGTGTAGACAGGTGCTCCCCAAGCTTTCATGTGCATAAGAATCACCTACAGAGTTATAACATACTGTTGGACTCCACCCCAGGGGCACTGATTGGGTGGGTTTGGAATAGAGATGAGAATATACCTTTCTAGGTGATGCTGATGTTGCAGTGAATCACCCTACAGATGCAATGCAGAGTAAACATGGACTACGCCTTCCACATCAGCAGACCATCCCCCGCACCTAGGAGGGCATGCACCGCTGGTCTGTCACACTGTCAGGTGCAGGACCCAGGCACAAAGCTGGTGGAGTTTTCCAGACAAAAAAAAAAAAAAGATCCCAGGAAACTTCATAAATAGTGTTTCATTTCAGCATTACCTTCACATGATTAAGTGGTTGAAAATACTGGCTAGTTTCATCTCGCAAATAAGAAAATGCCCTGATTTTTTAAAGTTCTAAATTGCAGACACTGTTGGCCGTGCAACCAAATTAGAAATCCTCTGGCCCGGCTCCACACTTCATCACGAAGATAATAAACCTGGTCCCGAGGCCGAGAAATACATGCTGAACGCTTCACCAGGCAGTGCTGGGTCAGGGACGCGCACAGAGGGAGTTCAGGCGGGAGGCCTGTTATGTAAAAAGCTGGGCTTACACCCTGTGCCTGTGCCGATCTACATATTTAGATTTCTCGGCACCGTTTTCTGTAGAAGCTCTTAAGATCAGCATCAGCCACAGAACATTAAGGCTTTGGAAATGACTGGGAAATGGAAAAGATCAGGTTTGCCACATGAACAGATATAACACCAACGATGCTTTGTTGTCTTATGTAAGTTATCACGAGTGAGGCTTCTAGATTTTATAAGTGGGAAGATATTGCAGTTATGTGATTACATATAATAAATGTACACCAGTTATATATGTGTCTTTGTAAACACACTATGTATACACAGAGATAGGATGGCTAGTAAGAATCTGAGCTGGGGTGGTGAGGGCCTGGGGTGGGGTGGGTCGGGAGTTAATGGGGAGGAAAAAGGGAACATATGTAATGCTTTCAACAATAAAGAATTATTTTTAAAAATGAGCTGGGGTCAGGGGAGGGGAGGGGAGGGGTGCTGGTACACACAATGGTATCTCCCGATGCCACGAATGACCTTCAGATCGGGGCACAATGCGGAGCAGGAAAAGGGCAGCAGCCGCAGAAGGACCAGGGGTGGGTTTCAGGACTCACACCCAGGTCAGGTGATCTGCCCTCCAGCCCTGGGTGACCCTGGGAAAAATGACTCAAGGACCCTAACTCCACCTTCTTCTCCCCTAAAACATGGGCTCCTGCCACGGCATAAGATGGCTGTGTGCTCAGGAAGGGCACACAGCACGCTGCGGACCCTGGTCACGGGGTTGTTTCCTGTCTCTGTCCGAGCCAGGAAGGAGGAAGCCGGACGGATCCTCAGAAGAGGGCGTTTCTGATGCACAGGGATCCGAACGGCCCGAGAGAAACGACCCTGAGGGAACGCCCCACTGGTGGAGGGTCTAGAGAGGCAGCTGTGCTGAGAGTGTTCACAGGCCCCTGTTCAGAATGTCTCCCACAACACGTAAATCGAGTCTCAACAGGCTCACCCACACGTTACCTTCCTTTATGTGTGCTCACACATGACAGAGGCCCACACAGGGTCTGGCGCCCACACGTGGTCAGGGCACCTAGAATACAGCAATGCTTGCTGGTGACTTGCATTTTCGTCTACCAGTGACAATACAAATTCTTTTTTAAAAAAAAACACATACACCAAAAAAATTAAAAAAACAGACTCCTGGATTGTCTCCATGGCTACGTTTCGGAGAGAAAATTATAGTTTTCAAGCCCCGGTTGCAAAGCTGGCTCCCATCCACACCTGGTCTCCCACAAGATCAAACGATACCTGGGGTCTGCAGGCAGCGGTGGCCATCCCTACCCAAGCAGAAGCTGTCTGCGCATCTGGCTCAAAGGCAAGTGTGAGGGGCAGTTAGTCTCTAAGAAGCGATCCTGTTTTGCTCAACCTTGTGGAGAATCTTCCACAATTGGCTTTCTTACAAGGAGCGCTAGTGTAGACAGAGAGCTGTGCCGGGAGCACTGCGGCTGAGCTGAGCTGAGCGTGGGCCGCGGCCGGCTGGCCGGCTGGCTGTCTCTGTTGCCAGCTGCAATCCGTAGGTATCATTTCAGAGGCAGTGCTAATGCGTTTGCACTTCTCATTTGTACATTTTCCTAATTGGCTTAATATTTATAGGGGGATATTTCCGATCTGGGCACAGGGCTCTGGAAGATTCAAGCCGATTTAGCCACGTGCTAATGAGGACCATCCAGTCCTGACCGGTCACTAAGGGACTCGTGGCTCTCCGAGTCCGACTCCACGCTGGCCTGCTACGAGAAGCCGCTGCAACACCTTGAGTGAAATCTGAGGTCGCCGAGCAGCTGTTGCGTCTACAGGGCCGTGGACGTATCAACTTCACTGGCCGCAAATGTCAGGCCGGCACGCAGACGACCTGCCTGCAAACCATCCCCCCCCCCCCCCAAGTTCCCCAGAATCTCCCGCTGTCCCTGCTCGCTCAGGACGCTGTCCCCGCCTGGCTGGGAGGCTGGACAGCTCCGCCGGCTGGGGCTGGGGCTGGGGCTGGGCAGGCCCGCTGACAGGCGCAGCGCGATGACAGAAATTCACTCTGAGTTGCAATTAGTGGCACTGTCATTTTCGGGGGCTCCTGCCAATTAATTAAGCCTGTCAAACAGGAAAACCACAGCGCCCACATGATAATTTATATTGGAAGAGACTACTAGCTGCACGGAACACAGCGGCTTTCCTCCACAAACAGAACTCTCTCCCTCGGAGCGCCGAGATAAACACCAGACACGGAATAAAATAAAGCAGCAGAAAGTGAGCTTGGGGGGCTGGGCCGGGGGGGGGGGGGGAGGATCTGCAGGGAGGAGGAAAGTTAAGCTGCCCTTGTTGTGACTGTGCGCTCGGGTCGCAGGAGGGGAAGGCAGGCTGATTAAAAGCCCCAGACGGGCCCCCGGCTCCCCGAACCCTCTGTGTCCGTCCGGGATGATAGAATCAGAGGAGTTTATTCATACCATTAAGCCCCAGAGAACTTAATTGAAAGAAGAGCACAGCCCGGACCTTGACAAGCGGGAGGTCACAGTAATTGCTGCCGGACATATTTAACATTAAGATAATCAGGCCATTAATTACCCTTTGGATCATTAAATCAGCCAGTTGCAAAATGAAATTTCTGCCTCTATTACTCACTTGAGAGACCACAGGGGTGGCCTTTCATTTGTCAGCGAGCGCGAGGTACAAAGGCTGGGCCGGGGGAGGGCGGGCGGGCGGGCGGGCGGGGAGGGGGCCGTGGGGGCGCCGGCGCGGGGGCAGGGCATCCATCGGCCATGCTCGGCGATCGTGGCAAATTAACTGGGTACGGTAACCTCCGCGTCCAAAGGCAGAGGCTGGGGGTATGTAAATAGATGAGGGCAGACAGGGAGATCAGAGTCCGCACATCACTTAGCAGGATAATAAAGGAAATCATCCTTGATTATCAGTGCTAATTTGGACACTGCCGGTAGCTTGTTATACGTGTTCTGAGTAGCATTTAATTAATTCAATTGCTTGTTAATGAGGGAAGTGACATGTGGGGAGCAGATGCCACCCAACTGCAGATGGGCTCTGGTCATCACGGCAAAGTCCCTTTTTTTTTTTTTTGCCTATTTCTCCCCTGCCCATTTTTTTTTTTCCTCCTCCCTTTAAAGAAAGAAAATAGAAAAAGGTGTCAAGCATAGAGGAACACTCAAAAGAGACAAAACATTGACCTTGGAGGGCCAAGAACTGTTAAAAAAAAAAATAATAAGATGAGACAGTCCTGGGGCTGTGGGAACTCGTGTTCCCTGAGGCCCCATTTGGAACGGGGCGTCCCTACGCCAGAAATTTGAGCCCGAGATTACTATATTGTGATCTCATGATCAAACCTAACGAGACAAAGACGTGGCCAAGTGGTACTGCTTTTAATATCTCAGAGCCGGCGGTGGGGATCCAATTATTTTCAGTTTGGACACATCTCCCCTTTCTCAATATCTCCATGTGCATAAATACGATGAAGTGGCCTTCCGGAATCAAAAGGGCCGAACTCGGATCACCCGGACCACTGGGCGGGCCGCCTGGTCTGGGAGTGCGCACCCGTCTGTCTCTCCCACGCGGGTGCCGCCCGCCCCGCCCCGCGTCCTCCGCCTGAAGTGCCATCTTTTGACAGGCCAGAGACAGGAAGGGAGTTCAGGCACGCAGGTGAACGGACACATAATGACACAAAGAGAGAGGATGCTCCAGGAGGAGTCAGTGGAATCGGAGGAAGGGCCGATGTCACTGGGGGCTTCTCTCGGCCTCTCGGCCTCTCCCGTGGACGTGAGACACAGGGGCTGCTCCGATTTCCCGGATCGCCACGCAAACAGGCTCCCTGCACCGAAATGCCTTGGGAGCCGGTCCCTGTGGACCCACCCGGGGCCAAATGCTGCGACAGAGACACAAAGATGGGGGAGGAAGGAAGGAAGGAAAGCGGCACCAGAGGGCTCTGCTCAGTCCTGGCAGGAAACGCTGTTCCCCGCAGTCAGGCCTAAACGCTAAGTGAACCACGGCCAGGCACAGAGGACTGACCCGGCACGGTGCTGCAGACGACAGTCCCCGGTGCCCCATGTGTGGCCGAGGGCAAGAGGACGCACAGGTGGACTGGCATGTCCTTGCCGTGTGCTGGCAACGTGGAAGCCCCGATGCACTCAGGACACAGGAGGCACTGAGGGGGCAAGAGCACCTGACAGGTGCACCCACACCGACCAGGTCCCTGTCACACTCATTCATTCACTCAAGACACAGGCACTTGGCCACTAATGATCTCCACCCCAGAGAAGTCTTCTTTCACACACAGGAGGATGACTAAGGAGCTTGGTGACCTCTCCCGCCTGGGTGCTCCGGGCCCCAGAGCCCACCTACGGGCAGCCACACACTGCGTGGTGTGACACCCAAGCCCACAGGCTCTGCGTCCCGAGTCCTGCCCCGACAGACAGCAGACTGCGCCCCCTCCGAGAGCCTCTGCAACCTAGCCGATGCTGTCTACTGTTACTCCCCATTTAAAATCGATATTTTAAGCGTGTGCTTAAATGGTATCAATAGCAATTAGAGAGCAGAATTCAGATCCCACCGCAGATGGAGTTAATTGTTATGGCATCGACCTCCCCAACATGCTCCTTTCTCCAGATTTACGCCTCCATGATGGAGGGGGGGACAAGGGCGCCCTCTCCCTCCTGCGACCATACATTTCCTATCGAATGCACCGGGAAAAATGGCAGTTGTTGCAGAATCCATCCACAGAGATTTTTTTTTCTTCTTCCTGGGAGTAATTAAAAGATGCTTTTCTTGACTAATGGTTCCCCGGTTTAGGAATGGGAAGTCAATATGGCTTTGCTGCCATCAGCTTCGATTGATCACAGTGCTGGTGAGGTTTGACCGGCAGGTCTCAGGGTGGCTGAGAATCACTGGAACCAATTACGGGCCAGCGAGGCCGCCTGACCAGGGCGCGGGGACCAGGGCGGAGGCACCTGTTCCCCCAACTCCCTGCCTGCAGGACCGGGCGACTCCAGGGTTCAGTGGTTCCGGGGACTGGAGGTTTCCTCAGAGAAGGATCTGCTGTGTTCTGTCCGTGTGTGTGTGTGTGTGTGTGTGTGTGTGTGTGTGTGTGTGCGCGCGTGCACATATCTGGGGGGAGGAAAGCACACTCCTAATTATATCCCTCTGTCAGAATGAATCTTCTGAACAAGCCTGAACGGACCAGAGCATCTCAAGAAAACAGCTGGGCCCCTTTACAAAGAATTAGATGGCTAGATGGCACCGGGGTCTTCCTTGGCTAGAGATAAACATTAACTAAAATATTCCTTTTTAGTATAACATCAGGGCCACATGAAAGAGCCCTCTGGCTGTTTGTGCTGACCATCATGGGTTCCGTGGAGACCGAAGGGGGTGGGTTTGGGGGTGGTTTTAGGGGGGTGGGAGGAGGGTGTCTCCTTCCCGTCTTGGAGAGGAGGATCCAGACCGGATCACAGACGGAAGTCCGCCTGGAACGTCTAGCCCGGACCCTGAGTGCTTGGTGTCTATTAGCAGACACCGCAGGAGGCAGTGCAGGTGGGGTGTCTGAGCGACTGCGGTGTTCTCACAGGACGAGAGATTTAGTCATTTTTCACAGGACGGCTTGTTCCCCCCGGCCACGCCTTCTGACGGCCGGCCTCCCTGCCTCATCGCCATCCCTCCCAATGACGCTGCTGCCACCTTTGGATACACGGAGGCATAAACAGACCCAACAACTCGCCCTCTGCCCACCCCACAGGTGCCGTTATCCACCCTCCCACCCCCAGGGCTCCCCCAGGCCTCAACTCAGCTCTGGCTCCACAACCAGTCCCATGGGAGACCACCCCCCTCACACACACACTGACTTCCACGTTTAACCCCATGGGCCCTGGGGCTTCGCCCTCGTGCCTTTGCCTAACCCCCGCCCCATCCCCAGGCCTGGCTATCACCTCACCTTCCCGAGTCCAGCTCGGAGGCTGTTTCTCTAGCAAGAAGACTTCCCTGGAGCACAGCGGCTATGAGAACCCCCCGTCCTGTGAGCTCGGCCCAGCTCTGGCCTCCTCGTCTGGCCCCAAGGACACCCCTGACCACAGGACAATTACAACAACCATCTGTCACTTCTTTTCTAGGAGAAGGTGGTCCAAGAGTATTTGCTAAATTTAATTAAACACGAAACTTTCTGGGAAAATTACTAAAGGCACAAAGAAACATTCAATTCCTATAGGTGCCTATCTTGTTAAGAATGTACAGATTTCTGAATTCCCCAAGTTATGTGGAGACACCAGGTAACCACCCCCATACCCCCCCCCCCCACACACACACACCATCCCCCAGCCTTGGAGAGGAATTCCAGCTCTGCTCGCTCTGTAGGGAACCCAGGATGGGGTTAACGGCAGTCACCCCATCTGCGAGGAAGGAAGGCCCTGATACGTCTCTCACATATAAAGATGTGATGTGCATGCCACTAGATAGGAGGGAACTTACATGCTCAAGGTTCTGACTCTCACACACGAACTGGAATCTAAAACACCCCCACAACCTGCATTTAGAGAAGGTAACATGGAAATCAAGTAGTTATCATTAAAAAACCAACCACATCCTTGTTCCCAATCACTCTACATGCTCCTAAATGTGACAGATGAGAAAACAAACTTTTCTCAAGTTCATGATATGAACCACAGTATATACGCTTCTTTTATACAGAAACAGGTAAAATGCATCAGGTTTATTTTTTTCTGACCCTAAATATTAAATGTTGTTTTCTGTACTCATACATTATACTCCATCCAATTTCCCCTCATTTTTCATTATCAGACCTAAATATTTTCCAAGGAAACGATATCTACCAAAAAAAAAAAAAAAGATATTAAAACAAAAATTAATCTCTTAAGAATGCTAGTTGGTGACCAGGCCAATTTCCACATTAGTATTAAGTCACGATAAACACACTTTGAAAGCGCAACCTCTGTTCAGCCTGTAAGACACCTGACATTGTCATCTCCAGCTGCAACTCCCCTACCAGCTCACATAGCAAACCTCCACCGCGGGAGACACAGGCCCCTTGCACCGTTCTCGCCCTCCCACGGCAGGCCTAACACAAGGCGTGGGGCTGCCCACGCACCAGCCCATTCTCCCAGGGAACCCCAGGGGGCACCAGAAACCCACTCTTCAGTGTTAACGACCCAGAGCCCACCCACCCGCTCGGAGCGTGACTGTCGCCTAGCGGAGGGGCCCACTTCTTGCCCTCACATTGGCCGCCGCTTGGACTTCCCTGTTGTCTGATCAACAGCTTTTAAAACAAAATTAAAAAGTACTCAGGTTGGGAGACCTGCGGCCTCCCTCCGCTTCTCCACACCCCTGAGGCCTGACTGCTGAGAGGGAACCCCACGCCCGACTTCGGAACGGGACGCCCCGAGAGAGAAGCGTCTGTCCCGCCTCCGGGAACGAGGTTCCCCCAGAAGCCGCAGCGCTCTTGCCTCAGGTGCATTAAATATGCATGCATGCTCGTAAACGGTTTATCATAGCCGGGAATGAAAGATGAGAAACTAAACGGCCTCAAAATAAATGCGATTTTTACACGGGGTAACAATTAACAGTAACGAGGGGTCACCGTACACACATTATGCCAAATTTGATTAAACGCGTTAGAGATATATTTTAGGAAATAAAATACATTTTGTTACCATAAACTCACTTATTTTGTGTGTGTATGTCAATTCAGTAGTTGCTTATCACAGATCTAAAAATAACAAAATTGAAGAATCGGAAATTCATAATTGGTGTTAATGGCGCAGTGTACGCCTATTAGCAACGTATTAATTAAAGTGATGCATTCATAAGTTTAGAAGCTTAGTACACTTCTAGGAGGGGGAGAGGAATCCCCAGGGCGTAAAAACAAGCATAAACAAGGAAGGCGTCTGAATTAGCCGCATCTGTGAAGACCCATTTTAAACACAGACAACTCTGTGCTGGTCTGATCACAGGCTGCCAGGGCAGGTCTAACTGTGTCTAACCGTTGGCGAGATGCTCCGAAACCACACCCCGTCCTGTGTCCTTACCTCGTGGAGTCCAGCGAGGGCTTCGTCCGCCCCTGGCTGTTCTCCTCCCAGACGCTGTTGGCCAGCTCGTTCCCGATGGACGACATCACCTTGATGAGCTCGATGGGCCAGTCGTCCAGGTCCAGAGATCGCACTCGAGAGAGGTGGGTGCCGAGGTTCCGGTGGATCCCTGAGCACTCGATGCACATGAGGGCTCCCAGGTTCAAGCTGGCCCAGTTAGGGTCTGTGTGTGGGAAGAAGAGCAGAGGGCCCCGTGCGGTCAGACCGTCACTGCTCATTCGCAGCCCGGGGCGTCTCTGCAACCAAACCCCAGCCGGTCAGACTTCACACCCAGACCCCTCCCTGGCGTCTGGCTTGAAAACACCCCCTGGTCTACTGTCTTAGGTGTCTTAAAAAAGTGAACATGTGGGTGGCTACTCTGAAATAACTGGCTTTGGCAAATCCTTGGAACTTCCCACCCAATGGACAATCGCCATCGCTGGTTTGGACAGTTCCTCATGCTTGCACATGGGTGATGCTGTGATATTCTGCTCTATAAAGAGCGCGGGGAGGAACATCTTGGAAGCTAGAGCTGCCTCTTTCCCCCAGCTCAGTTCCTGGAGGGGCACAGCCAAGCGAGGGGTCTCTGTGCCATTATGTATGTTGCCAAATAGTTCTTCGTCACTCTTTGGGTGGGATATCTCCCAGCACGTTCACCCAAACTGGATATTTTGACTTAAAAATGACGAAGTCTTTGTCGATGTGTCATCTACTCGTCTCTGATCTCGGCCCCTCCACCTCCCCTTGTTCTCTGAGGAGCTGCAGCAGCCAGAGCTTGGCATGCATCGGGCTACGCAACCTGCTGTGATTGTAACTTGGCCTTCAGGTTCTATGTCTCTACCCATCAGTGGGCCCTATGGTAGCACCCACTATTACAGAGCCCCAGGAACTGAAAGTCAAGTGCAGGGGGACCACCCAATCCAGCTCCAACCGACCTGCTCCACTGCGGAGGCCACTTACTCTGGGTCTCGCAGTCCACACAGTGCGAGTTCCCTCGGATGTTTCGTATCGACTGCAAGGCCAAGGCCTCGCTCTGGCTCGTCAGTCTGGACTGGACATACAAGACACACAAATGCAAGATATGAGAAGCCTGAGAGAAACATGCATGTCTACTCATAACGTCAGAGAAAATTCAAACAGACTGTGAGCAAATATGGCAGGAGGGCAATTTCAAACCATTTCTCCTCTTCCGACAGCTTCAGGAAAAAGTCCCGCTGAGAAGGCGCTGTGAGGGAAGCCCAGGGTTAAGATTTATTGGGTGAGAATGACCTGATGACAAAGGCACGTGCTGGACCCTTCGTGAAGGAACAGGGACAGACCGCCACCTGGGGCAGGTAACTGGTTACTGTACTTTCATGGCCGTGTGTCCACTTGGTGTGAAGAGTCAAGGATGAAAAACAAGTGTTCTGCTTGAAGAGAAGGGTCAGGCTTAATCGGCATCCTTAAGACAAATGTCGTGATTCCTGGTCCGGAGACCATGGCCACACCACCCTTGATGTTTCCTCTGAAGACTGTCCTAGTTGCTACAACAACAAAGGCACTAGTCCAGCCATGGGCAAATTATGGCCCGCGGGCCGGATCCGGCTCGTTTGGCTGTTCTATCTGGCCCGCGGAGCCGAAAGAACGGAGGGTTCTCTTGCTCTCCCCTCCGCTCCTTCACCAGCAGCCCAAGATGAGAGTGCCAGCATGGTCAGGCTGCTTTTGTTCCGGCCCCCCGGTGCAGTTTAAAAACCCATTGTGGCCCTCATGTCAAAAAGTTTGCCCACCCCTGCACTAGCCTGTGTGGGGCAGGGAGGAGTGGGAGAGTGCTGGGCGCAGTTGTCCTTAAACTTACACGTGAATGTCTTCTCTAAGCAGGTGAAGACAACATCGGAGGAGGAAGAGAACAGGAAAACCTATAAACTATGATATGATCGTCACAATTAAGTTTTATTAACGTTTTGATGTCTATTCTTGTAGCCTTTTCCAAGCACATCTGTACGCAGGGAAGTAACTTCTTAAAAAGCCACGTTGTACATATTGCTTTGAAACGTGCCAGTTTAGACTCATGAGGAATTGACATCTCTCAATGCCGCCCTGTTTTCTCCAACATCAACATTTTAAACGGTGGCATGATTATCCCACTTCTGGTGATTTACTTAAGATGTTCACTCTGGTGGGCATTGAGGTTGGCCCCACGTTCCTCTGTTGTAAAGAGCGCTGGAGTTCTGCACACAGCCGGATTATTTCCTGGGGATCCGTTTCTGGACATTGAGATGTCAGGAAAAGGAACAGGTACCGTTTCCACTAGTAAGGCTTACACTGCAGACATTTAATATAATGGTAAAAGCCAACTACATTCCAGAAAACATTCAGAATAAGCTTGATTTTTGTTGAAGAATTCTCTGTAAGTCAAACTATCTCATGTCAAATGATCTTCATGTTTGATATGAAAAAATTTATTGCTCACCACCTAATAATGCAATTTAGTAATTGCTCCTGTCTAGGTTAGATACCTTTGGTTAGATACCCAAGTATTCAAAGTATGTTTAACTGTTTATGTTGGCACCTGGAGAGAGAGAGAGAGAATGTGTGTGTGTGTGTGTGTGTGTGTGTGTGTACACACAAGCGGGGATGTGTTGGCTATCTCTCTCTGTTTCATTTCTGCTGCACATGGGTATATAAGTTTGTCTACACCAGCTATCTACTGAATTATCCACAGGCAGCTGCGATACCTTGTATCATATTCAACTAGTCAGTATTTTGCCCTCAAGCTATTCGTTGCGGGTATTGCTTCCACGTGCACACTGGCACACCTATCAGCAATGCCTTCCTCCCTCCCTGCTCAGCGAGTCTGCCTGCAAAAGCACCTGCCTGGGCCTGCACACGTCTACTGGGAGGGATGGGCAGCACTTTAAGGCTGGTGCGTGCATCAGGCCCAAAGGTGAAGCCTCGAGTTCCATGGCAAACGGGCAGAAGCCGGCATGGTGTGAGGGAAAAGGCGGCATGCTTCCAGACCCTCTGAATCTGTCTGACCCGAGACGCTGTGATTTTGTACCGAACTTGGAGATGTGTTTGTTCAACAAGCCTGGCTCTCCGCACCCCCGTTCCGAAACGTCGTCCCCATGTGTGGCACCCGCCGTGGCTCCCCACGGGCGAGGAGACCGGGGCACCTACGTTGGCTCTGGGAGCCGAATCTGTGGCTTTGACTACGGAGCCGAGGTGCGTGCCAGCGAGAGGCAGCGACTCAGCCCACCTTGGTATAAAACCACTTCTAAAAAGAGCAGCAAATTACATTATAATAATAATGACTGGTTTACTCTGGGTAAAGAGGGTAATAAAATAAGACACTCCATCTTTCTGAGAGATACACTCCTTCCCCTGACAGAGCGGAACATAAATCATGGGCAGAAATTTCTTTAAATTGTTACAAATGAAACTGCAGGTCGGTGGGCAATGTCCTTTCTCTTAGTTACGAGTTGACTATAGTTTGAAAATGCTCTCCAGGACTCTAAAATGCCCCAGAAAAGGAGTTAAAAACATCCAAGCATTGAAACAATGAGGTTGAAGAAATCCCTGTTGGGAAGAAGAAAATGGGGAGAAGGACTTTTGTTCATGGAATACCATGGGGCGGAGTCTACAAAATGCAAGTCATTTAGCTTCTTCTGGCTAAACAAATGCACAGTAACTACCTCTAATTACTGAAAAACAAAAGCAAAAACAAAAAGAACCCACAAAAAGACTTTATGGCAGAGCTCAGGAAGTGGACAACTTCCTGCATGCTCTCACATGTGCTCATGTGCCCACATGTGTGAGCTTACTTTTGTTTATGTCTGTATCAAGAGTCAGTGTCTAAGTTGACAGGGACTTGGATTTTGCGCATTTATGAGAACAGAGGAGGGCATCTTTTCAGCCTGCATCCTTTCCCTGAGTGTGTTCTGCCAGAAATAAAAACAAATGTGGCCACAGAAGCGACAAGAATCCCAAAGATTCCATCACTTGCAATGAAAAGGTGGGATTTGGGATTAGTTGAGAGAATAAAGATTTCAATGGGACATATGGCCATAGGAACATGGTTACGCTAGGAGACCGACATGATATTTTATATGGATTGGCACAAAGTCTTCCCCAATTTTTCCACCAGTGAGCTTTTTGCTTGGAAAGGGGACTAGGGTCTTGTCAGTCATGTGTCATCTGATGCTTTGCCCTCCCCTGGGCATCACTAGGGCTCCACACCCCTTTAATGAGCAGCTGCCCTTGATTTCGGGGGGCAGCTCCCTAGGGCCTTACCTTTGTCATAAAGATTTTTTAACACTGATTTTGAGAGAGAGAGAAGAAGAAGAGGAGGAGGAGGAGGAGAGAGAAGAAGAAGAAGAAGAAGAAGAAGAAGAGGAGGAGGAGGAAGAGGAAGAGGAAGAAGAGAGGAGGAGGAACATGGATATGAGAGTGACACATTGAGGGGCTGCCTCCTGCATGCTACCCACTGGGGATTGAGCTACAACCCTGGCATGTGCCCTGATGGGAATCAAACCAACAACCCCTTGGTGCATGGTGCACAGGGTGATGCTCAGCTAACCGAGACACACTGGCGGGGGCCTTACCTTATTCTTTTTTTTTTTCTTTTCTAAATATATTTTATTGATTTTTTTACAGAGAGGAAGAGAGAGGGATAGATAGTTAGAAACATCAATGAGAGAGAATCATCGATCAGCTGCCTCTTGCACACCCCCTACTGGGGATGTGCCTGCAACCAAGGTACATGCCCTTGACCGGAATTGAACCTGGGACCTTTCAGTCCATAGGTTGACGCTCTATCCACTGAGCCAAACCGGTTTCGGCCTTACCTTATTCTTGCTGCTTTCACATGACTGCAAGCTGGCTAGGATCTGGCTCTCGATGGCTTGGACCCACGCGTCTCTCTCTTCATACGTGGTGGCTTCAAAGTGCCACGTCTGGCCAGTGAGGGACACAATGATAAACTCAAAGTTTTCTTCTTGCTCTGAAACATAGAGGGTTGGGGATGAAGAGTTTAGCTTTCATGTGGCCGAGTGCGGTGGCAGTGTCTCTGTGATAGGCCCAGATGAAGCAACATAGGAACACCCCTGTGGCTAACCATCCACACCTGTGGGCGAAACTAAGTTAGTGCTGAGAGTCTCAGGGTACAGTTTTGGGGTCTTTGTCGCGTGTGTGTGTAGATTCACAGATGCGCCACAGCAGGGAGGGTGCCTGGGTTTCTGTTCTTTTCCGTCAGCAAGTCCCTTCTAGGCTGCGGGATCCCACTGTCTCTCTTCGACGATGGAATTGAAGCCGTCCGTGGGCGGCAGTCTGGACCAGGAAGAGTCAGACTTGCATCAGACCCTGCCGGGCCACTTCCCCATCGGCTCTTCGGGTGAGTCCTGGAGCCTCCCAGCCCCTTTCCTCACCTCTATGGGTGGGGATGGGGAGGGCCACCCGCTTCGGAGCATTTCCCACTGGCTAAGTGACGTGTGCTAATTCAGGGGACACCCCGTGAATGCCAGCATCTGTCCTCTTTCCTCACTACCCCTGTCCCTGCCTCAGAGCAAGAGCGGAGGCGGCACATACAGGCAGCAAACCCCGCCACAAATAACCAAGGAGGCACTCTCCCGCTGGACTACCGGGTGCTGCATCTCATTTGATTCCAAGTTTTCAGTCTCTGGGCTGTGAACTCTCGGCATCGCATCACCGGGTGAGGAGTGGTTATCAATAAGGGTAAGAACCCGCCGATCTGCCGATCTGACCACCGCGCCCGCTAATTATCATCTCAGTTGTCTGCACATGGCCATTCGGCTCAACCACCTACTGGGCCAGCCTCTGCCTCCCACGATCTCCGCTCCTCTCACCCACCCCCAGCACAACCCCTGACCTTCAGCCCCTGACCTCTGCTGTGCTCCCTGCTGCTCTTGGATTCCTGAGACCCGAGCTCACCAGGAGTCCTCCACCTCCTGACACGGATGCTCACTCAGCTTCCCCTGAAACAGCTACAACCATGTCCGGCCGCCCTCACCTCTTTCCCCCCGGCCTCAGGAGGGAAGCAGCCCCCACTCTGTGGCTGGGAGACCCCTCCCCACCTCACTCCACCCTCAGGACCCAGGGAGGGTTTGCTCACGTCCTTCCAAACGCCAGCCAGGCCTGGGGGACCGCTTCCCCAAACCACCGCGCATTGCTATGGAAACGGGGCCGGGACACTGTTGCCTGAGATCTTCACATGCTCTGATGTTAATGGTTCTGTGCACTATGTAAAATCAGCACCGCGGCTCTTTTAGAAGTTAACCTCCTGGTGAGTTGGCCTTAAATCTGTGGAACTGGCTCTAAAGGGTCCCAAATGGAGGGAAGGTGGACACCCCCTTTTGCAAAAACCGTTGTGGGTTCATTTTCTCAAAAATTTCCAAGAGCAATAGGTGCTGCTCTCCAGGACCTATTCTATGGCTGCCAATCACCGTCCATCAAGGGCCCCCTCCGCCACCTGTTCCTTTTACCTCTGGACCTTCCCAGCACCTTCCACGCCACCAAACGTTTGTTTCTACTTTCAGTGGATTCAGGCGCCTCTTCCCTCCACGGGGAGGAAACGGCAAGGCCACCCCCGGTGCCAGGCAAGAACGCTGCTGACCACAGAGTAGCGCCCCAGCCTCCTCCCCGTGGCTGTAAGAGCAATCCATTGTTCCTTCCCCCTTTTGGCCTAACCCCTTTAAAAGTGGCTTCTGTCACCTCCAACCCCGATCCTGACTAACCCATGGAGGAGACTCCCCCGGGGGGGGGGGGAGCCTCCAGCCCGCTGCCTGGTCCCCTCCTCAGGTCACCACCTGGACAGCCTTCCGGGGTGGGCAAACTTTTGACTCGAGGGCCACAATGGGTTCTTAAACTGGACCGGAGGGCCGGAACAAAAGCAACCTGACCATGCTGGCACTCTCATCTTGGGCTGCTGGTGAAGGAGCGGAGGGGAGAGCAAGAGAATCCTCCGCTCTTTCGGCTACAAGAGCTGGATAGAACAGCCGAATGGGCCAGATCCGGCCCTCGGGCTGTAGTTTGCCCATGGCTGCTCTAGACTAATCCTCGCCAGCACATCCGTATCACTTCAGTGACTACTACACTCATCCTATATAATAATCCTATGTAATAAAAAGGTAACATGCAAATTGACCTTCACACCATAATGCCGTCATAAGATGGTGGTGCACACAGGGTAGGGAGGGTTCCCGTAACTAGAGATCAGCAGGGACCTGAGGCTATGTGGTGCAGGGTTAGGGTGGGAGACTTCAGGCAGCATCCCTCTACCTGGTGGGGCCTGATGGGGGACCTCAAGACATACCCCCCTGCCCTAGCACTGGGCCAGGGGACCTGAGGCTGCACCCCCCCACACACACACACATACCTGGCATGTGATGGGGGAACTGAGGCTACCCCATCGGTGCCAGGCTGGGGGACCTGAGGCTGTGTCCCTGGCTCTGCAGGGCTTGACAGGGCCCTAAGGCTGCGCCCCCTCACCCGGCAGGGCTTGACGGGGGTGGGGCCAGCTGAGTCTGGGTCTTTCGCGCCTCGGGTAGGTGGGGACTTAACTCTGGGTCCTGAGATACACCCCACTCTGACAGGAGGATGATTTTCATATACATTTTACTAATTTTCTTTCATCTCTGATACTTCTATTATAGAGAAAGGGCAAATAGCAATATTAAAATATTTCCTCCAGGTAATTCCCTTTTAATATGCACGAATTTTGTGTACCGGGCCACTAGTTAGGTAAACCAAACCGTAGGAGATCCTGGGACCCAAATATCCTCCCTTCTTCTGTAGAGGCAGCAATTAACATGTTCAAAGAAGAACTATCATCAGCTGGGCAGGCTCTTCAGATCACTGACGGACCAGAGGGGTCCCAACACATTTTGGACAATATTTAGTGATCAGCAACTGGGTAAAAAATGAGGAAAACAACCATTGGCAGCCTGAGGCCAATCAGTCAGGCAGACAGAGCGGCATTTCTCTTCTCTGCCGCCCGCACTCCCCACGTGAAGAATGAGTGCGAAGACGTACGTTGTCATGTCTCATTTTGAGTGGTTTCATCTCACACCCACTCCTAGTGACAATCCCAGCGGCTTATGTTTAATTCATTCCGTACAATGGAATTCCGGCTGCAGAAACTCCCGATGGCACCCACGTGAGAAGCGTGTTCCTTAGTTGGACAGCCACGCGGGATCCAAGAAAATCCAGGCCCGGACCCCCGATGGTGAGAAATCAAAGTCCCACCACATCCGTGGCCAGAGAGAAAGGAGCGTGCTGTTTCCCAGCGTGACATTCCCGGGCCTGGCCGTTTCATAAAGTTTTGTGATTGGGCTCCCAGGGATTTAAACAGTTTTCCGTGTTTAACGGTTAGCGGTGGAAAGGTCCACTATAATAGTATTTTAGCACCATGAACCTGTCGAAGCCAACCTTCCCAATTATTCCCAACGACATTAATAACGCCGGGTATTACACTAATTGCGTCCAGTTTCTATGCAGACGAGGCCCCGTGGGGCTAATTTCTCCTCTTCAGGGGCAAGCAACCCAGCCATCAGCCTGGTTTCACAAGGAAGCCCTCCTCATTACACGAGGCCGGGCTGTCAAACTTTTTTTTTTTTTTAAAGGTTAATGGGCCAATCAGTCATCAATTATTTTTTGCGGAATCCTAGCAAAGGGTTAAAGGGCTCAAAGCAGCTGCAGCGGTCCCACATTTGGAAGCTGTTTTCAACAGGAGGCGCCCGCCAAGGATGCATTTTGGGGGAGTGGCGACAGTGGAGACGAGACGGACAGATGCCTCCGTCTGTCTTCAGGGGGGCTCAGGGAAGAGGGCTGCCTGGTGCTTTAGCCACGGCCGTGAGGATCCAGACATCGTGCCACACTGGTGCAGGATGGCTCACCCGTGCTGGCAAGAGGCAGGCGAGACGTGTGCGGTGACAGCGTGGACTGGTCTCTTCTGAGTTTAGGACCCGAGTGTGCCTGCGGGGGCCAGCTGTCCAGGCCCAAGCTCCCTGTACACTGGGGACCCACATGCCAACGCCTTCCTTATCCACCGGACTAAGTGTTCTTCCCGACACATGGAAGGAGGAACAAAGGATGGAAACGCACCACCTAAACCGTGCAGACAGGCCTGCGTTCAGGGACAAGTCCACTTGCGGAGGGGGCCGGCAGGCGCCCAGACTCCCAAGCCCAGAGGCTTCTGGTGGTCACCCCTGAGAGCTGATCTTAGGATAAGGCAGCCGAGCCACAGGGACAGAGCCACCCCCTGTTGTCACAGAATCAGGGCACCTGTCTTAGGAGACATGACAGTGCCCCGCTGGATATGTGAACAGCAATGCAAATTTCTGGTGGGGCTGTTTTGTTCTCATTGACAAGCGAGTGTGACCAATGGGTTCCTCCCCGTTTCTGCCCACATCTCCACGCCGACTTTTTCTCCACGTCCTCGAGGGCTCCCACCTGGGGGGTCCAGTCTTCTACATGCACCTGGTTCTCCTGCCATCCCCTAGCTGGGCCCTGCGAACGCCTCACCCTGCCCTCTTCAGACCGGCTTAGCTGTTAGGCAGCCCCCACTGGGCCAGGAAGAGAAGGTATGCTTTCCTCACGTCCTCTGGCTGGAGAGACATTCAGGCCTGACCCCCTGGAGCCAGATGCAGCCCCAGAACCCCTCCTAACCCACCCCTCCAGGTAACCACCGCCTGCGTATCACAGTCGGGAACTGAGATGGAAGGTATCAGCGAGGTCTACCACAATGTAGGCCCTCTGAGACTACGGGGGGCTCCATCCACAGCCCTGGGCTTTTATGCTAATTTTTTTGAACTCATATACATTTTGTAAAAATACTTCAGTATTTCTTCTTTCAAAGCATGGAATACATAGGCATGTGGTTTAGATAGTCTGCTCGGCGATGATGAAAACCACACGCATTTACGATGTCAGCCAGAATCTGCCGTAATGTAAAAAGTCAGGTTTTATTCATTTTCAATTTTCCTTTCACTTTTGTAGGAAAAGATACACGTGGAAAGGAACCTGAAGAATATGGTTCAAGATTGCAAAGAAGAAACACACGCCCAGCATCACAACATAAAAACACCCCCTCCTTCCACTTGAGAAGTTATTTTATACAAACAGGGGAAAAAATATATTTTCTGGTCGTTATGAAGATGTGTAGCTCATGGCTCTCGGGCACATCTTTCTGCCAGCTGTGGCTCTGGTAGCTACCCTGTTTCCCCGAAAATAAGACAGTGTCTTGTATTAATTTTTGCTCCCAAAGATGCGCTAGGTCTTATTTTCAGGGGATGTGTTATGTTTCCATGAAGTAGGTCTTATTTTTGGAGGATGTCTTATTTTTGGGGAAACACGGTAGGTTTGCTGAGCCCGAGTCTGGCAGAGGGGTTGTGCTGTGCTTCATGTAGGACAAGAGCAGGGTGAGTGCCGGTCCCCAGAGGGAGGCTGCAGAGTTAGGAATGCCTGCGGCAGGAGGACTGTCCCGAAACACAAAGGAGGCCTGTGTCTCCCTGACACAGGGGAGAGCGGGGGCAGCGAGCGGCCTGGCCAGGCGGCAAGAAACTCCCTCCTATTGGGTTTGGCTTCCAGGACTGTTGGGAGCCACCCCTTTCCTACACCAAGGAGGGCACCTACAACAAAGCTCCCGGAGAAAATAAAGGACCGTGTCCCACTCCGAAAAACTGCAGGATGTGGGGGACGGATGTGTCGGGGCCAGGCCTGCGGGCTAGGAAGATCTACTAGAGGCACCGGCCTTGCTCTGTCCAGTCACGGAGCAGAGCTCTGTGTCTGCACTCATTCCGGCTCCCGCTCGTCACTTTCGGAGGCTGGCGTGGGCTTGGCATGCTGGGAGGCCCAGGGCTTCGTCTTCTGCTCGGAGCCCAGCGTGGGCATCAGCGACGTGGCCCTGCAGGTGTCCGTCCGTCTGCCCCAGGTGCTGCTCTGGGCTCTGAGGATCAGTACCGTCCTTTTAAAAGCCGAGGGATGGAAACACAAGCAATCTTGCTTCCTTCCCCCGGAAGTCAATCCTGGAGTCATTTCTCATGACAGGGTTTCCCAAGTCTGAGTCTGGCTGCACGAGGTCTTCATCCTTGCTGTCCACACAGACCGGGGCTTGCCTTGGCCAGTTCTGCCCTGAAAGGATACGTTCAACAGGCCTAACACATGGCCACGGACACGGTGTGTTCTTGGAGCTGTTTTCATAGCAACCAGGTTTTTATAACAATTTTACAAGGACCGCCGTGGTCACTGTCACACATGTCCACGTGTGTATGGGGATTTGCAGGCTCAACTCAACTTCTTCAAGTATGCTTCCAGGTAGGTTTTGGAGTTTCCTTTTTAGAGAAAGAACCCCAAGCAGGAGAAGGCAAGTCCCAGTAACCACCCAAATTCACAGAGCTGGGATCGATCCCGGCCTGTGCTAGTCCACGGCCAAATTGCCACCTCTGGTGATTCTGTTCAGGACAGTAAAGGGAGCTGGGAAGGATAGATTTAAAAGTCTGGGGAGAAAGAGCTCAATTTTAACCTACCCCACTCGTACTACTTTAGGACATTTTGTGTTGAATTTGCTTCTTACATAAATGACGCTCAAGCGTTTGAGTGACAGGAATCTGTGGCATGAGGTATGTACTACTAGTGGCCAGCAGGAGGCGCTGTGTTACATGCCTCTGGAGAGTGACTCCAGACCAGTCATCATGACCTCTGCTGTAGGCTTCATCTCCCTAGTTTACAGATGGGGAAACTGAGGTACAGAGAGTGCCTGTGGCCCCGCAGCCACGCGGGGTGAGGGCAGTGAGCTCACCACATCCCCAGGCCTCCCTACCTCACAACGTCCCTTCTGCCCAGCACTCTCGGCTCTTTCATAGGAAAAGCATTTACCACGAATGCGGGTGTCCCGAGGCTGGTCTCAGGAGGGACTAAGCACTGGGAAATCCCACCATACATATGCCTTCCACCCCTCTTCACAGGCTTCCGAGATGGAAACGTTCAAGTTGCACCTCACGGAAGGAACAAAGATTTCACGGCTGAATTTTTATCCAGCCACAAAGACTTAAAAAAATTAGTGCACGGTAATACTAGTATGTTCAAATTACGTTTCCATATTGGTATCAGGGATAACTAGCCCGCATGAACAGAAAAAGAGCAAGAGAGAATATACCTTCGTTTGTTTTCTATGCCCGCACGCGTGCTTCCCTAATTAGTTTGGTGTCCCTTGCACGAACCCACGCCTGATATCCACACATGCAGCGTGGGGTCTGGGTCCTAAATTCGGTGATCTGGCCACATGTCCTGCCTCCAGAACCTGCTGCTTGTTCTGCAGAAGGTCGAGTGACCTGCCAGCGCCCCCACTCCCCAGAGTAACACAATGCCCGTGGCAGGGGGCTGTGGAGATAAACGACAATGTGGGCCCAGGGCCAGATCGGAGTGGCCCTAAGAGAAGAGGGCTTTGGATCAGGACCATCCGGCTCCAGCCTCGGTCCTGCCCATCCCCAGGCTGATCCCGCAGGATCTGAGCTGAACTCCCCCATTTGGGAAGGGCGATGCAGAACCCCCACCCTCTGCCCCCTGGCTGCACCTAGGACAATGCCGACCTGTGCCAGGCTCCTCGGGCAGGGCCTTGCTCTTGGTGACACTCTGCGGCCATTGGTGTTTCTGGGGACTGAGTGGACCCTTTAAAAAATACTCCATCTGGGGAGGGGTCCCTTCGGTGCAACACTCGAGGCCTCAGGATGTGACTGTCCAGAGAGAATCATTTTATGGACAGAATATGTGATTCCATACATCCAGGGACTGGCAATCAGAGAGGCCCTCTGATAATTTATTTTATGCAATCATATGAATTCCATGACATACTATTACAAGCCACATGAAATGTGACAGTGTGCGTACAGATATTAATCCTAAACTCAAAGTAAATGAAGAATGATCGTGTCGTGCCGAAACTGGTTTGGCTCAGTGGATAGAGCGTCGGCCTGCGGACTGAAAGGTCCCAGGTTCGATTCTGGTCAAGGGCATGTACCTTGGTTGCGGGCACATCCCCGGTAGGGGGTGTGCAAGAGGCAGCTGATCGATGATTCTCTCTCATTGACGTTTCTAACTCTCTATCCCTCTCCCTTCCTCTCTGTAAGAAATCAATAATATATATATATATTTTTAAAAAGAATGATCGTGTCGCTTAATTGAAGATTCATAAATGTAACTGAACACTTAACGGATATGAGAGACATTGCGAGGGGGCCTGGCTCTGGGGCCATTATTTACTCCAACAGATCCAGCCGGGGTTTTCCTTGGAGATTCCAAGTTTGCTTTGCGACCTGGTCTTTACAGACTTCAGAGAGAGGCATGTGCCAGGGCACCTCCCCGCCCAGGGCTTCGGGCAGGTTACCTGAAGGATCAAGGCTGAAAAGTTCTCACTTCTGCAAACCATCGCACCTGTCAGGAGCTTCAGCCCACCAGTGTCTCCGGGGGCCCCATCAGCAGTCTCAGGGGGCGTGTCTGCCTCCTTCCAGCCCCCCCCCCCCGGCCCAATTTTATATACAACTACGTGTGAAACCGGATGCCATGACTCATTCTTTAAGGCGGAGAGCCAATCACCAAATGTGCTGTGGCAAAGGCATACACGTACAAAAGAAAACACATCTGATAAGGACACAGCGAACAGAGCGACATGCTCTTTAAGCTGAAAAGTTGACATTAAAAAATAGGGAGCGAGCATTTTAGTCCCTTTAAAATACCACAGAAAAGGAGATCTGGTCCTGCAGGTGTAGGGACTGTTGCTAAAATGCTATTATTTTCCTCTCTCGTTTTATCTTTCTGGAAACAAATGCTTTGAGAGAAGACTCCGCGGGGATCAAGCCCCATTGGAACCTGATCGGATGACAATTTCCCCTTGAGGAATTAAAAAAAAAATTATGATGAAAAAAACAGGTCTTTAACAAGGCATCCTGAAGATGTGGTTTTGTTTTCCAGATTAATTTTTTTTTTTCTTCCTGGCCGAGAGCAGGGCTTTCCGCGGGGAGACCAGAGCGATTGTGGAAGGAAGAAAAGAAGGGCAGCGATATAAATCAGCGGAGGTTAATGGCCGGGACGTGAAGAGGGGGACTTGTTTACAGAAATACCGTGCAATTTGAAAATTTACAAGAGATTTAATGCCACCGCCTTGCAATCGCTAAAATCAACAGCCCAGAAAACAGTGACATTAAGAAAAATATTACAGTTATAATCACCCCCCAAATAAGTCAATTAGTGTGAGGGCGCCGGCTCGCGATTACTTGACCCATTTGGCTCGCACTTAAGTGAAAGAAGGAAGAAAAAAATGTCCCCCCTTTATACCGGGATCGCTGGATTGTGACCTGCTTTGCATTGCACATAAATGTACGCCAGCCTCCTGCGCGAGGAGGAGGAGGAGGGCGCGGGCGGAGGGCGGAGGGCTTCCCTCGGCGTGGCATCAGAATAATTCTGACCCCTGACATTTGTAATCATCCAAAAAGGCAATTTATAATTGTGTTGTTCAAATGAAGGTGGGGAGGGAAATTCAATCTGCTATTATACAAAAAGCAATGACGGCTGTCTCCGCCGAAAAAAAAGCAACGCGAGTCAATTTGTGAACTTTGGCACCGGGCGACCTTTAGAAGCACAACAATATACCGAATTTACAAGCAATAGCAGCCCATGCAAATGACCCGGGCCGGGCCCCGGATCGGAGCTGCGCCGCGCATTACGGAGAATGCGTCCACAAAACAAATTAAGACTGCTGCTTAAATGTCACGGCGCGCTATTGTGTTTGGCTACAGATCATTACACCTGATACTAACACTTTTAAAAACTGTAATAACTTGGGAAATATTACGTTGAGTGCCCACATGTATAAAGCAGAAAGAAGGAAAAAAAAAAGAGGAGGAAATAGGTTTCTGAAGTAATTTAAACATCACCACTCTATGACTGAAGGGAAAGGTCAAAATTTAAGTAAGCTGAAAGGAACATGAATGGCAAAATAAAACACACAAACAAAAAGATGGAAAGACCACAGGAATGAGTCTGCAAACACAAGAAGGGTGCATGCGGCTTGGGGCTGCATTTCCATGTCTCGGGGAGGGGGTGGGATGGGGTGGGGTGGGGTTGTGGGGGGGGGCGGCGCTGGCGGAAGGGGAGACGGCGTTACCTTCGGTGTTGGTGCTGCTGCTGCTGTATATATTTCGCAGGCTACCAACACGGTTTAGTTTCCATGCTTTGCGTTTGGCTGCATCCAGAGAGCAGAAAGGGGAGAGGGGGGAGAAAGACAGAAAACAAAAAGGAGAAGAAATCAAATGAAAAGGGGAGAAAAGAAACGTCAAAGTAGCACGTGACATCACCTCCATCTGTTCCCGAGGGGCAGTGGGTGCTGGTGGGTCCCCACTGGTCCCTGCCCACCCCCCTCCCGCTCTCCCTCCCCCCGCTGCCAGCCGGAAGCACAGGGAACCTGGGCAGGACAGTGTCATTAGCTTTGCACAGAATCAAACAGACGCCCAGGCAAGGAAGCCAGGCGCCCCTGCTGGTTTTACACGTGGCTACTTCCAACCGTGCCGAGCTGGCCTTTTCCTTGGGGGCTGGTGGCATCTTTGGAAGGAGCTAGGATGCTAGTAGCCACGAGCCCTCTGATTTGGCAAAAATCCGACAGCGTGTCACATCCAGAGCCCCTGGTGATTGGCAGTTCCTGTGCGCGCTGCGGACGGAGGTCTCAACGCTCAGAGCTGATAAAGGCTGGAGCCCCCACTGCCACCAGACACAAGGACACATCGCGGTCTGTAATCTGTACAGTGATCAATCACATCAGCAGCACCCTGCTGCCACCTGGCCGCTGCTGAAGGGCGGAGGCCCCTTCGTGTGGGGCCGCCGGAGGCTCTGGATGGAGCTCCCAGGACCCCAAAGAGCACACACGCCTCCTTGAGCGCTCAGCTCACCGGAGGAAGCATCGGAAAGAAAAAGCAAACATCAAGATACCCCGAGAGGAGCAGTGACCCCCGGGGGAACCCTGGGTTGGGAAGTCAAAGGCGGAACCAATCCAACACCGTGGTCCCACACCTCACACTGTGCAGTGACTGGCTGGGGTGAGAGGGGCCCCGATGCTCCTCTGGGGAGATGGTCTCCGTCCATCAGCCCCACCCTCCGAGCCACCCCGGACGCAGGACGTGAGACCAGCCCACCTGCCTCTCTCCGTGCCCACAGCCAGGATGAGACGCCGGTCAGGCCTCCCACTGGGCTCTTTGGACAGCGGTGCACACCAGGGGAGGCCGGTGCCTGCATCTGCACAGGAGTCCCCACGCTCACAGCACAGAAACAAGCCTGCGCGGGGCGGGGGACGGCGCGCTCGCCCCGCCCGCTCCCGACTTAGGACGCGCTGGCTGCCCGGCCTGCGGTGGGGTTTACCTCCCACAGTGTGTTGTGGGCTCCGGTGGGCCCAGGTCAGTGACCGGGGGCAGGACTGGGTCTCCGTGACCAGTGCTGCTGCTGCGGAAGTGCATATGTGGGTGTATATGTGGGTGTATGTTTGGTTTCTTTGGCATGATGACAGAAAACACGTGTACAAAAATGTGGACGTTCAAGGAAGCAGGTGCAGTGCTGAAGCAGCCCAGTTCTGTGTGTTCGGGAGGCAGATTTCACATGACCGAGAGAAAAAGAACGAGCTGTCATTTACTGGTCACCTGATTTAAAGAGAGGCAGTTAAGTTTTAACTCAACACCCAAGAATGGCCTCGCAGCTTGAAAACAAGAAATAATTTAGTAAGAACTGCAATCTCCAAACGAGCAGGCGTCTACAGGGCATGGGTCTACACTTAATTTTTTTCATGGGTGGAGACGTGCCCCTCATCTCTACCCCCTCAAGGGATCTCGGAGGTCCCTGCTCCAGGCAGCAGCAGCAGCACACCTGGGAAAGGTATGAACGTCGCCATGCCTCCGAGGAACCAGCCGAGTCGGTGTCCCAGTGTTTCCTTTAGGGGTGCTCAGCGGGCACTCACCGGGCCCCTCAGGTGTAACCGACACTTTCGAGGCGCCCTTAATGATCGCAGGAGCGGAAGGCCTGGCACCCTGGCCCATAATTCACAAGTTCCAGAAAGCAGTCGTCACAGAGAGGCCTTGCTCCTCGCGGGAACACTCGCCGCCGTGGGCAGCATTTACATATAAATAGGCACAGTGTGGTCGGGGCGCGGGGAGGGGGAAGCCCCGTAGAAAACCGGCTCCCGCCTGCGCGGAGCCTTGCATTTTTCATGCCCTGGTCTCCCCATTACTGTGTGGAAGCATGAGCAGGAAGTGAACTCGCAGCCCGGTTTTCTATTAACCTATTGATGAAATAATCAATTTTAATGCGCAGAATGCCGCGCCTTTCTCTCCCCCCAGAACAAATGGACGTTTCCTGGCTGATGCCAGGGTCCTGATACTAGTATCCGTCTCCCAGGGCGCACTGATTGCTCCGGGCCCGCTGGGTTAGACGCCTCAACGGGAAAATACCGCCGTGGGCTCATCGATAAAAGCGCAGGCCTGGGCCACGCGCTGGCTGCCCGGACCCACTTCTGAGGGGGACGGAGGCATCGCCCCCAAGGGACTCGGGAGTCCTGGCTGGGCACCTGGGCCCGCCTGACCACGCCACACCGGAGCCACCGCACTGGGGGCAGCCCCTGGCTCTCAGGCCTCTGAGATGGCAGTGGTGCTCGAGGACTTCACGTAGACGAGCTCGAAAGACTACATTTTCTGGGTAATCTTCGTTTTCAGTTTTTTGGGGTTTCTTTGGAAAAAAATTCACATGACTAGAGTGTCTTCCATTTAAATGTAGGCTCAGTTTGACTTTTGTCACTAATGTTATTTGTTTTTCACCAAAAAAAACCAAAAACCCTACTAGTTTTAAAACCAGAATTTCACCTGTTATTGGGCAAAAACAGCACAGAATCTCAGCAGCCACCCACCTTGGGCGAGAGCGCCGTCCCGAAGAAGAAACGCTGGTGACAGGCCACGCCGCGGCCCTCTCCGGCGGCGTGGCCAGCCACGACAGCGGCCCTGGCGTCTGGTGGACAGCACGAGGAGCGGCGTGATGGCTCACCTCCTCGTAACTGCTCCCAGCCCGGCCTCCCCAGGAGACAGGGGGGGGAAACCGCGCCAATGACGGCTGTGCTAAGTGGGAGTTGCTGGAATCATTTAGTGTTAACGACTCCCGTTACTACGCGCGGCCGAATTTTGTGGAAGCGACAGCTTTTCCTGAGAGTTCGTGCGATGATCACGGGTGAGTTAAGATTTTATTTTAAAGGAGAATTTCTATTTTGTTGCTCTACGCAAAATATTGTTTTTCTTCCTACAGCATGTGAGTGCCTGAGGACTCATCACAGACAGATCTCCAACATGAGATTCTTCCGACCAGCACGTAATAAATGGAATGAAAATAGTCCTTAGTCTGGCCAAAACCGGTTTGGCTCAGTGGATAGAGCTTCGGTCTGCGGACTGAAAGGTCCCAGGTTTGATTCTGGTCAAGGGCATGTACCTTGGTTGCGGGCACATCTCCAGTGGAGGGTGTGCAAGAGGAAGCTGATCAATGGTTCTCTTTCATTGATGTTTCTAATTCCCTATCCCTCTCTCTAAAAAATAAATAAAAAATATTTTTTAAAAAATAGTCCTTAATCTGCTGGCACACTCAAACGAGCAGGTTTTTATCCTAAACTCTTCCTCCCTCACCACACCAGGAGACCAGGGACTTATACTAATGTCCCCTCTGATCTCCTTCTGCGAGCGCTCTTTGTTGACTAAGTATTCCTCAGGTAGCTGGCTAAAAGATCACCCAGCCAGGAGGGTGTGTGTCCGAACCCTGTGCGCCCCACTTATGTCCCGGGGTGAGGGCCGACCGGGCTGGCAAGGTGGGGCTCTGCACACCCCAGAGTCAATTTTGAGAACAAATAGGGTCTTGTTGTGTGCCACTCCCTCCTGGCAACATGTCTCAGGACAAAACAAATACACCCCCGCCCCCCATGCAAGAGGGCGCACGCCTGTGCCTCTCAGAGAAGCCAGGTCCCACAGCACGGCCTGCCCACTTCAGACATGGAGCCACTTATTTTTAAGGACGCCGTCGGTGTAAATGCTGCCTGTGCAGCTGGGGGAGGAGGGGCCCTGGGTCCCTGGAGCAGTTCACACTGATGCTGGCACCAGGATGCCGAGTGGGACCCCCTTCCTCCCCCCTCCTCCCCTGCAGGACGGGCATAGGCAGGAGCAGATTCCGCCGTGGTTTTCCGTCCCTGCCGGTCTGGTGTGCCCGTACCCCCGTGATCTTTGTCCGTGGGGACGTCACTGCGAGGCTAGAGACCGGAGGTGTCTTCTGTGCTGGCCCCGTGAACATTCTTTTGTGCAACAGGACTGCGTGCACACTCCGCTCTCCTACGAAAAGGCCGTGGCGTTTTCCGTGAGACGCAGCCCCGAGGATTCGCACACGCCGTGAACTCGCTGCTCGCTGTGAAGGGACTTCCCGGAGGCAGCCGCGCAGAGCAGTCGTGGTGTGGAAACGTCCGTGAAAAGGGCCTCAGAGAGGAGGAGACAAGACCCGAGGCCACACACATGCAGGAAGCGTGCTCAGGACGCAGCGTGGCTTGGTGGTTGGCAGTTTCCAGCAAGACCAGTGTCCTCTTCGCAATTCCGAAGCCCACGAAGGCAGTTAATGTCTGACCAAGTAAAACTCCGAAACGAGCAATCAACTCCTAACGATAGACTTGTGATTCAGTTTCTAATAACTCATAATGGCTTTCTGTACAGCAAATACAGGTTCCGTGTCAGTGGCTTCATTTAAAGCCCTTAGATTTGCAAACTGCCGGGGCTTCTACATAGTGGGCTAACGCAGACACTTACAGAAAATGCCATTAACCCTGGAAAACAGTTAAAATAAAAATTAAGTAAAAACTCCAGGATGCGCCATAAAACCCGAAGTTCCAATTAGGTAGGGAGCAGTTTTCCTTTCGGCCTGGAAAACACAGGGTGGGTTCAGGTGCACCCAGAATTAATGGGTATTTCTCCCAGCACCCAGAATGTGCCCCCTTCACAGGGCTGACATGAGAGGCGGCTTCCGTGGGTCACGGCCTTTATGTTCATCTGTGATGTAGAAGGTTAGTCTGGCATGCTCTCAGGTGGAGATTAGAAATACATCACCACGTTGTGGGAACTTCTCTCCTTGTCTTCCTGGAGTAGCTGTGCATTTGGAGAAGGGAGAACTTTATTTATGTTTGTTTATTTATTTATTTATTTTTTGGGGGAAGGCTTATTAAGAAGTTGAAATTGGTGCTCTTTCGGGGCTTGATTCTGTTCTGGGTAGGATGATATTAGAACCGGAACTGGCCATGGCGTGGCAGCACCAGAAATACTCGGCTTTCGTGTTTTAGGCCTCGCTTCTCAGCAAACGCTGTCACATCCCCCAATCATTGTGTGGTTGTCCTTCAAAATAGAAACAAACAGCAAACTGAATTCTCATGTAAGAAAAAGCGAGGTTTAACTGTGTTCTCGCCGCAGGTCCGGCACGCGGGTGCGCGGCTGCCGCCACCGCCGCCGCCACCGCAGGATCCCGAGACAAGAATGAGTGATAATGGGAAACATTTGTCTCTTCTTCTTTTTTCTTTCTTCTCTAATGTCTTCTCAATTTCCTCCAATAGAGTCCATTGCAGGCTTTTCTTTTAAAAACACAAAATCTTTCTGGACAATTTCAGGGGGAAAAAAATAGGTTTTTAATAAAACTTCAAATTGTGCTATCAGATTTCAAAGGCGACGGCCAGTGAAGGCGACTAATCAAAGGCACAATTACTCTGCGACGGCCGCTCGCGCTCCGTGCAGGGCTGTAATTGAGGGGCTGTGATCACTGGACCACCAGCCGCAGCCACGCAGGCAGTGCGTTTCATCTGCCCTCCCCGTGGCCGACCTCCGCCCACCGCCCCGTGGGATGACCCATGGCTGGGGGACTCAGCCAGTCACGTCCCCCTTCCTCTGGCCATCGGAATCTGAGGACACTGTTGACCACATCTTCCAGAAAAGCATGTTTTTAACCTTCTGCATTTCGGGAGGACGTGACCGGAAATTCCCAGGAGCCTTCGGGTCTGTGGCCTGAGGGACCACAGAACAATGAGACCCACAGCATTTATGTGGATGGACAGAGATTTGAGTGGGAAAGCAACAGAATTCTAATTGTTCGCTCCTTCTTGCTGTAATGGGAATGCAGTCCTTTAAACACTAACAGATTTCTCCCCACAAAACCGCTTGGGCTATAATGGTCCAACTTTTCAGGACGTTCCCTGGTTATGGCCAATGAACAGACAAGGTCATTGCTATCCTAGGAGGGACTGGAAACGAGGTGCAAGAGTGGACACAACAAAAATAATAACAACCGTCTCATTTCTTCAATGTAAAAAATAATTGAGATACGGCAGTGTTATTCTGCTTCAAACCAGAACACATTGGAAGATTATTTTACTATTACTACAAAAGCCGAGTTCATTTCATATTAGTTCCATATTAAGAATAAACCATGACCAGTCTAACTAGCCGATTTAAAGTCAGCACCCACATACACACGTAACTTGCACATGCACGGGGACAGCTCTGACAGAGACCTGGACTACGTTTAAATGTGAGGGGCTGGTTATGTTACCACAATGTGCAAACTTGCCCTTCTGAGCAGCTGCATTGTGGAGTCAGCATAGCACAGTTGCAGCCAGTCCTTATTACTACTAAACATTTAGTTAGTTCCAATTTTATGCTATTAAAAATGCTATATTCTGTTTAGCTTAATGTAGCGGCTGGTGGTTACATATATGGTATCTACAGATATGTATATACACATTTGTGTGTAGACGTCTCCTCTCTTTGCTATGTCTGCAGAAAGGGCCAAGAAGGGATGGCATCCCAGGAGCAACGGGCACACCCAGGCCCCCGAATCTTGGTTTCTAACACCACTGTTGAGTGAAAGGAAGGGTGAGCTAACACACACAGAGGCAAGCACTGCAGGGAAAGGCACAGGAGCCAACTGAAAGAGCCCCAGTGGCCGAAGCTAGAACAACTGGGCAAGGAAAGAATCCAAGTTCAGAATAAATATCCGAGAGTCCACGCTGATGTCAGTAAATGACTGAATAAAGTAATGAATGGGGAGAAGAGATCAATCTTCCTGGCACAAGAATTTCAAATTCATGTGAGCAGCCCGCCCTAAAGGAGGGGACATAACTTCCCACATCTTAGTTAGGAGATGCCTAGAGGCCCCCTCCCAAAGAGAGCCCAGCCCGCTGAAGGGGGGAGAGGGAGGAGGAAGAGAGGGGGTACCTTTTCAGGAGACACCTGACAACACGGCCTCAAACCCGGTGATCAGGGTCAACGCTGACCGGCCTAAGCCATGCCGATCGTGTGCACCGTTTATACGAGGTGATGAGATGGCCCTTTACTTCCTCTCAGCAACCCAAGGTCCCAGAGGAATCCTGAGAAAACCGAATCCCAATGGAGGAGCGCCTCACAGTAGAGCTGACCAGAGCTCAGAATTGGCCAGGTCATCAGAACCAAAGTCTGAAGAACTGCCCCAGCCGAGGGAGCCGAGGGAGACAGGTCGCCTGGATGTCAGGCGGCCTCCAGGGCGGGTCCCGGAGGACAGGGAGGACGTTAGGGAAAAACGAAGGAAACCCCAACGGAGTAGACTTTAGTTAACATAGGGGTGCCAATAGCGGCTGACTCATTGTGAGAAACGGGCCACACTACTAGAACATGTAAGCCACAGGGGAATTGTGCACATGCGTGTGTGTGTGTGTGTGTGTGTGTGTGTGTGTGTACGTGAGGAGCGTATGGGTTTGACTGTACGGTCTCAATTTTTTTTTTTAATGTTTTAAACTTTTCTGGAAAATAAAACCTATCAAAATACTATCATAGGCATCTTTGGGCAGGAATATAAGTTTTTTTTGTTTTTTTTTCTCCCCATCCTTTTAACGGTTTCCTTAGAGTAGCCTTCTGCCAAAATGAAAGAAGTATTCAGCAGCCTGGAATAGGTGCAGGAAGAACCACCATCTCATCACAATATATCACTCATGCTACTACTAATCATTAAGTCACCTTCTACAAATTAAAGATAACCTGAAATCTCAGAGGGGCATGCACGGCACGGGTCCCATGAGCTACTGAAATCCTCAACAACCTGAAAGCTAACCTCAAGGCAGGGAGGTGATGTGGTTTATGATGGCGAGCGGGAGCTTCAGAGTATGTCTGCTAACTGATGTTCTTTAGAGGCAATACCGCCCCCCCCCCCCCCATAGCTCCTCAGGATAGCGCACTGTCTCCTTGCGTTTCATCTGGAACCGTTGAACTTGAAATTGTTTTTCCTTTAGTGGATTACAGAGTACATATTTGACCAAAACGTACCATGTTTGAGCAATATTCCAGATAACTGCCGGTATTAGCTTTTAATCATCAGAAAAGGAGCTTTGATCTGTAGAGAAAAAGTTGTTGGCACTCATGTTGAGTTTAGATCTCAGCTTCTAATCAGCACAATAAAGCTGTCTTTTCAATAAAAGTGACAGAATTTAATAAAATGGAAGAGAGCCATGCAAAGCTGGCTTCGTGATTCACTGAGATGCACCTGCGGTGATTTAACGACTCTCGGAAGGTCTGAACTCAGGAGCGACTTCAAGACACTCCGGTGCCTTAATCAAGAGACAAAATTAGCAACTGTTCTTAAACAGGAAGGACCAGCAATAGGGTTGCATACAAAAGAACCCCAAGTTTGCAATCACAGGTGCATCCAGAACACATTGTCCAAAATAGATATACTTCACTTGGGCATAAGGCACGAGGTGCCCATTGGCTAGTCACATCAAAGCCCATTTCATATATAATCCCCCAAATACATGGCAAGAGAAAGAAATAGTACAGCGACTTATTCCACAGATGTAGTGAGTTCACAGCCTGGTGGTTTGGAAGTTTTCAACCACCAGTTACTTGAATGAAAATGGAATCTGTGAATCTGTGTCACGTGAGCCTTATTTGGAGGTTTTCTTTTATTTCTTTTCTAATTGCCGAGGTTAGGGAAGTTCTTTTACAGAGTGTGCGGGATGTACAGACTGCCCTGGTGGCAGGGCGGGTGCCGGGTTCTGGTGGGTTGCTGACTGAATTTGACCATGTGGTCAGTGTCTACCACACCGTCCTCCCAGCAGTCCCTGGTGCAGGGTGAGATAAAGGACAGGCGAAAGCAGAGAGGGGAGCGAGGGGCAAAAGCAGAGGGAGAGCTGGTGCTTGGGCATCAACGATGCCCGCCTGGCAGCCGCGCGGGTGGCCTTGGGGGGCCGCGGGGCTCTGTGCTGTAGCCCCTTTGCCTGCCCACGAGGGTCACCTTAGCAGGGATCAGCACGTGAGAAGCCACTAACCACACACTGTGCAGGATCCTGACACAGAGGCCACGGAGACCGCCGTCACCAGGGAGACCACGGTCACCACGGAGACCACGGTCACCACGGAGACGGCAGTCACAGATTCAGGAGAAAAATACAGAAGATGGATCTTAGGAGAGCATGGAGAAATTTTTGAAGGCAGTAGAAATACCACTCAGAACTATTTCTAGAACTGTAATATTTCCAAAGGCCTTCATTAGAGGCAAAATGTGCATCTATCTACACGCACGCACGCACGCCCCTCCCCGACTGCCAAGCTGAGCTCCGGCAGAATAATCGTACAGGTTCTCAACGATACACAAGCAGACTCAGCGCCATTTGCTTCCCCTACCTGTAGCTAGTGGCAGCATCATGTTTTATGATAACTAAACTTAGGCAAATATTTTTTTTAATTGTAAAGACTAATCTTCCTTAGTGGGTCCTAATTTAAAAAACCTGCAGGCCCCTTCTGTTGACCATGATTCAGCAGCATTCTCAAGTGACTCTGCTTCCCTTTAGTCATGGCATCAGCATGCACTCACTTCTGTCTACACAGACGGCCCTGGACCAGGCCCTTGGCGTCTCCAGGGGCTGGTTTCCCAGAGGCCGGGAGGGGTGGCTCTGCCCCTTTCCTTCTTCCAGATCAACCTTCCTGGCTCCAGCTCAGGCTCATGCTCACATCACCAACGTGGGGGCATGTAGAACCAGCCCTACTTCTTCAATCAAGATAGTTGGCATTGACATGAAAGGATACAGCTCTTACCCTGGCTGGTATGCTCAGTGGTTAGAGCATCAGCTCTGGCACCAAAGGGTCTTGGGTTTGATTCCCTATCAAGGGCACCTACCTCAGTTGCAGGTTCAATTCCTGGCCCGGTTCAGGGGCATGTGCAGGAGGCAAGCAACTTACGTGTCTCTCATATTGATATTTCTCTCTCACCCTTCCTCTCTCTCTGAAAATCAATTTAAAAATACTTAAAGAAAATAGATGAGCAGATAAAAAAAGCTGTGGAATATTACTTGGCCACGAAAAAGAACGAAATCTTACCATTTGCAACAGCATAGATGAACCTAGAGGGTATTATGCTAAGTGACATAAGTCAGTCAGAGAAAGACAAATACCATACGATTTCACTTATATGTGGAATCTAAAGAATAAAATAAACAGAACAGAAACAGACTCATAGATTCAGGTAACAGACTGAGAGTTGTCAGAGGGAGGGGAACTGGGGGACTGGAAGTAAGAGGTGAAGGAATTGAGAGGTGCAGAGTGCTAGCGATAATATAGCCATGGGGATGTAAAGGACCACATAGGGAATATAGTCAATAATATTGTAATAACTATGTGTATGATACCAGGTGGGTTCTAGACTTATGGGGAGGGAATCATGAATTATACAAGTGTCTAACCACTATGATATACATCTAAAACTAACAAAAAATAATATCGAATTAAAGAATATAAAATAAATGAAAGGCAAATTTATTTTAAATAATTGGGCCAGTGGGAGGTTAAAAAAAAAAAAAGAAGAAGCAGGCCACCCAATCTCACAGCTACTGTAGAAATGAACTGTGTCACGGTGCGACTTAAAAAAAAAAAGAAATCAGAAGATGCACGTCAGACCCTCTCGCCTGTCGCCCGGCAGTGACCAGTGCCCCCTCCGGACAGGTGCGCGCTGAAGGCGCGTGCGCCTCGGTGCAGGTGCGGCCCCCGCGGCAGCCCTCACCGGGCCGCTGGGCGAACAAAGGACGCTGCTCCTAATCGTTTACTGAATAATGAAACTGACACAACTGATAAAAGGTTTCAATCCTTAGCCAAGTGATTGATCGCTTTTCGGTTTATTGGCACTGCCATCTGGGTGACAAACGGCGGGAAGGCCCCGTTAATCTCCGCTCACCTGCGAGCCGGTGGCAGCCCGGCGCGCACCCGGGCGATCAGGGCGGCTCATAACACCGCACCGGCCGGGCCGGGCACTCCGGCGTTTCATCACGGCTGGTTTCCAAATCCATTTGCACAAGGGATTTTTTAAAAATTTTAATATTTATTTATTTATTTTTGGGGCGATGGGCGAGGCAGAGAAGAGACGGAGAATAAAAGAGGCCCACCGACAACCAAGACAGATAAGGCCCCGCTGGGGAGCAGGGTCCTCACACAGAGACACGGAACCGAAGCACAAATGACTTCCTAGGGCCTCGCGACGGTGTGGCGTTTTCTGGATTCCGCATCCGGTCTGTAGCATCAAGCTGGCCCCTCCAGGTTGTTTGTCTTGTGGCAGCGCAGGCTGCTGTGGGCAGGGACCTGCCTGCCTTCCTCGGAGGGAGTGTGTGGAATTCCTCAAAGAACCCCCCCGCCCCCCTTTTTCATTGGGGAGGGTCCTAGGTGGTGTGTGGCTCAAAGCAAACGAAAGGTTTTATTTGTAAACAACACTCAAAATAACAGGAATTTCTATGGTGTTGGATGTTGACTCTTATTTTGGTTTTGGTAAAAATCCAATCAGTTCAACATGCTTTCTCCCTGAGAAATTCCCATAACATAGAAACCATCTGGGGGCCCATATTGATGGGTTGGGAGAAGCCAGGATTACATAAGATAAGGCACAAGACAGAGGGCAGTTAGCCCATAATTCAGCAGAGAGTAAAGAATAACCACTACCGATAATGATGGTCTATTTCTCAACTTTCGAAGCAGGAAGGAACAAGCCTCTAGATAATTGTCACATTAATAGGTAAATTCAAGTTAAATATAAGTACAAGCAGCAACAGTAAGATTTCAGCACATGAAGAGAAGTGAGTTTGAGGTGCACTTTATAAACTACATTATCCTACCTAATAAAATAGCAACATGCAAATTAACATCACTCTGCTACACCCACGAGCCACACCCACCAGCCAATCAGAGCGAGTATGCAAATACACCCAACCAAGATGGCTATGGCCACAGAGAGCAGGAGGCTTGGGTTTCCCAGGCAAAGGAAGAAGCCAAGCTTTCTGCCTGCTCTTGCCGGCCTAGGCCTCCACTCAAGGCTACAAACACTCAATTATAGAAGGTAAACAAATCTAAACAGCAATGGCAGCAGCCGTGGAGCTGGAGAGAGGCAGCTAGGGTTGCCCCCAGCAATGGAGGAAGCAAAGCTTTCCCAGGCCTCTGCTTAAGGCTACAAAGTTTCAATTATAGAAGGTACATAAGTCCCAATAGAAATGGCTGCCACCATGGAGCAAGCAGGAGGCTTGGCTCTGCTCCAGGTTACAAAGTTTCAATTGTAGAAGGTAAATAAATTCCAGATACCAGGGCCTCCATTTGGGTCACTGGATACATGGTTGTCCTGCAAACCACCACACCCCAGGGGAACCCCCACCCTGATCCGGGAACACCCTTCAGGGCAAACCAGCCGGCCCCCACCCATGCACTAGGTCTCTATCCTAATAAAAGATTGATATGAAGATTGACCATCACTCCAACACACAATATGGCTGCCCCCATGTGGTCAAAGATCCTGCCCCTATGTGGACACAAGATGGCCACCACAAGATGGCCGGCAGGGGAGGGCAGAGGGGAGGCACCAGGTCTGCCAGGGAGGGCAGTCGGAGTGAGCCGACTGTCCCCAGAACTGAAATAGAATGAAAATCTGGACACGTGCCACGCCGGCAGCTTCACTTTCATGGGCAGCGAGATTCTACGAATTTTTAAAAAAAGTTTCCATCTGTGGAGAACCTTCACTTTTTTTCCTTTTTTTCCCCCCCGCCTGACTCACAATTCAAAAAGATATTACAGAAGACAATCAGAAGTACAAGGAACATTTCCCAACGTCGGAGCAATGAGTAGAAATAAAACCCTAACAAGAAGTACTTCAGTCAGAGGTAAATGTCTTCTTCATTAGAATAAGGGGTTGCAGGGTGGAACGCCTTAATTACCCGCGAAGCGATCACCCCGTGTGATTGCCTTCACTCCGAGAGCCCGGGAAGGTATCAATCGCTCTCATCGTCTTCTCCCAATTGTCGGGAAACTTCTGATGCCATTCCCGGCCGCCGAGGATAACCTTATGCAGAATGAAATTATTGAAAAACTTTCCTGTATTTCATCTCCCTCATTTTAAGCGGTGAGAGTGATATGCATAAAAATAGACCCATTGTTCTTGTGCATGCCTCGGTACGTGGCGGTTCTCTGGGCCACTTTTAAAAAAAAAAACGGTGCAATGTTCCGACTCATTGTGCTGGCTGCCAAGGATAAATCCTGGGAGTATCGGAACATAATTGCATGTGGGGAGCAAACTGGAAGATACTGAAATATCTGTATACTGACATGTCTACTAAATTTTAAAAAAAGGGAGATAGAAGTGTATGACAATTCTTTAAAAATAAAATAAAGCCTGACACATTAACTAGTCACCATGAGTGACACATTTCCCATCATGCAGCAGTAATTTGGGTCTGAGTGCTGGTCTAGGATGCTGCACAGAGCGGTGGGGGCTGTCTGACACCAGGACCTGAGGTGGGACCTGGTGACTGTGTTGACTCTTGGGTGGGGGCACTGACAGTGCCCTGGGAGGCTAAGGCACAGAGAAGGTGGCTTCCCCTCAGTTATATGTCTCTCCCACGGCGCCGCCTATCCTGTTGGGAGGAAGCCCTGGCACGGGAAACGGCCGGGTTTGGCCCACGGCTGTAGCTAAGGGCCCAAGAGATGCACCAACACCCAGACACGTGAGTGACAGTCATCCCTGGTGCCTCCTGGACTTAACGCCTTCTGGGGGAGGCCCAGACACTGGAGCAGGGACAGGCCTCCCAGGCTGCACCCCGTCCACCTCCTGAGCCCCGGGAGCCATGGGGCAGCTCCTTGGGGCCCTGGCTGGCACGCGCAGACACCACACCTGCGGTCGGTGTGACCGGACACATGAGATGAGTACCAGGTGGCAGAAGTCCTCTCTTGGACAACCCTCTGAAGATGAGAATTAGGGTGGTGACAGCGACACCCAACCTTGGAAACAGTGTGGACCACGGCGGCAAACAAGAGGCAGATAAAAGGGAATGGCCGCTAACACACTCATTCTGAACTGAAACATAAAAAAGCTAGTCATGGCCTGAGTGAAGTCGGCAGAAGAAAGGAATGATAATCTCTCGTCCTTAAGATCCCATTTCCCATCAGGCCACTCCTTACTGGGAAGTTATAGAAAAAAACGTCAGTGTTTCTGAGACGATGGGAAAGCCTAACTCTCTGCAGAGAAACTGAATTAGGAGCAACGCCCACCCGCTCGGCCAGGACAGAGCTCTAGTCTCCAGAGAACACGGACCTCAGGCGTAGCAAGTTCCGGGCCGGGAGGGGCGGGGGACGAAGCCTCTACGCGGATTCCAGGCGTCGACGCCGGTTCACGGGGGCCAGGACGGACCCCATCGCCACTCACAGACCAACAAAGCTTTAATGGAAAATGTGAATTCTTCAGAAGAAAAATGGAAAATAGTTACACACATGCTAACATCCTCTATTCTTATAATTAAGAGGGAGCCAAGTAGTTGATTCACTCAATTGCAGGAGCCTCTTCAATTCCACTTTATGAACGGAGAAAAAAGGAAGCAGACAATATTGTAAGGCAGTGTTTCCCAAAGTGTGGTACGCGTACCCCCAGGGGTACGGGAAGAGTTTGGTGGGGGTAGGCGTTACACCGGAGTTTGGTGGGGATACGCCCTGCACCGTGCTTAGCTGTGCCTAATTCTACATTCTCATGAGTCAAGTCAAGACAGTCTTGTGAGGCGTGAGATGGTCCGGTGTGCAAATAAATGTTATTTATAATATAACTTTTATTTATATTTTATTATGAATAATTTCATTTTTTGTTTATTATTATTTTGTGTATGTACCAAAAAAAAAGAAAAAATAAATATATTTTGTTATTAAAATACATCCTTTTTTTTTTTGACCAGGGGTACTCAGCGTTACGAAAATTATAGAAGGGGTACACATATGTCAAAAGTTTGGGAAATACTGTTAAAGTAACAAGTCATTGATGACAGCAATCTGCTAATTTACATACGTCCAGAAGGGAAGAAGACCCACGGCCCTTGCTTGGCTTTTGGCACCACTGCTGGCATGGTGGCGTGGGTGTGGAGATGGCGCCGGGCTGGCTCTGGTCTTTCCTCCCCATGTGCCCGTGGACGGGTGTTTCTGTGCAGCCCAAACAGAAACAGGGCCAAACCATGTCTACATCCCCCACCCCGCCCTCTGCTAGAACGAGGAGGGAGGTTGCCTCAAAATGCCAACCACACGTGGCTCCCACCAACCAGGTCACTGCAGGCAGGTGGACTTCTCTCTCCTTCTCGGGATGAGGAATAAACTAAGGTTTGAGGGAGAAAAAGAAAATAAAGAAACTACTTGCTGATCTTAAACTCTCTGCATTAATTAATTGGCCTGTTCAGAGTAATTGCATGTTAAATACAAGAATATTCTGCATTCACTAATGAAACCATGTCTTCGCGTTTACTGACTCTTTAAAAGTGAGTGCCAGCTGAAATCCATATGGCTCAGTGGATAGAGCATCGGCCTGCAGACTGAAAGGTCCCAAGTTCGATTCCGGTCAAGGGCATGTACCTTGGTTGCTGGCACATGCCCAGTAGGCAGCTGATTGATGATTCTCTCATTGATATTTCTAACTCTCTGTCCCTCTCTCTTCCTCTCTGTAAAAAAAAAAAAAATCAATAAAATATATATAAAAAAATAAAATAATAAAAGTGAGCGTCGGGTTCACCTGTTCAGGTGGAACTGCCAGGCTGTAACAGAGCATCACATGGAAGCCAGCTTTTTACAGTGACGACCTTTACAACGTGGATCACACAATAATTGTGGATTTGATATTGTCTCATTCCCACTGAAACATAGCCACAGGTAAAAATGAAGTTTTTAATGGCTTGAATGTTAACTTATTGAAATTAAGAAATAGCCTTTTTGACAGCTATGATAAAATCCTTTATTTCACTTGAATCTAATCCTTGGGAAAATTCTTAAGAGAAGCCAAGGTTTGGAGTGAGAGCAGATCAATGAAGAGACACACACAGCCTTCCGGAGGGAGGGCTGGGCCAGTCACTGTGGAGACACCTGTGGGGTAGCAGGAGGACACACAGGAGGATTTAATCACAGTGGCAATCTGTAGCTAGGAGTCAATAATTGGTTGAAGTGATATTGCTAATAGATGGCCAATTCTGATTTCCTGCTTTGGCATTGATTTCCTCTTTTAAAGGCTAGTCAATAAATCTAAATTGTGATAGAAAATTCTTTACTTTTATGATATTGAGAAATAAAAAAAAAAACTTCTGTGTATGTGTGTGTGTGTCCACAGAACATAAAGTTAGGGCCTTCTGTAACCCCCTTCCTTTCCCCCCCAAAAAACTGTGTAGTGACCCTGCCTTCAGTAACTACATCATGGCTTCTGCAGAGAGCGAGCTGAAGAGGAACATTATTCCCAACGCAGAAAGCGAGCAAGATCCACATGAAAACCAAGCACAACAACACAGCTACCTGTCTGTTTCATTAGGAAGAGTCACATCAGGCTACTGAGCTGCCTAGAGGTGAAATGCTGGGGTTCCCACCCCTTACATCACCTCAATAATTGGGGGTCACTCAACACCAGCGATTGGTGGATTCAAAACAGGTGTCTGGAAACATCTCACACTCGCTTTGGCATGCCACGGTCCTCGGTTTTGCACACAAACGTTGGCAAGGACTTGGAGGTTTTCCTCTGCAGGGTCTGCATTAGCTCAATAACGGGAGGTGAGGAGCTGGAGGAACTGTGAGTAACAGCCCTCAGGCATAGGGCGGCGGAGTGCGCCCAGACCCAGCCACATCATCTGCAGTAAGCACGCATCACCCGCTGTCCTGCAGATGAAAATACCTCCAGGGAGCTACTGTGTGTGTTGTCCCCCCTCCACCCCCGCGATGGAACCAGCCGACAGAGGTCCATCCCCTTGAAGCTCAGAGCTCCCCTAGATTAATTAATGTGGGAGCCTGACCATGCTGGCATGTACTTGAGCTTGTCCTCGACACACAACGGGAATGCTCGTCTGCAGTAGCCATGAAGGACCCTTCGGCGTCCTCCCCTTGCTACCCAGAAACCGGGCGGAAACGAGGGGAGCCTCCGGATGCAGCCAGTGGCCAGGGCGCCCCTGTTTCACCTGTGGTTCCCTCCAAAGGCAGTTGGCTAGTAAGCAAACGCCAAGGAAAGGCGATCCGTCCCGACGGGAAGCACTTGTCCCAGATGGCGGCACGCTGGCTCTTCAAACCCCTGGCTGGCGGCCCGAGCCCAGACAACAGCCACCAGGGCTCCGACTATGTGAGGAGCGCGAGGGCCATGCGTAATTGACTGGAAGATGGGCTAAAACTGTGCCCAATCAGTGTGTGATCAAAACCGCGTGGAATATTCAGCGCCACTTGATTACACGGAGCCCCGTCCTTTCCCTCTCCTCGTGAAATCTCTTCAAGGTCCAGAGTACTGTAACAAGATCATTACTGTCAAGCGGTACGAATCGCGGGCAATGAGTCTTGGGATAGGGAGTCATACTTCACAAGCTCCCCTGGTCTCTCCCTCTCCCTCTCCCTTTTGTATTTTACTGCATGCAGAGGCGGCGAGGCGACGAGGTGGCGGATAATGATCACATCACTGTGTGGCAACTAGAAAGGCGCTTTCAAGAAAAAGCAGAGAAATCAGCTTAAGAGAAACTAAAACATTTTTTTCCCTTTGCTTTCCTTCCCCCCCCTTAAAAAAAAATTAAATGGAATTAAACTGTGTGCGTGCGCGCGTGGCTTTTCATGCACTGGGGTGTGATGTCGCCGAAGGCAACCGCTGGAGAGATTTTCATATCCCAGCAAAGCCCATTACCCCACAGACAAATGGCCAATTTCCTCCGCGTCCCGCGTACAAAGAAGCCCTTGTTGCGCGGCGTGTGTGTGAGCGGCCGGGCCCGCTGCCGTCCTCACAGGCCCGGCTCCCTTCATCGCCGAGAGCCCCCGGGGCTTCCCACCCGGTGCCCGTCAGATGTCCGAGATGAGAGAGCGGGGAGGCGGAGGGCAGGGGGCACTGGCCAAGACGACTAAACAAACAGGGTTTGTCTGGGAACACAGTGGCTCCAGAGCTCCCCTCACGCACCCCGATGACACGAGAGCGCGCCGCACCGGGGGCTGGCAGACGTTTAATTAACGCTTACGTCGGCATGAAGGGCTCAGGTGAATGGTGGGGGCTCAACCCATGGCTCCCCTCCTCCCTCCATCATCAAACTCCTCGCTCTCCTCACCACCCCCCCCAACAAAGGCAAACATAAAAACTCAGACTCGTTGCATCTGAGCTAAATGTCCTTAAGTTCAAAGAGTTTCAAGAGACACGCACGCTTGTAACATAGACAGGAACATGGCTGTCCCCTAATACAACACGTTCTAATTGTCTGTACGGGAGCCACACACACACATGAGAAGAGAAACACTGTTTGCATAGAAGCCGTGCCACAAAGGGGAGCCTGGGGACTGAGCTCAAAACTGGCGAAGACATCACTGCTTTCAAGTCCGCAGGACGATGCTGGGCAGTGGCGGGCACAGCTTCCCTGCAGCAGCTGCGGAGCTGGAGCCACACTATGGCCAGGGGGCTGCCCTCTACGGCCGGGTGCCCACGCCCTCTCCAGGGGGTGCGAGCAAGATGAGCAGATGTCCAAGTCCCGGAGGCCTGACATAGACCCCAAATCTGCGCTCACCTGCCGACTGTGGACGGATTATTTCACCTCAGTGAACCCTTTTCCTCATCTGAGGAATTGGAGATAACACTCCCCACCTGCCCACAGGACTCGTGTTTGAGAGCACTGAGTCAATCACGGCTTCCTTCCTTCATGCTTAATGAAGTGTTCCTACAAGGGAGTCAATCCTGGGGAGGGAGGCGTGGGTGGAGGATAGACATGATCCACAGGGCTGTTTTCCACTCGAGTGACGGAATCCATGAAATCTTTTCCTCCCTCACGGCGAGGGCACATCTATCCTGTTTCCCCGAAAATGAGATAGCGTCTTATATTAATTTTTGCTCCCAAAGATGCGCTAGGTCTTATTTTCAGGGGATGCATTATGTTTCCATGAAGTAGGCCTTATTTTCGGAGGATGTATTATGTTTCCATGAAGTAGGTCTTATTTTCGGAGGATGTCTTATTTTCGGGGAAACCCCGGGTAGTTCCACAGACAAGAATAGGAAGCTACCAGGCTTTCTGGGCTGAAGGATTATGCTCCCCCAATTCACCTTTTGAAGCCCTAACCCCAATGTGATGGTATCTGGAGACGGGACCTTGGGGAAATATTAGACGAAATGGTGAGGGTGGGGCCCTCAGGCTGTAGTTAGTGGCCTCCCAAGCAAAGGAAGCTCTCTCTCCCTCTCTCTGCATATACTAAGGAGAGGCCATGAAGGACACTGTGAGAATGTGGTCTGTGGAAGAAACCAAATGGGCCAGCACCTTGGTCTTGGACTTCAGCCCCCAGAACTGTGGGGTATAATTGTCTGCTGCCTAAGTCCCCTGGGCCGGGATTCCTGTGGCTACCTGAGCTCAATGAGACATGAGATGTGCTGCACGTTTCTTTTCTATAGAAGGAAGTTTTGCTTTTAGTCACCATCTTCTTTTTTTGTGTTTCACATCCTCAGCATGAGGAATGGCATCCTCCAGGTGGGACTGAAACTCGGCTGAGTTGCGGCGTGGCCAGGCTGGGAGGAGAGACGCGGCGCGTGGCCAGGACACGTGGAAATCAAAGCCTCCCGGGCCCCGGGCTCCCTGGAGCCCCTGGGTGTGTGTCTGGTGGAGAGTGCACAGACGGAGACCTGAGATTTGGACACGCTGGCACATTTTCTCCTGATCACTAGTTTCAGTTTGCATGACTGTGCAGCAAGGCAAGAGTAGAGAAAGAACACAAACAACTAGGATGTAAGAACACACCAGTTCACCAGGACTGAGCCTGCCTCTTCTGGCTACGGGACCTCGGTCCGAGCAGATCCCATCACACCCGGCCTCAATTTCATCGCTGACTCTAGTGACGACACCCTAACAGCTCAACAGCTCTAAGAGTTTGAGAATGTCAAGAAAATGACTTTGTCGGATTATCCAAAGTCAGCTGCCCCGGGGTCTCCCCAAACCAGACATAACACCAAGCCCAGGCCGCCCAGAGGAAAGTGTCGGGTCCCGAGTTCAGGGCTCGGGAGCTGGAGACTGTGATGCCTCCTGCTGACTGACCCCCGAAAGAGTAGAGGCATCTACCTCCACGTGTAGGAGCGCGAGAGGCACTCGGATGCGCGGCCTGTGTGCACTTTTAGAAAGGAGCCTTGGTGCGGGTTTGCATTTTCCAAAGGCGAGTCTGTCCCATTTCATCAGGAGTCTCCCGTGGAGTTCCCAGTTCTCTTCATCCCATAGTCACATTCCAGGCGCTCACGTGCCCCGGGCTCCCGCACAGGCTGCTCACACAGCCACGGCTAATGTAGGGACCTGCTTTCTCCACCGGACCGACAGTGGGCGCCCCGAAAGCAGGGGCCACGCGGTCCCTTCCCGGACAGCCCAGGCAGAGCGCCGGCATGCAGCAGGTGATCAATGCGCTTTCACAGAACCTTAATCTGACGCTTTCGTTTGTTACTTTGAAAGAAAGAAAGAAAGAAAAAAAAGCACTGAAAATCCTCTTCTCCTTGTCGGTTCGTCATGATGGGAGTCCTCTGTTCCGGCTTCTCCTGCTGAGACTGACTCATCTTTGTTTATTTCCGACCTGCTGACTCCCACAAAGACCCGCGCGCACCGATGGCGCGCGTGTGTTTGTGCTGGATGGACTCGACCCTGCAGGATGGCTTTCGAGTCAGCTGTGCCCCATCTGCAACGTCAGTGTCTGCAGTAAACCAGATCGACTCGGCTTCAGCAAGGCGCTGGAGTTACACGGGGCACTCTCTTTGGAAAAAGGGTCTGGTGCGTGGGCGGCCGGCCGGTCCGCCAGCGGAGGCGGTGCCTCCCATACCTTCCAGCTCAGGGGCCAGGCTCCTGGCCCCCTGACCAACTTACCGCGAGCGAGCCTGATCTTCCTGGGAGATGCCCCCATTCCAGGCTTTTCACACTCACTACGTTAACTGCGGACCTCAGTCAGTCAGAGGCCTGAACCGATGAGTTTAACAACAAGGAAGCTCGATTAGGAAGTGCTTACTGTGGCCAAAAGTTACTGTGGACTATGGAGTTTTCACAGTGCCGATTCCAGAGACTTCTCGTTCCCTCTCCTTTCACTCAAGGTAGCTGCCATGCGGGCGTGGTGCAAGCATCAGAAAGAGGAAATCCGAGAGGGCTGCATGGGAGTGGTGCCGGCAGAGCTTCCATAAGCCTCCCCTCTCTGCCCCTCCAGCCACACCTCCAGTCAATGCAAAACTAAACAGGAAACCTTGAGGGCCCTTCCTTGGCCCCGCCTCCTTGCCCGTCGAGTGTAGGCCATGGCACACCGAGCAGTCACCAGTGTGTTAACTGCACCCACGGAGAGCAAAGATGAGGACGGACATCACGGTGGGTGCTGAGACTTCAGTAACAAAAGAAACAAGCTGCCCTCCCTTCCCGATGGGCAAGCTCCCCAGACAACCCAACCCAACCAGGCCCACTGCCCGGCGGTTAACACAACCCCATGTCACCGCCCAACGGAGCCTCCATGTCCATTTCTTATAACAAGGGCCATTGACATAAATAAGAAAAAAGAAAACTATTCAATGCCTCACTCGGAATTCTTAATTTTTCTCCCAAGTGCCTATGAACGAATGAATACAAAGCAAAGGACAGCTACATTTGTTTCTTAGCATTAAGTGAAAACTAAACTTCGGTTTGACACTAATTTTGACACGAGCATCGGAGCTGCTATAAACGTGATGCTTCCTGCATTTTCTCAACTACGAGGGCCAGTAGGCACGCCATCTGCAGAAAATAAGATCAAGTCCCATGACAGGTCAGCTTCCGTCAAGTGTAGGCCATCACCGCCACAACCCAACGTGGTCCTGGCCGGCTCCCGGACCACCCACGCCTCGCCATGTTCTGCCTGAAACCCAGGTGCACACCGTCCCGCGAGTCTCCTCTCGAGGCTCCGAGCGCCCGGGCAGACAGGCGCTGGGCTTTATTTCCGGTGTCTCCCCTGGAGCCAAACGCACCGCGGCTCCTCCGTGCTGGCTGCTTGATATTTGATGAAAGAACAGAATGACTCACAACGTCAGGGTCTCCTTTGAACGCAGGAAGGAAGCCCCGGTCCATGCTGACCCCGGCCACACGGAGTTAAGGACATTTGTAAACAGGCTCGGGGCCTCCTCACCTGATGACTTGGGGACGGGCAGTTCCTGTTCCGACGGGAGGGCCAGGGGCCAGGGTGTGACTTCCCTGCCGTCAGGTAATATTTCAACACCCACCAGCACCCACGGACCCAGGGTTCCATAAGGACCCAGGACGAGCAAGCCAGGGATGGCTGGTGATGGGAAAGATAAATCAGGTCCCCCTGAGACCTCTAGAACGAACACGGGAATCCAAGAGGAAAGAAAAGCCACCACGGGATGTCTGCATACCCTCATGTATAATAATCAGCCTGGGTAAGCCCGGCCTGGCCTGTTTGAACAGACAGATCTGTGACGCACAACTTCCAGGTGCGAGGCGCCCTACAAAAGTCAGTGTCTTTACACGGACTCTGAGGAATATCAAGAAAGCCACGCCGCTGGCCCCACTCCCAGATTCAAAGGCCGCTCCGCACACCTCAAAGGCGCGCTTCCTGCCTGGCGGAGGGGGACGCAGGCGGAGAATGCAGCGGCGGCGCCGGCTCGGTCGCCTACCAGCAACCTGACCCCGGGCAAGCGCGCCACTTAACCTCTCCCCGCTTCCGCCGCTTCCCGGGAAAGCGGGGAAATTAACGCTCCATGCAAACTCGGATGAATGCCACAGGACGAAGGAGAGCCGCCGGCTTCGGGGCCACAGAACGCGGCTGCGAAGACCGCCGTTCTGTTTCGGCCTCGGTGGCCTCGCCGCTGGACTCTGGACAAGAAGGTACCGGAACACATCGCACGTCAACGAGGATGCCCTAAGACGGGCTGCCGTTAAAGGTCCGCAGGACCCCACTGCCAAGAGCTCTGCCGGCACACGCCCTCAGCCTGGTTCTCGCCACAAACAGGGGTCCCGGTGCGATCATCCCCCCGGAACCCGGATTCCATGGCAGTGGCTGCAGGGGAGAGGCCCCCGCCTCTCAGGGCAGTCCTGGCGCTTACAGAGCTTTCCTTCCAATGCCTGAGCCAAAGTCCGCCTCCTCGAGGCTCCCCCCTCCTCAGTCCCACAAAGGCCCACAGGGACCATCCGGGACAGTCAGGACTGTCCTTCCGTCCTTGGAACCCAGCCAGCCGCCTCTGTGCCCCATCCTCCCTCATGTCCCTTCAAGGATCCCCTCCATGACCCCGGTCCAGACTCATCAGCACCCTTCTCTCCAACGCCTGCATTTGCTTCAATGCTCTCTGCCATCACCATGGAGACCGTGTCCAGATCGGAACGTACATTTTCTTAAATATATTGAATAACTCTGAGCAAACCAAACCCAACTTAAAACCAAGAATAGCACTGGTATTTTAATAGTCAACACTGCCAATGGTCTATTAAATAGGGATAATGTAGAAACGGGTGATGTGCGAGGTGGTGGTTGTGTTTGTTTGTTTTTGTTGTTTTTTTTTTTTTTTTTAAAGCTAATACCACCCTCACATTTTTCATGCCTTGTCCCACACATTCTGGCCAGTCTAACTCTCCTGCATAAAAACATCACCAAGTTGCATGATATTACAAAAGGGACTGCCGTCTCTGAAAAACTCATACTTTCAGAGACTAAGAACAGATCTAAACGCTGGGGAGACTCCCAGCAGGCAGAGGGGGGCCAAATGCCCGGCGAGGAGAACGTACGCTGGGGACACGTGGGGCCTTTCGTGGCCAGCACCCCTCACCCGCCCAAAGGCAGCAGCAGCCTCAGGTCTCAGTCTTGGAAGAGCAGGCATCCAGCCACCTTTCCGCGTTGCTTCTGTTTAAATGACATGTGTCACCAACAAGAAGCAGAGCCCACGGCCCTCGCTTGCACCCACACTTCCTCACGGAGCGGGCTGATTTACATTTACATCTTGACTCCAGAAATGACACCCATCGTTCTATATGAGCCCAGGAATGGGATGGATCACGCGAACGTCTTCTCTACGACTCATCCTATGCACGAGCCTGGCCAGTCGCCACGCTGGACTCACGGTATTTGTAAAGGAATTCTCCAGTCATAGTTTCTGCTCCTGTAATTTGCCAGATTTATCCCATTCATGTAACACTGGAAGGAGAAGAAAGTGGTCGCTCTCTGGCCCTCTGACTGTGCACGCCCCACGGTGGGACACACTTGGTGCTGGGCTCTCTGCCCTCGGCGGGGTCTGGAAGGCCGCGCACCCGGCTGGGGAAGGGCACCCAGCTCCGCCACACCCTCGGGGGCAGCGGCCAGCACGCTGCGCCTGGTCGGCTGCGAATGAGGGATGAGCACCAGGGTCAGCAGCCTGGCTTCCCCAGGGATCCGCACAAGGCACGTGGGGGGCCCGGGCCCTCCCCAGATGCTGGCGATGGGTTCCCCCCTTCTCTCCTTCTCCGCCCTGGAGAGAGATGCGCGTGGCTGCACCAGGGATTCTCGTGCCCTTTGGCTCCTAGCTGGGTTTGGTCAGGAGCAGGATGGGGCGGAGCCAGGAGGCAGGGGTGGAGAGGGCAGGGTGCCTCCCTGGGGCCCCTCTCCCTCTGGGTCATCACGGGCTGGACATATCCCCGGTTGGAGGCCACAGGTCTTCACGGTTTCTGCCCCCTCCTCCTTTCCCTGTTGCATCTCCGAGGTTGTAACCACCCTACGGCATGCCCGTGGCTCCGTGGACACTCCTGTGGTTCACTTCCTTCAGAGACGCCACGCGTCCCCTGGAGCTCTGCCGGGGCCAGATGACTGTCAGTGGAACCTTATTTTTCTCGCACTCTGAAGATAATTAAATGCAGTCTTTGGTTCCAAAGGGGTATGTCAAAACCCATAAAATTCAACCACTTTATGATATCTTCTATAAAACATTTTATGTCTGCAATTGAGAGTTCCCAGCACAAGCCTGGGCAACAGGCAATACAGGTGGTAACAGTGGCCACAGAAAAGAGAAAAACAGAAATATTTCCTTAAAATGGAACGGTATCCTCTAACAACAAAGCACATACAACTGGCTTTAGTTTCAAGAGCACAATGCTGGTGTGTAGGCCGCTATGCAGTGCACTTGAAGAAATTAAGCGCTGTTGAGACTGTTAATACCATTGAGTCAAAAATGGCCTGAACTGCAGTGTGCATTACGGCCTCAGAGAGGCTAAGGTGTTGGGGAGATAAATATGCCTTAGGAACATGGCGTGTCTCAGATATACCACTCATCTACGGTTTGGTAGGTAGCTCTTCCCAGGAGACAAATACACGTTTTCTTTGTACAGAGAACTCACTGTCGGATTTCCTACCGGAAGGATGTTAGGGCCCTGGTGTGGCTGAGACAACCCTGTCTCGACTAGAAAGAGGGGGTCAGCTTCCCCTGGGGTCCCGGGATGGACTCTGGGACTCGTGTGACCATCCCTCCTCACAGGCCTGAGGCGCTGCTGGGAGTTTTCATCTGGGTATTTCTGTGGCGCCCGGGGCCTTTCTGTGTATGTCCCAGTTGTTTTTGGGGTGAGTGATCCATCTCAGCCGTGTCACAGGTTCCTGTCGGAAACACACAGAGCGGTCCCAGGAACTCAGGAAGTGGGCTGGAAATACGGGTGTCCGGTCACTTCTCCAGCTCCCTCGGTCACCGAGGGCTGGCCGGGTGCTGCTACGAATTCACGAGAAGGCTGCATCTCCTCCCCAGAGTTCTCACAGCGCCGGTGGTGGGGCGATAATCAGTGTCAGTGTGTGGGGTGTAGTTACAGGTGGACTGACAGCCAGAATCTTCCAGGTGGTGCTTCTGAGAAACCTCAAGGCCTTTCCCTGAAGCCATCTCCCTCTCCCCCAGGTGTCACCCCTCGGGTGAGACCATGCTTCCTCCGGATTCCACCCCCCCCCCCCAACCTCACACCTGTGCCAGGGTGGGCGTGGCCATGTGCTCGGCAGGTGCTCTTGCCGGACATTTACAGGCGTCTCATCACCTCTCTGCATCTGCGGCCAAATCTGTTTCCAAAGGGAAGCACAGTGGCATCTGGGGGGCGCTTTCCTCCATAACCACTATTTTTCACCAGTGCTGACCTAGCAGAATCTTCCGCCCTGATTATACAGGGAGAAAAGTAGATTTTATTGGCTGAATGTATCTGCAGGAAGCCCATGGGAGGCAACATGGTAAGAAACCTGGGGAGGAGGTAGAGCTTTCCGATGCCTCCCTCTCCCCCCCCCCCTTTGGTCCCCGCTGGGCCACCACGAGAGCCCTGCAGGCTGTTCCTCTGAACCTCAGCCTCCTCTTCACACATGGGGCGATGCCACGGCCCAACTCGAACTGTGGCAGACATCCCGTTCGGCGCGCACACACGGGGACTCTGCTCTCTCCTTGGTCACCTGTGCACGGCGGGTTTACGGGCTCATTTCTGGGCATCTGGGGGAACGGGCCGCTTCCTGCCACGTCTCATGGTGAACAGCCCACCGGGTAGGCAAAGGGAGGGAGGCGCAGAGAGGGTAGAAGCACATGTTCTAGCGGGAGGCCTGGGCATGTGGAGCCCTGTGGCAAACAGACCCTTTAACCCTGGTTGGCCTCACAAGTAGTAAGTCACGTTACCCAACGGTGCTTGGAAGTTTTATTTTTCCTTTGAGGTATGTCTTTAACTTGCTAATGAAAACTGCATTAATTCCACCTCTTCTAGTGCGGTGTGTTAGTGCACGTGTGTACACGTGTGTGTGTGTGTGTGTGTGTGTGTGTGTGTGTCCCCATTTGTATTTTGGGGGAAACCCTGTACACCCAGCAGAAGGAGCCGCTGCAGGAAGATCACACCTGGCGCCACAGAGTGAAAACTGAGGGCTCGACAAGTCAGAGGAGCTGCCCCAGAAGCCATGACACTTGGACCCACATCAGTGTGGACGGCTCTGGTGGGAGGGGCAGCGTCAGAATGGAGCCGACCGATAGGAGAGAAGATTCCTGATCAGGAGAGGCGTGTCCCCCTCCGTGGGAGTGGACACTCGGGCTCAGGTGGCCCAAAGACCCGAGAACTGACTGGCACATGACGGGGACCCACCCAGCATTAACACCCACGAGGCGACAGCTGCCACGAGTAAGACCGCTGGTTGGTGGACAATCCTGCGCATCAGCCAGCGGTGAGGAGTCCCGAGGGCCCTCTGGCGCCCCCTGGTAAAGGGGAGGCCCCTGCAGGGACCTCGTCATTGCGCACGTGTTGCTCAGGGCAGGTGACGGCACAGGTTTGAGGAGCACAGGCTGACGCTCCGAGTGGCAGACTCACCCTGCAGTCCGGGAGGCCTTACCTTCAGCAGTGCCTGACAGGCCGTCGGCTTTGAAGTTGCTGGTGCTTTTCTTCCTTCGGTGCTTCTTTCTGTTGGCGTGGGGGGACGGGGGCGGGTCGAGCTTGGGGCTGGTGGTGCTGGACATGCTTGGGCTGGAGCACACGGAGTCGCCCAGCCCCGTGTCTGCGTCGGACCGGAAAGGCAAAACAGAGCAAGCGTCAGCACTTCCGACCACGTTCCTCCGAGAGCACATCGAGCCCCGCAAGTAAGTTACTACTGGAATATGAAATACATCATACAACATATGCGAGCTTGCTGGATGGGGGCCCAGAGCACCCAGTACCGAAGGACCATGAAGGCGGTGGACAGGTACAAACGTCCAGTTATAAAACCACTGCAGCGCCTGTAACCACGGCATACACAATACGATTCTGTGTGTGATGTAACGTGTAGTGTGTAATACTGTCATGGAGATTTGGAAGTCGCTAAGAGAACAGATGTTAAAAATTCTCATCACAAGAGAAAACACTAAAACAGTGGTGATGGGTGTTACCTAACTAGATTTACGCTGGGGAGCACTTTGCTATCTGGATCAAATCACTGCTATGCACCTGGAGCTACACCAGGGGTGGGCAAACTTTTTAACTCGAGGGCCACAATGGGTTCTTAAACTGGACCGGAACAAAAGCATGGATGGAGTGTTTGTGTGAACTAACACAAATTCAAAGTAAACATCATTACATAAAAGGATTCGGCCTTTTTTAAAATTTTTTATTTCAATATTTTAGAACAGCCATCCGGCCCTCGGGCCGTAGTTTGCCCACGCCTGAGCTACACCTTGTGGCCCAAGCCCCGGAAATGGGAGTCTCAGCTTGCTGCTGGAGAAGAACAGCAAGCAGCATGGGACCGACCACTCCAAACTGGGCAGCCACGGTGGGCGGTGACGGGGAGCAGGCACAGTGCAGGAGTGGACGGCTGGATGACCAGAGGCAGCTGCCACCAGACCCCTTGTCCACCCAGAGAGTGGTTCTCAACCTCCCTAGTGCCGCAACCCTTTAATACAGTTCCTCATGTTGCGGTGACCCCCAGCCATACAATTATTTTCCTTGCTACTTCATCACTGTAATTTTGCCACTGTTAATGAATCGTAATGTAAATACCTGTGTTTTCCGATGGTCTTAGGCTCTAGCAAAACCACAGTGATGAAGTAGCAACGAAAATAATTGTATGGCTGGGGGACACCACAATATGAGGAACTGTATTAAAGGGTCGTTTCCTTGTTTCCTTAGAAAGGTTGAGAACCCCTGACCTAGAGAATGCTCAGCGTGCCAGGTCCAGGCAGGCCGGCTGTGCTCAGGATGCCAACTACAACCCTGACCCAGAGAAGGCGATCGCGGAAGCAAATTACGCAGAGGTCAGGGGGGGCCGAGGCAGGAGGGCGGCAGGGACTGCGGCCTGGGGCTCACGCGGAGACGGCCATTGTTTCTAGTTAGCCGGGGCCTGATATTAACGCCCTGGCTCTCAGGAGCAGCTAGCATTCCTCATTTTAAAACAGGAGCGACGCAAACGCAGGAGGCTCACGCGCCGTGCTTCTCCCTTCCCGACGACCCCCAGCCTGACAAGGGACCCCTCAGAGCGAAGAGGCCGAAAGCCCAGCCTCAGACGCTGGAAATGAGTGCCAATCCGCGCTTCCCGGCGGCCCGCAAATAAATACTGTGTTTTACTCTGCGTCATGACTGGGCACTGGGACAGGCGACGGCGGTGGCGCGCTGACCGCGGGAGGGGAGAGGCGAGGGAAAGGGGCACGCCAAATTAAAAAAGCACCCCATCACTCCACCCCTAACTCGGCTTTGGCAGGGCCCCGGCGGCGTCCCGAGCTGGAGAGGCCGTCCACTGCCACCCCGCGCGATGGGCGTCAGCCATTAGTCCTTCCCCATCGGGCATCGATGTGCAGCGCACACCCCCAAATATATATAACCCACGCCGCGGCGGCGACAGCCGTCTGCAGCCTCCCGAGCTGCGGCACGTTAAGTATGAGTCCGGGAGGCAGCCCGCTCCTCACGCGGGAGGCTGACAGGCATGACTGCAGGGATAAAATAACACTCCGTTCGCATAAATATCAAGCAGCCTGCCCGAGACGGATGGGCCAGGAATGGATTCCTCGCTATCATTCCGGCAGACAGGCCCAAGGACACTCATAACTTATTTTACAATCATTTAGTTTCAGCTCAAGTGGAAAACGTGACAACTTATCTCGGCTGACAAGATGCCATGTCGAACCTTACAATTAACTCTCCTCTGATTATCTGCCCAGCCGATCATTAGCTGGCCGGCTTTGATGAACTGTTGCGGGGAGCTCGCCTCGGCGATCGCCGGCACCGCCAGGTGTGGTGGATTGGTTTTTGATGTCCCGGCTGATGCTCCCACGGACCGGCTCCGCGGCGTGGGCCTGCGGCCGGCTGCCCTGGGTCCGAAAAGGCGTCCGCCGGGGGAGGCGTCCTTCTGCGCCGTCCCCACCGCCGTGCTGACCGCAGCGCGCGCTGTGACCACGGCCGCTGGCCCCACCCGGGTCGGAGGTGGCCGCTCCCCAGACGTGGAGTCTGTATTTTAGGGAGCCCTGGGCCCTGTGGGCTTGGCTGGAGAGGGGGTGCTAAGAATCTGCACCAGGGAGCCACCCACACTGTCTGGAGGAGCTGCCGACTGTGGATTTCCTACGTGCTGATTAAAGATACGAAATGCTTTAAAGGTGGGGTCTCAAGAAGCAGGCATCTTTACGGAAAAGAAAAGGGGGGGGAGAAGGCAGGTGTGTGCATTCACTCTCTCACTTTTCCCCGTATATCCTCGCTCATTTGGTGGTTTCTGAAACAATAGCAAACAATCTCTTTTGGGGGTGGGTAATAAAATAACTCAAGATGACCAAACTCAGGGCTATTTGTCAGGGCTGGGGCGGGGGAGGGGATCCGTTGAGAGCTAAGACCTTCTGAACATCCAAGATGAAGAGCTAAGACCTTCTGAAAATCCAAGACGAAGCCACGGCAGGCTGGCAGATTAAAACCGCGCATCCTCCGAGACAAGGCCCACCGTGTGGAGCTAATCTGGACCTTGAATGGGGGCTCTGCTCCTTCTGAAGATGAGAGCCGCGCGGGCCGGTAAATAAAGGGCAGGCCTCCTCTGCCATCGGGGAAATCACAACATCCCGGCCCCTGTTAAAAGGTGAGTGTGAAGTGAAGTTCAAAACCTCGCCCTTCTCGCAGTCCTTTTGAGGGCGCTTTCAGCGGGAGGAGGCGGACTTGAATCCCCATCTCTGAAGATGCTTCAGAGCCAGGCACATTGTCCGGCTCCCTTTGCCGCTCGCGGCGAGCGCAGAGGTGCACGGTGTCAGAAGCAGGGGCAGCGGGGACACCGTGGGGGGCCGGGGAAGATGACAGGTGTTGTGGGAAAGGAAGAGACAACACAGGGTTCGATCGATCGAGTCACAGAAGTGGGGGGGAAAGGGACACAATGGGGGGGCGGAGGGAGGAAGGAGAGAGAATCGGGGGAGAAGCAGGGCCTACCTGGGCTGATCTAATTATAGTGGGATGCCTCTCAATGGAGCAGCATTGACCGGATTTTAGGGAACCTGATCTTCATTTATATGCAGCCCCCTATGTTTACCTAGCCTTACAAGGAAACCAGCACAGGTTCCAATCAATCGCTCACTAGGGTGCAGGGCTTCTTTCGCATGTTCTAAACCTGACCAAAGTATGATGAGGGCTGAACGTCTCTGTGAATATACGAAAAACTGCTGAATTGAACACTTGAAATAATCAAAGGGTATGTCATGTGAGTTTTACCTCAATGAGGCTATTTTTGTTTATTTTTATTTTTTATTTTTTTAATATATTTTATTGATTTTTTTACAGAGAGGAAGGCAAAGGGACGAGAGTTAGAAACATCGATCAGCTGCCTCCTGCACATACCCTACTGGGGATGTGCCCGCAACCAAGGTACATGCCCTTGACCGGAATTGAACCTGGGACCTTTCAGTCCGCAGGCTGACGCTCTACCACTGAGCCAAACCGGTTTCGGCTATTTTTGTTTTTCGATAGAAAGGGGTCATTGCGGTCAACATTGGAAAGCAATCAATAAGGAAGACAAGTACGTGGCCTGGACAGACTGGTGTGATGCGGGGACGGAGCAGCAGGAAGGGCTTGAGGACACTCAGAAGTGAAAGCTGAAGGCCTCGAGCCCCAAAGCTGAGTTTGAGAGGGGACTGCCCAGGCCGCCGGGCACCTGCTAAAATCCGGCTCTCTGCTGCAGACCTTCTGTGGGAGCTGCCCCACCCCCTCCCCGTCCTGAGGAGCGGGCACAGGCCCACGTTCCCCATCTTGGTGCACACCGTTTTCTCTGCACCCACCATCTCCTCCTCTCTCCCTCCTCCCCAACCCACAGATGTCCTCAAGACCCTTTAGTTCCTCCTCGTGCCCATGGCCAGCTCACACCAAGTGCAGTCCTCTGATTGGGGGAGGGATGAAAGAAAGGACGTGTAGTAAGTCATCCAGTGAGACAGAAACCCGAGGAAGTTCAAGTGGGAGCATGCCAAGGAAAAACCCATAAGAGAATGCAAGTGAGACTTTATACTTAAGGGTCAAAAATGAAATTGTTCTCTAGCCGAATGCAAGTTGCACACTGCTTAAATTCATCTGGTGAATTTAAACTCCACCTAACTGTGCTCTGAGGGGCACAGTTAGGTGGAATTTAAATCATTTCACGAGATTCCTGTTTCCCCAGCCTCATCTCTTTTTTACATAATCAGCCACAACCATTTCTCAGGCTTGGTGCTTGTGGCTGCCAATGACAAAAAGATTCTGTTTTGCGTCTAGCTGGGGAAAGACGAAACGTGTCTTGAAGAAAACTGAGCTAAATAGGGAAGTTAACTGAAAGCACGATCCCTCTTTGGTAACATAAATGTCCAGTCTTCAGAAACTTGGCTGTTTCTACTACAAGTCACAGGAGTCAAATGGCAGCTGCTGCCCAGGTTGTCCTGACTGAGGCAGGGCGGGCCACGGACAGCGCTGTCCGCGGTGCTGAACGCGGCCGGCCAGCTCGTTCTGCTCCAGGGACAGAAACGCCAGCACAAGGCTGCTTCCTCCTGGCCCTTAATCTACTGACATCACGCGCTGTGAAAAGGAGAGCGAAGGTGTCCCCCGGCTTAAGAAAGCGGCATACAAAAACCCAGACTAAAAAAAGGAGGTCATCTAGTTAACACATCATCCCACCAATCAAAGGTAAAATGTCAGATAAAAACATCCTTTTCCCCCCATATCATAATAAGTAGAGTGTGTCTTAGTTTGCTTAATTGTTTCCCTACTGCTTAGATGAATTTCTGATTTTTGGGCTTAAATCAATACCTCTGTGTATATTTTTAATATCTGGAATTACTATGTTAGGGTAGCTTTCAAGATATGGGTCCCAGGAAATGAGCCTTTGTGGGCCCTGGAAACACGCTGTGCACTGCTCCTGGGCGGTCTGAGCCTCTCCCGCCAGCACTGCCCGGGCACCCACACCGCCAGGCTCCTGAACCTGGAGACGGAGGCTGATGTGAATCCAGCTCCCCGCCGCCCGCCTCCTGATAGAGAAGTGCTCCATCCTCCGCGTGGCCACGTCAGGTGGCACGGAGGGAAGAGGAGCCACACAATGGGTTCCAGGAGAAGGAACCAGCATAGCTGGAGAAGGACACTTCCAAACCCCAGCCTGGCCACGTGGCTTTGGGTGACCGACTGCTTGTAAATCAATGTCTTCACAGGCAGTAGAGCCCTCCTGAGCGCCGGTGCGTGGCCTGCACAACCCAAGCCCGCTCTCTTCTCCATCTCAGCCAAGAGCAGCCTGCCCTGGGCGCACAGGCCATGGACCCGGGCCATCCACACCGAGCCACACCGCCCTTCAACTGTGCCTCAGTGTGGTGCCAGGCCAACTGACGGACAAACTGATGACAGACAGGCCCACTCACCAGTGCCAGGCTCTCTTCCAGAGCTGTAACAACGGAAGTAAATAAAACACAGCTGCTGTACGGAATGGCTTGCATCCTAGTGAGGGGACAACAACAGACACACTCACACACAAACTCACTCACACACTCCCACATACACTCCCACACCCCCCAATACACATACACACACACACACACACACACACACACACACACACGCACACTCTCTCTCCCTCACACAGTCACACAGACTTTCTCACACACCCACACATTCTCTCTCTCTCTCTCTCTCTCTCTCTCTCTCTCACACACACACACACACACACACACACACTCCCTCAATCACACACCTACACACACTGGAGAAATGCTAAGTGCTGGGGACAAAAAGGAACCACAGAGGGCCGAAGGGAAATAGCGTGAGGGTGGTGGGTCACTGCAGGCTTGAAACCCATCATGAAAACCATGAAAATACAAAAGCAAAGGGTGGCTAAATTTTTTAGAATAATAATCCATAGAAAGTTAAAACAGCCCAGAGCTACAACCCCAAAATGCACATTATTAATACAGAAGATTATAAGGGGAAAAAAGTTTAACCACTAGATAGGATCTCGGTGGATTCAGAGGTACCATGATTAAAGGGGCACAGAGGGCAGTGAGATGACAGCCAACTCACAGGTCCCCTCAGTGGTGAGGAGGTTCGGGCCCGGCAACCTGCACTGTGATGCCCGGCCGGACCCTGTGCCAAGGAGGCTGCCCCTCTTCTGAGCTCCGCACCCACCGAGCCCTCTGGGTGCTGTGCTGTGGTTCTGGGGTGCCTCCCTGAGGGACGGTGACTCTCTGATCTTTACTTTGTTCTGTGTGCCACGTCCAGCAGGCACCAAGCACCAAGAACAGGTGCTCTGTAAAGATAGACAGGTGCTCTGTAAAAAGCTCCGAGACAGACTGAAGCACGAATTAAAGAACATGTACTGGGTGGAGCTTTGAACGCCAGAGGAATCAAACCCCTCGTCTATTCACCAGTGTAACTTTAAAACCAAGAGGTTTAACACATTATGTAAAAACCATCTTAATAAAGTCTGTATTAACAATAATCCTCACAGTTTTGGGCACTTTGGAGAATACAAGATTACCATCAGAAAATGATAAGTTACATCTCCTTTTTAAGAAGATCTCCAGTTCCCTCAGGCATCACGTGTAATCTTTTGTCATGTTGGAAGTCAACGGTGTTTTGTTGTTGTTGTTTTTAAATGAAATCAAAGGCTATTTGCAAAGTCATAATATCTCATGCACCTTTAAAATAATACTTGAAAAAAGTTCTTGTTCTATCCATGTAATTTCATGACCTCCTCCTAAACCAGGGCTGGGCAAACTACGGCCTGTGGGCCGGATCTGGTGAATAAAACTATTGAATTAAAAAAAAAAAAACCACCCAAAAAGACCGTACCCTTTTTATGTAATGATGTTTACTTTGAATTTATATTAGTTCACACAAACACTCCATCCACGCTTTTGTTCCGGCCCTCCGGTCCAGTTTAAGAACCCATTGTGGCCCTCGAGTCAAAAAGTTTGCCCACCCCTGTCCTAAACCGTGGGACAGGTGGTTTGACTAATGAAAGGGGTCCCTGTGGTTCCCAAGCCTTTGTTGACGGTGGGTGGCACGCCGCAGCCAGCGCAGCGAGTGACAGCACCGAGGTATCAGGTGCCTCAAACGGAAGGCCTGGCCACTTGAAAGAGAGGTTCCGCACGTCTCAGAAACCCCATTCCTTTCCGCCACACCTGGGCCTGAACAATGCCCCAGTCACGGGGCTGGAGGTGGCTGGGCCGGACGCCCTCGCTCCTTGAGCCACACAGCCCACGGGGACGCTACGAAGGGCTGGGTGCCACTGGTAGTCCAACCAGAGCTGTCTCACACAGAGAGCCCTGGGACTCAACGAGGGCAGCCACGCAGGACCACAGGGGAGGAAGGAAGGGCATCACTTTGGAGGGTGACCTTGGCTGCACTTGGAGGGAGCACGTGCGTGTGTGCGAGGGAATGCCGAGACACCAGGTGTTTACTGACTGGACAAGTAACTACCCGGTGCTGCCTGTGTGGGGTGCCCGCTCGGGGCCTGGGGAAATAGCAGCAAACACAGCAGAAAGCCATTACAGGTTTAAAACCCAGATACAGAAAACAGTGCAAACAACTAACAGATGAATCCAATTGTAAGTCCACAGTCACATGTAAGGCTACAGATTAAGGTATGGGTATAAGAGGCTTTCAAAATATATTGACCCAAATTTGCATCATGAACTGCCTTCGGTATGTTTAATACCTGTATAATCCTTTAACAAAATAAACATTTTTGGATGAAAATATAGGGGGAAAGCCCCACCTTTAAATTTGAGGGTCATTGTTCTATAATTTTGTTGATTTTTTTTTTTTTTTTTTTTTTTTTTTTTTTTACAGAGAGGAAGGGAGAGAGATAGAGAGCTAGAAACATCAATGAGAGAGAAACATCGACCAGCTGCCTCCTGCACACCCCCCCACTGGGGATGTGCCCACAACCAGAGCACATGCCCTTGACCAGAACTGAACCCGGGACCTTTCAGTCCTCAGGCCGACGCTCTATCCACTGAGCCAAACCAGTCTAGGCTATTTCTATGAATTTTTTTAAAAGTGTGGGATGACTTCTTCAACAGCCCCTGAAAAGAGAAATTTTCTCTTTCCTAAAATTTTGTTAACCTGCTGCTAATGACTAACCACTCTGCTACATATTTTATGTAGATTCCAGGGCTGGGGTTACACTCTCACTTCCCCTGCCTGAAAACTGGACACTCATGTCCCTAACTGGTGGCCGGCGAGCCCCACTGCAGACGCTCGCTGGCTTGAAGAAGCTGAGACAGGAAGGTCACCTGCTCCTTGAATACGGAAACCCCCCTGGTGTGGTGTCGATCGATGGAAGGTGACTATGCTATTAAAACAGTGTGTTTAAAATATAGGGTGTCCCCAAGAACGTGTATACCTTTCAGAGGGGATAGCTCAATGGGTCCTTCTTTTCAGATGTAACCCATTGGCATTAACGATTCGAAGTGTGTATAAATTTTTTTTGGGGGGGGGGGATGCCCAGTATTTACAAGATCACAGCTAGGTAGTAGGTAGGATGACAGAAGGTTCCCCAAGTCAGATGGCAAGTGAACAGACCACAGTGGACTGTTCTGTTTCCACCCCACATCTAGTTAAGATTTCTCCTCCTCGGCCGGGGCTGGACAGTTTCCCACACTTGGTGAGCTCCAGGCTCTGATGGGTGTCAGGCTGGCATGGTGGGAGACACGCGAAGAGCCCTGTCACCTAGGATACGGGGACACACGTTGCTTTTTCCGGCACGTACGAGGGTGGCACCCGGGAGAAACAAAGGCTCCATCTAAGGTACTTAGAGGATCCACCTTAACGCGGGGAGGGCCCGCCCGGCTCTGCCTGGGACGGTCCCAGTTCACGGCTGCTCCTGGCTTAATGGTTATCATATGGGCGCCACATCTTAACCCCACTCTGCAGTCATTTCCAAAAATGACGAGAAGAGCACAGTTCAAAGGAAATCTAATCACCACGACTGCTCAGCTCTAGGCCAGTGAGCGGTTTCATAAAAACAGAAAAGCCGATCTGAAAACCTGCCCCCAAGTGTTTCGTGCCATCCAATCTCATGACAACCTCCTGTCAGTCTCAAATCGAAAACACGCCCGGGACCCGGTAAATGCTGGAGACTTTGTAACATGACACATAATTTTAACTCAGACGAAAATCTGTCAAATATTATCCTGGGATAACTGTCTCCACCAACAGCCCCATGGATGAAGATGCCACGAGTAATATCTTCATTCAAAACCACAGGGGGAAAAATATATATCGGTTCGTTTCTGAAGTGTTGTTTAAAGGACAGCCTTTTCCAATAGCTTAATAATATTGGCCGAATGAATGGCTCTTATTTAGTATTTTCCATTTTTTTCTGAATGAGAAACCAAAGTGTAACGATGGCGTTTTAAGATTAAACTTACTTCTGACAAAAAAGCAACCACTAGTGCAGCATCAATTCTAGGACATTCTCTCATAAAAGGATCTGGCTTCATTTGCACCACAATCGTTTTTATCATATTGGCTCTACAACTATCTTGGAATTTGGGCTTTGTCCTGGCAAAAAAAAACAACACAATACGGTGAAAGAAAGTGCGCGGAGATCCCGCGATGGGTCTGCTCTGAGTTTAAATCATTTTCTTTATCACGGCTACAATTTTGTCAATATGGCTCAATAGGATACTGTGGCGGATCTTTGGGGAAATCGCTGTAAAATAAAATGAGAGATAGGATTGTGCTCGAAAACATAATAACTGACATTTTTCCCATTTTCCTTAGGCAGAGCCCCGTCCCCCGTGGCTGAGGGAAGGGTCAGTGGGGGAGCGACAGCCCGGGCCCAGGGGTGGATCTGCAGCCTGCTATTCATCAAAGGACCCGGGCTCCCATTCTTCCTGCTGCTGCCTTTTGTCCCCCGGAGGGAGGTTAAAAGGAAGACTGCTCACCAACCTCCCCAGCCAGGATGCGGGCCTCCTCCCGCCCGGCCCACCCCGATCTCCAGGAATACAACATTTCCTCTTCTCCCAGTGCTTGCAGAAGCTCGCCAATGATCCGTAATTGTCTCTTGAATATGCTCTGGCCAATGGCGCCCGCCCGCACACCAGTGATGTCCTGCAGCACAGGTGGCCGGCACGCTGGCTGTCCCCTGCCGTCCCCGGCCTGGGTGGAGGAGACTCCGAGTCCCCACCCGAAGGGAGGTTTTCCAGGGGCTCTGAACAGGAGACTGGAGAGAGGGTCTTCCTCCCTTTCCCAGGCCCACGGGGGAGTAACACAGGCCAAACACCCAGCAAACATCCCATTCTGCCGATTCCCTGGCTCGGGCACACAAAAGGAAGAAATAGGTATGCACCATTTTTCTTCCATGAAATACAAGTTCCTTTTTAATTCTAGATCTCAGGACTTCCTCACAGGTGAAGGCGTCTCATGCCCTTGGGACAGTGGTGGGCTATGGGACAGGGACAGCCCGCAGGCCAGGAGGTGCGGTCTGGCCGGCGAACTCGGCCCCGCCAGGAGGCATGTGCGTTCCGGCGGCTAAACAGACGTGGCACCTGTTTGATGAGGATGAGTGGAAAAGGAAAGAGCGAAGATGCTGATACCAATGAGAAGGGCACGGCCCTTAAGAGCTTTACTATGGAAAAGGGGCACAAGGCTGAAACCCGTTTGGCTCAGTGGATAGAGCGTCGGTCTGCGGACTGAAAGGTCCCAGGTTCGATTCCGGTCAAGGGCATGTACCTTGGTTGTGGGCACATCCCCAGTAGGGGGGTGTGCAAGAGGCAGCTGATCCATGATTCTCTCTCATTGATATTTCTAACTCTCTATCCCTCTCCCTTCTTCTCTGTAAGAAATCAATAAAATGTATTTTTAAAAAATGCAGCTGGTAGATGTTTCTCTCTCATAGATGTTTCTGACTTTTTATCTCTCCCTTCATCTCTGTAAAAAATCAATAAAATATATTTAAAAAAGAAAAAGGGGGGGCACAAGAATGCAATTCAGTGGGCTTGCCCACGGGCGGACCCAGAGCCTGGGACACTCCGGCTACTCAAGGCAATCGGGGGAAGGAAGAAGGCAGAATGGTGACAGGTGGGCGCACACGGCATGGGCTTCCACCTGCAGGCCGCACCCCAGATCCTTGCCAGCTGTGTGGCCTCGGGAAAGTGATTCTAATTCTCTATGGCTCAGTTTTCTCATTTTAAAAGCAAGGACGATAGCTCCACCTCATCAAGTTGTATGGGCCAGGTATAGAAAGTGCTGAGGCCAAGCCGGTGCGCGGCAAATGATGACGGTCAGCTCTCTGGAGGCAGACCCTGCTCTGGGCCGTGCGAATAGAGCCGTGGACTAGGCAGCGCCCGCCCCCTTAAGAAACTGTAAGGTGACTCAGGGAGGGTGACAGATAACGAAATCACTGAGTAAATTCTGCAGGTGGTTAGAAAGTGACACGCGGCAAGGATAAGCCGCGGAGAGGGCATCACGTGTTCGGTGAGAGGTTCCGGCACAGCACGTGACCAGGCCCTGCGGTGGGCTCACGGGGGAGGGATGTGTGGCCGGTTTGCAGGACAATAACACCTAGCCCGGACATGAACGTCTTCCAAGTTATTACATAGAGAGCAGCCTTTTCCTGGCTCCAGGCTACCCCCTGCTAGGAGTTTACCAAATTTTATTTAACCAATCCCCTACTGCTGGTCACAGAGGCTGTTTCCAATTCCTGAACTGTTTTGAGAGCAGAAACGTAACCTGTTAATAGTTAAAGCCAGTATGACATAATCCAGTTTTTGGAAATAAATAAGAACACCGACAGATAAGCTGAAAAGGATATATTCCCCCAGACTAATATTTTACTGCTGCAGTATTTTGTCCTGTGTTTAGCAGAAAGCTTCCCTGCATTTTCAATTTTTCTAAATGACAGTGTTTTATGACCAAGGGAAAATGCCCAGTTGTTATTGCAAAAAAACCAAGGAAGGGAACTGGAAGTTAGCCCCTTGCTAGCAGGAAGAGGCGGGCCTTCACTAGGTGGACCTAACACACCGGACACCAACGTCACATTGTGTCCCAGCCACACGGTGATGTCACGCCCATTTGCTGGGAGCACTTTTACACAGAACTTTTATTACTGATGCTTCTAGAAAAGAGAATTTAAACATGAAAAAGAATGTAATTAATGCAATAAATTTTAAGGAAACAGGGAGTATTGTTTGAAAGGACAAATAAATCCTTCTTTTAGAAAACAATCACCACCCAGTGTATGCACTTGTGTTGCACTTGGGTTCACCGTACGTGCGGTGGGGCCCTCGGAGGAGGCGTGTGGGAGAGCCAGGTGCTGGCTGGGGTGATAGCCGGACCTTGGCTGCTTCAGAGGGTCTCACGTGACGATAATTTTTCCAGAGCGTGTGGCCTGGGCGGATGTGCAGCTTCACAAATCTCATCTGGGGGCCTGACCTGTGTCTGGCTGGCGCTGATGGATGGGGGCCTGACGTGCCCCCAGACTTCAATTTCCTCTGTAACCACCCCCCCCTCGAGAGGCGTCCTGCCCAGAGACAGAGAGCCCTGCTTCTGGACACAGGCTTCCAGACGTGCTGACGTCCAGGAGGAGAGGCCAGAAGATGCCCAGGTGCTGCAAGGGGGGTGGAAAGGCTTGTTTTGCCTTCTGCATTCATGCAATTTTTAAACAGAGGATCAGCGGCTGTTGGAAAGTGGCGTCTCCAACCTCAGACAACTGAACTTGAAATCGTGAAACACAGGCAGCAATGTGTTTTCTAACGATGTTATACACAGAACATATTTCTGACGCGGTAATACTCATGTCAGTGATAATCTCAGAGGCCAGCCAGGAACGGCTTGTTGACAAATCTGATGAGAAAACAGAGTGCCCGCTGGCAAAGATAACCGACACGGCTGTCAGTGCGGTCACATGCTGCAGAGAGCAACTCTCATGTTAGACCTGAACTCTTCTGGTTTTGTTCTTACCTTTATTGATTTTTTAAAAAAGAGTAAGAGTAAAGGGGGGGGGGGGGAGGGAAAGAGAGTGAGAGCGAGAGCGAGGAGAGAGAGAGTGCATTGATTTGTTGTTCCATATTATTATTTGTTGTTCCAAGTACTCATGCATTAGTTGGTTGACTTCTGTATGTACCCCAACCAGGGATCAAACCTTGGTGCATTGGGGCAACACTCACTAACTGAGCACCCAGCCGGGGCTAGACCTGAATTCTTGAACCACCACCAAATAGAAAGATCGGTGTGGGAAGTGGATGGCATACTTATCAATGATATCAAGCCCCCAAACTGTGTTTTAGATGTTAACTGTTTTCTTGTAAATACTTGCACGTTTTAAGAGACACTGAAATATACACGGAAACACTGCCATGCCATTGTAATAAGATTTTAAAGTCCCACGGCAGAAATAATGTCGCAATTAAAATAGCATTTATAACTAAATATGTTTAACTGTTTCTTCGTATAAAAGAGTAAAATTTTAAGTCATTTAAAATAACCATCTGTTTCTCCATGATATAAAAATTTTAGTATCATTAATATTAATACCGCTTTTTGTTAATAATCTTATCTGTCAGATAGTAAAGCAAAGATGTAATGAAAGATATATATGGGAAGCGAAAGGATATAAAACCAAGGCAATATACGGACACTAACAGAGAAAATGCACAGAGCGTTTGAGGATAACTCTGACCAACCATTACAAAGCTGTCTGTCATCTGTATCCATCCATCCCCCCCCTCCCTCTTTCTCTTACTTGCATTTCCAGAATCCCTCCTCCCCCACCCTCACTTCTATTCCTTTCTTCCTGACACCTAAAAATGTAAGTCCTTTAGGCCTTTCCCTTCCTACCTGTATTTATAAACTCTATAACAGGAAGTGAGGAGAAATTGAAGAAGATCTGACAGTATGATTGACTTAAGTAATTGTCTGATTCACACGTTGAGGACCTGAGCGAAGCACGTGCCCTCTAGCCTTCTGAGCTCTTACTGCATTTTATGGCCCCAACAGTGCCTGTCTTCTCTGGGGCCACTTCCAAGTATACCTGGGCACCACTGCCCGTGACAACATGCCTACTACACATGTGTTATAGTCTCAGCTGAGAAAATGCCAGCCTTGGTTTCAGAATGCAAACATGAGTGTCTGAGCCAGTGCTCACCCTCGTTTCACTTCTCTCCACCGGACAAAGTACCTATATTTCAACTTGTTTATGGGCTGTCTAATCCTCCTTCCCCCCTAGAGACTGGGAACAGGCCAGGGCCAGGGCCACGGGTGCCACAGAGCAGGTGGTCCACAGATAGTTGTGGATAAATGAAATAAAATACCTGCTGGGTGGGAAATGCACTTAATCAGATCATCCCTACTGAACTTGGTGCGGCTTTACTGACCGAACTGAAACGAGTTGAGATAATCCAAGGTAGGGAACTCAGTTTTAAACTCCAGTCATCATTTGAAACATGCACAACATGCATGCGATGGCCCCCCGTGGGTGCTGGAAGCTGTCTCCATCCCGATCCACGTGTTTTGTCTCAGGGGCACCAGCTATGTTGGGAAACAGATTCCGGAGCACCATCAAAGCATTGTTATATAAAAAAAAAACACTTAGCCTGACGAATGCAAAGAATTTTATCACTTAAGACGGGCAGAGAGGCCTGGGAGCTCATTATGCAAGCCCACCTCGCCACCCTCACCACGTGGCCTATTCGGCTCTCTGAGGAGGTTCTAGCGAAGACAGACAAGAAAGCCGACACTGGGTGACAGGGTAGAAAGTGGGGGCAGGGCGCCCCCTTCTGATTGGGTGGGAGACGAGCAGGAGGACAGTGCAAGCCAGGTCTCCAGGAAAGCCAGAAGGAAAGGCAGTCTGGGGAAGGGAGTAGAAGACCACAGAGGCGGAGCCTGGGTCGTCTGGGTCAGGGTTTCGGGGCCTCGGGCATGGATGGCATTTGGGGCCGGATCACTCTTTGCTGGGAGGCACCATCCTGCACTCTGAAGAAAAGCCTCTCTGGCTTCTTCCCATGGGATTCCGGTAGCATGCCCACCCCCCGCCCCCCTCCCGGTTGTGATAATCCAAGAACATCTCAGACACCGTCAAACCTCCTGGGGAAGGGGCAGCTAGCCACTGGTCCAGACGAAGACACTGAGGCCCAGGGGGGCTGAGCGCCGTGGTCCAGGTGTTAACAGCCATCGGCAACAGTATTCTTCTCCACCACCATCTGTCTGAAAGGATTTCTAGACTTCTGCCAGGGAGGATGGGAGCGGCTGGCCTGCAGGCATGAAACGCACGGCTCCCCGTTCTGATGTGGAGGGCAGCGGTTGGTCCCCCTGGCCAGCACCTGCTGCTAGAAATAGCTGATGGGAAGGAGCGAAGGAGGCCAAGTACAAAGCACAAAGCCTGATGGGGAGGAAGAAACACAGGCCTCCTACCCCCTGCAGCCGGGGACCCCAGGAAGCTCCCGCTGTCTCCTTGGCGGCGTGCGGGGAGAGGAAGGCAGGCTCCGAGCGGAGAAGGGGCTGGGGTCATCCCTTTAATTGGGCAACTCGCTGGCGAGGGAGCAGACGCCGCGGCTGAGACAGGGAGTGCCCGGCGCCGAGAGATGAGAGCCCAGGGGCCCTTTCGCACCGCGCCGAGCGGAAGGTTGACGACAGACCCCAGGGAGTGGGCTCTGAACGCCGGCCAAGGTTTGGGAGGAACCAGTGACAAAGGAAAAAAGTTCAGGAGAAGCGAGACGAGGGAAATGTCTGTCTATGTTAGAGTTCCTTAAAAAAGCAAGCTCTACGAAAAGGTAATCAAGTGTTTAAAACACAGCGTGTGCATGCTAAGTAGTCACTGCTCCAAGACGTCGCAGAGCGGAGAAGATAAAACTTTGGGATCAGACAGACCTGGGTTTGCATTCTGACTGCTTATGAGGAGTGTGGTCTTTAGGTTTCTCAGCCTTCTCTCCTCAGGGATCAACAGGGATAATGCTTCTCAGGAGATGAGAGTGAGGAGCCAAGCTCCTGCCACAGAGGCAGATAACAACAACCGCAGTCCATGTGGGTGGGTCCCCCTTTCCGCTCATTAAAACCCTCCTACATAGCAAGCCTCCTGGCGAGAGTGTCACACTACCACCACCTGCTGGTCACACACTAAAATTGCCAGCATACCATCCAAGGAGGAAAAAAACAAAAGTGCTCAGATGTAAAAGCAAACACTGATGGACTGACAGCAGCCCAGGGACCCAGGGCCGAAACACGTGCTGGCTCCACGGGGAGGGGGAAACAACAGCGAGTGCCGAGGTGGAAACCCGTGTTTCTAGAAGCCCGTCGTTAAAACAGCCACACAAATGCATGCTCATAATGGGGGGGGGGGGGGGAATATGTCAACGTGAGCAGCAGCTCAGATGCTTCGGCGCCACAAACCGCTGTCCGGTAACCGCAGGTTCTGACGGGAAGACGGGAGATGACAAAGGGTCGGGAGGAAATGCGCGTGAGCCCGCGCACGTCTTCCCGAGAGAGGAGGGAGATGGATATGGTTTCATACTCGATGCTGACAAGGCTGGACGAGGGCCCGGTGGAGGCGGGCTGCCCGAGAGTCACTTGAAGCGACGCGATATATTGGCGGTGATGGCCAGTCAGTGTGGAAGATGAACAGTTGGAATGAAGCAATCGGCGGAGGGGTGGGGCCAGCAGAACAACCTGCCAGTCAGGAGGCGGGGAAGCCCGGCTGCCGTGGCAACCGCAATAGTTAAGGCCCTGGGGCCAAGGCTGGCACTCGAGTCCCCGAAGCGCAGGTGGGATGCAGCTCACCAGCGTTTTGCCTTGGAGTGAGCTGTGACAACCAGGTGTGCTCCAGATGACCCCAAGGGTCCCCTGCCACACGCAGCTACGCTAACGCCGGGCCAGTGCTTCTAGAGAAAATCACCTATAGAAAAAGTGATTAATCAAAAAAAAAAAAAAAAAAAAGATCACATGCTCCCAATAAGATTCAAGAAAACCCTCAGCCAATAGCCGCTGCAGAGATAATTGCTCTGGACCTATCAATAAAGCTCAGCTGCCCCTCATTGACTGCAAACACCGATTTCTTTCACCCGGGATTATAAGTTGGTGTTCCCGGGCGCGCTCGGGCCATTACGGTGATAAACAGTTTGAACCACAACAGGCTCTGACATGTAGATCAATTCTGGGTCCATAAAGAATCTGCACAAGGGGTTCCAGGACAGGAATTTACAGCCACCAGTTTTTATTCCCTCTCGCTGCAAAAATTACTTCTGTCAAACACTTAGGAGAGTGAGGAAAAATGTAAAAAAATTAATTTTTCATGGACTGTGGGAACGGCCCTTTTCAACGCAGAGGCCCAAGACGAATACGTTTCTGCATTTAAAAAAATTAGGCGAGGGGGGACCCCGTCCTCCGCGCTGCCGGCGAGCCCGCAGACGCCAATTTGAAACCCCGAGCGGAGCCTGTCTGCGTTTTCTCGGGGGGGCAGGCGTGGGTCTCATGTTAGTGACGCCAAATTACATCAGACATTTAATTTTAAACCTCAGGTACTTAAACGCAAAGCCTCACAACAGCAATAGTCATAAAGCGGAGGGGCACGCTGGCGCACAGAACCCATTCTTCCTCTCCTCCCCCCTTCATTTACCCAGCGCCTCCTCCTCTGTGCCCGGCGAGCGCCCTCATTAGGAGTGGCTCACAGCCGCTGACGAGACAGACCCCCCGGGGCACCTGTGCCCGAGCGGGGAAGACTTGGCCAAGCTCTCTGGAGCCAAAGTCTTAATTCAGCGTGGACCGCGCGCGGGGCAGAGAAAAATGGCATCCCGATGTTGTTGTGATGATGATGTTTTATAATAAAAGCACATTCACGGACTTGTGGGCATTTGAATTCAAAAGCTGCTTAGCTTCTGGTAGGCTTTTTATGTCTCCAACGTCCAAACTGAAGACTCAGGGGAAGATGAAAACGATTTTAAAAAAAGAGAGAGAGAGAGAGAGAGGGTGGAGTTTGTATCAACTGCCACGTACAAAGGACAAGCGTGGCAGAAAGCTCTCCGTCCCGCTTGCGTCTTTTGTGACTATTTCCCAAGCCCGGGAGGGAATGTTGGTGCCCGAGTTGAGGTCTTGCAGTCCATTCATAAATGCGTTTTTCTTGAAGTCGTTTGTCAGATCCTGTGCCTGGACGTTCATTAACAATGGTGCAGGTCCGGCACCTCGGCAGCCCATGAAGGCAGGCATGGCGCCACCAGGCCAGGACCACAGGTACCCTCACAGCAGGCGGACGGGTGTCCCGGAATCACCCATGGGGCGCGGTGACATGCAGTCGCCATCAGTAAATCTTGGGGGAGCCTGGGACCCTGCTTTTCTAGCCATCTTCCGGGGGCTGCCAGATACCACCTGGTCTATGACCAGTTGAAAAGCAAGATGTAGAGCAGGGCTGGGGAATGTCCGGCCTACGTGCTATCTAAGGCTCACAAAATCATTTGGTCTGGCCCTGCTAAGGCACTTAGGAGTGAGTTAGTTGCTTGACCAAATATAATTTTGCATGGCCCACGAATGATGTTATAAATATCCAAATGGCCGCTGGCAGAAGAAAGGTTCCCCAACCCTGATTTAGAGGGTGGTTCTCAGACCTTAACAGGCAGCATCTGTGCATGGAGGGCTTCTTTCCACACGGGTCAGAGAGCTCCCCCTTCCATTTTAAATTCAGTGGATCTGGATGGGAACCAAGAACCTGCATTCCCAGCCTTTCCCCCAGGGGGCGCTGCTGCCGCCTGTCTAGGAAGCACACCTTGAGTGGCTCTGAGACTTGGAGCCAAGGTCTGAAAGAGGCCACCTGACTCTGCATCCCGGCCCTTTATGAGGGTGTGACTTTGGACAAGAGATACTGAAGTCTTAGGCGCCTATCCACCCACCAGGAAAAGCGAGCCTACAACCGTGTCTACTCCCTGAGGGTCAAGTGACATAATCCACAGGAAGTCCTCCATCAACATCAGCTCCCACTAGTACCACTCCTGTGGTATTACTGGGCGTTGCTATTTAAAATGTCAGCTGTCAGTGGTAAAAGACGATGTGTGGGGCTCTCATTGCTCACCCCTCTCCTCCCGCCTCTCCTGCGGTTGTCCGGCTCACTCTCATTTTACTGCAGCGCCTCCATCCTTCCACCTCCTGGGGCCCCCGCGCCAAGTCTTTGTCCAAATGGCCTCGGTGCTTATACCAACGTCCTCCCGGGGCTTTGCACAAAAAAAAGCCCGCCTGGTTCTTGAAGCATCGCTCAAGCTTGATGCTCTTTGGGTGGTTTTCATTGATTAACTCTGCCGGCACCATTTCAACAGGCTCTCTCCCAAGTTCTCCACCCACATCCCACAGCAGGCTGGTGCCAGGAACCACAGTCTTGGGTTTCTGATCTCCTTGCTCTCTAACACTGGGGGGCCTGACCAGTCTTTGGCAAACACACTGCGTGAATTAAGAAAGGTGGCCCCGGGGCACTAATACAGAAGAGATCACGCTGCAAATTAAAAACAGCCTTCTTGTCCAGGGGACCCTATTCTCCGACGGGTGTTTTATAAATAAATGTGTGCGACCGACTGCTGTGGGAAGAAACTTCCAGCCACACCCAGGTCGGGAAGCAGGGTCTTTCCGGGATCTGGTGGCACAGCACATGACACACAGGGACAGCCAGGCGCAGAGCTACGCGGGAGAGGAACGCAAGCCAGCGAGCCCCTGTCCACGAAGGAACGGCGCGGAAGCCCAAACGGATTGGATTTTGGATTAATGTGCTGCTTCTGACACCTTTTCTAAAAAAAAAAAACTCTGAATGTAAGGAAGGCAGAGATTGGTGGTGATGCCCTTTTTTTTAGAAATTTGTTTTCCCAACCCCCCTTCCGTCCCAGTGGGGAATGGCTGTAAGAATAAGATTTCCGTGGTACTTCTGGGTTTTTCCTGTGACTCCCACAGCACCGAGGGGGCGGAACCTAAAACTGTCCCTCTACAGCCAGGCAGTGGTGGTGAGTAGAAGGCGGGACCTGGGGGCGGGCGGGGACATGGATTTGGAGTTCCTCCCACCCTCCCAAGGTAGAAGAAGCCACCTCCACAGAAGGTGGTGGCAGAATAACCCCAATCAGCTAGTGACGCTAACACTAAATGAAACATCAACGTGTTTTCAAAGTATCTGGTAAGTTAACAATGAAATACGTGACTTGCCTGCTCCCTTTAAGATAAGTAAACACCTATAACGACAGAAGGTGCTCAGCACGGAAGACACAAACGTGGGGTTGTACTGTGTGCCTCGCAACTACGCAAGGGAGGGAGGACCCCCAGGTGGCAGGTGTGAATGCAGAGGCTCTCGGGGGCGAGGAGTCTCCCGAGGCCTCCTGGGCGGAGGTGGGGCAATGCCAGGGGCACTGATGTGTGTCACAGGGAGGACCCCAGGCCGCTGGGGCAGTGATGGCTGGGCATCACGAGGGAGCCATTTCCAATGAGGGGGACCCTCTGCATCAGGGCTCTCAGGGACAGTCATGATCTCAGACGAAAGCGGAGAGCCTGGAAGAGCCCCTTCGCAGGGTGAAGACGACCCCTGTCCCCTCCCGCAGCATCTGAGCTGGGCGCTGGGCTCGGGGAAGCTCCACTCCAACACCAAGCCACAGCTCATCCGGGCCCTCCCTGCCTCAGCCTCCCTTTGGGAGCGGCCTTGGCGGCCTCCTCGCTGGGTCCGGGGCGGCTTCCTCGAAGGCCTGGCGTGGAGTCCCCAGAATATGGATGGTGTTTACCTGCAGCAGCAGCTGGTGGGTCTACAGGGAAGACCTGACGCAGAATCTTTTAATTAGAACAAATTATGCTAAAATCACTCAGACGCTCTGTCTGATAGATGGCACACAACGGTGGGAATTCCTTAAACACCAGTGAGCAGGCCACGGGCAAAACGCCACGGGCAGAGCGGCGGCGGGAAGCCGGCAGCCCGACGCTGCAGGACTCCACCCGCGCACGCGCCTCAGGGCAGCGCACGTGTTTCCCCAAGAGGTGGGCCCACCGAAAAGGGGGAGAGGACCCCCCCAAAATATCCAGGATATTGTGGGAATTCTGGAGAATGAATTATGCATTTTCCTTTGGTGGAAACCCCCTTAAACAATGCGAAAGGAGCACTGGTGGAGGGAGCCGAGTGCAGAAAGCGAGATCCAGGGCATGAAGTCTGCCGTTCTCTCTCAGCTCTGCTGCCACGTGAGCCTCAGTAAGCTGCCTGCCCTGTCTGCCTACGGCCTCAGTTTCCCAATCTGTCAGGTGGGTACGAACAGGGACACCTCCTGGAATCAAAGAGGAACAAATGAGCTGACACGGGCGGGCGACGCCGCCCATCAAGGAAGGCTAGATGTGCAGGACCGACACGTTGCCCCCACGTGCCGCCGCAGGGTGGAGTGCGGAGGGCTCAGGGGGCCGAGTCCGGCCCCTGGCCTACAGCCGAGGACCGCGAGGCGGCCGCGGGTCTGTGGGGCCGCGTCCTCTCTTACCGCTGCTGATGGCCGAGTTTGCAATGACCGTAGCCTCGCTCCACTGGTCGGCACTGGAGACGGAGTAGGACCGCTGCTGCATGCCGTCTGGTCGGCTGTTGAAGGAGCCCAGGCTGACGCCGCTGGCCATCTGAGACCCAGACGCACTAGTGACACTCCCTAGGAACAAACAAGCCGGGTGAACACTCTGCGGACTGCGGACCCCAGAAGCCGGCTCCGGTGAGTCTAAGGGGCCTACGCACCCGTGCGCCGCGGGCCCCGGCACCGAGAGAGCCGTTGTCCTGCTAACGCGGAGGCGGGCGCTTCGCACAGAACAATATTCGAGAGGAGCGAGAGGGGGCAGCGAGTCTTGGGTGCTTGGCCGGGCATGGTGAGGGGCCAATGCCTCCGAGGACTGCCCCCGAAATGGTCCCGCACAAAGACACCCGGCACAACCACCGCCTCTAGATGGAGCCCCAGGGCAGACGGGGGACCCCCTTGAGGAAAAAGCCAGCAAGGAGGGCCCTCCGGGAGCTGCCGCATGAAAATGACCGCCAACGGGGCGTCCATTTCTGGTGCCAGAGGACTGTGTCCACAGGGAAGGCATTCTTGGCAATCAACACGGATCAGAGTTCCTGGGTACATGTGCCAGGAAACCGGGCAAGTTTACCCTTGACCTTGAAAAGACGCGCCGGAGGAAAAACCACCTTAGCCGCTCCGCGGGGCCCAGGGAGGGCGATGAAAAATAAAGAACATTATAAACGAATGAACAGAAAGATAGATATAGTGACAGTAAAGCAACAAGCAGACTGTCAAATGACAGCGGTGAGGGTAGGGAGATCTGGGGGAGACAAGAGATCAAATGAAGGACTGGTATGCATGCATATAAGGACAACCAATGAACACAGAACTCTGGGGAGGGAGGGCATGTGTGGGAGGTGAGGGGGGGGCAATGGTAAGCTATGTACACATATAATACCTTAATAAATTTAAAAAAAAAGACATTTAAGAGACATAGTAATCAGATGCATTGTAGGAAGAATTCTGATTTGTGTACTCTTGAAAACTCCCATGATAAAAAGTTAAATAAAAAATAAACATATGCTCTAAAAAAAAAAAAGGGATCTGCATTAGCTGCTCAACTTCAACGTGCATTCCTTTGTGGCCGCACAGGTGTCAGGCTCCGTGCCTTTCTCCGCCGCCCCGCCCACCACGCCCTGTGCCGGGAGCTTGTTAGCTCCGTGTGCAGAGCATCAAAGGGATTAGGTCTCTTTTAAAAAACTTTCCTCCAATTGTTTTATTTTAAAAAACATTTTGTTAGATTTATGGGAGTGACACTGGTTAACAGGATCGTATAGGTTCCAAGTGTACATCTCTGATACAAGGTCTGGATATTGCAGGGTGTGCCCACCACCCATCCTCCAACTGCTTTACTTTAGGACCAATTAAGTTTTCAATTGTTTTGAAAAAAAAAAAAAAAAAAGAACAGCAACAAAATCTTCTGAATGAAAGAAAGGGTGTGGTTTGGGCCTTCTCTTCCCCTTGGGGGTGCTGATGCCCACACCCACGAATCAGAGTTGATTTTGGGATGAGGCTCCTCCCCAACCCCTCCCTCCGGGGGCACCCGGGCCCCTTTCCATCTCCACAGAATTCCTCGCAGACCAAGGCGTCAGGGCGCGGTAACACTGTGAGGGTGGATGAGAGTTAAATGAGAAGGTGGAGAAGAGAATTGGGGAAAACAACAATGAGAGGGCACACACAAGCCGGGACCCTCTGCTGAGCCAGGCCCCTGAGCTCGGACTGTCACCCACCGCGGAGCCACTGTAATGAGACAGAAATATAACTGTGTAACTGAAAACAGAAACGTGTAAGGGGAAAGAAATAGTTCCTGCCTTAAATATACAGTTTGGAGATACACCACCAGGTACTTGCCTGTAAGTGTAAATACAAAGACACAGACAGGTTTTAAATGTGAGGGAAACCAGTGGTCCGCAGAGGGGCACGTGCCGCGGGAAAGGAGCCGTGCTGCCCAGGGGGGGCCGGCGGCATCCCGCCCAGGGGACAGCCGAGGGCCAGCGGGCACACGCCGAGGCACTTCTACCGACTGGAGAAATCCGTCAGTCAAACCAACTAGCCCCAATGTTTCATGACTATAGCCCCACTCTGGGGATCGAGCCTGCAATCCGGGCATGTGCCCTCACCAGGAATCGAACCCTGACCTCTGGGTTCATAGGCTGACGTTCAACCATTGAGCCACAATGGCTAGGCATGTGAATATTTTTCAAAACTATACAGATTTAAAATCTAATTATAGTATCTTATGTCAGAATTTTTGATGCATATTTTTACACACACACACACACACACACACACACGCCCAGCAAAGGCTCATGGGTAATTTCATTTCTGTTCCTGAATGAGTTACTAATTACCTGGTCAGGTGACACTGCCCCCAATTCCAGTTTTTTTAATGTAAATGCATCTGGTAATGGCTGACCTTTATATGACCACCCACTTTTGAGTTTTCACTTTTGAGCACAGAATGGAGGTGCTACATTTAAAACCACGTTATTCTCTTAAGCTCTCTAGGGCAGTGGTCGGCAAACTGTGGCTCTCGAGCCACATGAGGCTCTTTGGCCCCTTGAGTGTGGCTCTTCCACAAAATACCACATGCGGACGCGCATGCACATGCACAGTGCGATTAAAACTTTGCGGCCCATGCGCAGAAGTCGGTTTCCGACTCTCAAAAGTAATTTCAATCATTGTACTGTTGATATTTGGCTCTGTTGACTAATGAGTTTGCCGACCGACCATTGCTCTAGGGCTACCCCAGGTGTGGGCAAACTACGGCCCGCGGACCGGATGGCTGTTCTAAACTATTGAGAAAAAAAAAAAAGACCGTACCCTTTGATGTAATGATGTTTACTTTGAATTTATATTAGTTCACACAAACACTCCACCCATGCTTTTGTTCCAGCCCTCTGGTCCAGTTTAAGAACCCATTGTGGCCCTCAAGTCAAAAAGTTTGCTCACCCCTGGGCTACCCTGTTCCTCGAATGGAAAGTCGTGGCCCAGGAACAGCTGTTAGCTAAGCGGAGGCCCTGGGGCTCCCATTTGTGAAAGAGGCCCACGACTTGCCTGACTTCCTGAGAGCGAAGGGTCTCAAGATCAAGGCCACCTGAACACAGTGGCGCCTAAACATGGGCTTAAATGCCGCCAGGGTTCTCCCTGTGCTCCAGCGGCCGCCATGCTGGGCCAGGCGGAACAGCTGGGGGTCTAGAACCCACGTGGCCGTCAACAGTCAATAAAGACAGGAAGCTTCAACTTGACGAGTTAAATCAAATTCTGACACCTGGTTAGTGAGAAGTGTGTGCTTAACAAAAGACCCGAGCTCTTGCTATCCAGCCACACTGGCATCACAAGTACAGATGGCCAGCAGGGCTGGCGTTATGGACCAAAACACGGGTAGGATTGCGAGGTGGGAACAGCCTGGCCCGCGTCAATGCCGATCGTGTCCCATTATAAAGAGCAGCGTTTCCTGACTGCAGGGTCCTCTCCTGTCCTGCACAGTAACTGCTGAGTGTGTTGACGTCACCCGTGAGGGAACAAGACAATGCTGATGCTCTGGCCACTGCTACTGCTCAAGGAACTGTCACCTGTCCTTACCCAGGAGTCTCCGAGTTCCGGAAACTGGCAGGTAGCTTCCCTGCAAGGAGGGTAACGCCAGACTGCACCGTACATGCCTCCTCCTCTCACAGTGACCTCCTGGACTTCCTTGTCTCACCTCGTTGAACTCCTGCTGGGTGGGCCCAATGAAGGAGACAGTGTCCCATCCTTACATCCCCTCCATCTAATCCGTAGAAAGTACCAGACAAGTCTGCATGTGGCCATAATGCCAGGTGAGGACCACAGGAGCCAAGAGAATCATGCCTGCTGGTCAGCTCAGGAAAGACTCGTAGATCCCCCAGGACTTGGGAACTGGCCCGCCCTGCACGGAACAGCATGGAAGGAGGGGACGCTACATTACCCCAGGACAACCCCACTGCTCTCCCAGCTGACTCAGCTGATGGGAGGCCTTCACAGAACAGCCCGTATGCTTCTCTCTCAAGAGTCCTGTATTTATTTATTCTTCCTTACCTGAGGATATGTTTTAAAGAGGGGAAGGGAAAGAGAGAGATTGATCAGCTGCCTCCCGTATGTGCCCTGATCAGGGATCGAACCTGCAACCTAGGTATGTGAATCAAGCCGGCAAACTTTTGGGTGTAAGAGACGACGCTCCAACCAACTGAGTGACTGGGCCAGGACTCAAGATTCCTCTTTTTATTTCATATCCTCCAAGCTAAAACCATACAGACATGCATAAACACATCCGCCAGAGAACACGGGCAGGAGTGTCCACAGTGGTATTTAATGGCTGAAATGTCCACCCACCACTGATCCATAAGATCAGTATCGTGGATATACTTCGTGTATCCATAAGATCAGTAAGAATGAATGATCTATGACATGGGCCACAAAGGACCACAGAGAGGATGTGGAGCAAAAGAAGACAAATGAGAGAGCACCAACTGTTACAGTTCCATCCAACGGTTCAAGATCAGCAGGCAAAACTCATCAGGAGAGTGAGAAATCAGATGGCCATCACCCTTGTGTGTGTGTGTATGTGTGTGTGTGTGTGTATGTGTGTGTGTGTGTGTGTGTGTGTGTATGTGTTTGGGGGAGGTGTGGGCAGTGGCAGGAGGGGTCCACAGGGGCTTCCTGAGCTATTGGCCACCTGCTGCTGCCTGATCTGTGTGCTGGTCACCTGTACCCTTACTTAGCTATAACTTAGGATTTTGCACTTTCTTTGTGTACATTATATCAATAACACCACCCCCCCCCCAAAAAAAAAAAAAACCAAAAAAACAAACAAACGCAAAACAAACCACCACAGATCATCTGGATGGTTTGTGAATTCAGAGGTTAGGCCAGGAGTCAGGTCAGGCAGGAGACAGTTTCACCAAAGAATGGCCCAGCCCTACAAGGTAGGAGACGCTGGTGTCCATAGGAAGCAGATCACAACGGGCCCTCTTGGGTATTGTCCCAGTATTTCCCCCCAAATCCATCCGTGTTACTATGATTCATAGGCCGACGTCATGGCCCATTCCTGAGCTCCGCGACGCGACAGTGTCTCCTCAGATACCCCGTGGAGCTGGGGCTGCTGGCCGGATTCGCAGGGGGCAGCCCAATTACCATGCTAATCCCGGCCCAGGGCCATCCCCTTGATGTGGGGGTGTGTGTGTGCCCGCGCTCGCACTCACTGGGACGCCCTGATTAGCTGCTTCCTTCTGTCAAAAGCCCCAGATTCTTCCCAAAGAATAATTTTAGCTTTCCGCATAGCCCTGAAGTGTACGAGTTGATTTGAAAAGGTACTTACCTCCACCATATGCTATTTTTCTTTAAACAATTTGCATTTCAAAGTGAACATGGCATTTATATCTGAATGCGCACCAGTGTGTTGCCTGAACTGATCTCAAAGGAGCATGAAGAAGATGCTGGTTTTCTATTGAGCAAGAATGTTTTCATCCACCAAATGGCATCAAAGCCAGCGTTCCTCTTTTAAGCGATAGGATTATTATATTAAAAATAGCCTGTTCTGACTTAAAAAAAAAGAGAGAGAGAGAGACTCTGAAATGGGCTTTTCATAGCATTCAAGCAAAGGCTCATCAACAATCATTTCTTTAAAAATACAACACTTTGCTCACTGCCCCGTCTGATTTGGGTCCATCTTCACAAACCAGACGTGACCTTGCCAATGGTTTGAACCAGGAAACAATACCTGGCGTGTGACTTATTGGTTCAATCGCCTGAAAAAGATCAGCGACTCCCAGCGACAGGTGATACTGAAGTTCATGCTACAGTGAGGCACTCGGGGAGCAAAACCCAATGAGGTCTCTAAGAGCAAGTGAGTGCAGAACTAGCATTTATTTCCCCTGTGGAGCTTTCTTTTACAAAACCATAACTACAAGGATGTGATGGACAGAGACTCCCTTCTCCCACCCTTAGGAGCGCACGGAGGTGACTGCTTTTGTAGGTCCATTCCCAGTCCCACGTAGCTTCCGACGTTGTGAAAGCTCAGAGAGTGAGGTTAGCTTGCAAACCCACATTCGCACCACACCCTGCTCTACATGCAATGGGAAAACCAGGTTTGCTGGAATCAGGACTGGATGGCGCAGGCCGTTCTAACGGCGACATCACTTCTAACTAGGTCTTCACCATCTGTCCCATCTTCTAATTATAACCCCAAAAAGAATATAATTCACAACACAGCCATAAAAAGTGAGGTCCAAATTATTTAAGTGCCCTGAGCTGGGCCCATTGGCCTCACTGTTTGCCCTGGAAACCGGCCTCCCTCCTGGCCATCAGGACTTCAGGCCAAGAGGACTGTCTCCCAGGACACATGCAGTATCTCTTCTTAAAGACGCAGGCGTCCAGCACTCTGCCTTATGTGGCACTGGTTTTGTAAAGTGCCTTTCAACACATCTACTGGAGTAGAACTCTTGTGTTTCTCAGACTACAGTGCATTTTTTTTTTTTTGGTAAAATATTTTCTGCAGCATGTTTACCAGAGAAAAAGGGGATGTACAGATCCCAGACGCAGTTGTAAGGAGAAATGTAATTACTATCAAATACAATAAGGTGGCCATGCTCAGAATTAAAATCCTGGAACTAGACAGTGCCCTGTTATTTCCTGAAATGTGAAAACAGTTCTTTTCTTCTGACTTCTCCCCATTCTAATTATGATGCCAAGGGGGAAAAAATGGGAGTCTTCTGTCATATAAATTTCTTAAAGGTTATCTTACAACATAACAGATATAAAATAATGAGATAGAAGTCTACAAAAATTCCATCTCATTTTTCTTATAACCATGGTGTAAGATGTGATTTTATATTATACTTCTTTAAAAAAATTTTTAAAAATATTTTAGAGAATGGTAGGGAGGGAGGAGGCAGAAACACTGATGTTTGAGAGACACATTGATTAGTTGCCTCCAGCACCCACCTCGACAGGAGCCAGCTATCCAACCTGCAGTCCGGGTATGTGCCCTTGACTGAGACCCTCTGGTGCATGGGCCAGTGCTCTAACCACTGAGCACATTGGCAAGGGCTACATTATACTTCTTTGATATTTCCCATTTCTTTCCACTTCCCACGTTGTTCCAATATCTTCACAATAATTTTAAATAGTACAGAACATCTTACTGATTAAATGTAGATAATTTATATTACTGATTTTTTTTTTTACTTCTGGATAGTTTTGGTTGTTTCCCGTCCCTCGTTATTATAAACAATACTGCAAAGGACATCTTCTACTTTCAGATATTTTCCTTAGGATAGAATCCCAGAAGACTTATTATTGAGTCAAACAGCATTAGCATCTTTCTGACTTTCATGATGCCTGTTCCTCATTAATTTTCTTAATGCCCCGTGGACTAAAGAAGATGGAACCTGGCATCTGGAAAACAGTTCAGTTCATAATTTGTAAGATGGAAAATAATAATAATAGTGAATATGCCCTTGTAGTTGGTATAAAGCTTCAATGGCATCAACTGCCCTGTGAACTGCAAAGGCTCTGTAGGTATTCATGGCTTTTAATGTTGCCAGCAGTGAGCTTGCCTTTTCTCTTTAGTCTATTTTTTTTTTAGTAAAAGTTTAAAAGGGTGACGTTGCTAATTTTGTTTGACTTTACCACCTAAGAAGTCTGTTTTATGTATGTTTGTCTCGTGAAGGAGTTTCTTTGTGTGTCAGCTGCTCGTGCTGTTTGCCTCACGTCTGTGTTCCAGTGTTGTCGTCATCCTCTCTGTGTGCGCCCACCCAGTCGTCACCCAGAGGCACTGTGGACGCCTGTGGTCCAGGGGCAGCTCAGCAACACCCCTGCGCACTCAGGTACCACCCATTCCTGGGTCCGGGCTGCAAGAATGAACTTGCATGCAATACAGTAATGGTAAGGTAGGACAACATTACACAAAGGGAGGATAAAACTAAGGATTTTCTTTTAAGCAATAAAACACGATTATGGCATTCAAGTAATCATGTCTTATATAAAACAAAGTCCAAGGAGCCCAGATCTTGTCTTCTAGATTCTTATTTGGTTATATCAATTCAATTGTTTAGTTTCGCCATGCATAATAATTTTTTCTTTGAAATATCATCTGCCCTTTATGATGATAAATTCAATGGGCGTGGTCTGTATAAAATTCATTTTTATTTGACTGCCCTGTTTTGAGGGGAGCTTTCTTGGCTACCACTGAATTGTCTAATCCCTTTGAGGTGGTCACAGGGCTCCACCCTCCAAAGAGGCCCCCCAGAAAGACAGACTTCCTCTGTGGGCAGGCAACGACAAAGCACTGGGCACAAGGCCTGCGATAGCAGAACGCCACGACTGCTCTCCTCCATCAATTCCCCTACTGGTGTGGGAAGGGGGGTGCAGCAAGCAGACCGATCACGGGCTTGACTCCTCGCAGAAGGGCTTTCCCAGGGCCCAGGTTCCAGCCGAGGCCCCTGAGGCGGCTGGGACTATTCCGGGAGACCCGCCTCCGCGCCCACCTCGCCTGAGGCTGCTCTTCCCATGAAGCATGATGCCAACACCTGAAACTATTTCTTCACCAAGCATACTCTTTTTGTTAGTTAGTTTGTTAATCCTTACCTGAGAATACTTTTATTATTGCTTTTTCAGAGAGAACGGGAGGGAGGGAAGAGGGGAAGGAGGAGAGAGAGAAACCGAGAGAGAGTGAGAGGAACATCGATGTGAGAGAGACACACTGACTGCTTCCCGCACACGCCCCAACAAAGGGGCAGGAAGTGAACCCAAAACCCAGGGACATGCCCTTGACCGGGAATCAAACCCTATGGTGTGTGGGCCAATGCTCTCACCACTTGGCAGGGCCAGACATATATTTTTGGGCCAAACATACATTTTTGAAAGGAAAAAAAGTTTCTGAAGCAATTTTCACTTACTTGTAGGGACTCTGTTCCCATAGAGACGCATACTGCTCAGTATCTAACATCCCTCTTATGCATTTAACTGAATTCACTAAGGATCAAGTTGCTTTTGTCAGTTCTTACAGCAGAGAGCACTCCATTTAGAGACCAAGGAATTGAAGGTTTTCTTAAACCGGACAGTGTGATTTTGATTTGTACTGGCACCACGTCCAGTGATCCTGACCAGAGAAGGAGGGACTGTTGTCTGGAGAAGGCAAATGGCACTCATCCTGTGTTTGTCGCTTACGTCGAACAGGATGATAATACAAATACTCACTTAATTAAAAAAATAATCGCTGGGTCACAGAACTGGGAGAGGATAACAAAGAAAGAGCAATAATGGCCTATGCGTCAAAGAGCTCACAATTTAATGATGGGAACAACAGAAAACACATTTGCCTAAATCTCAGTGGGAGAGATGCAACGGCAGACGTAGCTGACGGTAAGGGTGCATTTCTCGTAAAAGCTGAAGACGCTGTGCAACTCTTCAGCTGAATTTCAGATGTACCGAACTTCCTGAAATTTCAATCTAAGAGAAACCTCACCAAACATTTATCTTCCCCGATCAAAATAAAAACATTTTAAATAGCCACTGAAACCCACTCCAATAAAACCTGGTTTGTGAACGCAGATTATCATCGGATGATGCTGATTTTGGGGTTATTCTGCAGCAAAATAATCCACCACCGGGAAGCGTCCCACCAAGCTGCTAGGAAAGCATTTAGCAAACACCCGATTTATATGTCAGAGGATTCAGTGTCATAAACCAAGTCCCCGGTGTGGGAAGTTAAGGGGGGGAGAAGGGGGTGGCGAGGGGCCAGGTTCTGAGAGGCGTGGGACACCACCAGCCAGGAGGAGACACACGGGGCCGTGCTCAGCCCATCCGCACACGGAGCAGACTCCCGGAGTTATTAAAATGTTTTCTAGACCATTTGAAACTAAACAAAGAAAAACTTTGTTTCTCCGAGACAACCACGGATCGAGTTTGGATGCTGCTTATTTTTTTATTTCCTTTCTTTTTTTTTTCTTAAATAGCTATTACCACTGTAACAGCAGCTTAGCGACGCGGCGTCTGCAGTGTGAGCAGTTTTGATAAACAGCCTCTGCGGGCCACACAACGGGGATAATGTATCCTTAAGTACCGCCAATGAGCTGCCATTCTGCACAGCCAATTACTTCTGTGCGTCTGTCACTCAAAGGAAAAATGACTGAGCCCATTAGATGAAACCTTTGTCACTGTTCCTAATGCACTCTTAGGCCTCATTAATCTCCGGGAGCAGCAACAGAGCCGCCGGTGCCTCATCGCCTCCCCCGAACAGGCCCACGTGAAGCCTCTCATCTCTCCCCCAAGTGCACCGCGTTAATCAAGCTCTCCTTATTACCCAGTCCCTGTCACGGCGGAGAGCGCGCTCCCTCTTAAATGCTCTCATTATGACCCATCTTTAGAGCCGGCTAAGTGGAAAAAAAGAGAGAGAGAGGGAGAGAGGGAGAGAAAGAGGACGGCAGAGAAAGAGGAGAGAGGAAGAAGCAAGTCCGATCGCATTAATATTCATGACAATAATTAGTATTCTAGGTCACTGAATATTCATGCTATTAGTTTGGTGTTTTATGGGTCTGCTGGATGTCCTGATTACTGAAGTGTGGAGGAAAACAGCATGGTTGAGACTTTAGATGTCAACCGCAGTTCAATACTCAAAACACGTCGAGAGCCCGCCCCCGCCCCTGGAAACAACGCAGCCTCCACCCTCGGGAAGGCTGCACTGTTTTGAAACCACTGGGGGCCTGAAGTGTGTGTGTGTGTGTGTGTGTGTGTGTGTGTGTGTGTGTGTATGTGAGGGGGAAGGAGGCAGGAGGAAAGGTTTCCTGTGACAAAGCGTCCATCTGGTTAGGGTAAACACATAGTCACAGTTGCAAACAGCCAACAAAGACCCACTTTAGGGACAAGGAGGTATCTGTCAGCTGGGAACGCAATGCCACCATCAGGGAACGGAGAAGAGGGGACGCACGGGCCTGGAGCACAGCACCTCGAGGAGACCTTGGCGAGCCCCAAGGACACTTCTCCTGCCTGCCCGGGTCGCTGCCATCACAGGGGGAATGCTGTCTGTTGTGTCTACGCAGATGCTTTGTACACAGACTTTATGGCATTTAAAAAAATTAATTCAAACCCTGATCTGCTGTCCTCCTTCCTTTCCTTCATTAGCGATAAGCACCCCCCTGCTGTGATGGACGCGCGATGCAGCTCTGGACACTCCCTCACCTCAGCCCAGCTTCGGAGAGGCACCGGAGTGCGGTCCTCCCAAGAACAGACGTGGTACCATCTTCCCCTTTTAGAGATGAAGAAGCTGTAAGTGTTCAGAGACAACCGCACAAGGTCCCAAGATGTGGGGTGTGGGATTCAATTCAGTGTTTCTGACTCCTGAGGCCGTTGTGGTTTCCTGCTCTCTACTGAAATGTCAAAATGACTGTCAGAGTTAACTTAACAGCCTTCTGTCACATGAGGTATAACTCTACCAGAGTGGCCGGCCAAAACCTCCGTCAGAAACTACCTGAACATGGGCCTGCCTTCTCTGGAAGTGTACCTGAGCTTACAGGTGGGTAGATTCTCCAAAATGGGACTTCTGATGGACTCCCACTAGAGAGGCAATGTCCGTTCTGAGCCCGAGGAACGGAAATGGCAGATACTGCATGAGCTTTCTGAGTGAGTGAGTTTGGAGGAAGGGGAAGACGAGATGGAGAAGGGAAATTCAACAGGCCCAATAAATTAAGTATCTTTTGGATTCTTCTTTTCCTTTTCCTTTTCTTCTTTTTCCCCCCTCTGGAGCAGATGCTGAAGTAATTAAAAAAAAAAAAAAGGAAAAAAAAAGCCATCTAGAGGAAAATGTTCTATATCTGTCATCTAAAAAGGGGGGAGACATTAACCAAAGAACTTACATGCATTTGTGCATAATAACCCATGAATAGACAACAGCATGTTGAAGGCCTGTGTGTGTGTGTGTGTGTGTGTGTGTGTGCGCGCATGCGTATGTGTGTGGCTTGTACAGGGTGGAGAGGTCAATGAGGAAAAAAAAGGGGATAACTGAAATACTTTCAATAAAGATACACTTTTTAAAAAAATCTATTTTTTTTCTACCTTCATCCTGGATTGCTAATAGTTTGGCATTGCATAGGCTTCTAGGTTCAAAGTTTTTATCCTTAGAAGGGAACTCTCCCATTATCCAGCAGTAGTGTTGTTTTCAGATGGGAACTCTCCCATTATCCAGCAGTAGTGTTGTTTTCAGAGGTAAAGATTCCATCGTTCCACCCTTTGTAGGTAACCTGACTCTTCTCCTGCCTCCTTTGTTCTCTGCGTGTACAGAGCTTCCTCCCATCCACCTCGGTGCCTGGCTCCTCACACGGGAAGGCCCACCGCGTCCTCCTCACCGGTAGTGTATTTTCTTCTGTTGTATCTTAGATTCCCGACAGTGTCGTTAGCCATGCTATTTAGAATATCTAACTTATCCAGTCAATCTTTTTTCTTCAATTTTCAATAACTCCTTGGCTTTTCAATCTTTTGTTTGTTGTATTTTATGGATACAATAACTAATCTCTTAAATCTTTCTGACGATAGTAGTTATAATTTCACCAAAAATTATAAGCAGAATGGATCAACAAGACAGATAGTGGAGCTAAATGAGAAAAGTGTTAACTTTACTAAGGGATAGAAAACAAATTTGAATAAAATGGGAAATAATTGAGTTCCATGATAGGAAACTATGGTCACCCTTAGCTGACAGGGTAAAAGCAGTGACAATTGGAGTCATATGAGATTCTTTTTAAGGGGAAGGAGTGGGTTTCAAGTTACTCTGAAGTTTATTGGAAAAAAACAAATGCATGACAATAGCCAAGAAAAACTGGAGGATAAAGCCAGGGTGGTAAATCTGCTTCAGGTCGGACAATGTGGGAACAGCAGATGAATGAAATATATTCTTGAGCGCAGACACAGAGCTATTTTGTTAAATGAGTTAGTTTACAATAAAGGAGGCCAATAGGATAAACAGGAAAGGGAAACATTCACCATAGAGAGAAAGAACAGTTAGTTACCTATTTGAATTAAGTTTAATTATATGTCCTGTCACATATAATAGACCCAAACAAATTAACGGTGGATTTGTAATTAAATTTTTTTAAAGGACCTGGAATATAGTCACTCATTATACTATTATTTCAATTCTTCAGTATGTTGGAAAACTTTTACAATAAAAAGTTGGATATGTCTTAAAAAAGAGAAACACTACAATGATAAAACTCAGAAATACATATTTATGAATTATGTTCTGATTTCTAAGTAGAAACCAGAGAAGTAAAAGACATAATTTGATTATATATGAAAAAGGAGGGACCTCTAAATATAAGTAAGACCATGCGGTATAAAAAAAAAACCTAAGAAATTGGGGAAATATTATAAAGTGTTGATATCCTTACTCTACCAAGAGTTCTTACATACCAATAACGAAAAACAAGCACCCAGTGCAAAAATGGGCAAGGGGTGGTTATCACTAAACAACTACAATGTAAGTAATAAGTACAACCAATAACCATGTGAGCTGTTCAACCTCACTACTAATTGAAGAAATCCAAATAAGCCAAGCATGAGGAATTTTTATTGTTTATCAGATTAGCAGAGAGTCTAAAAATAATACTTAAGTAGCAATATTAGCAAATGTGTGGGGGTTAAATGGGCACTCACTTTATAGATGGAGGTTTACTGCACATGCAACCTTTCTAGAAATTAATTTGGAAATATGAGTCAAGAGCCTTATAAACGTTTATACCTACTGAGTCACTTCACATACGGACTTTTTTAAAAAAAATTCTCACCCGAGGTTATTTTTCCCATTGATTTTTAGAGAGAGTGGGAGGGAGGAGGGAGGAAGAGGAGAGCAAGAGAAGCATGGATGTGAGAGAGACATAATGACTTCTTGCCTCCTACACATGCTCTGATCGGATTTGCAACTCAGGTATGTGCCTTTGACTAGTAATCAAACCCATGACCCTCTGGTGCACAGGCTGATGCTCTAACCATTGGGAAACACATGTATTTTTAAGACAATAATAAGTGTTATGCACAAAAATTTAGGTATATGCATATATTGGGTCTATGTGAATGGAAAAGCTACTGGGAAGAAAGCTATTGAACTAATTCAATAACATTGAGATAAAAAATATGAATAATAATAATAAAAAAAGAAAGCAAAAAAAAAAAAGAAAGAAAGAGAGAAAGACTTCTAGTTAACTCAGAGCTCTAAAACAGAACAGCAGAACCCAAAGGAGTGTGAGAATAAGCAGAAGTATCATGCCAGTTTTTTGGCAAATAGCTCTAAAATAACAAAAATAATTAATGCCTATTTTTTAACTAAGAGTCCATCCCTTAAAAATAGCATCAATTTGCTTCTAATTAAATCTGCTGTGTTGGGATTTTTCACGCGAGGGCACAGCCTCTGAACAACAGAACGAAGGGCCACTCACTCTTCCTGGACACGAGCCGATGCCGTCACCTGTGCTTAAGAGGAGCGAGCCACGTCTCTCTCTGCCACGAATGACTGAGAGGCGCTTTCTCCCCTGAAGCGGTACCTGCTCCTGCCGACGTCCCGCCCCCACTTCCACGGCCCTGCCTGTGAGCCAAATAAGAGGGACACTGGCCAGGCTTCCTGTGTGGGGATCAACATGGCGCAGGGTCAGCTGGTCTGGCTCAGTGGATAGAGCGTTGGTTTTCGGACTGAAGGGTCTGGGGTCGATTCTGGTCAAGGGCACATGCCCAGGTTGCGGGCTCAATCCCCAGTAAGGGGCAGGCAAGGAGACAGCCTATCAATGATTCCCTCTCATCATTCCATCTTTCTCAACCTCTCTGAAATCAACAAAAATATCTATTTTTTAAAAAAGGGTGAGTTGTAATAAACTGAGGGTGCAGCCATGGCAAAGGGATTTCAATTGTGCCCCCAGCCCGGCATTCGCCCTCAGCAAGAGTCTTCAAGAGAGTGAACTGGGCTCTGAAACAACGGGAGGGCCCACACTCCCTCCTTCCCTCGGAGGCCACGACATACCCGACTCCACGGGATCGGATAAAGGTTACGTGGCATTTTGGATTTTCTATTTGTTACCCAACATTACACTTTCCATATGCAAGGGGCAGTTGAGCACCAAAGATCATATCTCTGAAGATAAAGAAGTTCAGACTCCAAATCCCATGCAAGCAACACTGCATCCTGGGTGCCTGGTGGAGTCCCGCCCCGGCTTCACCCCCGCACAGCCCTGCCTCCTGGCCCTCCTCCTGGGGTGGACCTGCTCACACACCCCCTCACTGGGTCTCCCTCCCGGGTGCACCCCCCGACCTGAGCTGCTGCGTTTACCCGTCTACTTGTCTCTCCCCGACCAAAGGATGCCATCCTTGAGGGCAGGGCTTACCTCGTCTCCTGTGTCCCAGAATCCTGGACTGTGCTTAGCACGCATTAAAAATTCTATTCCATGTTTCTTGACCTGAATGACCCGTCTCAACAGATGTGATGAGATGGGTTAGAAGGAGAAGGAAAACCAGCTGGTGGTGAGGGGACTAATCCTCATTCTAGAGCTCAGGGACTCCTTTCCCATAGCACGTCCAAATCCTGGCACACACCAGGTGCTCAATAAGTATTTTTAAATAAAGAAATAAATACAGAGTAACAAAGACAGCAGTCTTTTCCCTCTTCTTATCCCATAACTCGGGCATACCACCCTGAAGAGGGAATCGTCACCTATGTCTTGGAAGAAGGGTCAGCAGGTCACAGACACCAGGCAAAATAACTTTCCCCCTTCTGGAAAGAAGCCAGGTCTCCGTGAGCAGAAGGCCCTGGTTCTTTTGATGAGTAACAACAGTGACGTCTGTATTGGACTTTGAGGGTTTTTTTGGGCACTTCCACGTGACCTCACCTGCCACCACATCAGTGACTGCACAGAGGCCAGACCAGGCCGGCCTGATGTGGTAGTGATGCACGGACAGTTACCTGCCCAAAGCCCTTTGGCATCATGCAGCAGAACCCCGGTTCACGGACCCCGGACTCTGCTCCTTTTTATGACCCTGCTTTCCCCAACTGATGCTGTTTATGCCGCAGAACTGTGGGGTCAGCACCCCATTCCTCTTCCACGGCATCTCACAGTTCAGAGAGGGACATGCAGCGTCAGTAAGAAGCAGAGATACATGCAGAAACCACCCCAGGACAGACCTTTATTCTGGTAAGACTAGATGGAAGGAAGAGAGGTACTTTTTGCTGGAGAAAGACACGGAGAGGTCCCGTGGGGCAGGACTCTGAGCTCAGTAGGAGGGCCTGACCAGTCCCTATACCTTTCCTCCGACAAATAATCTTGGAAGCACAACACCACCGTTTGCAAAGACTCTTAACCAAAGAGGAACCATGACATTTGAATAGTTTGCAATTGCCAGGCAAGTCTCAGCACATCTAACTTTGAGAAGGCACGGATCCTCCCTTAAAAGAGAGTAAAGAAAACTAACGCTGTGTTGAAGAATTACATAACAGTTATGACATGAAGCTGAGAGCATTTAAATGCTCCATGGGTCCAAGGGTTTCCTTTAAATCTCTCTCCAAACGGCCTTTTCCCTTTTATATATTTGGTCCCTATGGGTTAGTTAATACAAAGCCTTGGTCCTTGAACAACTCATTCTTGTTTTTGCGACGGCCCTTAAAATCCTCCATCCCGTGCACAATCCCACTAGCAACCCCCTGGCTCCGGACAACCTCGTGGGCTGGCTTGTGCACCTGGGACTTGGAGTGGCACCACGTGCAGTCACAGAACCCGCGGGGGAGAGGGAGAGGGAGGGATCACTGGGGAAGAGATGAGGCTTCTAGACCTCCACCTACAACATCTTGGCCAACCCCTGCACACGCCCACCAGCTCAGCACTGCCCCCGGCCAGCACCACGGACAGCGGCCGGCGTGTGCCCTCAGGTGCGTCTGCCTGAAGCTTACCTGAATTGGGCGAGATGTGTAAACTGCTCATGTCCTTGGACAGGCCGTTGGTTTTGGGGCTGGAGATGGGTGCGCAGGCCGACGTGGCGCGGGGGGGCCTCTTCCCGGGGACCTTCACCGTGGTCCTCAGAAGGTCGATCTCTTTCCCGTGCACGTTCTGCATGTAGTCCTGTTCAAACGTTAAACAGCCACGACAGATTAAAAAGCGGACCTCCCACCAACTGGGACAAGACGGGCTAGTGCAGGGGTGGGCAAACTTTTTGACTCCAGGGCCACAATGGGTTCTTTTTAAAAAAATATATTTTATTGGTTTTTTACAGAGAGGAAGAGAGATAGTTAGAAACATCGATGAGAAACATCGATCAGCTGCCTCTTGCACACCCCCTACTAGGATGTGCCCGCAACCAAGGTACATGCCCTTGACCGGAATCGAACCCGGAACCCTTGAGTCCGCAAGCCGACGTTCTATCCACTGAGCCAAACCGGTTTCGGCCACAATGGGTTCTTACACTGGACCGGAGGGCCGGAACAAAAGCAACCTGACCATGCTGGCACTCTCATCTTGGGCTGCTGGTGAAGGAGCGGAGGGGAGAGCAGGAGAACCCTCCACTCTTTCGGTTCCGCGGGCCGGAGAGAACAGCTGAACGGGCCGCAGTTTGCCCACGGCTGGTCTAGTGGATGTCATGAGCTGAAACCCCAGCCCTTTCCCCGTGGCCCGCACTCTGAACAGAAGGAGGCCCTGACCTGCCCAGCACGGGGGCCTCCCCGTTACACTGAAATTGGAGCTCTGCCTCCGAGTCCTGCGGTAACCCACGTCCTGGAGAGATGAGGGGACAAAGCAGACGGCCCATCACAGGGGGCAAGAACCAGCCATTAAAAAAAAGAGCATGGACACAAAGTCATATTGTTTGAACTGCTTGCTTATGCGACGGCACACGGGGACCCGGCCCCTCCTGGATGGTTTACCCACAATTCCACGGCGCAGAACTATTGTGCAGGGGCCTTGCCGCCTCAGAGGGCAATGCCGTTAACCATTCCCACGAGCCTGAGGCTGCCTGGAGGGGAGAAGGCCCCTGAGAGCCTGGGTCAGGGCCCTGTTGGCAGATCAGGAGTGATGGACGCTTTCTTGCATTTTGGGGGGGCAATGAGCCCCGTGTCTCTGTAGACGTTATGACATCAACAGCACTCGTCAGAAAGGGGATACATTATGAACCGCTCGTGAGTGACAGCATTTCACAGGATCTAAGACTAAGAAGGAAATGGGCTCGGCGACTCCGTCCTTGCAGAATCTCGGTGGGTTCCCTTTAGACCGTGAAGGGGAAAACCCACTGGTTTGTGTTTAGGGTAAGCCATTAGGTTCCTAAGGACAGCCCTCCAATGTCAGCTTTTCGTGCTGAGGCAGGGCTGGAGGACCATGGGATAGACACATGGGGGAGGGGTCAGATGCTGCACCCCAGGGGGGCCAACTCAGCGAGCTCTTCAGAGGGGAGTGAGCTGGGCCTGCCTCAGCGGTGCCAGACATGCCCTCCCTGGGCTGGCCAAGCTCTGCATTGAAGCTCCAGGGGGGCTTAGGGAGGGTCACCCCAATGTCCCCAGGGCAGGCTGGTGGGGAGGGGTGGTTGGCCACCGCCACCTTGGAGGACAGTTATGGGTTTGGGAAATGGGGAGGCTGTGTCCGGCTGGGAACAGACGGAAAATTTCACACGGAGATCAAGATGCTTGGAAAACTTGCCCAAATATAACCGACTATGAAAGAAGCTGTGGTTTTGAAAGGACGTGGACCAAAGATGTAAGAAAGCTATCATCATTAAACCGGACTGCAGGGCAGGCGGACTGGAGGAAACGTAGGCAGACTGGTAGCCGAGCTCCCTGTGTTGAGGATGGGAACCAAAAGCACCTCCAAGAAAGTGACCTCTGGTTAGTGTAGGGCTGCGAGCCAAGGTCATTAAAAAGGTCACCCTTAAGCCCATTTCACTTACTTCTACTCAAACCTGCCGAAAATAGGCAAGGCCAAGTTTCAAAACCAAAGTTAAGGCTTGCAAATAATGAATCCCTCCTTGCATAGTTTACGCCTTTAAAAATATCAACTTGCTATAACTTTCTTCTTTAATGCCAATTCTTAACAAATTAAAATACAATAACAGGAGTGTAATTGAGCATTTATTGCTTATGGGCTCTAAAATGAGGCTAATCAGAGAGTGACTAAGCCTCAGCAGGGCTCTTTTAATGGGCACGTTTCAACATACAATAACCAGGACATTTTATTCAAAATTATTATAGAAATCTACCCAGCGCCTGCTCCTTGGGTTTGCACGCGCCGGGGGAACGCATCTGTCTCGGGCCCAGCATGGGCCGGGACTCTCTTCTCTTGCCTGAGTTATTTAGGCGCCGAAACTTCACAAGAACTAGCTGGAGGGGGAGGGGGGGAGGGATCAGAATATAACTTTGGCCATTTTTATATTTCAAGGCACCACCGTGTTTAAACACTGCACTACAGGCGCGTCCTACGCCACGCAGGCCCCTCTGGCGGGGGCACTCCGGAAACAGGCGGCGGGCGGGGCCCGGGAGCGTGGCTCCCAGCTTCTCCCACCAGGACCGACGCCGGGCTTCCTGTCTCTGAAAGAACAAACTCATCTCTTTCATCTCTCCCGGGCCTGGCACCGGGGGAATGAAACCCTGTCCCCCCATCCTCTGAAGTGGGCTGTGCAAGCTGGCTGGGTCGGAGGCAGGGACTCCCGGGGTAAAGGAAAGACAGCAAGCTGGATTTTGATATGCAAATGCATGTTCCTTCCGCCATGTTCCTTGTAGAAAATGCTGATCGAAGATAAAAGAGGGGGGAAAAAAAAACCCTTTAACAAGGCATGAGGGTAATTCAAAGCCAAGTACTTTTAAACAGCACTTAACAAGTCCCCGGAGCCCACTCAAGAGCCGGGCCCCCCAGAGGTGCCATCTCCTGCCCCTCAACAGCTTGAAAAAGTAGTAATTGCAAACCTATTTGCATTTTTCTTCTCAAGTTGTCCACGCTCTCGTCACCGTGTGGATTATTCTTTCCCGGGCGGGAGGGCGCTGGAGCAGCGGGGCCCGTCCAGACACGCGGATGGCTCCGCCGCCGCCATCCTGCGTCCCCCGCCCGCCCGCACCCAGGCTCCGCACCTTCGCCATCCACCCCTTGTTTTTCAGCATTTCGCTCCTAATTATGTTGCATCTATTGCCGTACACTTAATTAGCTGCATTAATGTGATTTCTTTTCACATAGTCAAGCAATTAAGAGCTATGATTGAGTTTCATTCAATTAGCCTCAACAAACATGCTAATTGATGTCCCAGATGCAAATGAGCTGCAGTTGAGAGAAACCTGCTAGCAAGTGAGAAGGAGCCCAGAGCCGCGGCTTCCAGCTTGCTGCCACCTCTGTGGGGCTGCCACCAGGAGGGCCGGTCATCAGTGCCTGGGTGCGCCCGGTCCCCCCGACACGGAGAATCGACGCGTAGGCTTCTGTCCAAGGTTGTCCTAAAATCTCACAGCTACGCATCACCAGGACCGGGAGACTGTCAACTGTCTAAACACTGCGCTCCGGCAAGGAGCTGGCCCAGAGTCCACATACGGAAGGACAGCAGAAGGCTGCTTAAAAAAACCCAGGCGTTCTCCCCAAAACCTCCACGGGGAAGACGCACATGTCTCCACAGTCTATACAGTGCTCAGTAAATGGCGAGTTCATCTTAGTCAGCTCGGGGGCATCTGGCACTTCAAGTTAAGCGCAGAATACAGCAATCCATCAACAGTCCCTAAAAATACTCTTAACTCCATCGATTCGCACTGCCTCGCGTCTGGACGTGACCGGTGGCTGTCTGGTGAAAGATGGTTTGCCCAATGTGTTCACAGGGGCACCGAAGGCAGTTAACAAGGAATTAAAGCCGAACTCCAGTGCTCAGGCGGCTGGACGGGCATCTCAAAGGCACGCATGCACCGAGGGGCTACTCTCTTCGGTACAGGTGGGGCCATCAACAACACCCCATTTCTCACTATTAGATGGTGGAAAAAATAATGGACATCTTAGTTCCAATTAGGTTTTCCAGATAACAAATTGTGAGAAATTTAATATTTCCCATTCCTATGCAATTATCTCGTCTAAGTTAGATAACTTAGGACACACTGACATTGGCTTTGGTCTTTTTACCATGGTTCATCTAATTGATTTTCCCCTCTTTGCATTATCTACCTTAGCAGTGCTCAAATTGTGGTCCTGTGGAGGGGGGGGGGGTTACACATTAAATACTATTTAAAAAAAATTCCAAGACACTGTCTGCCTTTTTCACTGTGCTGAAAGTTGCTTTGACTTTGCACAATTGATGGTGGCTAAACCTGCGGGCTCCTTAGCACAAGTGGGATCCAACTGTGCTCCTTTGCTCACTGCTGTTTTCATGGCCACCCTCTTTAAATACAGACAAACAAGAACAGTCTCACTTGAAAATGTTTTTAAGAACCCCCCCAGGGCCCTGGCTGGGTAGCTCAGCTGGTTAGAGCATCATCCCAATATGCCAAGTTTGCGGGTTCAATCCCTGGTCAGGGCACACACAAGGATCAACTAATGAATGTATAAATAAGTGGAACTACAAATTTTCTCTCTCTCTAATCTTCTCTCTTTCTCTTCCTCCCTCCCTCCCTCTCTCTCTCTCCAATCAATTTATAAAAAGGCACCCCCAAGTTGATTTCTTAAAAATTTCAGGCCTTGAGTACATGCATTTTTAGTTTTTTGGGGTTTTTTTTCTAATTTTTTTTATTAAGGTATTATATGTGTACATACCTTACCAATCCCCACCCCACCTCCTCTCCCATACATGCCCTCCCTCCCCAGAGATTTTCGTCCACTGGTTATGCTTATATGCATGCATACAAGCGTTTTTAGTTTTTAATAAACTTGCTGGGCGGTGAGCTGGACAGCGCCGGGAGCGCCCCTGCTGCGTCCCAGGCCGAGGGTTCCCGAGGAGAGGCACCTCCCGGCTGTGTGAGCTGCCGGCTGAACTGGCCCCCTTCTGGCTGGGCAACGTGTTTACTTGGAAGAAGGACCACGTCGGACTTTAACTACAATCATTCAGTGGTATCTGGCAGGTATTTTCTTGAAAACAGCATGTGTGGCCAATGATAAAATTTGAGCTTTCCCATGACAATGAGGATTTTCAAAACTTGTATGTCTCACCATGAGTTTGACACCTTCGAAAGGAAGACAGACTTTACCGACAAGGGTGGTGGTGATGCAAATGTGACTTCTGGACATGATGGAAGGAGAGTGTCACCCTGTGGAGATCTGCATACCTGTGACACACACCCGAGTTACCGATGCATGGACGAAGGAGGATTCAAAGTTCTAGAGGTTCCAATGTGGCGGAGACTGGACATTTAGTGACACGGCATGGTATCCGCACTGCATTCTGAGCTTTAACAGACTCCAAGAACATGCACAGTGGCCTGAACGGCTAGCCAAAAACTCCTCCGGTTTCTAACAAAATAACTGAACCAGGAGAGCGTTTCCTCAGACGCTTTCACCAGAGCAACGTATCGCAACGGATTGAAGGAGGCGCCAGCAGACATGACAACCAGACAGTACAGAGCTTTGGAAAAATGCACCTGACAGTACTCTTCTCACGATTTTCTTTTGGAAAGTATATTATTCATAAAACATCTTATTTATGGAATAACATTATGTAATCGATGGTTTATTATTCCTATTTTAAATTATATAATTGTTTCAAAATTTTCTGTTTTAATTTAAAAATATATATTTTATTGATCCTTCACAGAGAGGAAGGGAGAAAGATAGAGAGCTAGAAACATCGATGAGAGAGAAACACCGATCAGCTGCATCCTACACACTCCCCACTGGGGATGTGCCCGCAACCAAAGCACATGCCTTTGACAGGAATTGAACCTGGGCCGACTCTCCATTCACTGAGCCAAACCGGTCAGGGCATCTGTTTTAATTTTTAACATGATAAATATTGACACATATGATGCACAGAAACAAAAGCTCTTTTAAGTGCTTCAATGTTGAGGAGAACTAGCAGTGTGGCCTTATGGTCATGGAATAGCCAGGGCTCTGAGCATGCACAGATCTGGGGGTGCACAGGTCTGGGCCTCTGCGGAGAAATCAGGAGTGGTCTTCAGACCTGTGCCTTCTGGAGGGAAGGAGTGACTCCTTACTCCCTATTTTCACTGTACTTCATGAATACCCAAAGATGAAGCAGTAGTTTGTACAAATTCTATTTTTAAAAACCCCTACTTCTAGGTGGGAAAAACAAAAGGTATGCAAGAGACACCATCGTGAGATGTACTGCTATTCCCAAACTCCATTTAATACTGTTTTCAAAGGAAACTAATCTATAAAGATGTACCTAATACCTACCATCCATTCCAGGAGACCCAGGAATGCCCACACCCAGCAATTGTGAGTAACAACCACTGGCCTTGTGCATAGCCACGGCACAGAGGAAAGCGATGTCCTGAAATCACTAGGAAAATATTGTTAACTCTAACGGAACTCCTGGCTTTGTCCTTTCAGATCAGGCATCTCAAAGGAGCCCATTCCTCCTGCTCTCCGTGGTGCGGCAGGAGGCAGCGCCCGAGTGAAGCGCCCTCTAGAGGAGAAACCATGACGTTTCACAAGCGGGCCAAGGGAATTCCAGGGCTTCACTTTGGGAGGGGGCTCTGTAAGGACAGAAGTCAGCGTGACCTGTGGCCACCACAGGAAGGAGGTGCCTGGCAAACCCATGTCCCATGGGGCAGAGATCTGATTCTTCACTTAACATGGACTGGGCCCGGTGAGCGACGTGGTGAGAGGCTGGTGCAGCCTCGTGAGGGTCAGGGGGCAGGCTTCACGGACCGACAGCTCCGACCCCAGGCCAAGCAAGTCAAGTCCTCCAGCCTGGGTGCTTCCCACAACACGGGCTGTAGTCCAACAGTAGCCAGGGTGGGGGCTGGGGGAGAGGTTATTATCATGTAAATCAAAACAGCAGAAAATCCCCAATTGCATTGTGAGTCTCTTTTGCTTCCCTTAAAAAAAAAAAAATATGAGAAAAAAGGGGAGAAAGAGACAGAAGCAGCAATGATGAGAGAGAATGATCAGCTTCCTCCTGCATGACCCACACTGGGGATCAATCAAGCCCGCAACCTGGGCATGTGCTCTGACCAGGAATCAAATCAAACCAATGACCTCCTGGTTCATAGGGTTGACTCTCAACCACTGAGCCACGCCGGCCAGGCCTCTTTTGTTTAACTAAATGTCTAGATTGACCTAGTGTCTCATCTTTCCCCTGCAAGAAAGCTTTTCCTCACTGTAGGTTAAAGTGAATATAACCAGCTGTGGCCCATGTGTTGGAACTGAGGCTGCACAAAAGGAATGTGTGGGGTAGGAACACGGCTTCCCATTTTCTCAGCCACCGGGGCCTCTTCCAAAGGCAGGTGGCAGCGGAACTTCACCTCAACGAACGTCTAGGAGCCAGCATCACTCCTCGGCTGGGTGACTTTTAATAATCACGGATGGCTTGAAACAGGTGGATCTTGGAAATGTTGAGTTATACGGGAATTATCACCATACTGATACAAGGTCTGTCTGAAGTTCTTTAAAACTTGAGATTCCTGCCCTGCTCGATTCCCGGTAGGGGGCGTGCAGGAGGCAGCCAATCAATGATTCTCTCTCATCATTGATGTTTCTATGTCTCTCTCCCTCTCCCTTCCTCTCTAAAATAATAATAAAAAAAAATATTTCAAAAACAAACAAAACAAAACAAAATCTTGAAATTCCTTGGTATGAATTTGCTGGAGTATGCAACTTAAAAATAGATGTTTTTTTTTTTGTTGTTGTTGTTTGTTTGTTTTTAAAAAAAATATATTTTATTGATTTTTTACAGAGAAGAAGGGAGAAGGATAGAGAGCTAGAAACATCGATGAGAGAGACATTGACCAGCTGCCTCCTGCACACCCCTTGCTGGGGACATGCCCACAACCAAGGTACATGCCCTTGACCGGAATAGAACCTGGGACCTTTCAGTTCGCAGACCGATGCTCTATCCACTGAGCCAAACCGGTTTTGGCAAGACAGATGTTTTAAGAGAAGAAATACACATCTGTCTTCCAGAGCACTGATGATCACTAGGCCTGTTCTTCTGCCTGGGGCCCAATGCAAGACAGAAAAATGCCCACTTCAGTTCTTGCCCACCACAATATATAAACACTTTCTTCTAGTCTTTAAACCTTCACCGGCCTATTTAGAAGTCTCACTGTTTATCCCCCATCCCTTCATGCTCTGCTTTAACAGGCAGTATTCTGTTTCCCTGACACTACTGCTCACCAAGTTTACAATAATATAATCAGGCTCATTTCAAACGCACAGTGGTCCATCCACTCAGTGATAGGATGTTCTGGTTTCCCCAACTAAGCAAGTCCACAGAAACACGGCCGGCTTCCTCCTGGCCGGGGCTGGGCTTCAGAGTGACCGCGTCGGGGGTCCAGGCCCGGGCCTCTCGGAACCGCGCGCGCGCGCGGGGGACGGACGTCACTGAGTCGCTCTCGGTCCCTATTTCCACGTCTTTAAAAATAAGGGATCGTTAATGGACTACTGGGTCTTATTTCTTATTATTTACAATATTTGCATCAATATTCATAAATGAGACTTGTCTATGAAAAAAAAATAAAAATAATAAAAATAAGGGATCTTAACAGACCTTGCCTCGCGGGGCTGCTGTGACGGTTTACTGAGATAACAGAGAAAGTGCTTGAAAAAAATGCCGAGCTCTTTCTGCAAACATTAGCTCTGACTGCTCTTGTCCATCGGGAATCCTGGAGCGGCCGCCCTCGGACCTTACGTGGGCATTTCCTGAGCAGAAGGTGCCGTTCCCACTCTGGGGACAGATTCTGACATGCTGAGCCATCAGGGATGCCCTGCAGAGCGGTTTTTCACTTCGTAGAATAGGGGGAAAATGGTCTTCTGCAATCGCGTGACATTTTCCACTTTTTCTCCCCTCCTATCCCCCCCCCCCCGCTCTTTTTTTTTTTTTTTTGTCGGGGAGGCATGTATATGGTAGTCAGACATTTTTATTGCAAAATGCCGTCTGGAAAAGATGCAAAACAAAATTGCTGAGAAGCAAGGGAGGAAAACGAAGGGGGGAAAACAAAAGGCGCCTTCCCTTTGCTTATGGAGTTCAAAGGCATAACAGGCAGCACCCTGCAGCAAATGGGAAGCAACACTAATTTTAAAGCCATAAAGCGCTATCAAGTGCCCTGCGGGGCAGGGCTACACTGCAGCTCCCGGCACCTAAATAAGACACGGTTCATTTACTTCGCAGCTTAGCCTAATGTAATCATCAGCGGATTTTAGCCTAGAGTTGTAACAGGCAAATAGCCGCTTGAGGAGGCGGCTCTCCCTGCCATCGAGGGGGCCGAGGCTAGATTGCTGTTGATTAGAAAATTTTTCAGTTTTGACAAGCACTTAATGAACATAAATCGCACCTTGATCGGTTTCCCTTTGGGGCCACGGGCACACCTGAGCAGAGGGACCCTCCACCCTGCCCTTCCTGGCCAGGCCTTAGCAACAAGCGGGCAATCGGGTTACCAGCCAGAGAGGGAAAATATTTATGAGATACAATTATGAGAATTCAACTTCTTAGCAGAAGTGGAAGAACACTCCCTCACGACCCCCCACGTCCGGTCTCTCCCACTGAGTTCTCGGTAGTGACTCCCTGTCAGCGGGGGAAATGGATGGCTTTGATTAATTTACCTTTTGCAAGAATGTTCAGCCACAATTGGTAACACTTAGAAGGCCCCGAAACTGGAAAACAAAATGACACAGCCCGGGCACAAAAGAAGAAACGCCATGCTGCTGAGACAACGTCCCATCCACTCTACTAGAGGCTTCAAGACTCAAACTCACAAGCTACAGGGCTAACTCTGTGCACTTACAGACACGTACACTCACACACACACTCACACACACACACACACACACACACACACACAGATACTTCATTTTCTTTAAATCCAGAGAAGTGAGAGAAGAACTTCGCAATGCAGTAAAAATAGGGTAGGCCAAATCGGAGCTATGTGGCTGTTTAATTTATAGAGAGATGTGAAGACTTTTATTTTGTCTGGTCTCGCCTACTTCCATGCACTATGTGTGATCAAGACAAACACACAAGCCTGTTGGCCCTTTTATCTGTAAATCCTAAATACTTCCCAAACCCCGAGGGCGATATGAAGCCAACGAGGAACTCCTGGAGCAGAAGTAAGATTCTGACCCAGCGCCAGACCTTTTGGTGTCTGTGCCATGATAGGTATCAGCTTTTCAACGGGAACCTTTCTAACGGAACGTGCAGATGGCCCCTGAAAACATTCACACCGCCACGGCAGTATCGTTCCACGGGACTGCAGGCACTGGTGTTTGGGAGAAGCAATTTGTCACACGCTCGGAACCTAGTTGGATCAACGCCAAAATGATTTCCCTGGTCACCGGAAGCTCAGGACCGCACAGGCCGCCCCACCCCGGCACGTGGCAACAGGAACGGCCACGGGAGCGGGCGTCTTCGTTCCCACGGGCTCCGGACGACCATTCCGGTGACTCAACTCCACGACCAGACCCAGCACATCCCCGGCAGCTCCTCTGGGTCAGGGCCCTGCTAAGGCGGACGCCTGTGAGTTCCAGCCGGCCGCTACTGCTCTCCCGTGTTCTCCTTTTCACAGGAAAACCCGGAGCTCCAGGGAGAGGTCTGCACACCCACGCTCACAGCGGCAGTCAGCGCACACCACAGCGCAGAGGCGGAGGCAGCCGCCCGCGCACCCGGAGATGAAGGGGTCCGTGAAGAGTGGTCTGTCCCTGCCCGGGGTCAGCCTTCAGCCCGAGGCGGGGAGGAAACCCTACCGGGCTGGTGAGTGATGACCTATGTACCCAGAGGCCATGTGCCCAGGTTGTAGAATCGATCCCCCAGTGTGGGGCACACAGGAGGCAGCGACCAATGATTCTCTCTCGTCACTGATGTTTCTGTCTCCCTCTCCCTTCCTCTTTGAAACCAATAAAAATATATATTTTTTAAAAAGTTCTAGAGAATGGTTGATCAATAATGTGAATATATTTAACACTCCTGAAGTGTACACTTAAAAATAGGCTAGCCCTGACTGGTTTGGCTCAGTGGATAGAGCGTCGGCCTGCGGACTGAAGGGTCCCGGGTTTTATTCCAAACAAGGGCATGTACCTTGGTTATGGGCACATCCCCAGTAGGGGGTGTGCAGGAGGCAGCTGATCGATGTTTCCTTCTCATGGATGTTTCTAGCTCTCTATCCCTCTCCCTTCCTCTCTGTAAAAAAAATCAATAAGGTATATTTAAAAAAATATATATTTTTTTAACTTCTGGAGAATGGCTGATAAATAATGTCAATATACTTAACACTCCTGAAGTGTACACTTAAAAATGGGCTAGCCCTGGCTGGTTTGGCTCAGTGGATGGAGCGTTGGTCCATGGACTGAATGGTCCTGGGTTCGATTCTGGTCAAGGGCATATGCCTCGGTTGCAGGAGTTGCAGGCTTGATCCCATGAGGGAGGCGACCAATCGATGTGTCTCTCTCACATCAATGTTTCTCTCTCTCTGTCTTTTCCACTCTCTAAAAAAATAAATGTAAAAAAAAAAAAATTGGTCTAGATGGTCAATTGTAAAACTGTATGCTATATGTATTTTACTACAATTAACACCCCCCCAACCCCCCAGCAACAACCTGAAGCTCCTCTCCCCCTTGGAGACCTTCCCTCCTACAATGAGAATCACACAGAGGAGTAGGAGAGTCAGAGGAAGGGCCGCTGCCCGGTGCGGTGAACAGGCTCTGGAGCAGGTGTCGGGCGGGCTCCGCTCTGGCTGAGTCACGGGGCTCCAAGTCTGAGAGTTGGGGAGAGGCAGGCTCGGGAAGCCACCTGGTAAGGGTGATGTCAGAGGCTCCCCTGGGAGGGAAGGCGGGGCTTCCGAGGAAGAAGGGAAGCCAGCCCAGCAACCCCAGTGCTCCCAGCCTCCTCCAGGCACCGGGGTGGGGCGGGGGCAGCGCCAGGACAGGACACCATAACTGCAGGTGCCCAGACCAGGGCCCAGCTCCTCACCTCAAAGGAGTCACCGGGGACCGAGGCAGCAGGAGGCCTGTTCCGGAGGGAATGCTGCTCTGGAAGCCTGTGTGCCCTCCCCGGCAGATGGACGCTAACCTATCCTTAGGGAGGCCTAGCTGGGGAGGTGGCTAGTTTTCTCGGTCCCCATCTTACTGGAGTTTTTAAATAAGAGCTTGGACTATCCACAGTGAGGTTCTAAGGTGCTGCAGGCGCCACGTGACTGGATCCACGTGACTGGATCTACGTGACTTACACGTCCTGACCTGGGCAGAGAGTGGGAAGCAGGAGCGAGGACTGCCCCTCCAGTCCTTGGGGCGGCGCCTGGGAGCCGGCAGGCCCTCTCCTGGAGGAGGGCGCGAGGCCCAGCTGGACAGCGGCTGCAAGTGCCAGAAGCCAGACCGGAAAGGAACACTCAGAGCAAGCCCAGCTCCCAGCCCCGTGGCTTATAAAGGGAAACAAGATCAAATCATCCTCCATCAGGATGACTCAGGCGGACTGCAGGCGTGTGCCAGAGATGGGACACATCTGACGTCATACCCAGGAAGGGGGGGGGGGTCTTCTCAGGTTGTCGGTCACTCCATGACTCAGAGTTCCTCAGCTGGAGATGGGCGCTGTGAGGGTGTCATCTTATTGGCCAGGCTCCAGCTAGCCTGACTCCTGCAAGGTTCTGGGGAGACCAACCAAGGCTTCCTCCCAGGGCAGCTCAATGCCCAGCTCAATGCCCAGCACCTCAAGAAGCTCGAGGGTCCCCTGAGCAGGTGTGAAGCCCGCCAGAGCGCTTGACACAGGTGCTTGTGAACCCTGGATCCTCAAGTAAAACGTCCTTATTTTACGTGAGGAGCGCGTACTGTGAATGACGATGACCGGCCGTGGGTACAAACAAGGGTTGTTCTCACAACACAGGCATCTCTGCCTTTTCTCCTAGAATTGTTTATTTTCAGAACAATGACTTAGGAAATGATTGTTTTTGTTAGTTTTGCATCACCGATGAAATGGATTTCTCTGTTTGATATGAAACTTCTTGATGACAATAAAGAGTTCGAATTGGACTCTATTGCTGTGAAAAAACCCCAAACATCAACAACACGCAGGATCTAAGGCTTCCTGCAGCCGGAATGGAGACGAAGGGTCTTGTAAGAAGGAAAGTCAGGGAGAAAGGTCAGGGTCACGGCTGTTTCCACTTCGGGGAACGCAGCGTGGGAAAGAACTCTCGGGGCGGGGGCGCCAGCGAGGTGACTGCCCCCCCCCCCCACTCCTCCCCGGGAAGAAGCTCTCCTGACAGAGCGCTGGGGAGACCGTGGCTCGACGGGGGCCACAGCCCGGTTCTCACAGGTGCACTGAGGAGTCCCACGGCACACACCTTTGTGAGCGGGAATGCAAGCCGTGCCCTCACGGCTGCCCCGGTGACAGGGAAGATGAATGGGCGGCGACGCTGAGCCGAGGCGCCCCGAGGTCCGAGCTCTTTCTCATTATCCCTCCACGTTTCCATCAAGGTGCTCCCTGGGGCTCGCAGCGAAGTCCACAGCACAGGCTGCCCCTCGCCGGCCCCGCTGGGACCCAGCCAAGTGTCACAAAACCACGGGACAGCCATCCGTATCCCCCAGGGAAGTCGGGCACCCGGGGCTGTGGCAAGGTCTGCGGGACACGAACGTCCCCGAGACGCAAAGGCAGACGCCACGGAGGCGCTTCGGAAGTCTTGCTTTTCACTCCTTCTGCCTGACTTAAACGTTTCGGGTTGTCTTTGCAAAATCCCAAGTGATCTGAGGGAGCAGGTGAGCTGGTGGGTCCTAAGGGGAGGGTGACCCATCTGTCCCAGGCAGCCCGGGACTCAGCACCCACGTCCCGTGGCCTGAGCAGCCCCGGGGCACCCTGCTTGGAGCATCTTCGTTATTTTGGGTGAGCTTTCCACCTGCCATCTAACCTGGGGGATAGGCTTTACTTCACGTAACATCAGCATTTTGAGAGAGAGAGAGAGACGAACCCCGTGAACTGGGGTTTTCTGGTAAGTCTTCGTCTGTCCACGTGACTGGTGACCCCCTCCTCCCTCCAACAGCTCTAACTTTGAACTGAGTCCCTTAGCCTCGGGGCTAAGAGTTTTGGGTAAACATTTCAGACTCGCCCACTCTGTAAGACTACGAAGCAACCTTTTCCCAACTTCCCACCCAGGAAAGGATGCTCACCCAGATCTGCAGACACCGTGCGGCCGGTTCTCAATGTCCCTGACATGCACCACCTCCAAGTGTGTGTGTGTGTGTGTGTGTGTGTGTGTGTGTGAGGGGGGGGGGCACCTCGTCGTGTGCAGAGGAATAGACACAGGACCCTGGCGTGAACTGGACTGCACTCTGAAATGACGTGGCGCCTGCTTGCCATGTGCTTATGTAACGAGGCCCCACGCTGCTCCTTTGCCACATTCCAATAATACCCGTGCACACGTATAAAGAGCAAGGATGGGCCGGGCAAACGCCGGGCGGCACGTACAAAGCCGGCGGCGCTTACGTAAGCCAGGGCCCGGGATGAAACGCACGGAGGCGCTGCCCTCCCACAGGCATGTTCTGTACACACAGCTGTTGCCCCTTTTGTCCTTGGCGGGAAGCGGCCACGGCCCCTGTGGCCAGGCCTGGGCCCAGCGGGTGGCAGCGAGGGGCCTTGAAGTGCATCATCACTCAGATCTCAGCTTTCGCTGCCCAGCGAGGCCAGCAAGAAGAAAGTTTTGGTTACACTCCTCTCTCTAAATGGCACAGAGCAACCTGGTCAACAATTAGACCAGTGGCTCTCGACCTTCCAAATGCCTCGACCCTTTAATACAGCTCCTCACGTTGTGGTGGCCCCCAACCATACAATTATTTTCGTTGCTACTTCGTAACTGTAACGTTGCTACTGTTAGTGAATAGTAATGTAAACATCTGTGTTTTCTGATGGCCTTAGGCTCCAGAGCAGCGGTTCTCAACCTGTGGTTCTTCAATTTGTTTATTTCCAACTTCTTAGCAATAACTGCAATTTTTAAAAAGTGTTTACCTTTTTTTAAAAAAATATATTTTATTGATTTTCCACAGAGAGGAAGGGAGAGGGATAGAGAGCTAGAAACGTGGATGAGAAACATCGACCAGCTGCCTCCTGCACACCCCCCACCGGGGATGTGCTAGCAACCAAGGTACATGCCCTTGACCGGAATCGAACCTGGGACCTTTCAGTCCGCAAACCAAAGCTCTATCCACTGAGCCAAGCCAGTTTCGGCAAAAGTGTTTACCTTTTTAAATGAAAATCTTAACACAGTGATGCAATCAATTAACCAGCTCACACTGTACATTAGAATCTACACATTTATCTGTATCAAGACAGATGCACATGCAAGGTTCATGGGACGTGCTGCTAGGGGACTACCACCCTGTCTTCTGCCTTTATCGGGGTGTCCAAAGAACTCACTGTGGGTAGAATGTCTGTATTTACCCCCGATAAGATTACTACTTCTGTTTTCCATCTCTGATGAATCACCAATAGAACAGATTTTATTAACACAGAGAGAAAAGCTTCTCTTGCCTTAGGAACTGGTATGTGTTCTTATTTTATTGGTTAATCCTCACCCGAGGATATTTTTCCATTGATTTTTTTTAGAGAGAGTGGAAGAGAGGGGGGGGGGGGGGAAGAGAAAGAAACATCTACTGGCTGCTTCCCGCATGCACCCCAAGGGTGTGGGGATCAATCCCACAACCGAGGTGCATGCCCTTGACCGGAATGGAACCCGGGACCTTTCAGTCCACAGGCTGATACTCCAACCACTGAGCCAAACCGGCTAGGATGTGTATTCTTACTTGACTATAAAAACCGAGTCACGGATTGCATCTAACTTACTGCATCCTCAGCTGCTCAGAGCAAATCCTGGGTTCCCATGGACCTGTGTCCCCTCTTCTCGGCTCTCAGAGAGACAGTCCCTTTCCCCTTCCTCTTTGACTACTGGTGCCTGTCTTTGTACTCTCACCCGTGCCTTCCACTGAAATTCTTCACAGAATTATTAGAGCCACAGATGGGCCCTCAGGAAGAGGAAGAGAGAGACACGCGTGGTCTGACTTCGTGAGGGACATTATTCATCTCATGGTGGAGTGGGACCAGAGCCGACGTCAGTTCAGAGACGGGGGTTTGACTGCCGTGAGCACCCCCCACCCCCACCCCCATGCGCAGTGTCCACGTGCCGAGGGGCAGTACTCACGTGCAGACTGGGGTGATAGGTCAGCACGCCATTGTCGCACAGGGTGACGTACTTCTTCTTCCACTCTTTGTTCAGCGATTTGCCGCTTCGCTTCAGCAACATGCCCTGGGAGGAACAGGGAGCCGAGTGTAAATTAATAAAGTCTTGTATGGACTTTAAGAAATTTTACACTTTCATTTTAACTGCCATCTTGAAAGGAAACTACACTTATTTGGTTTTCTCCTCTGTTACATACATCGCATGTATTCAGCCAGATTCTTTCATGTGGATGTGCCTGTGGAACTTGACATGGTGATACTGATGCTAACAGACGTGACACAAACCGCTGTGATGGGCTACACAGCAGGGGTGGGCAAACTTTTTGACTTGAGGGCCACAATGGGTTCTTAAACTGGACCGGAGGGCCGGAACAAAAGCAACCTGACCATGCTGGCACTCTCATCTTGGGCTGCTGGTGAAGGAGTGGAGGGGAGAGCAAGAGAACCCTCTGCTCTTTTGGCTCCGAGGACCGAATATAACAGCCAAACGAGCTGGATCTCCGGCCCTCGGGCCGTAGTTTGTCCATGGCTGGGCTACAGTGTACCTTTCTTATTATAAGCCCACAGGAACGCCTGCAGGAGTGTTTTACAAAAGGACACCCAAACTCCCTTTTCCACAAATAAGACATTAACATCAATACCTTACGATATTGGCAAATGAGAACATTTTATTTTGAACTTATTAAAAATGAAATTCCATTTGCAAACACAGCGACAGCACAGAACAGATGAATCGTGTGTAATTTACCTGAACCCATTTCTAACGGAATCGTATTAGGGGCCCTTTAAAAGCATTCAAACTTGGACACTCCCACGTTGAAGCACGTCTACTCCAATTTTCCCTTCGATGACTGATGAGAATTGATTCTTGTTTCAACTGCCAATTTCCAGCAAAGCTTTGCCCTTCTCTGGGCTGGGAAGCCCAATGGCCAGCACCGACCTCTGCCGGGCCCATGACTTGACTTCCCACATTCTCTCCCTTTGGGGCTTCACGCCGGCCTCGCTCAGGCAATGTCAGCGTGAGCTTCCATCTTGGAGTCTCCCACCTTCTGTCCATGGACAATGAGGAGAACGGAAGGCCCTCCTCCCTTGCTCTTCCTCTCGCTGCCTGTGTATGAGCTCACAGGATCATAATTCTGACCGAGAAAGCACTAAACTAACTCACCGGATGGAGGCCGAAGGGACACTGTGGGTCAACAGACAGGGTTTGACACCCTCAACAAGCAGAGGTGCCCTTGAGTGCCCTTGGGAGCTGTACCACCTCCTAATTCTGCTACTCCCTCAGGAACCACAACATGGGCAAAAAAAACCAAAAAAACAAGCAAGCATCTTCATGCGATAATTAAGTTCAAGTTCCAATTAGTTACCAGCACTGTGACAATACTTTTTTTTTTGTTCCAAATGTCACAAATAGAATGGCTTGTGAGCTGGTCTGGGACTCTGATCGCCATTTAAATATTGTTCCTGGGGGGAATTATCAAAAAGTTGGAAGCAACTAACAGTGAACCTTTGGTACATCACTTTTTTGCAAGCTCTTATTTTTAAAAAACAAACATGTGGCAAACCATGGCACATCCCTTGATTTCCGAGAGTCTGAACCACACGTGGCCCCGAGGCCAACAGGCCAGCAGGCCCCGGGAAACGCCGGCTGCAAACCACGGGGTGCAACTCCACCGCGTGAACCAGTCAGGGCCCACGGGACGGGGCGGTCACACGCGTGACGCGATAATAAATGTGCAGTCGCTTCAAATCATTAAGCTGCCCTCCCAGGGGACTAGGATCTTCAAACTCAGCATCGCTCAGCCTGCCCCAGTCCTGCCGGGGGCTGCACCCTTCCTCGCCCAGGGCAGAGCGAACTCCGACGCCACCAGGGCCGGGGTCGCTGCGGTGTCTCTGGTGGCTGAGAGCCGCTGGGGCTTCAGAAAGCCCTGCCACTCCCACCCCCACCCCCACTGGAAGGAAACGCGGGCCTCACCCAGGGCTCCACGTGGAGGCCCGCGGTGGGCGCTGCCCTGAGCCAGCCCCACCCCACAGGCCTCCTCCCCCAGCGAGGGCTGGAAGGACACACTGCTTACGGGATAAAGAGGAACATTCCAGCCCAGAGGGGATGTGAGCAGGTGACGCCAGAGGGGACCTAAAGCAGGCGGCCTTGTTTTGGTGCCAGGAAAGCACAATGTCTTGGCGAAAGATAGTCCAAATCTTGACAACCTTAAGTAAATTCTAAGGCTCCCAGTGGAGGGTCGCCTCGATTACCTGAACTATTCAACTGCTGCGAAAGTCAGTGGGGCCGAAGGACAGCCCGGCACTCAGGAGCCGAATTCCCGCTGTCCACCCTCAGCCACGCCGGTTTATACCCAACCTCTTCCCCATCCCCCCAAAAGACTGTGGAAACTGAGCGACAGCCACCCTGTCCCCGACATCACAGCTGCTCTGAGCCCAGGTGCCAGGTGCCAGCTGCCCGCTGGCACGGAGCCGGACCAGGTCAGAGGCACGCTTCCTTGGATGCCTGCATGCTAACACCCACTGACTTGTTTCTACACATGGCACGTTCACCCCTCACTTGCTCCCCATATGCAGCGGGTCAGGGCAGCAGAGTTACTGCGGTTCCTGGTGACCGACAAGGCTGAGCCACACAGGTGAAGCCGCTGTTAGCTGATGGGCAGCGCCAGGCCCAGCCATGCTGCCCTCTCCACCCACTGCACTGCGCTCCTCTCCTCGGAACACAGGACCCCCCCCACCCCCAAAGTGCCCAGGGAAGAGAGTGACCCATCGCCCGCCCTGGGACACGCATTTTACCGCCTCGGCCAGGACAGGGCCTCGCTGCATCAGACGGAGGCCCGGTGCTTCTGTCCTCCTGGACTTACACAGTTTCTCCCCAGGTACCAAGAAAACACCAAAAACGGCTCATTTCAAACTCTGAAAGGCTACGAAGCTGCCATCCCACCAGCCAGAAGATGGCAGAGGCCAGGGGGCTCTAGTTCCCTTCGGCCTGCGGAAATGGCCCTTGTGATTCTAAGTCTCTGTGATCTCGTATGACCCAGGGCAAAACTGCAGAGCAGAACGTCACAGCACATCCGTAGTCTGTCCCTCAGATGCCACTTCAGAACCCGTATCACGAAATCTCCTGCGAAAGACCGCCCCTGACCCGCCATCACAGTGCAGACATTCATTATAGTTCATGCTTTAGGTGACTCTCATGTGACTTACACATCTGTTTTTAAAACTTTTAAAATCTCAGCCGAAACTGGGTTGGCTCAGTGGATAGAGCTTCGACCTGCGGACTGAAGGGTCCCGGGTTCAATTCTGGTCAAGGGCATGTACCTTGGTTGCAGGCACATCTCCGGGTGTGTGTGTGTGTGTGTGTGTGTGTGTGTACAAGAGGCAGCTGATCGATGATTCTCTCTCATCGATGTTTCTAACTCTCCATCCCTCTCTCTTCCTCTCTGTAAAAAATCAATAAAATATATATATATATATATTTTAATATATTTTATTGATTTCTTACAGAGAGGAAGAGAGAGGGATAGAGAGTTAGAAACATCGATGAGAGAGAACCATCGATCAGCTGCCTCTTGCACACCTCCTACTGGGAATGTGCCCGCAACCAAGGTACATGCCCCTGACCGGAATCGAACCCGGGACCTTCCAGTCTCCAGGCCAATGCTCTATCCATTGAGCCAAGCCAGTTTTGGCGATAAAATATATATTTTTAAAAACTTTTAAAATCTCAAAACAATACTGGGTTCATTGTGAGTCAATGTGCGTGCTCAAGGTAACTGGGCTCTCACGCTCCTGGCCTTCAGATGAAAGCATCAGAGCCGAGCAGCCTCATCCACACATGCACATGATGTAGACAGTGACCCTGAGCTTCCAGGCTGAGCCGGATGCTGGGGTGAGACTTTGTGAATCTGGAGACGGAAGGAGCCTGTCTCCAAAGATGACCCTCAAAAGCCCTGCTCTCTCTCGGGAGTGGTCCCGGGCCCTAACTCCGCTTAACCAATGAGATGGGGTGAAATTATGCGGTGACCACTCTGGCCAAGGCCCTCAGGGGCCTGGCCGCTCCTGCTGCTGTGTCTTGGGAGCCCGGCAGACCTGTGAGAGAGGGGAGGAGGGTTCTGCTGCGGAGACTGGCACGAGAGAGACCCTGAGACACACGGAGGGGCACTGAGCTCTCATGTCAGGAGCACAGAGCTGCCGCTGACCGGCTGACACCAAACACGTGAGCGAGGAAGTGACCCTGGACGCCCTGCCCTAGGAGGCACCTGGGGAGCAGACAGGGGCTGGCCCCCAACTCCCGACCCTCAGAGACAACGAGGCGGCTATGGTTATACGCCACATGTTCGGGCTTACGACCAGCGACAGGAAACATGGTGGCGGGAGAGCAGATGCTTTCACCTCCAGACCAACTTCAACGGTGTAGCACCTTTTCGCTTGTTTGCACAGTAAGAGATTTAAGGGCTTTGTGACATCTCAGCTATTCCTGATCTTACGTGGAGATGGCAAATGTGGATCTAACTGCTACCACCTGATTCACCCGCACACTGGAAAGTCTGTAACTTTAATGACCTACAACCAAAATATCAGATTCCAGGCAGGCATTCTGGCTTTTAATTTTATTTTATTTTTCTCTCTCTCAAGGGACCCTTTCTATGGCAGAGCAAAGAGCAGAATTGTCTTCTGGCTGCAATCTCCTTATTACTCATGTGTATTCCTTGCCTACTCCCAAGAGGTCACTGGAAGCCAAAAGCAATGTTAAGTGTGCAAGCTTTAAATAACTTACAAAGTTAACGTAATGAATGTAAGTGCGATCTGAAATCCATCACTCAGCGCTGGCTCAGCCCCGAGGTGTGATAAAACACCACTCATAAATTTATATTAAAAACCCTGCTCGATAGCAATTATTTACCAACAAAGACTTACTGACTGCACCAGGGACTGGGTCTTTACCAGTCTGTTAGGTGTTTGAGGGACCAGGTGGTGTTGGCCTCTGCTAGCCGGGAGGTCATGGTGACACGGGGAGGGGACATTTAATGGCCAGGGTCCTGCCTGGCAAGAGAGCCACTATGGCCACAGGCTGCTCCACCTGAAGATGGGATCACCGCCAAAACCAGTTTGGCTCAATGGATAGAGCGTCTGCCTGACGACTAAAAGGTCCCGGGTTCGATTCCGGTCAAGGGCACATACCTTGGTTGCAGGCACATCCCCAGTGGGAGGTGTGCAGGAGGCAGTTGATCGATGACTCTCTCTCATCGATGTTTCTAACTCTCTATCCCTCTCTCTTCCTCTCTGTAAAAAATCAATAAAGTATATATTTAAAAAATAAATAAATAAAGATGGGATCACCAATGGCACATCTGAGGAGCGCCGAGCTCGGGGTCAACAGCTGCTGGAGGCCACGCACTGCTGACGGGAAGCCGAGGGGAGTGAGGGTGGGACTGAGCAGTGACACCAAGCTGGGGGTGCCAACAGCTGCCTAATTACCAAGTTCAAAAGACAGTGGTTTTGCCCTGGCCTGTTTGGCTCAGTGGACAGAGCATCGGCCTGGGGACTGAAGGGTCCCAGGTTTGATTCCTGGTCAGGGCACATGCCCAGGTTGCAGACTCAATCCCCAGTGTGGGTTGTACAGGAGGCAGCTGATCAATGCTTCCCTCTCATCGTTGATGTTTTTCTCTCTCTCCCTCTCCCTTTCTCTCTGAAATCAATAAAAATATATTTTAAAAAAGACAGTGGTTTTTCCATGGCCTACAATATCCACATGAGTTCAGACATGTTGAACGCTTCTCCTTCTAAAGAAACAACACCTGAGGTTGGGGCGAAGCGCTTCTTTGGCTCTGTAAGGAACACCTGCCAGCGGCCCCCCAGCACCCTAGGATTCACGCTGACACGTGAACAGTGTCTCATGATAGCAGGTAAGGGGGCCTGTGAATTTCTAAAATATCAGAGAAAAGCCGGCAGCTTTCACTGAGACCCAGGGTGTGAGCATCAACCACTTGATTTTCACATTTAATACTTTTTTTGTTATTGCTGTTAATCCTCACCCGAGGATATTTTTCCATTGATTTTTAGAGACAGTGGAAGAGAGGGGGAGAGGTACACAGAGAGAAACATCAATGTGAGAGATACATAGATTGATTGCCTCCTACACCATAACCTGACCAGGGCAGGGGATGGAGCCTGCAACCGAGGTACATGTCCTTGACCGGAGTGGAACCTGGGCCCATTCACTCTATTCGCTGAGCAAAACCAGTTAGGGCTGCATTTACTACGTTTATTCTAATCAAGATTTCCCCTGTATCATGTGTTTAACCATGGTTTGCTGATATTGATTTTAAAAAAGAACAACACACCAAGAAAAGAGTATTTGGGGGGTGGTAGGTGGGTGGAAGTTGGGGGAGCAGAGGGGCTGTTGGTCCAAGGAGCAGGGACACGCTCCCGTCTCCGGCTCCGGCTCCCTGAGGGAAAAGGTCCATCTGGGCATCTCTCCTACTTCCGGCTCCTGCAGAACAAGAACGCACAAGCCGGCACCTAGTCCCTCATGACGCTAAGGCTAAGCAGTGTCCTTGCACATAACAAATACACGTTAAAACAAATACACGTTAAAAAGAGCATGCCTCGCCGAAACCGGTTTGGCTCAGTGGTAGAGCATCGGACTAAAAGGTCCCGGGTTCGATTCCGGTCAAGGGCATGTACATTGGTTGCAGGCACATCCCCGGTAGAGGGTGTGCAAGAGGCAACTGGTCGATGTTTCTCTCTCATCGACGTTTCTAGCTCTCTATCTCTCTCTCTTCCTCTTTGTAAAATATCAATAAAATATATTTAAAAAGGAAAAAGAAAAAAAGAGCATGCCTTGCTGAAACCGGTTTGGCTTAGTGGATAGAGCGATAGAGCGTCGGTCTATAGACTGAAAGGTCCCAGGTTCGATTCCGGTCAAGGGCATGTACCTTGGTTGCAGGCACATTCCCAGTGGGGGTGGTGCAGGAGGCAGCTGGTCGATGATTCTCTCTCATCGATGTTTCTGACTATCTGTCCCTCTCTTTTCCTCTCTGTAAAAATCAATAAAATATATTTAAAAAAAGAAAAAAAAAGAGCATGCCTGGACCCGAGGGAGTGGACATTCACCACTGCAGTGACTGTCTGGGGGCAGACTCTGCACAGAGGCCTCCTGGCAGCAACTCCCCCACCTACGCCGGGGACCAGGGGACGAGTGCTGGCATCACCAAACCCCGTGCAGTGTCAGACGTCTAGTCCCGGCCTGCCCTCATTCCCTCACCAGCTCTCCACGCCAGCCCTCCGCTACAGACCCCTAGAGTCAGTAATCCCACAGTCCGCACCAGCCTGTCTGTGGGCCAAATCTCACCTTCTGCCCCTTTTTGTAAATAAATAATTCAAACACTGCAGCATTTAATTGTACGTATGGCTGCATTCACCCTGCCCATGGTGGGGCCGTAGTTACAGGAATGGCCGGGTGACTTGCAAAGCTCAAAACACTTGCTCTCTGGCCCTTTACAGAAGACTGTGGGCCCAGCTCTAGGATCTGAAACTATCCAACCAGCAGCCATCACTTGATTTAAAACTGGCGAATTCTATTCTTTCTCCTTAAAGTGCCCTGCTCGTATCCGAATGCCCACCTTCCTGAGCTGCAGTCACGGGCTCGGGGCCTCCCCAGCCCTTACTGAACAGGCACCGTCGGACCCTCAGATAAGGGCTGTGAGGGCTGAATTACATCCTCTGCATTCCTACGCTGAAGTCTAACGCCTAGCACTTCAGGATGTGGCTGAATTTGAAGACGGTCCCTTTACAGAAACCTCATTTTGGGTACACGAGGCCCTAATCCAGTGTGACTGGTGTCCCCATAAGAAAAGACTAGGACACAGACACACAGAAGGAAGATGACGTAGAGACGCAGGGAGAAGACAGGACTGGCACTTCCCACCTCTGGGCCTGTGAGACAATTCACTTCCGTGGTGTAAGCCTCCAGGCCGCGGTGGTTGCTATGGCAGCTGGAGCAGACGAACAGGAGGTGCTGGAACAGGGGTAACTGCTGAAGCTCAGAGGTCCCCTCCCTCAGCACACCGGTGGCCCCAGCCCCGTAGGTCTCACCACACAGGCCCTCCGGGCCACCGAATCACACTCCTACCTTCAGCTGACACACTGCTATCTTCCTCGCTCTCTCACGTCCTCGCTTCTCATTCCCTCTCTGGGTAACTCATTGGCACCTCAAATCCAGCACACCCCAAAGAGGCACTGCCGGCTTCCCCCCACGGACTGGGAGCTCTGGGGACCAGGGGGCCCGAGTGGGCTCTGGCTCAGTCCCACACAGTACCTGGCACAGGGTCAGGCCTGCAATGGCTATCCCCGTATATAAAGATTGCTAGTTCTAAAATGGCTCCACAAGTCGACACACAACTCTAAATATCAAAGCAGTCCATTGACAACCTAAAAGCAAAAAGCAAAACAATAAAAATAAAATAAAGAAGGGGAAAGGAGTAACATCCTGCCGCTCGGTTAGCAGGCCGCTGAGCCAAACCCGGCTAACTGACCCAGACCGTCCAGGGAGCAGAGGTCACGGAGGAAGGGGGGGGTGACAAGAATGACCAGGCCCGAAGCACCACGCTCACAGCGGCTCACGGTTCAAGGTGTGGGAAAGGCTCTTCTGTGGAAGAAGTCCATCGGGAACAGTCAGTCAGTTAGCACCAAGCACACCCACAGAATTCTAGGGGAGACCTGATATCCATCCACAGAGAAATGCAACTGAGAAAAGGACCCTTTGGAATCCCCATCCTTTCACAGGCAACCCAGCCACACACAGAGGAGGGAGGCCGGTCGCCCGGGCCTGTGTGGCCGGGCCAGGATCCCATCTCAGGAATGTGCCTTCTGACCGGTCCTCTTGGTCCTATTATTATTATTATTGGCCACCAATTAATAATAACAATAATTAAACAAATCCCTGCGTAATGCAACTATGTCATGCACAGAAAGGGATGAAGAAAAGAGAAGGTATCTTCTTGTAAGGATCATAAAAACAAACGGAAAGTATCAAACTCAACTTTATTTTTTTAAATTAATTTATTTTTTTACTAAGGTGTTACATGTATACATATCTATCCATTGGTCCCACCCCTCCCGTACATGCCCTCCCTCCCCAGAGTTTTCCATCCATTGGTTTTTTGCTTATATGCACGCATACAAGTCCTTCGGTTGATATCTTATCTCCCCCATATCTCCCTACCCTCCCCGCTGTCATTTGACAATCTGTTTGTTGCGTTACTGTCTCCGTATCTATCTTTTTGTTCATCAGTTTATAATGTTCTTTATTATCCATAAATGGGTGAGGTCATGTTGTGTTTCTCTTTCATTGATTGGCTTATTTCGCTCAGCATAATGTTGTCCAATTCAAACTCAACTTTAATGCACTTTTATACTTGCAAGGCATTAAAAAAAAAAGAATTATCAGGATCCTGGCAACTGTTGCTACGACGACAGTGTTATGTGTATCACGTCCCCAGGACCAGGTGACAGCCCCGTGTTTTCCGGGGGTTTCAGAGCAGGCAGAGCCACGGCAGAGAGCGGGGCAGCCAGGGCTGGCACTGTTGGCCTTTGGGTCTCCTCACCGAACTGCTACTTCCTCCCTCTCCCGGAGGAGGAAGTCATCTCTGGAGGAAGCAGACGTCATGCATTCGAATGGGTGAATGTACTCGGCTGGTAATTACTGAGCCCCTACTGCGTGCCACGAGACTGTTCCCCATGCCGGGGACAGTGGTGCCATCTTCCCGGGGGAAGAACACAGTCCTCACAGCGTGTTGGACGGTGACACCCACCGTTAGAAGGATGATAAGGAGTGGATTCGGCTGCAACTTAAGACAGGGAAGGGATTAAGGGTTGAAATGTGTCCCCTCCCAAATCCATACACTGAGGTCCCAACCCCCCTCCCGTACCTTCAATTCGCTGGGTGCAAGAAAATCACCCCAACCAACTGGTCTCCCTAGATCCTCCCCAGATGGAAAACTTCTAGCAGATTCACAGACACGATGCTTGGATGCACGCTTTGGCGAAAGCGTCCACGGACCAATGGGACGAGTACACATGGGCTCTGCCACCTCGGCACGGTTTCAATTTTCTATCTAGCTTAAAGCGATTCCACAGCAACAGCAGGGAGCCCCCTGCCTGAACTCTTACACACACACACACACACACACACACACACATATACATACACACACACACACACACACACACACACACATGCACCCGCCTCCCTGGCCGCCTCCAGAGGGTCCATCATTCCACAGACAAGGCTGCAAGGCTTCTCTCCAGCCTGCTCTGCTCTGGGAGGGCCGGGGGAGGGCAAGGGGACTTGGAGATGACTCTGGCTCTTTAACCAGCTCCCTCCGACCCCTCCCCTCCCCGGTTAGCGATATTTCTGCCGCTCTGCCAGGTGGTAGGGTACAGAGGGTTACACTTTAATTGAGCTGTCAGCATCTCCAACAATCCTATAAAGCCCCGATTATGCACGGCGGGGTTAGTGACACACTTGTTATTGTCGATGCCCTATTTGCGAAACCCAAACCTGCGCCACACACAGGTCAGCTGACCCGCGCGACCTTCCTGTCATTAGCTGCGTCTCTTCCTACCTCACCGCTGAGAAAATCACAGGGCCCCGGCTTCAAAGCGCCGGGCCGGGACTGGCTTCGACCAGGAGCTAATCACCCACAAATCCAGCTCAAATGGCAATAATTGGCTAAACTCTTCCCCTCTCCAGAGCGCAGCAGTAATTTGGGATAATAAAGAAAGGAATTATTCAGCTAACTGCCCCGAAATGTATGCTTTGTGACCGACACACTTCACATTTTAATAATGATGGACACAGAATGCAATTTAATCCCGAGTCCGCGGAATAACGAGCCGGAGGACCGCGGAGGGGAGGGACGGTGCTGGGCTTCTCTCCCGTCCGCACAAACCACGGCGGCTCTGAGGAAGGCTGCTGGGAGCCGCACTTCACGGGAGGCCGGCCTGGAACGGAGTCCCAACCAGAACCAAATGAAGTCTAAATGCGGGCAGAAAGAAACAATGAAACGACGCTACATTGGGATGCTAAAACAAAAACAACAACAACAAAACAGTAACAATGAATTTTTTAAAAACCTCCCTCATCCAAAGAAAAGGAGAGAGAGAGAGAGAGAGAGAGAGAGAGAGAGAGAGAGAGAGAGAAAGGAAACCACATTTCCAGTGGGCTGGGGAGCCCTCTTAATGTTTCTAGTTAATATTATCTCTTGATCGCCTCATTTTTCTTCCCTTCCACCCTGCCTCTTCCTGTCACCGGCTCCCAGCAGCAGGGATGACAGTGTCGGCATTGAATGGCTGCGGTGACACCTCCCGGGCTGCCCCTCAACATGCATTGTGTCGGGGACTCAGGCCGCTCCATCGCCTCGGGGCACCCAGCCTGGCCTCCCACCGGGGCCTGGCCTGGAGGTGAGGCCCACAGACACACCAAGGGGCTCTCCTCCTGGTCTGAGGACAGGCTTCACCGAAAGGAAATTAGACTGAATCCAATCCCCTGCCCAGGAAGGTCCCAGAGTGAGCCAGGATGGACAGCCGATCCCTTCATGCGATGGCGGACACATCACAGGAGACAAGCACCCGTGCAAGGGCACGGTGAGAGAGAGGAATTTCGGGATGAGCAACAGTACAAATCCTGCAGCTGCTTCTTATTCAGGCAAGTGACCCCGCAGCCCAGCCAGCATCCCCGAAATCACACGTGCTGTGACCACTGCTCCTTGTAGTGCATGTGAGCCTGAGTATGCACGCGTTGGGCGGGGACGGGGGGGGGGGGGGGAGGGTCGGAGGCGGGGCGGGTTGAAGCTATGGAGATGTTTATATCTACCTAAACCACCACAGGTCTTCTGGATGGGAGACTGACCCTCTGTTTCCTCACCAACACGTTAAAGAATATTTTTTTAAATTGATTTCAGAGAGGAAGGAAGAGGGAGAGATAGAAACATCGATGATGAGAGAGAATCATTGATTGGCTGCCTCCTGCACATCTCACACTGGGGATCGAGCCTGCAACCCAGGCATATGTCCCGACAGGGAATTGAACCATGACCTCCATAACCTCCTGGTTCACAGGTCGATGCTCAACCGCAGAGCCACGCCAGCCGGGCCCTCACCAACGCTTCCATGTGCTCTCCACGGGACACGCTCTGTCCTTGCTCCCCTCTGGTCTCTCCCCCATACTCCTGCCCACTGCTCACCCTCTGACTCCTGAACCCTGAACCCTGCCACTGCTCAGAGCCCGTTGCAGGGTGCGGCCTCCCCCAGAGCACCTCAGCCACAGCGGTGGACCCCTGCCCCCTGGCCGCAGGCGCCCAGGTCAGCCCACTGCAGGGCTCCCAGGCACTGCGGGCCGGTAACAAGGGCAGCTGCTCCCCCGGTGCCTCAGTGCTCCCCCTCTTCCCCCGGTGTCCTTGTCAGCTGAGACCCCTCCCACTGCACCTGCTCCGTGCACGAGTCGCCACGAGCCCCGTGTGGCCACCGAGGCTCACGTGTGGTCAGTTCTGAGATCTGCTGCGAGTCTCAATGATACACCAGGTATGAAAGGTTTAAATGAAAAAAAATAATTATCTTTTATATTGATTACATGCTAAAATAATTAAATTGTGGGTATACTTGGTTAAGTAAAATATTATTATTATTTTTAATATAGTTTATTGATTTTTTACAGAGAGGAAGAGAGAGGGATAGAGAGCTAGAAACATCGATGAGAGAGAATCTTCGATCAGCTGCCTCTTGCACACCTCCTACTGGCGATGTGCCCGCAACCAAGGTACATGCCCTTGACCGGAATCGAACCTGGGACCTTTCAGTCCGCAGACTGACGCTTTATCCACTGAGCCAAACCGGTTTTGGCAGTAAAATATTATTATTAAAATTAATTCACTTGCTTTTTTGAGTGTTTTTACTCCTTGTGATGTAAAGGAAAACCAGGGTCCCGCTCTGCTTCTAGCTGAGGGCTCTGCCCGGGTGTCCAGACCACAGCAGCTGCTCCCCTCGGCCCTCAGCTCAGCGCCACCAGCTCTGCAAGGGCCAGGACTGCTCTCATCTGGCCTGTGTTTTTTTGTTTTTGTTTTTGTTTTTGTTTTTGTTTCCTGTAACCTGGCAACTACGCTAAAAAAAGCAAAAAGCAAAAAAAAAAAAAAAAAAAAAAAAAAAAAAAGCAGCTTACTGATTGAATAAATGAGGGAGTGGCTATAACCACTGCCATAAATGACCCAGGGTTCCGTGGAGGTTAACTACGTGTGCGAGGGAATACAAGCAGAGAGAAGGCGGGCCCGGACTGGGGTCCACGCTGTCTGTGGCTCCCGTCCTCTGTCAGCACGGCAGCCACCCTGCACCCCACGGCAGAGGGGGCCGGTTTCACCCGAGGAAACCGAGACCAAACGGGTGCGTGTGTGCTTCTCCTACAGATTTGCGAATCAAGGTTAGGGTCGCTCCCGGGATCATGCCCTCTGGCGAGCAGGAACCAGGCCACCGGAGAGTCTCTCTCCAGACCACAGTCAGCGCATCTGTCCGGACACATCTGGATCCAAGGAAAGGGAAGACAGCCGCTGGCACGCACCCCCCAAATCACAGGCAGGGGAACCCTGCGAAGGTGGCGGTGAACGTGGAACAGCCTGCACGCGCCTCCTTTCTACCAAGCATCCTCTCTGAATGCCTTCTCTGCTCCAACTCGGAGGCTGTGACAGGGACAGACTGCTGTCACCATCGATAAAAAACGCATTCCTTAATGGGTGCCTATGACACCCAATGAATATAAAAAAAATCTGGGTAAGATTTTCAGCAGCAGTAAAAGAAGGCACTAAGAAAAGGAACACATGAAACAGGCCGTTCCTTATTTCACTCCAAAGGTCTTCCAAATCTAAGACAAAGAGAGGATGGAGTGGTGTTCAGAGAAAAAATCCTCTGATTCATCATGTTCAAAAAATGACTCCAGCAGCCCCACTCCAGAAGCTGAGTGTTAATCAGGACAACCTAATGATGAAACACTGCAAATATTGTGTCAGCAAGTTAAAAATGGCCTTGTTGTTTCAATATAAGAATCACTTAGTATATACTATATATAAAGTATTGTATTTCATGCCCCATTTACTGTAACATATTAGTGGCTTCAGTCATCAAGTAACAATTGTCTCCTTGCAGGCTCAGATATTGGGGGTGGGGGGGATGGGACACGGGACACACAGCCCTCCGAGGTTCAGTGGCCGGACGCATGTGCAGAGGTTTTGAGCTGTGCATTTCGTGAACCCATCAACACATCAACAATATTAAAGAAAGAGACCCAGCTTTGGTTGGCAAACACACACACAAACATGCAATACACAGATGATGTATCGCAGAATTGTATACTTTAAACGTGATTTTATTCACCGATGTCACACCAATAAATTTAATTAAAAAGGAGTTGCATATCTACATGTCAGCAAAGAAGACAGTCTTAGTGAATACTTATCTTTTGAAATGCAACTAACTGAAGGACAATGTGACAGGCCCTTCCTCACTTCATTGTTTAGGATGACTCACGTAAACTGGCTAGCGGAGCCTTCCTGCAATTACTCGACTGGCCCGTTCTCTGATGAAATGTCAGAAACGTTTTTTAGAAAAACAGTACTACCACCTCCCTGCAACCAGAGCCACGGTCCTTCCCTGTGAGATGTTTGGAAAGCCAGTCCCTTTCTCCACTACAAATTCCAAAATTCAGAATCAGACAGACAAGGATATTCACTTGTTGGATTCTCTTTTACTTAGCACTACCCTAGATACCGCTCATGTTTCTCTCTGATGTGAGGGTGGGAGGTATGCAGAGACAGTGCTGAATGAAATCCTATGCGATTAGAAAAAGCCTAACTGTCTCCTGGAAGTGAAAAACAAAACAAAAAGATCATTGAAATTCATGGTTCCAAAGTCAGTTAAAACAGGATAACAAAAAATGCAGAAGGTACTTCCATTACAACTTCGAGCAGAGCTCAACACTCTATTTCCCTTTTTGCCCTGACTGCCAGGGTGCTCAAGCTTAGGGTAGGTTTTCTGGTACAATGCCTTTCCCTTCGTGGCATGGCACCTAACTTTTCCGTATTTTAATGAGTATTTGGGTCTCTGGCAGTGCGAGATACAACCCGGAAGATGAGAAACAGCTGAGAGAAAGGGTAGCCACTGAACGTAGCTGTGCTCAAGCATAAGAAAGCAGGTGAGGGGCCGGTTTGGGAGGGAAGCCCCGTGTGGTTGGTGATCCGGGCTAGTTCCTTCTGCAGAGGCAGCCACCAGCCACACAGCCCCGCTCACTGGTGGATGTTCCCGGCCAGACCTGAGCTGTCTAGAACCTGAGCTGTTTTATTACTTAACACATGTTTGTTTGTTTTTTAAATTGATTTGAGAGAGAAAAACATCAACTTGTTTCATTCCTCCATGCATTCACAGGTTGGTACTTGCTTGTGCCCTGGCCAGGGATTGAACCTGCAACCTTGGTGTATCAGGACGAAGTTCTAACCTGCTGAGCCACCAGGCCAGGGCTGAACTGTTACTTCTTGCTGCCCAAAGAGGCAGCAATCCGGGCTGAGGCGTGTCAGGCTTTGAGCTGCATAAACACAGAGCTCAGATAATTTTTTTTCCTTCAAAGGTTGAAATTTGTTCTACAGATAAAACGAATGCCTTTGGGTAAAATGATGCTAAGGCAATCCTGACAGATGCAAATCTCACCCAGCTTCAGGCTACTGTTGTGTTAAGGTACAGCTGGAAATACGGGGGCAGCCAGAATGTTAGACAACAACAACAACAACAACAACAACAACAAACTGCTCAGAAAAAAAATAAACGAGAAGGTATTTATCGAGGTAATATGGTCCCGTTTTGAAAAGGAAAGGAACCAAAAAAGGAAGTGGGCAGATTTTAGCACGCGGTGCCAACAGGGCAAGGAACAGCCAGCCATTCCCCCCCCCCCCCCCAAAGCACAGAGAGCGATTCTCTCTAGCCTTGGCAAATAATCCCTCCAGTTTAACTTCTTCCCAAACTTCTCCTGGGCGGAGAGGGAGTTAATAAAAGAAACAATATGTATAAGAAAATGCAAGGTGCCCAGCGTACGGCTAATGGAATTTGATGCTGGCTTTAATTTTAATGAAGAAAGTTGCCAGTAGCAACAAAACTGTCAGCCGCCGCCGAGCACCATTAATAAAGACGGAGGCAACATTAGAGCCGGGCATCAGTACAAAAGGTGCCCCCCCCCACTTCACGCTGTGCTAAATTGGCTGCCCAATTTTTCTTAAGTGTCCATTCTATTTAGAAGACAATTTATTAATTTTTGCCATTCATTGTCAGTTGACAGGCCATCATTTTGTAGCCCGAATTTTAGATGAAAACTAATTGAAAAGACTGGCAGTATTTATGAGGGGTATTATTTGTCAATTACAGCAGCAAATACTCCTTGCTACCACCAACTTTGATGCCCCCTGTTCTCTGGGGGTGAGGACTGTGACTGCTGGCGTTAAAATATGAGTAAGTCTCTCCCGGCTCATCAGCTCATCAATTTCACCGGCAGGAAGGGACACCACCTTTCAGGTTACGGGCCCTTCCGTGGCAGATGGATACGTTATAACTTCTGACAAAGGGGAAGGACGTGTCACGAGCACATGTAACTGTGCACACAAAATATAATTCACTGCGGAGCAATTCCTATTCATTACCTTTTATCATCTCTGGGGGAAGAGTCATAATAACTACTTATAAAGGTCTGCTTTCTTTTTCTTTCTTTTTTTAAATTTATTAAAGTATTATCTGTGTACATAGCTTACCATTGCCCTCCCCCTCCCAGAGATGCCCTCCCTCCCCAGAGTTTTGTGTCCATTGGTTGTTCTTATATGCAAGCATACCAGTCCTTCGGTTGATCTCTTACCTCCCCCAGATCTTCCTAAAGGTCTGCTTTCTTAATTTTGCACAGTTTTAAAACAATTCCCCCTCTCAATGACTAGATTTTTTTTTTTTAAACAAATTCAACTAAATGTATACGTTTTGCCTATCAATTTGCCAACCAGGAGGCTCATTGTCTTTATAATAAACAACACTAAGCCTAATCTTTCTCAAGGAAAACTGCTTTCAGTTGGCAGAAATTGAACTCTGCTGTTGCTGCTGCTGGGAATTTGATAAATATATTTCTCTAAGGAACAGAACATCATAAGGATGTTCTGTTCATGTTCCACAGATTAGCTTTTCATTTTTTAACTAATGCTACCAAACCCCTGGATGGGACGTGTTGGGGCAATGAACAGTCATCTGCTAAGCAACTGAAGGAGAATTAAATGAATTACAATTTCATCTGCCCAGCTCAAGTTTCTTCTCTGCAGTAATGCTGACGACGGGATGCGCTGAGGAAGATTGCTCCACAGTCTGAATTACTTCCAATTTGGACGTACAGAAAGCTGAAGGCGTTAACAATGAAGATCAGCATTTCCCCAAAATGGCCGCACTAAAAGGAAAGGATGCACCGTCGTCATTTTTGCAGCCCTGACAGCGGGAATGCCCGAGATGGCCCAGGCTCGCCGGATCCGCTCTCGGCAGACAACACGGCGCAGATCAAAAGGCGTGTGTGAGGATGAACTCGAGCAGACTTCTGGTTCTTCTCTGCGTTTAACTGCAAAACCTTCCTTCTGTTAGACATTTTTAGATATATTTTTTTTTGTTTTCAGAGAGGAAGGGAGAGGGAGAGAGAAACATCAATGATGAGAGAGAATCACGGATTGGCTGCCTCTTGCAAACGCCCCAAAGGGGACTGGGCCTGCAACCCGGTCATGTGCCCTGACTGCCTGGTGCAGAGGTGGACACTCGACCGCTGAGCCATGCCGGCCGGGCTGGAAAAACTTCATGACACCAACATGACTTCTGTGCTGAGCTTGTGGAAATCAGTGACAGGCATACACAGAACACGCTTGTCTGTTAGTCTCTCATCAGGACCTTGGACTTGCTGCTGTCCGGAGCTAGTTGGCAGGCACCACTCTTCTGTGTCTCTCACGTGTGGTGCGGGCATGGAGAAAGAGACGATGTGCGTGTGATAGGCGACATGGTCGTGTTTTTCGTGTGCCCACTCTAGTTTCTGTGCTAAAAGGAAAGGCTGCAACAGGGCGGCATGCTCTCCCCACGGACATGCTCTGTGCAGCCCAGGAGAGTCGGGACAGAGAGGGTTGGGAACCATGACTGGGGTGTCCTAGCAGGCGCTGAGGGGGAGGCCCGAGAGCAGCACCCCAGGAAGGTACACCCCTTCACTGGGATGAACTCAGACACTGACTGGGGACTCGGGATCTGGGGTCCAAGGAGGGCCCTCCCCATGGAAGGTGGGGCTCCCACACGAACACACCTGTGCCCATCAGAAAGGGCGCGACTGCGTGCGTGCGTGCCTTCCTGCTCATTGGCAGCCGTGTCCTTGTCTCCCCCCTCCACTGGGCCAGGGGCGAGGATGTCTGTCTGTCCCGCCCAGATGCCTGGCTACCCGCTCACCAGCAGCCCGTCTCCAATCCAGTCGCATGGCCGCTGAGTCAGACGTCCCCTGAGCTGAGCACACTCAGCCTGCCAGGGGCCCATCATCGTGGCCCTCAGAGACAGGTCTGAGCAGATGTGTATTTGCTATATAAAAGCCAACGCTCAGGCAATGAAGCTGAAGGAAAGGGAGACTGACACTCTATTTGTATCTAAACCTGGAATCACGGTTTTTAATTTAGTAAAGCTCAACTTTTATAACTGTAGAATATATCCAAGGTAAAATAAGCTCAGCACTCGATGTGCAAGCAGATAAACCTGTGACTAACTTAATAATGAAAACAGTGGTGATGTGTAAATAAGGGATAGCAAAGAGAACTGAGAATTCCAGGGCACATTTACTTAAAAAAAAAAAAAATGAACTAGAGGCCCAGTGCACAGATTCCTGCATCAGTGAGGTCCCTGGGCGTGGCCTGTGGGGATTGGGCGGAACTGGCAGTCCAATGCTGCCTGCCATGAGCCCTGCATCTGGCGCCCATCAGTCAGCTGAGAGGCACTCCCACTATGGCAGTGCACTGACCACCAGGGACAGCTCCTGCGTTGAGCGTCTGCCCCCTGGTGGTCAGTGCGTATCACATTTACCAGTCGACTGGTTGTTCGGTAGCTTAGGCATATATATATATATATATATATATGGATAGTTGAAGTGCCTGCCACACTGCTGACCCCCTGATACATACAGGTGGTCATTTTCCAGGTGGACTTCCACCTACCACTGAGCGGACCACACCTCACCCATTTCCTCCCCCCTCTCCCTCCCCACGGACAGCCGCACCTCAGACAACAGCACCACGTTCTGCATGGTGGCCCCTGACATGGTTTGCAGAGTATCACACAGGAACACCTTCATCTTTTCCTCCTCTAAACCTTCCCTGCTTTTCTTTCCTTCCCGAATGCAGGTACAGATCTGCGAGTCATCCCCGTTTGAAATAACTGATGTGCAGACTTCCGCAGTAATGAGCACAGAAAGGAACACCGGCCGCCAGGTCTTCCTCTGAAGGTGAATGTGTCACCACGCTCGGCCGACCCACCCTCCCAGGCCTGGGCTGAGGATGTGCCCTAACTTCCAGGGTATTTTACGGAACACTGGCTCCAAACCGAAAGACGACGAGAGAACTGTTTCTTGTCGTTTGCTCCATGAACATCCACATATAAAAAATAGTGGTAAGAAAGTAAAGCAGAAGGGAAGCCAGGCATTGTCGAGACCTGACCACTAGACTTATTCCACCCACTCAGTATGTTCTCCCTCACAGGTGACACAGGTGACACAGGTAAAACCTGGCCAGGTGAACACACTTCCACACCACGGCCAAGAAGTGGCAGTGGCAGGCGCAGGCACCAGGTGGGATCCAGGCCCTGAGCTGACTCCCGTGGAGGCGTCTGTGGCCGCACCCACGTCTGCCCCAGCTGTGGTAGAGCCGGGGATGCTCTGCGCTGCCAACAGCATATGAAGGTCGGATGAGAGATTAGCTGGGCCTGCCTCTGGGAAGAAGAGCAGACCAACCACCTGGGAGGTGAACCTGACCGGGGTGGTCGTCTGACAGCACCCAGAGAATGGACCTCACATGCCACCTGCAGGGCGAGGGGGTAGGATGCATCCTCTCTGCTCTGTGCCCAGGGTTTGCCGATGGGACCACCATGCACGGTTCTACGGGACGCGGAGAGGAACGTGGTCTGCTCTGTGGTGTCCTTGGTCTGTGACCTTGAACGAGGGACGGCCTGTACTGTCTCAGGCCTTGACAAGGTCACAGTGGTTGTCGTGGGTTTGTTGGAGGTGACCTCAAGACTTCTAGAAGATTCCGGGAGGTTGGTTGGGTGGATGTCTGCTCAACAGGGCAGTTCCACGTTCCCTTGCTGAGTGATTGGAATTCCATACCATGGTCTCAATCATTCTATAAACCTACTCATCTAATTCCTTTTCCTTCTCCAAAGAAAGCCCACAACTGGCCGACTGGCCGTATTTGCTTCATTAAAAAACCGGAGTCATTAGGCACGGCTCACACAGCAGCCAGCCTCTCTGCAGTGGAAGCAGAGGAAGGCAGCGGCACTGACGGGGACTCTGCTTCATCCCATTACTCCCAAGGTTAATTCAAGAGCCGTCTACACTTACTTCTCAAACCCCAGACAAACGAACCACCATCCTGTCTCCCATCCCAATCCACCAGACGGTCTCGGCGTTTCTCCTCTCACCCCCCACAAGACGGAACCGGTTTGTTCTATAAATTTTCGGCACTTGTGAAGGCACTTAGCACACTTGGCTCCCTAAATGAGGGTGAATAATATATTGGGTCTGATTAAAGTTTCATTATCGTTCAAAATCACCGCTCAGTCGCATCGCCTGTTAAAACATTCTGGCTTGGGAGGCCCCATAATTACAAAGGGTCTCGACCGGCGGCGGCACCTGGTCTGGGGGACACAGAACAACAAAACCGCCGCCGCCCAGGCCGTGGACGACAGGCAGAGCATGGGGAGAGAGGCCCCATCCCCTCGCCTGCCCGCGGGACTGAGAGATGCATCCGTGCCTGCCTGGGGGCCAATGAGAGGCACAACCCAAACCACAGGGAAGCCGGCACTACAAGCCCAGAGGGGTCCTCACTCAGAATAAAGAACACATAGTAAGGGCTCCCGTCTTTGGACAGAGAAGGGGCAGGTCCGTGTGTGTGTGTGTGTGTGTCCCCCCCCCCCCCCCCAGCCTGTGTGAGACACAGGAAAGACGGGTCACTTTGCACAGTGGTTGATGTTGATGCCTTGGGTTCTCACCGTGGCGTGCACCCCAGACGCGCACAGCTCTGACACATGGGATTTTATTTATTTACTTGAGGTCCTCAGAGAAAGACGGGGAGCTCACTGATCTCCTCCCTTTGTGGAGGGGGATTGCTGGACTGTAGAAACTGAGGGCCCTTTTGTAAGTGGCCCAGCTTCCTGGAGGAGCCCCCCCGCTTTCCTCTCTGCCTCTGAAACCTCTTTGTTCGCAGGTGTCAGAGATCAGAGCGGCGGTGCCGCGGGGACAGGCGGCGGTGGCGGCCCGCGCGCTATCGGCCGATCTGAGTGAGCCCGGCCCCGCGCTCACTCCCGCCGCTAATTCATCACGGCCGGCCGGACAGCTGGGCTGATTGCGGGCCTCCGGCACAATGCGGGCGCGGCTGACCACCCCCCGGCGCCGGCCGGCAGGGGGAGGGCTGACGGCCCGGCCCCGGGCCCGAGATAAGTGCTGGCAGTCAGGGCAAGGACAAAGAAGGGCAGGCCCCGGGGAGAGAGAGAGAGAGAGAGAGGACATAAAAGAAGATTCCTCGCCACTGCTCTATCTGATGAGGGTTCTGGCTAATTAATTATAAACTCAATTACCGAACCCTTACTTCAGCAGTCTCTATTCATTAAGAGATAAACCTGACTGACGGCCAGCCATCCCGGGCGCACACGCACGCCACGGCACTGGCCGCTGCCGCCGCGGTGTGGACGCCCGAACACCCATCCCCGAACCGGGGTTCCAAAGGCCCGGCTCCTGTCAAGCCAGCCTCGGCGTCTCCCCGCTGCCCGGGCCGGCCCTCTGCGTGCCGGCCTGGCCTGGCGTTACCGGGGACACCCAGGTGCCCGTCGATCGGCACTGTGTCCGCGTGCCCCCCCACCCCCCACGGCCCCGTCTCCGCGGCGTGCCACTCGGATCTTTTAATTTGGGCTGGAACCCGGGCAGCGGCTGCGGAACGGTCTTTTCTTCTTCCCGAGCCCGGCTCCCCAGTCGGGAGGGAGGAGGAAACGAACACGCAGGCGCTTCTGATTTTTTAACTCTCAATTTCCATTTCCCCCCGAAACTCTGGACGGGCCCGGCCTTCCCTTTCAGCTCCGACGCCCGTCTCGGTGGCGGCGGTGGCGGCGGCGGCTCACCGGCCCCTCTCATCAATGGGCTCCATTCAGCGGAGGTTGTTAATCTCTCTCACCCTCTCACTTTGCCCACTTTAATGTATTTTCATGTCTATAAGTTCTTTTAATAAGCTGGGAGGGCCTGGGAGAGAAACACTTCAGGTTTCCTTCCTGCTCGTGGCCAAGATCACCCCCGGCGTCTGCCGAGGAGGAGACGCCGGCAGTGCATCCAAACACTCAGCTCTTTCCTTGCGTTGGGCCTCCTCCCTTGTAGGGAGAGCCGTGGGGGAGTGTTTGCCAGCCCCTCTGCTTCTGTTACCCTCACACTGTCCTCCCCGCCCCCCAATGCCCCCGTCCTGGCCACAGATACAAATGCTCCCAGGTGGGGAAACTGAGGGAACCTTCAGGCAAGGCAATGACAAGAGCAGACTCACACCTTGTTTTAAAAATCCCGGAAAGCGTTCAGCTAGTGTGGGTCAGTGGTTGGGCATCGACCCAGGAACCAGGAGGTCACGGTTTGATTCCCCATCAGGGCACATGCCCAGGTTTCGGGCTCAGTCCCCAGCGGGGGGTGTGCAGGAGGCAGCCAATGAATGATTCTCTCTCATCATTGATGTTTCTCTCTGAAATCAATAAAAACGGGTTTTTAAAGCAGCAGGGTGTCCCATGGGGCACATGTGGAAGGGGGAAGTTCATGGGGAGGGAGTGGTGGGGACCTGGGCCCCGGAGCCGGCCCTGCCTGGTGAGCACCTCTGCGTGTCCTCCACGCGCAGACCTCGTGCTCACGGAGCCCTGTCTCCCCACCCGCCCATGCTGTGGAGAGCAGCTGGACACCCAGTGGGTGTGATGTGTACCCTCAGCAGTGCGGGTCTGGAGGGTGCATCTGAGCACCCCTGGCTGCAGGCCAGGCTGCAAGCTCGGAGATCCTGCAGAGGCTGGTGGCCGGCCCAGGGGAGGGTGCCCAGAGCCCAGGTCTCCTGGACGCAGGAGAGTCCCGTGAACGCCAACACTCTGCCGGGAGCCTCTCCGTGGCTGTGTGGGGGCGGGGGGGGGGAGTGGGGGCACACAGTGCGAGCTGGAGGACCCTGGGTCCGGGCCCAGAAATCCTAAACACAGACCCGCCAGCCGCCCCAGGCAGGGCAGTCTCCCCTGGCCCACAGCAGGCCACAGTCCCCAAATGGACGCAGACCTGCAGACCCACAGATGCCCTGCGTTGACAGGAGGGGGCTGTGGGATGTCCATGCAGTCCCCCAACTTGGCAGCATAGTCATCTTTTCAAGTCTAAAACGCCCGTGATGGCTCCATGGTCATCCTGCAGGGACCGCGTGGAGATTCGGGGTGATCACGAACACAAATGTTCTCCAGGTGAAACAGCTGTTTTCCCCCCAAGAACACACAGCAGCTATTCCCAGCTGTCCCCAAGTGTTTCCTACAGAGCCCTCCCCGCCGGCAGCCTCCGATAAAGGAGGAGCGTCCCACCATCACGTGTCAGACTCGGCCTCTGAAGCCGAGGCTGGCAAGAACGACTTCACTGCCAACGGGCACGTGCCGTGTGCGCGGAGCCCAGAGGCCACAAGGCACAGGCGTGGGAGCCCGAGGAGCCAGGCCCCGGGCCTGGGCAGGTGGTGGTTTTCAGAACCCGACGAAGGTCGCTCCTCTGTGAGGTGTGAGCAGGAAGAGAGGGGGTTACCCACAGCTCCTCACGAGGCGGGTGACCTGCTCTCCGTGCGGGCTGGAAGGCGCCCCTCCTTCCCGAGTCTGCCCCTTTGGCTCCTGCGGCAGCGTGTTTCCTGCACGGCCACGCTCGCCCGTGCTTGCGTGGGTCGCCTCTGCGTCGCGAAGAGGTGCTGCTGGGGGCTCGGGGTGGCTGGGAGGGGAGACGGCAGGTGTGCGGGAGCAGACACAGCTGTGGTGCCCACCTCGGGCCTTCTCGGCGCCTCTGCACCTCTCGTGTCCTTCCCCTGCCTCTCCTGTCCCCAAGAGGAAGAGCCAGGGCGGGTCACTGCGGCGGAGACGTGCAGGGCAGGCAGCAGAGGCTGCTCACGAGGCAGAGTATGCCAAGGAGGGAGGGGGCGTGGACGAGGGTGTCAGAACGCGCCTTCTCCCCACACCCAGGGGCAGAGACGGAGGTGGTCGGTGAGGCAGGTAAGACCTGTCTGAAGCAGGGTCTGCAGCGGGGTCTGCAGCGGGGTCTGCAGCGGGGCGGAGTGAGTGAGAGATCAGATGAGGAGGAACCCAACTCGACAGGTAGCCGAGGCAGCGGGCATCCTACACGCAGAGCCACGTCACAGGCCCAGAGGCGGAGCCTGGACAGACAGGGCCGGAGGAGGGAGTGGTTTGGGTGGAGACCTTCGGGGCCACACTGACCACCTGCTACCCAACCTTCGCCTGGGCCGCCGCCACAGGAGGCAGGGCTGCTGACGGGAGCCTGGATGTCTGCTCGTTCACGTCACCCACACCCTCCGAGAGGGATCCCCCCCACACCTGCGTGGAAACGATGAGGACCGGGGAGCCATGCGGAAAAACAGGTGAGGACGGTTACACGTGTGGTCCGTCGTAATTGGCCCTTGTTGGAGAAGGGAGACACGTGCAACTTCCCCAGGAAATTGCGTGCTGACTCCTTCACGAGGTGGACCTCGTCCTTTCTCGGGGAAGCGCGATGGCGGTCTTTAGTATTCACTGGCATAATTAGGACCGCAGTTAATTTCATTAAATTCTCTTGCTGCTAAATGAAGCAGATTATGAGACATCTTTTATTGCAAGGCGTGAAATTACAGCCTGTCAGCTGCCAATGGCGGGGTGAGACTAATGAATTACAGGGTAAATAACGCCAGAATTAACCAGCCAATTTAACATAGCGCCACGGAGCAAAGTCATTTTCACCCGGAGCTTCAAGGAGCAACATGGCCAGGTACCTCCTGCCCACGGAGGACCCGAACACGGGGGGAGCCAGCCACGGCCACACTCCTAAAACCCTCCCCATCGCTGGAGAAGGAGAGGGGCTCCAAGGAGAGACACTCCTCCGAGTGTGTGTGGGCCAGGGAAACTGAACTAAATCGGAGTTCTCATGCAGGTGTGACCGGGGGTCTCAGGCGCTCTGTTCGCGAGGAGCTCCAGGAAAACCACCGGCGTGCTCTGGGCGGGGGCTCGTTTCAGCACCGGAACCTGCCCGATGCGGGAACTCCACACCACTGTCACCCTGGTGGGCAGCCATCATCGACACCACCGTCACCCTGGTGGGCAGCCATCACACCACCGTCACCCTGGTGGGCATCATCGACACCACCGTCACCCTGGTGGGCAGCCATCACACCACCATCACCCTGGTGGGCAGCCATCACACCACCGTCACCCTGGTGGGCAGCCATCACACCACCGTCACCCTGGTGGGCAGCCATCACACCACCGTCACCCTGGTGGGCAGCCATCACACCACCGTCACCCTGGTGGGCAGCCATCACACCACCGTCACCCTGGTGGGCATCATCACACCACCGTCACCCTGGTGGGCAGTCATCATCGACACCACCGTCACCCTGGTGGGCAGCCATCATCACACCACCGTCACCCTGGTGGGCAGCCATCACACCACCGTCACCCTGGTGGGCAGCCATCACACCACCGTCACCCTGGTGGGCAGCCATCACACCACCGTCACCCTGGTGGGCAGCCATCACACCACCGTCACCCTGGTGGGCAGTTATCATCACACCACCGTCACCCTGGTGGGCAGCCATCACACCACGGTCACCCTGGTGGGCAGCCATCACACCACCATCACCCTGGTGGGCAGCTATCACACCACCGTCACCCTGGTGGGCAGCTATCACACCACCGTCACCCTGGTGGGCAGCCATCACACCACCATCACCCTGGTGGCAGCCATCACACCACCGTCACCCTGGTGGGCAGCCATCACACCACCGACACCCTGGTGGGCAGCCATCATCGACACCACCAGCAGCGGATTGTTACCTTCACTGAGAATTACCTCCCGCATTTTGCAAAAGCCAAGTCTTTGCGGAGATCTCCCTCTTTTTCTCCTCTGATAGGGCCCCGGCACTGTGACGGCTCCCAGGGTAGGAAGGTCTGAGCTGAGGGTAACTCTAGCTGTCATTCGTTACCTGGTGCAGATTCCGTCCCGTCCCAGGGCCCGTGCTGGAGAAGGGTGAGGTGAAGATAGGGTCAAACTCCCCCACCCCGCCCTCCGGCCACTGAAGAGGTGCAACGCAGGTGGGCAGCTTTGACAGGTGAACAGAGCGTGTAGGTTTTAGGACTGAGCAGAAATGATTTTATGTCAAAGTTTTGGCATAGCAGCCCCTCTTCCTGCTCCCAGTGCACTGAACAACTGCAGAACTAACTGCACAGCCTCAACCCCGGAGTGAGGCGTGACTTAAAGGCCCAACTTCTCTCTCCCTCCCTCTTTTTAAAAAATTAATCCTCACTGGAAGGTATTTTTCCCATTAATGTTTAGAGAGAGTGGAAGGGAGGGGTAAGGGAGAGAGAAGGAAACGTCGTCAATGTGAAAGAGACACAATGACTGGTTGCCTCCCGTTCGCACCCTGACCAGGGCTGGGGATCGATCCTACAACCCAGTGGGGTCCGACTGGTGTGGGGGCCGACACTCTCACCACCGAGCAACTGGTCAGGGCCAATTCTCACTTTGAGGATGTAAAGCTTATGCGGGAAGAAGGTAACTTCTAGCGGATTTGGCCCTTGTGGGAAGAAGCAGCAGGAAGCACAGCTGGGTGGGGATGTGCACGGGGGGGGGGGGGGGGGGGGGGGAGAAGATGATGGTGACGCGGGGTGTGGGCACTAGCTGCACCTTCAAGGAGACACCAGAGGTCCCGCGTCTAGCACGGCAGCCCGTCGTGGTGAACAGGCCTGGACAGACCCGAGTCTCAGGATCTGGGCCGTGACGGGGAGGGCAGAAAGGATCTCTTGGGACCACTGGCTGCACTTCCTACGTCATGTGCATTCAAAAAATATTGGAAATTTTTCTTGTTTGATAAAATGACAGTTTAAATTACTGCGACTAGAGCAGTTTTACAATAAATATGATTCATTGTAACCCTGTCGTGTCTTTTCTGAGATGTAATTTTCTATACAGAATGAACTTCGAGTTAAATAATTGATGAGGAGGTTCGCATTACTCCTCGCAACAACATCGCTTCCACCGTGACTCAGTTTTCCTCCGAAGGGATCGAGAGCAGGCGTCCCGTGGAGGGAGGGACGCAGGGCTCTGAGTCCGGGGCAGTGGCACAGGCCAGACAAGACGGAAACAGGCCACCGAGGGCCTCTCAGCTCAGTCTCCTTTCTGAAGCGGTGATTTCTTTCTGAGGAGTTGAGTTTTCTGCCTCCAGTGGCAAAGGTCCCCATTCTTACGGGAACCCCCCTGAGCCCTGAGTCTCAGAGACAGTCCTCCTGCCAGCGTCCAGGTTCAGATGCCACCGAGCCCGGACTCGGGTCTGCGGTGACTGCCCCCGGCCTCTGTCTCCATCGTTTTGCTCAACGTGTCCCACCTGGGAAATGCCCACCTGTCTGTGGTCCGTTACCTCGTGGGCTGGCGGGGAACGGGGGTCCGCCCTTTGGAAAACTGTGGAGCCTCCTCTGAGAGGAGGGACACGCGGACACTTACATTCCACCCGGCTTCAGATGGTCTGCAAACTTCAGGATAAGAACCACCATGGCTTTCTTCAAATCCTTCTCCCTGGAGTCTGAGACCCAGACTGTCTAGGAAAGTGCTTTTAGATGCCCCTTGCACACTGGTGGGCTTCTAGAGAGAGACACGCCTGCACACACAATCCTGACCACCCAGGGCAAGTGAGACGGAAGTAGGTTTGGGCACATGATGGAACAGGGGTTTCTAGAACGAAGAGACTGGGGCCGAGGCAGGAGCAGGAACCGGGCAGCCCGGCCCGGGATGCTGCGCTCAGATGCGTGGGATCCTGGGGAGGGCGGGCAGGGCCCAGGCGGAGGTCCGGCCTGGGGGCCGGGGGCCGGGGGCTGGGGGTCAGCAGCTGGGGACTAGCCCACAGACGTTTTCTACATCGGCCTGCCAGGTGCTTCACATGTTTTAAAATCAGCTGCCACCATTTAAAAATGATAAGACTTGATATGCAAACGCAGATTCCCGCCTTCCTTTAAAAGCTAGGACCAGCCGAAACCGGTTTGGCTCAGTGGATAGAGCGTTGGCCTGCGGACTGAAAGGTCCCAGGTTCGATTCTGGTTAAGGGCATGTACCTTGGTTGCGGGCACATCCCCAGTGGAGGGTGTGCAGGAGGCAGCTGATGGATGATTCTCTCTCATTGATGTTTCTAACTCTCTAGCCCTCTCTCTTCCTCTCTGTAAAAATCAATAACAAATATATTAAAACAACAACAAAAACAAAACAAAACCCTGGGCCAGTGAGGGTTCAGATCTGATTCCTCCCATGGCCAACCAGGTGGAGGAGGAGCTGAGGAAGAGGCCAAAGAGAGGGGATGTTGCCAATCCTTCTGCACATGGCAGGGTTTCCTCTCTTCCTGTGTACATGGCACCACCCTGCGTCCGAAGCCATGGGACCTGCTGCCACTGGGCAGTGGCTCACGGCTGGGACAGGCGGGTGCCCACAGGTGTGCGGCCTGGGCGGGGCGTGCCTGAGGCTGCCCCCCCTGAGCCCGAGAGGAGAAAATGGAGGACCCGGGGCCGCGGGGGACGGACGGCGAGCTCCCTGAAGATCACAACGGGATCTGATTACAAACGTGCCTCTCCGATGTTCTGAGTAAACAGCTAATATACTCTTGGCTGGAAAATTATTTTGCTCATAAATTATTTCAGATTTTAATTTTCCCCTTTTCTGGTTATGCCGCCTCCCTTCATTGACTTTCTCATTTTGAAGAGGAGTTCATAATTCTTTCTAAGTTCCTCTCATCCTGCGCTGGTGACATCTATTTCCGAGTGGAAATCAAGCCACAACAACGTCTTTCAAATGATGATCGCCTGCAAGTAAGGAAGCGTGTCCTGTGTGAAGGCACACCTCTTGCAGGCGGCCATGGCGGCCTCCCCCATCTTTGCCCGAGCTTCCCCTGAAGGGCTGGTCCTCAAGGGGGTGGGAGGGAGCGGCTGGGAAACCGTCCCGAAGAAGCCTCCCTGCTCACAGAGCGTGGGGACTGGCTCCCCAACACCAGGCTGAGGGACTCTGGGGAACAGGCCTAGGCTGAGCATTGCCCAGAGACACCCAAAGACATACCCCCGAGATTGAACGTCCCTGTGCAGTATTTAAGTGGAAAAGAACGGCCTTGGGTCCTTGGACACCTTATTGCAAACTCGTCCTACTGTGTGGAAGCTTTTCCCACCGAAGACTGCTTTGTTCTCAACGTAGACCCGAGTCCCCGGGGAGGGAAACACCACAGGGGAGGGAGCCTTTTGACATCTAGACCTCCGCTACACTACCTCTCCAACGGGGCTCATTTCTGCTAGATACGGAAATATTAACAACGTGTCTCTTGGAAGAAATCTGGCTCATTGGCGGTAGCTTGAAGAGTAGCTTTATATTTCCAACTGGAATTCCCGAGGAGTGCGTTTTACTAGAAAGTCTACTAAAGTGGATTTCCACTCTGTGTCCAAAACATTATGTTTGCCAAGTTGTGCGTCATTGTTGTCGTTGCTGTTTTCTAAGTCTTTCATCAGCTCAGTTCGAAGAGCAAAGGCCTCCTGTTCGTGAAAGGGCATCTCTGGCGAACACGGAGAAGCTGGGTGTGTCACACACAGGGCCAGCCTGCTTGTCCCCTCAATTTCCCCTGGGACTCTCTGTCTCAGCAGCTAACAGAGCTGGGTACACGTGACAGTTACTAAGCGGCTTTCTTGCTAGGTTTCGAGTTCCTGGAGGACAGACCATCTCTCTTCCCCACCAGCTTCTTTTTGTGATGAGTGATGGAGTCTAACACAGATATACTCAGTCAGCAAATGCTGCTGGAAATTTATTCGTAGTTAATTAAATCATTCCTCAATATTTTGGAGCAAACTATTTTGAATGAAGGATTCTAAACACTCATGCACAGGGGAAACTGCAAGAAAGAATGGCTATACCAGAAAGCTTGGCTCCTATTCTCCCTCCAGCCAATAATTTCTGTGCACTCTTCACAAAATTAGTTGGATGTCGAGTAAACCGGCATGGCCCTAGGTGGTGTGGCTCAGTGGATAGAGCGTCAACCTGGGGACTGAAGGGTCCTGGTTTCAGTTCTGGTCAAGGGCACATGCCTGGGTTGAGGGCTCGATCCCCAGTAGGGGGCGTGCAGGAGGCAATCGATCAATAATTCTCTCTCATCCTTGATGTCTCTATCGCTCTCCCCTTCTCCCTCTCTCTCTGAAATCAATAAAAATATATTAAATAATAATAATAAATAGTCATCAGTGGCTGCCTGTTCTTCATCAATGACATTCCGTGACACTCATCGGATGTCTCAGCCATCGGCTGAACACGTCACACAAACAGTACAACTCTGTAAAACAACGCTGCCGCTCTGTCCCAGCACTCCCTGCATGTGCTCCCCAGTGGCCTTTTCATGCTCACAGAAACTTTAAAAATATATTTTTTATTGATTTTTTACAGAGAGAAAGAGAGAGAAACATTGATGAGAGAGAATCATCATTCAGCTGCCTCTTGCACACCCCCTACTGGGGATGTGCCCACAACCAAGGTACATGCCCTTGACCGGAATCGAACCTGGGACCCTTCAGTCCGCAAGCCAACGCTCTATCCACTAAGCCAAACCGGTTTCCGCTCACAGAAACTTTTTATGTCTAATAAACTCACTGACGAGAAAGGAGACTTCTCTCATATGTAATTCCTGGGATGTGATGATGCTGAATGTGTGTTTACATATGTTTATCTTTATAGAATGCAGAGCCGATGATGGAGTACCTGCCATTTTCTGAGCTGTCTGTCACTGCCTGCCGCCTGCCTTTCAGAGGGTATCGATGATGGTGGAAAAGGGCCGTCGGATCACTCCTATCCTACAGGTGAGGAGGGGCTTGTCAGCCGTGAGGCGCATGGCTGGTCAGCAGAGTCTCGTTCTACAAACAAAGCTCACGTCTGTGGGCCTTCCAAGTGGTCCTGCTTCCGACCACGGGTGTTTGTATTGTGATCCTTTGTATGACATGTCCCAGCTTAATAAACACTATTACTTAAAAAAATTATTTTTGTTAATCCTCACCCAAGGATATTTTTTCCATTGATTTTTTAGAAAGTAGAAGGAAGGGAGAGAGTGAGGGGGGGGGAGAGAGAGAGAGAGAAACATCGATGTGAGAGAGACACATGAATTGGTTGCCTCCCGCACGCACCCGGACTGGGGCTGAGGATGGAGCCTTCAACTGAGATATGTGGCCTTAACCAGAATCGAACCCACAACTCTTCAGTCCACGGGCCGATGCTATAACCACTGAGAAAACCGGTTAGGGCTTGCTTTGTTGTTGTTGTTGTTGTTTTTAAGGTAACACTGCTATCGCATTTAACCTGTTCTCAAAACCCCGGAACTCACTCTCGGTCCGCCCGCCAGCTCCTGACCTGCAGTTTAACAGTCGCCTTGTGAACCTTTTGCAGAGGTCACCACGAAAAAGGAGCGTTGGCGGCGGCAACGCTGCTCCCTTCCTTTCTGTGCTCACATTTCTCCCGCCCGGTTCCGTTTCTCGGTCCCTCAGCTCCCACCTAGGAGGCGGCTTCGGGGGAAACCCCAGGGGCCCGAATCTCCGGGGCCGTTAGGATGCAGACGGGCCGCCTCGGCGAGGCAGGGGGCTGGCTGCCTCCATCATCTCCCGGCAAAGTCGATGAGCCCTGAACTTCTGGAAGCAGCCGTGAAAACCGGTTAATTTTAAACGCCTGCTCTTAAAACGTGATGCGCATCCGTGTTGTCTGAAACCCGAGAACCCAGGGAGAAAGACGGGGATGGAGCACGAGAGCCCACGTTCCTGAACAAGCGAGCCGCTGCCTGCGGGCTGAGACGCTCGCTCTGCGGTGGTGGTGACGTCCCGCAATCTGCGTGTGACGAGGTTTTGACTCCCACATGGGCCTGGGGTGTGTTCCCCAGGTACTGGGTCTTCGGGCAACCTCACCGGTCGCTCCCTGTGGATTCCTGGGGCCGCGGCAGCAGCGCTCTAACTAGCACTCGCCCCCTGGCTCCTGCTCAGGGCACCTTTCACAGAGAGTGAAGGTGACAGAAGCTGGTGACAATATTTACGGCATCAGAAGTTTGCTTCCTTAGGGGAAACCGGCTAAAGGGCTTCCGCGGCTTGCTGTTCGGTTTACTCTTTTGATTGCTCTGCCACTATGTAAATCAATTTGTTAATGTTCCTTACAAAATGCATGAGCCAGTTACACTGACAAACACACAAAGCTCATTCGTAATTAGCAGTTAATTAGTAAGAAGGAACAGATGCTGTTGGAGTTTCAGCAGGCGAACAGGTTCTGTAAACAATGCTTATAAATCTAAATGAATTTATTAACCACAATACAACTGTCAACGTTTTGTTGGCAACCGCACAAAATATGGCGGGATCCCCAAAATGTCTCCACGACGTATTCGCAGTCACATGACAGCGGGGCCTCTGCAGCCGCCGGGCTGGCAGCTCTCAGCCACCCCCCTCTGTCTTCCCGAGATGCGGCCGGCAGGTGGCTAAGTCATTCCTTCCCACCTTCTCCTTCCACTCATGATGAGGACTCTGACGGGATGGAACTTTCTGTGCCGGCGGGGCCAGAGCCCAGGACCCAGGGCCCTCCAGCAGTCCCTGTCCCCCGGGACAGACAGACAGACAGACAGACACGCACCACCCGCCTCCCCCAAGAGAAAGCTGAGTAACAGGCCAGGTAACACAGTAAGGAGCAGGCAGAGGACCACGGGAGGAGGGGCCCTGCCTCAGGTAAGGGCAGGTTTCCAAGGACACGCTGAAGAACCTCTCTGCGCAAGGTGGGGAGGCGCCAGACACAATGTGCTTGGAAACCAAGAAACTTTATGGGGTGGCTGGGAGCCACGGGAGGCTGTCTGGAACCAGCCTAGGGCTGGGGTGTGGCTCCTGGGCCTGCCCAGGGCTTAGGGCATCTTGGTGCAGGCAGTGGGATGAAGGGGGGGGGGGGACGCTAAAGGGTGACAGAGTAGAAGCGCAGTTTTCTGGAAGCAGCCTCCGGCCTCAGCGTGGGACGCGGGTGAGGGGGCAGCACAGGGGGCGGGTGGCTGTCCCTCCCGGGAGGCTACCCTGCAACCCAGGGGAGGGGAGTGAGAAGGCGGGCATGAACACGGGGCGGGGATGAGCTCCCGAGGCGTTTCCTGTGGAGGCTGAAGCCTGGGAGGGGGGAAGGTGACACCAAGGTTTAAGCAAGTCTCTTCCTGAGCTGATTCCTGAAAGTCATTCCCATTCACCGCAGCTAATGAATCGCACGCTCCGGTGAGACCAAGCAGACGGTTAGAAGGTGGGACGAGGAGTCTGACCACCCGCCTCCGGAGGGCCGGACGTCCCCCGCGTCGGAGAAGCCGCACCCTCGTCCCTGGAGCCGGCCCGCAGCCTCTGCCCAAGCCCCCACCCGTCACACCGCCCGCCAGCCGCCTGCCTGACGGCAGAGTCTCTCCCGCGGGGTGACCTTCCATTTAAACGGCATTTGCCTGTCGTCTCGTGGGGACCTCCTGCATGCCCGTCTGCAAAATGACTCATGGGCAAAACGAATGCCAAATCCAGGGGACGGTGCCCCCCCAAACTGACATTCAGATAAAATGTTTTCTCAAGGCCAGCACCGAATGTGTGAACTGGGGGTTGTAAGGAGGAGGGGTCTGGCCTGGAGAGATGGGGGACCTCCGCCCTCCTGGTGCTCACGGCCTTAGGGACTCAGCAAGGTTAACCAGCTCCATTGGGGATTCGAGGCGCCTCCAGCTGTGTGATTGGGAAAAACTGGCATCAGGGTGAGTGAATCTCAACAGAACCGCTCGCTCCCTGGGCTGAGCCGGCCAGTCACACTTCAGTGTGAGAAAACACATAAAATAAGAAACGCAGAGGGAGGGGTGACGGTGGAGTTACAAATGAGAAACCCGAAGTGCATGGGGAGGAGACTCCTTTCACCCTGGTCAGACGCCCCGTCTGCCCGGGCACACCTCCCAGCAGGCAGAGGAAGGCCTCGGGGCTCCGGACCAGCCCCGTCAATCAGGAAGGCCGGTGATGCCTACAGCGGGGCAGGTGGGAGGGCGCCACCTGGAGGACAGGGTGCACGAGGGTCCCCATCCTGTCTGCTGGAGCCGGCACCTTGCCACCCAGCTCATGCCCCCGCCTGCCTCTCCTGTCCCCGGAGCACCTGTGCCTGCACAGCGTCCACACTCACATCACGTGTGACCTTTCACGTGTGCGCTGACCAACATGCACACAGGATGAACCTGGAAGATCAGGGAGTAAGGGTGTCAAGTCTACAAAGGAGCTCTCGCCACAACTTGGTGCTTAACAGATTCAACGCTAAACGCAAGCAGGTCCTGCTCTTCCTGACGAAAAGCAAAACGTTACAGCCTATTTTTAAAAGTCGGCATTGAAACAAACACCCATCGCCCTACGTGTAGCAAAAGCATGATGATGATGGTTATGCATGTAGGTGATGGAAGGGGAGGGCAGCAGAAACAATAACAGACTGACCTAAAAGGGAGGCAATCACATTTTTCAAGATGTCTTTTTATGTTGCTTTTTGGGCCATAAGCAGTCAACAAGACATTACCAATGTGTTATCTGCAGCTATGCCGAGGCCACCGTGCCGGCAGCGGTCCAGGGGCAGTCATCGTCCTAACAGGATGGCCGTCAGGCCCTCCCCCTAACCAGCACAGACACGTGCGCAATTCCGACGTCGTCTCCAGGCTGCGGAGAGCAGGAAGGGATGGGACGGGGAGCGGACCCCAGCGGCTCCCGCCAGCCCCGGTTCCCTGTGCCCCTCGGATCCACGCTCAATTTCAACGCGGAGGACGCGGCGGCCTCATTTCCTCCCAGTATCATTTCTAGGAGCAATTTGCGCGTTTCTACAAATGGTCTCTTGTATGGTTATTCTTGCTGAATTGCAAACAATGAGAGAAGACTTTCATAAATCAAGCCGGCCATCTCCTCCTCTGTAGATAATAAACGGACGGTTTACATTAGGGGAGGGGGAAAAAAATCAGGGGAACCTCCCTCAAACAGGAGCCGCGGAGACGCGTCCCCTTCTGCTGAAATTACCCAGGCCCCAGAACGCCCGGGTTACCTTGATGAGAGCGCATAAAACCACAGAGTGCCTGCTGTGTTTAAGGCATCTATGTTTATTTGCTTCTGCAAATATGAATGTGGGCAGTCCAAGGTAAGCACGTATCTAATCTAAGTGTGAAAAACATTTTTACTGCTCTGGGAATAGTCGCTGTTAACTGGATGCAACAACAAAAAAAGGGAGGGGAGAAAAAGAGCACGCGGACCCCAGGGAATTACCAAATCAATTAACGAGTAATTCGGGAACTAATTTCTATATTGCCTCTTCGCACAGAATTGTATCTTTAATTTCTCCTGCAATAAGCATCTCGGTGATGGCCCTCACACGCGCTGCCGCTGCAAATGAGTTTACAAGGATCTCTTTTTGATTGGCTACACGCATTATTTCTTCACAGTTCAGTGCGGCCGCAGCCAAGTGCTCCGCGAGATTTAATTATACCGGTAGCTACCAGTTACCAATTTGCAAGACCCACAGTGAGTACAGTACATTTGAAAGAACTGGTAATCAACTAATTAAAACCACAGTGAATTCCAGATACTCCAATTACAAGCAACTGCTGTGGAATCCACTTAGCGGTTTTTGCATCCCAGGGAAGGAGATCGGAAGGTCTTGCACCCGGCACAAGAGGGGAACACAACCTCTGTTGCCCTTACGCATGCACACACAGACACACACACACACACACACACACACACACACGCATGCACACGCACAGTACCAACCTGAGGCCCCTCAGCCCTGGTGCAGTGCGGGCACCCATCCGCTCTGAGCAGGCCCTGGGTGTGCCCTGTGCCTGAGATTCTAATCTCCCCAATGAAATCACACTGGAAGGCCAGCAGGGGGTCAGACGACCTCCGGTTTTTGAGGGAAGCAGACCTGTGTTTGACGCTTGTCTGTGGGTTACACTGGCTTGAGAATGCTTGTGAGCAGAGCCTCAGCTCTCTCATCTGGGGAATGGAAAGATCACCGCCACGAAGCCGTGCCAGGCTGGCGGTGGATCAGAGCCTGCTGGGTAAAGGATGCACCAAAACTGCTCGCCCACCCTTAGGAGCCAGACCTTTCCAAAGGCCATGACCTTGACCTGTATTTGTTCTCTCCCTCAACGGTAAGCAGTCAGATCAAACAGCACAAAACTTAGGGGGAAAAAATGTCTGGCTATAATACAATCAAAATACCTTCCATCGTTAGTCGTTATTTTTTACTTTTATTAAAGCCGAGATGTCGGCGTTAACAGTGGGAAGAGCAGTGGAGTAAGAAAAGGTGGGTCCGGGACCCTGCACACAATAATGTGTAGCCACGGGCAAGTCGTTAACCCTCCTGGGACTCAGTTTCCCTCTATGCACAGTGAGGCTACTTGCCAACTTTAAAGACAGCATGTTTTGTGCCAGGGCGGCACTGTGATTCCACAGCAAACAAGAGGAAAGTATTTGGCCATTTGGGCAAAAAAAGGGAAGATCACAGGGAAAAAGATGGTTAATGTATAAAGAATTACTATATGTCAATGTATTGCAGAAATGTATGTTCTTTAGTCTGAGATAAATTACTGAAGAAAACCATATACACTCTAAGCAGAATTACAATTTTCATGCAAAAACTGACCTGAGACCAAACCAGGCAGACGGACCGGAGGGCAGCAGGCATCCTGACTCTGGTGCTATTCCCACCACACACACCCGCCACCAGAGCAGCCCCTCACCTAGCCACGCCTGCTGTTGGTGAACGAACTGACACGCTCTTAAAGGGAAAAAAACGACAGCTATTCTCAGTCCCCGGGTCCACTGAGAACCTACCCTGTGCCCACCCTCCAGGCCCAGAGTTTCCGCTCATCCCTGAGATAGGGGACTGCCCCCTTTCTCACTGGCTCTAGCTCACCAGGTCCACTCACTCCCACAGGCTCCTCCTCACCACCTCCCCTGCTCCTCCTCACCCAGGGCTCCTCCTCCTCACCCCAATTCACCAGGCTCCTCCTCCTCACCTCAACTCCTCCTCATCATCCCCCATCCTCCTCCTCACCCAGGACTCCCCCGCCCCCTCCTCCGCCTCCTCCTTCTCACCCTACCCCCCCTCCTCAGTAAATTCCAAAATTGCCCCCCCTTGTCCCTTCCCTCCAACACAGGAAGGCTAAACAAGCACTTACCTGCCTGCTCTCAGATGATAAATCAATGACCACTGAAAAAACCAGTCACAGGGCACAACCCTCGCTGTCCTTTCTCTCGGGTGGGGAAATGGATCTGAGTGGCACACGTTACTACGTTAAAGGGCGGGAAGCACTTCAATGTACGGGTTTACATGGAACCACTGCCCTTGGAGTTTTTCTCCTGAGGAGGCATTTTGTGGCCCTCAGACTCCTAATTCACAGGGTACAGGGGGGAAACAGGCTTTGCAAATGGACGCACAGGGGCACACACAGTCCCCAGAGCACTTTACTCTGACACTCTGCACATTTTAAAAAAAAGTTTTCATTTTCTAAACCTGCTTATTATTGAATACAACTCATATTGCTAACCATGTTTTTAGAAAATATCAGCACAGTCTCAACGTATCTCCCCTCAGTTATTCACCAATATCTTCCCAGGGGAAAAGGATAACTTGCTATGCAGAAACTCTGCAGACCCCCCCTCAATCCAACAACCAGGTGAATGCCACCAATAACAAGCTAATATGGACGTCATGTACCCCCTGCTGAGGGCACTGAGGAGGTCATACGTGATCCTGCCAAAAAGGCATAACTCCTATCCAAGAGACAATATGGGGCGGTGTAAATTCACTCCACATTAGAGACCTCACGAGAGGTCAGAGACTGAGGAGCCGTCTCGGAGTGGAGGTGAGCAGGCGGAGAAACCACCCAATGCCAGCGGGGTGTTGGCCTGGACCCTGAGATGGGTGTGGACTAAGTTCCGTGGGTGAGCTCAGCTGCCCCTCTGCCATCCCCCGAGGATCAAAATGGCGCCCGGTGACGGAAAGCCAGGGGAAGGGCATATGGCAACTCCGTAATATTTGTACAACTTATCTCCAAGTAAAAACTCAGTTCACACACGTTAAATTCTTTAACTTCTCCAGTAATCCCGCCCCCCATTCACTTGTGTTCCTCTTCGTCCAGCTTTAAACCAAATGCACAGATATTTTCACATTCTAATTGTAAGATCCCGTTTTGTGCTCTCACTTATTGTGTATACACACTCGTGCACCTCCACGCGTCTCACCCTGGACCATTTTAGTTTAGCTGACACTCACTCACTCCCTGTTTGCTGGAGATGGTAGTTCCCAGGTTTTAATACGATAAGTAACTCTGCTAGGAACGTTTTTTGTGCACTGAAGTTTTTTCCCCTTTCTCTTGAAGAATTATTCCCTTGGGATACATTTCTAGGAAAGAGATTATTGGGACAAAGTGAATAAAATGTTTTATGTCTTGCATGTACTGCTAGCAACAGAGCAAAGCATTTCCTAAGCTGGTTTTTTCCCCCTAATTTCAGTTAAGAGCAGGATTTTATCATCTGTTGTTAATTATAAAACGAAGTGTAAAATGATTTCTCGTTGTTTTAAATTTCTAGTGCTTTAGGTAGGAGCAAAGAAAGGCCAAATATCCATCCATGTCTATTTGCTTCTTGTTATTTCCAACCTCTTCTATGCTACTCATACGTTTGTATAGCTGGCACATTCAGACTTTTCTACAAACTTAATTTTATGCATATTAAAAAGAACCTACATTATTTTTCTATAGAAGAATTTTAAAAAATTTATTTTAGAGAGAGGAAGAGAGGGAGGGGTGGGAGAGAAAGAGACAAACATCAATGTGAGAGAGAAATATTAATTGGTTGCCCTCCACCCCCCATACATGCCCTGACTGTTAGGGATTGAATCTACAACCTGGGCATGTGCCCTGGCCAGCAACTGAACCTGCAACCTTGTAGGGGATAACACTCCAACCAACTGAGCCACACTAGCCCAGGGCTACAGAAGAACTTTTGACGATGATCATATTCTTGTTTTTAGCACTAATTAGAATCAAGAAGGCTGTTGTTGATGTAGACTGAATGGGGTAAAATTTTGGTTTTTGTAAAAACAGTCCAGAGTTACCAAAATTTATGAGTTTAACATAAACAATTTGTTTTATTTTATTTTTTAATTGTTTATGGCATCACATAATTGTCCTCATCCCCCCAACCCCATCCTAAACCCCTCCCCTTTTGTCCATGGCCACTGGCTAGGCTTATATGCATGCACACAAGTCCTTTGGTTGATCTCTCCCCCTCACCCCCACCCTCCCCTACCTTTCCTCTGAGGTTTGAGAGTCTGATAGCTGATTCTCTTTCTCCGAGTCTAACATAAACAATTCTTACCAAAAAAACCATAATGAAAATATTTGTTTGGATGAAATTTTGTATGTGTGAATACCAAAAAGCAGCAAAGAAGTTTGAGAAGAAACCAGTTTTCTTGGTCTTGACAAAGGTCTTATTCTTTGAAGATCAAAAGATGTACCTCTTGCCGAAACTGGTTTGGCTCAGTGGTAGAGTGTCGGTCTGTGCACTGAAAGGTCCCAGATTCGATTCCAGTCAAGGGCATGTACATTGGTTGCAGCCACATCCCCAGTGGGGGGTGTGCAAGAGGCAGCTGGTCGATGTTTCTCACTCATTGCCGTTTCTAGCTCTCTATCTCTCTCCCTTCTTCTCTGAAAAATATCAATAAAATATATTTTAAAAAAAAGATGTACCTCTTGTGTTTCACCAAAATATAGTCTCCTAAGTATTACGCGAAACTGGTAAGTTTAGAGAAAATGGAATTAAAAATTATTCTCTCTTCAAATATATCTTTTTATATATATGTACATATATAAACTTTAAACAAACATAATATATATTTTATTAACTTTAGAGAGAAAGGAAGAGAGAGAAAAATTGAACTGTTGTTCCATTTATTTATATATTCATTAGTTGATTCTTTGTATGTGGCCTGAGCGATGATGCTCTATCCAACCAGGGCTACATTTACTTTTTAAAACAAATATAAAATTTGTTTTGAAAAAAAAAAAAACACAAAAAAAGAACAAAAAAAGAAACAACCAACAAAATATTTTACACACTAACCAATCTATTGCCATCACTACTTCCCACCTTCCTGCTCTGCCCTATACACACGGTGGGAGAGGGAACCTCCCCACACCCTCCCCTCCAAGTGTGCTCTCTCAGGAAGCAGGTGGGCCCAGAGGCATGGGAGAACCCACACCTCAGGGAGGGTGGCAGCAAGAGTCCCGGTGTCAAGGCAGGGAGAAGAGGAAGACACCATGTCCCCTCAGGGACAAAGTAAGTTTCCTGGAACAGGAGCCTGCTGACATGGGCCCCGAAGAGGCAGATGTGACAAGCCCAGATTAAAGGGACCGGTACCCTCCAAAACCAGGGAGCCATGTGTATGTAAAGAGCAAAGAGCACCAAGTGACTCGGTTTCTAGTCAGGGGCTGAAATCTCGTGAGCCAGGCCATCGAGGGAGGACCACACCATCCAGGTGCCAGACAGCACATGATTTCAAGGACGGTCTCCACATAAGACAGGGGGTCGGGCTGGAACCCCATGAGGAGTAGACCAGCTACTGATTTCGGATCTGGTTTAGAAAAGATGGTCATTGTAAGCACAGGTTAGGTCAGGGTGGAATGGACAGCAAAGACTGTCTGGAAACATAACCTAGAGAACTCCTGGAGTTGAATCCTGGGTCCTCCCCGAGACTCGGACACCTCTCTGTGGCGGCAATAAGTTGTGTCTTCGGGTAGCAGAGAATTAAGTGAAGCCAAATGATTCCAGTGGCACAAGCATGGAAGATAATTTGCCCAACAGAGAAGATCCAGTGAAGCCACTTTGGCTGATTACTGGAGCTTCATTTTTCCTTTAAAAATCAACCTTAAGGGTCTCCACTGACCAGGAGCAAAGTGTCTTCACAGCTGCACAGCACGGCATAAGGGGGTGTTAGATGCTTCTAGTGCAGGAGGGTGGGGACGGGGAACGTCCGGCCATTTGGTCTGGCCCTGCCAGGAAAACTGAAGGTGGGACTTGAAATTCAATAAATCTAGGAGCTTTGTCCATAGCAACGTGACTTTTAAGTTGATAATTGGCCCTAGTTCCCCTGTTCTAGTGGGGTGGGTGCCAGCAACAGCCTTATTCCAAGCACTAACCCAACTTTAAAGAATTTGAGTCGAAAGCCCCAAATCAGAATGTTTTGAACCTTGTGTGTTTCCTATTGAATCCAACAAGCCTCACGACGCAGGTTCTTCTGATCCTCCAGCACGCTGACAGGAATCCGGGGCCTGACCTTGACAACCCTGAAGGCCTAAGGCTGGAGGGGCAGGCCAGGGCTCCGGTATTTCTGTGAAGCGGGGACCATCGCACCTACCCCTGCCTGGCTCAGGGGGATGACAGCTTGAGGCCCGGCAGTTCTGGCACTCAGTAGGTTGTACATAAACATAAGTTTATCATGAACCCTCCGACAGATTGTAACTACTCAGCATCATGAACCCTGCGGGGATGAGGAGATGAGTGAAGACACCTCTGATTTAGGAAGAACACGAGACAGTCGCTACGAAAAGGGAAAGGCCACTGTTTGCCGACGACCGTAGGAGATTTGAGGAATGGAATTAAAGGCTTGTGAGGCACCCACCTGACCCATTCGATTAGTAACCGTGATTGGCTGAGCGTCTGGCCTGCACCAGGCTGGCGCAATGCTCTCGCGGACTTGTTTGCCCAAGCCAGGTAAGTGAGCTCTCGGGGCACTGGGGGCCACGTCAGCAAATACCTGCTTCCGGGGCTCGAAATGGCCCCCGGTGCCCGGGCAGAGCTGATCTGCCACATGGGTGGGCAGCCTATTCTCGGGGCTCCTTCCGCTCACCGTGGTTCCGCTGTGCTCAGGCTCGGTACACCGGAGCCCTCCTCATGCTCCCTCCACAGACGTGGGGCAGGAGGCAGGGCACCTGCAGTATTAACTCTCCTATGTTCCCCAAAGAAGAGCACCCACCCTATCTTTCTCTCCCTGTCTCCAAGTCTCGGCTGGGTATTGGAATCTGTTTCCTCCGTGAAAGCACGTGACATTGAGCGGGCTGTGTGAGCAGCGTCAAACTTCCAGGAGACGTGCCAGTGCGTGTCATTAGGTGGCTTTCCTCCTGCCGACGCCACACAATCCGGCCCTCGCCCGGAGCCCGGGTTCCAGACAGCGCAGGTCAGCGGCCTGCGGCAGGCCGGCCGAGGGGATTAACTCCAGAGGCTCCTTTCACGTGACTGACAATTGCTTCTTTCGGCTCAACTGAGATTCAAAACGGTGCACAACTCCCAGGCAGTTGGCAGGCGGGCGGGTGCGGGCGCTGAGGGAAGCTCGGCCCGCTGTCTCCCTCCGGCCTGGGCAGCGCTTTCCCGGGGGTGCGGGCGGCTGCTGAGAAAGCTTTGCTCTCCTGGACCGTCCCTGGAGGTGGCCACAACATCCGGGTTCACGGTCAAAACTAGGACTCTGACAAAGCTCGGGAAGCCGGCGGGTGCCTGTGCTGCATCGTGGGTGGGCATCATGAACACGAGTCGTTCACCAGGTCCCCACGGAACCTCGAGGCCCAGGACCCCGGAAGTACAGGGCGCCCTGGATTGACGCGGCAAAGCCAGAGCCCAAGAGCGGGTGACCCACGTGACCATCCTGGCTGACAGCCCAGCTCAAGCCTGGCCACCCGCCACCTCTTCACCTGAACGGTGTCAATGGCAGTGCAGACACGCTTCTCTCAAATTACCGACCAATTCACGAGGTAAATTTAAAGATTTCCAAAAGCAGGAAGTAAGCCGATGCAGTGTGTTGCCCATAAATCTCTAAAAGTTGTCGGTGAGTCCCGTGAGCACTTAAATCTTTAAAAAAGCAAGCTGCCGGGCACGGGACGCACCGGCCGTGCTGCTCAGGTCTGTGGGGGCCGCTGGGGGCTGCGCTGGGAGGGCCTTCGCTGCAGCCTCCCTCCCAGGGCGGCCCCAGGCCTTCCCGTCCCCCCTCCACACCCACCCGGGCAGGACCACCCCGCGTGGAAGAAGAACAGGCTCCCAAACAGAAACGAAACAACAGACACATAAAAAGCAAAGAGCCTGGCCAGCGAGGCTCAGTGACGGAGCGTCCACCGATGAACCAGGAGGTCACGTTTGACTCCAGGTCAGGGCACATGCCCGGCTGTGGGCATACAGGAGGCAGCTGATCAGTGATCCCCTCTCATCATTGATGTTTCTAACTATCTCTCCCCCTCCTTCCTCTCTGAAATCAATAAAAATGTTTTTAAAAAAAAAAATTAAGCAAAGAGCCTTTTTTTTTTTTTAACTCATTTTCACTCAAATCTCACGAGACAACATCCTGCCTCAAGATTCAGTGGTGTTTTACTGGTTCCCAGCAAATCTGAACTATAGGTTGTTTTTTTGCGTTGTGTAAGCATGGCAAGACACGCTGATCAAGATCTGAGAAATGCAAATACACTGGATCGAGTGTTTTTTAGTAAGTGTGGGCGAGGGGAGGCGAGGCCACTGGGTCTGGTTTTCGGAGGGAGGGAAGGGAGCGAGCCAGCGTCACGGGGCCTGGCTCTGGCCGGGAGTCTGCGGGGTGCGGGGTGGGGGGTGAGGCCAGGGCCCGGGCTGCGGATCTGTCCTGTAATATAGAGATTAAAAAATGCGAAAGGGAAGGAAAGAAAGGAGAGCACACAGCTGCCGTCCCCCAAACAGACCTCCCATCTGCCACCCATGATTTGCATGTCACCTTCTCCGGGCTCATTTGTACTTCATTAACTGCCATTGACTTAACAAGATTTATGCAAATGACACCATAGGAGCTCCCCAACTCCCACTGCAATCAAGTGATTATGTATGTACAACTCTCCACAGCAATGAAAAATTCATACGTGACAGGCCACTCGCCGCCGAGCCGGGCCTCTGGCTTTCTCTTTTCCTTGCTTTGCTTTCTAATTTCTATTCCAGCAGACTTATCTTATTAGGAAAGAAAGGAGACGCTCTCTGAACCAAATCCCCTCCAAGGCCTCAGGAAGGACAAAAAAAAGGGGGGGGGGGGAGGCGGGCCCCGGTCCTCAGGAAATGAAGTTATTTTGCAGAAAATAAGTCATATTCTTGATGAGCAGCCCTTCCCCGGGAACCAGGAGAGAGGAGGTCCCTGCCGGCTCCCCCACACCTCGGGGAAGAGCCTCTGTCCGCACAGTGCACAGGCTGTGAGGCCTGCGTGATGTCATTCACTGGAACACGGACCGTCTGTAGGGTGAGTCAGGCGAGAGCGTGCTCGAGACGGCCTCGTCTGTCCCAACCCATCGGTACAAGGTCCCCGTGGGGAGGGGCACAAAGGTGGCCGCAATCAGAGGCTGGCCTGGCCCAACCAGTACCACAACCCGTGCCAAGGAGGTCGTGGAGGTTCCCAAGGGTGTGAGCAGGGGGAGGGGGTGCCCAGCACGCAGGGCAGGGCTGGAGCGAGGGCTGAGTGTAGCTGGGACACAGCGCTGTGCTTCTGGTGAGAAGGACGGAGCATGCCTATAGCAGGAGCTTCCCAATGGGTGAATGGCCACCCCCGCCAAGAGCCACGCGCACCCCTGTGCTGTCCCTGGAGAAACCCGGCCTGCAGGCGCAGTCTGAGAATTTCTCCTACGCAAGCACAGGTGTTCTGTCCGAGGTCAGGGTCACACGTGTTACTCACATGGCTGCTTTCTGAAGACTCCTTGCCAGGCAGTGGAGAGGGTGGAAGGGCCAGGCCCCACCCTGACCGCATCTTACGCTCCCTGGTCTTAATGTAAAACGAGGAAAACACAACCACCCCAGCATGGACCTGTTTGGAATTCAATGGGACGCCGTACGCAAAGGGATTCATCCTATATAATAAAACCCTAATGTGCAAATCGACCGACCAGTGGAAGGACTACCAGCAGGATGACCGGTTGCTGTGACGCGCACTGACCACCAGGGGGCAGGTGCTCCATGCAGGAGCTGCCCCCTGGCGGTCAGTGTGGTTCCACAGAATGAGTGCTGCCCAGCCAGAAGCCAGGCTCAAGGCTGGTGAGCACAGCAGCAGTGGTGGGAGCTCTTCCCGCCTCTGCTACAGGCAGGTAGTAAGGAGTGAGGGGGATGTCCGCCCGCCGGCTTAGGCCCAATCTCCCCAGGCATTGCCAACACCATGTGTTCCAGACACCTGACAGACCTGTTTGTTGAATAAAGGACAGTTAAATTAGTGTTTCTTATTATCTTAATAGAGGCCTGGTGCACAAAATTCATGCACTTGAGTGGGGGTTCCTCAAGTGGGACCCAGGAGATCTGAGCGGAGATGAGGCCTAAGCCGGCAGGCGGACATCCCCCAAGGAGTCCCATCCTGACAGGGCACAGGCTGGGCTGAGGAACCCCCCCCCCCAAGTGCATGAATTTTGTGCACCAGGTCTCTACTAGGATAATAAGAAACACTAATTAACTGTCCTTTATTCAACAAACAGGTCTGTCAGGTGGCTGGAACACACGGTGTCCGGCATGCCCCTCAGGCTCCTTCCCCCCCCTTCCTTTTGGCCAGCTGAAGTCATCCCTCGGTTGGGGGGGGAGGGGGAGAAGAGGGGGCAGGGTAGGAAATCAGACGTCCTTCCTCACACAGACTGGACACCGAGCCTCCGAGGAGGGGCAGTCCCCACTGCGCGGCTCCGGGACCCCGGACCTGCCTGGCCTGAGCGGCCACCCCCGTGGATAGCAGGCGTGAAGGAAGGGAACAGTCTAGGATTGAGCTCTAATGCCCCCCACAATCAATTACTGAGAGTAAGAGAGCAGAAGGTTTTTTATAATTCTAGCTAACACAGTATCAGCAGCATAAAAACCTCACGTTACCGTACCGTCATGCAGAGAGCTGGGCTGATAAAGGAACACGCAGAGGAAGAGGACATGTGCGTGGACCTCCCCAGGGAGGGACCCGCCAGAGGGAACCCCCCACCAGCAGAAGGGACAGAAGCGGGTCTTTCCTGACGGGGCCCCGTACCGGTCCACGCCGTTGTCGGCCAGGCTGTGAACGTGTCTCATGAGGAACCCTGCGGCCTCCCTGTTCTGGTCGCCCCCCATGACACGGTGCTACCCCCCCAACCCTCCACCTAACCTGTCCCTCATCCATAGCAGCTACGGCTCCACTTCCAAAGGCTCGGCCCTTTACGGGTGGCCAGGGCCAACACAGGTCCCTATAGCTGCGGAGAACCGCCCAGGGGCGGGCAGGAGGGGCTGGCGGAGAGCGCCCGCCCAGAGGGTCGTCACGGTCACGGCAAAGTCCACGAGGGGCCGCGCCGGCCTCCTGCCCACGGTTCTCCCTCGTTCGGGCGGAACGCACTAAGAACCAACTGGCCTTCTCTAACCAACTAAAAGGTGGCACTTCCAGCAGCCACGGCACCGGGCTGAGCTCTTCGTTTTCCTCGGAAACACAGCAGAGCAGACGATGTCCCCGCGAAGGCCCGTGCTGCTTGCGACGACACAGAGCAAATCGGTGCCCGGTCTCTGGGCTCATGAAAACCTACCCAGGCTAGCAACCTGGGCCAAAACAAATGCTCGCATCCAGTCCCCTGGTGTAATGAGGAAGTTTAATTAAGGCCCCCCATTACAGCTGTAAATGTTCCTTTCTATAATAAGGTCTAAATGAAACCGAACCTAATCAAAGTTACAATTCCTTCATTAGCAAATTACAAACAAGAGCGCACAGCTGACACACCGGCTATGATTATCACAACTAATTGCCTCGTTGTTACAAACTAGCCTGAAACGGTGTTCAGATGTCCGTCTGCGAGAGCAAATTAGGGCCACGTCGGGCCATTCCCGGGCTCACGGGGGGCTCCTTGTGCGGGAGATCTGACTCGCCCCCGTCGGCCGGCGGCCCGGCGGCCCCATCAAAGCCCCGCCACAAAGGCGGCCTTTGAAGCCGGCGTGGCCCGGGGACGCGCTCCATATGCGGGCGGGCAGACCGCACTTCATTAGGCCTGTTGTCACATTTCTCCCTCTCCTCGTTCTAATGATCCTATTTTAATACGCGCGGGAACCTCTTCTAATTGATGTCAAGTGAGTGACTTCCACATTCATCAGCCGAGCACATCAAACAGACCTCGGCGCGCGGGCCCGCGTCACGGCCAGGAGGGGCCGAGGTGTGTCTCCGCGGCGGGCAGCGGCGGCGGCGGCGGGGAGGGGAGGGTGGGTGATGGCGGCGGCGGCGTACCTGTTTAATTGGGATGGCTCGGCCGCTCCCGATGCTGTCCGCCCGGCTCTCCAGGCCTTTCTTCTCTTTGTCTGGGTCGCTCCCTTTCCGAGACTGCGAAAAAAACGAAAATAAAGTTAGCGTCTGGCCGGGGCTGTGGCTCACAGATGGCGCCGGGGCTGCCCTGGAGGGCGCACTCTCTGCACATGTGTGTGTGTGTGTGTGGAGGCCAGAGAGGGGAGGGGGCATGCACGCAGACGCCGGCACACGCGCCGAAGAGGCAGGCTGCTGCGGGTTCTTTCCTCTCCACGGAGGCGTCATCTTAGGGAGAGTTTTCTAAAACTTTTCCCTGCTGCAAAATCATCTTTTAATTCTTTTTTAAAAGAGTTCAGAATTCAATTACTAGAAACCAACGGACCATACAGAAAAGTAACGCCCAACAGGAAAAGCACATTCCGAAGCCGCCGCCGATCCAGCCCCGGAGACAAGGGCTCCTGGCTGCTTGTTGGGGAACCCTGCGACACAAACGCACACATTTAATTAACGTCGGAAGCATTAGGAAAATTCTATTAACGGCTCAGCTGTGCAGTGTGATGGCACACGCTCGATTCATATCCAGGAAGGTGTCGGTAATGCTTTTTATTGCCTCGGCACCGTTAGGAGACAGCAAATTCAAAGTCAGACTCCTGTATAATCCCCCCCCCACCGCCCCCCAAAAAACTAACAAGTGAGAAGAAAAAGTTGAAAATATCTTTTTGAGGAGACGTCAGTCCTTGGGGGGAAACGAGCAGCTTGGTTTGCCGAGCTCCGGGGGCAGTCTCCCCGCCGTGGGGTACACAGCCCGGGGGCCGCCGCCCAGCGGGAGGGCAGGGTGGTGGTGCCGGATCCGGGAGCCGCACCGGAAGTGGCTGGGACCCGGGGACACCGGGGACCGCCTCGGCCGGCCGCGTCCCCGGCTCCCGGCCGCACGGGGAAGTCGGAGCGCGATGGTGCCCTGACAGATTTATTTCATTATGAGAGAAAGATCTGAGACTCGTCCTCCTTAATAACTGTGCTGACAAGTGACAACTTCACTCCATTACTTTTCAATGGGAACATTACTCACGCAATATTGAAAATGGAGAAACATTTTCGTGTGCTTTTCAAATCTGAGATGATGTATGGAACGAGCAGGCGCGGTGGTGACCGGTGCTGCCGTGACAAGGGAAAGGCACACGCTTCCCAGGGGCCGTGTGTGGGGGTGCCGACTCTGCGTGGGGGGCGCTGCCGTGGCACGCAGGAGCAGGCTCCCCGATGCAGGCTCGGAGGTGGGCGCCCACGGGCACGGGTGCTCATCAGAGAGCGTGCCTCCCGGCGCCCACCCGGGAGCCCACGCGCCGGGCACTGCGCGCTGGCCTTCCTGGGACGGCCGCAGCCGGAACGACAGAACAGGAAATGGAACCAGCAACACTCAGAGAGCCACAGGGGAACCTAAAGCGAAGGCTCATCCCTGTGGGCAGGAAGGGAAACGGGGCTGTTTGTCAGCTCCCTGCTGTGAATCTTAGCTAGGGGTTAGGGACGCACTTTCCTCTAATGGGTAATGTGCAGCAGGAGCCGAGCAGTAATCCTGCGTTCTCTTCTTCCCAAACCTCACCTCACGGGGAAGCCCGAACTCACGGGGTTTTCTGTTATAAAAAACGAGGCTCCATAGTCTCACAGGAATAATTTTTTTTTAAACACTTAAATCCACAGAGATCATGAAAGGTACTCTGGGAAGTTTATGAATTTGGGGATCCATCTTCATTACTCACTATTAACCAGGACGATTAACAAAACAAACAGGAAAAGGCGAACGTCTCCCTCGAGGCAGCACATCTGCCCCCCTCGCTCGCTCGCTCGGAGCAGGGCGCCTCCTCGGGTTCCGGGGAGGCGGGACCGAGGAGATGCACTCGGCCCGTGTCTGATCCCGCTCTCCTCCGGGACGCGTGCGAGAGAGGCACGGCCAATACACAGCGGGCGATCAATTCCCGAGCAACTGGCATTTTGGTGAGAGCCCTACAACGAAAATTTCCAGGAGAGAGAGGCGGCAAGCAGTCTGCTGAACCTCAGCCCACGATTACGTTTGCTACACAGCACGCTAAGCACAAGCCCGACCACTAAACGAACACAGACCCGCTGGACAGAAGCACTGCCACACACACACACACACACACACACACACACACACAAATCCTCAGACGGTCTAGGGTTTGCCGCCAACTCAGGGACGACAGCCTCCGGAGGAGCACAGCCTGCATTCCCGCTGGCTGAAATGGCGCCGTGAAATCGTCAGCGACGCGGAGCTCCAGTCCCCACCGCCTGTGCTGGGAGTGATGGCGGCGCGTCTGCCTGACACGCAGCTAGAAACCCAGCGGGAGTCTATGCACCTGCAACACGCCCAGAGCGACTGCTTAGCCCGGCAGACGCTGAGCACAGAGGGACGAGCGGTGGCGAGGAGCTCATTACCCGCTCCCTCTCTGCAGAAACGTTCAACTGTCTCCCACGGGAGGGAGGAGCCAGGACACAAGCACCCCATCGGCCCCCGCCACAGGGACCCGAGCTTCGCGGCAGAGCCCTCACTCACGCCCAACAGAAACCTCCTCCCCCTCGCGCCCAAGGAGTGAGCCCGAGATCCAGGCACGGCGAGGTGGCCATCCGCACCATCCTTCCTACATGGCCAGTTCTGCTGCCTTGTTTTCATGGTGAGTTCCTATAAGCCGGGCAGCGCGTCCTCACCATGTTTGGTCACGGGGCATGCAAGCCGCAAGGCTCCGTGTAACGGTGTGGGCACGATACAGGGAGCTTTTACAAACACCATGTAAGTAACACCGCCTTTACCACGCTCGGAGAGAGGCAAAGCAATGCCATGCACAACGGCAGACACAGTGGAGTGAGAGGAAAGCATGCGTACAGACAGCAAACACCAGGTTCAAGGCGGGCTGCTCCCTGGACAGCGAGGCAGGGACACTCGGGGGCTGCGACTTTCACGGCCTGTTACTTCCCGAAGCCGCAGCTGGCCGTGGAGGAGCACACGGCACGGTGAGTGTGTGTGTGTGTGTGTGTATGTGTGTGTGCTTTCCATTCCTACATGCCTCAGCATACTTGCTAATAAACGTCTCACCCACACATACGTCAGGGCTATTTCGTTACCCTCATTGTACTGAGAACCCCTAATACAGAACCAGGAATTGAATGGCTGTAGCCTTTTTGACCTTCCTTTTCTCAAAACAATAATTTTTAAAAAAGCAAAATAATACATAATTTGGTTTCTGATTAGTCAAGTACAATTCCGACCACAAATGAAACACATCATCTACCGCAGCAGAGGTTTTTAGTTTCTGCTATGTTGTAAAAAAGGGCATGGGATTAATTTCCATTTAAAATGGTGCGTGTGTGCAAACAGAAGCATCGCGCTCAGTGTGATGCATGACAGGTCCGCGCTGTCAATCTATAAGCAGGGTGTCTGTGGGTGCTGTCTGCGCCGCTCCATCCCCTCGGCCTCGCCCCGCGCGCTGATAAAGGTGAACAGCGGCCCTTCGCCCGGGAACGGCCCTCCGGCCCGCACGGCGCTTTGCTAAGAGTGTTCAGCATATGGCACATCCGTTCTACTACACGCTGTCATGTAAACACTTTTTTTTGTGGCCAATTTAGGCCAATAATTACCAACAATTACCAGGGAATACGAGTCTCTGAGATTTCACGTGTTTATGAACAGGTGTAAACTGGTAACAATGAGTTTAGTGGCTTAACGGCTGCCGTTTCAAAACAATGTGCCTCCTTTTCGTTCCCTGGATGACACTGACATCTAGTGGAGTTAACATTTCTAAGCTCTTCAGCTTAAAGATAGGGAAACATCGCTGCTGTCACCATCACGGTCATCGCCGCGGCTCTGTCCAAAGTCAAACCCGGGATTCCTGCTGCTTCCGAAAGTGCTCCTCTCTGACCCTGGCTCCCGAGCCTGCGACCACCCTGTGTGCTGGGTTCTGAGTCTGATGGTCACAAGCCAACGGCTTCCCGGCGGTTAGTGAGGAGGCAACAGCGACCACAAAGCACAGCTCCAGGGCCCGACCTCCACAGTATCAGACTTCTCCTGTGACCTAGTGATGGAGCACCGTGCTCAGCTGCGCCTAATTCTACCTTCTCATGAGTCAAGTCAAGACAGTCTTATGAGGCGTGAGATGGTCCGGTGTGCAAATAAATGTGATTTGTAATATAACTTTTATTTATATTTTATTATGACTAATTTTATTTTTCGTTTATTATTATTTTGTGTTGTATGTACCAAAAAATAAAAAATAAATATATTTTGATTGTTATTAAAATACACCCATTTTTTTTTTTTTGACGAGGGGTACTCAGCGTTACGAAAATTAGAGAGAAGGGGTACACATATGTCAAAAGTTTGGGAAACACTGCTGAGTCCACCGAGCCCAGAGCGAGGCACAGCCCGTCCGTATGGTGGCTCCTTCTCAGCCCCAAGTCCCCGACCTGGGTCCGCAGTGCTGTGGGTGCACGACAGAGCCGGCAGGGCTGCCTGAAGTTCACAGTGAAACCGCTCCCTCAGGCACTCACAGTGACACGTGTCAGTCACCTGTTTTCCGCCGACACCTAGCCACCCCCCTCACCCGTCCCACAGCCACCTCTGCTTTCCACTCTCAGAACGTCACTGCATAACGCTAGTGACGTGAGAAAAAAGTGAAAGCAGTGCCCGAAGTCTCTGCATCTTCCCAGCAGGCCCAGCACACACAACCGCTGCTGCTTCCCGCACAGAGAGGTTCAGTAACAGCTGCTGGCAGTGGAGGCTGGCACCCGAGCCCGCTCGGCCTGGTCCTCTCTGTCCCTCCGCAGCAGCGTCTGTCAGAACTCACGAGGCACAGGGCACAGCAAAGAAAAGGCGTGCGCTGCCAGCAATGGGCTGTGGTGGTAACTGCTGCCCACATGGTCGGGGGGGGGGGGGGGGAGATGGGCCACACACAATGCCCCCTCCACACAGGCCCGCCGGTCAGACCACAGGCCTGGCCACCCCAGCGGAGTCCTCCTTTAGCGCAAGACGGGGAACACTGCACGTCGGACTTCTCTGCACCCACGTCACCAGTGACCCATCGAAGGAGGTCAGACTGTTCAAAGGGCACTGTGGACACCGGAGCCAGCCGGCCCCTTGGCTGTCAGCAGCCTACGTGGCGGAAGCCATTCGGCCGCAGCCTGGTCGCCACCTCACCCATGAGCAGCCGCCTGCAGCGCGGGACCCTGTCCCAGCCCCCATGCGGTGACAACTCAAAATTTCCCCAGGAATTCCCAAACCTCTCCGGGAGCAAAGCCGCCGGCCGGGGAGCATGGTGGATAAGCACACGTAGCACATGCACAGACCAGTCCCGGGGGCACCAGGTCCTCCTCCGGCCCAGGGACCTCCCACAGAGCCTGACGGATGGGAGCCGTCGCTGGGTGTGGGGGGACGGGGAGGGGTGCTTCTGCAGTTAGGGGTCCTCTGCGCCCTGTCCACCCCGGGAGCTTCTGAAAGCTACACCAGCACAGAGTTTGCCTTCTGCAGCCTCAGCGCCCGAGCTGAGCTACAGTTTCCAAAGGCTCCACGAGGACCTGAACAAAGGCCCAGGTGGACAGCCTCATGGCCACCGGCCTCCACCCCAGGAGAGGGGAGTCCTCGGGCCCGTAGGCCGAGGAGGGGTCCGAGGCTGGGGTGGCTTTCCCATCTCACCGGAGAGGCCAGGGGACCTGGGCAGGTCTGCCATCTCTCTTACCCCCGTGTGACCAGTCTCTAGCTAGAGACCAGGAGAGTCACAGGATCACAGATAATCTTTACACAAACCCCTCTTTTCTTTTTTTTAAATATTCTTATTGATTTTAGAGAGACGGAAAGGGAAGAGAGGGAGGAAGGATGGGAAGGAAGGAGGGAAGGAGGGAGGAATAAAGAGAGGGAGGGAGAGAAGGGCAGACCTCAATGTGAGAGAGAACACTATCTTCTGATCACGCCCTGACCTGACCGGGGACTGAACCTATAACCCTGCGGTGTCCGGGATAACACTCCAACCAGCCGAGCCACACCAGCCAGGGCCTGAGCTCACCCTCCATCCTGACAGTGGATCAGAACTGCCTGCACACCAAGAAATGCCCATTTTGCTCAGTATCTAAATCTGAGCATCCCATAATCTTTCTCAGCCTTCCAGGGAAATCCATGTTAGCCTGGTTACTGTAGTTTGGATTCCACAGACATGACGGAACTGCCAGGTGGGCAGACACCACCGATGGGAACCCCCGAAAGCACACTCACGGTGAAAAGGTTGGACCGGCGCTTGGACTGCTTCCGGACGGGCGTCGGGGTGTTGGCAGTGGGCGGGACGTCGATCCGCAGCTCCTTCTGGCTGGTGCTGGGCGTCGACGGCACGGAGGAGGAGTAGTCGCTCAAACTCCCGCCTCCGTTACTCGTCTGCAACGAGTCAAAACCAAGGTTTGGTTCAGGACACACTCCAGAAACCCAACGCACACACCCTCTCTGGGCAGGGTCCTCACGAACAAGTCAGCGGGTCTCCCCGGAGTCGCCCGCGCCAGGCCGGGGGCGCCTCGCCGCGCAGCCCGTGTGGGCATCGGGCACAGTCGGTTTCCCTCCGGAACACACCCGCCCTGTCGTGGAGTCCTTCGCCTGAGAAGTGACGAGAAAAACAGGCCTCTACCACTGAACTTTCAAAAATCTGTAAGGGCAATGTCATCACTTTCTCTTCCTGCTGAAAAGGAAGGCGCTGGGGGAACTCCGTGGGGTCTGCGGTCCCTTCACTGCTCTAGACTCCGGGCGGGAAGCACCGTGTTGCCCACCACTCACAGTTCGAAGACGACATCATGAAAGTGTGACACCTTTTGGGAGACACTTCAAGATCCATAGAGAAACTAAAGCTGCCTGCAGTGGAGGAGCGAACATTCTCAACAGAACCTCCCTTTATAGGCCTGACTGCAGAAGCGGTCACCTCCTGTCTCCCCACGAAACTAGAGGCCTTCTCGCTGCGTCCTCCAACAGGCGCCCATGTGACCAACCCTGTCAGGGAAACGCCCACCAAAACCGTGAGCATGCCGAGGTCGGTTTGGCTCAGTGGTAGAGCATCGGTCTGCAGACTGAAAGGTTCCGGGTTCGATTCCGGCCAAGGGCATGTACATTGGTTGCAGGCATATCCCTGGTAGGGGGTGTGCAAGAGGCAGCTGGTCGATGTTTCTCTCTCATCGATGTTTCTGGCTCTCTATCTCTCTCCCTTCCTCTCTGTAAAATATCAATAAAATATATTAAAAAATAAATAAATAAAAAAAACCGTGAGCACACGCGTTCTCTTAAGGGGTTTTGGTTAGGTTCTTCCTCATGACAATTATTTCATTTACTTCTGGGTGAATAACTGAGGAATGCTGCTAGGGAAAGATCGTTTCTACAGGGCCTTGGGGCCAGGGTCATTGTCACGGAGGGCTGCTCCCCCATCTAGGCGCACAGGGAGACCGCTGCCGACATCGTCCACAACTGTCCCGCCTGCAGGCAGGCGAGGTGGAAGGAGGGCCAACACAGGGTCATTAAGAAAATGTTTCAATGGATTGATTTGGGAGAGAGAAGGGGGAGAGAGAGAGAGAAACATTGATTGGTTGTCCCATTTATTTATTCATTGGTTAATTCTTATATGTATCCTGACCAGGGATTGAACTGCAGCCTTGGCGTCCTGGGACAATGCTCTAACCAACTGACCCACCCGACCAGGGCCAGCACAGGGTAATTTAAATCAACAGCCAAGACAGCAAGGACAGTGAGCACAGCTCCCCCTCTCTGGGCCAGCTCGCCTCAGCACACCGGCCGCGGCGGGAAATGCTCAAGAACACTTCCCATAACAACCACGTGGCCACAGCAGTTTCCCAGGGAAATGCTAAGCCAATTACCAACTTGCCGTTACTCAGAAAGTTGAAAAGGAAAAGAAAATCCACCTTGCGGCTGGCGGACGACCTCTGGACAGGCGCGGTCTCCCTGGCTCAGGCGAGCCCTGGGGTCCGAGCTCTCTGGGCCCCACGTACCTGGCTGATGTGCACGGCGGACACCTGCGCGGAGCAGACGGAGGAGTGGCTCGGGGAGTTGGGGAGCGACTTGCAGGGCCCTATGGACAGTTGCTGCTTCTTCCTCGTGGCGACAATCTTCTGGGCAACTAGTGGGCAGAGACGAGAGAAGTCCATGTGAGGCGGTTTCCAAAGGCAGAGCAGGCGGCGGGGGCCGGAGCAGCTCCGGATTGTTAAGGGGTGCCCGCCATGGACGCGACATGTCCCGGAGCCGCCTCCGGCCCTCGCACCCCAGATGAGCCTGGTCCTGAGCCCGGTCCCACAACGGAAGGGGCCTGTGGCCGTGGCCAGGAATCTTCCTGGAAGAGCTGCCCCCGGACCACGCCTTCCCCGTGTCTTCCCATCCTGCTGCTTAAAAAGCACACGCTGGCTGTGGTCCTGGGCGGCCCCCTGGGGACAAAAGCCACGCGTGTGGCGTGTGGCGTGTGAGACGGGAGGAGCCCTGCACGGACCACCTCAGACACCCTGAGTGGAACACAGGAAAAGACACCCCCATCTGGTCTAAATTATTCCAATAACTGGGCTCCGCCCCCGCCCTCAGTTACTTGCGGCAAAAATAATCCTAAATAAGACAGGACAATGTAACCAAATCTTGAAAAATCAGAAATCGGTTTTTTTTAGGTTTTTTTTCCATTGCATAGCCCCAAGAATCACTCATCACTGCAAGCTGCCTCGTGGAATTATATTCAAGGACATGTAATTATATCCGAGACCTCTTTTTATTTAAATATATGGCTACACACATCGGAAGTTTATCTTAATCAATACGAATCTAAATCCAACCAGCCATAACTTGTCCCGGCAAATAGGCTCGCTGATAAAGCATATTGGGTTTAATTGGAAAGGAAGTCAACGATTAGGAAGCTCTTCCTACACCCATAGGTGTCACTGCAGGAGAGTAAAAGCGGCTTTTATTGGAATGGATGTGTGTCTTTGGGGACGCGCTGTAATTAAGTTCAATGATATTCAATCCCTGTGTTTGCCCAGAGAGCTGCTCTATTTTTTTTAATTTTTTCTTTTTTTTTTTTTGGCGGACACCCACGCAAAAGAGCTCATCACTGCCCCCAGCAAGAGGTTACGGCACAGGAGGGAGCGCACAGCATCATCCGCAGGCCATTTCTTCTCCACGGGAACACAATTGTAATCAGGAGCCGGTGTGTCCGGGGCTTATGGCCTCCATGTAAATGAATGATGGCATAAATATGATGAAGTGAACGCGCGGTATGTAAAAAATGGCTCCCAGAGACGAGAGCCAGCCTCATTAGGTACAGCCCACCTCCAATAGGCCTCTCATCATCCTGAAAGGATGATATCAATTAATTTATCTTCCCGTAGTGTATTGATCATAACCTTCATCAGCTAATCATGTTTAAATTACAGAGGAACAGTGCAGCACTCTGTCATTTCAAAAACCATCGGCGTATTGATCGGGGGTCTTTGAAGACGTGTATCAGAGGATTTTATAAATCATTATGTGGCCTCAAAAATAAAAATTTAAGACCAGATTCCAACAGCTGCAAAGCATGTGTCGGGCCCGTGAACCGAAATCCCGGAGACCAGGCGTAAATTAAGTTAAAATCCTGACTGTTTGGGGGATTTCCCATTTATGCTTTTTTTTGGAGGAGGGAGGAGAGCAAAGGGGGGTTTCTGATGATCCACCCGAATGCATTTTATTTTACTGCAGCCTCAGAGCCACTCTGCGGGGGGAGGGCCGGCGTGGCTTTGATCTGGAAGCTCATTAGAAAGCACCCAGGTCAGAATTCACAGGGCTGGGCGTCCGGGGAGCCGCAGACATCTCCTGCAGACGTTCTCCGCACAGGGAGATCGGAGACGCTTTCTAAGGTAAGTCAAGCGAATGTCCCATCCTTCCTCCGTGGAGGCCAGCAAGAGCAAGTTCACCAGCCACGAGAACATTCTTACCCGAGAGACCCTGTCGAACACGGACGGGGCCGTACGGAGCATGAGCCGGAGGGTGAGTGTTAACAACCTGTTCGTTTATTTATTTCTCTACCACATTTATTACAAAACACTGGTAGCGTTTTTTGGCAATACCTTTGGTAAATTCACGCTCATAACTTGTAGCATTTTTTTAGCTTTATTCACATTTGTCCCATTTTCCCATATTGTTATGTCCATACCCAAATGGAAGAAATGAAATTATTTACAAGTATGTTGTCCTAAAATAGACTGTTTCAAAACTACAGATTCGCCCACAAAAGTAGGGAAAACTCAATGGAGGGCAAGGCAAGTGTCGGACGTGAGAAGGAAGAAGACGAGTACGGGGCCCTGGCCGATGTGGCTCGGTTGTGTGGCCTCGTCCGGTGCACCCGCAGGCTGCCAGTCCATTCCCTGCCGGGGCACATGCCCGGTGGGGGGCATGCAGGGGGCAGCAGATAAATGTGTCTCTCACATGTCAATGTTTCTCTCCCTCTCCTTCCTCTTTCTCTAAAAACCAATAAAAACATTAACAGAAAAGAGGACTAGAAAGAGGAAAAGGAAAGGATGAAGCAGCTGTTGTGTGAGGCTTGGCACCCTCTCCACAGTGACGACGAAAACCCATGGGATCCCCACAAGCTGCCTGCCGGCTCTACAACCTGAAGAGGGTTGATCTTGCAAAAATCGGGGTGAATTACGATACATGAGAGATGAGATGGTTTGTGTGAGTCGGTGAGCCCCTCTCCCAAAACTGAAGCCAAGGAAAGGGAACTCCTTTCACCTGGGGCCGGGGGTGGGGTGGGGACATTGTTCTATTGTAACTAGAATCATTAACTACTCATATTCAGAAAATTTAAACGTTAATAGACTTAAAACATGATTTACTCCAGATTATACTAACTGGGCCATTTTTATAACCTCTGAATTTTGTCTACATTGGGTCATTCAACAAATGAGGATGTTACTAAAGAAACACTAGAGGCCTGGTCCATGAATTCATGCACAGGTGGGGTCGGGCCGGCCCACCCCGGATGGGGGCTGATCAGGGCCGGGCCAGCCAGGGGGAGGGGCTACGGGAGATTGGCCACAGGCCCTGCCCCCTGTCTGGGCCTATCAGGGCCAGGCTGGCCCAGGTGGGGAGGGTGCCAGCAGAGGTCAGCCAGCCTCACCCATGATTGGGGGGGCCTATTGGGGACAGGGATGGCTCTGCCCCCAATCAGGGTGGGGTGGGGGGTTAATCAGGGGTCGGGCTGGTGGGGAGAGGGGCCACAGGAGGTTGGGGGGCCAATTCGGACCCCCCAATGGGCTGGTTGGCCGCCGCAGTATGCATCATAGCGACCAGTCATTCCGGTCTTTTCATCAGTCCAGTCGCTTGGCTTTTATATACAGAGATGTGTGGATGAGTGAATCAAACAGAACACAAGCACAGGCGTTTCTTAGAAGAGGAAACCCTTACCACTGAGAAGTGATGTTTCCTTGATTCTGGCGACCCATGTCCCTACACAGTCGCCAGGGGAGCGAGTTGGCCACGGTGTCCGCAGCATCCACAGCAAATGTTCTCGGTTTTGCTGACGCCAGCCAACTTCTCGCACCCCCTGGCATTCCCACACTGATGCTCCCTGCCATGTCAGGTCGCTTCCTCCCACCATTCTGAATCTGACTGAGGTCATCCATAACAGATACCCTCAATCAACCCCTCCTACTGTATCAATATTCTCTGTAAAAGCTTCAAAACCAAGCCGGGAGATCGCCAGTGCCCGGGGGGAGAGTGTGGGTGGGGGCCGCTGGGGGCTGGCAAGGGCCCCTGCTTGCCCTGGGTCATGAAGTTGAGACCATGGTTACAGCCAACCCCTTACGCACACTCTCACGTCCGCATTCCCCTCCTTCAATTTAAATGTAAGCAACAAGAAAAGTGAGTTAGACATTTACTATCTCGACGAATTTTAAATTTTCCATCAGATGGATGACAAATGGCACCCTTTAATTAGCGGTAAAACTGAGACTCGGCTCCCAAATCAGAGCTCATTAAACCCTGGCGCGGTGCCCAGCGCCTCGTCCGCGTTGCCTTCCCCGTGGTTCCCACGAAGAGGGGAAGAACGGGCCCGGCGACACCGGAGGCAGGCCCGCCGTGCGATCGCCCACACACAGTGCCCCAGCCTCTCCCCTCCTTCACGTCTGACGCGGAGCCAGGCCACAGACGCAAACCACGAGGCAGAGGGACCACAGCGGAGCAGGGGCTCGGCCAGGCGGCCTGCGTCTCCCACTGCGGGGCACTGCCCTGGGGCCGGGAGACACCCGAGTTCCCCGCCAGCATCCCCACGAGATCCTAGCACGTCCAGGACAGGGACCATGTGTCCCTTGGCTCTGACCTTGGCTCCGACCTCTCCCTCTCTCCACGACCTTTCCATTTTACCTGGGGAACGGGTAAAAGAGGCCCAGGAGGGGCTCAGCCAATGCCGGTTAAACTCCGTTTTCACAATCTGCCTTCCTGAAAGCAGCTGGACTGTCCGAGACGTCCCTCCCACTCCCCTGGCCTCCTCAGCCCGGTCACGGGTGATGGCTGGGAGGGGGCATCTTACCTGAGCTCTGGGCAGCAGTGGGTATCGCTGCAGGTGCCCTCCTGTCGTGCCTCCCTTCCTCCCTCCCTCCTTCCTTCCGTGATCCCAACATTCCTGTTTCCTCCTCCTGCCCTGGCTCTGCCACGTGGGGACTGGGTCCCCTCTCTCACCCTGTTCGGCCTCCATGCCCTCCCTGCGGCCTCTTCACCTCGAGGCCCATGGCAGCACGTCCACATAACAGCCTGCGCTTCCTGCATTCTAGAACCATGTCTCCGGGCACTGGGCACCACGGCAACTCCTGGGCAGAAGGGAGGGAGACCAGATGTATGGCACCCACAGGGCCCAGCCCGGGCCTCCCCTTGGCCACCAGACCGGCTTCTCCAGATCCCCAGCCACTGGCCGGCCTGGCCCCTCACACGCTCAGTAGGAGACACGACGGATGGTAGATTCTACCACCAGAATCTCTCTCAAGTTCATGGTCACTGCCACTGCCTCCACCCAAGACCTCCTCTTTCCGTGCTGGTGACCAAAAGCAGTCCCCTCCACAGCTGCCCGGAGGAATACGCTGCAGGTGACCTCTTATTAGGCCAATCGTCTCTTGTCTCATTTCTTCACCGGTTCAGAACCCCACGGTGGCCAAGGAGGCTTTCAAAACCCCACGCCCCCCACTTTCCCAGCCCACAGCCTACATACAACCAGACGGAAGTCCCACAGCTGCCACAGCCACTGGCCCTTCCACCTCCCCGTGGCCAAGTCCTCGCAGAGCCCCCACCTCAGCACCACCGCCCTGGGAGCCTTCCTCTCCTCCATCCAGCTGCTCCAGGAGGCCCCAAACCCCAAACTCCCACCGGTGCGAATGTGGCCAGCTCTGCACCTCACCTGTACCTGTGTGTACAGGGGACGTGTATAAAGGCACACACGTATGCAGTGTATACATCTGTGTGCACACACATCACACACACAGGGAGAGGGGTATGTTGATGGAGGGACGCAGCTCTAGGCCTCGGCCTGAATCCTCAGGCTCTGGTGTGCAGAGACTGCTCAGCAAACGACTCGCCCTGTGACCCCTCACGCGAGGTGCTGCCTCCTGCTCTGGGCCAGGGCAGGGTCCTTGTGCATGGCACCAGCTGGCACCCACACCACCCAAAATTAAGCACAAATCAAGCTTTTTAATTTCATTAACGATCATGACATTTTTGGCATAGTCCAATAAATGTTGGTGAATTTAATCAGCAAAACATCCTCTGTGGATTAAATGACTGACTTGAATTAATCAACGCACAAGGACTTCCGCGGGGCCACCTGTGAGCGGGAAAGGTAGGGGAGGAGGCAGGAAAAGAGGGGTACCACCTGGCCTCTCATCTCAGCAGCTTCCGCTCCAGGAGCAAAATCCTCACCCCTCCATCGGGAGCTCCCCTTCTCCGGGGACGGGCCAAGGCGGGGTCCCTTTGTCCGCATCCCCTTTCTTCACTCATCCTTTACTCAGCTCCCCGTGTAAGTCCCCAGGGCCCCAAACAGGCCAGTCCTGCACCCCACCTCCCGGGTCCACTGGAGATTTAAGTGATCAAGTAGCTTTGTGATCATCTCCTTCTAGACATTCTACACGATTCTGTCCTTTCCAGCATCAACTTCTGTTCCATGAGCCGCGCAGCGTCTTTGGGACTCTGCAGGGCTCTCAAGGTAACCTGGGCTGTGCTGGAGGCAGATGCCTGGTGTGGGTGGTGGGGAGGGGGGCCTAGCTGAGGGTGGCTCTGGGGAGAAGCACGCAGGCTTGAAGAGCCACAATTAGATGCCAAGTGGATACGACGTAAACGAAGCCCATGGGAGGGAAAGGATGCTTCTTCAGCTACTGAGAACAGCTGTAGGCAGCACCGAGGCCAGTCCGGGTGGGGGTGGGGAGATCCACAGTTTTGAGTAAGCAATGCTAGACAGGAATGATAAATCTAATAAAAATATTTTAAATATTTATAATAGATACACTCGTGAAAACCAACTGGCTTGAGCCTCCAACTTTACACCGTTTTCGGACACCGGGTGCGCCCGGCACCCAGAGCCAGCGGGCCCTGCGCCACCCACGGGCCCTCCCTCAGTACCGGGGCGGGGGCAGGCTGAGAGGAGAACTCCCATAAATAATGAAACCTCCAGGGACTGTAAATCTTCCAGCAACAAATAAAAGATCCCCTGACGTCTCAACTCAGTTTTAAATTACAGTTGAGTGATCATTAAACTATCTTATTAATTAAGAAGAAATTAATTACCAAATTATCTATGTAGTTCTGAATTTGTGGCTTAGGAGTGAAAAGAAATGTGAAGTGGGTTTTTTCTCAAAGTTAATGAATGTTAAAGGGTGTGTTCTGTATGGTGGTGACCCATCTCCTAGGATTATTTCCGTATCCTCCATGTTTCCAGTAGAGAGGCTGTGCCCAAACACTAACACAAGGAAAACTGTGTGTGTGTGTGTGTGTGTGTGTGAACCCAAGAGACCTCGTGAAGGTCTCTTGGGTTGTTTGATGCTTTATGACAGTGTTTCCCAAACTTCTCCCATGATGAGAATCACCTGGTGGACTTGTTAAAATACAGATTCCTGAGCTAAACACTTCCTAGTTGGGACTCAGGAATCTGTATTTTAACAGCTCCACCAGGTGATTCTCATCATGGGAGAAGTTTGCGAAACACTGCTTTATGACAATTAGTGAACCACTGAGACCCACACTCGGGGACCCTGGCACCGACACACCTGCATATCCTCCCAGACGGCGGGGCCCGTCTGAGAATAGGCAGTTCACGTGCCAAGGCAATGGGCCAATGCGACTGGCCGCCGACTCTTCCGCAAACGCCAGGCCCGTGCTTTACCTGCACTCGCAGGGCCAACGTGTACCCGGCCCTCATCAAGCCCTGGCCACCTGGATAAAGGGAGGCACACGGAACCCCCAATGGGGATGGAGAACGTGTGAGAGGGTGAGGGATAAGACTCACAGGGGAACTGGAAACACAGTTTTAGAACCTCATAGGCAAAGAAGAGTGACAAGTTTGGGCTCAATACTTAAGGCACCAGGAGGCCATTAAAACCGTCCCAGGACAAGTGACAAGATGCTTTGGAAGGAGGACACGTGGTTGGTTTGGAAGATGCAGGCCACCCCTATCTGCACTCTGGAGAAAAGAGTGGTATGTGTGAGTGTGTGTGTGTGTGTGAGTGTGTGTGCGCGTGTGTGTCTGTTCTGTGACAGAGGTCTCAGGGTCTGGGCTCAGGAGCCTGGCTCCAGGGCTTAGAGGCACCGTGATGTTCTGGTCTGAGACTCTCACACCTGAAACTGCTCTGACTCTACCCTCCCGCCTGTTTTATCGATGATGCAAAGCAACCAAAAGAAGTTCTCAGGTGAGAGAAGTCGTTTGGCGGTGGACCCACTTACAACCCGTCAAAGCCGATCTGGACATGTAACCCATACCGAGGTATGGTTCCTGAAACATGAGAAAGTGCCCGGACCCTGTCCTTCCACAGAAGTCAGACCTTCCCTCCGCACAGTGGCCGGCAGAGAGAAACAGACCCTCGTCCGCAAGGCGGCCCGTGTTCCCGCCACGCCCTTCAGAATTGCCCAGGTCCTCTCGCGGCCCACGTGCCCCATCGAAACCCCGCTTCGCACGGACCCCACATCTGTGGTTCTCAGAACGGGTCTGACCTGATCACGGGTCTGCTTCCACAAAACAAGCAATTGGCCGTCAGAACAGTTCCTTTTAATATATATATATATATATATATATATATATATATATATATATTATTGATTTTCCACAGAGAGGAAGGGAGAGGGATAGAAAGCTAGAAACATCGATGAGAGAGAAACATCGACCAGCTGCCTCTTGCACACCCCCTGACTGGAATCGAACCTGGGACCTTTCAGTCCACAGACCGACGCTCTATCCACTGAGCCAAACAGGTTTCGGCAGAACAGTTCCTCCTTACAGCTGCTCCTAACCTGGAGGGACAGGTGGCCAGGTCACAAAGGTCAACGGAAAGGCTCTTCTGTGCACCCTGGGTCCTTGTCAGCGGGAGCCTGAGAGGCTCCGGCCAAGGATCAGCGGCCCGATGGCCCCCAGGCCCTGGGCAGGTCTTTAGGAGAAAGGGTTTGTGGGGAAACCCTGGAGGACTCATGGAGGACTCGCTTTCTAAGCACACACACACACACACACACACACACACACACACACACTGTTGACAGCGTTGCTACAGCAGTAAAAGGAAAAGCTCCCGTGACCTAAGACGGGACGTGGTAAAAAACCCAGATCGCTTTAATTTCTTCCAGCCAAGCGTTCAACTCCCACAAGGCAACGAAGTCCGAATTCTTCATCTGAGATTCAGTTCTTGTCGGTATTCCTTTTATCTCTTGTATTAAAACAAATTTATCTTCATTTATGTCACAATTACCTATTACGGTTGTTAATTTGCTGGAAATGAAGCTATTGTTTAATTGCTCCCATTAACCGGGATCGGAAGGCCGGCTGTAATAAACAGTTACCTTCAGGACCGGCAAAGTCACGGCGGCCGGCCGGCGGGAATCTCGGAATCTGAGAAAGAGGGGAGACGCCCCCCGTGTCCCGCAGCTGCAGTCCCCGCCTCCTTCCGGAGAAAGGGAAAGAACGTAAAACTAAAAATAAAAAGAAAAGAAAAAGCTGGTCTTTCAGATTTTTAAAAAAATATATGTCTTTATTAATTTTTTTTTTAGAGAGAGAGAGGAAGGGAGAGACAGAAACATCGATGATGAGAGAGAAGCATCGATCAGCTGCCTCCGGCAGGCCCCACGCCGGAATGGGGATGTGCCCTGGCGGGGAACTGAACCGTGACCTCCTGGTTCATGGGACAATGCTGAACCACCGAGCCATGGGCTTCATCCCCAATGGGGGGGGGGGGGGATGCAGGGGCTGCAAATCAATGTTTCTCTCTCATCCATGTTTCTCTCTCTCTCTCCCTTCCTCTCTGAAATCAATTTAAAAAAAATACAGTTTATAAAGCAGAGCTTTCTGGACGAGGGTGAGATGAGGCTCTCACCCAGGCCCAAGTCAGCACGGAGACAGACGCCGACCAGGAAGCGTCTGGCAGGCCGAGACCGGGCCCAGGGCAGACCTGTGCCCAGGCCCAGGGGGGATTAACTTCCTCCCTCACTCACGCTCACGCCGGATGCAAATCAGCACTTTCCGGACGAGGCGGCGCGGCCCCCAATAAATTGGCAATACAATTAGATGGCAGGCGAGGGCCTGAAAGATAAATGGCTGACACGCAGAGGGGAAAAATGAACCTGTCACTTCTCCTCGACTCATCAAGCTGTCTCTCGGAGCGGGCTGATGGCTGCCGAGCGAAGGCGTCTGACACCCCGAAGGCGAAGAAGGCTCACCCTGGAGCCCTTTAGACCTCACGGGGGGCCCCCCAGGCTTCCTGCACCGGGGAGGCTCAGGACTCCCCTGTCAGACCCACCGTGTCTCGAAAGGGCCAGACGGGTCACACACATGCTCGCAGGCTTATGAGTGACGGACGGCGAGGCCGCGGAGAGACACCCGTGGTGGCGCAGGCGGGGCTGCGGAGGAGAAGGGGCTGCGGAGAGGGATTTACACCGTGAAAAAGGAAGAGATGCCGCAGAAAATGAGGAGCGCGCAAAACTGATGGTGTGAAACTATCCAAGCGAGAGAAATGGCTCTCGAATGTAAGGGAGGATGAGGAGATGCTGACAAGCTCAGGAGACGGAAAGGGTCCAAAATAAGAGACCGCACGGGACGTAGCAAGGCCGAGAAAGGACGTGGAGAAACAGGAACCTTGAGACAAATACAGTCAAGTACAATAATTGGTTTTCTTTTCTAAAAATTTGATATCGTTTGGTTAATGCCCGTTTAGCCAAATCTACCCGTCCAATTTCCCTCCTGTCTTAAAGATACACATGCTCCCCAGAGAAGGGCGTTCAGACATGGCTCGAACCCCAACCCCACCCCCCACCCCCTTGTCACAGGAATGGTCCCTTCAGACGGCTTGTACTTGGCAAGAAAAACGGACACATCTATTACCACAAAGCTGCTTTCCTGCTTTCAGAAACAATGGTCCTTACAGCCATCGCCGTGAGCAAGACATTTCTTCCCGAAGCGGGGGAGACGGCGAACAGGACCCCGCTCCGCCCGGCCTGTGAGGGGGGAGCCCGCGGAGGCGGCCCCCGCGGAGGCCTCGGAGGGGTGACAGTGACACGCAGGCTGGGTGAGGCCCGGCATTGTGATGCAATTAGGAAGAAGGATGAGATGACAGAACAGATTTCCACTCGCTCTTCACGGCCTTTGTGCACGGAGTCGCAGGAGCGCGCGCCCCACACCCACCAATTACTATCTTCCCTGCACCGTCCCCCCGAACCCGCCCCCCCAGACAGAACACGCCTGCGGGCGCGTCTCGCCTCCTGTGATCTCACAGCAGTGATCTTGTGTCACGTGGATGTGAGAGCCCAAATAAAGAAAGGGCGCAGCGACAATTCCTTCCCCACGGATCACGGATACAGAAGAGTTAAGCATACAGAGCAGAGAAACTTTCGGTAAGTTTCTCTTCCCCTTTAAAAAGAAATTAAGTTTATCAATTGCCAAGGTAATTACTCACAGTACCTCAGGTAATTAAAAGGGATCTAAATCTAATTTTATTTACATTTAGAATACCCGAGGTCATTGCCGATCAAGATTTCACGTTTGTGACTAATAATGTTTAAGTGTTAATTAGACTTCAGCAGAGAATACTGATTGATTTCTGAATTTGTAATCTGCTGTGATTTAGTAACAGTGACGAAGTCATACTATCCCTATCGGTTACCTCCAATTTCTATGAATTATTGAAAAATTCTTAAAAGAATCAAGGATGCACGTCAATTTTGGAAAGCCTCATTTAAAAAAAAAAGTAGAGTTCATAATACTACTACACATCTCTACCAGTGAGCGAGGAAGTTCTTCACATTAAAGTCAGTTTATAGGAGACAGTCTTTTTAAATAATACCCACCATAGGATATTTTTTCCATTGATTTCTTAAAGAGAGTTGGGGGGGAGGGGATAGAGATACATTCACGTGGGAGAGACACATCAATTGGTTGCACCCTGCATATGTCCCGGAGCTGGGGATCAAACCTGTGTCCCTTCAGTGTGCGGGCCAACACTCTAACCACTGAGCAAACCAGCCAGGGCTATATGAACCCATCTTAATGTAAAATACCTACAGGAATACTTTAAATGGATTAGCAACTGTTTTGATTCCCCATAAATCATTAACATGCAAAATTTTATTTATTTTGCTGTTATATCACCTGAGGATATTTTCCCATTGATTTTTAGGAAGAGTGGAAGAGAGAGGAAAAAAACAGAGAGAAACACGGACGTGAGAGAAATACACTGATTGGTTGCCTCCTGCATGAGCCTGACCAGGGCCCGGACTGGGGAGGAGCCCGCAACCAAGGTACTTGCCCTTAACTGGAATCGAACCGGGGATCCTTGGGTCTGCAAGCTCTATCCAGCTTGGGCAACACACAAATTTTATTTTTATTTTTTTAAAATATATTTTATTGATTTTCCACAAAAAGGAAGGGAGAGGGATAGAGAGCTAGAAACGTCGATGAGAGAGAAACATTGACCAGCTGCCTCCTGCACACCCCCTGCCGGGGATGCCCGCAACCAATGTACATGCCCTTGACCGGAATCGAACCTGGGACCTTTCAGTCTGCAGGCCGATGCTCTACCACTGAGCCAAACTGGTTAGGGCATCACGCAAATTTTAAACGTGCACCAAAGTTGAAAGGATCCGAGTGAGCGCGCATTTCCACCCCGCCTGGACTTCACCATGTAGCAGGCTGCTAACTAGCTGTACGAGACGTACAACCGTCTGCCCATCACCTTATCTTGTGTGGCATTTTAAACCTTGCAGACACCAGTTCATACTCCCCCTTACACAGTTCAGCCTGGCACAAATAACTTGCCTTCATTAACTGTCCAAGGTTCCTATTTTTGAGGATAAATGTCCAAATCACAGATATCTAAAAATGTGAGTCCTACCTTTCCATGCGTCTCAACAAATGACACCTGTGCTGCTCCAGCCTTCGGAAGCACTTACCTGAACTCCACACAGGGAGGGCATCACAGGGCACTTATTACAGATCCCACAAAACACGTGAGGCCCCTTTGCCCTTTAATCATTTGCCAACAGTTACAATAAGGTTGTATTAAAAATTTAAACGGTCCTACTTAAGCAATTTACCTTCAAATGTCCATTTCCAGGGGAATGAATCCGGGGACAGGAATGTCGCCCCCTTGGCCAGATTTATGGCGCCCGGGAATCTTCCTCCCGATACCGTGCTGATGAGTGAAGTCTAATGACGTTAGTTTTATTACTTTTTAAGCGCTTAATGGGAAAATGTAGACGTTTTCACGAGACTGGGCTTCAACGCGAGTGGCACATTAAAGGATGACAGGCAGGGAAAGGTCTCGGCGATGGCTGTAGAGGCACCCAGATTAAACACAACCGGCGCACGCCGTGAGACGTGACGGATATCACGGGCCTGCCTCGGCCATCATTATCTCCCCCCTGACGTCTTAAAAATAGTCCGGAGAATATCTAACGGAGTGGCCATGGAGAATCTTATTATTGTACCTGTAAAAATTTTAAAGCTATTTTAAAAATAACGCCACGGTATTTAATTTCCCGCATACGCGTAGAGCGGCCCACCGTGGGGAGGTTACAGGGCAAATGCCACAGTTACCTCCGTGTAATTACCTGGGCCCTGGCAGGCAGCAACTGTTACTACCACCAGCCAGACTGACAGCAGGAAGGCGATCTTTCAGGTGCTCGGAAGTGAATCTGAAAGTTTTCAGGGCACTTGAAGTAATTTCCACCCCCCTCCTTCCTACCCCCAACTTAAGCCCACACAGCTGTGATCCCTTGGATTTCAATTAATGCCAAGGCAGTAATCCTATCAATCACCGAGGGCTATAAATTTCTTATCTTTCTCATTAGCTCCACCGCGGCACAGCTTAAATATAAACACACCTCGCACGGGACTGTAAATTATGCAGCCAGAGCGCGCTACCCACCGTCAGGAGGCACAAGAATAATCTGAGCAAATCCGCGGTGCGATGGCCCAACTAAAGCTGATTTACACGTCTCAAAAAAAGATAAACACCGCCGCCAGCCGCCCTGACGGCACGGCTCCTTGAGTTTGCTTATTTGCCTTAAAACCCGTAATGTCGCATCTTTATTAGTATTGCTAAGTTTTATGTGCAAAATCCAATTTTCTGTGAGGATATATATATATATATATATATTTTTTTTTTTTTTCCTGCATCTGCCAATGATATCTTTTGCGGTTACCTTTAGCTATTCATTTTTCTTAGACCTAAATTCCTCAACTTATATTTTAAAGCTGTAAAAAAAAAAAAATAAAAATAAAGCCCCACAAAACTCTCATCTTGAAATAAAATCGGGGACAGGCAGTCAACTGCCTGCAGACCTGGGGGTGGGCAGGCAGTGGCGGCTGCCTTCTCAGAAACCCCGCCAGGCCAACACGACGACGACAACCATTTTCTGAGCCTCACGTGAACCGCTTTCCCGTGTCTTCTCCGAGGACTCGGCACCGTCCACGCCTTTGGGGGCAGTTTTCTATGAGGTATAAACTCACAAAGCAACGCAAGGGGTCAGACCCTTGGGCGGCGCTGTTTCGAGGGCTGACCGACCGTGCTTCTGCCACGAGCTCCCAGTTTCCCCCCACATCCACTGCATGCCTAATTTAATTAACTGTATCTTTCGAATGAAAATGGACTTAGCACATTAACCTACTGTACCCTGGCAGCCTGCAAAGGAAGCCAGGGGCAGGGTGTCTCCAGCCGTGGCCACACTGCCACCCAGTGGCCCGACGGTGACTTGCCTGACGTTTCTGAGAACTGCGGGCCGGATTTGACACAGGCCAGGGCAGCGGGAATGGCTCTGTAAGGAGCTTCAGGAGAATATGCCAGGGTGAGAACGGTTTACTTCATACGGCACGAAATGCAGGCAATATTAATCACAAGCTGTTTTCAGGTCCGAATCCCCTCCCAAGAGGTGAGGCAAACAGCCAAGCCGAAAACAAGTCTAAAAAAATATATACAGGTGATTCTGATGGTGTGTGAATTGGATCCCATGAGGCTTTTATTGGTGTGCCAATGGCTCGCTTCCGCTTGCCTCGGCTGGCCACCCCACCCATCACCGCCCATAGCTCCCGCCCCTCCCCTTGGGTCTGTGATGACGCCTTTAAGATGTAGAGAAGCAACTCCGCTCCTCAGTGTTCCTGCAAGGATTCCACATCCTGCAGTGCGAACACCTCACGTTCCCGTGGCCTTCTGCTGACACCATGTGGACTTCTGGGACACGTTCCCTGACGGGCCACACCCCAACGGCGGTCTCTACAACAGGGGTTTCCACCTCAGCCCTGTGACTTATGACCTGTGAGATGGTTGGCAGGTGGCCTGGCTGTTCTGTGCCTCAGTTTCCTTATCTGCATGTGCCTCGTGGAGGTGGGGAGGGGGAGGCAGCGGGGTGTGAGGAATGCAGGCGTACCTCGAAGATACTGCAGGCTCAGTCCCAGGCCACCACAATGAAGTGAGTCACCCCTTTTTGCTGGTGGAGGGTTTTGCCCTCACTTTGTTAAAAAAAAAAAATCTGTGAAGTGCAGTAAAGTCCGTCATTGATGGAAGGAAGCACATGGAGGAGCCCACAGTGCCGGTGACGACGAAGGCGACAATGCTGGGACACCGATCGGAATCCGGACGTGGTCCCTGATCTCGGGGGTCTAGAGGTCATTAGACAGGTCATCCTCGCTAAGCTGCTGAACCCCACTTCCTGTCACTGCGGCCGCTCTACTGCCACCAGCGTCCCAGCTGAGGGGGCTGGCACCTCACCCGGGTTTCGAGGCAGCACAGCGGTTGGCGGGCAGCTGACCAGGCACCGTGGCTGCAGACGGAAGGGTCCCAATCTAAGAACTGAACTGGAGAGGAGAGGAGGGAAGAACAATTTCCTGAGAAAGTGCCACGGGAGCAGGCCTTGAGATTAAAAAGAGAGTAAGGAGTGAGGACAGAGGGGCAGGAGGAAGGACAGCTGAGAACTGAGGGGGGCGGGGTGGGGACAGGGGAGCAGGCACAGCAGCCGGGACACAGCCTCAGAGCAGGAGGTGCAGACGTGAGTCTAAGAAAGGCCCTCTGGCTGCAGGGGGAAGGACGAGGAGAGGGGGCGGGCAGGCGTCCATCCCACAGACGCTCACACTGAGGCGGGCGGTGCTGCGTTGTGCGAGATGGGAAGCGGAGGTGGACCCGGAGTTGCCCAGGAACCTCGGTGTCTTGGTAATTAACTCAGCAACATCCGGGGTGATGCTTCGGTGTCTGCGGGGTCCGGGAGCCCCGGGCAGTAGCCGCTCGGTGACAGCGGTCCTGGCAGAACCCGGCGGCACGGGTGCCAGGAGGATCGGCAGCGTCCCGGTGTGCCTGTCACTTCCAGGGGCTCGGCTTGGCCTGTCCTCAGCAAGCTTCCAGGAAGCATCTGGGCCTTGGGGGTTCCGCTTCCTTCAACTGCCTCCTGAACAGAACCGTCAAAGGGTTCCGCCTGAGTTTCGGGTTCCTTTTGGAAACCTTGGATGATTCTGCTTTACTTTCATTGCCCTTGTGTGTTTTTAAAATATATTTTATTGATTTCTTACAGAGAGGAAGGGAGAGAGACAGAGAGTTAGAAACATCGATGAGAATCATCGACCAGCTGCCTCCTGCACGCCCCCTACTGGGGATGCACCCGCAACCAAGGTACATCATGCCCTTGACCGGAATGGAACCTGGGACCCTTCAGTCCGCAGACCAACGCTCTGTCCACTGAGCCAAACCGGTTTCGGCATCATTGCCCTTGTTTTTAAGCAGGTAGAAAGGCTGAATAATAAAGTACAAAATACAAGGGAGCTAAAGTGAGAAAGTGTTCTGACTCCAGTGGCATGCAAATATTTTTCTAACGGCCTACACACTTTCCCGTTTCAGCTGCACTGATTTAACCATGTTTTTTCCTGCCCCGAGGCCGCTGTGAGGCCGACGGGTGGGTGAAGGCCAGTTTCCACTGCAGCTGCTCCGGCCACACGGCCCTGCAGGGAAACAGCTGGATGGGCGCTCCCGGGCTGCAGACAGGAACCCAGCCCAGAGCAAGCAGGCACTCGGTACTTCCTGGCTGAGGGTGACACGGCCAACGCCGGTGTGACACCGGATCGTCTCCGCTGCACGGCGAAGCGCCTAATGCTGAGCGTAAAGCACGTGTGGAGCCCACGCCGGGGCTCTGCATCCCGTCCGAGATGCCTGCCGAGGGAGGAAGAGCCCGTGTCAAGGTCGAAAGGCGAGGGCAAGATGAGGACTAACCGTGGCCACTGGATTTGGACAAGGCCACTGGTGAGGTCGGTGAGACACGGGAGGACAAGGCGGGGGAAGGAGTGTGTGGGAAGCAGGTTTCAGGAGCCTCCGAGGTTGCACAGGACGAAAGTAACCAGCTGCGGGACTGAGTTCTGGACCTGCCGAGACAGCCAGCAGCCCGCGCCCCCTCCGCCTGCCCTGACCTTGCTGGGCGTGAGCCCCGCCGGGCGGGTCCTTCCTCCAGGAAGACAACGCGGAGCTCCCGGCTCTCCGCGTGCCTCTGGTCACCACGGAACCCACGGCCACCCAGTCCACTGACCCAGGGCCTGCTTCCTCCTTCCACAGCCGGACTTGTGCACACCCCTTACAGGCCCGAGGCCGCCCTGCCGGGGTCTGCGGGGGTCCGTGTGCTCCTGGTGGCTCCGCCGGTCCAGGCGTGCCCGCGTGCAGCTGTGGTCTGAGCCCCGCCTCCTCCTCAGGCACCGCGGGGGACTGAGTGTCTCCCCGGCCGGGGTCTCCCTTGCCCCTTTCCGTCTGTAGAGGGCGCTGTTCCAACAAGTTCCCACAAATTTGGTGACTTGAAACACCAGAAACTTAATTCTCTCAGTCCTTCCGGGGGAACAGTTCCACAATCTGCACCACGGGGCGACATCCGCTGCGGACAGGGCTGTGCTCTCTCCCGAGGAGGCTTGAGGGAAGGTACATGCCAGGCAGCTGGTGGCAGCTGGCATTCCTTGGCTTGTGGCCACATCACTCCAATCGTCCATCTCTTCTTGTACTGCTCCTTCTTCTGTGTGGTCAGATCTCTGCCCCTCTTACAAGGAACCATGTGGCTGCATCAGAGCCCATAAGGAAGAGCCTGAATTTGACATGTCTGCAAAGACCTTCCTTTCCCATGAAAGGTACTGGGCTTTGTTGCTGGGATGAGGATGTGCATGTCTCTGGAGGCCCCCTGATCCCTCAGACCATGGCTCAGCTCTCTCTAAGCTCTGCAGCTGTGACTTTGAGACTACCTTCCTAGCACTCACTGTGGTATCCTACCAAAGGCTTCCCCCCCACATCCGCCAGCTTCTCTATTTATTTATTTATGTATTCATTTATTTATGTATTTACTTATTTATTTTTAATATATTTTATTGATTTTTTTATTTTTTATTTTTTTACAGAGAGGAAGAGAGAGGGATAGAGAGTTAGAAACATCGATGAGAGAGAATCATCAATCAGCTGCCTCTTGCACACCCCCTACCGGGGGTATGTCCGCAACCAAGGTACATGCCCTTGACTGGAATCGAACCCAGGACCTTTCAGTCTGCAGACCAACGCTCTATCCACTGACAGTGAATCTTTATACAATCTGGCTTAGTTTTTGGTAATTTGCTAGCAACAATGGGGGTCTAAAAGAGCCTATCTGGTCCTTCCTAATGTTTTTCCAACGTAAGGACTTAATGATGTCAACGCCTTCATTTCCCACGAGAAAGACTACACGGAGCTCCCCGCTCTCCGAGTGTGCAGTTGGGATCTGAGCCCATCTCCTCCTGCATCTCCACCTCAGGCACAGCGGGGGGGCTGAGTTTCTCCCCGGGGTCTTCCTTGCCCCTTCTATGCACCAAGGAGACAGACCCCAGACCTCTGTTCTTGTGCTCCAGTCTATGTGGAAGCCAACGATGGACACAGTTCACTGGTGACAGGGATGGGGGTGGGGGTGTGTGTGGCCTGCCACACTGAGCACACACAGTGGGGAGACAGCCACCCCACCCGGGAACTCACCCCGCGCCACCTCCTCTTCCATGCGCTGGGTGCTCTGGGCAGGCCCGGGAACTGCAGAGCTGAGGGTGCCTGAGCCCTAAGATGCCGTGAGCAGGAGAGCGCGCGTGCCTCCCGCTGGGCCCCGGGAGACAGCTGCAGGATGAGCCCAGGGCAGGGGGTCCCCAGGGTGGACAAGCTCAGGCAGGCCGATGCCAGCTCAGAGGACTCATAAAAACACGGCCTCAGAGGAACGTAAAGAACAGCCACTGTGCTGGGCTTTGTAAAAGAGGATTATTAAAAATGATGTAGAGAGTCCCAGTTTTCCTTCAAAAAAGTTGAAATTGACAGGATGGGCATACAGTAAAATGCTGACCACCAGAAAGTGGGAAGAACAGATGATTTTAATTGGCTTCTTTCTCATTTATTGTGATTTTACAAACAGGTGTTATTTTAATTAGGATAAATGTTTGTTTATCCACATAAACAGATAACATAATATACACGAATGTGTATTTTAACAGGATTGGCTGTTAGCTGCAACTGTGAAGAGCCGAACGCCATGGAAAGAAGGTGGGAGCACCTTGGCAGCGAGGTCTGGCCCCCGCCCCCCAGGGCAGGACTCACTCAGGTCCAAGTCTGTGGACACTCTGTCCACCCTCGTCCAGTATCAACGCCACAGAACAAAAAGCGGTGGCATCGAGCCTCAGGCCACCCCTCTCGTCCTCCCCCACCCCCAACCAGGTGAGTGCAGGCACAAGGAGCTGTCCCTCAGCCTTTGCACTGGTTTTGTTCAACTTTTTCCCCTCATTTCTGCCATCGAATTATAGCAATTAAGTTAATTGTACATTACTAGAGGCCCAGTGCATGAAATTTGTACACGGGTAGGGTCCCTAGCAGCTGCCAGCTGCTGGCTGGAGCCTCCCTTCCTCCAGCCACCTGCTGCTGCCAACGCCACTGGCCGGGGGGAGGGGCCAGGGGCGGTTGGACAGACGGTCCCACCCCCGTCAAACTCAAGGTCGAACTCCCAGGCAAGGGGGAAATTTGCATATTAGGCTTTTATTATATAGGTTGTTGAAAGATGTCCTTTGTATACCATTTCTTCAAGGGCTTCCTGATTGCTCTCGGATTAAACAGCGGTGTGAACTGGGGCAGCTGACTGTTGGCATTTAACAACCTCTCAGGGAAGAGGGCGGGAGACAAGGTGGGGTGGCCGCCCCACGGCCACCCTCACAAGACCTGCTGGCCTCCTGCACTGGCAGGAACCATGAAGACGTGTGCAAAGAGCCCAGAGCGGAGAAATGCCCAGGAAAAGGTCCAGCCTCCGGAGCCGATGCAGACGGTGAAGGGCGGAGCCGGGCCGCTGCTCGGGCCAGCAGGACTCCCGGTGGGTCCACTTAGAAGAGGACAGACTCCGTACGGAACCTGGTCATTAGATTCCATTTTTTAAAAAGCCTATCTTTTGCCAAATTTCCTGGGATTCTTCTGTAAAGTTACATGCAAAGCAAACCGGAGGAAGGGACGGTAGTTAACCAGAATATGTCACTTCATCTCTTTTTATTGTGCTCTCTCTCTCCATTCCAGTGAATGAAACTTCTTCACCTCCGCATTCACGTCCGGCTGGTCCGGGAACTTCACACGCTTTGTGGGCCGCATCTTATTACAGGTCTAAATGATCTTCTCACCCAGCGAGTTTTATTATCTCTGTGTTCCCCACAGTGACAGCAAAAGGAAAAAATACGCCGGTGAGAGTCATCCTCAGGCGCGCTTCCAGCGCCCCCTAGTGGCAGCTCACTAACTTACAAACTCGGGTACCTGAAAGCAAACTGAACCTCAGGTCTACTTCCCACACAGTCTTTACATGAAAAGAACCGTCTGGGAAATGCATTTGTATAAAACAAGCCTTTTGGAAACAATTTTACATTGATTAGAGGGTTACATTTCACCCCCAAACCCAAAGTACTGAGGTGCCTTATATTTTATTAAAAATAATTGTGACTTAAAGGAGCACTTCAATTCGCTATCGGGTTTTATTTTATTTTATATATTTGTATTGATTTCAGAGAGGAAGGAGAGGGAGAGATAGACAGAAACATCAATGATGAGAGAGAATCACTGATTGGCTGCCTCCTAAACGCTCCACACTGGGGTGTGAGCCCACAACCCAGGCATGTATCCTGCCCGGGAATGGAATCATTACCTCCTGGTTCATAGGTCAAAGCTCAACCACTGAGCCACACTGGCCATGCAAGTGAAAAGTTTTTTAAATGAAAATATCAAGCCAGCATTACAAGAAATGTCAAAGGGACTGCTGTAATGAGAAAAAGAAACAGAGAGAAAAACCCAGGCGTACAGAATTAAAGTGGCAATAAATAAGTACCTATCAATAATAATCCTAAATGTAAATGGATTAAATGCTCCCATCAGAAGGCATAGGGTAGCTGAATGGATTCAAAATCATGACCCAACTCTATGCTGTCTACAAGAGACCCACCTCAGAACAAAAGACACACACCGGATGGGAGCGAAGGGATGGAAAATACTTTTTCTATGCAAATAAAAAAGAAAAAAAAAGTTGGAGTAGCAATACTCACATCCCACAGAACAGAGTTCAAAATGAAGGCCATCACAGGAGACAGCAAAGGTCACTGCCATACTAAGGGGTCGATCCGACAGGAGGCTGTGATCCTGGTAAATTATATGCACCCAATACAGGAGCACCTAAATGTCCAAAATGGAAACAGCCAGGGTGGCCAGGGAACAGGGGGCCACCAGACCCCCTGGAAGGCTGGGCAAGGACCGAATGCGGTGAGGCTGAGCCCCTCACCAGCCAGCGACCTCCCCTCTCCCCCCGAGCTGTACCCTGAAGACCAGCTTTAGGCTAAGAGCCATCCATAAAGCAGTCTTCCTAAAACAAATAAATAAATAGGGGGAAAACAGTCACTGTTAGTAGAAGGCTGGCCCAAAATTGTTATGTTCACTCAACGGAATGCAATGCAAAAATAAGCTATTACACTGTGGAAACACTATCTGAAAAAGCGGGATGTAAAACATTACAGTGCCCAACAATCCATTTCTTAAAACACATGGGCGCAGGCATACACACACACACACACACACACACACACACACACACACACGCCGGGCCTTAACAGTAACAGCCACTGGGCGGCTTTTATTTCCACATTCCATTTCCTGTAACTCTTTTCTTTGGCAAATGTCACAAAATCCAAATTACTCATCTAAGTTTTTACAGCCTGTTTTTCTCTTAGACAAACAGGTTTACAAAATACTCTTCACAGTTTACTTTTCCCTGGTTCGGGGCTGATAAGTAAGGTTGTTAGTGCCGTGTGTGTGTGTGTGTGTGTGTGTGTGTGTGTGTGTGTCAATATCGGGGTCCGTGAGGTAAAGCTACCTTCCTCGCACCAAAGCATCTCACCACTGGAAAGCCAGCCTCCCTGAGGGTTACCGTCCTGACCCCACACCGACTGAGCTCCGGGTGCTGGCCCTGTAGGTAGGGGAACTTCCTCAACGAGTGAAGGTCACAGTCTGCTATGTCCACATTCTGTAAGGGGGGGGGGGGGGGGGGGAGAGTTATAAAATAAAGAGAAGACTCTGAAACCAACAGCAAGAGCGAGAAGATAACAACTTCTATCCTAGTGAAATCCTATTTTCTCATTCTCTTGGTCGGAAACTCCGCGAAGGGTTAAGCAGGTCAGAGCGTACACAGCCGTTTCATCATTTTAAAGACATTAGTGGGAGCACAATGCCGTGGCATCATGAGCAGATTATGAACAAAATAAAAGCCATTTGTATGCATTAATGACACGTGGAGCTAATTCACGCTGGCTGGCGTCGTTAGGAGGAGTCCTGGGGCCAAACTCGGCGAGGAGGCCGCCGCGCGGGGAAAGTGCTGAAATAACCATCTTCTCTGTCATCAATAAAATTAATTCCCGGCCAAAGACAGGCGTCAACATGCAAATCGGAACCGAGGGCACGTACTGAGAGGGGGCCTGATGGCCCGGCGGCGGCAGTGTGGGCAGCGTGAGGGGCGACGCGGGCCCTCCGAGCCCAAGTGGCAGCATCGGCCGTTTCCCCTCAGAGCAGCTCAGCATGAGAACCCGACTCGGGGCAAGACGTGCCAGAAAGCTTCCGAGCTGCTATTAAGGGCTCTTCCTCCGCATTATGAAATAAGCGGCTCCCGCTTGTCTCGATGTCTGTAACAGCATCAATCTTTATCTGGCTGTTAGAAGACCTCTTCCCATGTTAATTCTGAAAGAATCAAAAGGCCTTCCCTTGCAAAGGTTCCTTCCGCAGCCGTGGTCTGCAAACCGCGGCCCGAGAGCCACTTGCGGCTCTTTGGCCCCTTGAGTGTGGCTCTTCCACAAAATACCATGGCCTGGGCGAGTCTACGTTGAAGAAGTGGCGTTGGAAGAAGTTTAAGTTTAAAAAATTTGGCTCTCAAAAGAAATTTCAATCGTTGTGCTGTTGATACTTGGCTCTGTGGACTAATGAATTTGCCGACCGCTGTTCCCCACCCAGGATCATACACTAAATGAGCCATGATCCACTGTCACTGCTGAGGCAGCCGCTGCAGGCTGTGGAACACAGACCACGGATCACTCAGGTGACCCCTTTACCTAAAAGGGTGCACTTTGGGTGGTGATTTTAAGATATGATATCCTGAGGAGGTAATCCGTCTTTGCAAGTCCAGCCTCTGGGTCCACCAACCAGTTCAAAGGACAAGAAACAAAGTCTTAAAGGGACACATTCCAGACAAAGGCCTCCGACGAAGAAACAGGCTGGGTTCTTACTTGTGACAAATTAAGATATTGAAACCACCTGGATCACTGCCAGATCACCACCACAAGCCAATTCCAACATCAGCCTAAAGGCCGCTGTGGTCACCCCATTCCCGTTCCCAACACGTTGCGTGTCTGAAAAGTCCGGACACGGGTGAATGTGCCAGCTGCAGGGCACGCTCGTAACATGTGTGTTTGCAGCTCCCTGACAGTAACAATTTTTTAATTCAAACTAATTTAAATATATATATATATTTTATTGATTTTTTCAGAGAGGAAGGGAGAGGGATAGAGAGTTAGAAACATCAATGAGAGAGAAACATCAATCAGCTGCCTCCTACACACCCCCTACTGGGGATGCGTCTACAACCAAGGTACATGCCCTTGACGGGAATCGAACCTGGGACCTTTCAGCCTGTTGGCTGACACTCTATTCACTGAGCCAAACCGGTTAGGGCTGAACTCAAACTAATTAAACGGAAAAATTAACTCAATAGTTTTTGCCCCCTTCCTTTTTTTAACCCTCTGAAAATATGGCTTACCGCACCAAAAGCTTACATTTCAGCTCTGGTACAAAGTCTTTGTTTTACTCTGTGATTTAGCCCCATCACAGGTCGAGCTTCTCAGGCCAAGAAATAAATGGAATTTGGGAATGCATAGTAACGAGGGCACCCGCATCCTGTTCTATAAACATCATCGCCACAAATCAGTCATGCTCTCCCACCACACACAGCCCAGGGCCAGCACAAACAGAAAGGCCTGCCCGGCCCCATCCTTCCTCAGGAAGCTCCCCTCCCCCTCGGGAAGTCTGCCCCGCGGACACCTGGCGGCAGCGGACACCTGAGGCGGAGCCGCGGGCAGAGGGCTCGTTGGCGGCAGCCTGCGGACCTCACTCCATGGGTGGACCTGGTCAGAAGCCGCTGGGTGGCGACGGCAGCGACACTGAAGTCACCGAGGAGGACGAGTCTCTTCCCCCCCAAAGCCAGCAGCTCCACCCAGCGCTACGCGAGCCTTGGGGCAGCGCTGTCCTCAGAAAGCGCAGAAATGTCAACCCCCTGGACGGAGTGTGAGTTAAGAATGGAGCCTGTTACCCGTCATTCCAACGGCCTGTCTGCATGAGGTCCCACGTGTGTGACTTCGCGAGCACAGAGGCCGAGCTGTGGACAGGGGGCGTGATGGGCCCGGACGCACGGAGGTGGGGAAGGGACATGCTGGCCGGGCACCAGCGGTGTGACGTGATGTCAGGAGGCAAACGTCTCGGAGAACCTGTCTCCCGCCTGCACATCGGGCCTCCTGAGGACGCTCCGGCTTCCATCAAAGCCCTTGGACTGCGATGTACACGCTCATCATGATGACAAACGATAAAAACATGTAAGGCAGTGGCTCGGCGGTCCCGGATCTGTCTGCTATTCAACAGTGTTTGGACGGACCAGACCCAGGGACACCCCTTCTTCCAGCCTCGGCCACTCTCCGGCGTCTCGTCCAGTCCCCACCCGCAGCACCACCTCCGGGAGCAGCCCACACACCTAACTCCTCATTGCCGAACAACCATGAGCTCCCAACCCCGTCCGAATGATCCCCCCGCGGTGGAGGCTGTCCCTGCGGGCCTCCCACATCCCCCTCTCTCTGGGCTTCTATGTCCCCCGTGAAGACGGGCTCTCCAGGGCGTGGACCGCTTCTTCCGAGAGTTGGCGGGGAAGAAGCAGAGGGCATGGAGCGTCTCTTAAAGTCACAAAACCGGCGGGGTGTCCGCATTCTCTTCCAGGATGCCACGGGCGCCGCCCTGGCAGTGTAGAGGAAGGAGCCTGAGCCAGGCCCTTGTGGAGCTGCCGGCCCGGTTCCTGCCCGCAGACCCTCATCTGTGACTTCCCGGAGAACCACTTCCTGGGCGAAGAGGTGAAACTCACCAAGAAGACGGGCCCCAGGCTGGGCTGGGCGAGTCTCTTTGAAAGGCTCAGCCTCAAGCGGGACGAGGAGCCCGTGGAGCCCGGAGGCCTTTGTGGGGGCCCCTCACCATCCCCTGGTGTCTGGCTTTTGCCTGAGCCTCTCCCTAAACTGCTGGCCACCCGGAAGCCCTCTCCCAGGCACTGGACCAAATGAAACAACAAAGCTTTTTGCAGCAAAAAATAAAATAAAATTTAAAAATGTGTAACAGATACTGGGTTCACTGGTTTGCTTTTCAACATATATTAAATGCCCAATGTACACACTTTTAAATATATATTTTATTGATATTTTACAGAGAGGAAGGGAGAAAGATAGAGAGCTAGAAACGTCGATGAGAGAGAAACATCGACCAGCTGCCTCCTGCACACCCCTTACCAGGGATGTGCCCGCAGCCAAGGTGCATGCCCTTGACCGGAATCGAACCCGGGACCTTTCAGTCTGCAGACGCTCTACCACTAAGCCAAACCGGTTTCGGCCAATGTACACACTTTTAAACATGAAAAATCTGATTTTTGGAAGCAAGCCTTTGGGGGGAAAAATATACATGCAAATATAAAAATAAATTGGCTCCAGTCTAATCTCTAACAGAATGAAGAGAAAAACAACAACACAAGAGCAAGGAAAGCAAATAACAAAACAGGCCACCCCAACCCTTAAAATGAAGCCGGACCCAGGAGAGAACGGACAGGGTGACTGACAGACCCCGGCCAGCACAGACGAAAGGCTGCGTTGTCAGCGAGCACTCGAGGCCCAGGGAGAAATCCCGGGAGAGGCTGCCACCTAACGTTGCGCCCACACACGCAATTAGGCCGCACAAACTGGGCTCCTCGGCACAGCCACCCTCGTCCCGGACACTGTAATGAGGACTGAGCGGCACCGCCGCAGACGGTGTATGTGACCTGAGACTCTTTGTACATCTGCATTTCCATCTGCGGAAGCAGAGGATGGGAAGCTAACCGGGCTCCTGATGTCTGCGTGACCTTGGGCAAGTACCGCGTGATCTTCGGCAAGTAAGTCGCGAGACCTCTCCTGGCTCACCCCCCGCCCGGGGGTCCCTGCCCCAGAGCCGTCCCCAGGCGGGGCGAATGGCTTCCCAAGAAAGTGCCTCCCAGAAGGCGAGCTGCAGCACGTGAAGAGCGGGCGAAGGGCTAGGGCGGGAGGAGCGTCGGGGACGCCCGCCCACCGGACCACGCACCCTGCATTGGCCATGGGCAGACAGGGCCCGTTAAAGCCACGGCCCAGCTGCCACCGTGTGCCTGAGACGGAAAGGTCTCCCATAGGAGATGGCCAGCCTGTCCGGTCATCCCTGACAAACAAGTGCCTGAAACCCTAAGGGGACACACAGTAATTTGTAATTTATGTAGATCTTTGTGTTTTTGGTGTTTTTGAATCCTTACCTGAGGATATGCTTATTGACTTGAGAAACAGAGAGAGAGAGAGAGAGAGAGAGAGAGAGAGAGAGAGAGAGAAACATCGATTGGCTGCCTCTTGTACATACCCCCATGGGTATTGAACCCTCGACTCAGGTATGTGCCCTGACTGGGAATCGAACACAGCTCTTTTGATATATAGGACGACACTCCAACCACCCCTCTAGCCACCGGGCCAGAGTAGCTTACTCTGATCTTGCTTGACCTGTTCTAACAATTATTATCAGAGCAAAATTTTGCATGTACAGTTTTCTTGCCGTCCAATGAATACAACAAGCTCAAGCTTGGAAGGTCACAGAATAAAGCTTTAGTGCCTTTGTTTAATAGGATGCCTTCACTTGGGATTTAACAAATGACTAGAATTTAAAAATATACAAGAGCGTTAAATTCTGCATACAAAACAACTCACAATGGGATGCACAACAGAATAATCCACACATAAAACGAAACTGTTTGCAATTCAGATGAGTCTGTATTAGCTCCCTCTGGGAGAAGGAGGGAGGAAGGGAGGGAGGGAGGGAGGGAGGGAGGGAGGGAGGGAGGGAGGGGGCGTACAGTATCCTTGGTCAGAAATTTAACAAACTGTTTGTGCACCAACTGGCTGTGCTCCTTCTGTCTGAGAGGAAGCCAGTCCTCCTTATCCAGGATCTTCATTAAACTACCACACAGAAGTCAGACACCATAGTTAAACATTTGGTAAAAAAATACCTCCAGGACATAGGGGGACAACTGGGTATCTTCAATAAAATATCAAAACAAACAAAAATAGGGCCTCTCCCTCCTCCTCAGGCAGAAGGAGACGAGGACACCGTGACAGGTCACCACGCTCACCGTCTGCCCACGTCCGGTCACTCACGGCAGAACAGGTGGTAGACAGGGCACTGTCTGGTGACGGCACGTGAAAAGACTTACACTCACCATTTCCGAAACCCAGCTGCAGGAACTAAAATCCGCTCGTACCGTCACCACGACCACGGCCAGAGCCCACCATCCTCCTCCCCGAAGGAGCACGTGGCGCTCCCAGGGGCCTGTGTACCACGGGCCCCACCCTAGCCCTCCCCCCCCAGCCAGGGGGCGGTCTACAGCCCTGGGTGACTGTCCCAGGTTCGTCCCCTACGGGGCTTCCTCGTCACCAAGGCAGGGCCCGACCATGCTTCCCACTGTGTCTCCGCCCCCAGGCAGAGGCTGGAGGGCTGGTGCTCAAATTGGGAATGAATGAATGAATGGATGAATAAATGAACCAACCAACCAACCAACCTACTTCCCTGCCTCCTGACACGCCTCTGATAATGGGGCCTCCCTCCTGAGTCACCTCCCAACAGCCAATTGGCCGCCACACGAACGAAGCAAAGGAAACAGATGTTCTCTTTTCCTATTATTTTCACAACTTACTTTCTGTTTCAGGACACAGGAAGTCAAAGATGAAAGAGGCACAGCACCGAGCTCCTGGCCACTTAAAAACACACTCGGTGGCCAGCGACGGGGCTCTCCCGGGGCGGCGGGCTGGAATGTGCACCGCCCCAGGCCTGTTTCCCTCTTCCATCGATAAGCTCCATGTGCCATAGGAATCACACGTTTTTTTCTTTATTTTTCTCTTTCTGTGACGCAAACTCATAAAATGTGAATAAACGAAAGTAGGTGCCAGGGCACAGGGGAGGCCAGAAAGCCCACGGAGAGACCCACGCGGACTCCGAGGCTGCAGGCGGCCAGGGAGCCAGCGCCGGGCCTCCCCTTGCCAAGGCCTCCCCTCACCCAGGCCTCCCCCATCATGTCCACTGATGACCGCACGGTGAAGGCTCCAGGCTCAGGGCCCCAAGTCCGGATCCGATCCAGCCGGAGCCCCTTTGGTCAAACAATACAACTTTCCTGAGCCTCGATGCCTAACTCTAAACTTTACAAGTTTTCTCCTTGAGGATGAAAGTGGACACTTCCTGTTAATGATGTGAAGTGCTGAGGATGGTCCCCACTCGGTCAGCTGCTACTTCAACCACTAACAATTGCAGAGTCCATAGTGTAATTACATATATATATGTATGTATGTGTGTGTGTGTGTGTGTGTGTGTATATATATATATATATATATATACACACATACATACATGTATGCTATATAATTACCTTATGAAATGTGCTGAGCCTCAATTTTATTTTTAAAACTTATTGCTTGGCCAGCATGGCTCAGTGGTTGGGCACTGATCTAGGAACCAAAAGTCAGGGCTCGATTCCTGGTGGGGGCATGTGCCCGGGTTGTGGCTCGATCCCGTGTGGGGTGTGCGGAGGCAGCCGGCCGAGGACTCGGAGAGAAGTCTGTTGAGGGGAGCAGGCAGCTGGCCGGCTCTGGCCCCGGGGCCTCGCGGGGACCCTTCCCTGACATTTCACCTGCACCTCAGGGGTGTGGGCTCCTCGAGGTGAACAGTGACCTGCCTGTCAGACCCGGGGAAGCCACGTGCCTCCGGGCCCAGCTCCCCCGGCTGGCTGGCGCTCTCGGGGCCACCGGGGCAGCGCGGCCCTGCAGGTCGGCCACAGGTTTTAACGGGGGTTTGCCCCACAGCGGCCCCGGGAATGGCCTGAGGAGGGACTCGATCTTTGAAATTTAATAAAACGCTACCGCGTGGTATTCCTTCAATTTCATCTGAAAACTAATTTGGAAAGAAAAGCACGCATTCCCGGTCTGGGGGAAGCTGCCTCCATGTTACTAATATCAGCGGCCCCCACCAGGGCTGGTGCGGACCAAGGTCTCTGGAGACACTGTCCAGGCTGCCGGCTCTGCCCCAGCCCCGGGGCACCACGGGGCGTGGCTGCCACGGAGGAGGGGAGGACCCGGGTTTGTTCCCCGGAGTGCCATCTGGAGCGGGGCGGGCGGCCTGGCCGGTGCTGCTCCGGGGCTGAGCGTAGGTAGACCTGTGAACCAGGAGGCCACGGTTCGATTCCCAGTCACAGCACATGCCCGGGTTGTGGGCTCCATCTCCAGTAGGGGGCGTGCAGGAGGCAGCTCATCAATGACTCTCTCTCTTCATTGATGTTTCTATCACTCTCCCTTCCTCTCTCTGAAATCAATATTAAAAAGAAGAAGAAGAAGAAGAAAAAAAAAAGGATACGGGACAGATGATGGGAACATCTTTCTCCCAGGTCTTCAACCTTGAGTCAGCCACTTACCCCCGAATCTAGAACCACCAGGCTACAGACCTCCTTTCCCTCCTGCCACCCGCCCCCCCTCCCACCTCACAGCGCCTTACACTTATCTACGTGAGCGGTCACGCCCTGGGGAACTGCACACTCCCTCCCACCAGACAGCGTCCTCTCTGTCTGACCTACGGCTGTTCCTGAGGGCCGGAGTCGGACAATGAACCACGTCACAGAGACAATTCCTACACGTCACGCAGCCCCCATCAAGCCCCAGTGTGTGATTTTTCCCCCCCAAATTGGACTCATTTCTTTCAACTTATTCTCCTCAAAGACTGGCATGAACTATCTAAACCTTTTAAAGAGATGGGCTTGAGTTAGGAATCTGAACCACGGGTAGAAGAAATGGTCATGTGTAACTGTGACCACCGAGTAACTGACCACCGTGTGCACAAACAACAGCTCCAGAAAGCGTTTCATCCCCAACACAGAGCGGCCCGTGATGTGACACAGAGCCGGCTGCAGGGGTGCCTCAGGGGGGTTTGGTCCCATCCTCCGGAGGCGGCACTCTGAGCAGCACAGACCCGGCATCACGGGAATGCAGAGCGCAGACGCCAGAGGGCCCCGCCCCACACGGACGCGGGCCTGCTGTGTGTGTGTGTGTGTGTGTGTGTGTGTGCACGGCGGGCACTCACCGTCCTGGAAGACCCTCTCCACGTTCAGGCCGTAGGTGGCGCACGTCTCGTAGTACGTGCACCGCTTCAGGTCGCTGGAGAGCTTCCGCGCCCGGCAGTCGTCGATGACCCGCGGGTTGGTGGAGCTGATGGCATCTGGAACAGACAGACGCGGAAGGCGACACGGTGACCACAGGCGGCTGCCATTCTGGCCACCACCTGCCAAGGCCTGCACCTCACCTGCAGGGACGGGGAGTTCCCGAACCTGGAGCTTCCAGTCTTACCCCCGCCCCCCCCCCAACGCCCATCATCACCTCACACGCCGCACTAGTGGTCACGGCAGAAGTCTGTTTCAGGGGCTCCCGCTTCTGAAGGGGAACAAGAGGCTGCCCAGAAAGACCCGGGGACGGAGCCGGAGTTAAACTCGGCCCCGAGGAAAAGAGCTGACACGGAGAACCGCAGGGTGCAGCCTGCAGGTGGCCTGCTGACTGATGCACGGAGCGCGTGCTGAACGCATCCTGCACACCGGCAGGGCCCTCGGTGCCCACCAGCACCGCGCTCGGAGCCTCCGGGGAGTCTGGTCCGGCTCCAGGCACGGACACCCCCATTTACACCGCCGCCGCCGGCAAAACCCACACGCCCACGGGGGCATCCGGGCCGGCTGGGGAGGGAGGCAGGAAGCAATGCAGAGGAGGAATGAGACCCGTGCAGGGCGTTGCTGCTGGGAGCCGAGCGAGACGAGGTGGGAGGAGGAGGTCGGGGACTCCTTTTTGTCTTCCGAGATGCGCCGCCGCTAACAGAAAGGGGCCCGGCTGCCCCCTCAGCACCGCAGGGCAGCGCTCTCCCGTTCCCGTTCCCATGGAACTGCGTCTTTCTATAGCTCCGGCTCCCCCCTCAGCCCAATGTAATCGGCAGGCCTTGGAAACGGCCCTGCTCGTCAGCGAACGTCACAATCCCCTCACCCGGCAGTGAGCGCCCGCGTGCCTACCGGTCCCGGGGGAGGACCCGTTCTCCGGTCCCCTCCCGGGCGGCCGAGCCCCGCAGCGGCCGGGCACCCTGAGGGAAGGAACTTACCTCATCCTCCTCCACCCCCCAACCTCCAGGCCTGAGGGGTCCCGGTGCGGGGGCCCAGACACCCCCTCTGCTCCCGACACCCTGAACACTGATGTGTGAGGCAACACACTGCTCACACCGGACCCGTGGCCTCACTGAAGGCTCACCCACTCCCTGTCCACTGAGCCCCCAGCAGAGAGGCATGTGGGTCTTCACACGACGCCCTGAGCTCAGGCAGCGGAGAGGAGACGCCCACAGAGCCCGACTTTGCTCAGTAATACCCTGCGTAGACTATTGGAAATGGATCGCTTCCTCCTTAAGAAGCTTTAAGCAGGATCTGCTTTACATGAGCTACTCACCCTAAAACATCTTAAGAACTGTCAAGCCATCAACTCAAACACGCCAATTCTGTGCGTAACAGACCAAGGACTTTTAGCCAGCATGCCGTTTCCTGTTGACCACTAGAGGGCACTCTTTGCTAAAGAATCTCTCTCCTATTTGGTTTTAGGTTAAAAATCTTTCCCCTCTGAAGGTTTTAATTACTTGATCAACTGCTATTTAAATATATACTTAAAAAAAAAAAAGAGCACGGGTAAGGTGTGCTCTCCATGAAAGCTGCAAGAAGTGAGCCTTCAGCAGGAAATTATTTCTTCTTTAATCCGCTTTGAAATTGCTCCACGCCAAACAGAGCCCATGAATCCGCTCACTGCTCCACTGCTGAAATCCTTATTGTTTTAAGTATGTTTTTATAGATTATAGAGAGAGGGAGCGGGAGAGAGAGAAACATCGATTGGCTGCCTCCTCATGCCCCTACTGGGGATCGAACCCACAACCTGGGCATGAGCCTTGACCGGGAACCGAAACTGTGACCTTTTGGTACATGGGGCGATGCTCAACCAACCGAGTCACGCCGGCCAGGGCCACTGCCCCAAAGCTTTAACCACGGCCTGCACACCGACGCCACTCACCCTGGGTTCCCACCAGCACCAGCGGGATCTCGCTCGTGCTCCGGTAGCTGGCCATCCGGCTGTAGTAGTGGTAAACCGTCTGGAAGCTGATCTCATCCTCCAAGCTGAAGACAAATATGACAGCGTCCACCCACATGGCAAACTAGGGAGAGAAGAAGGGCGGGAGGCAGAGGAGTTGAGTGAGGAGACGTAGGGGAAGGAAGGGCTGGGTCTGCACCTTCGTGTCATCTTCAAATAATAAATACAAAATTAAGTGAGAACAAGACCTTAGAAACAAAGCATTCTGAGACGGGCCTGAGGACACCCCAGGACTGGACAGAGTCACCCCCAACCTTCTCTACCTTGAGAACATTTCCCTTTCCCTGTGTGGAAGGGGGCGAGGCGGGCAGCTTCCCCAGGGCAGGAGCCCCTCAGTGCCTCAAGTCCCTGGGACCAGCCTCACCCCCAAGACCTAAGCCGCCTCGCTCTGGACCTCCCAGCAGAGGAAGTGCCGACCGACCGGCCCTCTTCTCTCCAGGTGCGTCCTGACAGCCCAGCACCAGCAGGTGGCGCTGTTCCGGGACATCCCACCAACTACCCAAAAGAGAGCAGTTGCCACACCACCCTCAGGCGCCACTAGTGGCCACAGCCTCGGAGTCCATTCACGATGCCGTGGTCAGCGGGCAGACCGTGTGAACGCCGTGAAACCATGGAAAGGAGCCCGTGCTCACGCAGCTCACACAGCCTGTGATGGGAGCCAGAGAACAGTTTTCCCCCTTGAATGCTCACGTACACTCTGCCCCATTTTGTACAAAACTCTGGCGCCATCACTTCGAGAGGCTCCATCGTGATATCCCCCAAAGTAGAAACCTTTAGGGTCAGCCTCTAGGCTGAGGCTTCTGGAGGAAGCGTGACCTCATTAGAGGGCTGGTCCCTGGAGAAACCGAGTGGACACTTTCTCGTGGCCGGAGGCGAAGACCTTCGGGGTCCCGGTGCTCACCACCCCGGTGCTGGCGCCATCGGCAGGCAGACCCCCGGGGGCTGTGCCCTATCACCAGGTCTGGCCTCAGGCGGTGTCTCGGGGCATCGGAGGACGGGAATGCTCGGGCAGCCTCCCCCGGCACCTGCAGAGCTAGAGCTGACCCGGACGGGGAGGAGGCAGATCCAGCTCACAGCACGTGCTCAGCTCATAAAGTGTGTCAGTAAAACGCCACACGGGACGTGAAGTGAATGGGAGAAAGGGGTGTCCCACACACGGGCTTTCTTATTCCTGTGACGCCCAGCGGTCACGGAACTTCCCGCCTGCACCCAGGCTGCCAGGGGACTGACTGGGTGGGGGTGGCGGAGGACACAGGCATTCCCGGAGGTCAGACAACGGCGCACAGTGTGCTCTTCCTTCCTTCTTAGCAACACGGAGAGTGACTGCAGGCTGCCCAGCCTGCGCCCCCCTCTGGGATCTGATCTGAAGGAAGGACAGAACGAGAGCCTCAGAGCTGAGAAGAACCTCCATCGCAGAAAGCATTCTCACCGGCTTCTCTGAGCCCCTTTCCTGAGCTCCCTGGACAGATGTCTCAGTCCAGTTCCAACTCCCGGAACCAGAACCGCAGCCAGAGGTGAAGGGCCGGTGGGCCGCCGGCGTGTAATACTCACCTGGGCCTCAGGGGGGCCCCCTTCATCTCTAATCAGCAGCAGATAGCTCTGTCCGTCAACAACAATCTCTTTCTTGAATCTGCCACCTGCCACACACACACAAAAAACCTCGTTATGCCAGAAAGACGGAGCGTGCAGGGGGCAGACAGACGTGGGCTTCGCTTGTGGGAAAATACACTCTGGGCTGCGGCCCCGGAGGCAACTCTGAGCCTCTAGGCGGGGGTTTCGGATCTGTCTCCTGCAACCACCAGGTTTTGAAGGAACTGAACTCAGACTTAAGTGTTTGTCGTAAAGGACCCACGTTCTTTTCTGTTGGAAAGCAAGCACAGCCTCGAGTGCCGGGCGGGAGGACCCGGGCTGAGGGCGTGGAATTTAAGTGCAGGCTTTGTGCGTAAGCCCAGGGACCCTGGCTCGCCGGGGCGCGGGGGCAGAGTTCAGGGGAGTGCGCTAAAATCGCCTCCGCAGGCGTGCAGTTCGCCAAACAAAGGAATCTGCGCCACAGGCTGACAAATTTGAGGGCTGGGGACCTGTATTCTCCTCAAGAGAAACCCAGTTCTTGGTGGGAACACAGAACATCATGGGGATGGTGCTTCCGCAGTCACAGTTCACAGGTGAGGGGAGCCGACTACTACACACGGTTAGACAGCAGCTAGGGAGGGAGGGCAGCTCCGCACGCAGACAGCAGAGCGGCGGCGGACAGAGGGTTAGGGCCACGCGGGTTAGTGAGGAGCCTCCAGGAACCCCTGCTGGACGGGGGAGGAGGGGGCACACAGGGGTGGCAAGGACTGTCCCTAACATCTGGGCCCCTCGAATGCCCAGGTCGGGGGCCCGCCACTGCCACCAGCACCTCCCAGCACTGCCCCGGGCTGGGTTGTCAGGCGCCCCCCTCTGGACAGCGGGAGAACGGCCACTCTGGGTCCCTGGTCCCTCTGCACCTCCAAAGACCATCCCCCTTCCGAGACCCCGAGCGAGTCCGCCCCGGGTGACCCTCGCCGGCTCTGGATTCTGTTTCTGAGCGAGGAACGCATCAGTCCTGCTCCACGCACAGCTCCTTCCTTCCAGAAACTGCACCACACCACCAGGGATCCGCACGCTGGAGAGCCGGCCGGCAGCCCTCCCACCGACCCAGAGCCTGCCGGGTCCTCTGCCGCCCGGAGCCACATTTCACTCCGCCAGGGGCCCAACGAGGGTCCTTCCACCCCCGGGCCCGGGCCTGTGGGGGGCTGGGGCCTGTGGGGGGCTGGGGCCTGTGGGGGCTGGGGCCTGTGGGGGGCTGGGGCCTGTGGGGGGCTGGGGCCCGTGGGGGGCTGGGGTCTGTGGGGAGCCCGGGCCTGTGGGGGGCTGGGGCCTGTGGGGGCTGGGCCACTCCCGCACCCTGGAGGCAGGCGGAACTGCGGTTCTGCGTCACACACACGCATCCACTCCCACACACCTTGGGGGGCACAGAGTGACAGGGAGAACACACTTGCTTTGCTGGGGTCGGTTTGCTTAATAAGAAAAGCCGAAGACAACTCCCAGGTCTGCAATGACCTACCACCCCCAAATCGCGACTCCTCGAGGGGAAAGGAGATAGCACACCCTCCTGGCTAGGCCGTTGTGACTATAGAATGAGCTACGGTAGGAAGACCTGGCACAGGACAGAAGCCCACACCCCACACCCCCACCCCACTCCCTGGTGTCACAGCCACCAGACCCTGGTGCTGCCCACTCCTAGCTCCTGGGCTTCTGGCCTCCAGGATGAGAGGCTACACTAACGAGTATGTCTCAGCGCCCCCAGCGGTGGTACTGGGTCACAGCAGCCCCAGGAAACTACATATCCTCGGACTGATTACAAGTTTCTGCTCTCCCTCTATGCGTTCACCCTGGACACTCTCTCTCCTCCCGCTCTGCCTCTCTCTTTCTCTCTCCTTGTGCTTGCTGTGGTCTCTGGCTTTGCAACCTTCAGTGAAGAACTTCAGACCTAATTTTCCTCGCCTCTCGAAGGAGAGGCCATTCTTTTGGACATCTGTAAGGCCCCGTCCAATTCTAAAAGCACCTCTTTACCACCCTCCCTGCAAGACACAGCGTGTCTTTTCAATATTTTACGCTCACGGACATCAGCCACTTGCCATTGGCTTGTATAATTTTTTCAGGTATTATACGTGCATTAAAGAGAGAGAGAGAGAGAGAGAGAGGAACATGGTCTCACCGGAGAGGGAGAGAATGTACAACCTCGGAGCCACAGAGGGAAGCCACCGGGGGCAGCGGGGTGCCAGCCGGTCCTCTGTGGACAGGGCACCGCTACCGGCGTTTTAAACTCAAGCCCTGGCCTGACCCCGCCCACCGATCACGTCCACCAGCATTTTAGGGGCCACCAGCCGACCCGACACCCAGTGTCGTTTTTAAGGCAGATCTGACACCTGCCTGTTATAACCCAGATTCCAGGCGCCTCCCTGCAGCTCTGGCACCCGACGTTGCACTCACGGCACACACGCAGCCGGGCCCAGGGCCCACCCTGTGTTACATCATGGCGCTCCACCCGCTCTGATGGCCGCGCACCATTGCCTACCACTAAGTGCCTCAGGGTGATGTGTGTTAGGAAGGGTCCCTGACCTCCGCTCCAGCAGACGTCGGCACGTCTGGCTCACACGCCTACGTGCGTGCAGGTGGGCAGGGAGCGAGACAGGCAGCAGCAAGCGCAGGGCTGTCCCGGTGATGGCATCTCGATGAGAAGGGACGAGGGAGGCCCCTTTCACTGAGACCTATTCCTGAGGTCACCAGAGGCGCGGAGAGGTCACCGGAGGCGAGCAGGCAGAGGACGTGCGGGACAGAACCGAGCTGCGCTGGAGGCGGAGGCCACTGGCTCGCTCACCTCCCCGAGAACGGTGTGCCCCGTCTGACCCCCCCCTCACGCTCAGTGCGCTGCATTTCTGCTTCACCCAAAGGCAAGGTGACCAGACGTCCCGCTTTGGGTGGGACAGTCCCAATTTTCAACAATTTGTCCCACGTACCAAGGTGTTTTAAAACAGTCCCAATTTTTCTTTCCAAAAATCGGGGCTTTTTTCCAAAAAGTGGGACTTTTTAAAAACGCCACGGGACGCAGGAAAAATTGTTGCAAAGCGGGATGTCTGGTCACCTAACAAAGGCAAGCTGTCGGGGCTCCCAGACAGCCGCCCTGCTCACCCTGGATGCCCTTGAGCTGGCCTCTGACGTGAGCCTGGTCTTCATTTCTTCCCCACGTGGGTGACAGGTGGAACCGAACACACCACCAAGAAGGGGGCTGCGCACACACGTGTGTTGTGACCAGCACACAGGAAGGACAGAAAGTCGTTTAGAAAGACTTAAATTGAGGCGTCCTTTATAACCTGCCGTAATCAATTACCCTAAAAGTTCCAGGGTCACTGTCCCGATCCCTGGCCCCCGCCCCGGGAGCCGGCGGGAGTCTGGGAGGCTGGAGTGAAGGGAGCGGAGGGGCCCCAGCCCCCGGAGCTCGCGGCGGACGGCGGAGCTGCACGGAGCCCTGTCTGAGGCCGTCTGCACGGAGGCATCGGCGCCCCATCTGTGTTGCCATTCTGCTTTCGGGGGGAAGGAGCAGACGGAATCTTCCTATTCCAAAGAGGAGGAAAGCTTAGAGTAAACACTGCCGCAGATGTGTGACATTTCTGCTTCTGTCGCTCTGGCTAATTGGACGGAAAGCTATGAACGTATCATTAACGCTCTGCAAGCAACGCAGACGGATGTGACAACAACGAGCCTTCGCTCGTGTGCATTTCTTCCCGGTCACCCGGGGAGCCACCACCACCCAGATCTCCCGGCAGACCACGCAGAGCCGTGGCGGGACGCGGGCCGAGGTCCCCGGGCCCCTCGCAGCCTGGACGGGCAGGTCCACGCGCTGCCGCCAGCCCCTCTCCGGAGCTCTCTGCGCAGCACCGCCCGGGGCTGGAGCCCCACAGCCCGCCGCGGCCGCCCAGCGCCCCGAGGGTGGCCTGGAGGACCTAGGGCTCTTCCCTTCCTCCACTCACAGCCCACGGGGGGCCGGCAGACTCCAGCTCCATGCTCACCCTGTGCATAGGGAAGTATAAAGAAATTCGCCCGCCTGTCACTTTATTGTACTTTTTTTAACCATTCAACTTTACTTTCCCATGCAAAAAACAAAGGATGAAAATCCGCCTTGCATTTCAAACTCTAGCACTATTTCCCTTTTCCATAAGAAGTGGGAGGAGCATGCTTCTAGCGTCTGATCAGATGTGGTCGACCAGCCCCGGTCCTTCCCTCAGGACAGGCCTCGGGTCGCCCGGCTCCGGCTCCGGCTCCAGAACTGGGTCTCCTACCTCACAGGTCAGATTCCTGTCCACGAAAACATTTCCAACATTTGCCTAAAATGTTCTTCCTGACTCGGGCCCATGGTGAAATAGAAAGAAGGCCTGCAAAATGCCTTGCTTCCTAACTGTTTCAGACAGGTGGAATGAGAGGGCTGCATTGAAAAGAACCGAGAACCTCTTTCATTTCTCTAAGAGGATTATTTTTAAAATCTTAATTGCAAATATGCGAGTGATTTTTTAAAATTAATTTTGCTCTTTCAGCTTTGACAAACACACCGAAGTGGGTAACTTATGAACACCGAGACTCTAGAGAGAGTTGGTATGGTGGCATTTAAGAGAAATGTTGGGCCGCATGCTATTTTTACCCTGGGGGAGGGGATATTTTACGGGCAACATTTTAGTTTATAAAATTTAACTGAATCAGGTTTCATTTCCTCTGCCAATTTTTTTTTAACTTGCATTGATTTTTTTTTTTTAAGTGACTCCATAAGCCACGCTAACAGGAGGGATCTAATGTGTGGTGACGTGGGGACTTCCTGGGCAGCCCAGGGTCTCGGAGGACTTCGTTAACCCCGTCCGAGCAAAATAAACAAGGAGGCGGGGGAGAAAGGAAGAGAGGGCACCATCCACGGAGAAGAGGGGTGTGGCTCCCAAACAGAATGCGGCCAACCCGGGCCTGAGGAAGAGGGGAGGAGCCCAGAGCTGGCGGTCGGGAAACTAGGTTGTCCAGTGGACAGCACGGGGAGGGCACACGAGGCATTTCGAATGTGACTCAGGAGGCAACACCCAGCCCCAGGCGTGCGGCCCCAGCAGGCGACGGACAGCTGGCAAAGCGGAATGTGGGCAGAGTGGCCCATCCCTTCTCAGGTGGACTCCCCATGAGGGGCTATCTCCTCCGGCCCCTCCTCCTGCACAGCAAACCGGATGTTGGGGAGCTCCCCACACCCCATGTCTGACGGGGGAGTGAGGGAGAGAAGCCACCCCTTCCCGGCAGCCACCCTGACATGCCGGCCATGGGGGTGACCCTGAGCGGTGCCTACATCCCCAAGCAGAGACCGGGACTGACGCCCAAGGAGGAGGGAGCTGGGGAGATGGGAGGACGTCCTACACAGAGCTAAGGAGGGGACGCGGGAGGCTGGCCGTTTAAACCTCAGACCCGGCCCAGACCAGCGCCCCGACACGCCCGCCTCCTCGTGAGTGACAAGCGGGCGCCTGTGTCGTCACAGCTACCGGCGTGTGCCGGGCCCGGTCAGCCACGACAGGCGCCGCGGGGACATGTCACCGAGCAGCGGCTGCCCGCCGGGATGTGGGGGCTCCTGTGGGAAAACCTCTACACAACGAGGGGTTCTCTCCTTACCTGACAGTAATTAGTCTCAGTAGCTAACGTTTCCTTTTCCCCTACAACTTTTCCCAAGTAGTGGACATTCGGGTTTCCCCTTCGCTGTCCCCAGTCATTCCGGAGGGAGGACTTCCTGGGCATCTCCCACCTGGGAGGGAGGCCGGCCTCTGCCCCTCCTCTCCAATCCACTCCGCGTGAGGCCCAGCTCTCACCACTTGCCTGTGTGCTTTGGACTCTCTCAGCCTGCGATGTCTGTCAGATGGGTGGTGCAGGGCTGAGTCCCAGCTGTAGGGGAGTGTTTCCCGTTTTCTGGTGTGTGTGTATCTGTGTGTGTGTGTTGTTTGTGTGTGTGTTTTGTTTTGTTTTGTTTTGTTTTTTCGGGGGTCACATAGGAAGCTCCAGGTGCTGCCTCGTCTGCGTGGTCACTGCTGGGAAGAACCGGAATGAAGGGACAGCGCTCAGGGCACCGTGAGATGGAGGACCACCCTCCTGAGGTGGGAGGAGGTGCCGCCACAGCCTTCACGCTGGCGCGTCCCCGTTCCCAGGCTCTCAGCCAGGAACCTGCTGGCCTCGGGCCCAGACAGCTTCGGGGTGGCAGGGCCTGGGGGGAGGATTTTGCTCACACATGTGAGCTGGTTAAGAGCCTACGAGAGGCTGAAGATCCGTTCCCGGCGGAGGAAGGAATCCCGCTGGGCTCGGCTCACCGGCCTGGAACGCCAGGGACGACTGCTCCTCGGTCAGACCTGCGGCCGCAGCAGCGGCCCCGCTGACCCCGCTGACCCCGCTGACCCCGCTCCGGGCCTCGCCCACCACGCCCACCCCTGGGGAGGGTTTGCTCCAGACCCAAACGTAGACGTTTCTGGACCGGTCTGACTTCATCCTGGCACTTTCCCCACTTCATGGCCCAGGGCTCCTTGCAAAAGTGGCCGATAGCAGTTAATTCTATAACCTCGGGAAGGAAGCTCTACGGACATTCTTAAGTTTGTCACTACCAACCCTAAACCTTCCGCTCCACCAGCTGCACCCACCAGGGAGCGAGTGGGCCCTCCCCCTGCCCACCCCCAGGGAGGCAGCGGCTGGGGCTCCGCCTCCGGGGCCCCAGGCCCTTCACACAAGGGCTCTGCCCGCTGAGCTGGGCTGCAGGGAGAGAAGAGGAACTACAGAGATGTCCCCGGGACAGGGACACAGCCTCCCGGCCTGCCGGGGGAAGCGTCTCAGGGGGGTCCTGGTTCAAATTCCCACACAGCCCTGAACGGCCTGCCTTTCCTTCCTCTTTCAAGGGGGAGAGCTAGGAGCTGAGCGGCTGTAACGGGGTGAATACTAAGCATGTGAGGCAGGAACTCGGATTACATGCCAAACGCCACTCACCATTCTAATTAGCAGCCAGGAACAGGGCACTAATGGCCGAGGAGTGAGCGGCAGCTGTGAAATCCCATCAGAGGTGTGAAGGTCACACGTACAGGAACCGAGTGCGTGTGAGTGACCTTCGGGAGACCAGCAGTGAGATGGCAGCAAGGCCTGGACACTGAGAGGTAACGGGCAACTCCACAGCTGAGAGCGGCTTGTCTGAGCTCTGCATGCGTACGCACGTACACACGTGGTACAAGTTGAATTGTATCACAAAAAAAGTTTCATTCTGGTCCAAACCCCTGATGTGACCTTATTTAGAAACAGGGTCTGCAGATGTGACCATGTTAAGATGGTGTCCCATTCGAGGAGGGTGGCCCTGCCTCCAGGGCTGGTGTCCTGGTGAGAAGGGGGACATGTGGGCACAGAGACACGGCCGCCTGGCGACTGAGGCCGAGGCTGGAGCGAGGTGCGTGCACACCACGGGCACCGAGAGCTGTTAGCAGCCCGAGAAGCGAGGAGGGAGACACGGGACGGATTCTCCCCGAGCCTGGGAGGACCAACCCCGTCCACCCCCACCGAGACCCCGGGCCCCACCGCCGTGAGAGAACACCTCCCGTTGTCTTAAGCCGCCGGTGTGTGGTCACTTGTCGTGGCAGCTCCAGGACTCCATCTGAACACATGTCTCTCTCTCTCTCTCTCTCTCTCTCTCTCTCTCTCTCACACACACACACACACACATTTGTTGTGGCAGCTCCAGCACTCCATCCACACACACCTCACACACACACAGACACACACACACATCACGCACACACACAATTAAAAACATACTTGCCAGTACAAAAACTTTACTCTTTGGATTACATTCATGGAGTCAAAAGCTCCCTAACGAGTTACCTACTGTTGCCTTGTTAATTCACTAGTTAAAAAAACACACTTAACTTTTAAACCTGTTGTCATTTAAACTGTATCTTTAAGATGACCCGAATTGTGTGAATTTTAGTCTCTTTGCCATGGGACTAAAATACCAACCAAAATCACACAACTACCGTAAAACACAGCAAGTATTATCCCCCTGAGATCCCGCTAAGCTCCATCCGATGCAAGCGCGCCCCAGCGGAGGTCGGGAGGTCATGAGAGAGAGAGAGAGAGAGAGAGAGAGAGAGAGAGAGAGAGCGCGCACTGGAACAGGAAGGCCCTCCCCTCCCCTCCCCTCCCCTCCCCTCCCCTCCCCTCCCAGCAATCTGCAGGGTCTGGTTCGGGTCAGAGGAACGCTAGGGCATTTACACTTTAATTAAATCAAAAGAACAGCCCAGTGCAGACTTGAGAAGCCGCAGGGAGCTCCAAAGAGCTATGTGGACGGGCGGGTCAGACACACCGCCAGCAACGTGTTTTTCATTCACAGTCGCTGCCCACGTGGGGCTGGAGGCAGGCGACCACGCCTGCGGTTAGAAGAGGGAGGAGCATCGTTAGGAGGTATAGAAACACCAGGAAACGGAAAGGTGTCCCAGCTCCAAGCCCGCAACACACCATCCACTGTGGTCTAACCTGACCCTTGGCCTCCACGGGCAGACCTGACGACTCAGGGCTGGGGCTGAGCCACAATCGGCTTCTAGTCCTGCACCCCCCCAGTGGGGGGATGCCACAGCTCCAAGCTCCAATGCTCTCCATGAACCTGTGCAGACACAGTCCATTCCACTCCAGAACATTCCGCACGCAGCTTCCTAGTAGAGCACGCCCGGGCACTGAGCCATAGGAATGCCCTCAACAAGAATGGCGACCACGGGGCAGTTACAGGCTCCCCCTGTGAGAAAGAGCTTCCGTGGGGAGACGGGGAGAAATTAAGGCTTTTCTCCTTCGTTTTCTTCCTGCTGCCATTGGGAGACCCGCCGGGGGCCACGGACAGGCTGTGGGAGTGTTTCCTGGTCTCCGTAGACACGGCCACCGGCCTGGGCCAGGCTCTGAGACACAGGGGTTCAGGGGCCAAGGGGCTTCCAGCACAAGACAGCACCCACAGGCCCCGACGCCCGTCCACTGGGTGCACCTGGGTGGGTGCTGCTCCCAGCACCCCCACACCCTCGACCTGGGGTCAGTCAGTGAGAGGCCCGGCGGCCTGGGTGAGCGCTGGGTGATCTCTTAGGTGGAGGGAGAAGACGGGGGACTGTCCTCTCCTGACGCAGGGCCTCGGGCCGGGCCAGAGGGAAGGGATGTTTCCACCGCACGGCGGCTGAGGAAGGAATGTTCTTGCGTGAACAAAGGCACGCAGTTCCACCCTTTGAAATCTGTTTAGAAACCCGCATGCGATGCTATGAAATCCAGCAGAGTGAAACGTGTTACTTGGAAAAACAAAGAATCTGGGCCATTAGGGGTACGATTTTTACTTTCAGCGAATGGACATTCAAGAGAAATGCCTTCATGCTAATAAAAACACAAGGCCAGTTGCAAAGACGTCACAGTCAGGCCCAAATGTGACAGAACAAACTGTGACTGACGGTGCATGGGGACGAGAGCGCAGCCACAGCAAAGACAACACAGGGGGAGGGAGAGGCGTCCCTGCGTGAGAGGGCAGGAGACTCCCGTGCCAGCCACGGTACCCGCCACGGCACCAGCCACGGTACCCGCCACGGCACCAGCCACGGCACCCCGCCACGGCACCTGCCAGGCAGACAGCAGAGCCTGAGAGCAGCCAGGGCACCCCCAGGGGCAGAGCTCACACCCGAGGGCCTGAGGGCTGTGGTGGGTGGTGCAGGCGGCTTTACCTGGAGAGGTGACCATTACACCTGCTATCAGGTGACCTGGACCCTGAGCGGCTGGGGTCGCCAACCTATACAGTAGCTACACCTGAGGAACCAGTGAACCTCCGTCTAGGAAAATCAAAGCCACACCAGACACAAAGGAACAGGCACAGCAGCCCGACCAGGTGCAGGCTCCAGGCGTCAGTCAGAAAGCCTCCCTAAGGTCTCTCAGCCATGCACCTGCACACACTCGCCACCAGGGGCCGCCGGTCTGCGCTCGGATTCCCACCCTCAAGCCTCCGAGTTCACGAACTCCGGCCTTTCTCCATCACCCTCTCTGTCTGGTTCACGCAAAAAGCCGGACTCTCCCTGGGGACCACCCTGGGGGGGGGGGGGCGTTTAGTTTATGTGTTTGTAAAGTTCTGCAAATGAAGGGCAGAGCCCCGAGCAAATGTGGCGGCAGAATCCACCCCTCCACGCTATCCAAAGGTAATCCACCCCTCCACGCTGCTATCCGAAGGTTCCGCAGGCCCCAGGACAGGAGTTAGACACTGAACGGGTGTTACAAGGAGCACAGGAAGCTAGACTACTGCTAACGACACGGCTAAGGGACGCAACAGGTGAAATGGTCAACTTAAAAAAAAAAAAAAAAGGCGAAACCAAAGGCAAACGGGATGGAGCACAGGACGAGGAGGGGAGGGGACGCTACGGGACACAGCCGCCTCTCCTCTCTCCAAACAAGACAAGCGCTACCATGAAGAAAGGGCATAGTTACCTGCATCCATATCTGCAAAGAATGGAACAGCCAGTAAGAAAAAGAAGGAACCAGAAATTCAGTGTCTCAGAGTTGGATTTGACAAGGTTACAGGGAGAGAAAAATATAATTTAGAAAAACTGCCTGCGGACTTCCGGGCCTGGAGTCGGGGGCACAGGGGCTGCTGGGCTCCTAACAGCATTGTATTTCCAGCAGAACGTAAAATGTGGGTGTGTTTTAACGGAGGAAGGAGACGCCTCGTGGCGAACGAAACACCTTATTCTCATGCAGAAAGACCATTACGTGTTTATCACACGCTATGAAGGGGGGACATACTCCAGCAGGTGGCGGCAGGCATCTGAACGCCTCACGTCACAGGACGTGCGCCGTGTGGGCAAACCCAGCACCCCGGGCGGAGAGACGGCCGAGCGGTCTTTAAGGGAGCGAGGCTGGACTGGCGTTTGGAAAGGGCAGGACTAGTAGGGAAGGAACCAAGCCAAGAGTATGTCACGGTCCTACTCTTGCTCCGAATGCCACAGAGAATATACGGGTCAGCGACCGGCGCCGGAGAGGAAACAATATGCCTAAGGACTTCTACGGCTTGGTGCTCTGTCACTGTCTTGACGGGCGACACATGGAAGTAACGATTTAGGGTCTGCTACCGGACATTTACGCGCTGAGCTCGCCTGGGCCCGGGCCTGAGCCTGAGCCCGAGCCTGCCGGCCAGGGCGCGTACCTTCGGGAGACTCCTCCTGGACGTAGGTGCCGGTCAGGTAGCGGTGCACCAGCGCCGACTTGCCGCTGGCCAGGTTGCCCACGATTCCCTGAAACAAAGCAACGCACGAACGTTAAGGACCTGGCGCCAGTCTGTTCGGCAGCCTACAAGCGGAGGGAGTTAAAAGGTGCCGTGGGCTGCCAGACACAATCACCACCGCGCTCGGGCTGGAAGGGCAGAGATGGGCTCGGGGATCTTCCTGCTGGAGGAGAGGGGCTGGGCTCCCTCGTCAGCACCCCCCAATCACAGCCTCGCCAGCCCTAAGAGCGGGGACACCACCCACACCGGCGGCGGAGGCGCTCTCCTGCACGCCACGGGCGGTGGGTTCCCCAGGAAAGGGTGTGAGTCAGGGCGCCGTGCACTGTGAACCCTCTGCGTCCTGAGCGAGGAGAGGCGAGCTGTGGGCCATGGTGGCATGCAGAGCACTGGGGATGAGGAGGGCCTGCTGGTGCATTCAGTCGCCAAGGAAGTGCATGGTTTCCTGCACCCGATGTGGGGGTAGGAGCTTGGAGCTGCGTCTGACTAGGTGAAATGAGCCACACACATTATTGACGGTGTGGAGGCAGGGGTGGGTGGGTGGGGGGCGGAGGGACGAGGCTGGTACCAGGCAGAGGACAAGAGCGAGCCTGCTTCTCTGGGACGGGTGCGGCTGCGGCCCGGGTGTTCTCACTCACTGCACGGCCTGCAGGCCAGGGCCCACGCTCCAGGAGCAGCTAACAGTCTCCCTCTGAAAGCCCGCACGCCCCGTCTGCAGACACACAGCCAGCAGCAGACCCGTGGCCCTCCGCCTCTTCACCTGGCCCGTTTGGGGCGGTCTTCCTGCTCCTCCTCTGCACGCCGTGACTGCTGGGGGTGTTCGTGGCTCGGCCCCCCACTACACCGAGGTCCCCCGAGACCAAGAACTATGTCTCGGGATCCTGGCAAGGAACCAACTCCTTATCCCTACACTTACCAGTTTCTGGCCCCAACAAAGTGCCTGGTCAATATGGGATGGAGGGAGGAGGGATACAGAGAGGGATGGAGGGAGGAAGAGAGGGATAAAGAGATGGATGGAGGGGTAGATGAAGATATAGATGGAAGACAGGGAGTGAAGAAGGGAGGGAGGGAGGGATTTATGAATGGATGGATGGATGGATGGATGGATGGATGGATAAGTGAATGGAGGGATGGATGGAAGGAGGGAAGGAAGGAGAGAGGGAGAGTAGGACAGTTGGATGGGTGGACGGATGGGTAGATGGAAGAAAAGAAGGGCAGATGGAGGGAAAAGAGAATGGCTGGTGAAGAGAACGGATGATGAAGCCAATAACTAGAAGAACACACACAGGAGGAAACACACTTGGCATGAAACTACTGTGGAAAATAAGTTACAATCTGTCCTTTCTGTATCCTGCTACCCACCCTGCACTCCCAGCTACAGCCCTTTAGCTTCTCACCTTCCCCGGCTCCCCAGCCGCATCCCCTGACACCCAGACCTCCCACATCCACCACTGCCCGAAACAGTCCTCCGCTCTGGCAGCAGATGTCCCCCCTCTGGGGAGCCTTCCTAGAGCCACAGCCTCGGGGAGCAGGGATCCCCCATGCTCCTCGGTGCCTCCTCCAACCCTGGCTGAGTCACTGAGTAAATGAATGAACCAGTGAATGAGCGGGCCAACACTAGTGAGTACAAACGAGCTCCTCTTTCCTGTGGCCGAAAGCCAGACTTCGCAGAAGAGCCTAAATAAAGCTGTCTCCTTCCTGCTTTCTTATGTCTTCCTTTCACCTGAGGCCTCCATAATCCGAGAATTTCTACCCATTAATTATTCTTTTGCTCAAGGGCACCTGCTGTTTGTCAGCTTCACGCTGAGAAAATTTAGAACAGCGTGCCACAGAATTAAATTTTTAATTAAGATCAGAGGGCCTCTTTCCCGAGGAGGAAAACGCTCAGAATCAAACGCTGTGTAAGCCGGTGCTCTCTGCACGTGGCAACGGTCCTTCCTCCCTGCGTGCCCACGGCACACCCGCAGCCGGCTGGCCCACCAGGAGGAACAAGTCGGTCAGTCCTGGGGGGGGGGGGGAGGGGGGCACGGGAGGTGTTATCCTAACCCAGTGTTTCCCAGTGTTCCCCAGGGGTACGGGGAGACGTTGGTGGGGGTACGCGTTGCACCGGAGGTTGGTGGGGATATGCACTGCACCGTCTTAGCTGTGCCTAATTCTACGTTCTCATGAGTCAAGTCAAGACAGTCTTGTGAGGCGTGAGATGGTCCGGTGTGCAAATAAATGTTATTTATAATATAACTTTTATTTATATTTTATTATGAATATTTTTATTTTTCGTTTATTATTATTTTGTGTATGTACCAAAAAGAAAAATACATCCATTTTTTCTTTGATGAGGGGTACTCAGCGTTATGAAAATTATAGAAGAGGTACACATATGTCAAAAGCTTTGGAAACACTGCCCTAACCTGAAACACTGCAGGAACCAGCAGCCACCTGTGGGGAGGGACAGAGGGACGAAGGACAGGCTCTTTCAGGGCAGAGCTGCCCTGGGCCCGGGGACCACGGCCAGCACCACAGGAGAGGGCGCAGGCAGGCAGCCAGCAGGGCCTGCAGGCTCCACGGGGGACAGATTCCTGGCCGTGACAGACCTGCCGGGTGGGGTGGCCGAGGTGGTCACCCGGCCCTTCGTCCTGGGGCGGGGCCACGAGCCCTCAGGACGCCGCCACGCTCCACATCGCCATTCACGTGGGAAAGAGAGCTCCGTCTCCCACACTGCCTTCCCTGCCTCCCAAACTCCACCCCACCTGCTGCACACGGGGTTTGCCCAAAGGAAATCTAGGCTCTTAGCAAAACCCCAGTTAGGGATTCAACGAAAACACAGAAGTCAGCCGGGACTGGAGGCTGACGAACATGCCCCTCTACAGGCAAGCCGTCCGCGCTGGCTTCCCTCTTCCTGCCGGGACAAGGGCACCAGCCTGCCCCTGGCATCCAGGGACCCGCTGGTGCGGCTGCCACTGACTGTCGGAGCCCCGCACAACCTCAGGACTCGGCGTGGCACTACCACGCGTGGAAACAGAGCAAACACTGAGCTGTTTTCTCTTGACAGATTCCCGAAGGCTGATGGCAACATGTCGCATAAAGAGTCCATCTGAGGCTTGCTATTGCGTCACTGAGTTCTGTTTGTGAAACAGAGCCGGGGGTTCCGAAGGCGCTGACCTAAGGGGCCACCTGTCGTGGGGTGGGGTGTGGGACCAGGCAGGAGACAATCGCAGCCCTGTGGGCACACAGAGGCTGCCCCGGGACAAAGGAGCACTTTCTGTAGACGCTGAAACTCCTCGGCACAGAAGGGATCTGTCCAGGAGGCCTGAGAGGACCAACTGCCTGCGGTCTCCACCAGGGGGCGCCCGCCCCGCGCAGAGCCAGCCTTCCACGGGCTCAGGGGCAGGAGGAAAGGAACCTCCTCTAAGGACCTGCAGAACCGCTCACATTTCCTTACCCAGGGTGGAGGGGAGCCTTCGGAGAACTCCAAAAAACCCTCGGGCAGAGGAGAACAGGAGTCCACGTTCCCCTTGATGCAACACCCCCTGCACCCCCGGCCATTTACTTCAGACATTTGCGTGCTGTTCAACTAGCAGCAAACACGTCTGTGGTAGCAGGCAGCCTCACTACAGGCTGGCAGAACCCTGAACACCTTTAACTCTCAAAACCGGGGCTACGTCAGAGGGTTCGAAACTTGGCGAGCACGGTCAGTCTGTAATGATTCCAATTTAAACAAAACAAAAAAATTTCAAAGTCAACCCCTCAGGTGCACGAGCCACACTTCGTGCTCACAGCCGCACGGGCCGGGGCCAGCGCTGCCGCCCTGGACAGTGAGGACAGAAGGGGTCCGTGGGGCAGGAAGTTCCCCAGGCAGGGCTGGCCGACAAGCACAGCTCCTGGCTCACACCCCAGCTCCGCCCTTACTAACCGGCTCCTCCGAGCCTCAGTCTCCCCATCTGTGGAAGGGGGGTGGCAAGGTTCAATGAGACGGGACGTGAAGCACACACATCGTGCCTGCACAGGGGAAGGGCTCTGCAGTGCAGCCGAGACATCATCATGGAGTCCCTACCCCCGAGTCTCACTCCCGGGGCAGGACCTACGCAGCACGCTGCTCTCCCGGGGCGCTCGGGGAACTGGCCAACCAGCAGGAAAAGCTCCCGGTGACCATGGTGCCGTCGGTGTGGCACTGGACCGGCGGGTGTTTCCTGACCCTGCCAGGCCCGTGGGCCTCGGAACACAGGCAGGAGGAGGGGCTGTTCCCAGGTCAGACTGTGGAGCCCATGCTTCCAAACGGGCACGGCGCACGGCCCTTCCTCTCCCACAGGAGAAGACCCCTGGCAGGTGCCCGGAGAAGGTCCAGCTCCGGTGGGAGAGGGGGCAAGGCGATGGCCGGGCTGACACACGGCGAGGGCAGCAGGGACGGGACGTGGTGACCCTGCCTCCCAATGTCGGGGCCTCCCACACGCTCTCCTCGCTTTTCCTGATGAGGAAGATCATATGCACTCTCTTCACAATCTGGGTGTCCCGTGTTGCACAATCTCATCGCGGAAGTGAGAAACCCAAGGGTCCTGCCCACCCCCCACATGTCCAACCAGTGGAAGGTGCCCCAGGCCTTCGGGGCCACGGGGCAGACAGCCTGGCGCTACTGACAAATGGGGACCTGGGAGGACGGAGGCAGGCTTCCTCGGTGTGTGTGTGCTGAATGGGGAGGGCTTATCTGCTCCCTCGTAACGGTCAGAGCCCATCACTGCAGAGGTATATGTGTATGTGTGCATACACACACACAGGGACAGACACACATACACATACACAAGGACACACATGCACACGTGTGTGTGTATATATACACATGCCATGCACATAAACACACGTATACACAGATGAATATACATATACAGGCTTTCCCCAAAAATGTAATCCCACTTTAATAGCTGATTTCTATTACATTTTGAAATTAAATGTAATTTTAATAGCGACTGCCTTTATAATTACTCAAAATGTGCATACATTTTTGGGACACCCTGTATGCATGAATACATATATAGGCATACACACATGTGCACATGCACGTACATACACCCACATATATTTTGTTAATCATTACCTGAGGATATTTTTTCCCATTGATTTTAGAGCGAGAGGCAGGGAGGAAGAGAAAGAAACATCAACGTGAGAGACACAGAGATTGGTTGCCTCCCTCACATGCCCTGACCGGGGCTGGGGATCAAATCTGCAACCCAGGTACATGCCCTTGACTGGAATCGACCTGTGACCCTCTGGCGGGCAGCCGATACTGTAACCTCTGAGCTACACTGGCCAGGGCAATATAGGAACATATATACATACATACATAGATACACACACCCATACATATAAATACATCCTTAGTGCGTACTTATACATACATAGATACGCATACATATACAAACATATATACATATAACGCACAGGTACATCCCCCCCCCCCAAACCAGTTTTTTCATAACAAAGAACATTACACTTCAAGATAAAGTCTACCCAGGTCATGTTTCATAAGCCAAATGTAAGCTTTAACAATATCATTGACAGAATGGAGTTTGTACTAAAAACAAAATTCTTCTTTTAATTTTATGCCATACTTTATAATGCAGTAACAGTCACATTTTTAAATGATGATTGCAAAGCCTCATGAATTGTTCTAGAAATTTTCCATGACATCCAACAAAGGATAAATAAAGCCCTGTGTGTGTGTGTGTGTGTGTGTGTGTGTGTGTGTGAGAGAGAGAGAGAGAGAGAGAGAGAGAGAGACACGGATGGACGGACACAAACACACAGACAAGAGCCGATGATGGGGGGACCTGCCTGGGCACTCAGGCCGCCCCGGCGGGCCGTCCATCTCGGCCTCACAGCACTCAGGGCTCCACCCCACACCACCAGCCACACCTGCCCTTCTAGGGGCTCCGTGGCAGGCGGTGCCCTGATCACACCCAGGCCCGCATCCCTGGGGGCTGCTTGTCTCAGGGGCCCCCGGTGGAGCTTGCCTCCGGGTGTGTCCCTAGAGCACAGACACCGCCCAGGCCAGGGAAGCACTCACCACTTTGAGCTCCGGGACCGATCGGCTCAACGTCCATTCCTGGCTGTTCACAAAGGCATCTGCAAAACAGGAGGGTGACGGGTGAGACATAGGACACTGAATGCAAGGCCGGAATGCCCAACGCGCCAGGTTTCAGAGCAGGACACCTCGGTGCAGACAGAGCGCCTGAGGGCACCTCCGCCCGAGACGGCGACCAGCCCGAGGCCACACGGCAGCTGCGATCCCCAGCCTGCGCTCTGCGCCCCGAAACCACAGGCCCACTCCCCCAGGACTCCAGGGCTCTGTGGCTTCCACTCCCCTCCCCTCCCGGCTCCTGCCCAGCCCACAGGCCCCGCCCCGCCCCGTCCAGGAGGCCAGGCTGTGGGCACTCACAGGCTGGAGACCAGGAGGCACCTGCAGCCGGAGCGGACCCGCAGCCAGTCAGCCGACTCGGGGCCAGTTGGTTTTTACTCCACGTCCCTCATCTGAAATCCCCAAACCATGTTATAGAGGATGACGGCGGAAGTTAACGATGTGACATTTCACAGTGTAGGACACTGCTGGAGTTCTGTTTCTCTGGAACGTGCCTGAGGATGTCAGAAAGAGGAGTCCCCCGCCAGCGTGGGCCCTCAGCACAGCCGTGCCCTTAGCACCCTCGGGTGGCCTCTCCTGCCCGCCCCCCCACCCGCCCCATGCAACACGGATGACCCCAATGACCTGATCCCCCACACCCCACACAAGCCTCTGTGAGACCCACGGCACACCCAAAAGATGATGTCTGACACAACCAACACGCCTCCCCATTTGCTGCTGCCGTCGGCATCCACCTCGCTGACAGCCTCAGACATGTGTGGAGGCCAGGGCACCCCTGCACCTGCGCCAACCCAGCCCCCGGCTGCCGAGGACCAGGCCAGCCACCGTGCTGGGGCTGCGGGTGGCAGGGCCTGGGCAAGGCAGCTCCGGGGCGAGGGGCTGGGAGCCATCGTCCACATGTCCGCCACAGGAGCCCGGGTCCCGAAGCTGTCCCCCCTGCGGGCAGCTAGGGGTCCCTCGTGCATCCCTGAATCACAGCGCAGTTGGTCTCTGAACAGACGGGACCCCCTCCCCCCCCCCAGAGGACATGCGGACTGGACCCTGGATGGGTCTCAGGAAAGGGCTTAGGCGCTGGCCCCAGACGTCCCCAAGTCCCTCCCTGTTTTTTTTTTTCAGAAGATGCAGCTACAAAGGATTCAAGGCTGGTTTCAAATAAAAGCTCATCTCTCGACCTTTTTCCCAGCCTCCCCTTCCAGGGCCACCTCTGACCCCCGGCCTCCGCCGCCTCCCGATGACAAGGACAAGACTCTGGATCCCAAGGAATGCAATTACCCACTGACACTGACAGATGAGGGACAGCCCGTGCCCAGCGGCGGCGGCGGCGAGCTGCGGGACCGAGCGAGGGAAGGACTCCGGAAAGCAAGGCCACCCTGTTGTTTATTTTCACATCAACTCCCCGCAGAAGCTGCATCTCCCCTCCCAGATCCTCCCTCCAGTCCAACCAGACGACAGCTCTCCTCGGCCTCCGCTTGCTAATGACACTAATTGAGGGACTCCGCTCGGGGTCTGTTTTCCAAAATGTTTGCTACGCAGAACCGCAAATTTAACCAGGAAACGCCAGGCCATCATTAAACCGCACACAAAACATGCACCCCGCTTTGAAAGCCAGAAATGTGTCTGTTTGTAAAGCCTCCTTGGGCGGAAGAACAGAAGCACAGCGTGGCCTGGGATGAGGGGAGACACACCCCAAACCCCAACGGCTTAAATGCCTCCTGCCACCAGGGGTCATGGGCTAATCACCTAATTCCGCCTGGCTGGCATGGCTCTGCGGTTGAGCATCGATCTATGAACCAGCGGAGGTCATGGTTCAATTCCCGGTCAGGGCACATGCCTGGGTTGCAGGCTTGGTCCCCAGTGTGGGGAGTTGCAGGAGGCAGCCGATCAGTGATCCTCTCTCGTCGTTGATGCTCCTATCTGTGTCCCCCTTTTTGAAATCAATAAAAATATGTAATTTTTTAAAACCACCTAGTTCCTCCCGGACTGCAGACGGAATGAGGCCGCCTCCCAGCAGAGCTATGGACTCTCACTTCCCCTCCCAAGTTACCGACCAGAGCGGATCATGTGGCCGCAGGCGAGAGCAACCTCGCCGGCTCCCCGCCCGCCCGCTCCATCCACGGGGCTCCCGTGACCACAAGTACAGGCTCCGAACCCCAGGAAATTACACCCGAGGGTTGAAAAGAGAACCTGAAATTGCAGGTGAAATTTTAAAGACATGTTATTCTCGGGGACCGAGACATTTATGTGAAACCCTACATTTCACAAGGATTTTTTAAAAAAAATTCCTTTTAGCACAACAGAAAAGTGAAGGAGCGTTTATTTTTAGTTTAAAGCACTCGTAAAACCCAAAATATCACCGAGAACCGCGATGGGAAAACCAGGCCGGTCCACCGGAAAGGAGACTGCGCCTCCCGCGGCGGCCAGTCTGTGCGGAGGCAGGAAGTGCGGGTCCGTAATGAAATCAAGCCCATTTCAAGGCAGCAGGAAAGCGCTGGCGGCAGGCACTCTGCCCACGGGTACATGCACGATACTGTCAAACGCAGGGCTCAGCAGATGCCCACTGCACTGTTTTCCACAGTATGATTTAATTTCTAACTCAAAAGCCCTCGGATCCTTGAAAATGGAATAAAGCACACAGCCGTGGGGTACCAGATTCACTGAAGGTTTCCCCGGAAGCTCAGTGGCCTCAGAGAGCCACAAACAAGACAGTTTCCCACCCCACATTCCCTGACAACCACCTAACACCCCCACTATCCCCCATTTCATAAGGCCCTCTTAGTATAGGGTGACACGTACCAGGCCACCAAGAAACCCCAAACACTGCCCCAGACTAGCCATGCTCTGGCTGGGAGCCCCACGCATCTCTCCGGAGGCCTGGTGCGGCTCAGCATCCTCCACAGCCCGCCCGCCCGGCGTCTGCCCAGGTCCTTTCTCTCGTCTCCCGAGGAGCCCAGAGGGGCACGTCTGGAGCCGGGAGGCGCTCTGGGGATCTGCGAGCTTTTAACTTCTCGGCGGATCGGTGCCCCCTTTACCCTACACTTTCCTCCCGGGGTTCCCGAATGCCAAATGCTTCGTAACAAACCTGGTTCCAGAATGCTCTGGGGCCGCAGGGGTGCCAGGTGTGTAAATAAAGGCTTAACAGATCCCTATCTGGGGTGGGAAGAGATTAACCGGGGAACTTGTAAGCACAGCCCCGGGATGCAGACAATAGTGTGGAGAGGGCCTGGGAGGGGAAGATGTAGGGTGGAGGGAGTCAGTGGGGGGAAAATCTGTAATACTTTCAACAATAAAGGTAAATTAAAAAAGAGAGAGAGAGAGAGAGAGATTCCGGTCTGAGGATAGGAAAGTAGAGGATAGAGCAGGGGTGGGCAAACTTTTTGACTCGAGGGCCACCATGGGTTCTTAAACTGGACCGGAGGGCCGGAACAAAAGCAACCTGACCATGCTGGCACTCTCATCTTGGGCTGCTGGTGAAGGAGCGGAGGGGAGAGCAAGAGAACCCTCCGCTCTTTCTGCTCCACGGGCCGGATAGAACAGCCAAACGGGCCTGATCCGGCCTGCGGGCCGTAGTTTGCCCACGGCTGGGGTAGAGGATTGGGGAAGGAGAATGCAGAGGAAGAAAACGGTCTCCTCCTCCTTCAAATACGAAGAGATGCCCCTTGCAGCCCGCGGCCCGGAACCTGGAGGATTCTGTAAAACACTGTCAACACCCGAAGTGAAGGTGCAAAGATTTTAAAAGTAAAAACGTTGGCGTGAGGATATTTTAGGAAAAGGCACGGGTCAGCACTTGCCAGAGAACAAATGGCCAGGTGAGATGCGCAGCCGTCCCTGTGAGATGGGGGAGTGGACCCCTGTTCTTCCTCCTGGGCCCCGAGTGGATGGACGCACAACCGGAAAACCGAGCTCCACCGTGCGGCTGAGATGCCGGCCGGAGGCCACCGCCTTATTCGTGAAAGCGAAGACAAAGCTCAAAAAAGCAAAAAATCCTCCTGGTCCGAATAAAACACTGATGAAACCCGGAGAGAAACTTGGCTCTTGGGTCATACACTGACCTCCTGCCCATCCGTCAGCCCCGTGGTGGATATAACTGCGTCCGGCAGCGTTAGCTCCATAAAGAATGGCATCAGTCAGTGATGGTGTTTAACTCACAGAGCAGCTGCTGCTGATGACGAGGTGGCTGGAGGGGAGAGGACAAGGAGCCCAGAGGACCCGGCAGAGCAGGCCTCCAGGATTAGCTCCCTCCCAGGGCCCAGGAGGGGCTGGCGGGCTCGGGGCAGCGTGGTCCCCGGGGCAGCGTGGTCCCTGGGCCCGGGGTCACTGATGCCTGCTCACAGCCGGGGGCAGGAGGCCCAGGGGGCTCTGTGCCCTCACCTTCCCTGGCCCATCACTCCATCCGGGAGTCACGGGGCCGGGTGGGTGCCCCCGTGTCAACGTCACCCAAAGGTGCTTCATGCGGAATGACAGGAAGCACGGCGTTAACGTAAAAACCACTGAAACCTGTGAAGGATTTCTGTGAGTTTACTTGAGCCAAACTGTCAACATGTGCCAGGAAGCAGAACCTCAAGGAATTGAGAAAATGCTAGGGGCAAACGTCAGGTTACTTCTGTGTTTATACTTTGCCATCAAAGGAAGGGACATAGGTGGGTATAACATGAAATGCATTGGTGACAGACTAGAGAGGCGGGAGAAAGCAAAGCAGGGAAACGCCTGGGATTGGATAAAAAGTAAAGTGATGGACACACACTCAGGTGGGTGCGGGAACAGTTAACATGACAACAATGAAGGGATTTGTGGTATCTGTCCTGGTGCCCAGGCACATTAGGCTGTGCCCCAGGGGCTCCAAAAAAGGGAAGTTACAAGTTATCAGACTTTTCACGTTCCTATGGACACAAAAAGACACATAGGCTCAGTTAAGGTAAAAGCTGACCTTGTCAGTGAAGATACTGGCCTCTGCCCACCATAACTTCCTTTAGCTAAAATTTAATTCCAGACCATCTCTTGTGGTTACTTTAGGTCTCTGAGTTTGCAGGACCGCCATGCAGGCCTTCCCTGAGCTGGTCAGGTCAGCACATGGCTCATTTAGTCCACAACTATTACTAACCTACCCCCCTCCCCCCCCAGATGGAGGTGGGCTGCCTGCTTAGAATCCAGGCTCTACTTGCCTCAGTCTTTCACCTGTAAAACCTGGTCCCTCCGTGCTCTCAGCCCCAGAACCTTCTCTGCGATAGAAACCCCCTCCCTGCAGACCTGCACCCGCTGGTGCCTGTGTGCTTCCCGCTTCTCCCGACTGAACAGGCGTGGGCATGGCCTTTGGCTAGAGCCGCCCCTGGCCTTCTACAGACAACAGCACCCAAAGGGAAGGGGTGCGCCCTGGCCGTTGGGCTCAGTGGAGAGAGCGCCAAACCTGGGACCGAAGGGACCAGGATTCCATTCAGGTCAAGGGCAGGTACCTGCTTGCAGACTGGATCCCCTCATAGGGAGGCAACCAATCAATGTTTCTCTCTGTCCCTCCTCCTCCCTTCCACTCTCCCTAAAAAATCAAAGGGAAAATGTCCTCAGGTGAGGATTAAAAACAACAACAAACTGAAACCGGTTTGGCTTGGTGTACAGAGCGTCGGCCTTAGGACTCAGGGGTCCCAGGTTCGACTCCAGTCAAGGGCATGTACCTTGGTTGTGGGCACATCCCCAGTGAGGGGTTTGCAGGAGGCAGCTGACCAATGTTTCTCTCTCATTGATGTTTCTAACTCTATATATCTCTCTCTTCTTTGTAAGAAATCAATAAAATGTGTTTAAAAAAAAAACAAAAAACGACAACAACAACAAAAGGTGGGCTATCTCTCTGTAGGGCGGGGCAGAGCAGGATCAGGGTGAGAGTCTGCTGAACAATCTTCCTCCACGCACAAGGCTGAGGGCCAGCCCAGGAAGCAGGCCCGACCCCGCGGCCGCTGCTGCTCTGGGCTGGGCTGCAGGATGAGGATAAACTGCCCGTTAGCTGTAATGCCCAGCAAACCTAATCCGGCCCCCGCTGCGGTCTGCCGGGCGACGCACACACAGGGACCCAGCGCTGCTCCCCCCGCCGTGGCAGAGAGCAGAGGCCAGGGCGGAGATTCAAAATCAAACCCAGTAAGCGTCCCCGGTGACTGACACCCCCTGAGGAATCGGCCCGATTCCGGCCGCTCCATCTGTCCTGCAACCGAGGGATTTGACCCATCAGGATGGAGCTCCTTTCTGTGAACAGTTTCACATACCTGGCACCTCTCTTTCTAGAAAATTCAATGTGCATCTCCACCCCCACCCCCCCTTGGAGCTTCCTGGATCTCATCAGCCACTGTCCCCGAGCTTGGCCAGTGCCACAGCCAGTGGGTGAGCGGGGCAGTGTGGGGGAGGGGCAGCGTGGGGGAGGGGCAGCGTGGGGGAGGGGCAGCGTGGGGGAGGGGCAGCAGGAGGCACGGGTGCCCAGAGCAAGAGGCCCGCTGCCCTCAGGGCCCCTGAGGATGTCCCCTCAGGCTCCACCGTGCAGTCCTGGCCCACGGGGACCTGCCGCGGTCACATCCACGCACGACCCTGGTTCCCCGATGACCTCAGTGTGGCTGTGCCAGGGGAGGGAGGAGAAAAAGGGGGCCCAAAGCCAGTCACCGCCTCCTGGGGGCCTGTCTCAGCCAATGAACTTCCCCTCGAGGCCGTAGCAGGCTCTGAGGCAACTGGATTTACTCTGGCTTAGTGCCGGGGCCGTGTACTCCCACCTGTGAGCCCGGCCCGCACCCTTCCCGCCCTGGGTGAGCGGGGAAGCGTCCGTCTGCGCAGACGCTGCGGGGAGGCAGGGTCCCCGCCCTCAGCACCGCAGACAGGGTCCCTCCGGACCCGGGACTTCCCGGGGCCCTGCCCGGCCTGAGGAAGGAAGCTGGAGGGAGGGGAGAATTTTTCCTGGTGAGCAGCCCCTCCCCACGGCTCCGAGATCCCAGGCTCACAGCCTGGGCAGGGAGAAGCCGGAGTGACTTCCAAGAAGGCTCTGGCACATGTAAGTAGCAGCCGGAACCCGCGCCAAACCCTCAGGCCCGGGCTCGGAGTGTGTGCGCGGCTGCATTTAGAACTCCGAAAATACAACCACTTATTTGGACTGGACTGAAAGGGGAAAATCAGGAGCAAAGGAAAAACACATCACTTCACCCAAAGATACGGCAAGAGCCACAGAAGTCCAAAGCCAATGCAGCCGCCCCAAGTCGACGGGGTGTCCCCGGCGGGGAAGGCCGCCTGCCAAGCACAGCTCCCCACGGCGACAGCAGTGACAACCGAGTCTGCGCCGCCCACCCTCCTGGTCGAGAGCTAAGAATAAAACATGTTTTTTGCTTCCTGGTTATCACTTTTATTTTAAACTAAAACCTGTGCCAAAGTGTTTCGAATGTATAATATCCAGTGCTCCGGTTTGGGTTTTGCCTGTGACATGATGTAACCTTTGGAGACAGGCTTGCTGGCTGACAGGAAGGAAGGGAGGGAAGGAGGGAGGGAGGGAGGGAGGGAGGGAGGGAGGGAGGGAGGGAGGGAGAGAGGGAGGGAAGGGAGTCTGGGATGCCCTTAGAAGGCCAGGTGCTGCCTTCACCTCCAAAAGGATGGGGTGGGATGGGGTCAAAGTGGGGTGGGGTCAAAGTCCCCTCTGGTGTAGCACTGCAGGGCCATTTGTTTTAAAAATATGTCCTCTGCATAAGTACAACCAATGAACACAGAACTCTGGGGAGGGAGGGCATAAATGGGAGGTGGGGGGGGGGGGCAATGGTAAACTATGTACACAGAAAATACCTTAATAAAATAAAATTAAAAAAAAAATATGTCCTCTGCACAATAGAGCAAGCCCTCTGCACCGACCCCAAGTGTGGGCCAGGAAGAGGTAAGAGGAGCACCTCTGACCCATGGGTGACTGGGGAGAAGGGACTCGTGTCAACAGTGCACAGACACCAGTGAGGAGCCACAGCCAACAGCCAACGTGCACCTTATCTAATAAAGAGGGCATATGCAAATTGAGCATCATGCATCACAAAGATGGCAGCACCCACAGCCACAAGGTAGAGTCCTCCAGTCCTTTCACCCCTGCTTGTGGGGGAGACGGAGGGGGCGGGGCAGGCACATGGTGCAGCCAGACCCACCCTCAGCCCCCAGCTGCCCAGGGTGGGCCCGAGGCTCAGGCAAGCCACTGATGGTGATTATCCATCGGCCCAGGACTGGCTGAGGCTTGCGCTACCAGCAGTGGCAGCAGCAGAGGTGTGATGGGGCATCGCCTTCCCCTGATGGCCAGGACCCATGCACCGGGCCTCTAGTTTACTATAATAAAACACATACAGCCATTAGATAAATTTACCACCAGACAACATTAGCCCAGGGAAAATAGAAGAAGCATTTTTATAAACAGTGTCAACGCCACTAAATGTCCTTAAATGTGCAGTACGTTCCAGAAAACAAGGTGTCCAGCTGACAGCTGACTTCCACCTCCCGGGCAGGAGGGCAGGGGAGGGAGGGGGGGTGTGCAGAACTGAGCTCATGACCCACCTGCTCCGAGAGCCCAGGCTCAGCCCTGCCGGCCAGGTCTCCCCAGGCGAGATCCGACCCACGCACACCTGGTGTACACACGCACAGGCATGCAGAAGAGTCCGTCGACACCAGGGCTCTGAACCAGGGGAACCGCCCTCCGGGAAACGGTACAGATCCTTCCCGACAGGGTGGAGAGGGAGGCAGAGGTAGGTCTGAGGAGACCTGGGCAGCAACCTGCCGGCTGGCAGCAGGGCCCCGGAGCTGGTGGCTGGGGAGGCAGCCTGGGGCTCGGCGCTTAAGCTCCCCGTCCACTCCACGGGTCCGTGCACCTCTATCTGGCATCTCTCCAGAGAGGGCCGACCCATCCCGCTGACCAGGGGACCAGAGCTGCTTCACGGCTGCTGCTGGAGCCCAGGGGTGGACGTGTGCAGAGCGCTTCCGAGGGTGCCCCGCCCCCTGGCTCCGCGTAGGTGTGGCTGCCCTGGCTGTTGTGCCTCATTGTGGCACAGCAGCAACACCACCAGCCTGAAAATAGGCACCAAGGGCCTACTCCTCAAATAGCATTTCGGTGGCAGGAGCACCAGACTTGGGAACGGGGCCCAGGGCCTGGGTCACACCCTGCTGTGCACGCCCTGTCTCCCCACCCCCAGCAGTCTGTCACCAGAGCCCATTCCCTCCCCCAAAAAAGGCGGGGAGTCACTGCCAGGCCCTCTGGAGGAATGTTACCAGCATGGCTCAGAGGTGGAGCACCGACCTTTGACCCAGGAGGTTATGGTTTAATTCCTAGTCAGGGCACAGGCGGGGTCGTGGGCTCGATCCCCAGTATGGGGGCATGCAGGAGGCAGCTGATCAATGATTTTCTCTCATCATGGATGTTTCTATCTCTTCCTCTACGCAGTCAATAGAAATATATATATATTTTTTTAAAAGAAAAGACATTTCGTTTCAACTGCTGCAAAGCCCCCAGCGGGACCGAAAGGCCTGGGGGACTCGGCGGGGCTGATGGTCCTGAGGGTACGAGCCGTCGTGCACGCCGGCCTGACGACAACCTCACCATGAGAAAAGGCTTCCAGCGCCCGCTTCCACGCCTCCCGGAAACTGGGCGTGCTCCGACGGCAGCCTGAGCTGAGCCTGGCTCCTGGGACCTGACCTTCCTGAGAGCAGCCTGGGCTGCAGTGGGGGGGGGGGGGGGGGGGCGGCAGACGGGCCCGGAGTGTGTGCCAGGCACAGGCCTGGCAAGGAGAACGCTGACTGAGCTGAGGGGACCCCCCCGGACTCCAGGGACAACTGGAGGCTGAAGGAAAGTGCTCTCCACTGTCCGCCCAGGAGCCCGAACTCCGACAGGCACCCCCAGACTGGGACCCAGAGAGCACAGGGCCCGACAGCCACGGACGCCGACGGTCAGGCCTCGGGTCTGAGCAGAGCGCCGCCTCCCGCCACAGACAGCTACCTTCCCGGAGTGCGCGCTTCCCTCGGTGATGCCAGTCACTCTGCAAGCATCGGCCCGCAAATGTCACAGTGAATCCCTACTTCCTGGGAATGACCACGGGAGAAGCTGGCAGACCGTGTAAACAAACTGTTCGCAGCACTGGGCACCACGCATACCTAACGCCACTCCATCTGCGTGTTTCCTCAAACTGTAACTGACAGGCATCCAACACATCCAAGCTTAGAACCTCATCCCCGAATAGGTTTTGTGGATGACAAAAAGGGGTTCTGTGGGAAGTCCCCTCCCAGCGTGATCTGACCATCAGTGCCTAGCTGGGCAGGCCTCCCTGGGAGGTCCCAGACTCATAACTTTAGTAAAAGGTTGACCTTTGCCTTAAGCAAACCCAGGCCTTGGTTCCTGTGCATCCAGGTTAACAGGGCTTTGAGATGAGCTGTACCCACCCAAGGAAGCACGTAATCTTGTTACCGTCACGGAACCCAATCCCCGCCTTCCTTCCTCCCGCCTCCGGTATCTCCCCTGCTCTGCCCTTAATGCCAAAGGCGTACAAGAAACGGTGAAGCTGTCCCTCTCGGGAGCTGAGGGGAGCGTGCTCTCTAGTTATGTCAACAGTTGGTTCGAGTAAACTCACAAAGGTGCTCTACAGGTTCGGGCGTTCCTTACAGAAACCATCTTTTAACCTGGTACCTAAAGGAGCTTTCTAGAATCTACGTGGCTCTAGATACCCACACCACGTGATCACATTTACTACAAATCGCAGTCCCGTGTCCATGGCCGGCCTGAGGAGGAACTCCCTGGGGGCGGAGGGTGCTGGTGAGGGCGTGCCACCCAGGAAAGCTAGTGCTCAGAGGTCCACGAGACTAGGCCTCGTTCTGCGTGAACCAGCATCCATCATAAGACTGGAAAGAAAAGGGAAATGACACAAAAATATCCTACAGAGAATACTGCCTGCCCTACCAGTGCAAGCTTGTTTGCTGGCGAATGCCCAGGTTCCTGTGCTGAAAACCACGTCCGCTCTCAGGGGCTGGGCTCCCCTTCACTGGGCCTGGGGGCCCTGCGCCAGGAGGGCCCGGTGCTGCCCTGGGGCACGTCCTGGAGGAAGGAACCTTCAGTGGCTCTAGGACGAGCCTTCGACGATCAAGTGCTGGTGCCGGACGTGGCAGGACAGAGTCCCTCCTTAACCACGGTCTCGCTTCCCCAGGTTTCAGTTACCAGAGGTCGGCCATGGTCTGAATGTATTGTAGGAGAAAATTCAGAAGTAAAAGATTCATAAGCTTTAAACTGCATGGTGTTCTGAGTATCGTGATGAAATCTCATCAGGGCTCAGTGTCTCCATGCTGTATAAGCTACCATCCATCGGATCAGGGGTGGGGAAGGGAGAGAGGGAGGGCGGGAGGAGGGAGGAAGGGAAGTGAGGGAAGCCATAGTCACTCACCTTTATTACAGTATCATGTTATAACTGTTCCGTTTTATCACTAGTCGGTGTTAATCTGTGACTGTGGCTGGTTTACGTATTAAACTTTATTATACGTGTGCATGCCTGGGACAAGCAGTGCACACAGGGTTCGGAACTCTCCGAGGCTCCAGGGATCCGTGGGGGCTGTCTCCCCGTGGATCGAGGGGGAGACTGTACTTCCTGTACAGGAGGGTCAAAGGGGCAGCCTGAGACCAACACAGGTCCAGTGCCACCACTTCTATCCTTACAGGCATTAGAAAACTCAATGCCTAAAGGTAACATGGGGAGTTCCAAGTACGTCTACCCCACTCTACTGCCCTGAACAAACCTGATGAAGACAGCGTGTGGATGCTCCCTGCTCCGGGGGGTGGAGTTGGGGGGTGAGGGTGGGGGTGGAGTGGCAGTCACTGCTCCCATGGGCAAAGGCTTCTGCAGGGACAGCTCCCCCCGGAGGCCAGCTCCGGCGGCGACGGAGGGCTGCGCTGCACCAGGGGCTCAGAGCTGCTGGAAACAGGCACGGATCTGGCTCCATCAGGACGGAAATGAGTCCATCTGCAAAGTCAGTCACCCTCCTAGTTACATGAATTGTGGGAGGGCAGGAGGTTAAGCCAAAGAAAAAAGATGATCTGTTCTCTCCATGTGCAATTTTAAGGTTCAATAGTGAACAACTTAAAAGGAGCTACCAGTTGCAGGACAGCCACGGGGATGTGCCTCGTGGGGAATAGTCAGTAACGGTGCAGTAACCAGGCACGTGGAGTCAGACTAGCCGGAGGGACGGCTTCATAAGCTGTACGAGTGTCTACCCACCACGCTGAACACCTGAAACTGATCCGATATTGGAGAATAAAAAAAAGAATTTAAAATAAAAGGAACTGAAGATCATGGGAACATAAAGGACGATGTAGTAAAAACAAAAAGCCAGGTTAGCCCCGAGCGATTCACTCAGTGGATAGTGTGTCGGCCTGCGGACCAAAGGGTCCTGGGTTCGATTCCGGTCAAGGGCACGTTCCTGGCTGCAGGCTCCTCCCTGGCCCAGGCTCTGGTGGGGACTCAAGCAGGAGGCAACCAATTGATGTGTTTCTCTCACATCCATGTTTCTGTCTTTCCCTCTCTCTTCCCTTCTCTCTAAACATACCCTGGGGTGGGGATTAAAATGGAAAAATACCCTGGGGTGGGGATTAAAAAAGAAAAAAAGAAGAAAAGGCCAGGTTAGCTGACACCTGTGGCAGTTCTGGGAGTGCATCTGGCCCACTGGGCAGGTGTGCAGCTCTGAGCAGGTGTACCCTCAGATGTGTCCCTGTGGCTGACGATTTCTGTCTTTTGGTCCTTTGCAGGCCATGCTCGGTCTTCATTCAAAAGCAAAGAGGCTGCGGGGCTGCAGAGCACAGCGCCTGCCGCCGAGGTCACCTCCTCTCCCCTCCCCGAGGCCCTTCCAAGAGCGCCCGCCGGCCCGTGGGCGAAAGCCCCAGTGACAGGGAGCGCCCCTGGGGAAGTGGGCGGGTGTGGCAGAGTGGGACAGCCCTGCGGGTGAGAGGAGGCGTCCACACATCCCTCTCCCTAGAGTCTAGACACTGCACGAATCAGTGCTAAGCAGCTCCCAGTCCTTCCATCTGCCTCTCAAACACTGGGAGACAAGTCTTGATACCACTCCAGGTTTAATGCAAGGAAGTTGGTTTCCAGAACATTCCACGAACCAGATCAGGAAAGCCGATTAGGCCTTGGCTCTTCCGTGCAAGCGCAATCGGATTTCTCAGAAGCTTGGGATTCTTGTTTGGCAACTACCGTGAGCGCAGCGATAAGATCCACGTATCCCGGAGCTAGGGCGAACTGTGGCTGGAAGGCCCGCCCTGCTCAGGTCTGCCACGCCCCACGGAGCAGTGCCCGGCTCTCAGGCAGCAGGCCTGGAGTGGCAGGAAAGCGGGTTACAGAGGAGCATCCCCAAGTCCCACCGGGGATCTCTCCCCAAGTCCCACCTGGGATCTCTACGGTTTCAGGGCTCTTGCTGGTTTCAGCAGGAATGCACAGACTGGATAAACACCCGCCGCCCCCACCCCGCAGCTGAAGAAGCCCTGTCTGAGAAATTCTGACCTGGTGTCCAGAGAAGGCAGGGGCCCGGGACAGAGTCAATTCTCAGGTGTCCCACAGTCAGGGGAAGGCTGAAAGGAGTCCTCACCATGGCAGGCATGGAGGGCGAGGGAACACAAGCCTCCCTGTGAGCCATCTCACATGAACGGATATCCACTCAAAGCAATGTGTGTACGCGGGTGGGTAGGCAGAGACCGGCCTCTGAATAAAGCGAGCGGCCCGGTGTGCGGACCAGCACGGCCACTCGGTGGGTCGTGCAAACCCTGGGGCCCTAGGAACACGGCGGAGAGATCAGAAGCTGCGTCATATCTGCCCTATCTCAGCCGCGGGCTGTGAGCGAGCGTAACCCTCACCTTCCCTCTCCCGCCGGCAAACTGAAACGTGCCTCTTCCAACTACTGCCCCGAGATAAGGACAGCCACGTGACCCCTCCCCACAGGCCTCTGGCTGGCACACCCTGGTGCCCGACAAGCGAAGAGCCTTCCCACCTTCTGACGTACGGAAAGAGGCATCTTTATATGAGTCTTCACATTCATTAGTGGTGTAAGTACCAAAGCCGACTACAAAAATGAAAATAACAGGAGATTATAGAAAGCAAGGGGCCAAGACCTGTCCCTGAATTCAGATCAGCTAAAGAGGCTGACATTCTTTAAATTACAGGAACATCTACAGGAATGTCTTAAGTGAATTAACAGGAGAAAAGAGAGCCAATGTGAATGCCTCCATCAATAGATGAGACATCATTTCGAAGGCAGTCACCTATTAACAGGTCAATATCAATACCACTGTGGACTCCAATTTGGGCTGAACCAAACCTCGACCAAAACAGCAATGGGCAGACGGCACTGCTACGTAGGGGATGCAAAGATGACAGATCTCCCTTCTTTTTGCCAATCTGCCTACCTTCACACCAATTCCGAGCACCACCTGAGACACAACTGCAGCTGTACGTGGCCCATCTCAACCTCAGACCTCACACACCGAACCTTCACTTGTCCACTAATTTACTCACTGTGACAGCATTTTAAATGGATATGTTTATTTCAAATCTTTACAGGGGGGAAAAAAGCCCAAAAACTTAAAGTAAATCTCCTATAGAAAACAGAAACCTAATAAAAAAATTTTTTTGTAAAGCTCATTGTGGAAAACATATAACATCCTTTTTAATGCTCGATGTTGGTATTAATCATATAGACCTGGGCAACAGACATGATTTCTCAGGAGTTAACTATAGAAATCCCAACAAACTCGCTCATACAGAATCTCCTCTATGCCATCTGTGAAGCTCCTACTGATCCTGTAGAACCCAAATCATTTTACCCCTCTGTGAGGTCTTCATTAACTCCTTCTCCTGCTCATGGATATCTGTTGGTTTTTTGTGTCCCCCCAAGTCCTCGCACTGATTCCCTCCCACAAGCATTTGTCAGAAATCTCCGTGCCAAGCACAATGCTCTGAGCCCTGCAGTACCAGCGGGACCTCCTGCCCTGGAGGGACTGGCTACTAGAACTGGCAGACAAGAACACACTGGACTAGTGCACCAACAGAGGTGTGCTGTGCAGAGACACACAGCCACGCCTCCCCTAAGTGTCCCCTGAAGTTGTGATTTACTAGACCTTCCTCACGTCCCCCGACCGGCTACCGACCTCTGGAGACAGGATCTGGGCCCTGCTCCCGCTGCAGACCACACCACAGACACTCAGTGCTTGTTCTCCCAACAGAAAAACAAGATGACTCAAAAACAAAAACAAACAGACAGACAAAAAGCAGTGCCTGTACTTTATAGTTGGCTCACATATTACCAGGGGAAAGGTATTTGTTAATCGTGTAGCTAGCCAGACAACTGCACTGGGTCCAGGCTAACCCCGGAGCACCCCTTTAGCAGGTGCAATGTCAAGCATTCCTTTGGTGGCAGGATAATCTAAGTCCGGGGTGACGTGAAGAGAGATGCTAACAGGTGACGCTGCTGTAACACGGGCTCTGACTGGAGGAGACAAGCACAGCAGACTCAGCCCCTGCCTCCTCCGGCGTCTGCTCAGAGGCGTGTGGCTGACCCTCAGCCGCTCTGCCTGTATCCCAAGCAGGCTCTCTGTCACCAGGGGAGCAATTCAACTTCACAGCAGCAACAGCAAAACTGGGTGTCCTAAGCTGCTATCTGTAGCCATTTATAAAAAGCAAGTGAATTCCTAAACCAGCAAGCAAATCCTTAAATGCTGAGTATGTAATTAATTCAAAATGTTTCCAATGAGGAGCTGAGTTAAATTGTTTCTTTAAAACCTGTAACTCCTCTTCTGTAACAAGTCAAGTTTACAAGTTGCGATGTATCCAGTTATTTCAGCAATTTGGTTTCATTTAATTGCTGCTTCCTTTCCTTCTCCACTGAGGGTTTTTATTCTTTTAAACTGTATAAAACAGTCCGATCATGTTACAGAAAAGGATACAAATCAAGGGAATCAGAAATTAAAGAACAAAGCTTCTCATTAAAAAAATAGGCTGTCAAATATGAGTTGTAAATTAGTTATCTAAAATGCTAATAACCTCAGTCAGGGCTATCAAACAAATCATTTTATTGCTGTAATCAATCCTCCCAGACAGCAACAGAACACCCTAACACACGTGCAGCTCTGGACGGCACTGCCTTTGGCGGGTTCCAAGGGTGTCCGCAGGCTGCCTGGGACACAGACAGTGACGCCCTGCAATGTAATGAGTCACTTACCACTCCATCCTTCTTTGTATTAAATGGTACCTGTGTTGACAGAATGCCCTCATACATGTGTGTCAGGTGACAGGAAACGGCCCCTGACCTGACACATGGGCTTCCGAAAACCTCCTGGGCTCGGGAATAGCTGTGAACCTCAGAGGACCAGCTGCCCGGGGTCTCTGGGCAGTGGCTGTCATACATGGGGGACCTCCTCGGAAGGCACATGGACATTCTTTAAATGTCTGTGTCCCAGTTACATCCCACTTCCCCAAGAAGGGGGGGGGGGGTCAGTTCTGACTCACCTTTGTCCAGGTGTCAGCAGGGGCGGGTCTAGATATGTAAATCCAGTAATGCTAGGGCCCAGTTAAGAATGCAAATAAGCTCCTTTGACCCTATAAAATAAACCTGCTGTGTTTAAATATAAACCTGGGGCCTGCTGCCTCTCCATCAGAGGGGATGGTGCCCACCTAGCTCCCGGCTTGATGAATCTATTTCTGCCTCTTGGTCTCTTTCTTTCTTTAATTTCTTAATCTCCAGCTCCTCCACTCAGGAACCTGACTGTTTCCTTTTCCGTGATGGGGATGGACGCGGGAAGAGAGAAACACCTCCCCGCAAGGGGGTGAGGAGAGAAAGAGCCCTAAACAGATGCGAACCAAAGGACAAGAGAATCCTTCTGAGAAGGTAGGAGCTTCAAACCTGCCACCCCGATGCCCACCCATCTAAGAACACGGGCAAGTCCCCGGTGTGTGATGTGGGAGCCTGTGTGTGACGTAAAGCACGACTCCAACCGTCTGGCTTCCCCAAGCTGAGAGTCTAACAAAAGGAAAGCCTGCCTAATGACTATCTTCTCTAACCTCCTTTACACTTTAATATTGTGGCCAAGATTTAAAGCAACTAGTGAAACAAGATTATATATATATATATATATTTGTATAGTATATAATATGTTATATATAAATAATATGACATAATACCCCCACACACATATACATGTGTGTATATATATATATATATATATATAGTATCACATCATGGGTCCACAATAACTGATCTGTTATTCTGAAATCCAAACAGGCCAGAAAAAAAGAAGAAAAGTGTTTAGCAGACTCTTGGTGGCAAAACATTTCTCATAGTGAACGTGAACACCTCAGGCTTGGCTACAAATCATCAGCGCCCGTGGCAGGGCGCTGCCGGCCACACAGGCCGAGTTCTGGAGCCTGCACCACGGCACCTCGCTGAAATCCACGTCCTCCGAGTCCTGCACACCCCGCTGGCCCGGCTGCGGGCAAGGCCTTGGGCACCTGCGGCCTCCTGACCTTCCCAGAGAGACCGGCCCGTGTCACTGCGTGCGACTGCTGCCTTAGAGGTTTTCACCCTAAAGTCATAACCTCACTTAATTAGCACCTAAATCATGAAAAACTGTCATAGGAAGCCAGCATATAAAATGTGGGCAAGGCTCTCATACAATGAGGCCTGGAAGCTGTGGGGATGTTCCCTTTTCTTGTAAGGACACTATGATCTTATAAGCATCTTACAAACCAAGGCATTTCAAGCCTGTTAGCTAACGGCAGGTGGAAAAGGCGGCCTCGCGGTCAATACCTCGAACTTCAGAATGAAGTCAGGTCCTGCAGCCCTGGCTGCGTGCGCTGTGACCTAGTTCATGAACATTCGGCTTCTCTGCACAACCCACAGCCCCAGCCTCAGACCACGGTAACTCCACCCTGAGAAGGACTGGCCACAAGGGGCAAGCAAACCAAGCACTATTCCAATGATTACTATTGTTATCGTCTACTGCTCTGGATGGAAAAAATCCCAACAGACTTCACACCTTTAGTATTTCAAACCTACTATCTATCCACGTGAACAAGAAGGAACACCCAGATGCCATGCTTTTACCTGGAACCAACCGATACCACAAGGGCCGCCTTTATTCTACATCCTCTGTGCTTCTCCCTCGCCCTCCCTTCTCCCTCCATGAGGCACACTTGTCTGGAGCCCAGGCGGTAATTACTATTTTCCACAAAGCCCGCGAGAGCAGAGAGGCAAGCCTGCTATTAGAGGGGGACTAAGCTGCGTGCCCCAACTTCCGCTGAACGCAAAGGGAAGTAGCAACTTTATACAAACCGAAGTAACTCGTAGGGTTTTTAAATATTCTCAGAGCATGTGGGAAGGGATGGGATGATGGGTTGGGAATCAAACATGGTGCCTCCTACCACAGGTTTCCCGAGGCAGGTTAAATAAAACACAAGATGTGCAAAATAGTTCCGGGGATATGAAGTACAGCACAGAGAACACAGTCAATACCATGGTAATAACTATGGTTGGTGCCAGGTGGGTTCTAGAAGTATCGAGGGGGTCGCTTTGTGAATTATATTGATGTCTGACCACTATGTTGCTACACCTGAAAGTAATCCTATATAATAAAGAGCTACTATGCTAATTAAACCGGACGGTGGCAGAAAGATCTGGAACAACCAGTGTGTGTGTTGCAGGGGGAGGGAGAGGACAAGATTGATCACCCTGCAGAGGGTGGCGGCAGCAGGGGCTGCAAAGACCGAGTCCCTTGCACGAATTTGTGCATCGGGGCCTCTCGTATAAAATAATACTGAATGTCCACTGTAATTGAAGAGAGGCTTTGGGGTGAAATGTATGGGCCACACCACTGACACTGATCGTTTGATGAGGCCATCATTCACCCAGCTCCACCTACAGACAAATAACTCTTCGAGGTAAGATTCCTGGTACGTATGGACATGGATGGTGTGGATTGCACGACCACGTGTGGGTAAACGATCCATGCGCCATGCTTCAAATTGCTGGGAAAATAATAAAATAATACTGCTTAAAAAAAAAAAAAAAAAACAAACAAATCCAGCAAGTTAAACTAATGCCAGTCTGGAAACACCGGTCCATTATACTGTACCCTCACTAAGAACAATATCAGATTTTAACACAATTGCACATTCAACTTCTTGGTTTCAAATATTCTCACATTTGGAGGATCACCGGGAGCATATGAGAAGGTGACATGATTTGTCTTCACTTAAGAACACTGATGTCGAGAGCAGCGATTTCTTTGCGTTGGCTGGTTTTACTGCGCTCCCAGGCAGTCGGGTAACTGGTGACCTCCAGGAGGAAGGTGAGCTGGCAGCTGAAAGTCTCTAACCACAGGCTCCGGCACCGCAGCCCTTTACCAGCCTTACCAGCAGAGCTGTACTGAGGGCCTACGACCTTTCAGTGGGGAAAGGCATGGGTGCCCGCACCCTGAGATCTCCCCCTCCCTCCAGAGAGGCTCCTGGCCCACCCCCGCCTCCTGCAGTGATGATGCTCAGGCATCGCTCTGTGGAGAGAAGGGGTCTGTGTTTTGCAGGCTCTGGAGGGTTTTGACCCCCCCTCCCCCACACTATCAGAAGCTACTGGATTCTTGCACCAGAAAATCACCACACCTCCTGGCAACCTTCCCTGCAAGGTCCTACTCAGGGGCCTAAGAGAGCAGAGGACTAAGATTTCGGGCCAGGCTTCCAGGCTGTGATCTCCCTGCCTGCGTGCCAGACATCGTGACCACAAAGGAGAATCCTGTGGCATATCTCCTAACATACCTCCTGGCGGGGAGGCCAGGGAGAGGGGCCTGCATCCCTGACCAAGCAAAGCACAACAGGTGCCAGCCGGCTAACAGCCGAGGCCACAGCACAGTGCCCACACACAGCACCATCTCCAGGGGGCCCTGACCAGGACACCAGGCTTGGTGGTGGAGGAAGATGTCAGCTGGGAGGAAAGCCGCTTCTCCCCACCAGGGCGCCACCTGTGCAGCAGCCTCGGCCCAAGCAGGCGCAGCCCACAGGCATCCCAGGTGGCAGCACGCGGCCAGCTCCCCGAGCCTGCGGGCCCAGAGGCCTGTGCCGGCACCGCGGGCGAAGGCACCACCACCTGCAAGAGGATCTCTCCCGAGACAGGCTCACAAGGGGCTTGGATCACAAGCCCTGAAAGGCGCCACCACACCGCGGCTGGAAGCAAGACCAGCCAGAGGCCGCAGAATTAGGACCCGGGCACACTGCAGCAGCACCCGGGCTCACACCCTGCACAGCCACGTGCGGCGGGTGTGACCGGAGAGGGCAGATCCCTTGGAAGGCGCAGCTGCCCTCCGGTCCCAGCGCCCGCCCCGAAGGCTCCCACCCCGGCCCCCCCGCCCCGGCCGCGCTGCCCACCTCTGCGCGGGGACCCCTCGATGCTCTCGGCGCTGGAGGAGTGCGCGTCGGCCGGGGCGCGCCGCAGGCTGAAGTAGCCGCGGGCTCGCAGGGCGCCGCTCCTCGGGGAGGGCCCGCCGCCTCCGCCGCCGTCCCTGCGCGCGAAGATGCCGCTGAAGAAGCGCAGCAGCCGGTGCTCGGAGCCGGCGCCGGGGCCGGCGGCCGCGGCCCGCGCGCGCTCCAGCCGCTGCAGGTCGCTGTTGTCCAGCGTGCGGTTCTTGCTCTTGCTGCGCTCCCAGCGCTCCAGGTCCGAGAGCGCGTCGTTTTTGCTGAGCACCTCGCCCACGTCCAGGGTGTTGCGTTTCTCCGAGGCGGGCTGCGCGGCGGGCGCGGGTTCGGGGACGACCCCGGGGGGGTCTGCCAGGGTCTCGCCGCCCGGCGCCCAGGGGGCCAGGCTCGCGGAGCTGCTGTGGCGCCTCCCGCGGCCCGGGGCCCGCTCCCGGGGGGCCTCGGCCCCGCTCCTCCAGTGCCTGAAGCTGAGGCTCCGCCGCAGGGGCGCGGCCCGGGCCCCCTCCGCGTCGGGGCTGCCGCCGGGCGGCGTCGGCGGCGAGCTGGGCTCCCGCTCCACGGCGGCGGCCGGGGGACGGCCGGCCAGGCCCGCGGGCTGCGGGCCGCGTGCGCACGGCCGAAGCCGCCCGAGCTCCAGCTGCCCGGTGCTGCGGGTGCGGTGGGTGCGGACGTCCCAGGCGCGGGGCCCGCGGCCCTCTGGGTCCTCAGCGCCCGCCGCCGCCGCCGCCGCCTCCTCCGCCTCCTCCTCCTCCACCAGCCGCCCCGGCGCGTCCGGGGAGCGCCCGGGCCGGAGCTTCCGAGTGGGACGCGGGTCGGAACCATCTGGGCCCGCGGCGGCCAACTGCTCCTTCCGGACCATGGTCACGGAGATGCGGTACACGGTCTTCCTGGGGGGCGTCCCGCGCGGCATCGTGTCCGCGGGCGGAGACGCGGGCTCGCCGCCGGCGTCCAGCAGGTACATGTCGCCCGGGGCCGCGGCCGCCGCGCCGCCCGCCGCCGCCGCCGGGGCTCCTCGGCACCCGGCGCCACCGGCCGGGACGCGCGATCGGGCCGTCGCCGCCGGGCGAGGCGGAGCGAGCGGCGGCGCCGGGAGAGGGCCCACGCCCCCTGCTCGCCGCGAGGACCGCGCTCAGGACGCGCTCAGGACGCGGGGATGGCGCCCCTGGCGCCCGCCGGCCCCGGCGCCGCGCGGCACGAGTGCGGGGCTCCGGGCCCCGGGCGGCCGGCCATGGGCCCGCGGGGCGGGGCGCGGGGCGGCGGGGGGCGGGCGGTCAGCGGCGGCGGGGACGGTCCGGCCGGCAGGTGCGGCCGCGGCGCGCAGGGCCCCGGGCGGGCGGCGGCGGCGGCGGGGGCGCCCGCGGCTTCATTGTCTAAGGCGTGCCGCCGGCTCGCATCTTCGGGCCTTTTTGGCACCGTTCGGCGACTCCGGAGCCTGCGCCACTCCCAGGGCCCGAGACGCGCAGGCAGGCAGGCAGCTGAGCCGCCCCGGCCTGAGGGGCGGGAGGGCGGCGGTTTAAAATGGAAACGCGCTCCCGGGCGGGGCGGGCGGGGCGGGCGACGTGCGGGGACCGCGGGCCGCGCGCGCCCAGCCGGCCGCCAGGTCCCGGGAGCGCGGCGGCGGCGGCGGCGGGAGCGCGGCTGGGCGGGCAGGCCGAAGCACCGGGGTGGATCGGGCCTCCCTCGCGGACCGGAGCCTCCAGGGGTCCACCTGATGCCCTGCCTGAACACTAACCGGACACCAAAAAACTCTGGACGTGTGGTTTGCAAAAATGGATCCTCGCTCACCTGCTGCTGGTGTATGGAAGCATCTCCCCTAACCACGGTGTTTGACAAGATCTCGACTCAGGTCAGAAAGACTGCTAGTTGATTCCATTTACTTTGTTAAAAAAAAAAAAAAAGGCATTTTAGGTTCCCCCTCATTTTGCACGGGAGCACGTGCACTCCCGGGAAGGAGAGAACAAAGAGGGGTGGTGCTGGCGGCTCTCTGAGGTGGCTGTGCTTCGCTCCTGGCATTTCCCAGTGTGTGGGGGGAGGCGCAGGACAGGAAGGCGCTTGCTACCTGGACAACAGGCAGGGGAACACTCTGGTTGAGAGCCGGAAGGAGCCTTGCCTGTCCTGGCCGGGCTTGGCCACTTCCTGGCCACCTCCGTTTTTAACACCTGTAAAATGGCAATGAAGACAATGTGCCTAAATCTGAGCACCCTTGTGAGAACTACACTAGGAAAGTGTGTGCTGGGCGTTGTGTAAGCACTAACTTACCATTAATAGGAACGCTGAGTTACTCTTCCATCACACACCCCCCACACGCACACACTTGCCACCTCGTGGCTCTATAATCGTGGTTCCTGACACTACCCGATGCAGCACAGGGTTCTAACATAGTTGATCGGCCTTAGTTCTTCATGATGTCTTGAACCGAGATATTTCAGGTTTAAGCTTGTTTAAGTTTCAGAATGAAAATGTCCTAAATACAATTCCCACCAATCAGACCGGAGGCTCTGGGGCCTTCTCTGGGACGGGACAGGCCAAAGGTGGTGCAGGGGCTGTGTCTAGGGACAGTGCTCCTGCCAGTGGTACTCTGGGCTCCAGGACCGTCTGCAGGCGCTGTCGCTCTATGAGCATGGGGCACCTGACGTGCTCACGGCACTGGAAGAACAGAGGTGGGTCCTGAGACTCTTATGAAGGAGGGTGTGACCTAGGAAACCCGGGTTTCACCTCAGAGTGAGATGAAATGTTCAGATTTAATGAGATAAAGCAGAAAGACTGCGAGCTGATTCAATTTATTTACTTAAAAGGGCAGGGAGGATACTCTGTAAGACACCTAATGATGGGTACGTGCCATTATGCATTTGTCCAAACCCATAGACTGTATACCACCAAGAGTGAACCCCAGCCCTCGCTGGTTTGGCTCGGTGGATGGTGTCGGCCTGCAGACTGAAGGGTCCTGGGTTCGATTCTGGGCAGGGGCACGTCCCTGGGTTGCGGGCTCAATCCCCAGTATAGGGCATGCCGGCGGCAGACAATGATTCCCTCTCATCATGGATGTTTCTATCTCTCTTTCCCTCTACCTTCCTCTCTGAAATAAAAATGTATGGTTTTTTTGTTTTGTTTTTTAAAAAAGAGTAAGCCCTAATATACCCTCTGGGCTCTGGGTGATTGTGATGAGTCCACGTAGGTTCATCCAGTGTAACAAATGCAGCACTTGTTTGATGTTGATGATGGGGGAGGCCATGTATGTGTGGAGGCCGGGGGTATATGGGAAATCTGTGTAACTTTGTGCAGTATTGCTCTTAAAAATAAAGTCTGTTAAACACACACACACACACACACACACCACAATACTCTAAAGCACACCTGACCACCCTCAGTGGCTGTACCTCAACGACATGATTCCTACCTATAGAGTCTTAAGCTCTGTCCACCAGCTTCCGGCACCCAAAAGTTCAGGAAAAATGCCTCTAACATGTTCTCAATGAAAAGTGGAGACCCCGGGACAGATGGGTCTTACCTTTCAAGCTTCAATAAAAAGCCCTCTTTGTTTTGACCCAAGAACCACCAACTTCAAGAGTAGGAGCCAGGCAGAATGAGGTTTCAAGAGCCCACCAGGTTAGGGGGATGCGGAGGCTCAGAGAGGGTGGGCACTTTCCCCCAGACTGCACAGCTAGCTGCTCGCTGAGAGCTTAACCCCTGGTCTTGGGGTCACACTGCCTGTACCCATTCCCACGCTACGATGTCATTTCTGTGGTCTCAGGAAGAGTCAGAATTCTGCCTTCTTGACAACGAAGAGAGGAACAAAGGTGTGACTATTATTGAACGTGATTATTAATGAAACAAATGAGACTTCAGCATCTCAGTAAGTTTTCCTTTATTTACTCATTCTTATGCTTGTTCCTTTATTCATTATTGCAACACTAAGCAGTAAGAAGGCGGGGCCCCCCTCTGTCCCTAAAGAATTCACGAACTCGTGAAAAATGATACAGGTTTCAAGGCCAAGTGCTTTAACATGAAAAAATAAACAGAGAGGAGGACATTGATTGGGTGAGGATACAGTACCCGGCACTCTTCCTAATAGAGGAGCTCCATTAAGATTGGCAAAAGCCGCGGTGTGGACGTAAGGGCCAACCCAGTTTGTAAGCAGAAAGACTGGTGTTCGGCAATGCTGAGAGGCAGAAGAGGCAGGGAGCTCTGTGAGGGGCGATGGTGGGACCAGAACTAAGAGTTCCCACGTGCCCTGGGGCCCATTCCCACCATGAGACCCGTAGTTTAACTTTCAACTATTGAGATCATTTTAATATGCAATTAGTTGGCCCACAGCAAGATATATAATACATCTTCTTATCTGAGTCATTCAGAGCCCACGGTAAAAAGATAAAACATAGTATTCCTTCAGAGCCCAAATAACGAACCTGCTGCTAGTGTCTTCCAATTAGTGCCGGTTGTCTACGATCCAGCCCAGGTTTTGCACTCAGCCGCAGGAGGATGCAGCCTGCAGAGTAGGAGATTCCATTCCATCCACCTTAGATGACACCAAATCTTAGAAGACGGTGAAGGAGAGAACCTCTTTCAGCCACAGCCCAATGTGTCTGGCCGCTATTTTTCAGTGTCTCTCCCATCTTGCAAAGGAGCACTGATTTTTCTCCCCCCGTCGTAATAGTTCCACATTAGACCCCAGTGTAACGTCCTCTAGACTGATAATCCTGGAGAACAGCCTCTCCCTTCTGCTCGGGACACATGGGCTCTTCCGATGCACAGAATCAGAGGCTCAGACAGAACCTGTCACTCCAAATCCCCTTTATGCAGCCAGACCTGCCTTCAAATAAAAATAATCCTACTATGTGTGTGGAGACGGCATTATGCTTTATTTCCCTGATGCCTTTTAGAGGGGGCCGAGTCTAGACTATCTAATTTTTCCACACGATGGAATATATCACCATGTTGGCCAAAAAAAAAAAAAAAAAGCCTGTAGGTAGATGGTCTCCCTGCTTCATTCACACCAGAGAGCGGTGGGCAGACCTCAGTGCTGCGGGGACCCCATGGTGGAGGGGGGAAGGCCTGCAGAGGGGTCCGGGGCAGGGATCAGCCCCGTCTCCACCCCTTCGCCACCCTGGCAGCTGGCTTCGCTCTCCCAGTCCCAAGTTTACGAGATCCTTTGGCTACCCTTTCTAACTGCCTATAAATTAAACACCCTGCACAAGAATGCTATTTCACAAGTGTTACTAGAGCTGATAAGCCTTCCTCAGAGGAAACCACGGGGAGTCCGCAGGGTCGAATGCAACTCCACCTGACTTTCGCAGTAGCAGATCTCGCCAGTTATTAACCAGGCTTGCAGTATTAGCAGACCCCAGTCTTGTGGGCAGCGGAGAGCTGGCAGTCAGAGCCTTTGCCCTGGACCCGGCGGGTCCCTCCAGGAACCGGCAAAGAGCCTCCTCTCCGGGCCACGGCCCCAGGAAAGGTTATTTTTCTGCATTGGGATGACTCACCGATGCTGTAAGAAGCAAAAAAGAGCCCTTGCCGGCGTTGCTTAGTGGTTAGAGCATCAGCCCATTCACCGAAGGGTCACAGGAAGGGCATGTGCAGGAGGCAACCAGTCAACGTGGCTCTCTCACATCAATGTTTTTCTCTCTCCCTCCCTCCCTTCTACTCTATCTAAAAGTTAATGGAAAGATATCCTCGGGTGAGGATTTTTTAAAAAGCAAGCAAAAAAAAGGAAGAGATATTTATGTTTCACAAGCAGTTTCCTGTGTTACCTCTTGGCATGAGACTTGGTTGGATCATTTCGGGAGGAAAGTTTTCTGAGCTCAGCTCTGCAGACCGACAAGACAACCCTCCTGCACTCACCCCTGCTTGGGCTGACCTCACGGGGGGGGGGGGGGGGTCTCCTTTCACAAACCGGAAACCCCAAGTGGGAGAGGAAAGGAGGAAAGGACTTGACCCCAGTCTCTGAGTCACAGGAGGACAAGTGTGGGTCTCGGGCCAGGACATGCCGATCCAGCAGGAAGGACCGCTGGGAGGTCCTCTGAGCACCCACATCCCGCCCCCTTTTCCTCCAGGACAGCCGTGCGGTCTCCGCCCACCGGGCCGCGGGGCCGCGTGGCGTGTACAGACACACCAACGCCACGGGCAGCAGCCACCCCCGCACCTTCTCCTTCCAACAGGAGGCCCCACCGTGTGCTCCGGGCGCAAGCGAGACGAACAGCAGGTCAGCACTGTTTGTCAAAACCCAATCTGGGTTGACCTAGTTTAGAAGGAAAAACACTTCCTGTTCAAAGGCACCCCTGGATCTGAGGATCGTTCGGTTGTGTAGAGAGGCCGGGGCGCCGGGTGAGGGTGGGTGGGGTGGGCACTGAGGGCATCAGAGAGCCACCCGCAGCGGGACCTGGCGTCCGGCTCAGTGTCCCGCCCACAGCGGTCATCTCTGGGCTGTCTTCCCAGGGATTCCTGGAGGACAAAGAGCACTTCGAGGTGCTGACCGTCTGCACCCTGAGTGGGGCAGCGGCGTGGCGCTCACTGGGTCCTCACAGAGGACGCCACCCGCCAGGACGATGGGTGGGGAAAGCTGCCCAGCAGTCGACGGACTGGCAACGTTAGTCCACCTGTTTCGACAGCCTTCCCTTGTCCAGCAGGGAGACAGCGGTGCGAGCTGCCCGGACCCCACCCAGAGCACCCTGGGCCAATGACAGGGGGCTGGGGAGAGGTTGAGGTGGGGCAGTGGTCACAAATAAACAACACCTAGGAAAAAGGAGGTAGGTAAGAGGCAAACAATTACTATTTCTCACCAAAATACTCAAAAATGTCTTCAGAAAGGGAGGTGGGATTTGGCCTTCATCCAGAACAAGGCATCTCTCTACCTCACGCTGTGGACATGCTAAGCTGGATCACTCCTTGTCAGGGGATTGTTCTGCTTCAAAAATGTGTGGTCATTGCCAAATGGCTTGGGGGGTCGGGGGGGGGGGTGCCACCGGCAGAGAAGCACTACTTCAAAGGGACAGGTAAGACACGCGTGGAAAGGGGCTAGTGGTTCCCTCGTCCTTACATTAACTTCCCACTTCTCCATTTTTTAGTGCAACCATTCCTTGAATCCCTGACTCTGAATATCTTCATAAAATGCCCCAAAGGTCTTCGAGTGAAAAGAGAAGCCATTATTTCCAGGAATCCCCCCCCAAAAAACAGGAAAACAGCTATCGTGATAGCTGAGAAGGCTGTGGGTCCTCACTCTATGACAGACACATCGCCAATGACATTTGGTATAAGAGTCTCTCGCACATGATTAAAATGCTGGAAGGAGAAAAAAAATTAAGTTTTGCCAACATTACATCTTTAAAATCTAAAGCGGCATATGACCTTGAATGAGAAAATGTCCTATGCACGGTGCATGAAGGTTCTGAGCATGAGCCCCTGTGGAGGAGACAAAGCACCGAGAACACACGTGACCTCAGCTAAGCTCGCTGGGTCACCCTCCGGGAGCCCCTGCAGGGGCCTGGGCTGCGGTATGGACAGGCCAATGGACCCAGGGCTGGAACTGCCTCTCACATCCTGCCCTCCCGTGTCACCAGGTCAGGGGCATGACTCCATCCTCTGCAAATGTGAAGAGCCATGGAAATTGCTGCAAGCGAGGGCTTAACAAAATCCACCTGCATCTATAAAAGCATAATGTGCTAATTGTCCACTCGGGAGTTCGACCCGGAGAGCAGGAGTTCCATCTCTCGCTAGGACGTGCACTGACCACCAAGGGGCGATGTCGGCAACCAGTGGCAGTGGCAGGGCGCTGAGGGAGCGAGGGGCGGAGAGGTGGGGAGGCCGGGCATAAGGACCCTAACCCTGCACGAATTTCGTGCACCAGACCTCTAGTTCTCAGATAAAGAAGCTGAGTGCGTGGGAGCCACCTGGCGAGGCCACACTGGGGACCGGAGAGATTCCAGCCCCGAGTTCTTCCCTGCACACGCCTGGTACCGAGAGCCCACAGGAAGCGTCTACACCCTTACTGAAACATCATGATCCACTTAAGTATGCCAATGAGAGGTCTAGATTTTTTTTTAAATGTTTTATTTCAAAGAGGAAAGGAGAGGGAGACAGAGAGAGAAACATCAGTGATGTAAGATAATCATTGACGGACTGCCTCCTGCAGGCCCCAGACTGGGGATCCGAGCCCACACCCTGGGCACGTGCCCGGACAGAGACCTGAATTGTGACCTCCTGGTTCCTAGGTTGATGCTCACCCAGCTGAGAAGAGATCTTAATTTTTTTTTTTTAAGATGTGCCAAGAAGTGTCAGTTATGAGTAGAGCCTCACTCCCAAACAAAGGAAAATGTCAGCAATTTCTTGTTGGCCTTCCTTGCTAAGTGTCAGACAACCCAGGAACAAATTATGAACTGCCTGCGGCCCTCTCCGCTCTCCCACCCGCCCCGGCTCTCTGCGGAGGTTCAGCCGAGGAGTCGGAGGGATTTAATGGAGGGCAGCCCACACTTTGCACCTGTCCCTGGGACAGCTGCGAGGAAGCTCTGGAATCTGTGTGGAGGGAAACCAAGCAATTCCTACCCGTGGCCTAAGCTCCCGGGCCTCTGAGGGCATGCAGGGCCGCCCTGGTCACATTTTCCTCCTCGGGACCCACTGGAAGGGCCGCCTCTAATGGCAACATCTGCAGGAGCGTCTTCCAGACACCCGACCATCAAAACACAGGGAAGAGTCTGCCCGGGCCCTCGCAGCGGGCCTGCAGCCCCACGTCAGACGCTGCCAATGAAATGTGTGTGACATCTGGTGTTTACCAGGCTTGTCTTCAGAGTCGCTCACCCCAAAGATTTGCCAAGTCCTGGATTTCTATGGAAATAAAAATCGAGGTCACAAAGAATGAGCTGGGAACCCGGATCAGTACTGTGACAAAAGTCACCGTCAAGAAAGGCCAAGGCATCAATTATCTCAATTATCACCTCCAAGTCACATTAGGGGGTGGCTGCAGAGGTATCTGGGATTTTATCTGTGCCCAAGGGATTTAAAGGTTTGATATGTTTTCCTCTAAATGTCGAAAAGAGCATGACTCAGGTGCCTGTGAAAAGACCAAGTCCAGCCGAAACCGGTTTGGCTCAGTGGTAGAGCGTCGGTCTGCGGACTGAAAGGTCCCGGGTTCGATTCTGGTCAAGGGCATGTACACTGTTTGCGGGCACATCCCCGGTGGGGGGTGTGCAGGAGGCAACTGGTCGATGTTTCTCTCTCATTGATGTTTCTAGTTCTCTATCTCTCTCCCTTCCTCTCTGTAAAATAACAATAAAATATATATATTTTTTAAAAAAGACCAAGTCCAGCCACCGCTCCCCCACCCCCATCAGGTGACCACTGTCACCGGCTCGGTGTCCCAGGCTAGGAGGATAACCAGGCGGCGGCTTCCTACTTCCCTTGGTAGTTATAATCTGCTTTAGAATCTGGGGAGACAGGGGAAGTGGGTCACGGGGATCGGATCTGACACAATAGAGGGGAATAAAACATCCGCGTCGTCTTATCAGCGACCAGCCTGCAGGGAGTAGGGGATGCAGGCGTTCCTGCAGTGGAAAGACGCTGGGTGGGCGCGCACACAGGCTGGCGGTTCCTGGGCGCCTTCCCCTGGCCATGACGTTCTGCTCTGCTCTGCTCGCCTCCTTTAAAAGCCTCTCCACCACCATCAGAGCCGTCCATGGAGGAAGCGGGGTGAGAGATACATTTGCCATGGCCAATTCCCCCTCCCATGCCATCTCTGTCCCGGGGAGGGATCTGGCTGGTGACAAACCAACACCAGGCTTCCCCGGACTGGGAAGAAGGTTAATGAGCCTCATCCTTCCAGCTCTGGGAACTGCCGTCCGTGAGTCAGTCCCATAACCATCTAAGGCGTTACGAGTTGGCCTGGCAGTGAGTGAAGGCAGAGCCAGGGTTCACGTGACACCCCCTGGGCCCCCAGCTTCCTGCTGCCACTCCCTCAGCCACTCCACCCAGGGGGGCGCTCAGCATCCATGGGGACCCGGGTCACCTGCCTCCCTCAGCTCCTGGGGTCTTTCCCTCCCTTGGGCTCCTAGGGCTTCCTCCCACGGCCATGCCCTTGACTTGTCTACTCTGCAATCTAGGGCTCCAGCCACCCCCCATCTCTGCCCACAACCTTCCACGCTGGCCATCTTTTCTGCCCAGACTTCGCTACCCGTGTCAGGAGACTCGTTTACCACATCCTCTCCTTCCCAATCTTCTGGGTGCGTCCATCCCCCCAGCAAGGGGCATGGCACTGTCTACTCCAGCCACTACTCTGCAGGCTCCTGCTGTCTCTGAGACCACCTGGGATTCCCCCCAACTCCAGAACAAAGGACAGGTGCTCCTCAGAACGTGTCCATGGACCAGCAGCACAGCTGGGACCTGGATCCTGACCGGCCCCCCACACCTCCAGGAAAGGGTGGGAGGCCCCAGTCTACTTCACAAGCCCCACCCGAGGGGCTGAGCGCGGGCACCCCGCAGGCCCACTGCAGCCCTGGTGCCCCTCGGACCTAACCAGCTACCCAAGCTTGCCGCCTTCCCTGAGGACATCCCGGCAGAGATGCGCTCAGCTCGGCGTCCCTGGGGCCTCCAACCACACCCTCTCTCCCGCTCACGGTTGGCAAACACACCTGGTACCATCCGTCTCCCTCATCTCTCCTTGGGCCAGCACAGAAAAATACTCAATTATCTTCTATTTAACACTACAAACAACAACAACAAGCAGAAGCCTCTCCTCCATCTGCATGCCCTTCGTCCTCGACCAGTCACCTCCCAACAGCCCGAACTCCTCCCTCCATTGTCCACCCTCTTCTGGGTTCCTTCTCTGGGTTCCCTGAGCAAACAGGGCCCAATTCTGCTCAGACCCAGAGAAGCCTGGTCACTCCTTCACTGGCATCCCAGGCCCCGCCCCCCTACCCAGGCCCCGCCCCTCCCCCTGCCCAGGCCCCGCCCACCCGCCTCCGTGTAAGGGCCTGGGCTCCACAGCAGGCCAAGGTGATTCCAGCCCCCTGTGACCCCGGGAAAACGACCCGAGTCTCTGTGACCAGGCTCACGGGTGCAGCCAGGTGATGACAATAAAGGGAAGAGGTGATAATCAAATGAGACGATGCGTCGGGGCAGGATACAGGGCTGGATGTGGAATCTGTAACCGTTACCATCTACACAGAGCTCGGCAACTTTGGAAAGAAAGGCGATGGTGTACACTGCATTCGCCCTGGCGCTCAGAACCAGCGTGCGTTGTCTGCTGTGTCCCTGGATTCTCCACTCCCTCGCGTCAGTCCTGAGCTCACCATACCCAGCCTCACCACCGCCTCCTGCTGGCCACTGCCTGCAGGACCAGCTAATCCTACTCATCACAGGACCCCCGGGCTTCGGAGTCCCCCCGCCCCACACACACCTGTGCACGCATGAGCGCACCCCTTTATCAGTATCAATCACCTTGTCTTACTGACCTGACACCTGTAATTACATAGCCACCAGAAGACCAGGGTCCCTGACACAGGACCCAACTTTATCTCTAAATCCCAGCCTTGTCTGGGCGCTGCCTAATAAATACTGCTTGATGGTTAGCACTGTCAATCCCAGGGGCTGGTGGACATTAATTCTGAAAGGGCTCGGCAGGGCCTGGGTCAAGTTGCAAATAACAGCAGAGGTCTGCTGACTCGCTTGACCCGCCCCCTTTAACACCCTGTTTACAAGGCTACACCACAGCGTCCCCTCCCCCCTCTCCTTCCCCCTCAAGTTTATCTATGAAGCTCCAGAGATTAGGGAAAGTCAGCAGAGAGGGTGATTCATTTCTTCCCTGGCCACAAAAAAAAAAAAAAAAAAAGCAAGCTGATCTTGGGTGGCCACCTCTGAGAGCGCGCCCTTCCCTCCGCAGTGACGGGGGAGGCGGGCTCAGCCGAGCACTTCACAGATGTTTGTCAGTTCTTCCCTTCGCTCCCCCAAATGCCTGTGAGGGTGAGGCAGGTGCTATTACAGTCCCTATTTTATGCCTGGAAAGCAAGTCACAGGGAAGTTGAAAGGTGCCCAACCTCACAGTAAAGGGTCCAGCAATCTTTGTGCCCCGCCTCCTCCAACCTCCCCAACCTTACTCCACTCTCAGGAAAGCGGGACCGACCGAGGGGAGCCCTGAGGGGAGGCAAAGGGCGGCAGGCCTGGGGGAGCAACGAAAAGGCTTTGCAAAAGAGAGCCAGAGTTCTGCTCTCCACTCAGCTTCTGACCCTGTGCGGGGAGAGAAAGGGGAAGGAGAAGAGGAAGGGGAAGAGGAAGAGAAAGATGGGAGCCAGGTGGTAAGGATGTGGGGAGCAGGCAGGCAGATATGGTGGTTCAACACACAGGTGCTCCTCATCTAAATTCCCAGAAATGGGATGCTGGACGTTCAAGGCACATTGGGGTCAAATTTCATTCGAATCTCCAGGGACAATGCCGAACTCACTCCTGAGACTCCACTTCCCTTCCAGAGTTCCCTGGAAAGGCTGAGCAAAACCCTCAGCCCCCTCTCCTCCCCGCCCGCCGAGCCCTCGCCTCTCCACCGACTTCACAGGCTGCCGGAGGCCTCCCTGAAAGCCAAGTGGCCCCACGTGGCCACACCCACTGCCCAATCCAGCAGTAACCACCCCCTCCAGAGAGACCGGAGCCCCTGGGGGCCCTCCCCAGCTTCTGCCTGCTCCACCCAGGGTGCCCCCAGTGTCCCGTCACGCCTCCTCCACCCCAGACCTCGACCTTAACCCTGAAAGGGAGCAGGAAAGACAACCCACTGTAACCATCCTTTCCTAAGACGGAAATACTCACTCATAAAGCCATACATGCTTACCCTCGGACACATTCCAGATACAGTTCCATCAGTACTAGTGCCTGGGCATTAGGAAAACCATACGTTTCTGAGAAGACGACCCTCACAGGGTGTTAGCAGTGTTATTTCTGAAGCTAAATCTCCTTTCTAGCAACAAGACATTTTGCTAATAGAAAAAGGAGGTAGGTGTTCAGCCCTAATGGGTTTGGCTCAGTGGATAGAGTGTCGGCCTATAGACTGAAGGGTCCCAGGTTTGATTCCAGACAGGTTGGGGAGTTCTGTCCCAGTGGGGGGCATGCAGGAGGCAACCAATCAATGATTCTCTCTAATCATTGATGTTTCTATCTCTCCCTCTCCCTTCCTTTCTGAAACCAATAAAAAATCCTATATAATAAAGAGATTATATGCAAATTGACTCATGCCCTCGCACAAGATGGCGGCCCCCATATGGTCAAAGATGGCCAGCAGGGGAGGGTAGTTGTGGGATCGGGCCTAAACTGACAGTCAGACATCCCCCAAGGGGTTCCAGATTGGAGAGGGTGCAGGCTGGGCTGAGGGATACACCCACCCCACCCCACCCCAGTGCACAAATGTCATGCACTGGACCTCTAGTATATTTATAAAGAAGAAAAAGGAGGTATTCGGAAACAAGCAAAAACATTTTACAAAAGGGATAAAGTGTAAAGGAAACATTTCCATTAATATTGAACCAGCTACTGAGGTTGTGATGACCTTGACTATCCAGACAAACATGCTAACGTTCATACTAGTAACGATGTCTGAAACCCACCTGGGGCTGCTATAACCACACCTCAGACCGAGGGGCTTCAATAACAGAATTTACTTTTTCACAGTGCCGGGGGTTAGAAGTCTGCGATCGAGGTGTGGGCAGGCTTGGATTCTTCCAAGGCCTCTCTCCGTGGCTTGTAGATTCCTCTTCTCCCGGTGCCCTCACAGGGTCTTCGCGCCGTGCCTGCCCGTGTCCTAATCGCCCCTTCTTCTAGGGACACCAGTCATCCAGACCAGGGTCCTTCCTAGCGATCTCAGTTTAACCCAATGGCCTCTGTAAGCAGCCTGTCTCCCAGAACAGTGCCATCCTGAGGCGCTCGCGGGGGGCTAGGACTCCCACATATGAGTGCAGGGGGAATACAATTCAGCTCTAACAGATGCCATCATGACTTATACAGCAAATAATGGCCACCATTCTTAAAGGAAGGGGAGGGGTTCAGTGTGTGACAGTCACGTCTGGATTTACAAAAGGCATTGTTCTCAGTGAAAACTCGAAGCAGCCGGGACATCAACCAGGCCCTGCTAGGCACAGCTGGGCTCCCGGTGTCCCCGAGGCGCCCCTAATGGAGTAACAGTTACCAGCAGGTGACAAAGGAGGCCTGAGAGAAGAGCTCCCACCCTCAGGGCCAAGGCCATCCAGTCTGGGAGCCAGGGAGAGTAAGGCCCGGTGGGCGGGGTCACCCTGAGCTCTGTCCCACCTTTCCATGGAATCCGCTGAGGGACGCATTTCTCCCTCACACAGAATCCGTGTGCTTGAGGTCAGCAATTTCAACCCAAGGCCCCCCACTCCGAGCTGTGTGAATGCTGCTTCTCCCGTGAGCTCTCCCATGAGCTGTTACAGTCAAGACCGCATCCCTAACTTTACAGAAGTCAAGACTTGCAGTTTCGTACACGTTTGCTTTAATGTACCCATAACACACATACATCATGACCACTCTGCAAAAGAGGCGTTCTTCAAACCCGAATGTCCATTTCCAGATAAATGACAGCAATACCCTCGGCGTCCCTCTCCCCCAGCCCCAGGCCAGTGGGAGTGGGCCACAGTCTTAGGGCAACCTCATCCCCCCCAGTTCTCTCTCTCTTCACTTATCGGAATTCTCAAAGGCGTGGCCTCACTCTGCATCACCCTCCCTTTCCCACAAATCTCCAGATTGAAACCCAGGATCTTATTCCAACAGAGCCCCCCACCCCCACCCACGCATCCAGACAAAATGCACTAGGGGGATGGGAGTGTGTGCGGCGGGAAGGGGGCGGCTCTTTGAAATCTCCACCGAACAGATTAAGCACGAATAAATCATACTTTTGAAATGTGTTATTTCTATGTATATGGTCCTGTAGGTGGCATCCCCACAAAGTAAGGCGCCCAGCTCCAAGGTGACTCGAAAAGCAACACAGGAGCCACCTGCTCCTTCTAATGCACCTGCTCTCTGCTTCAACCCGACTCGCCACGGCCCAGCCTCAGAAACAAGGCGTCATTAGGCATCAGAGAAACGCGCTCGGCCCAGGTGTGCTCCCTCCATCGCTTTCACTTTGGAAACTGGGGGAGGGGAGTACAATCCTGCAAAGCAGTGTTCCCCCAACTTCTCTCATGATGAGAATCACCTGGTGGAGTTGTTAAAATACAGATTCCTGAATCCCAACTAAGAAGTGCTAAACTGGAATTTTTGGGAACATATATAGGTAAAATTGTATACTTAACTAGTGCTCTAAGCTTAAAAGTATACAATTTTACCTATATGCTCCCAAAAATTCTAGTTTAGCACTTCTTAGTTGGGATTCAGGAATCTGTAGTTTAATAACTCCACCAGGTGATTCTCCTCATGAGAGAAGTTTGGGAAACACTGCTGTAAAGGGGCGTAAAGGGAAAGTAATAGAAGTAAGACCCAGCCGAAACCGGTTTGGCTCAGTGGTAGAGCGTCGGTCTGCGGACTGGGGGGTCCCGGGTTCGATTCCGGTCGAGGGCATGTACATTGGTTGCGGGCACATCCCTGGTGGGGGGTGTGCAGGAGGCAGCTGGTCGATGTTTCTCTCTCATTGATGTTTCTAGCTCTATCTCTCTCCCTTCCTCTCTGTAAAATATCAATAAAATATATTTTAAAAAATAAAAAAAAGAAGTGAGACCCAGATGTGACCAAGGGTGGGGAGCATGACGCTGCGACTCTGAAACAGGTCCAGGGCCTCATTTTCAACCCGCCCAGCAACGAATGCAAGACATCACTTCCCAGTTTTACACCTACTGTGGTTCTCACCCACCCGGTTTATTAATACACTCCTGGCAAATGCATGTGTCACAACAGCGAAGCGTGATCTCCAAACGGAAGAAAGTGCTTTAGGGTCAAAAGTGAAGACAGTGGCCCTGTCTCCCAGCTTCTGTGCACGTAATCAACGCCACGTTCTCGATACCGGCACGGATGCATTCCCAAAGCACACGTCTGCTTTTAGATCTATGCTGACCTTGTAGGAGGCGACGAGTGTTTCTGTCAGCACACACCTCTAGAAAAGGAGAGAAGCTGGGGGCGCTCAGGGTAGAGGAAATTAATATTCTTCGTTCACAAAAGAGCTTTGTTTGAAATGATAGGTTTTAATCTGAAAGTCATTTTTATTTCCGAGTGTGCTGGGCTTCCCACGTGAATGCAATCATAGTGGCAAAGACACCACACGCTGGCACTGAAACACACTGCTTACACCTTATAAATGTTTAACCGTGGCCAAAGGTATCCAGGAGGGCGACGCAGACATTCTGATAGAATAGGCTGAACATTCTCGTTCTAATCTTCTCGAGCCCCTCTGCCTCCAGGAAGGTAAAGCTGAGACTCGTGATGGACACTTTTCAGATGGCATTATCATCAGGCACTGTCACGAGGGAAGAGAAGAGAAGATCTTTACAAAGTCCCGTGGGTCAAGATTAGAGCATGCCAGTTTAAGGACTAGCCGGGGGGTCAAGTGACTACCAGCATCGAGGTCATGTCACTTTCAATGTGTCACTGTCCTGAGACCACTTCATCTCCACTAAACCCACACGAGGTCCTTGAGGGTGACCTTCAAGTGGGGAAGCCACCCTGTACTCCCCTCCTGGGTGGGGACAGCGATGTACCTATTAAAACTCTTTCTGTCATCACGCGGCCAACTCTGTACGTGACAGAGACTCTGACGCCCCTTTTATTTTTATTTTTTTATTTTTTAATATATTTTATTGATTTTTTTTTTTTACAGAGAGGAAGGGAGAGAGAGAGAGACTTAGAAACATCGATGAGAGAGAAACATCAACCAGCTGCCTCCTGCACATCCCCCACTGGAGATGTGGCCACAACCAAGGTACGTGCCCTTGACCGGAATCGAACCTGGGACCCTTCAGTCCGCAGGCCAACGCTCTGTCCCCTGAGCCACACCGGTTTCGGCTGATGCCCCTTTTCAAACCCATCACGCATTAAAATGCTCAATTGGAAAATCTGCTTCCTTTATCTCCCTATTGCAGCTACAGAGCTAAGCAACCTCAGCTGTCCAGGAAATACCACCGCAATGAACACATCGCTGGGCAGAGAAGAAGCAATTCACGTTCCTGTCACATCTCACGTGCTGCAAAGAGACGGAGGGGAGTGTGCACTGCACTAAGCATTCAGTTATGGTTAAAATCCCTCCACTGCCTTTCCTCACTCACCACACTCCAGCCCGGAGTAAGCAGCGACGAACACTGATGACAATCTCCGCTGGGCAACCGTCAGGCTCTCCTCGGGCCCGTTATCTCACTCTCTAGCGCGGACGTGGGCCACTTTACACGAGAAAGGCTATGTTTATTTTCACACGTGGGTGTAGGCTCGCTTTTCGACAATTGTGTTGATGCTCTGAGCAAACTAGAAATGGTTCTTTTTTAAAATATATATATTTTATTGATTTTTTTTTTTTTTTTTTACAGAGAGGAAGGGAGAGGGATAGAGAGCTAGAAACGTCGATGAGAGAGAAACATCGACCAGCTGCCTCCTGCACACCCCCTACCGGGGATGTGCCCGCAACCAATGCACATGCCCTTGACCGGAATCAAACCTGGGACCCCCTCAGTCCGCAGACCGACGCTCTATCCACTGAGCCAAACCGGTTTCGGCTAGAAGCAGTTCTTAAAATCTATCTTTATGTCTATCTCGTGGCCTGCTGGAGCCTTTAAATCCTTCTTGGAGAGTTTCCCCTTTACTAACTTAATCCATCAAAGAGTGGACAAAGTCGGGGTGATCCGGAAGAAGAGTCCAGTGATCTACACCCCTTTCCCTGAAGTAGCAACAAAGGGGGACCCACAGGGCAGCTGGGTCTTACGTCCTTTTCACGGAGGAGAAAATAGCCTTTGAGAGGCCGTGTGACTTGCCCGAGGCTGGCGAGCTGCTGAGCAAAGCCAGGCTGTTCCGGTCAGTGGGGAATGGATATATCCTTCCCACTTCTGTTCCTCTCCAGGGCTGAGCCCTCTTCCCTGCGGCTTTGGGATGGGCAGGGCCGCGTTCACACGCGCTCGCGTTCACACGCGCTCGCGCACGCACACACACACACACACACACACACACACACGGCTCCCCCAGTCTCCAGGAGAGCGCTGATCTCTGAAGGTGTAATCCATGTTGTCACCCCACACACGTGTGACCAGGTAACCTGCTTAGGGCAGTTCCTCGGGGTTGAGTGAACCAGCCGGGAGAGGGCAGGCGACGGGATCTCAGAGACGCAGGAATCCGGGGAGGCCTTGGCTGGGAGGGCAGAGCCTTAGTCTGTGATGAACAGAGGCTGGAGGGTGACCAGATGGCCTGGGTGATGCCCCAGAGGTTGATGGGCTGCTCCTCGAGGGACAAGCTGATGCCTGTCAATCAGGGAGCTTACCACAGACCCCTCCCTGTGCCATCTGGGAAGCCGGTCAGCTGGTCTGCCCGGTCCAGGTATGTTTCAAAAGGAAAGTAAATGGGCCCCCTTAGTGCCCACAGGGGGGCATCATTCTGTATTTCTCTCCCAATTAAACCACCATTACAAAACTGAGTTCCAAAAACAAGACGCCCAAACCGTAGCGACTTCTTCTATAAGACACTGAGATGTGAGAGCCTCCCGAGAGGAGACCTCCTCTTAGGGGGGACCTCGCCTTTCAACACCCGCCTGTGTCTGCGGGCTGCTTTACTTCCTCTCTGGAGCAGGACGGGATGGGAACATAAACCAACCCATCCGTCCCAGTGAAAATCGCCATTTCTTTACCTGAGATTCCTAGAAGCATATTTTAGCCGTTCACATTTTCAAACTGCTTTCTAGAAAGAACGAATAATCTCGACACCCACCATCATTATCTTGGAGACTTAAATAATACCACAGACCCCTCCCTACACACAGACACACGTGTCCTCTGGTAATAGCCCCCTAACACACACACACACACACACACACACACACACACACAGTGGTCATAGGAATACACGGTTCCATGTCACTGTCATCAGTGGATTCACCCTTTGCTTATTTGTTCAAATAATGGCACCTCAGACTAATTGGCGTTTGTCCCTTTATCTGTGGGAATCTTCATGTTTTTGTCATCTATTTGAGCTCTTCAGACATCAGGAAGAGCCATTTGTATGTACCATTCTCTACAAAGAGGCTTCCTTTCATCTGTCAAATGGGGATCAGAGTACATGAAAAAGAATTTTAAGACAAGTGCATTTTCCGGAGCACAGTTTTCTGAATGATACCATACCTCTCTGCCGGTTGGTATTACCCATCGAGCGGCCCCACCTGTCCACAGACCAGAGGTGTCGGTCGTGGCCGGCCCTTCACATTGCCCACAGTCCCAGAGGCTGGGATTCTTCCGAGGCACGCGCCATCTCTTTCCACAAAACATTTCTTTACTGGGTCTTACTAGACTTCTATCTGCAGTTGAAGTGACGCTCACAGCTTTTGAATATGCAGAAACTACACTTTTTCTATTCTGAAAGTGGGTACCTTTTCTCAGGTTGAGTTTGCCATGTTCTGTTTGCCAGACATTCTTCAGGGCAGGAAGGTGGGGGGCAAGCTCATTTGCAAGGACCCTTAGGACTGCAGCGGGCACTGCCTGGCCCAGCATGAGCCTGCAGACCCTTATGTTCTGTATCTTCAGGGCCTAGAGCTGCCATGGAGAACAGCTAACATGGGATGGATGGATGGTGGGTGGGTGGGTGGATGGATGGATGGATGGATGGGTGGATGGGTGGATGGGTGGGTGGATGGGTGGGTGAATGGGTGGATGGATGGGTGGATGGGTGGATGGGTGGGTGGATGGATGGATGGGTGGATGGATGGATGGATGGGTGGATGGATGGGTGGATGGGTGGGTGGGTGGGTGGGTGGATGGATGGGTGGGTGGGTGGGTGGGTGGATGGATGGATGGGTGGATGGGTGGGTGGGTGGGTGGATGGGTGGATGGATGGGTGGGTGGGTGGATGGGTGGGTGGATGGATGGGTGGATGGATGGGTGGATAGAGAGATGGTAGACTGGGAGACAGGGAAGCTGGAAGAGGAAGCCAGACGGGAGTGAGTGATGCATGAGCCCACAAACACACCCAGCACCGGAGCAGCGAAGGGCTCCCTCACATCACTCCCTGTAGGCCTGGTGATGCCTACTTTCACCTTTTCCATCCAAAGATCACTTTCCAATCAAAAAGACATTTTTATGACAGGCCCCCAGCCTGGTCACCCAGTTTGATTTACTGAGATTTGTTGCCTTGGAAACTCCATAAATTAACGGGAGCTGGAAACTAAAAAGCCACTACTTGGATGTAAGAGGCTCTCTCCAGAGTAAATAATAAGAGAAGCCAGTCCATGATCTCATAATGGAAGAAGCAAAGTATTTCTAATCGATTTCATTCTCATCACCCCCACGACACCGAGGCTCACCCCAGGTCCTTGGGTGAGCGACGCCTGGTGCACTGTCTGCTCCCCAGCTCCCTTCCACTCATGCAGCCTCCAGGCAGGCGGGCGGCTCCTCCACACCAGTCCCAGCACAGAATGAGGCACAGGTGTTAGAAATGCAGCCTCTCCAGCCCATCCCCCGCCCCACTGGCTCAGAACCTCTGTGCCTGGGGCTCAGAAGCCTGCCCCCTAGCTTCCAGATGTCTCTGCATTTCTGCAACAGCCACAGAGCTCTGCTCCAGGGCACGGAGTGTCCTATCGTTTTTGACATTTCTGATGTAAAAGCTACACTTTCCTCAAATGTCTTCAAATGACTGATTTAGAAAAAAGCACAAATGCTCTCTTTCCCCCACCCTTCATATTTCTGCCCAATTGTGGAAGAACAGTGCACTATTTTTTTAAAAAAATCATCAAAATAACATTTAAAAAAAGATGTACACAAGGGTGAGAGGCTTTTAAAGTGTGACCAAGTCAACGATGGAATAATGGAAAGACACAATCTTCTGGGAATAGAGGCAGAGCTGCACCCAGAATGCCAGTAGGACTTACTTTGTAATCGAGAAATGAACGTCTCCTCCAGACTCACCCCCAGCCTCACCCCTCCCCGGTTAGGAAAGACTGGAATTCCCTCCGCCCGCAAAATCCTCCTGCAGGGCTCTCTGTCCGGACCACACCCACCTCCACCGGGAGCCCACCTCCACTGGAGCCCACCTCCGCCAGAGCCCACCTCCGCCAGAGCCCACCTCCAGCACCCATCCCTAAACAGCAACACAACTGAATTCCAAGGCATGTCAAATTGAGGGTCTTAAATAAGCCTCCAGAAATGTCTACGCCTCCCTTGGGCCCCCACAGAAGCCACACTGTCTTGGGTCCTCCAAGATCCATCAGAGGGGACACTGCAGGGGCTCCGTGCCGGCAAGACCACCACAGGTGGGATAAAAAACAATCCTAATGCCAGGGAAGGCTGGCCGGAGCTCAGAACACTGCCGGCACCGACACGCACACGCTAGCTGAGCTGCATTTAGGCCCCGGCAACCTTTCACCGGTGGGCCCCGTGTCTCCTCCCCTTTTTCTAAATGAAGGGCCACAAAGCAGTGGTGGAGGGAGGCAGAAATCCGCACCCAGGCCGGACTGGCTCCCCTGCTCCTGACGCAGGGGATAGAGAGCCGGTGGGAGGGGAGGATGCTCCAGACAGCGCTGCCTGGCACAGACCAAGGCAGCCTGCCGGCTCTCTGGCTTTGGCACTGGCCCAGGAGGGTGCCCTCTTCCCAGGTCCCGAGAGAAAGCTGACACCTGCGCTCCTGTCCAAGTGTGGCTGCAGCTCTAAGACAACCACAGTGACAGTGGGGATCCACCAGGAAGGGGGAGTGACCTCTCCGCGGGCCTGGGGACCTCTGAGGAAGGCACCTGAATTGCAGCAAGTTTGGAATTGCCCTCTGCAGACCCCTCGTGGGGCCGCATTACGCAGCTCTCCTCCCGCGGAGGGACCCAGCTGGCCCGGGGTGGCCCTTCGCTGGCCCTGATGCTGGGACAAGGGCGCTGCCAGCTCCAGGGCCCTCCCTAAGCAACATGGGGGCGTGGGCCAAGGAAAGAAAAGAAACCTAGATCACTGCCCAAGCGATGGGGGTGGAGTGGGGCTGAGAGTGGGGGAAAGGGGGGCTGGGTGTGACCTGCAAGTAGCTAGAAGACAAGAAAAAGGTGCAGGTGGCATGGTGCAGACACGGTGACCTGCCCACACAAGTCTCCTTCAGGATTAGCTACACCTGTGTCCCACTTTTTAAGAATCGGGGGGAGGGGGAGGGGATCATCCAGATGAGAAGTTGCTTGTGCCTGGCCGGAGTGACATGTATGAACCAGGCGGTCACGGTTTGATTCCTGGAAGGGGCACATGCCTGGATTTCGGGCTCGAACCCAGGTAGGGGGCATGCAGGACGCACCTGATCAATGATTCTCTCTCATCAGTGATGTTTCTCTCTCTCTTTCCCTCCCTCTCCCTTCCTCTCTGAAATCAATTTTTTTTTTAAATCACCTGTGATGTCAGTCACCCCAGGACTCCTGACCTTCTTCTTGTAGGGGGGGTGGGGGGGTGCATTAACTAGAAAATTAACTTTTTCTGAGATGGCAGCCATCTACTCTAATCCAGACTGATGCAGGAAGCAAGCAGCTGCGCTGGCCACGGTGGGGACTGGGAGGGGACCCCAGGCTCCACCTGGGCCCCTCTCAACACTAAGTAACGAGATCAGACTGAACCCACTACGGAAGGTCATTCCAGGACTGAAATGCTAGCATGCTCATACCAGGATTTCCTTTGTGGGCTCCTAAATGCAATCCCTGGACTGAAGACGGTCACCGAGCAAGTTCAAGGCCTCTGTGGGCTGAGGGCCCTCGGGAAAACATTTTCTCTCTGCCCAGCCAATCATCCCATACTCTCATGGCCGGTAAACAGTGACCCAGTCAAGATTGCAAAACTCACCTGCACACAGTGGTGACCAAACACTTCACCAGAAGCTGAGGGGAAAAAAAGCAAAAAAGCAGCCCTAACAGGTTTGGCTCACTGGATAGAGCGTCGGCCTGCAGACTGAAAGGTCCCAGGTTTGATTCCGGTCAAGGGCATGTACCTTGGTTGCAGGCACATCCCCGGTAGGAGGTATGCAGGAGGCAGCTGATCGATGACTCTCTCTCATCGATGTTTCTAGCTCTCTATCCCTCTCTCTTCCTCTCTGTAAAAATCAATAAAAAATATATATTTTTAAAGCAAACAAAAGGCGGCCCTGCCCCTGGGGTCACAGGGTAGCAGTCCCTGTCCGGACACCAACTCCAGCCGACTGCCAGGGGGAGAATGAGCTTGCCCTCCTTACCTCTTACCCTAAATCTCTCTTCATGGGCAACTCCGAAACACGGCGAGCCTCAGCTCTAATTCTGCTTGGCCTGGGGTAAGGCAGCTAGCTCACAAGTCTAAGGTTCGGAGCCTACCCCTCGTCGGTGCTGCCCCATTACCCTTACAAAAGTCGTTCTTAAAAGACAGCAAAGCTGAAACACTATAAAAAATACTCCTAAACACGTCAAAAAAAATGGGGTTCTCAATCAACACACCCCGGCGAGCCGTGGGATGTGAGGTCACCACAATCCACCTCGCTGCACTCCGTGACCCCAGGCCCCTGCGGCCACCTTCTTCTCGCGGGTCACTCCGTGTCTGCGTGTCTGCCTCATGCTAACCCGCAGGCCATTCCCTGTCTGCGTGTCTGCCTCATGCTAACCCGCAGGCCGTCTGCACAATCCCCTCCCCACGGAGACTCCCCGGCCAGCCGGGGGCTCGGTTCCGCAGGCAGACTGTTTATCCCCGAGCACCAGGATGACGGGCTCCTCTCGCTGTGGTTTCCGGGTGTCGACTCCTTGGAAACGACTGTGTAAGCACCAGCGTGGACAAGAGATAAACATCAGCAGTGAACTCCCCGAGAAGTCCCCACGGGGACACACAGAGCTGCGCGCACGCCTCATGACAATGCAATGGGAACGAGAACCACTGGCTGGGGCTCGGTTCCCTCCGCCCGCTCCTCCTCCTCCTCGGCATTATCTAATCGGGAAGAAATCTAACTGCCCTTCCAGACCTCCTTCTCCCACCCGCCGGCCGGGCCCCCGGGGACCCCCCGCCCACCTGCAGCGGAAACCGCTCACATAACACGAGGACATCTGCGAGGCTGGCCCCCGGAGGCTCACGGCACGCCCCGCTTGCAGAGCCGTGGGTGGCTAGGGTGCCATCTTCCTCCTCATCCCAGACCCTGCCTGCCGGCGGCTGCTTTTGATTAGATCATCAGTTTTCCCCCCGAGGAAGATCACAGGATGCGGGGAAACCGAGGTGCCTGCTGACTCAGATACTGGGGGCCTTATTAAGAGATAGAACAATGGGAAAGATGAGTAGATTTGCGCAAATCTCTTTCTAAGCTATGTTTCTTTCTTTCTTTTTTTAAAAAATATATTTTGTTGATTTTCCATAGAGAGAAAGAGAGAGGAATAGAGAGCTAGAAACGTCAATGAGAGAGAAACATCGACCAGCTGCCTCCTGCACACCCCCTACTGGGGATGTGCCCGCAACCAAGGTACATGCCCTTGACCGGAATCGAACCTGGGACCTTTCAGTCTGCAGACCGACGCTCTGTCCCCTGAGCCAAACCGGTTCCGGCCCAAGCTATGTTTCAACACGGCACCATCTCGGTGTCTGGCTTCCTCGTCAAAGGAGAGGAAATGGGACTGGGCTCAGGTGGGCACGGGGAGAACCCGGCCTCCGGCCCTGCAGGTGGGCCGGGTGATGGTTCCCGGGGAGATGCTTGGACAGGGGTGGGCAAACTTTTTGACTCGAGGGCCACCATGGGTTCTTACACTGGACCGGAGGGCCGGAACAAAAGCAACCTGACCATGCTGGCACTCTCATCTTGGGCTGCTGGTGAAGGAGCAGAGGGGAGAGCAAGAGAACCCTCCGCTCTTTCTGCTCCGCGGGCCGGATAGAACAGCCGAACGGGCCGGATCCGGCCCGCGGGCCGTAGTTTGCCCACGGCTGTGCTTGGATGTCACTCAGCTGGCACCGAACAGGCAGGCGAGAGGGTTTTCCAGTTTCCCCCTTTCCTCAGTGCCACTAAGACCACGCCACCTTGACAAACACGATTGAAAGATAATGTGGGAAATTCTTTAATGCCCTGTAAGTGTTCCAAGAACCCACGTGGCCATGGCACCCCTGCCTGGCCCGGGCTTCCTCCCCTGCAGCGGGAGGGGGTGGGAGACGTGGCTGCCAGGGTCCGACTCCGCCTCTTTCCTGCTCCCCCCCCCCCCCCCCCCCCCCCGTCCCCGAGGGACTCTCTGCTGGGAAGCGGAAACTGACCCTCGGAGCACATTTTTCTCCTTCTCAAAGCAAGAGAGACGCCTGTGCGGCCTTCTGACGGGAGCCCCACGCCCACCGCGTGTGACCTCCCCGCGCCTGCCTCCCCCCGGCCGGGACCCTGGCCGCCTGAGCACCGCGGCCGGCTCACCCCCTCCCAGGGCGGGTCTGTCTTGGGACAGCTGGGCCCCGTGGACGCCGCTGCCGACAGCTGTGAGGACACATGGAGGGTGAGAAGGACAAGCTCAGGCATGTCCACTGCAGTCTTGGCATAGGCGGGACGGCAGCCCTGTCCAGATGCCTTGGCTGCAGGAAGGCCTCCTGGGGACAGCCTTGGCCAATAAACGCAGAGGATCCTCCGGGGCGGGAGGCCCGGAGTCTTGGGTTAGTCCCGAGGCCCAGCCTGGGGGTTTGGGTAAATCCTCCCACCGAGGCCCTACCCTCAGGCCTGAAAGAAAGGCACGCTGGGAAGGAAATCCCACTCACATGCCAGGAGCCACCCCGTGGAGATGGCTCCCCGTGTGAGGAGGGCTGAGCTGGGTGGGGAGAGCACCCAGCGGCTGGGACCTGTGGGACGACCCTCCGGGAATGCACGTGAACACACAGGAACACGGGGCTTCACGCAGAGGAAACACTCAAGGCGCAGGAAGATGACTGGAAAAACGGCCCGTCAAGGATGAGCAACGTCAACGCTCACAAAAGGGGGCAGAGACAGACAGAGGTTGAGAGGGTCTTGTGCCACTGATGGGATGACAGCTGTGAAGGTCAAACAGCAATGGAGAGAATGCCAGTGCTGACATCTAAGAGACACCAGATTGGTCGTCTCTGCTCCGAAAAGCAAGGCCGGGGGAGGCCGTGGGAAAAATAAACCCGGGCTGGCCGGCAGGCTGGTGAAACCAGACTCGGAGAATGGTTCCTCGGTGACCCTTTCCTCTCTCTAGTGTGGTGGCATCGTGTCCCTCTGGCGATACTATTGCTTGTGAAATAAATGTGTGTTTTTAGTGTAAAAGACAGCGTGGCTGAGAGAGGGAGGGAGAACAGCAAGGCCTTTGGACTAAGACGGAGCAGAAAGCTTGGGAGGAAGACCAGCCCGCGGCCACGTGGGCAGGAAAGGAGCCCCGGGACTCCAGGACTCGCCCAGGAAAGTGACACAAGCACCTCCTCGGCTCCAACTTTTTGACATTTACCAAAGGGCTGCTTCCACTGCAGCCTGGAACTCGAAGGAAGGAAAGCGTCACACACACACACACACACACACACACACACTCTCTCTCTCTCTCTCTCTCTCTCTCTCTCATGCACACACACACATACACACTCTCTCTCTCTTTCTCAAACACACACACACACACAGGCACACTCTCACATACACACACTCTCTCTCACACACACACACACACACACACACTCTCTCTCTCTCTTTCTCTCTCTCTCTCTCTCTCACACACACACACACACACACACACACACACGAGCACAGAGCGCCTTTTCTGATTACAAGTTTCCCTGAAACACAACCAGGACATGCACATACTTCTGCAGCGTTTCATTTGCCTGAGCTACAAGATTAGAGGGTTTCTGTTCTTTGAAATCCAAAGCTCCCAGGACGCATCGTTCCGGGTGATGTGCAGGCCGCCTGACTTCATGTCTGTGCCTGGTGGTGGGCGGAGGGGCGTGCGGTCCGGGTGATCTATGGGAAATGCCCTCCAATCACGGCCCGGACGCAGCGCCCGCATCAGAGAGAGCCACTGTGCCCGGGCGTCGGGAAGGCCTGTGATCAGGCAAGAAAACACACGCAGGCAAATGCAGAGGGCCGGGCGTTACAGGAAGGCCTCGCTGGAGATGGGCGGGCGGGCGGGCGGACGGACGGACGGACGGACGGACGGACCTGCTTCCCGGAAACGGACGGGGGCCCCTCTCCACCTCCCCACTCCACCGAACTCCCGACAGACAGCTCTCCTTCAGGCGGGCGGACGGGAACCTAGCGAGCAGGCTCCCCAACCCCGAGTTCAAAGGGCCCGCCTGCCATGCTCTTTAGGATCTGCCCCGGCACTCTCCAAAGATGCCAGGGGGACACAGACGGTGGCAGCCGGGAGGGGGCTGACAAATGGGTTCAAGACGTCGGCCTGCCCCGCGCCGGGCCCTCCCCCGCCGCAGCCATTCCCAATTAGGCGGCCTGATTACAGAGCCCGGCTCTTCACGGACTGAACAGCCGGCAAACAAGCAGGAAGCACAAACCCCGCGCTGCTCTCTAATTAAGCCGAGCCGGTGGGGGGATGGCGGGGGCCGCTCTAGGGCTTGCTCGCTCCTGAGTCCCGAGGTGGGGACTCGGGACCTGGGAGGTAGCACACAGTTCGCTCCTTTTCTGGAAGACAATCCTCTGCCCAGCACAGGGCCGGCCTGTCCTGACCCCGCCCCTCCTGGCCTGGTGCCACAACGGCCATTAGGAACCATTTCTCTTTTTAAACCACACCAGCCAGACGCTCGGGAGATGTGCCAGGGTGAGTCACACAGAGGCAGGAAGGGTTAAAGCGCAATAGCCGTGTCCACCGTGTCCACCGAGTTCCTGACTGCCCGGCTCTCCGCGGCCGGCCACCTGTGGGGCCGGGGGTTGGGGTGGGGGGTGGGGAGAGAATGGGGAGGGAGGGCTTAAGGGCCCATGAATAGACACACGCCTGTGGATTGCCCGGTAAGTTGATCACCGCCTCCTGCAGGGCCACCTCAAGCCAGTGGAGCTCCTCTAGGAAAACCAGAAATGCTTTGAGCAACCGTGGGCCTCCGAACTCCGTCACCGACACAGCTATGAGGACGCCGGTCTCCCAGAAGGAAGCGGTCAGTCCCTCGGGACCTCACCGCTTACCCAAAAGCAGCGTCCCGCCGGCACGGGCGCTGCCCTGGGAGTGCTTTCACCGCCCAGGAGCGGAAAGGGCAGCCGGGCAGCACGGGACAGGACACAGGGACAGAGACCGAGGGAGCCGAGCTCTGTACTTCCCGAGATTCACAGAGACGCCCTGTGGTTCCCCTCAAACAGAAAGCCCCCCACCCCCCACCCCCACACCTCCAGAAGCACAGCGGACAGCTCAGCCAGTCGAGTGGGGGCACTGCGTGGGCGACGGGAATGTCCCTCCCGCATGAGATCATCCGAGACGTTCCCACATGGGCCTGGGAGCCTCGTCCGCCCGCCCGGCAGTCCCTCCGCAGCAGCTCCGACTGGAGGAGCAGATTCCCTTCGCAGCCGCCCCCGCCCCTGCCCACGCTGGAAACCCTGGAGTTCCCCGAGCCCTGTCCTAGGCCGACCTCTCCCCCTCTCCCTCACACCGTCACCCTGGACGTGCTCGTCCGCCCCACAGCCTGCTGCCCATCACGCAGCTGCGCCTGCTCAGATCAGAGCTCCATGGCCACCGGCCCGACAGCCCCACTCAACAGCCCCACCTGACGTCACCCTCAGCATGGCCCGGCCAAAGGGGAACTCACCCGTCCCTCCCCAACCTAAATGCCACCATCCGTCTGTCCGTCCGTCCGTCTGTCCGTCCCCCACACCTCACTCCCACCCTTTGTCCCGCCTCCAGCAAGGGCTCAGCCCAGCTCCCTCTCAGAGCTCTGCAGTCCGGCCCCTCCTCCATTCCCACCATCCCCACCACCGTCCCCACCACCCCCACCTCAGGCCAGTGATGCTCCAGGGGCCACTGTGCCCGCAGGGGACATCTGATCTGAATTGTCTGGGGACACGCTTTGGATGTCACACGTGGTGACACCTTTCTCTGACCACCCACAGGGTCCAGGGGGTGGGACCCATTAGGGACCCATTTAGCTCACAGCCTGAGACTCGGGATGGGTTTCCACAGGAGAAGTAACCTTCTGGTGGGCAGTTTCTGGGCTCCAGTTCCCGTGAGAAGCTGTAAACAGCGAGGGGGCCTTCCCAAGTCAAGGCTCCCCATTGTTCTACACGGTGCTGACGGAGGTGTGTAATTACGGCAAAGACAGGGCCACTGCTGGCAGCTAAGACCCCTAAGGACGTGCAGATAAAATGCAAACACCGACACCTTGTTTACTCCCAGAGCTCTCAAAAGCCAGCTTTCATCTAGCAGCGCGCCAATGCAAACGCAAGCGTGTGTTTCGGGACACGGATAATACATTATAATCAGGACGGAGAGGAAATTCAAGAGAGACCGACCTAACGGTGGGAAAATCAAGTGAACTGCTTCTTTCAATCCCAGTCTCAGCCTTCCAGGAGGGGTTCCAGCAAGCAGAGCTCAGAGCCCACCCAGCGGGCTCACAGGGAAGGACTAGGACTGCACAATGGGCTTCTGATTCAGATATATTTTTAATTGATTATTTGGAGAGAGAGAGGGAGAGAGAGAAACACCAATTGGAAAGCAAAATATTGATTAGTTGCCTCCAGTACGCCCCCTACCGGGAATCAAGCCTGCGATTTAGGCATGTTCGCTTTAGGCATGTGCCCTGACCAGGAATCGAACCGGCATCCCTTCGGCGCACAGGACAGTGCCCAACCACCCGGCCAGGGCAGGCTTCTGATTTTAAGGAGGCAGACGCCCTCCTATCTCACCCAGCCAGGCCTTCCAAAGCGGCATCTCCATCCTCCAGCAGGTCAGCTCCCGCACTGTCCTCTAAAACACTCTGTCTGTCTGTCTAGTCAGGAAAGCCAAAGCTACAGGGCCCGATTCATAAACCGACACCAACACGCCACTGTGCGCCACCAAAGGGACCCCGGTGGGTGAGCAGGTCACGGCTGGCCTTCGTGTCCCCGGATGGCGTGGGCAGACACTGTTTCGCATCAGGAACACCACCACCTGAACGTCAGGAGAGACGACAGGCCCTGGATCCCCAGAGAGAAGCCAGGTGGGGCCAACTGGAAGGCCGGGAGCCTCTGAAGACTGTCGCTGGCCACCACACGTTCACTGCTGTCGGTGCCTCTGTGATTCCAGCTCAGAAAGCGAGCCTGCCCGTCGGCAGGTGGTCTCGGGACGGCCCCGGGTGTGTGTATGAGGGTTTGCCAGTTCACCAAAGCCCCCCACGTAAGCAAAGTTCAAGCGGTTGCAGCTGTCACAGAGAGGGCTCAGCAGGTGCGCCACAGGGGGCCCAGGCCGAGGGTTCCCCGGGTCGCCTCTCACTCCCCGGGTCCGGAGCAGGGCTGTGGGCAGCTCCCTGCAACGGCCGTCTCTGGGGAAGGATGTTCAGGCGCTGAGGTCTGAGGTGAGAAGCCAGTCCGGGAATTCACCTGAAGACGTGCTTACCTCTGGGGTCTCGCAGGTAACACTCTCAGCTTGTGTATTAAATCAGGTCACTTGGCCCCATGTAACTGAAAACCTCAAACGCCCCCGGCTTTCCCCGGATGGAGGTACTTCTCTGGCACGTGCATGAGGTCTCCAGCGGGGCTGTCCCGGGGGGCGGGGGGCTCCATACACCTGGGCCCTTCCAGCCCCTGCGTGGCCGTGGCCATCGGGGGCCGAGATGAACGATGCAGGCACGGGGGTAAAGTGGGAGGGTGGGGCAGAGGGACCCGCCTGCTCTCGTGGATGGCGGCTTCCAGAACCACCACACAGCACCTCCCGGGGCGCCTGGGGGCTCGGCCACCTCACAGCCGGGGTCTTTACTCTGGGCACCCCAACAGAGGGCGGGTGCTAACCACCACCGGAACCTAATTAGCACTTTCCATCTGCCACAAGCATTTCTAAGCACCTTCCACACAGCCCCCACTGACTTTTCATACAGTCACATTTCGCAGGTGTTACGACCCCCTTTCCAGCTGAGGACACGGCACCACGGAGAGGGTGAGTCACCGTCCACACTCCCAGAGAAGCCCAGAGAGAGAGGAAGGGAGAGAGGGCGGGGGGAGGCTGGAAGCCGAGGGCCCCACCTAGGATCTCGGCCCCTCCCGGAGGCACAGCCACCCGGTGCTCTATGGCAGCCCTGGGCAAACTCCAGCCCGTGGGCCGGATCCGGCCCTCGGAGCCGAAAGAGCGGAGGGTTCTCTTGCTCTCCCCTCCGCTCCTTCACCAGCAGCCCAAGATGAGAGTGCCAGCATGGTCAGGTTGCTTTTGTTCCGGCCCTCTGGTCGGTCCAGTTTAAGAACCCATGGTGGCCCTCGAGTCAAAAAGTTTGCCCACCCCTGCTCTATGGCCTCCCCAGCCTTCGCTGGACAGCCAGCAACAGGCACCACCGAGACCGCATGGTCTGGCCCTTGGACACAGCACCCGCTCGACCTTCCTCCCCGGCTCCCCCTTGGCCCAGCCTCTCCTGGGCCATTCCCACGGCCTGGCCATTCCTGGTTGGCCAATCCATCACCCGCCTACCCTCCCCACCCCCCACTTGTTCTTTTCCAAGTCTCGGGGCTCCCCTTGCGCTGCCGCCAGGATCCAACTGCATTACAATCACCACGCGGGCGACGCACACAGCGGGATGCGTGTGTTTGCAGGCATGTGGGACCGTGACGCCGATGCCAGCCGTCCCATCTGTGGGTTTTCCCTCTGAGTGTGGCCCCGGTGCAGCAGGCACTGCGGGCACATTGGCCTGCGCAGGAGCCAGACCGCGGGCCCTGTCACAATATTTCCTGACAGGCCGTGGCGCGTTCTGGGGCACGACGCTCGGCGGGCGGAGAGTGTGTGCACAATATGTCCCCGCAATCTGCCCATCGTCTCCCGGGGCGGCTCTCGGCTTTGATCAGGCGGCGTGCGGGCTGTCACCGGGGCTCATGCATTATGCAGGCCCAGCCAGTAATGAGGAGGAGGACCCCGGTCGGCGGCGGCGGCGTGGGGCTGAGCGTTGCCATGGCGGCGGCCGGGGAAGGTGGTGGCCCTGGGATGAAGGACAAATGTGCCTCCACCTGGGCCGGTGGCAAGCCGAAGGGCCTCAGCCGCAGGGATGAGGGCAATGCCTTACTGTGAACCCCGGGCACAGTGCGTCCTGCGGATCCCCCGAACCTGCCCATTTTCTGTATCAAATTTAGAGCCTATCTAAGGGCCCGCTGGATCGTCACAGCTCGCGGAAAGCGCAAACGCCGTAGGCCACAGAACCCTACAGCAAACACCTTTGACTAATCAGGGCTGGGCAAACTATGGCCCGCAGGCCGATCCAGTGAGTAAAACTATTGAATTAAAAACAAAAAACAAAAGACCATACCCTTTTATGTAATGATGTTTACTTTGAGTTTATATTAGTTCACACAAAATTCCATCCATGCTTTTTCGTTCCGGCCCTCTGGTCGGTCCAGTTTAAGAACCCATTGTGGCCCTCGAGTCAAAAAGTTTGCCCACCCCTGGACTAAGTAATGTACAGAGAAATGTTTAGGAGAAACTCCACCAGAATCCTAACAGGGAGGTGTGAGGGGACTCCGGGTTTCCCAAAAGTGACTTTTCTTTCAATATGTGAGTTTCATTCGACACGAAAATCTCTGCTGTGAAGTTTCTTATTTATGAATTACTTTCCTTACGGGAAAAAAACCACAATGGAATAGTCCAAATAAAGCGAAATGGTGTGTATCTCCTTAGGAGGTGACATTGATTACTACTGTGTCATTATCATCCCCCAGGAATGTCATTTCCCGCCGCCCATGAAGTGTGCTCACGGCAGCTCCCCAATGACGGCCCCCCTGCCGGATACTCGATCCCCAACCTGGAGACTCTCCTCCCGCTTATCTGTCCGTCCTCCTCGTGAGGCTAGAGCTCCTGGTGTGACCACAGCATCCTAACCAGCCCCACTGCTCCCGGGCTCATCACACCTCACACTTCACACCTCACACTTCACACCTCGCACCTCACACCTCACACTTCACACCTCACACTTTACACTTCACACCTCACTCAGGACACCCTCGTGGCACACCCACCTTCCAGCACATCCCATCTCTGTCCGCCGGAGGCCCTGCCCTCCCAGACCCGGCTCCACCCCAGCTCCCCTTCTCCTTCCCGCCACCTGGCATTTAGCCTCACACTGACTAGTGTGAGATTCTGCTTTATGAGAACAATGAAAATAGACCAAATATGCCTACGTGGTGGTTTGACCCAATATGACTGGATTTCAAATATTAAATCCGCTAGAAGCTATCAGAACCCAGATCAACGAGCCAGCCAGTGGGCCACCTCCAGCCCGACTCCTGCTTCTGTGAGGGGAGTTTCACTGCAGCACAGCCACGCCCACTTGCTGGCGGGTCGGGGCTACAACAGCAGCTACAGGGCTTCCACAGGACATCCGGCCATGAAGCCTGAAGCATCCACCAGCCGGCCCTTCCAGGAAGTGTCAGGGGCTTCCACACGGGAAATTCTCACGTCAACTCTGTTTTGCCCCTTAGAAAAAAAAATTTAGTATCATTCAAATTACTCTTCTCTAAATAACGTCGTTAATGTAAGTAATATGTGCTCATTGAGAAAAATAGGAATCTATATTTAAGAAAAAATATTAAAGTGGAAATAAACACCCATAAAACTCACCATCAGGTGACAGGAGAAGATCTGACTTTGGGTGTGGGACGCATGGTGCTATATACAGATCTTGTAACCTAGAAACCCACACCTGAAACCTACATGTTAACCCACGTCACACCCCCCAAAATTTAATAATTTGTAGAGGGTCGCCTGGGGTGTTATTCAGTTCTGACTTAACCTTTGTTCAGGTGTCAGCAGGGGCGCGTCTACATATGTAAACCAGTAATGCTAGGGCCTACTTAAGAATGCAAGTAAGCTGCTTTGACCCTATAAAATAAACCTGCTGCGTGGCTCAGGGTGCTTGCTGCCTCTCCATCAGAGAGAACAGCGGCCCAGCTAGCTCCTAGCGTTATAAACCTATTTCTGCACCTTGTTCTCTTTCCCTCTTTAATTTCTTAATCCCCAGCTCCTCCACTCAGTAACCGGACTGTTTCCTTTTCCTTGATGGATGTGGAAAAGAGAGAACACCCCCCATGATAATTAATAAGAAATAACCTCACCATCACTATCACTAACATTCTTATATGTGTCCCTCCCTACACACATACATTTTTTTAATTGATTTGAGAGAGAGAGAGAGAAGGGAGAAAGAGACAGACAGAGACATCAATTTGCTGTTCCACTTATTTACGCATTCCTTGGTTGATTCTTGTATGTGCCCTGATCGAGGATCAAACCTGCAACCTTGGGATGACTCTAACTAGCTGAGCTACCTGGCCAGGACCCATACAGAGGCAGTACTTTTAAAACCTGGTGGCATTAGCCAACGACACCCACTCCCCAGGAGCCTTCCCCGCGTCTCCCCATCAACCCAAAAACCTCGCCAGCCGAGCGCTGCTCTGCTCAGTCCTGTCTGCCCACAACATGGAAGCACACCTGGACATTTACATTGTCCCGATTTCCCACGCTCATAAAACAGAAGCAGTCCCTGTGCCTTCTTTTTACGAACATTTCTGCTACTATTCTCCTTTACTATACTGCCTTTCTCCGCACAAAATTGCCAGATCAAATGGAACCTTCTTAAGGCTTCAGTCACATGGCGTTGTCACATGGCAAATGCAAACTCCTACCTCTAGTGCCTAACTCACTGTACTTTAATCTCCTATTGGAAACCTCCTTACACCATGACTCCAATGAGACGTCCCTGCTGAAACCAAACGCGGACCAGTTTGTCTCACGGATTACAGGCTTTCTAACACAGCATAGCACGCTCATCCGTATTTATGTCACCTTTTAATTCCCTTTCAAGTGGAGGCTTATAACGAATGAACACTTGGTGGCATGTAACAGAAAAACTAGCTGTTTAGGTGAATAACAGCACACTGTCCAAGCACACTTTTCTCTCCCTTTTGGACAATCAGACCCACCATTCTCCTCCCCTCCCCTACCAGATAATACTACAAAACACACACACACACACACACACACACACACACACACACCATATAGAAAAAGCAAATAAGGCCAAATGTTAAATCAGAAAGATGCATCATGGGTGTTCCCTGTGGATTTCAGGATTTGAACCACTGACGACTTTAACCATAAAGACGTACGTAAGGTTCTCTCAGCGGTTAAGAAGCTGCCTTCCAGCGACGGGCCCCTGGGCGTGGCGGCTGCAGCTGAGGCCTGGCCAGGAGCTCGGAGTGGCTGGCCACCCCCCCCCCTTGCTCCGAGGCCTCCTGTTAGCAATCAGCGGCGGCCCAGGCCCCGAGGCCCCGCTCACGGACACGCTCCGCGCGATCCAACTCATCCATGAGGCAGCTCCCCCTGGAATCATCTTCCAAACGGAAACAAAGCATTCCCCTCGGGGACTGTCCCTTGTGAAATATGACCTTTTGTCACATTACAAGTGTTCCATAAACAGGGGGAAACACCACCACACTAACAGAAACCGACACAGAAGGCAATGACTGAAGGAGCTGAAAGCAGACACTGTCATTCATTCGCAGAAAAGCGTCTAAAGTGAGGGGCGGGGTGAAGAGCCAAAGGTCAAGAAATACACCCCAGAGGTGTCATCACAGGTCTAAGCACGGCATCCTAACCTCCCACTCCCGCTGGCCGCCAGGGGCTGAGACCAAGGCCCTGCTGGCTCAGGGTGCCTCGGGGAGCCTTGAAACTTCCAAGCGGCAACTCTGGAAGCCGACACGTGCGGAGCAAGTGCAGTCTAATTACCCGTCATTTCCAAATTAACTCATTTTCCGTCCCCAAAATATGTTTTGCTCATGTTTGGGAAAGCTGGCACGAGGCGCAGCAGAGCTCGCTCTGCGGCTGCTGCCCGTGGGTTTATTTCGGGGTTGTGCGCAGCACTCGGCAGGGGCGGGCAGAGGTCAGCCCACAGAGCGTGCCCGGGTCCCCGCAGCGCTCCCCCCTGCAGATGCCGGCTTCCGCATCAGGCGTTCCAAAGGAAGGGCCCGTGGATGTAAAAATACCATAGCGCTGGCGGCCTGGAGAACATGGGTGATCAACAGGAAAATGAGCTCGACCCTACTACACACACGGGCTGACATTTGCTTCACAGATACGGCTTTTTTTTTTTTGTTAAACAAAGAGAAGGTAAAAAAAAAGATCATGACTCGCTGAAGGCTCATAGTATTTTTTAGCAAGAAGGTATTTTTAAAAATATATATTTTATTGATTTTTTACAGAGAGGAAGAGAGAGGGGATAGTGAGTTAGAAACATCGATGAGAGAGAATCATGGATCAGCTGCCTCTTGCACACCCCCTACTGGTGATGTGCGCGAAAACCAAGGTACATGCTCTTGACTGGAATCGAACCGGAGACCTTTAGGTCCCCAGGCCGACGCTCTATCCACTGAGCCAAACCGGTTTCGGCAAGAAGGTATTTTTAAATTAAGGTATGTCCTTTGTTTTCTGAGGCATGTTATTGCATACTTAATGGGATACAGTATCAAGTTACTGTAACTTTTACAAGCACCGCGGAACCAGAACCTCCGTGCGGCTCCCTCTGTTGTCTGCTCCACTGCGCTGGTGGTGGTGGTCTGGCACTAAGCCCACACTCTCTCCATGAACCTGCCTGTACTCAAACTCAAACCCAACCGGATGGGCACTGCTGTTGTTTTCCTCCTCTCCTCCTCCCTCTAGGGTGCAGGTGGGAAGGGCAGGAAGCCTGGGTCCCAGCCCACCCTGACCTATGCCCCTACCTTTGCTGGCCAACAGAAAAGACTAAGAAACATCACAATTTACTACCTACAGTGAGTGACTCTCCAGTGAGTATGTGCCAGAAGCAACAAATGTGCAATTCCTGAATCTCACCTGTAGCAGGTTTGAGGTAAGTAAGTTAGTACTAAGAACAGAGCCTGGGTCACATAAATGCTCAATAAACATTAACTACTAGAGGCCCAGTGCATGCATTCGTGCACCGGTGGGGTCCCTCAGCCTGGCCTGCGGGGATCGGGCTGAAACCAGCTCCCCAACTTCCCCCAAGGGGTCCCGGATTCTGAGAGGGCGCAGGCCAGGCTGAAGGACCCCCACCAGTGCATGACCAAGGCTGGGGAGGGACACAGGAGGTTGGCCAGCCAGGGAGGGATTGTCGGAGGGCTCCGGGGCATGTCCAGCCTGTCTTGCCCAGTCCCGATCAATCCACCGGCCAAACCCCAGCAGCAAGCTAACCTACCAGTCGGAGTGTGTGCCCCCTGGTGGTCAGTGCACATCATAGCAACTGGTCGAACGGTCGGACGCTTATCATATTAGGCTTTTATTATATGGGATCATGGTCCAAACAACCCATAAGCCATGTGAGTGAGCAGAACTGAGTCCACTCTGCCCAAGGCTCCCAGTGGTCCAGGTCTGGTTTGCAAAGGCCCAAGGCTGACTTTGGTTTGTCCATGAACAGAAAGAAGCACTGGACCACAGGAGTTAAGGGCCAGCCCTGTGCTGTCCAGAGCTGCGGCGGATCACGCTCACCGGGCTCGGTGAAGTGAGCCCAAACCTTCTCCGGCCCTTTCCAGCTAGCCGACCACATTCCTTCACTCTACCTTCTGGCTTTTGTACTCAGGTCTGTCTCCTTGTCTGACTCTGACCTTCCTGCCTCTCTCTCTCTCTCTCTCTCTCTCTCTCTCTCTCTCTCTCTCTCTCTCTCGCAAAGGCCCTTGTGCTGACACTGGGCCCCCCTGGACCATCCAGAATAACTCCCGGCGGGGCCTTACCTTGATCACCCCTGCACGGCCCCATTTACTGCAGGAAACCGGCTATTCCGGGCTGCAGGGAGTAGGATGCGGGCATCTTTGGGCGCCTTTACTGCCCGTCGTGTTTACCCTCCCAGGTCTTGTTAATGAGGATGAAATAAGATTACACATGCCACTCACCCCGGGCTTGATAACATGTAAACATTACTATTAAGAGCTTATTAATAGCAGTGGCTGCCACTCTTCAAAGTCTTCCAATTTCAAGCTTTTTATGGTACATTATCTAAATATAAGCTTAATGATGAATCTTATTAATGAAAAGAAATGATAAGATAATTGAGGCCTGTTTGGTCTATAAAATCCTTAATTGAGGCTGGCGGGTTCTGCCTGATGTGCGCCTGGGACGTTCCGCATCAGAGCGCAACGTGTCTGCAGGCGAGTAAGTGTCAGGAAAGAGGCGACTGGGCCAGGCGGATCGGGGCTTCGACGGCAGGAGCAGACCAGGTGCTTGACAACAGAACGTGGTCCCTGGGCGGAGGAAGCATGGAGCCCACAAAAGCCATCTGCCCCAGAAACATCACCCACAAAGGCCTCCTGGAATTTTTCGGCCGCCGTGGCTCAGTCCTGAGCAGGCAGAAATGACTGGCACCCCGTGACCCTGAGGCTCTGGGTCCCAACAAGAACACGGTTACTGACAGGTCCACAACGCAATGGCTCGAAGGGCAGAAAGCAAGCAAAAGGTGCGCATCAGCCAAAACCGGTGTGGCTCAGTGGATAGAGCATCCGGCTGCGGACTGGAATATCCCAGGTTCAATTCCCGTCAAGGGCATGTACCTTGGTTGCGGGCACATCCCCGGTAGGGGGCGTGCAGGAGGCAGCTGGTCGATGTTGCTCTCTCATCGATGTTTTTGGCTCTCTATCCTTCTCCCTTCCTCTCTGTAAAAAACCAATAAAATATATATATTTTTAAAAAACGGTGTGCATTAACAAGGCAACGAATGAAGCCCTGCAACCTAGCATGCGTGAGCAAATCAAGACGTGGACCTTCCAAATGCCGATTTTTTCCAAATGCATACATTTGGTTGATGCTCCAAGAAATGGGAGTTCCTTAACTCGGGGTAACTGACCTCCCTCTCCAGCCCCCAGCCCCCACACCACCACCCAGGAGACGCAGATGCCCAAACCACTGCTTTGCTATTTAAACTCAAAGTTCGCGTGGATCCTAAAACTCGCTATTGTATTCACTTACTAAAAACAGTTCTGGTTTCAGAGAATAAAAAAAGAAATCCCTCTTGCAGATAAACTATGTTTCTACCAAAACCTTCAGCCGGGTCGCCATTAGTATTATCACTCAAAAGCCGACCTGACACTCAGCCCCACCGCTGACGGGGCCTCCTTATTTCCGCCCCTGCCTCCCACGGCCCTTCCTCGTACCCGGGAGTGACTCAAAAACGCCTGCACAATGGGCAACTCTCTGTGCCCGGAGCAGAACAAATCTAATTCTCTGGGCATTTCAACCTAGTTTTTTAAGAATTATATTCCTTGGACTGCTGTTCCTCATCTACTCGCACTTACTTGTTCTGGGTTTTAAGAAGGGCTTTTTCCCCTCGGTTACAGTTAATCCTTAGAATTAAGCTGCACTCCCCTGCTCAGGCCACGTCAGCAGGCCAAAAATGAGAGCAAATGTTTCCCTTTTTTTATTACAAATTCGTAAACGGGAGCCCTGCCCAATCCCTGGAGAAGTGGTGTGACTCCGAGTTTTTAATTCATTCGAAGTTAAAAAAAAAACACACACACACAAAACATAAAGATTCCCATTTGTTTGCTTTACAAGCATCTCTGGGGAAGCTGATAATGGCATTTAAAAATCACACAATGCACCCCCCTCGCTTCGGTGATGCAACACCAGGGCTGCTTTCTCCGGCTTTTGTTAAGCAGCAAAGGCATGTTTTTTTCTTAAGGGTTTGATGCTCAGAATTTCCCTTTTCACATTTAATTTTGAAAACTCTGTCCAGGGCAGAAGCATCTGCTAAAGGCCGGCTCCAGCTGCCCACAGCGGGGCCCGGAGAGCCCCCGGGGGAACCCACTGCCCTCCGAGGGCTCGGCACCCCCACAGGTGTGCGCGGTCAGTGGCATTAGCCCCGGTGAGGGTTGGTACAGAGGTGGGATTGCTAGGTCAAAGGCCACGTACACTTTTAAGGCTTTTATTACATTTTGTCCAATTCTTCTTCCAGAGGGGTTGTTCCAATTTCTATTCTTCCCACTAATGGAACAATTTGTGTGCCCCCCCTAATTCCTGGGTTGGAGTATAACTCTCAAGTGATGGCATGAGGAGGTGGGGCCTTTGGGGGTGATTAGTTCATCAGGGCAGAGCCCTCGTGAATGGGGTTGGTGGTCTTACATCAGGACCGAAAAGCCCTGGCTGGTGTGGCTCAGGTGTTGAAGGTCTGCCCTAGCACCAAGAGGCCGCTGGTTTGATTCCCCATCAGGGTACATGCCTGGGTTTTAGGTTCGATTCCCAGTGTAGTGGGCATGCAGGAGGCAGCCAATGTCTCTCTCTCGCTCGCTCGCTCGCTCGCTCTGAGGATACAAGATGTCTGAGACCTGGAAGACAGCCCTCACGGGACCATGCTGGCACCCCGATCTCAGACTTCCAGCCCCCAGAAATGTGAGCTATACATTCTATTACTTATAAGCCACCCAGTCTGTAGAACTAAAGTCACCTCATTATTTTATTTGTTCTTCTCATTGTCCCTTTATTTTATGAATCTGTGGCCTTTCCTTTGGTTGGAGAATTTCTTTCTTTTGCTTATTGTTTTATAAGAACTCTTTACATAGGAAAGACGATTCTTTGTCCTATAGAGTAAATATCTCCCCAGTTTATTTACCTGCCTATTAGTTTTGCTTTAAGTACCGGTATTGATGATGTTCAAAAGATGTTGTCGGGCCAGCCTCACTGGTTCATCTTCTGTCTTTGACAGCCATCCCAAGACTATAGGACTTTCAAAATTTGTTTTTGAGGAAGGGGGTTCTATCTCGGGAAAGGCTATAGGCGAAAGAGAGAAAAACAATAACCTGACCTAATTTCACAATAACCCAGCTCCCGAGAGGCAGCACGCATAGCTATCCTGTGAAGTCAGGAGACCAGCGCACAGCTGACCCTGCTGCCTTAAAAGACTTTCTCTTGGCATAAAAAATAGGTTACAATGGCTCAGCGATGAGAGCAATGCCAGACACAGGTTTTAGTCACATTCATGGATAAATTTAGGCATAAAATGTAATAAACTCTCTGCCTAGAGCCACGAGAGAGGAGAGAATGCTTTGAAAACACATCTCAGGCTGTGAGTAAAGAAAGGGGTCCTTCCAATTTTAGTTCATTTTCGAGGCTTCCCGTTTTAACGATCCCGGCCGGCTCCTCGGGAGGGTCGGCTGAAAGGCAGTCTGCGGCAGAGCCGGAGGAGGATGGGTGTTGTGGACAGGACGCCCTGGGACGTCTGTTCCCGGACTCGGCCACGTGACCCTGGATGACCGAACTGACCCCCGGACAGGGCTCCCCACAGCTGGACCGTGGGAGTGACACCACCTGCCTGTGACCACAGGAAGCAGCAGAGGCCACGCCTCACCTTCTAGCTCTCTTCACGTCACAGGAGAACACGGCCATTTGCATTTTATTAGAGTGACAACCCAACAGAAAGCCACTCGCCGCGCACGGCGTCCTGCACTGAGCCTGCCGCCCACAGGCAGACGCTGCCTCGGCTTCGGCTACTGGAAGTGGCCCCGGGTTGCAGAGGCCCAGTGAACTGAACTTGTTCTAAGGGTATCGCACATGGCAAGTGCTCTACGTGGAGCAAACATCCGAGCTAAACAACGAACAGCTCTACAGAATCAAATTTAATCTTGGGAGGCCAAGGAAACGGAAAAAGACAAACACATCATGGCACCCAATGTTTTGTTCTATTTCACATTAAAAAAAAAAAAACAAAAAAACACCTCAAGGTGAACACTGAGGTAGATGATCTAGCCCAGGGGTGGGCAAACTTTTTGACTCGAGGGCCACAATGGGTTCTTAAACGGGACCGGAGGGCCGGAACAAAGGCAACCTGACCATGCTGGCACTCTCATCTTGGGCTGCTGGTGAAGGAGCGGAGGGGAGAGCAAGAGAACCCTCGGCTCTTTCGGCTCTGAGGGCCGGATAGAACAGCTGAACTGGCCGGATTTGGCACGCGGGCCGTAGTTTGCCCATGGCTGATCTCGCCTCTTCCCCAACCCTGTAGACACCTGTGTCTACCCCCATGCCTGGCACATCCCAAATCCCAAGCCAGGTTGCACATGACAGGGGCGGGGGACTCACATTCCTGTAAGGACCTTCAATGCTCCCACTCTAAGATAAAGTGTTCTCCCGCCTCCCAGGCTTTATAAAGAGCAAAGCCCCCAACCCCACCCCCTGCTTCTTACATTCTCTCCCCCCTTAGCAACAGCCTTCCCCCACTCCCTCAGGACACCCCTCCCATCACAGGGCCTTGCTCGGCTGCTCCCCTCAGGGATGCAGGCACCCCCACCCCCACTGGAACCCTAAAGCAGGGCAGGCCTGGGGCTAGCTTCCCCGGCTCAGCCCTCACCCGAGCCCATTCCTGGCACCTGCGCCAGCGCCAGCCTCCTGCCTCCTAAGCAGCACTGATCGCACTGCTGACTTATGGCTCCTGGGGTGACCCTGGCCAATGGCGCCTTTCCTTAGACTGAGGTGACCAGACGTCCCGCTTTTGGCGGGACAGTCCTGAGTTTTAACAATTTGTCCCGCGTCCCGAGGCATTTTTGGGTTTTTTTTTTTTTTTTAATTTTTTAAAAAATATATATATATTTTTTTTAATATTTTTTATTAAGGTATTATCTGTGTACATAGCTTATCATTGCCCCCCCCAATAGATGCCCTCCCTCCCCAGAGTTTTGTGTCCATTGGTTGTTCTTATATGCAAGCATACCAGTCCTTCGGTTGATCTCTTATCTCCCCCAGATCTCCCTACCCGCCCCCTGTCATTTGGCAGTCTGCCTGTTGTTTTACTGTCACTATATCTATCTTTCTGTTCATTCGTTTATAATGTTCTTTAATATCCATAAATGAGTGAGGTCATGTAGTGTTTCTCTTTCATTGACTGGCTTATTTCACTCAGCATGATGCTCTCCAATTCCATCCAGGTTACTGCAAATGATGAGAATTCCTTCTTTTTTATGGCAGCATAGTATTCCATGGTGTAGATGTACCATAGTTTTCTGATCCATTCATCTGCTGACGGGCACCTTGGCTGTTTCCAAGTCCTAGCTATTGTAAATTGTGCTGCTATGAACCCGAGGCATTTTTGAAAAGATTCTTTCCACCGGACAGATTGTTAAAACTCGGGACTGTCCTGCCAAAAGCGGGACGTCTGGTCACCTTATTGTAGACTCCAAATACCCCGAAGCCAAACCTTGCTTGCTGTGGCTCACCAGCACAGCCTCAGATGTTCAATACATATTTGATAGATGAATAAACAGACACCAGGACAGGGGACTTAGGGGCTTTTGTGATTATTTAACCAGCATATATATTATAATATAATATATATAATAACATTGTATTGACTGATTGATTGATTGGTTGGTTTATATGAAAGAAAATCATAGGGAAGATTCTGACTCATGCAGACACTCCTAAAGGACAAAGAACTCTTGCTGCTGGCCAGGTGTCACCCAGCTCCCTGCGGCAGATGGGTAAGGACCCCTGCGGACACACAGTGATGTGATATGATAATTCACTGTTAATTACTGCCTCCACTCACCGATGCCTTGAACTGGAGGTCCTATAGGGAGGGCTGCACCAATTAGGGACATTCACAAAGGAATATTTTAAAGTGATTACCAGTTTATTTTAAATGCGTCTTTAATCACACGATCACCTGGTTCTCTTTACAAGTGATGTAGTCTCCTTTAGTCCTTTCCTTACAGTTTCTGGTGGTCCTTAAGGAAGAATGGGGGGGGGGGAAGGACCGTCCATCGGCATGCTTTCCTGTGTAGCAAAGAATTCTTTTGCCAGCCTTCACCTCCTTCAGGGGAACTAGGCGTTCTGTTGGCTATGGACCCGCAGCTTCGACGAAAACAGGCGCACTGCGTCCCATTACAGGAAGCCAAAAGGTCTGGGGGACAGGGATTGTGACATATACTAAATGCAGACAAGTGTGGGTTATAGGCGGAACCCATTTTCTTGTAAAACGAGTTGTCCAACTAAGGGCCTCACCCTGCTAAAACCCCATAGGAAGAGCATTCGATGTGAAATGCAGCTTAGGAGTTATTGGCTCACCTCACCTTGGGAAGCAGGCCAATGCCACATGCCTGCCCACCAACAGGAACGCAGGATGTCCCTGGGAGGAAGGAAAGGCCACCCAAACCACCTGAGCCAAGAGTCTCAGGCAGAGGCAGGGGCTGGGACCAGCCATGTGGGCTCGTACGTCCCCCAGAGCCCAGAGGCTGGCGGGCAAGGCCGAGGCAGAAGCCGGTGTGTGGCACGCGTGCAGGAGCGAGACCGGCCTGGCTCTGTGTGTGTCCGCCCCACGCAGCATGGCCACCCCCAGCCCCAGTGACCCCCAATGGGAGGCTGAGAACTCCCCAATCCTGCCCACCCGACCCACGAGGCCTCTTACACTCATGCCCGGAGTGTAGGTCTCAGGACAGGAAGGGAAACCCACACAAAGCCGTGCTGGCTCCCTCCGCACCCGAACGCAATTAGCGAGGAAGTGTGTATCTGTCGTTGTGAATAAGCACGGAGGCAAAGACCAATTCGAGGATGGATCGTCTGGAGGGCGGGCGCGCGGGGCCTGGCCCCTGAGAGCTCATTACCGCAGGCAGGAGCCCCAGGAACATGAATTATTTACCGCAGCTCCCGCGTCCACGGGCGTCATATGTGAGAAGGGGCGTCTGGGCCCCCCCCCCTCGCACAGGCCACCACCCGGAGGCACCAGCTTGGGGCTGTGAGAGGTGCCATCAATTAGCCAGCACCCCGAGGTCCCACCGAGATGGGAGGACACATCTGCACAAGCCTCCCCTCCAGCACAAAAGTCCCCCTGACACAGCAACAGAGGACAGGCCTCGCAGAGAACGATATGAGACAACGAGCAACTTGGAGAACCAAGTCCTGAAACGGGGCTCGGGTTCGGGCTCCGTGAGAAAATAAACAGAGCACGTCTGCCCTCCGGGGAGCCTGCAGGCGCAGACCGGAACCGTCTTCCATAACGACCGCCATTCACATCAACACCCATGAGGTCCGGGGGCAGGCCCGGCCCGCGGTGCCGGGGTTTCTGGCCACCGGCCGGGGATGTGGTTTTGGCCCCGAAGGGCAGACCCACAAACATGCGACAGACACAGTGGCCATGTGTTCTAACGCCGGAACAGAAGAGGGACGGTTTCCTTGCCTAACACGCCAATGTATTTACGTGAAAATGCCGACGGAGGTAAGAGATTCAAATCAGCTGAAACCGGTTTGGCTCAGTGGTAGAGCATCGGTCTGCGGACTGAAGGGTCCCAGGTTCGATTCCGGTCAAGGGCATGTACATTGGTTGCGGGCACGTCCCCGGTAGGGGGTGTGCAAGAGGCGGCTGGTCGATGTTTCTCTCTCATCGACGTTTCTAGCTCTCTATCTCTCTCCCTTCCTCTCTGTGAAATATCAATAAAAATATATTTAAAAAATAAAATAAAATAAAGAAACGAAGACATGTCCACCACCTCTAGGTTCTGACAGAAACTCGGTTCCGCCCCTCGGGCTCTGGCTGTCCGGTACGGGCGCCGTTCCTTACGACCGGTCCAGTCCCTGCTCGCCCCTGGCCGCCGGGCCAGCCTTCGACCCCTGCTCAAGACACACTCCCAGACGACGAGTTCTCTGATGACATCTCCATCCATAGCTGAGGCCTCAGCACCGTTACCTACATACACAGCATGGAAACCACGGCTTCGACCCACCCCCTCCCCCATCCTGAGCTCTCACCCCTGCATGCATGCAGCTCCCGGCAAACCGCTCCTGCAAAGGTCAGCTCCGCAAACACACTCGCACCCCATGGAAGCCCTGAGGCCGGACGGGGAATGGCCAGGACAGGAAAACATGGACGCGGTTTTGGTCCTTCAGCCAGTTGCAGGGTCCTGCTCTCAAAGAGGTTGCAATCGGAAAGGGAGACTCTGACCCCTAAGTGTTACGTGGGTCACCAGGGCACCAATCCAAGGCGACCTTTCAGCTGCCGAGAAGGGGCTGTGGGAAGAGCTTGGGGGGGGGGGGGCGTGGAAGAGGGCAGAGTCCTCCCCTCGGAGCAGCAGACGGTCATCGCCCAGCCCGGCAGGGGCACGGCCTCAGGGGAGCTGGGTGGCCACGGGGCCTGGAGGAAGCGGCCTGCAGGCTGCACAGGATGGTGTGGGTTTAGGATCCATTAGGCAGCTCTTGGGAAGAATCCCAAGTGAGGATCAGCCAACCACTCCCACTGAACAGCCCTCTGAGGTGCTGGGAGAGGAGTCCAGGCAGGAGACAGCAGGAAAGACACTGGGGAGCAGGACAAGAAGACGGGGGAGGGGGAGTAGGCAGGAGGGAGGCCTGCAAGAATGCTCTGGCCCAGCAGATCCCTGCAGGCGTTTTAGAGAGTTCCGGAGGCCTGGAGGTCTGGGATACAGGGCAGGGAACCCCAGGAGCAGAGCATGCACCTGAGGACGGCAGACGGCAGACACAATGTGAGAGTAGTGCCCCCCCAAATCCGTATGTGGGAGCCCTAACCCCACAGTGTGGTGGTATTTGGAGGAGGGCCTTGGCAGGTGATGAGAGTTAGGTGTGGTCATGAGGGTGGAGCCCCAAGATGGGATCAGTCCCCTCACCAGGTGAGACCCCAGGAGGACCCAGGGAGAAGGCGCCCTCTGCAGGCCAGAACAGGAGGCCTGCCCAGACCCGACCACGCTGGCACCCTGGTCCTGGGCTCCAGCCTCCGAAACTGAGAGTCCAGAGTCTGTTGGTGAAGCCTCCACCTATGGCACTTTCTCACTGCAGGCGGAGCGGAGACGCGGTAGACTCCGACGCCTGGGCACCAGAGCACGGCGGCTCCTGCCCGGCCAGCGCGGAAGCCTGGGCTGTGGTCAGTGACGCGGCGAACAGGGTCGGCTCGGGCAGGGCGCGAAGCTCGGCGGTGGCTCATCAGCTGGTGGCGTCGACGCGGATGAGGAGAGGGAGCCGGGCCGGAGCCGATGCCAAAGGGTGACAGCTGGGCACCCTCTGTCTGTGGCCACGGGCTCCGGGGGGTCGGCCCCGAGCAGGGCCGGGCGCTCGGTGAACACCGGCAGACATTGGAATGCAGGAAGGGCCCGCACGGGCCTCACCCCCTGTCCACAGGGAGATGTGTGTGTCTTTGTTTACAAGCCCGTTTGGATTTTGATTACATAGTATTCTGCAACAGGAAAGACTGGCTTTTTTTTTACGTCACATAAAAAGCAGCAGATGCCACTGGTCCAGACCAGAGGAAACCAAGGCTTAGCAACAGAAGGATAAACAGAAGCGGCATCGGGAACCACGGCGCCCACAGCTGGAGGGACCTCGGGGCTCGCTCGCGGGGCCTGCTTCCGGCTGCGGAGGTGGGGCTGAGCCCAGACGAGGGGCCGGCCCAGGGTCCGAGCCAGGGCAGGAGCAGGCTCAGGGCCCAAGTGTACAACTTCCTCACCCGTGGCTCCCACTCCGACCTTTCTCTTCCTCTCCTACGTCCCCACAGCCCGTCCAGGGTTATAATCAGGATCAAGGAGAACGGCTCAGGGGGCTGCCTCTCGAGGACGTAACCGCAAATCTCCCCACACATCAAGAGAGAGAACCGCCGGACATGAGAGAGGAGGAAAAGAAACCACCGAGGGCTCTGTAATAAGCACGCTCCAAACGACACAGCCCCGTGCAGTCACCTCTATGCGGAACCCCTCCACCACTTCCTCCCTTTACCTCGGCTCTTCTGTTTCTATTACTAACCCCTGTTTCCCCGAAAATAAGACAGTGTCTTATATTAATTTTTGCTCCCAAAGATGCGCTGGGTCTTATTTTCAGGGGATGTATTATGTTTCCATGAAGTAGGTCTTATTTTCGGGGAAACACGGTATTAGCGTTGTTATTTTTTAGATATACTTTTATTGATTTCGAGAGCAAGGGAGAGAGGCAGAAACATCAATGATAAGAGAGAGAGAGAGAGAGAGAGAGAGAGAGAGAGAGAGAATCGTCGATCAGCATGCCCACACTTGGGGATCAAGACTGCTACCCGGGAATGCACCCTGACCGGGAATCAAACTGTGACCTGCGGAGTCACAGGGATGCTCGACCATGTAACCTCTCAGAGCATCATGGCTCCCCATCCTTCCCCCTCATCATATCCCACCTCTTCCCCCCGGACAACTCGTCCAGACGGAGGGCCGGCACACTGGGAGGGCACCGAGACCTGCCCCACAGTGCACGGCGGGCCAGGCGGCCTGGCCGTGCCCTCCCTGAGCCTCCCAGTGCCCTGGACAGTGCCACCGCCCCCCCGAGGGTCACGCCCAGCGAATCCCGGCCAAGCCTCTTAGCTGGAAACTCCAACCAGTGGGTCTCTTCCCAGAGTCGGGTTACAAGGGAAAAACACACACCATGGAATTTTCCAGAACTCGGCCAGCCAGCTCTGGTTGCGAAGGTCTCCGGCACGGCGGGGAGAGTAAGAAGGGGGCCTAGATGTGGGCCGTGCCGAGCACAATAGCCCTGAGGCCAAAACAGGGGTGCTCCAGAGAAGTCCACCGGGACCCCCAAAACACCAGGGCCGGAGCTAAGAGCCTCGCCGTTGGTGTGGGGGAGGCCGGAGACCAGAGCCCGGCCCGACGCGCACCCCCTGCACCGGGGCACCCCACAAAGCCCGGCCCGTCTGCACCGGCCACCCTGCACCTGGGACACAGGCGCCTCTCAGCTCAGGGCACCTCTGCGCTGAGAACATCTGGGTGCGTTTTTTATCTAACATATTTCCAAAAGAACAATACTTGTTTTGCTGAAGCACAACAGCTAGATATTATCTATTCTTTTAAAAATTCTACAATACTAATACAACCTCAAAGAATGTCCCCACCACCGCGTCCTCGAGCCCGGGAGGCAAGCAAGCCTCCGGGACACGGCCCGGGAGCTGGACCTACACAGAGTTCTGGGGGAGACTCAAATCTGTCCCCCACAGCACGCCTGCCAGCTGACGGGTCCTCACAGGGCTCGGAGACCAGCCCCTTCAGGTAGCAGGTGACGCTTCCATCGGTCAACAGCCAGGCCCGCAGGCTCCCAGCGAGTCCCCCAGTGGCCCCTAGAACGGGTTCCTCCCGCCGTGGGCTCTGTGTGTCCCCTTTCGCCTGCAGAGAGCACGCTACACACACAGACAAATGCAGCTCCACAGAACAGAACGGCAGCCAGATTTCCACACAGCAAGCTGGGCTCCGTGGGTAAGAAGATAAACTTGGCCCAGCACACTGTTCTAGGAACACAGTGGCATAACTGGAGCCCAAGCGTCCACTGGCTAAATCATGCCCTGGTCTCCTCCTCCATAAAACCTCCCATTTCTCACCTGGGGTCCTCCCCCGCATGGCTAGGGACAGCCCAGGTCGGGGAGAGGTGGCTCTGTGCTTAGAGACACAGGAACTCACTCTGGTCCCAACTCTGCACGTGAGAACCTGGGAAAAAGCCCAGGTGACCCTACTGCGCCACCCACAGGACGCAAACAAGAATCAAACACCGTTCTTCTGACTTCCCAGCCCCGCTGGACAAATGAAGTAATAATGCATGTGGCACCGGTTTGTAAGTCATGTTCATTTACAAGAAGCACTATTTCTAACTCTAAAACTGCAGGGCACGGGTAACTGAGTCCCATCAGGGTCACTGCTCTGTCCCGCACCCCCACACCCATTAGAGGAGAGAGGGCTAAAAGGTAAGTTACATCCACTTTGTGCAAGCCAGCTCTGCCTTCGCTGGAAACTGACACACTACCAGCTCTCTGGGAGCCCCCAGCCCCCCTCCTGCCTCCCCCACCAGATCCGCCGAGAGGTTAAAAAGAGGGCGTTGGCTGAGCAGCTGCAAACGCATCTGGACAGCGTGCCAAGAGTGACTGACGGCGGGCGAGCAACTGGCCGCAGCAGAAGCCTCACTCTGCCCCTACGAAAGGCTTGGAAAACGGCCAGTTTGGGAAAACAAGGAATAGTTACCAGTGTCCAGAGAATTCTTCTCTGAAGACACATAAACATACGTGCTTGTTTTATTGCTTTAATTCTAAAACACATGCTTACTAGAGAAAGTCTAGAAAATTAAAAATAGCAAGGGACACACACACACACACACACACACACACACACACACACAGAACTCCAGCAGGCAAACACATCGCTGTGTCTGCGGTGTTTGAACCACTGGAGCGCCATGAACCACCCCGGGAGGAAGACGCTGCCGCTGCTGCTGCCGTTGCTGCTGCGCGTGTGTTACCATGGAAACGCGGACCGGGAGGGTGTGCGCGGCTTCCTCCGCTCCGGAGATCTGTGGCTGAAACCCTAGAGTCACGGGCTGATTGCTGGTTGAGAAGAATTGTTGCACAACAAGAATGCGCTGACTGCACAGAGCTGGTAATTTTTAGAAAGCGGCATCCTCCCAGCCTTCCCAATTACGGACGCCGACTAGATGTGTGCGATTTTTAATTTTTCGTCAACGTGGCTTCTATCTTCCCAAGGCTGCTTCCCTTATGTTCTCCCTTGGGGTGTCTTGACTATTTTGCACTTGGCAACGCTGCTGCGTGAGGGAAACAATGAGCAGCGATAAAAATGAGATGGTGTGAAATGACGAGCACAAAGAGGTTGCCGCAGGCCTTAGGCTTGGAGGCACGCGTCGAAATTCAGCTCTGTCCTCTCTCCGCGTGCACTGCGCAGCCCTGGGGCAGTCACAAAGTCCCCGAGCGCGACTGTCCCCGTCTGTAGAATGGGGCTAACAGCGGTGGCAGGAATGAGGAGGTAAACGCGAAATAACACGCAAAGCATTCAGGCAGTGTCAGCCCCACTGACCATCTTCATTATTTAATATTATTGTTTGCCAGAAGAACTAGAAATGAGCAACCTGACCCCAAGACAAAAGCAAGGAGCATAAAGAGTGAGGTGCCGCGCACGGCTCCCTGCATATTACCAATTCCAGAAGGAACGATAAATCTGAACCAAACGTTTTTTAGTTCTGCTCCTCATGCCAAGTTCTGCAGCTGGAGGTGACCTCAGTTCTGAGGGCAATGACTCTATTTATCTTAAAATAAAAAATTGTTAAAAAAAAAATGAACAAACAACCGAATTGCATGGCTGGAGAGCTTTTAACGAGATCCAACTGCGAGGCAGATTTTTCCCCCAGATTCTGAGATAAGGGATCTATTAATAGTACACTTTCCAAAAACAACAGGAACCGGGGCGCGGGGAGCGAGGGCTGGAACGCGGCGGACGCGGGAGGAGGGCGGCGGGCCGCGCGGTGCTCCCTCGGAGACGTGTGCGGGGCGCGTGCAGCGGGCCCCACCCGGACGGGGCAGCGACTCAGCGCGCCCCCTTCCACACGTGGGATGAAACGGAACACGCTCACGAAGAAGCAAGAATTCCAGTGCTCACATCTCACGGCCAAAATGTTTACAAGCAGGACTTCACAGATCTGAGAAAATACCTCACGCACCACGTGCATAGGAAGATACACTTTTTTTCATTGTCAACCAAAAAGATACTTTGTTACTTCCTTAAGGGGAAAAAACAAAAACAAAACACTGACAGTTCCATACTTGCAGAATCTATGTGTTTTTTTATACACACAAGAGTCGGCAGTGATCACAACTGCCTTTGGGGTATGTACTAGCTACAGAGACGGGTTTCATGAGTTGACCCTGTGAGCCATGCCTCCCTAAGCACTTAAATGGCCTAATATCAGTTCCACATTCAGTCATTCAGCGAACACGAGTTGAGCAGGACGAACCGGTCAGTGCACACCAGGAGTCACAGAGACCGGGCCCCGTCCCGGGAGCTCACAGGCCCGCGGCGAGGACAGGCTGGCAGCACACCGGACGAAGCATGTGCCGTGCCGGTTGGCGCTGGAACACAGAGACCGTGAGTGCCTGGGGGAGGACGGAGTGCCCGTCACAGCGCTGGCCGGGCCCCAGGAGAGGAAGTGAGGACTGGAGAGGCAGGGCGCTCCTGGCAGGGGTCGGAGCTGGAGGAAAGCCCTGAGGCTGGCACACCGGGGGCAGAGCCGAGAGGTCAGCGCGGCTGGAGCGGCGGGAAGCGGGGGAGCTGGCGGGCGAGGAGGTGGGAGGGGGCGCAGCGGGGTTGGCAAACGTTCGTCAAGCACAGAGAGCGAACAGTTTAGGTTTCTCAGGCCAAGAGACACAACCGTATCACGCAGGTCTCCGCCACAGCTCCTCGCCTCTGCCGATGCCACCGGCCGAAAGCAGCCACTGAGGACGGAAGCACACGGCGAGACCGTGACCCAGGGAAGCGTTCCGGTTGGCATTTCCCGATGAGCATCTTTTCGTGGCCCTCGGAACCATTTACTAGTATGTCCTCTTTGGGAAAATGTTTAGTCAAGCCCTTTGCCTGTTTTTTTAATTGGCTGTTTGCAGGTGTCTGTCTCAGGGGTGGTGAACAGGCTTTCGAAGCCATTTCCAGAAGGTTCTGGAAGCAAGCAAGCCATGCAGGGGGCTCAAAGTCATGGTGGTTTCCCAGAGCACAGATCCTGACGTGGTGGGATTTTTAATTTTATTTGTTTTTGTAGCCCTGGAGCAAAGCCTCATGTGACTTTGTGGTCACCTGTCTGGCCAATTAAAGCGCACAATTCACTCAGTGGTACCCCCACCCACTCTATCCAGTACAGCAAAAAGCAGGGATCACTTCCCTGCCATACAGTTCCTCCTGGGCCATACTGGGACAGGGAGAGAACACACACACCTGCCACCCGGGGTAACTTCCTCCAGCTCACACACCTTCGGCAGCTAAAAGTAGATACCTGCACAAATATACACCTGTACAACTAGACACCTGCACAACACAGACACCTGTACAACAGACACCTGCACAATATAGACACCTGTACAACACAGACACATGCACAACATAGACAGCTGCACAACAGTGACACCTGCACAGCAGACACATGCACAACATAGACATTTGCACAACATAGACCCTGCACAACACAGTCACCCATACAACACAGACAGCTGCACAATAGACAGCTGCACAACACAGACACCTGCACAACACAGACACCTACACATGAGGAAAGACAGCTGCAATACACTGGAGTGCCCTCCAGAAGCAGCAAGAAGTTTCCATTTTGGCTTTAAGTAAGTTATCCGCAAGCACAAACAGAGAGAGCATTCCAAACTGGCTTGGCCTGGCAGCCGAAGGCATGTGAGCGAGTGTGCTTTCACCTGCGGGAAGAAAACAGTGAGCTCATCTGTGTGAACTCCACACAGGGAGAGAGCCACAAAGGCAGGCAGGCCCGCTTACTGCACCCGCCAAATATTTGGAGCGACTGAGCCCCTCCACAGCCCCAAATATTTAGACCAGGGAGTGAAGAACTTTCCCGTGCTTCTAAAATAAAAACACTCCTCTGGCGCAGACCGCCAGTGGGCGGGGGGGGGGGGGGGGGGGGGGGGGGGATGGTCCATGGCTCTGCCCGTAAATGAGAAAACCGAATCTCCCCTCCCTCCGTGGGGACCTGAGGCTCACAAGGAGGGAGCCACCCTCTAGGGACAATGAGGGTCACCGTGAGTCTCCCCTCCTCCGGGGCCTCCAGGCAGGGCTCTTGCTCCCGGAATGAGGCAGAGGGCTCCCTGTGACCTGTCCGCAGTGACAACACCCTCCCAATTCCCCACCCCCTCGCCTGCCAGGGTTCTGACGTCATTTGTCAAGGGCTTCTTCACCTGTGTAAGGTCCTCTCTGCTCAAAGGCAAGGTCTCTGCCAAATCCAAGTTTCCTACAACTTTACTTCTTTTTTTTTAAAATGTATTTTTATTGAATTCAGAGAGGAAGGAAAGGGAGAGAGAGAAACATCAATGATGAGAGAGAATCATTGATCAGCTGTCTCCTGCACGAGCAACACTGGAGATTGAGCCTGCAACCCAGACACCTGCCCTGATCGGGAATTGAACCTTGTGATTCAGAGGTCGACGCTCAACCGCTGAGCTACACTCGCCGGGCCCTATAACTTCACTTCTTAAACGTGGTGTCTCGCCCTAACCAGTTTGGCTCAGTGGATAGACCGTCGGCCTGCAGACTGAAAGGTCCCAGGTTCGATTCCAGTCAAGGGCATGTACCTTGGTAGCGGGCACCAAGAATTGGGAGGGTGTTGCCACTGCAGACAGGTCACATCCCCAGTGGGAGGTGTGCAGGAGGCAGCTGATCGAGGTTTCTCTTCCATCAATGTTTCCGACTCTCTATCCCTCTCCCTTCCCCACTGTAGAAAATCAATAAAATATATATATTTTTAAAGAAAGTGGTGTCTTGATCATAATGAGCAATGCATAAAACGTGAAGGCAGATCAATACTCACGAGGAAGCACCCAACCAGTTTCCCAAAGGCCACCAACGGACTCGTTCTCAGCAACTTTCAGGGGACACATGTGTTTGCATTTTGATGAAAATCTAAGAAAAAATCACTTTGCCTAAAAGCCAAAGACTTTGCCACTGAATCCCACAGAGGCGGCTGGGGAACTGATGTCTCACAGCCCGAGGAGGGGGCACACCAAGCCCAGAGAGCCCTGCCGGCCACTCACTGGACCAGTCACACCTGGGGGCGCCCGGGGCAGCAGAAGCACCTGCCACGGGTAAAGTCAGGCATGCCTTCTCATGCCATTGCATTGAACTTACTAATTTTGAATCTCTCGCCAGGCAATCCAAGAGTGGTGACTATAAGAAGGTGAAAGCTACTTCTGTGAACGGACTAAGTACGTAAGCGCGAAGCTTGTGAAGAGAGGAGCGTGGACGGTCTCCTCCACCAGCTGTCCGCAATGGCTCAGGCCTGAGGCAGGTGAACGTCACATAAATCACCCGCCTACAGACTCCGCAGCTGCACCGGCGGGGATTTATGATGAGCTCTGTGAGCCGCGGGTACACACCACCACCACCCTTTGCTTACACGTCTCACTCCCTCCACCTACCGGTGGCTGCTGAAACAGTCCAGGCTTCTGTCTTAAAATACGAATAGGTACTGACGAGTCTGCAGAGCATAGCTTCACTCGCCATGAATAATGCTCTACGTGTTTGACACAAGTGACCCGGTCTGGGCAGGCAGAGGAAGGCAAGAGCGACCCTGACCTCCAGACTCGGGTACCATTTCCGTTCCGAGATGCATCTCTGTGTGCACTGAACCCGGGGCGCCGGGGTTAACGCCACCCTTTCTGCCCTCCCCAGGGCAAGCTCCCCCGGGGAAGCCGGGTCTTCGAAGAAGTGTCAACCTCAGAGTTAGTGAAGAGCCCAGCACGTGTTTACCAGGCGCCAGGAGTCATAACGGAGCTGGTGGACCCCAAGCAAAGGCCGGGCTTTCTCTCAACTCCCCCCAGGGCCTGGGCAGCCCTTCCACTTCCCTTCCTCTTCCTCCAGGCGGCCCCCTCCCGGATCCGACCAGCGCCTCAGGCCTCAGAAAGGCGCCTCCGGGTTCCACTACTGTCTCGCCTGCGCCACCAGCGCCCGGCGCCCAGGAGCCCGGACACACAGACGTCCCTCGCCCTCCTCGTCAGCCGTCACCTGGGATCTACACTACAGCCACCTCCTGTGGATTCGGGTGAGACTAGATTTCTTTCAAAATTGTTTTAATGTTCTTATAATCATGCTTATATCATTTTTAAAAAATAGTAGTCTGAAAAACTCCGCATCATATTCTCAATTTTGCTTTGAAAGAGCCACCTTGGTCAGAATCGAACCTGGGACCCTTCAGTCCACTTGCTGACGCTCTATCCACTTCGCCGAACCAGCTAGGGCTAATAAAAAAATATTCAAACCCGGGGGAAACTCGGAATGCCTACGTGCTATTAACACCCAGTATTAGAATCATGTGAATCACCAGAAGGGGGCAGCATCTTAAAGACTATGTAAGTACTTGTCATTCCGTCTCTCCAGTGAGAAGCTCAAATGCCAAAAGCCTAACAAATACGCAGTTTCCACTTAAGTATCTCAATCCGCACCTCTTTATATCGCTTTAAGGTGTATATTTTTATTGCATGTGAGTCTACAATTAAAATTAGAACTTAAATATAATTTTATATATTTATGATGTGTTATAAATTAACCTAGATACTGGTTCATCTTTTTCCTTACTTAGCTGTGGTGCTGTTTTACATTACTTGAATATACTCATTTTTTTAATCTTGAAGCCAAAGCCCATGGAGTGTATGTATATATATATATATATATATATATATATATATATAGTATATTGCTATATACACAGGAAAGCAGTCGTTATCTAGTTAGCAGCCATCATTTGCTTAAACACAGAAAAAAATTCCTCAACATTCAAAGTTCATCACAAACGCGTAAAGTGTCAACCAAGCAGGAAAAATGTCATAGAAAGCAATTATAAATAACTTCTCCACCTGCCCAAAGGATATTCATTAACTGCATTATCATTTATTCTAAAAGGAATTTTAAAAGGTTGCCTTGGCAATGAGGTTGTTTCTCTGACTCTTCGGTCTCCTGTCGGGGCCTCGGTGTTTGGAAGAAGGTTGGGGGAGAGCCTACATCGGTGTACAGGGGGGGGGGCCCCATGCTCAGTGTACAAGGTGGGGGCAAATGACTTCCATGTGCTGCACAGGGGCCCCCTGGAAAGCCCGAGGCGCAGGCAGCCTGGGCCGCTGGAGGAGCCCCCGCAGTGTGGATGAACCGCCAGGGAGGCAGCTGACATCATACAGAGACAGGCCCAGCACCTGTCGCCATCGTGTCCCAGCCGCCTCACCTCCGCCCGGGGGAAGGGGAGCCTTATGCACACGGAGACCCCAGAGGTGTCCTACACGCACAGAGGCCTCCACGAGTTCCCGGCCACACTGACTGGAGGACAGTCTCTACGCCTTTCTGGGACACCAGGACTTCTGGAGACTCCGCATCGTAAGCTACACACACCCCCTCCACTTCCCACCGGCTCTTCCCTTCTCCTGGAAACCGGCCCCCCGGTAGCTTCACCCTGGGAGTGGGAGGGCAGCTTTCTGGCCATTCCCTCCCTGAACCACCTCAGCCAAACCCAAGCTGCGCCATCAACACCCAACCCAAACCTGCTCCCTGTCCCCACTGTGCCGAGGTTCTCACCTCCCCCATTGCAACTCTGAAGGGATTGCTAGAATTTAACCCCCCCCCACACCCCCCCCCCCAGGCATGTCACCCCATGTCTGGTGAGGGTGCTGGGACGCCCTGGCCACACCCAGCATGGAGAAAGGCCCTCAGGCAGGTTCTGGCTGTAGACCCCACTGGAGTCGGCACCACGGGCCAAGCCATACACTCACCCTGTTTCCTGCCATCAGCCTAGAACCAGCCTCAGCTGGAGCCGGCCCTCCAAAATCATCGCAACACGGGGTCTTCTCCAAAGTAAAGGCCCCTGGCTCTTCCTGTGACATCCCGCTCACTGGATAAGCTATGATTCGTCTCCTTCCAGGGGGTGGCATCTGGGCTAAGGGCCACTCCCAGAGGCCTGAGCTGGGAGGACACGCCCCCTCGCTCCCCAGCAAAGCCTCCAGGAGCGGAAAAATAAAGGCTTGTGGTTTTAGCCACCCAGTCGGTGGCATTTTTGTTATAGCAGCCCGAGCAGACTAAGACGGATATATGCCAGCGAAAGGAAACACAGCTGTATTTCATATGGAAACAAACATATAAGCCCAAGCAGGAAGAACAGCAGGAAATCCAAACTGCTGCCCGCCCAGGGGCTGGTGAAAATTCTGAACTAAGTGAGGACGACGAGCCGCTTGGGACCCCCCCCACACCCCCACACCTCCACACCCCCCACCTCCCCACCCCCGCTGCTAGAAGTTTCTGTGACGGTCCCTTCGGTCAGAACAGCCCCCAAAAGGCTGTGTCCTGGGAGCCCAGCTCCCTTCCCAGAGCTCACAGATAAATTGCAGGTAGCGGTGACATTTATGGCATTCCTGACCTACAATTTACACTAATAATCTCCAAGTACAGGTGGACTGAAAAGAAACAAAAAATAGCTACTGGGAACAATGTGAGTTTAAGGAAATGCCGACATTTTCCCCAAAAGGAATTTAGACATTTGAATGGACAGAGTATAATTTAAGCTGGAGGACTGCTGATTGCTCTACTGAGAGCCGATGGCCATCGCGTCCCTTCCCTGTAACAATTCTCATTAAATGGTGGGGGACAAAAACCTTCCAACCACAGAAACTTTCTGATACCTTCCCCCTTCCCCCCAGCAGATGACTGCACCCCTGCTCCTGCAGGCGGGGGTGGACGGCAGGACCTGGGGTTGCTGGTGGCCTCGGGCAGGTTCCTTCACCCCCGCCAGCCCCCCGCACCCTCTCCCGCCACGCAGATCCTGTGTGAGAAGGGAAGTGACAGGGTTCCAGCCCTTCCAGGGAGGCCGGGCCTGCGGTGAGCTCGGAATCTCAGCCTCACGCCTGCGGTGAGGACGGGGCAGCTCAGCAGCCCCTCACTGTCCCTCTCCCCCGCTGTTTGTAGCTCCATCTACTTGGAAAGACAAGATGCGGGCCTCCTTCAACTGGAAACTCTCCTACCTCTTCCCCCCGTCCCCACCCCGGTCCCACCCCGTCCCCCCGGGGTCCCTAGCGGGACTCTGCACACAACGAGGAGATAAGAGCTGTTTGCTCAGTCAACACGCGAAAGAGAGTGATTCTGGTATCACCACCACGTTTATACTTGGGGAAGACCCTCTCGTCGGTGAAAGGTTCAAAAATCACTCCATTCAAGCACTTCACTCCTCCATTCCAGTGAGGATTTAGGGAGCATTTCCGCATTAAACGGAACAGGAATTAGCTAGTGAAAGCTAGCAGAGTCAATGTGTTTTCCCAGGACCAAAGCCCCCACCGGGCTAATGTTCTGTTTTGTTTTGGGGTGGTTTTTTTTTTTAATAGATTTTTATTTATTTCAGAAAGGAAGAAAGAGGGAGATAGAAACGATAGAAACCTCAATGAGAGAGTATCATTGATCGGCTGGCCTCCTGCACCCCTCGCCCTGGGGATGAAGCTCACAACCTGGGCATGTGCCCCGCCTAGGAATCAAACCGTGACTTCCTGGTTCATAGGTCGGCGGCGCTCAACCGCTGAGCCACGCCAGCCGTGTTGAGAGCAGCGGGCTGCTCTGGCAACGTTCCGCATCTTGCTCCGGCTGCCAGGGAACACACGTGAGCCACTCGTGGGACTTCCTCACACTGCACACGGGGAAGCTGGGCACCGTGTGCAAATTACACTTCATTTTCTCAGAGGGAACCAGCTATCTCTTCATTCATCTATGAAACCTATTTGGAGAACACGTGCCTCGCGGGACACCAGAAACCAGAAGGGCTATGAGGCCAGGGCTGGGATGCACACCGGCTATCTATCACCTACAAACCTCAGCCTGGAAGGCTCGGGTCCTGCCGTCCTATGCACAGTGCCCTGTGGTGCCCACCCTTGAGGGGGACACATGGAGAGCTGAGTGGCTCCATCCTGAGCCAGGTGGCTGTAGCTGTGGCTGTTGGAGCCATCCTCCTGTGAGTCCACGGCCAGCCCAGACAGCACCCGGATCCTGCCCTCCACGGTCTCTGCCATAGGAGTCTCAGTATCTGGACCTTCTGTATGCGCCCAGCCCAGCCTCTCAGTGTCCACCACACCCTTCTGCACGTGAGTGTGCAAAGCAAACGTGGTGGCCGAGCAAGACCGGGGTGAGAGCAGCAGGCTCCTCTGCTCTCTTCCTGATGATACACCCCTATCGGTGGCCTGAGGGCTCGTCCACCCCAGCTCGTGCGCGTGTGCATGTGCGTGTGTGTGTGTGTGTGTGTGTGTGCACGTGTAAAAACAGTGAGCTGATTCCACAGCAGAAATTAAGACAAGGGTGGAAACCAGTGGTGAACACCTGCTGTATACAATACAATTTTTAAAAATATATTTTATTGATATTTTACAGAGAGGAAGCGAGAGAGATAGAGAGCTAGAAACGTCGATGAGAGAAACATCGACCAGCTGCCTCCTGCACACCCTCCACCAGGGTGTGCCCACAACCAATGTACATGCCCTTGACTGGAATCGAACCCGGGACCTTTCAGTCCGCAGACCGACGCTCTACCACTGAGCCAAACCGGTTTCGGCTACCATACAATTTGATTGTACCTGTTGCTTTTAATTTCGAGTTGGGGGGAGGGGTGGTTTATCATATAATTTTTAAATTCATTTTAGAAAGGAAGAGAGAGGGAGGGAGAGAGAAACATCAATGATGAGAGAGAATCGTTGATCAGCTGCTTCCTGCAAGCCCCACGCTGGGGATCGAGGCCACCACGCAGGCATATGCCCTGCCCACTGCTACCCAGAGGCCAGCACCAGGACGGACGGCGACACACCTGGGGAAGGAGCGCCAGGCCCGGCAGATCCGGAGGCGAACACCGTGGGCACGCTGGATTCCGAGTAAACAGAACGCATTAGTGAAACTAACTGCACCTGCTTCTTTCACTGCTATGCAGCTACTAGAGAGCTTGAAAGCCTTCCATTTCCACTGGACGGGAATACTCAAGGGGCCTCAAGAACGTCCCAGATTTCGAGACAACACACATTCCTTCCTTGGGGAAGACACCGTGGTGGAGCCTGGCGTTCTGGGCAAGAAGGGGAGATGGAGACCAGTGGGCGGAGGGCAGGAGGCAGCCTGGGCGGAGGGGAGGCCCAATGGCAGCTGGACCAGCCCGGGGGGGGTGGGGGTGGCGGGGGACTCCTGGAGCGTGTGCCCCTGGTGGTGTCCGCAGGATGGGCCGTCAGCACTGGGAGGCCAGGGATGGGAAGGAACGGTCCAGCTCTCGAATTACTCTAGGGGCCCCTCTATGTGACCGTATCAGCCTGAACTCCAGTGTGAGCAAAAGGGCTCAGTATGAGTAACAAGTCATTCCTGTCAACTCAGGAAATTCCAAGAGTCTCAGGAGCTCTGTGCCAGGAGCTGGGGACAGAGAGGAGGGGATCTACTGCTTCTGAGGTCCCACTAATGCCGTAAGCCACCGATGACTATCAGCGCCCCTGGCGTAATCCCTGGAGGTCACCCCTCCGGAAGAGCCCAACGCAGGGCGGGTCACATGGACCCTCCAGCGGAGCAGCACCGGGGAGGGGGCAGGCAGGACGGGAACTCCTGCTTTTCATCGTGAGGCCTTTTGTTCAGTCTCCCCCGGGGAGACGCGGGGGGGGGGGGGGGGAGGCAGGTGGCAGCAGCGGCAGACCTGCAGAAGCGGCACAGCTGCCAGCCAGGCACGCCACCGAGTGCCAGCCGCACCGGCGCCGGGAAGGACCCCCCCGGAGCTTCCGGAGGGAGCGCACACCTGGATTTTAGATTCCTGGCCCCAGAACCGGGAGAGCACACGTTTCTGTTGTTGGAACGCCACCCAGTTTGCGGCACGTCGTCATGGCAGCCGCAGGAAATGAGCACAGGGCCCTCTGGGCAGGGAATTCCCAGTCCACTCGTGCTGACCGGACCCACTTCCCGCCTGGACCCGGGTCCCGCCGTGGCTTCCTCCCGCGCACTCTCCCCGAGGCCCGCGGGACAATGGCACGTCCTCAGAAGCTTGCTGGTTCGTGCAGCAGCTGGTCAGGTTGCACCGAACGGCACACACTTTGTTTACCAAGGCTTATCTCAGGAGGAAAATCAACCGGGAACAATGCTGGGCTCGGGTTAGGCACAGCAGCCGTGCGCGCGGCAGTGCACAGAGGCGGGGCCCGGCCACCTGCGACCGACTGTGGAATGAACCGAAGACCAAAACCATCGGGGGCCGGGAGAGAAGGGACAGGGCAGAGCTAACGCTGGAATTCAGGTGGTGGCACACGAGCACTCGATGTGAAATCCCCCCACGTCTCCTCCGAGTCTGAAAACTTTCATAGTGGAATGCTACCATGAACAGCCCTGGGCCACACGTCCTGGGAGAGAGTTTAAGCATCAGTGACAGGGAAATCTTCCATATGTACGCGCCCCATAAGCTGTGAAGACCGTGTTTGTCACCAACACACACACACACACACACACACACACACACACACAAAGCGTGGCTGCATCATAATATTGGAAAGCTTGAAGGCTGGTTAGTTCCTTCCAAGCGTCCCTTCCACGTGCCGCCCCTCGGGTGTGCCGGGCAGACAGGCGCTGTGCAGGGGAAAGGGTGAGAGAGCGCTGAAGAGGTGGACCTTCCCCAAGCAGGCCCCGACTCTTTAACACAGGCCCGGCAAAGCCAAGCTGGGCTCCTCCGACCACGGTTAAACGCTGGCGAGGGGCACCCCGCTCCCAGGCAGGGGCTGATGCCCGGTGCTGGGTGAGGGTCCAGGTTGGCACCTGGTCTCTGAAAGGTTATCTCCCCCACCCAAACTGGTGGGCGGAGTTTAACACATAACCTGTGTAAGGTTCTCCCCCATCCCAAACTGGTGGGTGGAGCTAACACATGACTGGCACCTGTCACAGAGATATCTCCAAGACATCGAAACACCAATCAGCACGGGCCAGTGTCCTTAGAACCCACCCCTTCCTGTTCCCTCCTGGGCCCAACCCCCTTCCATTCTGTCCTTTAAAAGGGACCCCAGGCAAGACAAGTGTTGCTGATCCACCCACCATCAGCCCGGCTGGGTCCGGTCCCCTGTCCCCTCCCCCTCCAATTCTGATCTCTTTACCTCCCTGATGGGTTCCGCCCATTACCGGGGAATAAACTTTACTTTAAAATTCCCTGCGGGTCTGTTTCCTCTCAAACCTACCAGTCTCCTCACAACAGGCAGGCCCTTGGACGTGTTAACGGGGTGAATGGTGCAAGAACCCCACGTTTAGGAGCAGCGCTCACAGGCACCCTTGAGAGCACCCCCAACTTCTGCAGAACTGGCAGACACTGGTCTCAGGTGTTTGAGCAACTGGATGAAAATGCTTTGCCCATGCTAATGGCAGCCTCCTCCGCCCACTGTGTGTCAGACGAGATGGATTTCTGTGGAAAACAAACGAGTACCCGTAGCAGCAGCACCACCACCACCCCTCTTCCTTCCGCCCCCCACGCCCGGGGTCTGACTGCTCAAAAGCAAGCTCAAGGCTGTACTGTAAAGCCAGGTCCTCAGTCCGAGGGGGGCACCTCATGACGTCACGTCTTCGTCGTTAGCAGCTGGACCCCTCTCAGGGGCGATGGATAAGGGCCAGGGACGTGATCAGCAGTAGATCTGAAAAGGTGGTGTGGGCTGAAAAAACACATCATTGAGGTTTCCATCTCTCTCTCCTTTTCCCTTCGTCTCGGAAATCGATAAGAATATGTTTTTAAAGAAAGAGAGAGACTATGGCAAATTCCTTGAAGTTACCCAGAAGTAAAAAAAAAAAAAAAAATCAGCTCACCAACAGAATAACTGGATTATACAACTCAAGCCCCACGGGTTGCAATTTACAGAGTTAGTTATACAACACAACTTCCATCTGACGATAAGAATAGAACGGCGTTTGCCGAAGACCCTGGCTCCAATTAATGCATTAACTTCCTCCACGGGAGCCGGCGCGGCCCAGGCTGAGCCCACGCGGAGGGGGAAATGGGCCTGAGGAGCAGGACTCTCTGGCTCAGGACGCCTCTGGGGCCCACTGCGATGGTCTGGGCAAGAGGGAGAGCGAGTGGGGGCAGAGGCCACAGCCCGAGGAAGGGGGTATGGGTCAGATTCCAGAGGTGGGAGGCCAGGCAACACCAGAAGCACACAGAAGAGAAGGACAGGACAGAAGAAATTGCCATCCTGAGGTGCGGGGACACTGTGTGGGCCGGGCAGCCTTCAGAGGGCGTGACCAGGGGCGGGGCAGCCTTAGGGGGCGGGGCCAGGGTGGGACAGTCTTTGGGGGCGTGGCCAGGGGCAGGTAGGAAACACCTGGGCCTGCTGCCTGCAGGGTAGAGCAGAGAGACGCAGGCTCAAGTATGGAATCCCACAGCAACCCCGGTCGCTGAAGCAGTGTGCTGTGGCCACCCCACTTCACCGATGGGGAAGTAGAGGCAGGGTGGCTGGCTCAAGGCTTCCAGGCTGAGAAGAACAGAGCCAGGACTGAGGATTTCCACACGGGAAGCTCCAGGGGAGGAGGGTTTGGAGGAGAAGGAAGGACTACTGGTTAAAGACAGCCCCTGGGTCCGGCCTCTGGAAGCCCCAGGCACAGGAAGTGTCACTGACTGGGGCGTGGGGAGTGAACTGGTTGCTTTGGGGTGAGGGGGGTCCGGGGAGCAAACACTGGCTGGGCAGGGGTGGGAGGGTTCATGGAAGTCATGCCGTTCAAGAACAACGAGATCTGAGCCAAAATACACAGAAAGAGTCAAGGTCGACCGCCCCTTCCCACAGTCAGTGGTCAGCTGTGTAAAAAGACCTGCTGTCCCTTCCTCGTTCCTCAACCCCGCGGGGGCAAAAGGTTCACTCATACGCAGTCACCTGATGGAAGCCATATGATGCTACGACCTAACTACACGCCTGCTTATTATTGAATCAAAAAATAAAGGAACCATTTCAATTCAACCCAGGGTAACAGATGAACAAAGCGATCACTTTCAACCACGGCCTTAGGAGTCCACTAAACACCCATTTCCTCTAAGAAGGTCACGTGACATCATTTTTATGTGCAAATATTTAATATTATGCACACACACACACCCCCAACCTCCAACCTCCAACACATGTTTGTTGAGTGTTGTGTGTCTGCTTGCTTTGACAATGCCACGGCATTAGCTGGTTTGTAGAAAAACCTCACGCTAGCCGGGGGAAGAGCCATAAATGTGAGTTAACGTGAGAAGCTTAGTGTTTTATAAAATCCGAGAGGAGCGGACCCGGGGAGGGCGCAGGGGAGGTATGTTCCGGCTCGCCGGGGAGGCGGCAGCTCCGCTCCGCACACAGAAGCCGCTTAGGCTCAAATCTGTCAACGGCTTTAAAATCAAAGGCCTTCGTTTCTGCCTTAAACACTAAGTCAATTACAGTTCTAATCCGAAAAAGGCATTTAATGGGCCTTTATTTAAGTTCACAGATATTTTTTCTAAATACTGTATTAGCTACTTAATCCCCTCGACATCCTCACCAGATAAGCCGATGGCGAGAGCCTCTGGAACTCTGGCCCGGGGCCCTGAGGGGGGTCGGCCACGCGCGGAGGGGCCCCCAAGGCCGGCCAAGCCCTCGGCGTCCCCGAGGGAGCAGCCACAGGAAGACACGGGTGAAGGGGCCCCTGGTGACAGGCCTGATCGACTGGCAGGAACTCAGGACAACTCCAACGAGTTTGGGGAACCCTGCATTCGCTCCCGCCACACCACACACACACACACCACACACCACACACACACACCACACACACACACCCCCCACATACCATACACACACACACCACACACCCCCCACACACACACCACACACACATAACACACACACACACACACATAACACACACACACATAACACACACACCACACACACATACCACACACACACTACACACACACCACACACACCACACACACCACACACACACACACACACACACACCACACACACACACACACACACACACACCAGAAGAGCCTGGCAGCCCTCCATCCACACGATTCCTAAAGGTCACTCACTCTGCGGGCGGTGTAGGATCAGGAGTGACGCTGACAATGGCAGCGCCGTCCCAGCCAGCCCACCCGGCCTCTCTGACCCCCCGCCAGGCTCCCAGACCGTGTCCGCACAGAGAAGGCAGAGAGGGCAGCGAGCTGGGGAAAGACCTGGAACCCGCAGGCCGCCCGGCAGTGCCGATCCCGGACACGGCCACAACGCCTCCCCTCGGCCTCCCACGGCTCCCCGGCGAGGCCCACAGGCCAGGTAACCTCCCACGGCTCCGGAGACACGCCAGCCCCGTGTGCGCTGGGTGGCTCCTCTACAAAACACGAGGACCTGACGGGGTGAGTCTCCTGGGACATCGCCCGGTCGAGTGGAGAACGCGGCCCCTGGGGCTCAGAGCGTGTGAACGGGTGGGTCTGTCCGCTCCCGGTGGCCGCTGGTACCACTGCCACAGTCCAGTGGCTGACCACCAGCAATCACTACACGGGTCTCTCCTATGACTACAAGGCGTGGGCAAGACCACGCTGCCTTCCGAAGGCTCCAGGGGACCACCCAAACTTTGCCTTTTCCACAAGTTTTTAGATGCCACCCAGTTCTTTCTCTGGAATCAAAGCAGCAACGGTGCTGTCGCCACGGCCACCGCTTCCTCTAAACACTCCTCTCCTGCCGCCTACTCGTCAGCACCCAGGGGCTGCAGGGGGCCCAGAAGGTGACCCAGGATAAGCCCCAACCCACCCCCCGGAGCTTCTGAACCTGAATCACACCTGCAAAGTCCCTTTTGCCACCCAAGGTAGCCTAATCACAGGTTCCAGGGTCAGGGCATGGCCACCTTGGGGGGTGTTTGTGGGGGCGGGGGAGACGCAGAGGTGTCATTATTTACCCACCACAGTAAAGGAAGACGATGAGGCAGGTTAAACCCTCAGGCCTAAAACTGCTTCTCACACATGATCACAGACAGTGCCTGGCATCCCTGCTTACAACTGGGGAAGCAAGAGATGCCACAGCCATGGAGCGAAGGACAGGTTCTGTGAAAAGCAGACCTGAATGTGCTGGTGGGGAGACCGTTTGACACACTGTGAAGGGAGGAAGCAAACCGCACTGTGGTATTTACAGGATTCAACTTCTCTCTTTTTTTTATCCCTGAAAATAGGGAAAGTAAGTATTTTTTATTAAACTTATTGGAGTGACATCCCATATAATAAAAGCCTAACATGCAAATCGACAGAAGGGTGGAAAGACCGGTTCATTTAAAACTTCAGTATACCAAAGAACAAGATCATAAAAAGACAACCCAAAAATGGCTGACTACATTTGGAAAGCGTCTATCTGACGTGGGTCCAATACCCAAAATATACAAAGAACTCTTGCCACGCAATAAGAAAGACAACCCGAATATAACATGGGCAAAGTGCTGGAGCAGGCGCTTCTCCTAGGAAGACATGCAAATGGCCCACACACACCTGAAACACTGCTCAGCACCACCAGCCATCGGGCAATCAAACCACAGGGAGCGCCCGCGGCACCACCACTGAGCCGGCTCTGACCACAAGGACCGGCGATGACAAGGACTGACAGGACGTGAGAGCCTGGGAACCTCAGACACTGCTGCGGAACTCACGGGCAGCAGGCAAAATGTGAAACAACCCTAGTTCATCCCTGCATGGATGGATGGATGGATGGATGGATGAACAAAATGTGAGAGACACAGAAATAGAAAGATATGTGAATTTGGCCTTAAAAAAGGGGCTAACCCATGTATGACATGAATGAAACTTGGAAGCATTATGCTGAGTGAAAGAAGCCAGTCACGAAAGATCGCCACAGTCTATTTATTTATATGAAACATCCAGAATGAGCAAATCCATAGAGATGGAAATTAAAATAAAATTTGCCAGGGCTGAAACCGGTTTGGCTCAGTGGATAGAGTGTCAGCCCACGGGCTGAAAGGTCTCAGGTTCGATTCCGATCAAAGGCATGTACCTTGGTTGTGGACACATCCCTGGTAGGGGGTGTGCAAGAGGCAGCTGGTCGATGTTTCTCTCTCGTCGATGTTTCTAACTCTCTATCCCTCTCCTCTCTGTAAAAAATCAAATATATATATATATATATATATATATATATATATATATATATATATTTTAAAGTTGCCAGGGAGGAGGAGAAACTAATAGTGTCTGCTAACAGGTACAGGGTTCTTTTTGGGGTGAGAAAAGTGTTGAGATGAGACAGTGGTGATGGTCACACAACTCTGTGTCCATAGTGAAAACCACTACATTGTACCCTTTAAAGGGCTGAGTTTTACAGTCTGTGAATGGCACCTCAATAAAGCCGTTACTTTTAAACAGTAAAAAGTTATAGATTGGATTCCACGGGCATAGAAAATTTCTGGAAGGATCTCCAAGAAACGCAAGCTACCTCTGGGGATGCATGTGGGGATCTCCTTTAGCTTGACCTGCTCTTGCTACCTGTTTCCTACACTAAGAGCACATTACTCTCACAATGAAAACCCGATGTACCGTCTCAGAGAGCCGCACAAGAGACACCCAGTCACCGCACGCTCCCCAATGAGGCCAGAGCACCCGCCACAGGAAGCTATCGGCAGAGGCACGTCCTCAGGCTATGGAGAAGGGTGATCTTCAATCTTAGGACTCACATCACCTGGCCTCATTAATTCTAAGTTGGCAAGCAATTTTTTAAAAAGACTTCAGTGAGCCCTGGCTGGTGAGGTCCCAGTTCAATTCCCGTCAGGAAACGTGCCCAGGTTTCAGGATCAATGCCCAGTAGGTGTGCAGGAGGCAGCCAATCCATGTTGCTTTCTCATCAATGTTTCTCTCTCTCTCTCTTTCTCCCTTCCTCCCTGCCTCCCACCCTCTCTTTTCCTCTCTCTCTCTCTCTCAAATCAATGAAAAATATTTTATTTTCATTTCATTTTATTTTTTAAAATATATTTTATTGATTTTTTACAGAGAGGAAGAGAGGGATAGAGAGTTAGAAACATCGATGAGAATCATCGACCAGATGCCTCTCGCACACCTCCCACTGAAGATGGGCCCGCAACCAACATACATGCCCTTGACCGGAATCGAACCTGGGACCTTTCAGTCCGCAGGTCGACGCTCTATCCACTGAGCCAAACCGGTTTCGGCTGAAAAATATTTTAAAAATAAAATCACAATTAAAAAAAAACTTTGGTGAAATGCATAATGAAATTTTTTTCTAATTACAAGCAGACCAGTTGGAGCCACAGTAATGGTTTCATGGAGCTCAGCCTTGTAAATGCTCGGCTTGTGCCCCCAGTCCCTTGGGGGGTCCTCGTGAGATCAGTTTGTTCCGTGAATGTGTGGCCGAGTCATTTTAAGTTACAGCGGAAGAAAGCTGTCCATCCTCTAACCAGGCTGCAGAGGCTGCACTGCTGTGAGGAATGTGCGGAGCCCTCCCTCTGCAGGGTTCCCATGGGAAAACCCGACCGGCTTCCCGGAACTCGGGGGAGGAAAGCGGGCCGCTCTCTCCGGGGTCCTTTATCTCTCCTCAGGGCCAAGCCGGAGGGCGGCCGGGGTGACGCGGGAAGAGAACGGAAGTCGATGAAGACGTGAGAACATTCCGGAAGGGCTCGGTATGTCCAAGGGCTCGAGAGGTCGGATTTCAACACACTGGTTGGTGTTCCTGGTCTTATTTTATCCTCAGAGTCCATCGCATGCGCGGGGAGCACTGGGGAAGCGGAGACGCGGGGCACCTTGGGCCTGGGAGCACCTCTCCCTGTGCACTTGGCCAACGCCAGACACGCGGGCGGGCGGACGGCTCTGTGCAGAGGCCGGAGGGAGGCAGAGGCCGCCGGGCACACACAAGCCGGGAGCCCGGTCCTCGGGGCCGGGCCGGCCCCAGGAAGGCCCGCCGAGCAGGGCAGCCGACTCCGGCATTACACGGGGTGGGAACGCCACGGCTGCATGACAGGCACACAGGCCTCTGGCTCCTTCAAGCAGAAATGCTTCTCTAGGAAACCCAGGATCCTGAGAGAATGACCCATCTGGAAGTGCAGGGCTGTCTGGGGGCACCGTGCGACCTGGCCTGGGCTCCCCTGGGTTCCAGATGCTGGAGGGCGACTGCCCCCCCACCATGGGACCCCCTCCCCAGACTTCTCTACAAGTTTATCACCTGGAGAGAAACTCAGAGAACAACTCCAAATGGCACCAGGGCTTGGCGAGGCCTCTGGACCCTCCAACCGAAAGCCTGGCTCTGCCCTCCCTCCACAGCTGGGGCCACCCGGTGGGCTCCGGAGAGGCCCCGGGGGCAGCAGGCCCCGGCACGGTGAGGGGCTCTGGTTAAAGGGCTTCTGGGTCCTGGCTTTATTTCCGCACCAGGAAAGCCCCAGGGCACCCTGGAGATGGTGACCCACCCCCCCAACCCTCCCCACCCCCCGAGCTGCGACCCGGAGCCCCAGCCAGGTGCAGGCAAACTCCCCGCACACGAAACCCAAATAAATCGTGAGGAGCCACTAAGCAGACCGCTCTGCGCTCGGGCGTCACCACCGCCAGGCAGGCCCACGCTAATTAAAACAAGATGCCCACGGTCAGAGCTCCTAATTACCTGCCAAATTAATGTGCTGTCCTGCAGGCCCTCTCCTCCTTCTCCCGAAGTCTGCCAGCAATAAGCCTCGCTATTTTTAAAGACCACTTTCCCTGGAGGCCGGTGTCTCTCTCTCTCTCTCTCTCTCTCTCTCTCTCTCTCTCTCTCTCTCTCTCTCGCAGTGAGTGGCTTGAGGTTAGTTACAAACGAGTTTTCCTGAGCTTCTGGCCAGAGTTGATTGGCAAAAAGCCTCCGTGCACCCCGTGACAGGCCCGGGGGGTCTGTGTGTGTGTGTGTGTGTGTGTGCGTGAGTGTGAAGGGGGAGGCACTGTGTCTCTGCACTACCTGAGCCTACAACAGTGTTTACCAAAGTGTGGCACGCATACCCCCAGGGGTACGGGAAGAGTGTGGTGGGGTACGCGTTGCACCGGAGTTTGGTGGGGATATGCCCTGCACCGTGCTTGGCTGCACCTAATTCTACGTTCTCATGAGTCAAGTCAAGACAGTCTTGTGAGGCGTGAGATGGTCCAATGTGCAAATAAATGTTATTTATAGTATAACTTTTATTTATATTTTATTATGAGTAATTTTATTTTTCATTTATTATTATTTTGTGTATGTACCAAAAAAAGAAAAAATAAATATATTTTGATTGTTATTAAAATACATCCTTTTTTTATGAGGGGTACTCAGCGTTATAAAAATTATAGAAGGGGTACACATATGTCAAAAGTTTGGGAAACACTGGCCTACAACAAGACCCCCGCTGCTCTCCAGATAGGGACCTGGCGCAGGTGAGAGGGATGCAGCCCATCGCAGTCACTTCGGGCACGACGTTCTGTCGCTGGGTTCCTGAAACTGCCCTCTCCGGTTCCTCCCCACCTCTACGGCCCCCCCCTGTCTCCTGGCTCTCTTCTCAGGGCCTGGGCCTCTGCATCCTCAGCAGCTCTGCGCACACCCCTCCGCCACACCTGTCCCCCGACCCGCAGCAGCTGTGCACACCTGCCCCTCACCTCTGCGGGCCCCGCCCCAACCCCACATCCCCCGGCGGAGAACGGAGCGATGGAGGGAGCTCCATCCGTGCCAGGAACTCCATCCCCCGGGGCCCGGCGCTGCATCCAAACAGCTACCGGTTCCCCTCGGCCACGCCGCTCAGTGTCCCCCTGGCCTCCGGCCACGGCCAGCACTAAACACACAAGAGCTCCCACTCGCACCATCAGCGCACCAGGGAAGCATTCCAAACCTGGTTTCCTAAACCATTTCCAGCGCTAAGATGTCTCTTGATAGGATTTCCTGGCGCCGGCCCTCTCCTCGCCGCAGTAACTGTATGTTTCGGTGCCAGCAACACGGAGAGCCGAAAGTGGGTCTGAGGAGACGGTCCAGGTGAATGTGACCAGAGGGCGGCCTTCACGGCCGTTCAGATGGGGCTCAAATTCGCCCCTTAACGCTTCCCTGGAGTCCTGCTCCACGGGCAGCAAGGCCCAGATTCAACCATTGGGACTGGACCGCCTCACTCTAGCTCGGCAGTGGGCAAACTACGGCCCGCGGGCCGGATCCGGCCCGTCCGGCTATTCTATCCGGCCCGCGGAGCCGAAAGAGCGGAGGGTTCTCTTGCTCTCCCCTCCGCTCCTTCACCAGCAGCCCAAGATGAGAGTGCCAGCATGGTCAGGTTGCTTTTGTTCCGGCCCTCCGGTCCAGTTTAAGAACCCATTGTGGCCCTTGAGTCAAAAAGTTTGCCCACCCCTGCTCTAGGTCTTCAAGAAACTGCAAACTCGTGTCCTTTTAAAAGAGGGTAAAATAAACCAGGAGAGGCAGCCGTAAGCACCCACCCTGCCTCCTCCCAGACCTCCTCCTCGGTCAACTTGCTTGCCCACAGCTGACAGAGGGCATCACCGCAGGACCGGGCACAGCAGTGCACGCTGTGTGTTCTGAGGAGAGGGCGCCCCCTCTCCGCCTCCCAGATCTAAGAGTCAAAGGAGCAGCACAGGGGCCTGAGCGCCCGCGGGCTCCCCTCTCCTCACTGGCTGAGCATCAGAGGCGGAGCCTGGAAATGTGTCCGCAGAGGTGGTCGAGGCAGGCAGGAGAGAAGCAGGTGAGCTGCCGGAATAAGATGCAAAGGACAGGGCCCCGCCCCGCCCAGCGGGTGGCAGCTCCGCCGGAGGTGGGCTGGGGCGGGCCGGAGGGAGGGGTGCACCTGCTTCCTGCCCCGAGGTGCCCATTCCCCCCGAGCCTGCTGCCTCTTCCCCTGAGGCAGGCTCACCTCCGAGACCCACGGCTGGCAGCGCACAGGGGGCTCCGTCTCCAGCCGCAGGGAGGACCCAGGCTCACCGCCCACCACACCTCAGGGTCCTGCCCTGGGTCCCCATGTGTCTCAGGTGTAGGAAGGTATGTTGCTCCGACGGAAGGCCATGCTGACCCTCAGCACCGCTGAGCCTGCGGACAGCACCCTGACCTCCTGGGTCAGCAGGGAGGGGAGGGGCCTGGGAAGGGGCTTTCCTGAGAGGTGCCGGGGGATGCGATGCTGCTGTCAGTGGCATTCGGGACAAAGAAGGCAGAGCCGGGCCATGAGAAGCAGCTCAGCACACCATGGAGCTTGGTAAGATGAATGGCTGGTCAGAGGCCACCAGGGGAAGACCCCAGCTTTGAGGCATCAAGGTGGGGACGGGCCTGCTTGACGGAGGGAGGTGCCTAGACACAGGAGTGGCCGCCTCGGCCACCTGTGCACTCGGGAACAGCCCACTCGCAAAGCTGGCCACGACCGGGGCTACGGTCCGAACATCGCGATGCTGACCCAGCCCACCCCCCAGTCCAGCACTCTTTTATTTTTTAGACAACCATCTCAGTTTTTAAAAATATATATTTTATTGATTTTTAAAAAATATATATTTTATTGATATTTTTTATAGAAAGGAAAGGAGAGAGATAGAGAGCTAGAAATGTCAATGAGAGAGAAACATCGACCAGGTGCCTCTTGCACACCCCCTACTGGGGGGTGCCCGCAACCAATGTACATGCCCTTGACCGGAATCGAACCTGGGACCTTTCAGTCTGCAGACCTATGCTCTACCACTGAGACAAACCGGTTTCGGCTATTTTATTGATTTTTTTTTTACAGAGAGAAAGAGAGAGGGATAGAGAGTTAGAAACATCGATGAGAGAGAATCATCGACCAGCTGCCTCCTGCACACCCCCCACTGGGGATATGCCCACATCCGAGGTATAGGCCCTTGACCGGAATCGAACTCGGACCCTTTAGTCTGCAGGCCGATGCTCTATCCATTGAGCCAAACCATTTTCGCTTGTCCAGCGCTCTCGAAGTGCTACTCCTCCTTCTACCTTGGACACGGATCTCTATAAAGCACCAACCCTACCTGACCTCCCTGAAAAGGCACCCAGCATCATCAGGACAAACAGACGGATGTTCCATCAGTTGACACAGTGGTGAGCCACCGAAAGGGAAAGTTTAGTCCACCAGAGCCAAGGACCGATCCACCCCCGCCCTTCCTACCTCACTGAGGCCCAAACAGCTCACCTGCAGTCGCCCCAGAACCCCTCCCTGCCCTCACCTGGGCAGGGCGGCCTCCCATTCACCACAGCGGCTGTTCCTGCCCTTCCTGTGCCGCCGAGTGCGGGGGCAACCACAGCTGCCCCGTCCACCCGTCACCGAAAATCCTACCCGCACAGCCTGCAGCGAGCAAGCCTGAGCCGTGACACAGAGAACCGAAAGTGGGTCTAAGGAGACGGTCCAGGCCGCTTAGTTACCACTGAACCCAGGTGCCTTTGTTTTTATAAATGTGTATTTATTGATTTCGGATAGGAAGGGAGAGGAAGAGATAGAAGCATCAATCATGGGAAATATCAATTGACAGGCTGCATCCTGCACACCCCCCACCAGGGACCAAGCCCACAACCCAGGCGTGTGCCCTGACCCAGAATCAAAATGTGAGCTCCTGGTTCATAGGTCACGCTCAGCCACTGAGCCACCCTGGGACCCACTGTGCACCCTGCGTAAGGCACTAGCAGAGCACTCTCCGCAGAGGCGGCAGGGAGTGGCCAGCACACGCCCAGGTGTGACAACGGGCCTCCCGGGCTGCCAGGAGTCCCTCCGGTGAGGTCCCGATCGATCGGCAGATGTCACGTCACCAGCAACGCTGGTCCCAGGGTGCAGAGGAGCTGCGCCCAAGGCCTCCTTTGAGATGAGCCCCTTGGTACTGTGGGGGGACTATATCCCTCATTCCTAACATGGCAACGAGGTGCCATGCACACAAACTACCTTGTTTCTGGAACTAACCATTCCCAGTGGTTTAAAAGGCTTTCCTCTAAGCAGTGTTTCCCAAAGTGTGGTACACGTACCCCCAGGGGTACGGGAAGAGTTTGGTGGGGGTACGCGTTGCACCGGAGTTTGGTGAGGATATGCACTGCACCGTGCTTAGTTCTACATTCTCATGAGTCAAGTCAAGACAGTCTTGTGAGGCGTGAGATGGTCTGGTGTGCAAATAAATGTTATTTATAACTTTTATTTATATTTTATTATGAATAATTTATTTTTCGTTTATTATTTTGTGTATATACCAAAAAAAGAAAAAATAAATATATTTTGATTGCTATTAAAATACACTTTTTTTGTTGACGAGGGGTACTCAGCATTACGAAAATTATGGAAGGGGTACACATATGTCAAAAGTTTGGGAAACACTGCTCTACAGGAAGAGGCTGCTGGGCGGGCAGGCGGGCGGGCGGGCGGGCTGGTAAACCAGGTCAGGGAGTGCTCAGAAGGGTCAGTAATACTCTTCACCTCGCTCACCAGGTGCTAAATGTAAATAGCATTAGGCTCGTTTTATAGGATTAGATTGTGAAATGGGACTTTCAAAAAGCCTAATCCAAAGGAACAAAAGTTGCCCACAGGCATGCCGGGGATTAACGGGCAGATCTGACTCCCGGCCAGGACGGGCGGGCAGAGCGCAGAGGCTGATGGGAGCGGTTCTTGCGGGCTGGGGCGGGCCCGGCGTCTCCCCAAACCTCAGCAACAGCTCTCAGAACCGGTGGCTCCGGGTGCTCTCGGGCCCTCCCGGGGCTGGAGGGTGGGCAGCGTGCAGACTAGACAATGTCCTTTCCGAGGGAGGCAGACGGGACATCGACCAGTGCCGTCCCGCCAGGCTGCGCCCCGACTCTCCCCCCGGCCTTGGTCCTCCCCACTCGGCTATCTACCGAGTCCCTCCTCGCCTCTCCCCGAGCGTGAAAGGTCTGGAGAAGCCCATGCATGTAGCACCCCTTCCCCTTCCGCTAAGAACTGCCAGAGGGCGGGGAGCCTGGAACTCCTCGGTCACCTCCGTAGATCCAAGCGCCTGGCGGCTGTTTCTCCAGAGAGCCAGCCGTCCCGCTCTGCACAGGCCCGGCACCTGTACTTCCCTCCCCGCTGGACCCCCTGCAAGCCTCCGAGCGCCCCTCTGGTGGGTCGAGGCGCTTTTCTTGTAGAGAGGCAGGAGGGAGAAAGCACAGAGCAGCCAGAGGCGACGTGCAAACCAAAGGGTGTGTGTGGGTGTTCCAATAAAACTTTATTTTTTATTTTTTAAAATGTATTTTTATCGATTTCAGAGAGGAAGGGAGAGGAAGAGGGAGACAGAAACATCAAGGAGAGAGAGTCATTGGTTGCCTGGTTGCACGCCCCCCACGGAAGTTTGAGACCACAGACTGTGTATGTGCCCAGACTGGGAATAAATAGACGGTGGCCTCCTCCTGGTTTATAGGTCGATGCTCAACCACTGAGCTATGCTAGCTGGGTTAAAACTTTGTTTGCAAAAGCGGGGCTCCAAATCACCCCTCACACACATGGGTGATTCTGCAGTGTGCACCCTCACATGTGTGGACAGACATGGAGCCCATCAACAGCTCAGGCCCGGGGAGTGATGGCATTTCCCAACTCCCGCTAAGCATCTTGGCCTCGGCGTGCCCCAGAGTTTCTGCAAGTGCGTGGGGAGAAGTGAAGGAGACCCGACGTGGAGGAGACGAAAACAAAGAGAACACAAGCCCATCCACACCCCCTTTCAGAGCACTGACCGCCTGAGTCCTGCTACTGGAAGGAGGGTGAGGGTGATGTGGGGGGGAGGCGCACCCCGACCCAGGGCAGCCCCGTTACATCTACCACCATGGAGGGGAAGTGGGGGTCAGGCGGCTGGGCTGTGAATCGGTGCCCTAAGCACTGGACTCTGCTCCACCACCAGCAGGAGCCGAATGACCATTATTCTGTCTCTCCAGCTCTAGAACGAACATAAGTGTTTCTGGTGACACCTGGGCAGAAACAGGTTAGCGGTCATGGCTAATGCCCCCAAGGGCTGGCTAAAAGACAGTTACTGCACCACGGTACACATATTTTCACAAAACCATTTCAAGGCGTGTTAACCACGGACTGGCATGGAATTTTCCCAGGCATCTGCCTGGCACCTCCACTCCCAAGTTCAAGGTGAGGGAAGGCCATCGCCGTGGTTGAGAGGACTCGCAGCAGCTAACGTGGGAGGTCGGCATCAGAGGGACCCGAGCATTCCCTGGGAGAGGCAGAATCCTTTCCAAATCAGACACGGGAGCTGCATCTCCCTGCGACTGACTTCACAAGAGCCCACGTTGAATCTCAGGCACAGCAGGCATTTTGCAGAGGAGGCTGGTGGGAGCGGGGGCCATAAATCATATCAAGACAGGCAAAGGGACACGGGCAGGCAGGACCTCGGAAGGCCACCCCTTCAATCAGATGGTGCGCTCGTGTTTGTGTGGATGGATTTCAAGGCTAAAAACCTGATCTCAAGAGCCTGCTGTCTCCTTCTGTTTAGTTTTCCGGGGAGATGGGGGGGAGGGGTTGATGGAAATCGCTGGGAGAATGTAAGTTGTTTTTCTTAGTATGTTATGGATGATCTGAGCAGTAAAGCCATGTCCACATAACAGGACCAAGAGGCTCAATTCTCCTGAGCAACAAGAGTTTGAGACCCATTCGAACAGTCGATATACACTGAGTGGCCAGATTCCTATGCGATCTCTGAACACACAATAATCTGGCCACTCTGAATATCCTATCTAATAAAAGAGTAATATGCAGATTGACCATCACTCCAACACACAATATGGCTGTCCCCACATAGTCAAAGATCCTGCCCCCATGTGGACACAAGGTGGTCACCACATAATGGCTAGCAGGGGAGGGCAGTTGGGAGGGACCAGGCCTGCAAGGGAGGGCAGTTGAGAGGGATCAAGCCTGCAAGGAAGGGCAGTTGAGAGGGATCAAGCCTGCAAGGAAGGGCAGTTGGAGGCGATCAACCCTGTAGGGGAGGGCAGTTGGGGGCAATCAAGCTTTCAGGGAAGGGCAGTTAGAGGTGATCAGGCTGGCAGAGGGGGGAAGTTGGGGGGGCAAACAGGCTGGCAGAGGAGCAGTTAGACATCAATCAGCCTGGCATGGGAGTGGTTAGGGGGTGACCAGGCTGGCAGGCAAAAGCAGTTAGGGGCAATCAGGTGAGCAGTTGAGAGCCAGTAGTCCTGAGTTGTGAGAGGGGTCCCAGATTGGAGAGGGTGTAGGCTTGGCTGAGGGACACCACCACCCCTCCCCCGTCCCGTGCACAAATTTTGTGCACCCGGCCACTAATACACACACACACACACACTCAAGGCCCAGTATATGAATTCGTGCATGGATGGGGTCCAGCCAGCCTGGCCAAGGGGAGGGGACATGGGCGGTTGGCTGGCCTGCCTGCTGGTCGAACTCCTGGTCGAGGGGATAATTTGCATATTAGCCTTTTATTATATAGGGTACACACTGAGTGGCCAGATTATTATGTGTTCAGAGATCATCATAACCTGGCCACTCAGTGTAAGCACAGCACTGTCCAGAGTTTTATTCAGCTGCTGGGAGGGGAAAATATATAAGATAGGCAAAGATTTGCTAAAAGATTTCTTAAAAGCTTCTAGAATCACAGGAGAAACTAGGTGACTTTGGCAGTGGGTACCAAACAGCTAGGCCGTGGTGCTGATGGCACGGGGTCCAATCCCAAGTGCACTGTCTGGGTCACCTCCCCTCTCTCGTTAGAGTGCAGAGCTCTGCGGTGGCACCTTACACCACCGTCCCCAAAACATGCGTTTTCTGGTCAATGTCAATGGCTCCCAGATATCTGCACCGAAGTCTCTGATTCCTTCAGTGATTTGCCTCTGCTCAGCTCAAGGCTAACCCGGCAGGTCCGCACGGGCCACGAGCTAGGCCATGTGGCTGGTCAGGTGGCCTGCTTTCTCGCTCTGCTTCTGCACGTGCTGGTTTTCTTTCATCTGCTTCACGATTCAGAGCATCGACAGAAAATCTCCCCACTGTGAAACAAGAAACTGAAGACCGTGAAGGCAAAGCAATGTGTAGGCAAGGGGCGTACAGCAAGACGGCTGGGACCAGGAGTGCCCCCTTCTGGCCTGCACGAGGCCGGTGCTGGTATCACCCGGACGATCCCCCACCATCACCACAAAAGACTGGTATCACCCGGACGATTCCCCGCCATCACCATAAAAGACTGGTATCACCCGGACGATCCCCCGCCATCACCATAAAAGACTGGTATCACCCGGACGATCCCCCGCCATCACCATAAAAGACTGGTATCACCCGGACGATCCCCCGCCATCACCATCACCATCACCCTAAGCCCCACCTCAATCACCATCGGCTGCTCAGTAACCTGAATCTTACGCGGGAACCGGAGTCACCTTGGAGGGACCCAGGCCTGAGTCCCGGCAGAGACCGGGACAGACACGTGGATCCCACGCATGGTTCTTGGACCACAATCCTTCTCCTGATAGGATGCCAGGAACCGCGGAGTTTGGCCTGGCTGACGTAGAACCAGAGCACAACCTCCACTTCTGTCCTCTCTGTCCCTGAAAAAGAGTGAGAAGCCACCGCTTTCTCGTCACAGGTACGGCAGGCCCTGACAAGGCAGGAAGGCCGCCGCGGGGGAGGGGGTGGCAGAGAGCTGCCGGGCACAACGGTGGGGCTCAGGTGACTGAAGTCACACACCGGGCCACAAATAACCGAGTTCTAGGGGGGGCAGCCTGGATCGGTTGGGCCTGCTCTGGGGACAGCTGTTCCCATGTCCCCGCATTTCCGCCCTCGGACCCTGGTCTCCCTCCCCGCCCCCAGGTCACAGGCAGACCACTGCAGTCCAGGGTGGAAATCGCTCCCCGCAGAAGGCCCAGCCTGGGCTGAATCCTGAAGAATGAGGCAGGTCCAGAGGTCAGTGAGGCCAAAACCTTGAGGAGGACGGGGTGGCCATCCAGGCAGAGGAAACCCCATGCACAGGGCCTGGCAGCGAGAATCTGACTCAGTGTGAAGCTGTGTTTCTCACGCTAGTTCTCGTTATTACCGTCCTGAAAAAGCCTCTTCAGAATGTGTTTCCTGCCCACTCTCCCCGTGAAATTTTAATAGAATAGGAACGCGTACCTCTATCGTGCCCTCGGCCCTTCGGGAGCATCTAGGGCTTTTGTAGTAGCTAGGGTCAGCCCACCTCCTGACGGCCACTTCCAGCCACCTCCACCCTCAGGGAGAAGGCCTGGTGTTAAAGGCTCGGTTACAGGCGGCGTGAGTCACAGAAGCCACAAGCTCTGCCACCTGTGCCCACCTGTCCCCAGGGCCGGGGGAGCGGGAGGGGTGTCTCCTTCTGGGCCCCGCCTGCCCCTCCCATACCAGAACCCCTGCCTCCTCCAGGCCGCGTCCCACAAGCACTCCGCAAAGGCCGGCCAACGCGTGGTGCTTCGGCAAATCACGGGCACGTAAAAGGCGGGCCTGGGCCTCCGGCCCTTTCGGGATCCGCACAGCAAAGCAGGGCCAGTCTGCCCACCCAAAGGGGGGCCGAGCCAGAGTTCCTGCAGGAGAGAAGGCCTCCTGGGGGTAGGGGTGGGGGTGGGGAGGGGAGCACTGGAGCCCACACACTTGCCCTGATCTCTGTAAGGACAAGGTCAGGGAGAGGGGGTGGGCGGGGAGCCCACCACCATGGCACACACCTGGCTCTGGCCACGCAGCCCCGTCTTCAGGAAGTCGGCAGCTTCGGGGGACTGTGCCTGGGTCTGCCTACCCTGACCGTGTGTTAGAAGCAGAAAACCATCACCTGCTATTCCCCCGCTCCGTTGTCTGCGGTGGCAGGAGAGCCAGGCAGGTTTCGGCTCAGTCTCACGTTTCCTCCACCAAAACCTCTGCCTGCGGCCGCGGCCACCCCAGCAGCGCCCCTGAGGACCATGCCCGCCCCCTGCGGCTGGGGGGGCCCGGGCCTGCAGCCCGCGTCCCTTCCGCTCAGAAGAAAGCCGCTCACACAAGGACCGCTCAGCTGGGTGACGGTGTGTGTGCGTGTGTCTTCCTGACAGCATTCTTGCACTGAACGTGCAAGAACGTACACTGTTTCTGACATGAGAAGGAAGTGAGGGCCGAACGGTTTTAACCAATGGCACTGTCATTAAGAAGCCCTTTGGACCAGGTGGGGCCCCGGGATCAGCTTGGGAGTGTCCACCTCGCTGAGAGCAGAGAGTCGCATTTCCCCTAAAGATTGTGATCCAAACACAGAACAGCCATAACCCAGGGTGAGACAGGGACAGGGGGAAAAGCAGTCTAATTCTACAACACCAGCCCTAACTGGTTTGGCTCAGTGGTTAGAGTGTCGGCCTGTGGACTGAAGGGTCCCGGGTTCAATTCCAGTCAGTACCTTGGTTGTGGGCACATCCCCATTGGGGAGTGTGCAAGAGGCAGCTGATTGATGTTTCTCTCTCATCGATGTTTCTGACTCTCTATCCCTCTCCTTTCCTCTCTGCGAAAAGTTAATAAAATTATATATTTTTTTTAAAATTCCACTACACCAGGTATTAAAAGATACGTCAACGTTCAAGTGATCGCTTATCTCATTAGCGTACTGTTTCACTCAAACCAAAATGTTAACGCTGAGGGATGAAAAAGTTCCGCTCCCAGAAGGCGGGGCCGTTGAGAAGATACTGTGACCCTGGGCCAGAGCAGTTCTGAAACCCGAGACAAAAGGTTCCCTAAAGTCAACATTCCAGCGGGAAGACCCGCTTCCCGGTTTAATCAACTGGAAATTCAAGTTCGACCGTGGACGCCGGGGAGGGCCTCCAGTGCAGGCGGCCCATGACCAGGAGCCCCGTGTGCTTTTCCAGGCATCTGCGGGGCAGGTGGGGGTGGCCGGCAGCCCCCCACCCCCACCCAGCCTGGCACACAGGCCACACCCGGCGGGCAGCAGACCTGCACGCACTTCTGGGTCACGTCCTCGGTCGTTACGGGGGGAGGGGCTCCCTGAGACAGCCTCCTCCTCTGACAGCTGGACTTCCAGTGAACAAGGCGGGTTTCCAGCCGCACGGACTGCTGGGAGGATCCTGTTCCCAGCCCCGGGGAGGCTGGGGGAGCCCCAAGGAGCATCCTGTCCCCCCAGAGCTTACGTCAGAGACGCCGAACACAGAGCCACCCAGAGGGGACAGTCCGGTCCCTGGGGGACTCGGGCCCGTGAGCAAAGCCAAGCGGCGCCAACCCCCGTGGTTCTCACACATTTTCCCCCCGAAGCAAACTGCAGCAGCCTGTGTCTGTGGCCCCGGCTGCCCACAGGCCAGCCTGCGACCACGCGTGGGCCCCGGACTGCTGCTCTCGGCCCCCCGCTCCCGGCAGGAGCGTCTGGTTCCTGCCGCCGGAGAACGCCGCAGCTGAGCAACCGGTCATCGGAGAAGCACACCGCTGAGTGCACAGCCGCCCCCACCCCGCCTCTCACCCCGGGGACGGCCATTAGGTCGATTCGATCGTAGTTTGTTAGGGGACACGTGAGTCTCTGCTCTCAAGGATGTGGACGTCCCCAAAGCTGATCCCAAGGACCCATCCAGGCTCAAAGGGCTTGACGTCCTTCTCATGTCAAAATAGTGTGAGCAAGAATGCCAGCAGTGACAGATGTCCAGTCACAAGTTAAATGTTTATTACACATCTGAGTACATTCAAGGTCACCCTTATAAAAAGTAACCCCCATCAGAGAGAGAGAGAGAGAGAGAGAAAGAGAGAGAGAGGGGGGGGGGAAGAAAAGCTCTGATGGGTTTGGCTCAGTGGATAGAGCGTCGGCCTGTGGACTGAAGGGTCCCAGGTTCAATTCCAGTCACGGACATGTACCTTGGTTGCGGGCACATCCCCAGTAGGGGGCGTGCAGGAGGCAGCTGATCGATGTTCCTCTCTCAGTGATGTTTCTAACTCTATCCTCTCCCTTCCTCTCTGTAAAAAAAAATAAAATAAAATAAAATAAAATACATAAATAAAAAGTAATCCCCTTCACCCTGTGTTCAAATATGGTTCCTTGAATGGGGGACAGACAGGGAGGTGACAGGACAGCCAGCGGATGAGGAATGGAAATGACCAGAGCCGGCCTAATGTAGGCCACAAAGTGCCACAGCACGGGCAGCAGACACACGAATCAGCACCCGTGTCTTCAGGGAAATATCGATCTGAAGAGCCGCCCTGGGATCTCCCTCCGCAGCTGTGTCCAAAGGGCACAGGTGCCCCTGGCTCCCCCCAAGTACCCCTGGTGGGGCAGGTGCGGGCTCGGAGGGCGCCTCTTCCGTACCGTGCCCCGTCCGCCTGGTTCCTGCAAACACAGGCCAGGAGTTCACTGCAGGTGCCCCCGGCTGTGGTCGCATCTCTGATTCTTCTGCCAGAGCACCAGGCAGGAAATTAATTAACAGTAACTGTTCAAGGGCCTAGAGCAGCCGTGGGCAAACTACGGCCCAAGGGCCAGATCCGGCCCTCAGAGCTGAAAGAGCAGAGGGTTCTCTTGCTCTCCCCTCCGCTCCTTCACCAGCAGCCCAAGATGAGAGTGCCAGCATGGTCAGGTGGCTTTTGTTCCAGCCCTCCGGTCCAGTTTAAGGTCCCATTGTGGCCCTCGAGTCAAAAAGTTTGCCCACCCCTGGCCTGGAGGGTCCAAATAGGGTTGGTCAGAAAAGAACTTCCTGCCGTCACCGGCAGAGGGACGGACACCTCCCCGGCAGTTCCTTCTCTTCCGGAGTCCCTACCGGGGCTCCTGCAGTAACGCAGGGGAAACGGCCGCTGCCTTCTGCTCAATCTGTTTGAAACAAAATGTCCAATGGTCCCCACTGACCTCCCGGAGGAAGCCATGCCCAGAGGAGGGGGGACCCCTGTGGGAAGAGCGGGGGTGCGGGAGCACAGGCCGCCCGGCCTCCCTCCGGGCAGCCACACTCTGGGCCTCCTCTGTGGCTACTCTGACCGCACCTTCTGGAGATGGTCAGATATACTTTGTTTCCAAAGCAGGAAAAGCGACCTTTGCAAGCAAAGCCCGGAGGCACTTCATGCCTGGAGATCTCGGCAGGAGGGAGAGGTCAGGCTTTACAGGAGAACAATAGGAGGGCGGCCAGGCCAGGCCAGCCCCGCAGAAAGGCGGCTTCCAGCAAAGGGCATGTTTCCATCCCAGCCCCAGCCTGCGGGCAGAGCTCCGGGTGGCACAAAGGTCCCCAAAGGGACAGAAGTGCTCATCCCTTCACTGAAGGGACAGAGCTCATCCCTTCACGGGTGTCGCTGTCATCAGACAGTAGTAGTGGTGGGGGACACACACAGATCCAACACCCCCCCCCAGGCAGCCACAACCCCGGCCCTAAAGCTCCATGGACACCTTTCTCCAACTTCTCACCTGGACGCTCAGGCAGGCCCTACGCCTCCAGGCTAAGAGGCAAAGCCAAAGGCAGTGACAGGGAATGTGGCCCACATTCCAGACTAGGATTTAGTAATCTCCTGAGAATGCTCCACAGGAGGGGAACATAGTAGCAATGAAGTGGAGACTCTGTATCCTGAACAGCTACACTGTAGCCAGAGGTACAAGCACACCTGCTTGTGCTGGGCTTCGCTTTACTGCTCTTGGAAGACGCTGCTCTTCTAAACCCACTAAAGGTCAAGTCTATCAGCGACATTTTTCCAATAGGCCCAGATGATGGTTAGCATTTTTTAGCAATAAAACATCTTTTTAATTAAAGCGTGTACGTCGTTTTTTGAGATATTTTTATGGATTTCAGAGAAGGAGAGGGAGAGAGATAGAACCATGAGAGAGAACATCACCCACACTGGGGACCGAGCCCGCAACCTGGGCATGTGCCCTGACCGGGAATCGAACCGTGACCTCCTGGTTCAATAGATCGATGCTCAACCACTGAGCAGCACCGGCCGGGCTGAACATTGGTTTTTGACATAACGCTAATGTGTGAATAGACTACGGTATAGTGTAAACGTAACCTTTATGTCACTGAGAAATCAAAGAATTCATGCGGCTTTTATTGCAATATGATAACCACATTATTGCTGTGGTCTAAAACCAAACCCCTCCCTCGTATCTCTGAGATCTGCCGTATTTCTGACTGAGGCTTCGGCACGTGGCCGTCTCCGCTCGGTCACCTCCCCGCTCAGAACCTGCAGGCGACACCGAGCTCCTCGGGCCGCAGTGACAGATGGCTCCTCCTCCGAGCCCCGCCTGCCCCGGGAGTGGCCACGGCTGCTCCGGGTGGTGCCAAGGCAGCCACACCACACAGGGAATGCCGGTGCCTCAACTTGCCCGCCAGGTCCCAAAGAAAAGCCAGCCCTCGGTCAGCAGGTGAACAGGGAGGACTCCATCAGAACACCCCCAAGTCCCAAAAATGAAGCCCGAAATCCCAAGGATACTTTGGTGGCCCTATCCCGGAGGCCCAGCTCTCACAGGGGAAAGTAAAATGCCGGGAGCCTTTAAAAAGCCACTTGGGCCATGCCTGGGACGGCCGGAGCTGTAGATGAGGCCGGCACAGTATAGATGTGCTGTGAATGGTCCTCGGCCAGGGGTTACTGGAGGAATAATCTCGCTTTTCCGGAGATGCCCGTGGGTCCGAGGCACCGTGATGCCTGCAGAGCATCCTCACAGGGGCAGTGAGAATGTGCAGATGCGCACAGATTGTCTTTAAAAGCCTCAAAGACAATCCACCTCCTTTTTACGACCATGTCAGGAATCACATGTACGGTTTTTTTAAGCATTTTTAAAAATCTGTATGGACACCCCAAGCTTGATGTATTAGTGGGTGAGGATGATTTACAGACTTGGGGTTTTCCTGGTATTGTTTGCTTTTTGCTTCTTAAAGCAGTAACCAGGTATTATCAGAAAGAGAAAAAAAAAAGTGTGGTTTGATTTGTTTGTTTTGTTCTGGTGGTAGGGGAGGCCGGGAGCTGATGAGAGCTTCAGATCGGACAGACAGGGCTGCTGAGCACAGGAGGAAACTCGCTCCACCGATTGCTTCCTTTCCATCTGAGCGCTCGGTTCCGCTCCCATATGCCCAAGGCCAAGGCCGTGGCCCTCGGCTGGCCCTGGCGCTCAGGATGGATCCTTGCCCTCTGGCTTCAAACAAACGCTGGACCTCGGGCTCTCTGACAACTGGCCCCCGGGGATGCGCTATCGGAGCTGCACTTTGCTCCCCGGGTCCTGCTCGGAGGAATGGTTGCAAGAAATGAAACTGGAAGGTAGAAGGCCTGCAGACAGTTCCATCCTGGAGAGCAGTAACTCTGCTTTCACAAAGAATGTCAACCTCATCCCAGGAACAAACGGATCATTCACAACCTGGGTCCCTGGCCATTAAAGATGCCAAATAAGCGCTGCCGAGGTCGGTTTGGCTCAGTGGTAGAGCGTCGGTCTGTGGACTGAAAGGTCCCGGGTTCGATTCCGGTCAAGGGCATGTACATTAGTTGCGGCCACATCCCCGGTAGGGGGTGTGCAAGAGGCAGCTGCTCGATATTTCTCTCTCATCGACGTTTCTGGCTCTCTTTCTCTCTCCCTTCCTCTCTGTAAAATATCAACAAAATATATTTAAAAAAATAAAAAGATGCCAAATAATATCGGGGGGGGGGGCGGGAAAGGTGAAGCCTCTGGAAAGATCAAGACCCACCACGGTGCTCACACTGGGTGCTCCCTAGCGGCAGTGAGGAGGAAGAAGCCACAGCTACACAAATTATCACGACTCAGTCACAAAAGCGAGGCTTAGCCAAAAAAGCAAGCCCTACGGATAAATTACACTCGTGTAACGTTGACAAAAACAGGTGCAGCCGAGCCGTACATATTTTGGTGACACCTGTGTACGTGGCAGAGCTGGAAGTGAAAGGGAATAAAGAACGGAACATTTAGGATCGTAGTTAGCTGGGGTGAGGGCAGGGAGGATGCAGCAGAGAGGAGGAACGTAGGAACTTGCAAGGTCCCTGGGGAGGAATGCAGGCCTTCCCTTACTATCCCTTCACCTGTGCATGTCACCGTGTCCACCCCCGTGTGAGGGCGCTCTGCGTCTCCGGAGGCAGAACGTGTCACCGTGTCCATGCCTGTGTGAGGGCGCTCTGCGTCTCCGGAGGCAGGACCTGCCCCGCGGTCACTGTTACACAGAGTAACTGTGGCCCTGGCCCGTGTGGCTCAGCTGACTGAGCTTCGCCCCATGCACGGAGAGGTCACCAGTTCGACTCCTGGTCAGGGCACACCTTCCACCTCCATCTCCTCCCTGCCCCTGGAGGGGGAACCAAGGCAAGGAGGGCAGAGGACAAAATTACAAATGTGCGCGCAACAAGGAGGCAGCTGGGAATCCTAAAAAGGACCAAGAAGAGGAGGAGGCGAGAGACCCATGCCCCTCCCCTCACCGGGTGGCCCTGGGCGGTGACAAGATCCACCTCCCACCCCCATGTCTCAGCGTGAGCCCGGGTGACCTGAGAGCAACCCCTGAGAGACCAGCGGGGTGGAACATCTTACGATCCCAGAGCACTGCCCGTGCTCTCTGCTCCCAAAGTCACCTGCTGGCAGAGACAACGCAGGGACATCACAGATTTCGGGCAGAGAGGGGACACTCCGAATACATCCTCCGGGGAGCAGGGCACAGAGGAAGTCGTCACACGCAGGTCGCCCAGACCAGAGGCCACCACTGGGTTAGGAAAAGGCGGGCGGACGTGCGGGTTCTCTGTGCTTCCTTACCACGGCTGAACGCTCACATGGAAGCACTCAGTTCCTGCTTTGCTGTGAACAGTAAACAATTTAAGAAGTAGTCCATGAGACACACACAACTTTTTCTTTCCGCCTCCCACTGGGGAAAATGGTTTAAAATGCTATCGTCAAGTAACTGTAGGTTAAAAAAAAAAAAAAAGTTTTCCACTTTTTAAAAGTGGTGTTTATGCCGAAACCGGTTTGGCTCAGTGGTAGAGCGTCGGCCTGCGGACTGAAGGGTCCCGGGTTCGATTCCGGTCAAGGGCATGTACCTTGGTTGCGGGCACATCCCTGTTGGGGGTTGTGCAGGAGGCAGCTGGTCAATGTTTCTCTCTCATTGACATTTCTGACTCTCTCTCTCCCTTCCTCTCTGTAAAAATATCAATAAAATATATTTAAAAGTGGTGTTTAAATGCTATAATAAGACAAGAGTTAAGCATTAAGACATCTTTCCTCTTATTTTTCTCTTACAGTAACCCAATCCTCCCCCACTTGGTATTCCACCCTGCTCTGCACTGAGTCCTGTCTGGGATGACAGACAAACCTCAAAACTGTCCTCTCCAAGAAAAGGGCATCCGGAGGAGGGGCCCGTCTGACGAGGTGGGAAAGGAAGCTGGACAGGGAGGACTGATGGCCTGAAAACTGGGCCAAAGAGGCGGAAGGCTTCTCTACAGTGGGAGGGACCAGAGGTGACGACTTGCTCCATCCACAAGGTGACAGCCAGGCCTACAAAATCCTGTGCAGAGAGAACTTTCCAGAGAATGGGACCTCTGAGCTGAGGAGCAACCCCTGTGCAGAGGTGCGTAAGTGTACACATGTATGTGCACACACACACACACACACACACACACACAGCTGAGGCTCTTCCTCCGAAGCCTGCAAGAGACCTGCACATCCTTGGGCAGCTGGGTATAGTCCATTCTAGGACTGAGCGACGCGTATGTATCGCGTAACTATACCATCTGCCTCCACTAAACACGGATCTTGTCCCTTCCCTGGAAATCCAGATTTTATATTACCGATGGTCGTTGGCATGGATTCAGCACCAACAGGAAATCCCCAAGTTGGGGTCCAGTGAACAAGGAAACTTTATTCAGTGCAAACAGCTCGACTGCGATACGGCGCGGCGGTGGGAACAGGCGGCTGTGAGGAGGTCCCTTCATGGCCGCCAGACCGCTCTGCCCTGCCCTGCGCCAGGCTCCGCCCCGCACGGTGCTCGGGCCCGGGGCAGCAGCATCTTCAGCATTTCATCTCCTGCCAGAAAGTGCAGTCTCCGGAGAGGAAAAGTGCTCTCAGAGCCAGGGGGAACCGGCTTATATTGACACAGTCTCCACCGGGGGCCCTAATTGGTTCACCCTCGTGTCAAGGAGGACTCCAAATCCTCGAGGTTTGATTGGTCCAAAAGCACAGTCCTGGCTGGTCAGTCCGGAGCCGCTCCTGAGGGGTCAGGGAAGATGCTGCCGGGTCAGGGATCTAAGATGCTGCCGGGGCGATGACTGCACAGCTCCAGTTGGATGGGGCTGCCTACATCCTACTGGTCAACTAGCACCGGACTCAGGACTCCTTTCTGAGGGCGGGCTCAGGTGGCAGGGACGCAGGGCAGGCTCGCCCTGAATGAAGTGCGGTTTGTATGAGGACCCGCTGTGTAGAAGTCACTGCTGGGCTCTGGGTTTTGTTTGCCTGCTTTAATTTATGCACAGTTAGTCGCCAGGAGCCCTTCGTAATAGGTATCTTCTTGCCAAGCACCCACAGAGGTCAGGAACACGTGGATCCACACAACCCTACGCACTCCAAGGCTCCAAATAAGCCGATAAACCTATTTTCTTTTCAACGGCGCCACAATATGAATGAGGCTTTATGGCTGTTCTCTGAACTTATCCCAAGAGAACAGAGTATAAGCTGAGATTTAGTTTGTATGTTGAATGGGCAGCAATTATGACGATCTCGGGCATATTAGCAGCCGCAGAAAGCATGAATTAAGAGCTAACCTGAAACCACTGAGTGCGGCTGGTACAAATACGAGAAAAGGTCTCTGGGCCAGCCGTGTAGGGAAAAGCACGGCAGTTTCTCTGGTGGCAAAGGTGCAAACTTTTAAATGTGGCTGACGTGATGCCGTGCAAATAAAAACAAAGGGGGGGGGGATCTAGTGACTTTCAGTACTACCGTAAGTCCCCGGATCACTCAGTGACTGGCTTTAAAACATCCAGGACCCTACACCTGACACCTGCATGTTCCTGTTGACCAACGTCACCCCAGTAGCTTTAATAAATAAATAAATAATAAAAATAAACCACCAATGACCCACAACCAATGCCATCTCCACTGCTGGGAGAATTACTGGAAGGATTCAGAGTGAACCACCTGAACCTGAGATCTCTCACAGGCTCAGCAATGCCAACATTAGACGTGACCATCAGCATCAAAGTGACAGTGGTCATACGGAGAGCTGTGCTGTGAGGTCCTACGACCTCTCTTACCTCCCACGTGGCCGGTAACGGGAGCTGATGGAGGGACCGAGCTGGGGCAGCAGCTGCAGGGCGACCCTCCGGCACCCGCCCCACCGCCACCAGAGCCTGTTTGCTCCCGGCGGGGACTCACCCCTTTCTGTGAGTGCACGTCAGCCTTCACCCCTCCACCACCACCCCGGCCCCCGTCCCCGCCCCGAACCCTCTGTTCCTAAAAGCCTCCAGGCCCCTGCCACCTCAGGGCTCCCTGCACCCCGTGTGGACACCCCTCCTTCCACTCGCCCTTCCTCCGGCCGTGGGTGAGCAGGCAGCGGTCAGCTCCTCAGCGTGGCACCTGCGCTCCACTCCCTCCACCTGCAGCACACGCCCACACACGCCCACACCCCTTCCCCGCCGCCTTCTTTTCTCGTCGTGTTTTACTAGCTACACGTTTTACTAGTGTTTCACTGCATCCCTCCACCGCACCCACCTGCTGGCTCTGGGAAGGGGAACGGGGCCTGTGCTGGCCTCCCTCCCGGCACCTGGCAGGGCCCCAGCGCACGGGGGCCACTCGGCCTGCTGAGCAGTGGTGAGTGAGGGATGAATGAACAGACTGGTTAGGCTCCGGGCCTGCCCCAGCTGAGAAGCAGGGAACTCTGAGTCGTCACGCTGGGGGCACAGAGAAGCAGAATGGGGGGGGGGGGGGAAACAAAGCCACCGGGAGCTGAGGAAAAAGGACGCACTGTCTCGACAGCACACAGTCTAAACCACCGTTTGTGGAGCCCAGCGACGCTCTCCCTCGGGTGGAGCCTGGCACCCGCATCCACTCAGTGAAGCACGGACCAGCCCCGAGGTGCACAGTGTGGGGTACGAGGAGGGCCGGGCACAGTGCCTGTGCCTGAGGACACACCCACATAGACACCCACACACACCCATGCACCAATGCCCACATGGTGCACACTCTGACACATGCACACATGCACACACCTGAGCACACACACACACCAAGCGCCACTTGACTGTACTGTAAAAAATCAAGCTGGGGCCTAGCTAGCCTGGCTCAGTGATTGAGCGTCGACCTATGAACCAGGAGGTCATGGTTCAATTCCCAGTAGGGCACATGCCTGGGATGCGGACTCGATACCCAGTGTGGGGCCTTCAGGAGGCAGCTGATCAATGATTCTCTCCCATCATTTATGGTTTTTCTCTCTCTCTGTCTCCCTCTCCCTTCCTCCCTGAAATTAGTTTTAAAAAAAATTAAAGAAAACCAGCTGGAGCCACAAAGAAGGCAGACACCCCCTTCCCCAGAGGGCCAACGGGAGACCCTGCTCACAGAACATTAAATATTTGTTTGATCTGTCCTTGAAAGAGTCTGAGGACTTCCCCCAAAGAAGATGGAGGTCATTTATCCTTCAGGGGTAAAAAGCCACCAGCCAGGGGAAATGCAGCGGCTTCACAACTTAAGCTCTGAAGGGGAGGCTCTCTGGGGGACAGGCTCGCAGCAGGGATGAGGCAAAGGCCCGCGTCCCGCGGGACAGGCCAGGCCGGGCCCTGGAGAGGCCCGAGGAGCAGGGCCTCCCACTCGGAGGAAGTTCTGGGGAGCAGCCCGCCCGACAGGCCGGCCGGCGTGAGCACCGTCCCTCCGCCAAACCTGCCTCCACACTCGAGTCTTCGCGCTCATTGTGTGCGGCCCGCGCTCCCTTGTTAAGCATGAAAATACAAGTTTTGTTAAAGGCAGCAGCAGAAAGCCTTTTCTGCAGAAAGGAAAGCGAGAGCCTGGAGCTCACAAAGCATGAAAGGGCTGGAGCTCGGGGCCGAGGCCTCGCCGAGGGGCGCCCGGCCCGGCCCGGCCCCCACCCCCGGGGTCTTTGAGCAAACCTTTTGCCAGGGCACTGCGCCTTACTACCCGCCACGAGGAACAGAGAGAGGGGAGGATCAAGAGGAGAGGCAGTCATTTCAAGTGCGGCGGAAACCCAAATGCCGTCCTGAGATCAGTTTCTCCGGCGCCTCCGCCGGGCAGGGCCAGCCGACTCCTAATTGCGCGCAGGAGTGCCTGACAGAACGAGGGTCGGCGCCGCGGCCTCAGCCCTCTCCAACGCACTCGCCATCCAACTCACCCCCTCTCCAACGCACTCGCCATCCAACTCACCCCCTCTCCAACGCACTCGCCATCGCACGCGGGCCTTCCTTCTCTTGAAACTAGTTCCACCTGGCACTTCACGTGTGCACGTGCCCGTGCGCGTGGGGAAAAGGCCGACGCGGATGGAACGGGCAGCACCGAGGCCCCCGAATCGCCTTGCCCGGCGCACGCTCTCCTGCTGGGGCCTGGAATCGGAGCAGAGCCTCGGCTCCCTGGAAACCCGAGTGCCCAGGGCAGGCATCCGTCCCCCTGGGGGGCTGGTCCTAGGCCGTCTCCAGACAGAACGCCTGAGTCCTGGCAGAGGAGGATGGGGGGTCAGGCAGGATAAGCACCCAGTTTCTCCCTGGAGGCTGGCTGCTTCTCCCCACGGTTGCCTGGGTTTCCCCCGCACGATTTTGTAGAAAAAGGGTCCACGCTACAAACGGATGGCTCATCCCAGGAACTCCGACCGGGGCGGCATGAGGGATGAAACGCGTGATGGTCCCAAAGAGGATCAGGTGGGGACAGTAAGAAATCACCTGAGTGCAGAGCGTCTTTTCCCGCCCGGCTCTCGGGGTTTCCGATGTGGGAGCTGAGCTTCGGCCGGAGCTGCGGGCATCGGTGCTGACCCCGGAGCAGAACGGCTGGGTGCAGGCCGTGCGCCTCTGCCCCACCCCACGCACACGCTCGCCCGCTCAGCAGCACCTGCCACTTCAGTCCCCGCTCGTGGGCTCTGGACCGGGCTCACCTGGGCACCAAGCCCGGCTGGAGATGCGCCGCCCGCGGGGCCCCGTGTGAGGTGCGCATCCTCTGAGTCTCTCAATCCCCCAATGAGATAACGCGGATCCACGGACATGTTAAGAGGAGCCAATGCACATGGAATTAATTCTTGGCGCCCGGTAGAAAGAGGCTCATTCAAGGGTAAGTAACTACACAACCAGCAGCACGGAGCAGCCTCCGCATGCGGTGAGGAGTGCCAGGTCCCTGGAGAGGACTTGGGACAATCGTCCTCCACAGCAGAAAAGGGCCCGTGTCCTAACGATGTCCTAACGATGGCATCGCAACTGGGAGGGTCCCAGGGGCTTTCTCCCGGCGCAGCTAGAAATTGCACCCCTTCGGTTAGATTCCCCGCAAGGGAAATGGGGGCTCTGCGGCCCTCGGAAACAGGCGGCTCCACGGACTAGGAAGGAAAAGAAGAAAAACCTGGTAGGACAATCAAGTAAGCAAGAGCCAAACCACGGCCAACGCCAGTGATCACACGTGAGCACGCCTGCACACAGCACGGCGCGCCATGAAGTGCCTCCATGAAGCACGGGCCGACAGAGTGTGTTCGCTGCCGGCATGAAAATGGCAGCCTCACCACCTCTCCCGGCCCCTCCCGCACGCCCCGCCGCTGAGTCCGGGCCTGAGGTCGGCCAAAAGGCCACATTCGTACCCTCACGGAGCAAAGAAAGAACAGACACCTGTGCGAGGGGGGTGGTGTGGGAGGGCGCCTCGGGGTGCAGGTGGCAGTCTGCCCCGGGGCCTGGGAAAGGCCACCCATTCCGGCGCTTCCCCCCACCATGCAACGCCCCGTCCCGCATGCCGGGGTGGGGGAGGGGGGCATTCTCCACCCTGGAGGGCAAACTGGTACGAACTTTCTGGAGTCAATGCAATCGTGCAGTTTTTACTGAAGAAAATATTGCCAGAACAAACCCAAATTCACCCACATCTTTCAGCCTTTAGGTATAGTATGTATACTACTACTCTCGGCCTCAGAAAGCAACAAGCACCTCCTATTCCCAATCCCAGGGCGGCAATGGTCTCATACACATCACCCCGCAGTTCACGCCCTCACAGCACCTCCTTCTGATCTAACTTATGCAGTCAGGGTTTCTTTCTCTTCTCCAAACAACTCATCCCTTGTTACCCTAACTTATTCGCAAGAGGCTTTTTGGTTTTTTTTAATGTAAATCATTTTATGTAACAAGGATTACAAGAGCAACATTCTGCATCATCAAGCAACGATGTTTATCACTGCAAAAATAAAAATCGAGCTGGCAGTTTCCAGGTGAACAGAGATGGCTTAAAAGCAAAGACAACAGCCGTGTGCAAGCGGCCCCCGGGGTGCAGACGGGCCGGACGCCCGGCAGAGCTGGGGTATCACCTTCCGGTTTGCATCAGCCCAGGAGGTGCGCCTCGGTGTGCGTGTGGCTGAGCGGCCCTGACTCTGACAAACGGCCGCCCTGCCACAGCGCCGCGCCTGTCCGCCCACAGCACACACCAGCCCGCTCTCCCTTGTTAACGGAGACGTCTGCCTAAAGTCACTATCTCAAGTTTCCCAGGAGACGTCGATATAACACAAAAATGTAACAGTAAAGCAGTTGCCACCCAAACATAAAAGGAAAGCAAATAAAAGTGATCAATTCAGCTTCCTTTGCTAAAGTTCCTGCCTGCCCCACCCGCTCACCTGAAGAAATTTAACCCTAGCATTTTAAGGTGACACTCTCACCATTTCACAGAGTCAGGAGGAATACAGGATATATTTCAAAGCTTTTTTTTTTCTCTCCTCTCCTAAATGAAAAATCCTCCTCTGCAATGGAGACATTTTCCCTAGAGTTTGAACACGGAATTAGTTTATCTAGAATTTCATACCCCGTTAGCCAGCAATATCCAAGAATCGACCCAAGCAGACACCGGAAGCCTGGCGATGATTATGCTGGATCCAAGGTGAGCCAGCTGAGGCCGGGAAAAGCAAGGGGACACAGGCCCGGGACCTTCTCCTTAGAGCAGCCGTGGGCAAACTACGGCCAGCTGGCCGGATCCGGCCCGTTCGGCTGTTCTATCCGGCCCGAGGAGCCGAAAGAGCGGAGGGTTCTCTTGCTCTCCCCTCCGCTCCTTCACCAGCAGTCCAAGATGAGAGTGCCAGCATGGTCAGGTTGCTTTTGTTCCGGCCCTCCGGTCCAGTTTGAGAACCCATTGTGGCCCTCGAGTCAAAAAGTTTGCCCACCCCTGGTCTACGCTGAGCCAGGCCTGGAGTTCAGAGCGTGCGTGGTGACTTTCCACACCCACCACACAACTCAGAGGCAGTGGGCAGACGGGGACACAGGCTGAGCTCCGGCCTGCTGAGGTCTCGCCGCCACACCACGGGCAGCGGGGCATTCAAACCACGGCCATCTGGCCACTCAGCGCCACCTCCCCCTCCACACCCACCGGGTCCCTTCCCTGCAGACACCAGGTCAGCCTGCTCGGCAACAGCATACACACTCCTGTTTCCTCCCAGGGGGCACAAAAGGCTCCTCAGCATTGGCTCAGGGGAGGGAGCCCACCCATCCTCCCAGGGGCGGCCCCGGGGGTCCCACCCGCGTCTGGATCTTGTCCCGGCACCGATAAACTGGGCCGGGAGGAAACTGCTCCCTTCCCGAGACGCCCCGCAATCGCCATGCTCCCCGGTGGCAGAGACCAGGCCAGCGGGAAAGGAGAGCGTCCCAGCGAGTGGAAACGATGAGTGACGGGGGGACAGAGGCTCCCCCCGGGCCCCTGGGCGGGCGGGCGGGGGTCCAGAGGACGCCCACCGGGGGCTGCCCCCACCAACAGAGCGGCAGCCGGGTGTGTCCGCCCCCCGAAGGAGCCCCCACAACCAGGAAACAGAACGGCGGGAAGGCAGACGCTGTGGAGGGGTTAAGAAGCGAGTCATCGTTCACTTTTCTTCTCCTTGGGCTGTGTGTGGGCCTGAGGTTGTTTTCCCGTTAAAGCGTTCCATACCGAACCTCCTCTTCTCTCTCCGTGGGCTGCAGCGGGAGCAGCCGCTAGAGAGAGGTCCTGGAGGCCGAGCCACCCACTCCCCGGGCGCCCGCAGGGACAGCGGACACAGGCCGGCCTGCAGCAGCCACCGCTTAGCGTGGGACCGCAGGAGACCGAAGTCCGGGCCGGGGGCCGGGGGTGATCCCAGAAGGTCTCCGCAGGCACCGTGTGTGGGGGGCACGGGACTTGGGCCGAGAGCCAATTGCATGTCTCCTTTAAAATGCTTATCAAGCCCCTGCGTCTGGTTGCTCAGTGGTTAGAGCATCCCCAAAGGGTTACCAGTTCCAGTCCCAGTTGCAGACTTGGTCCCTGGCCCCAGACTGGGGGTGAACAGGAGGCAATAATGTCTCTCTCTCTCTCCCTCTCTCTCTCTCTCTCTCTCTCATCGATGTTTCTCTCTCCCCTCCCTCTTCTTCCACCCACCATTCTCTCTCTCTCTCTAAAAAAAAAAAAAAAGTGGAAAAAATACCCTCAGGTGAGAATTTAAAAAAAGAAAAGCTTAGCAAAACCCACTCTATAAAGCATTCAAAGATCGCTGCCCGCAGGTGAAGGGGCACAGACTCCCCTCACCTGGGCCTGGGATTGCTGCACCCACGCAAGCGGGCTTCCCCGGGGTTCAATGCCAGAGGACAGAAAGGGCAGCCCACGGAGAAGGGAAGGCGGGGACAGTGGTCTGAGGCCAGGGGAGGGTAAGCTGGTCAGCCCGCCCTTCCTGTGGACGACCTTCCTGGGGCGAGAGCGAGGCATCGCGGGCAGCGACGCCGAGAACCCAGGGAGGTGCCCAGTGCCGCAGCCTCCCGCGAACCCTCTTGTCTATTATTCACTAGGCTTCTCTTTTTAACCGGATTGTATCTTTTCCGCAATCCACGTGTTGTGTTTAAAACCACACTGCTTTGCTTTAAACACATTTTAACGCTATAAAAAATCACGTGTTACTTTTCCCCCCATAAAAATCAGTCTCTGCAACCTCAAGATAAACATATAAATTACTATGAGGTAGGCATCATTGGATGTACCGTCACACAGAATGTGCATAAAGACACTGTAAGAATAAATTATAATAAAAATAGAAAGGACACAGTTCGCTGAAACCAATTTGGCTCAGTGGATAGAGCGTCGGCCCGTGGACTGAAAGGTCCCAGGTTCGATTCCGGTCAAGGGCATGTACCTTGGTTGCAGGCACATCCCCAGTGGGGGGGGGGGGGTGTGTGCAGGAGGCAGCTGATCAATGATTCTCTCTCATCGATGTTTCTAACTCTCTATCCCTCTCTCTTCCTCTCTGTAAAAAATCAATAAAATATATATATTTTTAAAAAATATTTTTTATTGATATTTTACAGAGAGGAAGGGAGAGAGATAGAGAGCCAGAAACGTCGATGAGAGAGAAACATCGACCAGCCGCCTCTTGCACACCCCCTACCGGGGATGTGCCCGCAGCCAAGGTACATGCCCTTGACCGGAATCGAACCCGGGACCCTTCAGTCCGCAGACCGACGCTCTACCACTGAGCCAAACCGGTTTCGGCAAAATATATATTTTTTTAAAAAGAGAAAGAAAGGACACAGTTCCGTCCAGGTTCAGAAGTTGACTGTTCCCCGGATCCACTGGCTTTGGAATATGACGCTGAGCCACGGGCCCAGCCCCAGCCCCAGCGCAGTGGATAATGACACCGGGATGCTGCATCAGCAAATCCTACGCTGATGGAGGAGGCAGGGGCAGGGAAGGACAGGGCAGTGGACTGAATTGTGTCTCCCCCGCCCCCCAAACCCCCAATATGGCTGTGTGCGGACATAGGGTCTTGGGGGAGGTAAAGCTAAGGTCACTCGGGCGAGACCCTGACCCAAAGGCCTGGCATCCATACGGGAGAGGCAGACGCCAGGGCTGCGCACACAGAGAAGGCGCGTGAGGACAGAGGGAGAAAGTTCTCGGCCACAGGCCAAGGACAGCGGCCTCGGGAGAAACCAACCCTGCGACACCTTGACCCCTTGCTCAGGCCGCCAGCTCCGGAATGCCAGGTCAGGGAGTGCGTCTGTTGGTCAGCCCCCAGGCTGGGCCGGTTTGCCAGGACAGCCCTGCAGACGGAGGCGGGCACCGGGCCCTTCCCCTGCCCCACAGTGTCCCTGCGCGGCCACTCTGGCCCTGCAGGACCGAGGATGCCCCACTGGGGAGAACCCGATGGCCCACTGTTACACAGCGTGCCCAGGCACGCACCCGGCTCCTCCGTCAGCAGCCATCGGACAGGCCCCAGGGAGGGGACACTGGAGCTGCTACCTCCCTCAGCAGGGTTAGGAAAAGAGAGGCAGGACCCAAACAGGCAGTTCTGGTGCCTCCCCCACCACCCACCCAGGAACTCTCTGCTGAGAAGGTGCCCTCGGGGAGGGGCAAGACCTGGCAGGCCTATCACAAGGAGCCCTCCCAACCCCCCTCCCCACATCCCCTCCTCATCCCCCCTCCTCCTCACCCCCAAGGGCAAAACCAGGCAGCTCCCTCCCTGTTCACGTCTTTACTTACCCCGTGACTTGTTCTAAAAGGGCTTAGGGGTGAGGCCAGGAATTTCAGCTTCATTCTGAAAGCCCTGGTGATCCATTAAAGGCTTTTAAGCATGGCACGGCCTGGCCAGATTTGTTTTGGAATCTATTTATGGGTGAGGAAGCTGTGGAGCATGAATCACCGGGTCAGCATCCGGGGACATCGGAGCACAGATGCTCACGCAGAGGCGAGACCCGCGAGGACCACTTGTGCTCCGCCACGTGACCAGGAATACGTGTGCCCCGCGCAGGCCGAGGCGGCGGCAGGGGCAGGGCACCTGGGCGGAACCCCCGGGGCCGGCCACCGTCAGCACCTGGAAAGCTGGAAAAGCGTTACGCACCTGGGGGAGTGCAGCAGTTCTCAGGGGGGACCAGCGTGGGGCGCTGTGTGCTATTGGGCGTCTGGTTTGTTGGGTTTTTTTTGTTTTTAAAAAATATATATTTCATTGATTTTTTACAGAGAGGAAGAGAGAGGGATAGAGAGTTAGAAACATTGATGAGTGAGAATCACCAATCAGCTGCCTCTTGCACACCCCCTACTGGGGATGTGCCCGCAACCAAGGTACATGCCCTTGACCGGAATCGAACCCGGGACCTTTCAGTCCGCAGGCCAACACTCTATCCATTGAGCCAAACAGGTTTCGGCTGGGCGTCTGGTTTTTTAACTGGGAGAGGCCCACTGGCCGGTCCAGACTCAGGGGCAGGGCCGGACAGCAAGGCTCCTGAGGCTGCTGGACCCTGTCAGGTGTGCTGTGTGGTCCCATCAGGACGCCAGGTCTGGGAGACCCTGGAGCAGCGGTTCCCAAAGTAGGGACCCAACGGCAGCGGCGGCGGCAGCACTGGGAACGTTAGGGAGCAACATCCCAGGCCGCACGGGGCCTCCTGACTCAGAACCTCTGGGGCAGGGCTAGCAGCCCGCTCTCACGGGCTGTCCAGGAGACTGAGGCAGGGACGTGCTCAAGGACCACCCTGCTAAAGGCTGCCAGCCCTGAGGCCAGGTCCCGGGCCAGCGGCCAGCCAGGGGCAGGAGCTGGGAGCAGGAAGGAACGCGCCTGCGTGTGGAGCGGGGAGGGCCACGCCCCGCACACCAGCTGCCTAATCAAAGCAGACCTGGGAGCAGGGGGAGGGGAGATGCATGTTCGCACCTCGTGGTCTGGAACCTTTGCGGTGGCGTGGTGCCGAGGAAGAGCCAGTGCAGCCACACTGGAACTGGAGAAGCACACGCGGGCTCCGTGAGGCTGCACACCAGACCTGAAGAGGCGTGACGGCCACTGCGTGGGGGGCCCTGAGCAGACCCGGAGGGCCCGGCTCCACGAGGCGCTGCCCCCGAGAACCCACCACTGGGCAGCGGGGCCAGCCCTTCCACCAACCCCTCCCTCTTCCTAACGGCACGGTGCATGCCTCCAACAGCGTCCGAAGCACTGACCGGGAGGATTTTCACTCCTGTGTCCGAGCTCCCTGAAGAGGGGCACAGGGCAGGCTCTCGGGGAGGCGAGAAGGAAAAGGCAGGTGACCCCGAGGGACACAGGAGCCGAGTGAGGCAGGACGGGTTCAGAGGACTCTGTGCAGCGGCTGGACCAGGGCTCGTCCACGGGGAAAGCAGGAATGGGGGAGCCTGGCTGAGCTTCCTACTCCCATGGCAACCAAACCAGCATTCCCCATCCTTGGTACTTCCCCCCAAAAGTAAGACAACTGGCACCCAGCTCCCAACAAGATAGATGCCGGCTCCCAGCATGCTGAGGGTGCAGCAAGCGCCCCCTCCCCACACCCTGAACCCCGCTGTGAGCACACCTTTGAAAAGGAGCACTCTGCCACACTGCCGGGCTTGCTCCCCACCCCATAAGTGCCAGGCTGTGGAGGGACCAACAGCTCCACGCAGCGGAGTCCCCAGCAAGATTTGCATAGCAAATTTCCACTGTGCTCCTGGCGAGAACAGGGAGTGGCAGCTGTGAGTCATGAGGAGCTGGGGCAGGTGCTGCCTGCTCCGCACCTGGAGGCCACGGAGAGAAAGTGGCGTCCCCACGGGAGCCCACTTCTAGAGAACGGAGGGAGAAGGAGCTGGTGAGGCTCACGCCGACCACGGCTCCCCACCCCCAGGGCCTGGGTTAGGCCCGGGAACGGGCGGTCCTTCCTCCCCGAGGACTCCGTCTCTGGGAGCACGCAGGGCACGCGCTTTCGCATGGTGCCGCCTGGTCTCCCCTGGAAAGAAAGCGTGTGCCGAGGAACCCCGCAGACTGAGCTGCAGGCAGGACTGGAAAGGGCCAGAGAGGGGGGCAGCACTGCAGGGAGCCTGGCTGCGCCGTGCCCCGGGCTGTCCAGCAGCATCCTGGTCCCAACACCCCCCTTCCCACAGTGTGAGAACCGCAACTTCTCCCGACACTCTGTCCCCCCGGAACAAAACAGCCCCCTCTGCCCCCGCCCTTCATGAAGCATCACGGGTCTCGGCCAAACACGTGGATGTACAAGCCGGGAAGCTGAGGCTGGGTCACAATGACGCGGAGGAGCCACGACCTGGCTCTGGACACCCACCCCGGCCTTCTGCCGGCCGCCCCCTGTGCCCGCACCCTGTGCCCGCAACTCCGAACACCAACTTCACCCAGGTGCTCATTATTAGTCGTTTTAATAGAGCCTGGAGGTCTGATTTTCACAACCGTGAGCGTATGTGGTCACAGCTCCTCCCCCTGGGGCTCCTGGACCCCTCAGGAGGTCACCCCTCTTTCCCACGTGGCCTCTTCCAGCCTCTACCTGTACCCACCAGCACAAGACACCTCCCCGCCCGGGAGACCCAGCTGCCAACCCCTCTTCTAAGGCACAGGTGCTATCCCCACCCATCACGGCCGCCAGCAGCCTGCTGGCCTTCAGCCCAAAGGGAGACCCCACCCCGCAGGCAGGAGTGTAAAACCGAACCCCGCGCGTGGAGTATCAGCTGATGCACCCAGCCCCCTCACTGCGGTCGGCTCCCGAGAGAAGGGGGAGCACCCACCCAGACAAAAAAACCGTGCGTAGACATGCACTGCAGCTTTACATATAAGCCCGACCCTGGACACACCTGGACACACCTGGACACACCTGGACACCCCTCCGCAGAATCACCGGCGGGGAGTCCGCACGGCAGATCACCACTCAGCAGCGAGAGAACGAGACAGGACCTGGGTGAGCCTCAGACTCAGCGCACAGACCACATGGAGCCACACAGAGGGGGCCCGTCACTGGGTGAGCCCATTTCCGTTACACTCTCCGCAGTGACAGCGTGGATCAGGCATAGGGCTGGGCAGGGGGCCGGAGACGCTGGGAGGTGGCCGTGCTCGGCGTCCTGACCGCCGCTTCACGGTGTACACCCGGCCAGGACTCATTAAAGGCAGGCTTCCGGTCTGCGTGCTCCCTCTCACCTAACCCACCGGAGTGGTCTCCCCTGTGCGGCCCGGCCCCCCTGGGGGCCGCCGGACCCTCCTGCCACACAGGCCTGGGGCTGGCAGTACTGTGAAGCAGCGCTGCCCACCTCGGACACTGATCGATGGCAGGTTGGAAACGGGGGCACAGCCACCACCCGTGCCTCCCACTCCTTCCCAGCACCCAGGTGGGAGGCCTCACTGCCCCTCGCTGACCTGGGGTCAGCCAGGGGCCGTGGTCAGCTGCCTGCACAGGTGCAGAAGCAGGACCAACCCACCCCTTGAAGGCAGGTGGTCCCTCGGCCGTAATGCCGGATGCAGAGCACTGGCCGGGAATCAGGGGGCCTCCGTCCTGACAACGTGCAAGGTCAGGCCTTTCTCTTCACCCCTGGGGGCCCTATCTGGAAAGGGCGGTGCCATCCGACCCACCCGATCCACCCAGGGGATGCACCTCCCGCACCCCTCAGGGGTGTCGGGCCGGCCTGGACTCCGCCGCTCAGCTCAGCCACCTGGCCCTGGGTCACCTCGGGGGAGTCACTTTCACTGCCAGGGCGTCCGCCTCTCCCCACGGTGGTGATTACAGCTCAGAGGAGGTCACGTCCATGCGTACGAGTTAACCGTTAACTGCTTGCTGGCATCTCCATTATGAAAAGGTCACGTGATTGGTGTAGCTTATATTTAAGTGTCAACAGCCTCGGTTAAAGGTGTTGCAGATTTCCGGGAAAGGCTGTTTGGGAAGTCTCCTCCCCGCTCCCAGGCGCGAGCCTGCTGGTGTCTCCTCCTCGGAGCACCAGAACCGCCGGGGGGAGCGTCCCTGGACCGACAACCTGGGCCGCGGAGCAGGAGGAAGCCAGCAGCTGCTCCGTGATTTCCAAGCTCAGCATGAAAGACAGGGAATGTGGCTTCAAGTCTCACACGGGAACCCACAGCGGGTGCAGGCCACAGAGACCTCCCCAGCCCCTCTGCAGACCTGGGCGGTCGGAGATGTTTCCTTCCTGCTGTATTAAAGCATCATAACTGGGTGGGGGGTGGGAGACAGGAGCTGATCAGACTCCTGCTCGCATGCCCCACCCACATGCCCCGCCTCGTGCCGGCCTCTCGCTGACCATCCTCACAGCCTGGCATTCGTAAGGAGCTGCTTATGTCCTCTCTTCCTAAAAAGGAATTCGTGACTAAAATCGGAGACGGACCGCTGCAGGGAGGAGGGGGCACAGCTCCTGGCCCGTCGGCACTGGCCTGGCACAGGGACCCCGGTGACTGGCCATCTCCCGACCACAGGACCGACTCCACACAGCTGCTCCGCTGGGCATAAACACGAGCACGTGTGGCCGCAAATAATCCCCCAAGTAAAGAGCAGGAAGATGTGAAGAGGGAATCGGCCCCGGGAGTCGGCCCCGCGAGTGTCCTGGCTGCCTGGGGCTCTCAGGAGAGAGCCTCAGAACGGCTGCTCCAGCCCCAGCCGCTTTGGCTCAGTGGACAGAGCATCCGCCGAAGGGTCCCAGGTTGGATTTCGGTCAAGGACACACGCCTGGGTTACAGGCTCGATCCCCAGTAGGGGACGTGCAGGGTTCTCATCAATGATCCTCATCACTGATGTTTCTGTCTCTCCCTCTCCCTTCCTCTCTGAAATCACTAAAAATATATTAAAAGAAAAAGAGAGAGAGAGAGAGAGAGAGAGAGAGAGAGAGAAGGAGGGGGGGAGAAAGGAAAGAAAGGCTGCTCCAGCACCCTTCACACTTGGGGGGAAAGGCCAGAACCTCGCTGAGAGTGTAGTGTGGCACATGCAGAGAAAAGAGCAAGAAAATGCCCCCACTGCGCTCCCTGACCAGACAGGGGGCTGAGGTCACTGTCCAAGCGGCTCTGTCCATTCAGCCCCCTGCCTCCTCCCCTCCCCTGCTCATCTCCCCGTGTGTGCGGGGAATAAAGACGATCCCTTTGGATTAGGGTGGAGGAAAGCAGGAGTAAGGGCCGGGCTTCCCGCAGTGGCTCCCAGTCTGGGTGGCCCTGCTCCGGGGGATGCAGCTAATGACAGACAGCTCCCAACCAAGTATGTTCTCAGAGATACCATGTTTCAAACCGAGAGAGAAATTCTCAGTTAAATAAACTCAAGTTTCTGATCAAAGGTCCTCTTTTTCTGTCCAGAAAGCCCCCAAAGGGCACTATCACAGCCATCACAGTTTAAGCCGTGTGTGTGTTTGTATGTATGTGTGTGTTTGTAGGTATATGTGTGTTTGTGTGTATGTCTGGGTGTGTTTGTGTGTATGTGTGTATGTGTGTTTGCATGTATGTGTGTATGTGTGTATGTGTTTATGTGTGATGTGTGGGTGTATGGTGTGGTGTGGGGGGGGAGTATGTGGTGGTGTGTGTGGTGTGTGTGGGAGGTATGTGGGATGTGGGGGTGGGAGGGGTGTGCGTGCATGTGTGGTATGTGATGTGTGTGTGTGTGGTATGTGGTGTTGTGTGTGGTGTTGTGTGTGGTGAGGGGGGTATGTGGTGTTGTGTGTGTGGGAGGTATGGTATGTCTGTGTGTGTGTGGTGTGTGTGTGTGTGTGTGTGTGTGTGTTGGAACCCAAGCTTTAAAAGCCCTGCATCTGAATCTAACAGCAGTTATGTAACAAGAGCCAAGGTAACAGTAACCATGGGAAATGCATCTTTCCAACACAAGTCTCCAGGAAAGTTCACTGCAATTAGCGGTACCTTCCTACAGAACCCTCAGGCGGGGCTCGGAAGGCCCAGCGTGTGCCTCGGCAGGTTGGAGGATCTGCCCTCCGGCACGATGGGCCCAGATGGTCCGCTCATGCCTCCATCCCCGTCCCGCTCACAGGCCAAGCCCAGGCCTCCGCTCTAGGGACAGGACAGAGGAGTCTGCCTGCTCCTGCTCTCTGGGGAAGGGGAGGGGGTGGGGGTGCGGGGGCAGACACATGCACACAGGTTCTTGGAGGGGGAGGGGAAGAGAGGGAGGGAGAGAAGGAGGCAAGGAAGGAGGGAAGGAGGGAGAGGTGTGGCAGGAAGGGATGGGGGAGGGAAGGAAGAAGGGGGGAGAGGGGAGGTGAGAGAAAGAGAGAGAGATGTACAGGGGGTCCAGCTAGTGGTGGACAAGGCAGACATCTCTGATCTAAGATAAAACTCGGGAACAAGAGGCCTTCAACACATGGAGGCAGTCAAGCCATAAGGAGAACTGCGGTTGCCTACTGCTGAGATTATCCTCGGAAATAGACAGGGAAGTCATCTGAAGACCCCGTCCACCTTGGCAATGCATGCAGGAGGCTAGAGCAGTCTTTATAAAAGCTAACCTGTTGGAGCAAAAGCATCTCGTCTCATCAGCAGGGGGCAGGTTCAAAAGTTAAGCTTTCTCCCCCCTGGGGAGGGGGTGGTAATCGTGAGAGAGTGAGCGTGTGGGGGAAAGGGAAGGACCCTCAGCGCCTCCAAGCTTTTAGAAACTCAACCTCCAGTTGCACTTAAAGAGGTGACAAGTGAAATATATTCTGACATAAATTCCCCTCACCTAAAAGCTAGCTTGGAGTTTGAAGAGATGATCATGACAAAATGGAAATTAAAAAAGCCAGGTTCTAGCAGGAGATGTGAGGCCCAATGGCTCGTTCAAATGGAAATCTGGGCTGGAAGCCGGGAGTGAGCCAAGCCCGCGTGAAGTCCAGGAGCAAACCGAGAGCCGGCTGCCTCGCTGCTGCACAACCTGGCGCGTCCCGGAGACGCCCCATGACATGTGGCGAAGACTTCGAGAGACGATGCTGAGGAGGAATCTGCTGACTCGGCCCCCCCCCCCCCACAAAGGCCCCTATGGACAGGGGCCAGCTCTGGGCAGGATGTGGGGAGAGTGGCAGGGGGTCGGGTGAGGAGGAGGAGGGGGCGGGGGACTACCAGCCCACTGTGAGGTCATCGCTGGCACAAGCAACCCAGACAATTCGGAAGTGAATTTTCTATTCAGGCCCAGCCTGGGAAACAGGAACAGGGGCCTCATCAGGTTCTGTCATTAACGTGGTAATCACCACTGCAGAGAGAGGAATTGCACTATTAGTCCGCTCCCGGTTCGCCCTGGAGAGAACTCCAATTCTGGAAGCTCCTCCTTAACACGGATGACGGACAGCTGAACTGGACTTCCAGGATCTGCCTTAGCACCTCCCATCAGACCTCCACCTGCCCAGGCTCCTTAATCACCCCTACCCCATTAGGACGTGCTGGCGACAGTGACAGTGACGTGCCATCCCCAGGGCTCCCCAGTTCCATGTGCTGTCTCTCCCTGCGTCCGGCAGGAGGAAACTGCGGGGACACAGGTTCCCCCAGAAGACCCTGCACATCAGGTGTTATAAGGAGGCCTTCAACACGTGTGCACGTCACAGGAGGCACGCGGTGCTGGACCGTCCACAGACTACATGGGTTGCACACGCACACACTACGTTTCCTCCCCCGTTTCTGGATGTTACTCTACTGAGTGGAATTTCACTCTGCTGGCTGGGGAATGGGAACTGCAGGTGAGACAATTCAGCCACAGCCCTGGGGCAATCTGGCCTCTTCCGACCAAAACCTCTCCTCACCCTCTGCCCCACCCACACCAGGCCAGGCCAGTTTTCAGGGACCCAGGAGCCATAGATGGGGCGGTGGCAGTCACTTCCCAGAAAGGAGGAACCTTGAAATAAAAGTTTAACCCGGGAATTCCAGCCCCTGAAACTGAGGCCCGAAGGGGTCACGTGCATTTTCCCAGGGTTCCACAGCACGTCACTGAGGCCAGAGCCTGTGCTGGATCCCCAGGCTGGGGGGTCTGTCCCCCACAAGCCACACAGAGCCACCAAGGCTGCGATCCTCCATGACATCACTCTGTTTCCAGGCAGCGTGCATGGCTAACATGTTCCAACGAGGAAATGTCAGTCCCGTGTCAATACATGAGCTACTCCCAAAACCCAAGTTCTGGGACTTCGTGCCACCCGATTCCCAAAACCACCGAGGCCCAAAGAGGGGCTGCCCCCCAACACACACACACACACACACACACACACACACACACAGTGCATGTTCACTCTGCATGTTCTTTCAACTCTTGAAAACTTTATCACAAAATGTTGAGAAAAAGAGGCCCTCCTTGAGTTGTAACCAAATCTCATCTCTTTTCTTAACAAAATGTCTCCTCCCAGACCCTAAGCCAGGGGTGGGCAGGGCCACAATGGGTTCTTAAACTGGACCAGAGGGCCGGAACAAAAGCAACCTGACCATGCTGGCACTCTCATCTTGGGCTGCTGGTGAAGGAGCGGAGGGGAGAGCAAGAGAACCCTCTGCTCTTTCGGCTCCGCGGGCCGGATAGAACAGCCGAACGCAGGCCGTAGTTTGCCCTAGACTGTGGCACATCCCCTTTCCCTGGTCGGACCCACAGGGATCCGAACCTTTAGGTGGGGAGGGCTCCGTGGACACTCTCACCGTGCACACCCCAGTCAACACAACCACCCAACGTCTCCACTGGTGGGTGGACAGCCGCTCTCCCAGCAGACTGGGTGCCTCTCATCCCCAGGCCGGTGCTCTGCCTGAGTGTGCCACTTCACCCTGTGCCATCACAAGCAGGAGCTGGGATTCTAGAAAAAAAAGAACACAGGCTCCCTCCTCGAAGTGTGGAACTCGGAACCGCTGTCAGGAAAAGCAGCCCCGGCAGCAAGTCCAGACCAGCTCCCGCTGGGCAAAACTCAGAGGCTCCGGAGAGAAGCATGAACCCGCTGCCCGGGGCCCGAGCGCCCCTCGCAGACTGCCCGGGTGAGCGGGGTGCTCAGGAAAAGCGGGGCTGGGGCTCTGGGAGCTTGCAGGGAGAGAGGGGCTCTGGATTTAGACTGTGGGCAGAAAGAGATATGTGCTATATATCTGATTGTTTTATTCCCTGGCATAAGACGACCAGAAAGACAAATACAGACTAAGATACCTGGGTAAAAGTGAAATTATCCTAGTGAAAACTTGGAAACTGGCTTTTTGGTGTGAACACAGTGGGGTGTCTTTGGGGAGAGTTTTCCAAGGCATCCTGCAGAAGCAAGATCAATGGCTCCCCAGATGTCATCAGCTTCCTGTCTTCTCAAACAGGGCTTCATCCGGGGGGGGGGGGGGGGAGACCTGGGCCTCCTCCTGGCACAGCCTCCACTCTCCCAGCCCCCCTCCTACCTGACCCCCGTGTGCACCTGCCCTTCCCCTGCACGGCATGTGGCCTGCTCACCACTGTGGCCCAGCACCTGGCTCCACCAGCTAAACCCATGGAGTGAGAAATGCCCACACCTGCCAGGCAGGTAACAAGGCTACAGATTTAGATACAGATACACAGATACACAGATACACAGATACGGAGGATACATCCACCAAGCGTCTGTGGCGTGAACTCTGTGTTGTTCTCCAACAGGCACAGCTGGCCGGGAGACTGCCTGGCTAGACAAGCAGGACCTCGGGGCCCCGGGTCTGTGAGCTGCAGCTTAGTCATCTATCCCCCGCCCCCCTGTCCCCCCATCCGGGGACTGATTCAGCTCCTGGAGAGAGACACACACTAGACAGCTCCCGAAATGGATGGAAACCTCAGACACCCGTTACAGCGTCTGCAGAGGAGAGGCTGCAGCCCGCTCCCCATGCCTGCCTCAGCCTGTGTGTGTGGCATGCGGGCTCCTGAACCTACACACCCCAGCTCATCCCCCAGGGACAAGGCCCTCCTCTGCCAATCCTGGGTCTCTTCCCTGTGGCTGAGCACCTCCCTGCCGCCCAAATCCTGGGGCATCTAGGAATCCCCCTCCTCAAGTGCCCCCCATTCCCTGTTTCCAGGCTCAAACCTCAGTCCCCGCCCCCGTTTCCCTCCACCATGAAACTCACAGGCAACCTCTGGCCTAACTTCTGTGCACACCTTTGGGGGCCCGGCTCTGCTCCCCCACCCCCTTGCCCGGGCCCCCACCTTCCCTCACACGAGCTGTGGTTGGAACCCAGCCTGCCACCCCCACTCCCACAGCCCCCACCACATTCCTACCCTGCCCGGCAATCATGGCAATCACGGGGAGGCCCAGTGCGCCCCTCCCCACCGGAAATCCATAATCAATCGTCTCCTGCTGCCCGCAAAGGCTCTCCCAGCCGGCTCTCCGGGGCTCACAAGGCTCTTCTCCCTCGTGCTGCCCCTCCCCGTCCCGAGTTCTCTTCAGTCCGGATGCCCCCTCCCATTCCACAGGAGCCTGGGAAGCCGGCGCCTGCCCCATTCCTGCCCATCCCTGCCCATCCCTCCGGCCCTCCCCCGCCGGGCGGCCCGGTCATCTACATTGCGGTGGCCTCCCGGGCTCGGGCCGAAGGGCTCAGCTTCCACACGTCTGCCCACCGGCCAGATTCAAACCCGAGCTCTGCCCAGGGTAGGTGCCTGATAACATCTTTGCCTATTGATTCTCCCGCAGCCACTTCCCATACTGAACAAAGTGAAGATAAACACGGCCCTCCCACTCCCATCCCTCAAAATAAATATTTGCGTTTGTAAAGCAACCGGAGTAGTTCACACAGGCACACACCCCGGGATCTGTGTTCATCTGAGCCCCGGGTTCTTATAAAAGCTCCCAGATTGGGCCTCAGTGGGAGCGTGGCCTGGGGGAAGGGGGCGGGAGGGGGTAGGGGGGCGGTGGGGGGGTGGTAATGGCGGTTCCCAGGATGTGCAGGAACAAAGAAAATAGCCCCTTGAGAATAGCAGAGTTGGCAACACTTCGCTTTGCTTTTTTTTTCTTCTTTCGTGTTTTTGCATAATTGCTACAAACAACAGAAACCGAATGGCGCTAGCATGTACGTATTAAGACCACAGAACAGCTCAAGCCAAAAGCAGCAAATGAGTTTCCTTTCAGATACCAGCCCAGACCCACAGGGTACTGAAGCCCGTGGTGGTGAGATGGATGCCGGAGGCCTGGGCTCAGCCAGAAGGACCCCAGCTGAGTGCAGCGATCTCTGGTCACAGCGGGATGATACCCCACCTCCCCCCATTTCAAAGGGAAGTGTTTCCTAGTGAGTGATTTCCCTCACCCAGCTCCACGTGGGGAGCTGTAACTATGCCACTAACACGGAAGGAAACAGCAGTCTGTAGACAACCGAAAATTTCAAAACCTAACATCTAAGACAGTGCCAGAAATGCATCAGCCACCTAAATATTTGCTCATTGACGATGGAAATCCAGGGGAGGAGGCAGCAGCGGAACCGAGTCCTGAGTGCCACACGCTGGATTTGAACAGCAATGACAGGTCCCCCTCCAGACGGCGGCCGCCCGCCGGACGGTGAGGTTCCGGGGCGGCTGTGTCCAGCCGGGGAGACGAGGTCGGAGGCCCCGGCACCCTGCTCCCAGCACACACCGACAGGAACGGGGCACGGGGGCCCCGAGGGGCACGCACGAGAACACGCACAGTCACGCTCTTCACGCCAGCCCGAACGGGAAACTACCACCGTGCCCACCAACGGCAGAACAGATCCGTCCACGAAAGCCGAGGTCCCTGTGACACCCCATGGGCCCGGGCCTCCCTGGCTCTTGGCCTGGACGCTGGGTGCACTCGGGGGGCCGCCGGTGGAAACGTCCTCGCCTTCTTTACTTAAGTTACACGTCAACCAAGGGTCCAAAACAATGAATGAGGAAGACTGGAGTGGATCTCAATCCCGCCGATCCCAAACTCCAAGTAAGAGTGTGTGGGAAATCGGACTCAGGCTTGGTTGTCGGGGCTAAAACTGAAACCGTGCTCTTGTTTGGTGTTGTTTGTTTGTTGGTTTGTTTAAAAAAAAAAAAATCAGGTTGGCCGAAACCGGTTTGGCTCAGTGGATAGAGCATCGGCCTGTGGACTGAAAGGTCCCGGGTTCGATTCCGGCCAAGGGCATGTACATTGGTTGCAGTTGGGGGTGTGCAGGAGGCAGCTGGTCGATGTTTCTCTCTCATTGACGTTTCTAGCTCTCTATCCCTCTCCCTTCCTCTCTGTGAAAAAAATCAATAAAATATATATTGAAAAAATAATAATAAATAAATAAATAAATAAATAAAATCAGGTGGCCAGCCAGTACCGGCAGGACATGTCAGAACAGGAGGAGACCGAATCACTGCCCTAGACAGCACCCCCAGATCTCCGAAAACAACCAAGGGGGGCAGGCAGACTTCCGGATGCTCCCCTCACAAAAGAGGGCAGGTGGGAACATCAGCAGCTGAGCGCCAGGGCAATCGGCTCTCCCCAATCCATCTCTAGGGCATGACACAAGCTTCTTACCTCACCTGGAACAAATACCACGCCTCGCCGAGGACCCCCATCGGCCCCACGCCGAGCCCGCAGAAGAAGTAAAGACTCAGAAAACGAAGGCGGGTCTTGTTGTAGGCATTCATTTAAAAAAAAAAAGTTCTAATTCCTTCAAGCATCCTCAACACGGTTAGTATGTCTGTATCAACTAGAACTCAGAGGACCAAAACTAAACTCACTTCCTAAAGACACCGTTCTCCCCTCAAGACCGCGATCCGAGGATTCGGCCATAGTAGCTTCTGCGGGGCACTTCCTAAGCTGGAAATGGGCGCGGCGCTATTTGCTAGAGCCTCTTCCACGCTGACGTTTCCAAGACCAAACATAGATCGCTGGTGAACATAGCTGGGAATCAGTTGGAATTCTTCTCCCAGAACCATGAAAAGTGTTTCCCACCATTAAGGGAAAAAAAAAAAAAAAAAAAAGGCAGCTTCTAACCATGAAGCTAATGACAACCAGACGGCATGAGCGATTTTAAAGATCAGACAGTTGCTTGTGTGGAAACACTGTACAAACACTCCAACACTGCGGCCCAAAAAAGACCATCGCCGCCGCCGAGGCGCAGGGAAAAGTGTGAAGCGCGCACGCGGGTGAGCCCGGCTCCACCGCTGCCGCCCGCCTGCTCCCGGCGCAGGGCGGCACCTGTTCCGACGGCCAGTGGAAGAAACAATATCGGAGTGATGACAGCCCCCCTTGGGCCCCGGTCCCCACCCTCCAGCCTATATTTAGCCTGCTCTTCATGGAAAATCTCCCCACCTCAAACACAGACAGGCCATTAGGCTGGTTATTCAAAGGGTCCATTAACAACAGCCTCTTCTGGCGGGGATGGGATGGGGTTTGCCCTCCTTCCCCCTCCCCCGGCCACCCCCCGGCCCGCAGACCGAACCAAGACCCCTTCTGGCCTTGGTCAGTTGTGAGTGAGGAACACAAGGAGGCAGGGGGACTGGACCCAAACTAAAGGGCCAGCCCTGCCCCTGGACGGGTCATCGGTGTGTCCTGGGAAAGTCACTCCACGCAGAGCCCCGTGTGCAGGCAGGCTCCCCACACATAAAACAGGTACCACGGCTGAAACCGGTTTGGCTCAGTGGATAGAGCGTCGGTCTGCGGACTGAAAGGTCCCGGGTTCGATTCCGGCCAAGGGCATGTACCTTGGTTGCGGGCACATCCCCGGTGGGGGGTGTGCAGGAGGCAGCTGGTTGATGTTTCTCTCTCATCGATGTTTAACTCTCTGTCTTCTACCTTCCTCTCTGTGAAAAACCAATAAAATATATATATTAAAAAAATAAAATAATAAAATAAAAATTTTTTTAAAACCGGGCGCCATGGATGCCGGGCCCCTCGGAGCTCCCGGAAGGCTGGGCTGGCAGAGCACACAGGCCCCCGCACTCACGCCCGAACGAAAATAACAGATGCTGCGGAGATTAGAGGCGGACATCTGTGGACTGCATTTCGCTCCCCGGAGAAAGGTACTTAACAAAGGGAAGGAATTATGTTAGCTAAGCACCGGATCAGAACCCCGAACCTTGGGTTTTAAAAATAGCCGAGCCTGATCCGCGCTGCCAAACGCCATCGCTGAAGAGAAAGACCCACAGGACCCGGCGCGCTCGGAAGGGGTGGCGGGGCGGGGACGTGGGGTTTGTTTGAAATGTTAAGAAATGCAAGACAAGACCAAATCAGTAGTTTAAACAAGCCAGAGCCGGGCTGACACGCTATAAACACCTGCAGGGGACACGAAGAAAAAAAGAAGGATGCAAACTAAGGGATTTGGGCCTTAACAAAATAAAAGTCTGGCTGGGAGGAAAAGGCAGAGGTGGGAGGAACAGGGCCGCGGGTTTGGGTTTGCAGGTCCCCGCAGCTGCCGCCGCTGCTCCTCCTCCTGACTCACTTCCTTCAGGCTACCCCCCCCCAGCATCCCCGTTTCCATGCTAATAACACATCGCCCCCCCCTTTTCACAGAAAAGCTCCTTCATTGCCGAAACCGGTTTGGCTCAGTGGTAGAGCATTGGTCTGTGGACTGAAAGGTCCCGGGTTCGATTCCAGTCAAGGGCATGTACATTGGTTGCGGGCACATCCCCAGTAGGGGGTGTGCAAGAGGCAGCTGGTCGATGTTTCTCTCTCATTGACGTTTCTAGCTCTCTCTCTCCCTTCCTCTCTGTCAAATATCAATAAAATATATTTTAAAAAAGAAAAGAAAAGCTCCTTCATGGTCTGCTTTGCAAGTGAATGCTGAACAACCCCTGTGGGAGTAAGCACAAGAGGACACCACACGTCCACAATCTCTGAAGACCAGACAGAAAGGCCACGGACCCACCGACCAGGGCTTAGAAGGAAATGGGACAGAGCTGGGGGTCCCCTATCGGAGTCAGTCCCTCGACAATGTCCGTCCCCTCCTGGGGCGCTCAGCGTGGTGGACGAAGAGGGGACACAGGCTTGAAGCCCCTGGGACCTGGGCTGAAATCCCTCTTCCACTCACCCAAGCTGTGTACCCCTGGGCGAGGGCCTCCCTCGTAACCTGCGGGGGGGGGGGGGGGAGGCCACCTGGGGGTGAGTGCGGGAGGGCTGACCCCCAGACGCCGGGTCCCCTGGGACTCCCGCCACCACAGCGGAGCCTCTCCGAGGCCGTCCGGGCCAGCAGCACCAGCATCCTGGGGAATCTGGTGAGCACAGCACATCCCCGGCCTCGCCGGACCTACAGAGCTAGAAACTCTGGGGAGGGAGCAGCAACCTGTTTCCCCAGGACCTCCGTGTGATTTGACTGCATGCTCAACTCTGAGACGCATGGCTCTCAGTATTTCACAGGTCGGTCGCCTGGCCCACTGGTGGGCAAACTCATTAGTCAACAGAGCCAAATAGCAACAGTATGACGATTGACATTTCTTTTGAGAGCCAATATTTTTAATATGTTTTATTGATTTTTTTTTTTATAGAGAGGAAGGAAGAGGGATAGAGTTAGAAGCATCGATGAAAGAGAAACATTGATCAGCTTCCTCCCGCACACTACTGGGAATACATGACCTTGACCGGAATCAAACCTGGGACCCTTCAGTCCTTTATCCACTGAGCCAAGCCGGTTTGGGCGAGAGCCAAATTTTTTAAACTTCTTCTAACGCCACTTATTCAAAATACACTCGCCCAGGCCGTGGTATTTTGTGGAAGAGCCACACACGCAAGGGGGCAAAGAGCCGCAGTTTGCCAACCACGGGCCCGGCCTGTCCCTCATCTGCCCCTAAGGACGAAACTGGTCCTACGTCTAAAACTCACACCCACGTAAAGAAACACCAGCCTTTGGCACAAGCTGCCAGGATTCAGCCGGCAGATCTTTTTCTTGCCCTTCGCATAGGAAAGAAGTCTCCTTTCCCCCCAAGCTACCCACCAGATCCCAGAGGTGCGCACTCCTGACACCTGTGCTCCAGGATGCTTCAAATGCCCTCGCTCGGGCCACTGGACAAACACTGTCTGTATAACAATGAGGAGCAGAAGGACCCAAAATCCAGAGAAAAATGACTGGGCAAGCCACCCCGTCAACCAACAATTCCTAGGCAGCTTCCAAGGGCAAAACTCGACACAGTGAGCGTCTGAGGAGATGAAAAGTGAACACAGCTGACTGCTGCCCTCAAGGGGCTCCCCGTCCCTCAGGCCGGAGCAGTGGGGGGATGTAAGCCAACGGGAGCTGCGGGCCGGGCCTTCGCTGTGACAGGGAGAGGGGGAGCGGACGCTGACATCACGCTGGAGGGGACACCTGGCCGTGGAGGGGTCGGTCACTGGCCCAGGGGCATGCGATTTAACCTGGAAGCCACGAACAGCCAAGGGAGGATTATTTTTAAGGAGAAAGCCGTGACATCTATGTCAACAATTAAAAGGCCCAAACCTGCGCCGTTGGATTCAACTTGAGAAATTTACAAATACACCCGGCAGCGGCCAAGAACCAGTTATGCTCGTGCATGGCGGGAAGACGTGTGCTCCCTAATGCACACACCTGCTACAAACTCGTTAAATACATCTCTATAGGAGAACGAACTCTTCCCCAAGGGTTGCCGTGGTAGCAACTTTGCAGAGAACATGATACTTCAAACCCTCGCCTGGGTGGCCTGCACACAGGACTTCTGGGAGCTGGGAGCAGCCCGGAGCTCCATTTCTGTCTCACCCGGAGCGGAAGAGCCGGCGCAGCCCCGTCCATCTCTGGGGCCAGTCTCTGCTGCACTGTCTGGGCCTCAGAGGTGCCACCCATGTCACAGCATTGCCCGGGATGAACTGACATCATGCAGGTCAAGCACTTAGCATTCTGCTGAGCACCGATCGATGCTGCACAAAGGGGCGGTTTCATGGGATCAGGGGAGCCCCTGCCCCACCTTCCCCCCGGCCCAGCCCTGGAATCCCCGCATGCTACCCTCACCAGGCGTCCAGGCAAAGGTCTCCTACCAAGGACCAGGTCATCGTGACCTCTCTGGCCCCTCCAAGGAAGCCACACAAAGCACTGGCGGGGCCAGCGGGAGGCTTGGTCCCTGCTGATCTGCAGCCTGGAAAGCTGGTTGGGGGTCCGAGCAGGGCCCTGGCTGCATGAGCCGCCGCGTTATCAGGCATCGCAGTTCGGCTGCTGGCAAGCTGAATTACAATGTGCCATTGCACACCGAGACAGTATCCCGAAAAGAGCCAGCTTTCTTGGACAAGAAAGGCAGTTGACTCATTTACCTCAACCCCATCAACCCCCGTCGGGCTTTTTTTAAAGAGGAACCAGAAGGGGAGACCTAGCCCAGCTGCTCACACCGGAGGCGGGCCACTCCCGGGCGCTTTTCTGGTCACGGAGAGCACCCGAGCTGCAGGGCTAACATTTCCCAGCATGCCACACCCCTGTGGGACACCCAAGAAATCTGATCAGATCAAGTCTGAAAACCATCAGCAATGCTCCTCGGACTCCAGAGAACTGGGTGCGGGGAGGGAGACACAGATGTCTCAAAGTGTGAAATAAAGATATGAAAAAAAAAAACAAGACAAAGCACAACAGTTTGGGGGCAGGGGGCAAGGTAATGTTTTAAAACAAGATGGATAACAAATCCCATTCCCCGTGCCTGCACACGGAGTCACAGACCCACCTGTATCTGGGAATCCTCGTGAGCGCTTGCAACTACCTTATACACAATCCAGTGCATCTGGTTAGAGACTTCCCAATCCAGGCCCACCAGAATCACTTTGAAATGAGCTTTTAGCCTAAACATCCTTCCCTTCGACACTCCCCATTCCAACACCAAAAATTCCCGAGGCTGCCAGAGGAAAGAGAAATTTCATAGAAATCGTGGCACAGCCAAATGCTACAACAGCATGCCAACATGGGAAAGCACATGCTCAAAACTTTTCTTCACACTGACGCGTCCTCACAGCATGCGGACCGGGAAACTTTGTGAGCGTGACTCCCAGGTTGCGTATGTGCACACAGGCGGGGACCGCCTCTCACAGGCAGCTGTCTCCCTTGGGTGGGACAAGCTATTTTTTTTAAATATATTCTATTGATTTTTTTTTTTTTTTTTTTTTACAGAGAGGAAGGGAGAGGGATAGAGAGTTAGAAACATCAATGAGAGCGAAACATCGACCAGCTGCCTCCTGCACACCCCTCCTGGGGATGTGCCCGCAACCCAGGTACATGCCCCTGACCGAAATAGAACCTAGGACCCTTCAATCGCAGGCCGAAGCTCTATCCACTGAGCCAAAGCAGTTTTGGTGGGACGAGCTATTGTTCAACTATGTGCTGTGATACACATATCCAGTCCTGATCGGGAAAAGGTGTACGCTTTGCTGCTGGAGCATCCTGCAAGGCTCGCAGGCAGAGGCAGACCTGCCTGAGTGTCTGAAGTTCCCAGTGATGCTCCGTCTGGTGCACGGCAGTGACCCCCCCCCGCCCCAACACACACACACACACACACACACACACACACACACACACAGGGCTCCTCCAACGGCATCTGCAGTCTCCGGACCCACAGCACCGCTCTCGGACTCTGCTCGAGTGGGCCACCCACACCTTACACTACTGTTGTGCACAGGTCTCTTCTCATTAAAAAAAAAAAAAAAAAGGTTGCCCTGCCACAATTGAGTACACTTCTCAATTTCCAGAACATCAAGGATACAAACATAAATCACAGCCATAATCTAACCGCTGGCAGAGGGTGGGAGAAACCTCATTACAACACAGGAACTCACATTTCCTTGGAAGGGGCCGTGCGAGGTGCTTGGGGAGGCTGCCGAGCCCGGCTCTCTGCTCAGATGGCCCTTCGGTTCACCCCACACTCTGAATGACCCCATTGGAACGCGCAGGAGGGCACTCTGTCTCCCTGAACCTCCACCTTCTGCACACCGACGAAAACAAAGCCTGCCCACTTTCTCCCGGGCACCGTGAGATCGCGCGTACAAGAGGATTTTCGATGAAGTTCTACTCAAGGGAAGGTGATGGGGCTGAGGATAATAAGGAAAAGCATACCTGGATGATTCTGAAGCCTCCGTAAGTGAACAACAGCTCTGACACAATACAGACATTCCTTTTCTGACAGGAAAATAACGCCACCACCGGGGCCCCAAGCAGGGCTCGCGCACTGATTCCGAGTCTCATTAAAAACGACAAGGATTCAGCCAAGAAGGAAACTCAGGTCTCACATCATAAAGGCAGACAATTAAGCTACCAAAACCTATCATCCAGGAACCACACAGTGTTTTCTTACAAAAGGGAAAACAAAACCACATCCTCTTTCTAGAAAGCCCAATCAATAGCTTTGCTGGAAGTGCCCGAGACCCCACTCTCCTCCCCCTCCTCCCCCTCCTCCCCCCTGGAGCTGGGCTTCAAGAATGGAGAAGGAGAAGGAGGTGTCATGAATCACGGAGGCCGGAGGGCTCTGCACAGCCAGGAGGTGCCGGCAGCCAGGTGCGCTCAGGACTTGGCACCGGCTTTCAGAGTGTTTCATCAGACTCTGGTGGATGCCCGGGAGAGCTGCAGGAGTCGGCGGCACGGGCACACAGTCACACGGGCACAGCGCCCTCTCACTGACAGCACACGGGACAGAGCTCGGGCTCCAGGGGAGCACTACTGCCCCACCGGCCTGACCATCAGCATCCTGGGCAGGTCCCGAGGCCGCCCACAGCCCCTGCCTCTCGAGGAATCTGGAAGCATCTCAAATTGGCAAGAGAGTGGCCAGGGGCACTGAGAGCCAGGCCCCACAGAAGACTGGAGCACTCTCAGATCCTCTAGGGCAGTGCGTCCCAAACTTTTGACATATGTGTACCCCTTCTATAATTTTCGTAACGCTGAGTACCCCTCATTAAAAAAAAAGGATGTATTTTAATAACAATAAAAATATATTTATTTTTTCCTTTTTTGGTACATACACAAAATAATAATAAATGAAGAATAAAACTATTCATAATAAAATATAAATAAAAGTTATATTAGAAATAACATTTATTTGGATCAATGAGAAGGATGAAATTGACTTTGACTCATGAGAAGGTAGAATTAGGCGCAGCTCAGCACCGTGCAGTGCGTACCCCCACCAAACTCTTCCCGTACCCTGGGGGTACGCATACCACACTTTGGGAAACACTGCTCTAGGGCAGTGGCTCTCAACCTTTCTAATGCCTCGACCCTTTAATGCAGTTCCTCATGTTGTGGTGGCCCCCAACCATGAAATTATTTTCATTGCTACTTCATCACTGTAATGTTGCTACTGTTATGAATCATAATGTAAATATCTGTGTTTTCCGATGGTCTTAGGCTCTACGGCTCCATGGCAGCGGTTCTCAACCTGTGGGTCTCGTTGACCCACCTAGCAGGGTCGCCTAAGACCATGCATTAACAGTAGCAACATTACAGTGATGAAGTAGCAACGAAAATAATTTCATGGTTGGGGGCCACCACAACATGAGGAGCTGTATTAAAGGGTGGCGGCACTAGGAAGGTTGAGAACCACTGCTCTAGGGGAAGTAGCAAGCCCTCCAAGGATCCGCCCAGCCAATCGGCAGCCTGGCCCAGCCACTGTTCAAGTCCCGGGGGCTGCCACCTACCGAGAGGATCAGCACACAATACTTCACCTTCTCCACCTAAGTGGCCAAGCGTCAAAACAAGAGAACCTGGGGTTGGTGGTGCAGACTGCATGGTGCCAAAGCAAAGCCCTCCTGTGGCCCATGCCCGCTCCGTGAAGATGGAGAGGCAGTGGGTGACGGCCTGCAGCCAGCGGGCTCTTAGACACATTCCTGCCGGCCTCCCATCAGGGCCGTTCTGCATTGTGGACACTGGCCCACAGGGATGGAAGGAAGGGGAAAGGCTGCTGGCTGATGGACCGTGGCTGAGACATAACCCCACACTCCACATTTACATCCCAACTGGTCTCCCGAGCGAAACCTGGCAGGACCGAAGGAATAAGGGAGACAATCCAGAAGCCAAGTAGCAGAGTAACAAGAGCCACCACCAGTCATCCAAAGAGAGCACGGGGCCAGGGTCACTGCCTTCCCTGACTTGCAGTCAGGGTGGCTGGCTTCCAGGAATGTGACCGTGAGACCCTGAGGCTGTGAGGAACCTTCTTCCCCTGATCCTCCTGGTAAGAAGGACCTTCTCATTCGGCCCCAGGACTTTGACAGAAAACACTCTTTGGAGGCCCAGGGACAGGTGGACGGGACACAACGCCGCCTGCACCGGGAGCTGACTCTGCAAGGGCTCCGCTCCTCTGCCTCCACGGTGCCCCTGCACGAAGCAAAGACACGCTGGCAGAGAGAGCCTCACGCCCCACAGCAGCACTTCTCACAACACATCGTCAACGTCCAGCAAGACGCTGGGCCCTGATCCGGTAACCTGTCACGGTCCCGGTGGCGCCAATCCCTCCAGCTACCCTTAGGCATCAGCTGGGCCGGTCGGGGCGACCCAGGACACAACCACGTCCAGCCACTTCCTCCTAGGAGAGAGGTTCTACGACCCCTCCTCCCTGGCAGAGCTCGGCCCTCGGCCTGCCCTGGGCTCTCGCCCGGCCTGCAGGGGAAGAAGCACTGCAGCGCTCACTCGGCCGGGCAGCCGCGTGCCACGGCCCGGCGGCGTGTGTACACATAGACTCCAGCACACACACACACACACACACACACACACAGGCGCGCACGCCGCTCCCCCGCGCTTTCCAGAAGCCCCGCGACGGCCGGCCCTCACCTTCGATAGCGATGACATGCTCCCGGATCTGGTTCTGCAGCACGGGCTCCTCCACGCGCTCCAGCAGCTCGTAGATGGAGTAGATGTTGGGGTGGACCGACTCGAAGCGCTGGATCTCGGCCCGGATGGCAGCCGAGTTGGCCAGCTGCTGCTGGTAGTTCATGGTGCAGGCGCCCCGCCCGGAGCCGCGCGCCCCCCGCCGCCGCCGCCGCCGCCGCCGCCGCCGCCCCGCGCCCCGGGGCCCGCGGGCCGCCCGCCGAGCCCGGGGCGCCGCAGCCCCCGGGGAGCCGGGCCCGCCGGCGGCGGGCGGGCGGAGGAGGCGCGAGAAGAAAGGAGCGGGCGGGCGGGCGGGCGGAGCAGGCGAGGGGCCGGCCCGCGGACTCAGTTCATGGCCGGGACGCGCGGCCGGCGAGCGAGCGGGGCCGCGGCGCCCGGGTCAGCGGGCCCCCATGGAGCGCTCCGCGGCGGCGGCGGCGGCGGGCGCGGCCGGCCCGGAGGAGGGAGGCTCGCCCCGGCGCCTTCCTGTGCCGCAGCCGCTTCCACCGCTAGACGCTGCCCCGCCGCCGCCGAGCAGCCATTAAAGCCAGGCGGCCGCCGCCGCCGCGCTCCGAGGGCCGGCCCCCGGGCAGCGGCCCCGCCGAGGGGAGCGCCGCGCGGTGGCGGCGTGGGTCTGCGCGCGGGGTGCTGCGCCGCCCGGCGCGCCCGAGCCCCCGCGCCGAGCCCTCCGCGCGCCGCTCGCCGGGTCGGGACCGAGCCGCCAGCGCCGAAGCAGCGGCCGCGAAGCCAGCTCCCGGTGCCGCCAGCCGCCGGCCCGGCCAGCCCCCTCCCTGGCACGCAGCGCTCCGGCCCACGTCGGCCCCGCCCCCGCCCCGCCCCGCCCGCCCGCGCGCTCGCCGCCCGCCCTCCCTCCCTCCCTCCCTCCGGCCGCGGCTGCCGCAGCCGCTGCGTCCTCCAGCGGCGCTTCCCAGCGCGCGCGCCGGATCCCGGGGAATTGCGCCAGGCCCCGCCCCGCGCCGCGCCGGCCGCTGGGCTCCCTGGGACTTGTAGTCCCCGCCGCGTCCGCGCCCCGCGGGCACCACGGAGAGGGGCGTGAGGCCGTCGGGGTCCGGGGCGCGGCTGGGCCCGGGGGGCCGAGGGCGCTGGACCTGTCAGCCCGCCGACCCCAGCGCGGCCCGGCTCCGGCCCAGCCCGCTCTGCGGGCCCCGGCTGCCCCGCGGCGCCCCGCGCCTCGGACCCGGGAGGCACGGCGCGACCCCGCCCCCCCGCCCCCTCCCGCTTTTTTGCTTGTTTGTTTGTTTCCAGAGGCAGTTGCGAGGAGCCTCTGCCAGTCGCCACTCGCCACTCGCCAGGGTATCCCAATGGCAGTTTGTTGTCCTAGCCCCCCACTCCTATTTTTTTGTTTTAATTTTAACTTTTGGCCTTCTTTCCCGAAAGTGACATGCGTGCTCCCTCGGGGTCCTGGGTATTGACACTCCAGGAGTGAACTGTGCCATGAAATGCTACGGAGGCTTCCTAGGCATCCTTTTCCTTAATATATTTTATATATATAGATAGATATATATAGATATATAGATATAGATATAGATATAGATATAGATATAGATATAGATATAGATAGATATAGATAGATATATGTAGATATAGATATATAGATATATAGATCTAGATAGATAGATAGATAGATAGATAGATAGATATGACACAGATCTCAAGCTGCAGCCTCTTCAGCGCTGCCTTCTGCCCCGAGTGGGTCCCCACCCCGTCCCCGGCCATAGCTCGGCCCCCGGGACTCCTTGGAGCCGAACCTCACTGCAGCAGCTGCCCCAGCGCGCGGAGGGCTCGCCGACGGGTTTGAGGCAAATGAGACCTTGGTAAACGTGCCTAGTTTGTGCGCCCCAGCCCAGACCCTGCCTCCACCCCTCTTTGGAAAGAGAAGTCAGCAGCTCTGGCGTCCCCACTAAAGCCAGCTCAGGCTTCCCCTGGTCCACGTGCAGCCTGAGTGTGGCGGAGGCACCCGGGTTACCCCTCCTCCGTTGGGTGACAGTCTCTGGGCTCATAATTCCGCAGACAAACGTTAGACACCTCTTCAGCACGCTGGGCCTTCGTGCCCTCCTCCCCACTCCCAAGTCCCAGCAGGGTCCCAGACACGTTAAGCCCAGTCCATCCCTCCATTAAACAAAACCTCCCCTCCCGGGGCCCCTGGCGTTCTCCCTTCTCCCTTTCCATCCCTGTGAACTTGACTACTCTAGGTACCTCCTGAGCGGGACTGGCTTTTTTCACTCAGCAGAGCGTCCTCAAGGTTTATCCACATGGCAGCATGTGTCATGTCAGACTTCCCTTCCTTTTGAGGGCTGAGTCATAGATCACATTTTGTTTACCCACTCGTCTGTTGATGGACATTTCGAACCTGGGTGTGCAAATATCTCCTGCCTGTTTGCTGCCCAGGAGTGGGGCTGCTGGGCCAGGCAGGTCCTCTGAGCCGTCTGCCTCCAGGCCAGGGTTCTAGCGCCTAAGGTTTGTGCTGGAGCGCAGTAGTTAGAAGGCTGCAGCCTCAGAGCCTCACAGAGCTGACACTGTGAAAGGGATCCTGGCGACCTTTCACGCACCACCAAGAACACGGAGCCCCACAGGTGAAGTCACTTTCCCGACCGGCAGTGTTGGGTAGAAAGAGACCCAGGAACAGAACTGAGTCTGTGAAAGCTCCCAAGTCCTGGACCCGCACAGGGGTGGGGCTCAATATGGTCACAGACCTACCAGGTTGGGGGGGAAGGGGGGTCAGAGAGCCCAGGGCAGGAGTGGTGGCCACCCAAGTGCAGAAATTCCACTGCTTAGTGGCCACAGCCCCACCCTTCCCCGATAGGAGCAGCCACACAGCAACTGTTGTTGTTATTTTCATTTTTTCCGAGCGAAGGTAAAAGGCAGAGATGCCTTATGCTCCCAGCAATCTCCTCAAGCCATCTTCCACCGCCATGGAGGCGCTGGTCCACCTTCACGTCAGCTTCCCGGGGCGGGGAAATGCCTTGGTAATCCACGCACCGAGTTTTAAACAGACACACGCTAACATGATCATGTAAATCCTTTCCTCTGTGTATCAAGCGCAAAATGCGTGATCATACCGAGGGTGTGAATTCTTCTCTAATAATAAAATGGAAGACTGATTTGCTTATACACATTCTGTAAGCTGATGAAAAAGCTGGTTTTATACACATAGCTCTGGCTGATGAACAAATTAGGCATTGAGAAATAAGATGCAAATGAGGAGTTTACAGACACTTCTGAAATTATATAATTGTCTCCCACGTCATGTGAGAAACCAAGTAATGATTCTGAATGGATTGATGGAGGTAGTCGGAAGGAGGACTTCTGGAATGCTTACCCACTTCATTTTCTCTCGTCACGTTTGGCACGTAGTTTTTGAAAGCGTCTTTACACTTGAGCTTTTTGTTTGTTTGTTTTATAGATGATCTGCTACGATATCTTTGGGAGTTGTGTTAAACTTCAAAATTTACTACCTTTGGGAAACTGTTGCTTTTGATGTTCCCTCTCAGTGTACCCAAAGTGACAGCAACCCAAACCTGCTGCTCTGCTCTTCAATTGTCGCTTGGTTTCCAAATATAGATTCAGTTTAAATATTTATCAAATCGCTGCCAAATACTTGGCGAGGCACCTTTCCGACCTTATCTCCTTTGACCTTGGGGACCTCGCTGGGCAGGTTTGGGAGGAGGTGACTCGCCCGAGGCTACTGCCAGAAGTGACACACCCAGAATTCAAAGCTCAGTTTTCTATCTCCCCAGTGTAAGCAGGCATGCCTTCCATCCGAACTTTAAAATCACAATAGCCTATTTCATCAGCATGATCCCGGACACATTTCTCTGATATAGAAGACAAGCCCATCACAAAACATGTTCAGGGCCACGTGCGTGGTTAGTGTGCTGCTTCCTGTGTAACCGAAGGGCACTTTTCCTGCCCTGACCTTGCCCTTTTATTGGCAACCAAAGCGGGGCTATGGTCTAAGACAGTTCGTGAAAACCAAAGCAGTCTCTAGAAGTTCCTTAGAAATGAGTGCAATCCCCATTTCTTTCCCTGAAAAGGCATTGCTCTGGGGCTCCAAGGGTTGTGCCGCCATCCGGCCCTGCCCTGTCACTGCCAGGGTAAAATGGCCTTGGTGGGGTGAAGTGGATGCTCTAGCCCAGAGTTTCCCAAAGTGTGGCACGCGTACCCCCAGGGGTACGGGAAGAGTTTGGTGGGGGTACGCATTGCACCGGAGTTTGGTGGGGGCACGCATTGCACCGGAGTTTGGTGGGGATACACACTGCACTGTGCTTAGCTGCGCCTAATTCTACGTTCTCATGAGTCAAGTCAATTTCATCCTTCTCATTGATCCAAATAAATGTTATTTATAATATAACTTTTATTTATATTTTATTATGAATAATTTTATTTTTCATTTATTATTTTGTGTATGTACCAAAAAAATAAAAAATAAATATATTTTGATTGTTATTAAAATACATCCTTTTTTTTTTTTTTGACGAAGGGTACTCAGCGTTACGAAAATTATAGAAGGGGTACACATATGTCCAAAGTTTGGGAAACACTGCTCCAGCCAATTCTTTGGGGCAGAACGTGAAGTGGTCCCCGGCTTCTGCCAGCAACTCGGCCCTGGGCCCGGTCACCCGCCTCCACTTGCCAGCAGACGGGACCACGGCCTGGCGTGCTCTTGGCCAAGCCGCAGTTCTGGAAGCGATGCTCGGCCCAACCGGTCTTGTGCTTGTGCCGCCAGCGCGCCAGGCCCGCGCCCGGCACCTCCAGATGGCCCTTCTTCACGGATCAGATAACAGAGGCTCGAAGCTCGCCGGGAGTCACCCAAAGGTCACTGGCTGAGGTGGCCGTAGGACAGACTCTTCAGGCCTCGGTTTGCTCATCTGTAAAGACGCGCCACGAAGACGCCTACTGATACAGGGTTATGATTATGTTTCCAGATATTGACCCCCACCCGCAATCTTATTAGTCACATCAGTTAGTAATTGAACTCACACACGTGCAATGACAATGTGTTTTTTTAAAAATATTTTTTTGTTGATTTTTCACAGAGAGGAAGGGAGAGGGATAGAGAGCTAGAAATATCGATGAGAGAGATACATCGACCAGCTGCCTCCTGCACACCCCCCTACTGGGGATGTGCCCGCAACCAAGCTACATGTCCTTGACCGGAATCGAACCTGGGACCTTTCAGTCCGCAGACAGACGCTCTATCCACTGAGCCAAACTGGTTTTGGCTAACGACAATGTTTAATGCCCTTTTACATTTGTTCTCAAGCTCCATGTACATCTGAGTTTAGGTTAAAGATGCCCTCTGCAATCCTTTTATTTTTCAAGACACAGACGTTCCGAGGCTATGCCAGGTTTCGCATAATCGTAGGGCCCGTGGCGTAGTCACCAAATGTTTATTGAGCACCTGCTCTGTGCAAGGCAGTGCGCTAGAGGTTTGGGACTGCGGTTAAGGAAACAGGAAAGCCACTTCCTTCTCAGAGGCATCAGGGTGGGCGGAGGGTAAGTAAATACTTTCTCTTCACTAATTAACTCATTTTGAGTGTGTGCTCCGGTGGACTTGAGCTAAATTAACACTTTGCATCATAGTAGTCTTCCGTGTCTTCGGCCCGAGGGTCTGGGCCAGATTTCCGTTTTCACACACACACACACACACACACACACACACACCCGCTCCCTGTGGCACCTGAACTTCCCTTTGACCTTGACCTTCATGGGCAAGCTGAGCTGAAGCTCCAGGAACAGGCTCTAGGAGCTGAAGCTGGGCAAGCATTGGCAAGTAGCCGGGCCATTTGTTTGTTTTGAAGAGAGGAAGTAAATATTTATAGAAGAATCGCTTCCAGGCTCTGTGGGAAGAGAAGGGAAGAGTAAGAGGTCCCGGGATAAGCAGTCAGACCTAAAACCTAGAGGGAAAAATCAACATGGCTAATGGGAACATCTCATTAAATTTTAGTACATGAAGTGTTTTTAAAAAACTATATGGCTTTTTTTTTTCCCATGGGAAAAATCAGTAAAATTTACATCAGCACAAAACTCTAGATACAGATTTTGGGAGGTGGGAGTATGGAAGATGCTGAGATTGGGGGGCAGCGGGGAGGTGAGCAGCAAAGCTCACGGATTCTCCCACAGGTACAGGTGGGCAGGTGGGGTGCAAGTGGGTTCCTAGTCTTGCCATGCTTGTGGGAGCAGCCTCCTCGACAAGGTCTGGTCTCTGGGGCACCACGCGTCCTCCCAGGAAGAATCCCTATGGCTGCCCGGGGCTGTCCAGCACTGCCCGGCCAGGATGTACCGAAGGCCCTACGGAGGACAGGTGTGGCCAGGGGGCCCTTCGCCGGCACACTTCTCCCCCTGGCTTCAGAAGGATCAGCCCGTTTGTGTGGGGTGTTTTATCACGGGGACGGGATGGGCAATGGGGACCTAACTGGGTGGGTCTGGGGAAAGGGATGCAACGTGAACTACTGTGGTGGAGCTGCCTTCTTGGAGCTCAGCCTGAGCTCTTGCATCACCTGTTGCCAAGGAGCTGGAGATGTCAGGAGGCCAAAAATGCTCTTAGAGACTCCCTAACTCAGGCATGGGCAAACTACGGCCCGCGGGCCGTATTTCTAAACTATTGAGATAATAAAAAAATAGTTTAGTATTTCTAAACTATTGAAATAATAATTTTAAAAAAGACCATACCCTTTTATGTAATGATGTTTACTTTATATCAGTTCACACAAACATTCCATCCATGCCTTTGTTCCAGCCCTCCGGTCCAGTTTAAGAACTCATTGTGGCCCTCGAGTCAAAAAGTTTGCCCACCCCTGCCCTAACTGAACACGCCTGCCTTCAGAATGCCACCCCCGGGTCCCAAGGAAGCTGGGAAGGTCCTCCTGGTGGTGGCATTAGTCACCCTAAGGTCCAACAAGGTTGGAGCGGGGAGACCTGAGAGGGGATGGTTGAGTGGCAGGCGTAGGACTAACTAGAATGGAAGAGCCTGGCTCCCAGTTCCTTCAGCTGAGCTCATCCTCAGTGGCGGTCACGGATGCCCACGGAGCAGGCTGGGATGTCTCCAGGCCTCGCTTTGGAAATCCAGCCTCTCCTGACCCCTCTGTTCTGTTGACTTCCCCCCCCAAACTCCGTGAAACGTGCACAGCTCCTGTTTGCTTCCCACACACCACGCGGGCTTTTCTCTAGAGAAGCGGCTGGTGTGGGCCTTGGGCTCTGATGGTCCAGGAGCTTCCCTACTGGGCAAGGCTGCTGCTGTGGACCGAGATGTGTCCCCTCAGATTCTTATGTTGAGGCCCTAACCCCCAGTGTGTCTGTATTCGCAGATGGGGATTTTAGGAGGTAGTTGAGGTTAAATTCGGTCATAAGGATAGGTTCCTAATCTGATAGCATCGGTGTCCTTATAAGAAGAGGGTGATTTCTCTCTTTCCCTCTCCCTCTCCCTCTCTCTCCCTGTGCCATGTGAGAACATAGTGAGAAGGTGACCATCTATGAGCCAGGAAGAGAGCTCTCATCACAACCCAACTATGCTAATCAATACTCTGATCTTGGAGGCCCAGCCTCTAGCACTGGGAGAGATACGTTTCTGTGTTTCAGCCACCCAGTCCAGGACACTGGACTGAGCAGTCAAGCTGAGACCGCTACTGCCTTCCCCACTTTGTGGCTTCCCCCTCATCAGATTCGTTCCTCTCAGCCACTCACAGGCACGGAATACTATTACAACCCGCCAGAGAGCGAGGTGGCAACCTGTGCCAAAATGTTCATATCTTCGGTCTGGTGACTTCCATCCTGTGTACTTTCAGGGAGCAATTTCACAAGACGACAAACTGTATACATTGAAGACACTCATTGGAGTAATTATTTTCAGGTCCTAAGTCAGAAGTATCCGACAATGTGAAGCCATAGTGGTCAGCGCTGCAAACCTGAGGCATCACAACTACACGTTACAAGCATGCAGTGATGTGGAAAATACAGTTTCTATCAGAAACCTGAGGCACCACAACTACACGTTACAAGCATGCAGAGATGTGGAAAATACATTTTCTATCATATGGTCTAAAAAGGCAAAATGCTACATTTTAGTATGTTTTCATTCAAAATGAGAAAAACAGATATCTATGTGAAGGAAGTCAGGAAGAGAATATGCCCAAATAAAAGGAGTTCACTTAGGGTGGTGGGATGTTAGGGAATTTGAAAAATGTGGGCATTTTCCCTTATCCTCGACGTTCCATTGTTTCCACGGAGAACAAAACAAGGCTTGTTCTTGTCAGCTTACGTCCTCACCAGCGCCAGCCCGTAGCCGCCGGGCCGAGTGTCCGCAGGAGGCCTTCCTCGCCGTGGTCCCCGGGCCTGGACTTTACAACAGAAGAGCCGGCGCACTTTCACAGGCACCGCGTCTGCCCAGCAGGTGACTGCCCCGCAGCCCAGCGGTCTGCTCTGCACCTTCCCATAGCCTCACCTGAGCTCACCTCCGGTTAATAGGAAAACCTCCGTGAAGCCCCAAGACCAGCCTCAGTTTTCCACGGCTTCCCACCAGCCGGCTGCTCTCTCGCCGGCTGTCACATGATTTGCCCTTGATGACAGCATTCCCTGGAACCAGATCCTTCTGTGAGTCAGAGCTGGAGCCCCTCGCCAAGTATCCGGTGGCTGGAGTTAGGTGACACCTGGCCTGGCGCTTTGACATTGAGACATGGGGAACCGGGCGCTCTGGCGTCCCCTGGCCTGCTTTCAGTGTGTGCCGGGCAGTTTCACCTCGCAGCCTCTGAACTCATCCTAGTCCCTCTGTCACATACTGTGCTTTGGAATTAAAGTTAGGTAAGACGTGATGACTATTTTTCCTTTACATAGCACTTTTACCAACGTTCGCTACTATTTCATTTCTAATATAAACAAATGAATGCATGCGTGGAGAACAGCAAGCACACAAAAGGTCTAAAGAGAGAAATAAACAAGGCCCCGCCCACTAGTTCCACTCACCGGGAGGAATTACTAGCAGGTGTGCGTACCCTGTATCTAGGCATATTTGCATATAGGTGGCAGAATCTCTCCATCTCAAAACAAACCCAAGTTAGGATCCTACAGAACACGGTTCTAGCCTAACATTTTTCACCTAATTAACATTTTTCATATATCTTCGGGATCTTTACTTATCCCACATATATTTTTTAATATATTTTTTATTGACTTAAAAGAGGAAGGGAGAGGAAGTGAGAGGGAGAGAGAGATAGAAGCATCAATGATCAGAGAGAATCAATGATTGGTTGCCTCCTGCATGTCCCCCCCCACTGGGGATCGAGCCTGCAACTTGGGCATATGCCCTTGACTGGAATTGAACCCGGGACCCTTCAGTCCACAGGCTGACTCTCTGTCCACTGAGCCAAACCCACCAGGGTTTTTAATGGGCGGATGGTATCTCGCTGTATGACTGCAGAATAGTTTATTTCAATAGATCTTCTCATAGACATTCAGATGTTTTAAACTTGTTTTCCTGTAACATATAATGCTGCAAGTGGCCATTAGTGCCTATATCTTTGTGCGCAGTTGCAAGCATATTTGTTCTTAATGACGGAAATACTGGGTCAGAGATGATGTGCACTAACAGTTTAGATTTCTGCTGACAAACTGCCGATGATATAGGAACCAACCAGCTTTTCCGCACTCTGGCCCAAAATGCATGAGAACTTTACAATATTGCCAATGATCGTTGAAGAGTGGCTTCTTCCATTATTTAATGATGGTGTTATCATTATTTCATTGGTGTTTCCTTAATGATGAGTGAGGTTAAACATCATTTCATGTATTTGTGGGCCATTTGCACCTTTGGTTTTTATGAAATGCCTGCCCCCCACCCCCCCCCCCCCCCCCCGCCGCTGTCACATTTTTCTATATGGCATTCAACTTTCTCTTATCATTTTATTAAGGAGTGTAGCTCTTTATCTGTGGGTGGGTTATAAATCTTCCCCTGGGTTTTCATAATGTGAAACTTTGGTTATGAGGTTATTTTTTTGATACAGAGAGAATTTTTCATTTTTACTTTGTGACTTGAACCATTTTTCTCCGGCTACTAGTTGTTTTTAGATACTTCTGCATGCCCAGATTTTAAATTTGTGTTTGTTTTTCTCCTGGTGCTTTAATTGGGTGTTTACAGTTAAACTTGTGGGCCATTGAGAGTAGCCTGTTTAATATAAATTTCTGTGATGGTGGCATGTTTCGTGTTGACCCATAGGGTAGCCGCTAGCACCAGGGGGTTCTTGAGCACTTGAAATACCGGTAGGCCTATATTTACTCTTACTTAATTTTAACAAATATAGATTAAGTAGCCGCACATGGCTAGTGACTACTGCATTGCAAACCACACACCCAGAAGTTATTTTGGTGTAATGATAGCGGTAAGGATCACTTCCCCCGTCCCCGTACAGGCCTCCTCATTGTCCCAATATCAGCTCCTTCCCCAGCCCTTTCCCCTCGGTTGGAGATGTCCCGTTGTTGTCATCTGCTCCATTGCTGTGTGCCCTGGAGTCATTGTTGGACACCCCGCTGGGCCCCGTTGATGACCTGGAACCTTCCTGTCTGCAGAGAGCCTTCAGAGCTTCTCCGGTTGCAGCATCATAGTTTGCCCACGGTTGCCTAGGCAAACTATGGCCCGCGGACTGGATCCGGCCCGTTCGGCTGTTCTATCCGGCCCGCGGAGCCGAAATAGCGGAGGGTTCTCTTGCTCTTCCCTCCGCTCCTTCACCAGCAGCCCAAGATGAGAAGAGTGCCAGCATGGTCAGGTTGCTTTTGTTCTGGCCCTCCGGTCCCGTTTAAGAACCCACTGTGGCCCTCAAGTCAAAAAGTTTGCCCACTCCCGGCCTAGGACTATCTAACAGACGCCCTATTCCTTAGCCTTCTCATGGAAGGTGGAAATTCGTTCCTTGCTATTTCCTACGTTTTCCACCCCATTCTGTTTTACCTTTCATTTTAACATTTAGTATTATGGCAGAGAACATAGAGGAGCAGTTAAGGAGTTAATAAGTGCGATTTTAAGAACGAAAGCAGTGGTCGGCAAGCTGCGGCTCGCGAGCCCCATGGGGCTCTCGAGCTGCGGTTTGCTGCTCTGTTGACTAATGAGTTTGCCGACCACTGACCTGGACTCTCAATTCCAATAATTACAGGCTGTTTGTTCAACCCACAACACCCTCCAACCCTGGCTTTTGCTGTTTGAATACTTCCTGTGAGAGTCATGGGGAGGGTCGATGGTGCCAAGCCCTGCCTGGCCAGCCCTTCTGGTGATGTCTAGCGAGCTCGTGCATGCATCCCTGGGTCCTGATGGCTGACCAGTGATCGTGATCAGTGCTCCTCATTTGCTCGCAAACCTCCCCACTGTTGCATAAAAAACAAAAACGGGGGGTCAGAGCTCATCAGTGAACTGGTACAAACGTTTTACCATCTTTTCTCCACAAATCTCAAATTCGTTCTAACGAACCCCTGGCCTTGGTCCCCCTGAGTCCTGGTACTTGCTCCCTTGGTATCTTCACTCCCTTCTGCAACATGGAAGGAATTTCCTGGCAAGAAGCACACACAGCTATGTTTCCTCAGAATCCGGTCCCTTTAAGAATGATGCGTTGTCACTAACACCCATGCTGTTTCCTGTACTGACAGACCAACGGCCTCACTCTTATCTCCGCTCCCGGGCAGCGTGACTCTGGGCTGCACCCCCAGATGTGGTGTCATTTCCACCCGAGTTTGTGAAACATTCCCTCTCTCGTCTCCTTCATCGGGCGTCTCCTGGGGTTCAGTTTGGGGACTTCACACTAGCCGATGTTGGTGGTCAAAATGGTTCAAATGACGGATATGACCCAGGAGCCACACAGACGGGCCAGTTGCCTCCCCTCTGGGGTTTCCTTTTCTCTCCCTTTGCAGCACGACACCCCATTCTTGACCTTGTCCGTCTCTCCCAGGGGCTGGGCCTTTAGGAGGGAGTTCTGATGTCGTCTCTAGGCCTTTTCTAGAGCAGACACGGCCAGCATCCTGCCTGGAATTGAGGTCTCGCAGCCCGTGCCTGGGCGCTGCTAGAGGAAGGCTAAGGGGTCTCAGAACCCCTGTCTTCACCGGGGGGCCACCTGACTATCCTCTGTACCCACTGGGCTTACCTGTTGGGCCAAAGACAAGCCCCACATCTCAGGAGGAGACCAACAGTTTGTCAGGACTGCTCCCCACTTGGCATGACGCCACCCACCCCTAGCCAGGCACTGGTCTTTTCTGGATCCTCCGAGGAGCTTGGAGAGCAGTAAGGACTTTGATCCCAAACAGCCTGGAAAGCAGTTGGGACGCCGCACGAGTTAAATCAACTCAAGGCCACATTTTCCGGAAGGACACCCACTCGCACCTCTTCGGCTTCTATCCCGGATCCTATGGCTCCCCGTTATGTGACATTGTCTAGCAGAGGTGCTGCACTGCGGTCACATGACATCCTAAAGCTCCAACAAGTTAGAGGCAGTAATGAGTCGCCACATGGTTGAATAGAAACCCTTTCTTCACTAAGAAGTTTCTGGGGATAAAATAAAATCAGACGATTAGGTCCCTTGCAAGTTACACTTCAAAGAAGCGCAAGTCCAAAGGAATCAAAGTTGGGATTAAATTTCCTTTTGCCCTTGTGAGGTAAAAGTCAAAGACATAAAGGACTGAAAAAATCAAGCTCCCGGTTTCTAATTCCTCTCTGGCTCGGCCACAGACTCGCTGGGCGGATGGGTGGGCAGACCAAGCGTTCTTCACGCAGCTGGGCCTTCTCCCCCTGGAAAGGGCAGACCTCGCGACCCAGAGGGAGAGCCAGCTGCCACACCGGGTTCCTGGGGCTGCTGCAGCAAAGCACTGCAAGGGGAGGGCCTTCGGACAACGGAAACTCATTCTCTCACAGCGTTGGGGGCTAGAAGCTCAAAAGCAAGACAATCCTTGGGGTTGGCTCCTCCTGGGGGTAACGAGCCACAAGGAGTTTGCAGAGCCCCGGCCTTGGCAAAGGTGAGTGCCACCAGGACCAAGCAGGTGCGTTAGCCAAACATGAGCTGTGTGGGTGGACGTGGCATGCTGGCAGCTACAGCTTGACCTTGAGCTCTGCAGACACGGCTGACAGGCACACGCCTGTACTGCAGGTGAGACCAAGGCTGGAGGAGACCCACTTTGATCCCGAAGGGCACACATGGGAGCAGCTGGGTTCTGCATTCACCGTGAGCGTTCTAGCTTTAGAAGGAGGGGCCACGCCTGGGGATCCAGCAGTGATACCGTGTTTCCCTGAAAATAAGACATCCTCCGAAAATGAGACCTACTTACAGGTTTCCTTCTGAGTGAAATATAAGGCATCCCCCTGAAAATAAGGCCCCCAGGCTTCACAGTTTGTCTGGTTTGCGTTGACAACTACCGTACTACCGTACCGTATACAGGTAATATAAATTTCCTTTATTGTCATTTAACGATAAATGTGTACCGTATTCTTCTTCATGGAAAAATAAGACATCTCCTGAAAATAAGACCTAGCGCATCTTTGGGAGCAAAAAATAATATAAGGCACTGTCTTATTTTCGGGGAAACAGGAGTAGGCACATGCCACACCCCCAGTCAACCAGGAAGCTGGGGAGACTGAGCCTGAATCACGTGGCTCCCCAGGGTCCAAGCTGGCTCTAGCTATGGTCATTCCCAAAGCTCTGGTGCCGGCCTCAGACCTCCGAGGCCCGACGTGGCTCGCCTTCAGGAGGTGGCGGAGTTTCAGTAACGAACAAACAGAACGCAACTGGAAGCTCTTATGAAACAAAACTGCCACTGGAGGTTCAGGTGAAGCAACTCTGTGAAATTGTGGGAAGTGCAAAAGCTAGAAACGCCTGCGCCTCTATAAATCCTCTTTGCTCCGAAAATCAAGGAAGCTTTCGGCTTATCGTCAGAACAGGAGCCCGGAAAAGGTAAAATAAGTCAGACGAGGGGGACTGAGCTGGACGGGGGGAGGTGTAAGAGACAGGAGGAAGGGTGGGATTTTAGCAGCCATCCAAAACAACAGTGAAGAAGGGAGTGAGCGCTCAGGGCCAGCAAAGACAGGTATAAACAGGAAAGGGGATGCGCCCAGGTCTGACAGCTCTTTCGGGAGCAACGGGGAAGAGGTGGTCAGCGTGACCGTGGTTGTTAGCAGATCAGAGAGTGATGGAGTCGGAAATCTAACGGATCTGCCCCTCGGCAGCTCTTCGGGGAGGACAGCTTTTCCCAGGGGCGGGGCTCGCAGAGCATTGGGGTCCATGGCCCAATCCATTGGGAAACCGCCTTTCATGGTTGGACAGATGCTCCAAGTGGTTGCAGAAAACCGAACAGATTCAGGAGAAGGCCCTCTCCCCCCCCCCCCCCCCAGGCCAGTGTGAAACACTCAAAGCAGCCTCCTGAGGTCAAGGTGACAGGTCAAGGTGACACAGAGCATCTTGCCCTGTAAGGACAAGTGTCAGGAACGAGGACTCTCCAAGAAGGCGCAGCCACGCTGCCCTGAGCCAGCAGGACAATAACAGACCAAGGCTGGGCCTGAAACGCCCGTCTGATGGGTGGGGAGCCCGCTCAGGGAGGCCGAGGAGAACTCCGAGCAGCGGTGGCTGTCACGGGCCTAGAGCATTTTCATTTCGTGTCTTTCACTTGGGCAGCCTCACCAGGCAGCGTGTGGAGGAATATGGCCACCAAACGCTGTGAGGCAAGGCCAGGCCAGGCCCGGTAAAGGGAGCGCTCTCAGTGGAGCAGCCCAGAGCGAGGGCTCAAAGTCCCGAAGCCCCAAACCAGAGGTTTCCTATGCAGACGGGGAAAGACCTCTGACAGGTCCAGGCACGGGTCTCGCACCATCACAGTCTAGAAGGCAGCGACGTCGCCTGTGCAGGTGACTTCTCTCTGGACGAGGTGAGCGCAGCACCGTAATGATGAGAGTAATCTCCCGGTGGAAGACTTCTCCTAATGGAGTTTGACTCAGTGGTCAAGGTCTTGAGTCAACATCACAGGCTGAGGGGCATCCTGGGAAGTGAGAGCCAGGTTGCCTCCACCCTTTGCTCACATGTCCCGAGTCAAGGCAGGGGGGCACTGGCCTGCATCACTGAGGCGTGGGGGGGGGGGGTGTCATGGGGCTCTGACATGCTTGTTTTTCTAACTCTTGCACGCTTAAAAGAGGCACCCATGCAAGAGATTCCCACAACCTGCAGAGGCCTAACCCAGCTTCCCCGTGTGGATGCACATTTGAACCACCCGAGGGGCCTTGAAGAGGACTGATGCCTGGGCTCAGCCTGGAGACGCTGAACTCAGGGACGTGGGGTATGGCCTGGTTGCTGGGTGCCGTGGGACAAAAACTCACCCAGGACTTCAGAATGGGACTTATTTGAAAATAGGGTCTGTGCAGATGAAATTAGTTAAAAATCAAGATGAGAGCGCACTGGGTGAGGGTGGGCCCTCAGTCCAATGAGAGTGTTCTCATAAGAGAAGGAGAGGGACACAGAGAGACACGGAGGAGCCCACGTGAAGACAAGGCAGAGGCTGAAGGGATGAGTCCACAAGCCAGGGAACACCGAGGGGTGCAGGATCCACCTGGGCGTGGCCCCTCCTTCTAAAGCTAGAATGCTCACAGTGAATGCAGAACCCAGCTGCTCCCAGTGTAAAAGCAGAAAATATTGTGCCCTTCGAGATCAAAGTGGGTCTCCTCCAGCCTTGGTCTCACCTGCAGTGCAGGTGTGTGCCTGTCAGCCGTGTCTGCAGAGCTCAAGGTCAAGCTGTAGCAGCCAGCACGCCACGCCCACCCACACAGCTCATGTTTGGCTAACGCACCTGCTCGGTCCTGGTGGCCCAGGCTCTGCAAACTCCTTGTGGCTCGTTCCCCCCAACCTCCATGACTTTGCTGTGGCTGCCATGGCTGAGAGTGTTTGCTAAGGTGTGGCTGGCCTGTGCTTTGTCAAGGTCAGGGCCTGCTGCCCTTCCTATGAAAAATCAAACAGCCCAAAGCTGATTTGACCAGAGATCCGAGCAAGGTCCAGTCTTAGTTGGACTGTCTTAAATATGCTTGAGACTCTCAATATCCCTAGTCTGCAAGGCCTGTTCTCACCAAAGCCTCAACTCACCTGTGCTCCTTGACATCCCCAAAGCACGCTTGAGCCTAAGCATGGCTTAGGTGTGCGGCAGCTTCGAGTGAGACCTGGCTCATTTGGAGCTGTAGGCTTCATCCCTGATGGGAGAGAACTTGCACATTACTAGGCATCCATGGGAACTGAATCCTCAACCTGTCATCTTATACATGTAACGATTGGAAGGATTGTCCACAGTCTAGCTCAGCCGTGGGCAAACTACGGCCCGCGGGCCGGATCCGGCCCGTTCAGCTGTTCTATCCAGCCCACAGAGCCGAAAGAGCGGGGGGTTCTCTTGCTCTCCCCTCCGCTCCTTCACCAGCAGCCCCAGATGAGAGTGCCAGCATGGTCAGGCTGCTTTTGTTCCGGTCCTCCGGTCCAGTTTAAGGACCCATGGTGGCCCTCGAGTCAAAAAGTTTGCCCACCCCTGGCCTAGCTACTGGCTTCTTACTTTGAACTTATTTTTGCTGCTCTGCACACGTGCTTGTACCCAAGGAGACCTTCATGTTACCCTGCAGTGGCCATGGGGTCCGCCTATCAAGGGGTCACGAAGCGGCTGGTAGGATTATTCCTGGTAGCCATTTTGACACAGGGATGGGCGAGATACCAAAAACTATGTACAAAACCACAAACCGGGAACACACATCCATTAAACCCCAACTAAATAAACCCGCAGGCAACGTTCCAGGCAGCTCCCCAAACTGCCCATTCCGAGCTAATGCCACGGACATGAGGGGAAGTGGGTGGAGGGGAAGGAGAGTAGAAAGAGCTCGGAACTGCCGAAACCGGTTTGGCTCAGTGGATAGAGCATCGGTCTGAGGACTGAAAGGTCCTGAGTTCGATCCCGGTCAAGGGCATGTTCCTTGGTTGCGGGCACATCCCCAGTGGGGGGTGTGCAGGAGGCAGTTGGTCGATGTTTCTCTCTCATCGATGTTTCTGGATCTCTATCTCTCTCCCTTCCTCTCTGTAAAGTATCAATAAAATATTTTTTAAAAAAAAGAAAATAAAAAGAAAGAGCTCGGAACCAACTGCTGCTAAGACCTCTTACTCGGGCCACATGTGACTAGACCCCTCCCCGGGCCCTGCAAGCGAACAGCCCCCCAAGCTTCCACACCTTTCCCGGAACCTTGGCTTCCTCCCACAGTCAAGTCCTGGCCCCTTCCAGACGTCTGCCCAGGAAGTCTTTCTGCCTCTGTTTCTCCTGGTTCCCCTCCACACATCCCCGTTTTCCAGTCCCACATTATGGAATTACCTTGTCTCATTGGCTTCCTTCATTTTTTCCTCTTCGGCAAAAGGAATCCTTTCCTCCAGGAAGCCAGGGGAGGGGAGGCTGAGCATGCTTGTTCCACACTCACAGTTTGGTTTCTACTGTTGCCCCTGTTGTTGACCAATTGCAATGCTCGTTGGTCGGCAATCACCAGGTGCCAGGGGATTCCTGTGCCTTATCCCCTGACTATGCCAATGACTCCATGAGGCAGTCTGTTCAAATCATTCAGCCATTCAACCTTCTTTTTTTAAAAAATATATCTTATTGATTTTACACAGAGATGAATTGAGAGGGATAGAGAGTTAGAAACGTCGATGAGAGGGAAACATCGACCAGCTGCCTCCTGCACACCCCCCACTGGGGATGTGCCCGCAACCAAGGTACGTGCCCTTGACGGGAATCAAACCTGGGACCTTTCAGTCCGCAGGCAGATGCTCCATCCACTGAGGCAAACCGGTTTGGGCCCATTCAACCTTCTTAGGGCACCAGCAATGACGGGGCAGCAGTAGACTTGCCCTGGTGATCAAGCTGAGTCCCCGAGGCGGGCTGAGGTGCCAGGCACAAACCCTTCGGTTGTGGAGACGAGGGAGGGCAGAGGCGGAGGGGCGGGAAGAGTTGACATAGGAGTTCGGCAAAGAGGTGAGGACAGTGGCTACTTCCCAAGTGGCATATAGAGCAGAAGGGCTATACAATCATAGAAAACTTTAAAAGGTGAGATCTTACTGTTAAAGACTTGTTTGTGAGGCTGTCACAGGGAGCCAGCCAGTGGTCTCTTCAACCAGGTCACGCTGCTCACACCATAAGCCTTTTTCCACAGGGACACCTGGCCGCTTCAATCCTGCCTACGGTAGCCCGTAGGGTTCAACGCGCATTAGACCCTCTCCCCTTGGCACGGAAAGTGAGAATTCTTCTTTAATAAATGATGGCGGGGTATTTAGAGCTGAAACTTAAACTTGTGTGTGTGTGTGTGTGTGTGTGTGTGTGTGTGTGTGTGACAATTGCAAAACTATTTCCCCCGTGAGCATTTGAACTTGCAAAATGGTCACAAATGTCCAAGGAAGCCTATCAGAGTCACCTTGGAGGTGGTGCTCTGGGCTACGGTTCGGTTTTTCACCGGGAGTGGGGCACACCGCCGAAGTAGGTCCCTCCTAGCTTTGGGAGCTATTTTTGTAAGTTCCAGGAATGTCTTGGTGAGTCTGGGCACGCTTCCTTTTCCCGGTGCATTGGCTGCCCGGGGAGAGCCTGCTGCCTGGGCCGAGGCCCGTCCTGTGAAGCCGGAGCGGCCTGTGTGTTGTTCTTGGCAGAGGCCGGCTTTTGTGCCCTTCACCGCCGTGGTCTTTGCCTTGGGCCCCTTCCAACAGGATGATGTGGGCAAGCGGGTGCCAAGTGACCCAGAAACAGGCGGCCAGCTGAGCGCAGAGAGGGGAACCACCTTCCGTCCGGACAGCCACCACGCAGCTCCCCACGCAGCGCCCGGGAGCAAGCCTGCGCCGGTCACACCGCGGAGCTGGGCGGGCGCATTCTCCAGCTGAGTTTCTATCTTTAGGCTTTTCCTCCGTCCAGGGAAACACCTGCGGGTGGCTCATCCCCTATCGCAAGGTGCTGGTTGTTTTTGTTTTTCCCTCCAGAAATCAACATGGTGGGGGGGGGGGGGGCTTCAGAGGCTGTATGACACAAAAAATAGTCTGACACTTGCAGCCAGTAACACATATTAAGTGGGCATAGGGGAGTCATGCTTGAGAGAGCACGTGAGCCAGAATTTCTTACTAAATAAGAGTTCAGCTTGAAAACGTTGTAGTTCTTTATTAGTAGGAACATATATGAGTTGTTGAGCTATCAGAAGACACAGATAAGCCAGGAGAAAAAGTGGGAAAATACTTGTATCCCCAGAGTAACCACATGCGATGATTTGCTGTGCATCCCTTCAGAACGTTGTCTGTTTTGTATGAATCCATCATACAAACTAATTTTTTTAAAAAGTTAGGTTTGTTTTTTAAAAAAATTGATTTCAGAGAGGAAGGGAGAGGGAGGGAGTGAGAGAAACATCAATGATGAGAGAGAATCATTGATTGGCTGCCTTCTGCATGCCCCACACTGGGGATCGAGCCCACAACCCAGGCATGTGCCCTTGACCGGGATCAAACCCGGGGCCCTTCCGTCCATATGCTGACACTCTAGTCACTGAGCCAAACCAGCTAGGGCATACAAACTATTTTATAATCTGCTTTTTTCCTTATCCATGCATCATGAGTAACTTTCCATGTTGATTCCTTTACTTCTGCAGCTACAATTCTGACTCCAATTCCAGGTGAGTCCCCCTCTTCCCCCCTCCCCCACCCCCAAACATCCACGCAGCTCTCAGACACTGACAACTCGATTCTGACCCGATCTGCCTGGAGAGCATCAGATTCCACGGGTTGAGGGCTCAGTCCCACAGCCTGCCCCCTCCCCTCCCCCATCTTTAGGCACCGAAGGAGAATCCAGGCTGTCACTCACCTGTGCTTCTGACCCGCTGGCTATTGGAGGTTCCAAGGACTGCCTGCTCGGGTTTGATTAATCCCCGAGAGCATGTGGCTGAGCAGGTCCCGCCATCGTCCAGGACTCCTGGGCCCGGTCCAGCTGTTCTGTGCTTTGACTGAGGCCTGGTTTAGCTTCCAGGTGGAAAGGTTGATTCAGGGGTGAGCTGAAGGTTCTCAGTGGGGCAAGGGATGAGGTCAGACCTTAAATGCAGCCTAAGGTATAACTTGTAAGTATTTAGACCTGTGGTCTCTGGCCACCTATTCCTACCTGTGGGTCCACACAGGGTGAGGGGGTGGGGCCTGGGTACCAGAGTTGCCCGATTTTCCGTGTTCCCGCTACTTCCCCTTCTCTGTGGGTGCTGACTTGGGACACCCACTCCAGCCTCCGCTGCGATCCGGGGCTGCTCCCTGCAGAGAGAAAGCAGGGGAGGGGCAGGGCTATGGTTGCCTGATGGCCTGGGCTTGCACCTTCCTGGTGGAATGGAAGGGGCAGCAACTGCCTAGGAGCAAACGTCCCGCTGGAGACCCAGTCCCCTTGCCACACTCCTCTGTGGGCGGAGCGACAGCCTCCAGGTGCGACAGACAGTGGGTGCTGGCCAGGTTACCTAAGGGCAGGTCCCAGTGGGTAATTGGTGTCTGGTGACAACAGCCCAGGATGGACTGGAGGCCTCACAGCAAACTGTTTGCTTGCTCTACGGGGTGGAGGCAGGCAAGGCACAGGGACAGACTAAGGTGGCCGTGCGTCACGGAGACACCAGATGTGTGCATGGCCCGAAGCACCATCTTAGTGTTGGTGGGGTGGAGGATCATGGTTACTGTCTCTAGTGATTCTCAACCCCGGATGGTCAGAAGGTCCAACGTGGGCCTTGGACAAGTTCTTCTTTTTTTTTTTTAAAGGTTGAGAATTTGCCAAAACTGGTTTGGCTCAGTGGAAAGAGCATCGGCCTGCGGACTAAAAGGTCCCAGGTTCGATTCCGGTTAAGGGCATGTACCTTGGTTGCAGGCACATCCCCAGTAGGGGTGTGCAGGAGGCAGCTGATCGATGATTCTCTCTCATTGATGTTTCTAACTCTCTGTCCCTCTCCCTTCCTCTCTGTTAAAAAAATCAATAAAATATATTTTAATAAATAAATAAATAAATAAATAAATAAAAATAAAAGGTTGAGAATCCGGCTTTAATTTTTGGTGGGTGGGTGTGGTATTCGCGTTGCCAGCACAGGGATGCGGCAAGTTGCTCTTGATGTCTTGTGAGCGTAGGTGCGCAAATCCAAGGACTGGCATCTAATTTATAACCCGATGCTCTTAATAGTAAGCTCACCAGCTTCTGAATGGAGTGTTTGTAAATGACCCCGACGCGCTGAGGCTCACTGAGCTGCCTTCTAAAAATAGCTGGCTGCCACGGGAGGCTAGAAATTTCTACCAAGCCGCGCACATGTGGTGAGCCAGATTCTTATTCAAGGGCAGGTTTTTTTCTTATCAGGACAGTCTCCATGTTATCATCTTCAATTGAGCATGGTGATTTAGTTTATTTCTTTTTAAATAAACCGTATTAAGGTTTAATTTATATACAACAAATGCATTCATTTTTAATGCACAATGTGGTGAATTTTGGTAACTGTCTCATCCATATAACCACCATCCCCATCAGAGCTCAGACTATTTCCATCACCCAGAAGGTTCCATTGTGCCCCCTTGGCAATCAGTCTCCACCCCACTCTGACCCCTCCAGGTAACCACAAACCACTGGCCTGTTCTGGCTTCCTCCGATTCCGGGGACCATCCTGCAGGCACTGTGGTTATACAGCCAGCGTCGGCTTCTTTCCTCAGCACAGCACCTGCCGTTTGCATTCAGGTTGTGGTTATCAGACGTTTCTTTCTCATTGTAATTACAGCCACTCACACTTTTAAATTATACATTACAGTCTTTTGAGCATTGTCCCTCTACATTTAGAAAGTTGTGTGCTGTTTGCTTATTCTTTCTGGGTAGTGGTATGTATTTACTGGATTTTTTTTTTTTTTTTGCCTGTGAGTTTTCCAATCATTTCAAACATGTGTGCATCTCAGCAGGTGTGATTTATCCCTATTCATATTGCCAAGTCAGATGTGTTCAAATTCTGCAAATATTCATGAATGTGTGATATTTATATAATTTGCAACACACAAGGTCAGTATTCTAAAATTTCTCAGTTGTGTGTAGTTTATAGACCATTACTTTATAATGGAACATCACGTAAAAATCTGTGCTTATATTCTTCTCTTGTTTATTAATAATAGTGATTAACCCCCCCTCTCTCTCCTTCTCTCTCTCTCTCTCTCTCTCTCTCTCTCTCTCTCTCTATATATATATATATATATATATAGAGTGTATATTATAGAGTATATATATAGAGTGTATATATATAGAGTGTATATATATAGAGTGTATATTCTAGTATATACACACACATATATACATACACACCCTTCTTCCCCAAAGGAAAGGTCTTCTCTTTCCTTTGAAAATAACTAAATCACCATGCTTAATTAAAGATGATAACATGGAGAGTATATTTTTTCTGAGCCATCAAGAACCTACAGGCCGAAACCAGTTTGACTCAGTGGATAGAGCGTTGGCCTACAGACTGAAAGGTCCCAGGTTTGATTCCAATCACGGGCATGTACCTTGGTTGCGGGCACATCCCCAGTAGGGGGTGTGCAAGAGGCAGCTGATCGATGATTCTCTCTCATCAATGTTTCTAACTCTCTATCCCTCTCTTTTCCTCTCTGTAAAAATTCAGTAAAATATATTTTTTTAAAAAGAAAAAGAAAAGAAAGAACCTACTCACCATAACATCTAGGTTGGGCCTAAGCCTCCTTCCAGGCCTACAGCCCCCCGCCCCCCAACCCCAAACTTGACCTCAACCTGGCCTCAATTATTTCTCCTCTGTCCCAGAAGGTACCTGATACTTGACCTGTCCTGACCCTCTAGGACAGGGATGAGGAACCTTTTTTCCTCCAAGGGCCATTTGGATATTTATAACATCACTCCTGGGCCATACAGAATTATCATCTTAAAAATTAGCCTGCTGCCCATGCTGGTGTTGCTCAGTGGATAGAGCATTGGCCTGTAGACTGGAGGGTCCGGTCTAAGGGCACATGCTCAGTTTGTGGGCTCGATCCTCAGTAGGAGATCGGTGCAGGAGGCAGCCGATCAATGATTCTCTCTCATCATTGATGTTTCTATCTCTCTCTCCCTCTCCCTTCCTCTCTGAAATCAATAAAAACATATTTTAAAAAATTAGCCTGCTGAATTTCGTCAAGCATTTAATGAACTCACCCCTAACGCCTTGGCAGGGCCAGACCAAATGACCGATTGGGCCTATACGGACCACCGGCCGGACGTGCTCCACCCCTGCTCTAGGGGATCAGGACATCCATTTCGATGATTAAGACCTTCATTTTTTAGAAATAAAATAGAATAGAGACAACATCAGAGTGCATTGTACTAAGAGTAACTAATGTTCTGTGAAACTCTTGTTTCATTTGTGTATGTGGTTGTGTACTAGTGTGTGTATGTGTCTATAGTGGACAACCATGTAAAATGTATTTTTTATTTATGGGTCACGAACAAAAATAATGTTTGAGAAACAATGGCCAGATGAGTCCCAGAATCTCTCTTCCTCTTAGGCTGAGGTGGCTCTGGCTGCAGAGATGGGCTGAAGATGTGACTTCAAAGCTGTCCCAGAACAAACCCTCTGAGGTCACCCCACCCTACCTTTGGGGTGACCGGGCTGTCCTTCTCTCCTCCTCAGGTCAGGGCTGTTTGTCTCCTGTTCCTGTTTCGTTCGGGTGCAGTTCATTGTAACCCTGCTGCCCCCACTTTGGCCTAGATCCCACCCCCTCACGGCCACAGCTGCTGCCACCAGGACGCCTCGCTGCCCTTCCCCTGACCAGGCAGCCTGGTCTCCTCTTCCAAGACTCTGGTCCCACCTGTTGGCAGCTGCCTCCACTTCTGCTCAGCTCCAGCTGGTCACGCTGGGTTGCTGCGGACTCAGTCCAAGGAGTGCTTTTAGAGGCAGGGGTCTGGGATCTGGGCCAGACGGGGCAGTGGGGGTGGGGGTGAGGGTGGATCCTGGTTGATGAGGGACCGGGAGCCTGATTGGGGTCACACATGGGGAACTGAATCACCAGGCTGACGTTGAGGGATTTCAAGTAAGACAGGTGTGCCCTGCAAGTCAGGAAAGGAGGGACAGCGATGGGATCTGTGCGTGGGAGGAGGGACGCAGAGGCCATTTCAGGTGGCTCTGGGCGCTGTGGGCGGGCAGGGACAGACTGGATGTCTGGAGGGAGCCTGTGGGCGAGGTTAGCTGGCAGGCCGCTCGCCGCCATCTGGCCTCAGCTCCTCAGGACTCGCCTCTCTGGCTCTCCCTCTGCTCAGACTGATCCCTTCTTTCCCGAAGCGTCCTGTCCTGGCCTTGCTGGGAGGGCCTCTCCCCTCCTGCTGGCCTGTGCACCCGGAGTGTCTTCACCCGAAAGCAGCGGCTCACACCTGAGCTCTGGGTCCTTCTTGGAGGCCCTCTCTGTGGAAGTAAGGCTTCCTCTGCACACGGGGCTTCTGGATACTCCAGAGCTCCTGAGTCTGGAACCCTCTTCCCCCTCCCCCCACAACCTCCAGGAGAGCCCCACATTATATCAAAACCACAGGTGAACAGCAGGCGAGGGCGCCCCACACAGGCCAGCTCTGGCACAGGGATACCGCGTGTTCCAGGGACTTGGGGCCTCGTCCTGCTCCCCGCAGACATGGATCTCGTCCAGCACCTACAACGTGGGCTCTGTCACGGGCCTTGCGTGAGGATGCTTCCTGCCTTTCACAAATAAACACGATTATTTGAATACATGGTGTGTTTTTTTTTCTTTTTAAAACTACATGGTCTTTTAAAAATATATATTTTATTGATTCTTTACAGAGAGGAAGGGAGAGGGATAGAGAGATAGAAACATCGATGAGAGGGAAACATCGATCAGCTTCCTCCTGCACACCCCCTCCTGGGGATGTGCCCGCAACCAAGGTACATGCCCTTGACCGGAATTGAACCTGGGACCCCTCAGTCCGCAGACCAACACTCTATCCACTGAGCCAAACTGGTTAGGGCACTACATGGTCTTTTGAAGCCAGAGATAATAGAGCGTCACCTTTTATTTCTTTTATTTTATAACTGGGCTGTGCACACAGTAGGTGTTGAGTGATGACTGAAACTGGACGCCAGAGAAATGCCCTCTTTCCTCACGATGGCTGTCCTTCCTCTCTGCATCTCCTTCCGGGGCTGCTCTGGGTCATCGCTGGGCACCGGGATCCTGAGTCCGATGCCACAAAAACATTGTTTTCCTTTTCCCATTATTGCACCTCCCGGTCTGAAACTTGTCTCCTCCCTGGGGGTACAGCTCACATTTGTACGTTAATTCCTCTAGGAAGCGGTGGGTGTGGGCGCAGGGGGGAGGGAGCAGGTGTGAAAACGCCGCCGGAACAGGATACATTAACATAATTGAAGGGCAAGGGTGGCGGCTGGGTCTTCCCATTTAATTAAGTGACTAACGCAGCTCTTGGCTGAGGGGAGCTCCCTGCAGCGGCTGCCCCAGCTGGGCGGCTGCTCGGGAAAGTGACAGGAACACAAGCGCTGGCACTGGGAGGGCAGCCTGGGCTCGTGCAAGTCACCAGGAGGCCACCTGGGTGGGGAAGGGCCTGGCCTGCGAGTCAGGAGACCAGAGGTAGCCTGCCTGCTCAGCCTCCATCTCGCTGGATGACCTTGGCAGGTCACGTCGCATCTGCACCATTCAACATCGCTGACATTTGAGTCTGTGATCGCCTCTGGGTTCTAACGTTCTCCCACTGAGAGAGCAGAACCGTGAACAAGACGGAGATTCCCAAGTCAGGCACGCTGGGGGAGGGTCCGACCAGCCTGTATACATAGTATAAACATATAGACTTGGTATATATATATCGTTCTGAAAGGTATACGTCTTTTAGACTGTCGCCTTGAGAGCTAGCAGCCAGGAAAGTCAGGAACACCCAGCCAGTGCCGGGGGCTGCCAGAGAGGAGGTGGCCAGGACAAAGGGACATAGTCTCCAGCAGGCCGGCCGGGTAGAGGATATTGGCAGACACTGGCTCCACGACCAGCTCTGCGGGGGCTCTGCCTTAGCCCCCAGCCCTGCTCAGGACGCCTGGGTGGGGAGGGGTGGGTGGTATTGGCCACATACACTCTTTTCATTTGTCCGTGCGTGGACTGTGGATGAGAAAAGTCACACAGCCCATGAGGCAGTCGTTGGGAACGCCAATGGCAGCCATCGAGGGGACCTCTGATGGTCACATCTACCCAAACGAAGCCGTGTGTGTGGGACAGATGTTCTCACCACTGGATTTCCTGCTTCATCCCAAGCGGGCTCTGCTCACTTCCCCCAATGCCCAGACATCTCCCAAGCCTAGGCCTCGCTCACACATCAGTTCCTCTTCGGGGGAAAGTGATGTCCTTCCTCTTTAACCATCCAGTTCTCCCTCCTCTTGCTGCCCTTGATTCAGGACCAGCTTCTCCATAACCTTCCCAGAACGCTGGCTTCCAGGGGATTTTCTCTGGGGGATTTTCTCCTGGGTATGCAGCACCATTTCTCTGTACCACTTGGACCATCTCGCCAGTTCCTCATGTGGTCAACACTGAGAGTTTGAGGTCCTTACGGTCAGGAGAAAGTACAATCAGACCCTTGTTTGAACTTGCCCAGGCTGGGAGGGGGCGCAGGAGTGCGTGCTGACGGCAGCATGCCCTGGGGCTCAGCTCCTGCCAAACAACAGAGCACATGCGGCCAGAAACTCCTTCCGGGACCAGGGTGCACTTTGTTGTTATGAAACATGAATAGTCAGGGAGTTTGTGACAATGTGCTACTGAGAGACTGTCCCCAGGCGAGTGTTAGGAGAAAGGGAAAGGAACCACAATTTATTAGGTGGCCGTGGAGTGACAGGCTCTTAGAGTGTATACATTATTTAACTTAATTTTTGCAACACGCCTATGAGTTAAGGATTCGTTTCCCCACATCACACATGTGGAAGCTGGGCCTTGCGTAATCTGCACGACCAGAAGCCGGGTTCTAGATTCTGGATTCAGGAGGCTGAGGTATAGAACTCAAACCCAAAGCCATACGCGTAAAGAGTGACAGAATAGAGGAGAAAAGTTAGGTTCGTCTGATTTGTAAGTCACATGTTGAATAGCCTTCCCACACATTGCACACACACAAGTATGTTTAACTAAGGTACATTTCAGGTGAGAACATCCTCTTAGCACCAGGAAGTAAGTACAGCCATGTGTTCTCAGAGCTTCCTCCTGTACGTTGATTGTACAGGTGGGTCTTTTCTCAGTCCAGAGCTGTGACCACCGCCCAGGTCCTGTCTGGGTCAGGCACTACTTCACCATATCCAATTGGCTCTTTCCTATCACTTCTTAAGTCAAGAAGCCGGGCGTTTATTGATAGGTCAGTCAGAGAACAACAAATAGCACAGGATCTCACTCCTATGTGGAATCTGAGTAACAAATTAAACTGATGAACCGAGTGGATGCAGAGACATGGAAGCATGGAGCAGAGTGCAGATCTCAAAGGGAAGGCGGGGGAGGGAGGGTGGGTGGGTGGGTGGGAAGTAATCAACCAAAGACCTCGTATGTATGTATATATGCATAACTCATGGACACAGACAATAGAGTGCTGAAGGCCTGAGGCCGGGGGTGGGAGTGGACTGGAGAGGAGGGTGGGGGAAGGGGCAGAAAAGGGGACATATGTAATACTTTCAACAATTAAGAATTATTTTTTTTAAAAGCCAGGCATTTATTGAGCTCCGAGAAGGAACTTTAAAAAAGAAAGAAAACATGCAAAGATGCCCAACATCATTAGCCATCAGGGAAATACAAACCCAAACTAAAACCAGATAGCATTTCACACCCAATAGGGTGGCTGTAATAAAAATCCCAAAATCGTAAGTGTTGACACATATATGGAGAAATTAGAACCTTTATACCCTGCTGGTGGGCATGGAAAATGGTGCTTCCACTTTGGAAAGCAGTCTGGCAGGTCCTCAAAATGTCATACATAGAATTACCACTTGACTCAGCAATTCTACTTCTAGGTATGGACCCAGGAGAAATAAAAATGAAATGAATGTTCACACAAAAACTGTTCATAGAAGAATTATTCACAATAGCCAAAAAATGAAAATAATCTAAATATCCATCAACAGATGAATAAATTTAAAAAAGTGCCATATCCATACAATGGAATACTATCTATACTAATAAAAGGGCACTATGCTAATTAGACCGGGAGACCTTCAGGGAGACCTTACAAACATCCTTCCGGACAAAGCCATGGTGGCAGGGCGGAGGCAGAGGTGGTTAAGGGCGATCAAACCAGGAGGCGAGGGCAGTTGAAGGTGATTAGGCTGGCAGGGGGGACCAGTTGGGGGTGAGCAGGCCAGTGGGGAGCAGAGAAGGTGGGGGGAGAGGGATAGTTGTAGGTGAGAAGGCCAGCGGGGGGTGGAGGGGAGGCAGTTAGGGGCGAGCAGGCCAGCAGGCATAGTGAGTTGTTAGGAGCCAGCGGTCCCAGATTGTGAGAAGGATGTCCCCCAAGGGGTCCCAGATTAGAGAGGGACCCCCCCTCCCCCACCCTGTGCACAAATTTCATGCACCGGGCCACTAGTTTGAGAATAAGAAGGACTTTTTCATGCTACAACAGGGATAAACTTTGAAAACATTATGCAAAATAAAACAAGCTAGTCAAAAAAGACCATATAGTGTATAATGCCATTTACACAAAATGTCCAAAATAGGCAAATCTATGGAAACAGGGAGCAGGTTAGTGGTTTCCAGTGGCTGGAGAGGAGAGGGAGTAACTTCTAAGGAGCAGGAAATTTCTTATTGGGGTGAAAAAATATTTTAAAATTAGATAGTGAAGGTGTTTGTACAAGACTGTGAATGCCCTAAAACCCATTGAATTGTACACTTAAATAGGTGAATTGTGTGGTATCTGAATAATGTATCAATGAAGCTATTATTAAATAAAAAAGAAAGGATGATAAAAGAAAGGAGAGAGAGAGAGAGAGAGAGAGAGAGAGAGAGAGAGAGAGATATTTCTACTTTCTATTCTTATAGGACGTGGTGGTCTGGTTCATTCAGGGGACTGGTCAACCAGTAGTTTCTTATCTTAAGCCCCCAAGCTCCTTCTTAGCTCCACGCCTCTGTTCATCCTTTTGTCTTCCGGGAATGGCCTCCCACTCCTGTCTGCTTGGCAAACCTACTATTCCACCATCAGGGCCCCGCTCCCCACGCCCACACTTCTCTGTGGTTTTCCTGGATCAACCTGGCGGTTCGCCCGACTCTGCTCTGTGAACCCAAAGACCGCACTCCTTTTGGGCCTGTCACAGGGTCTGATGCTCCTGCCAACCGTGCCTCTTCCTGATGACTCCGTGAGGCTCCCGGAGGGCCAGGCACCGTGGTGTTTAAGCTTGAGTTCCCAGGAGCTGGCACAGGCCTGGCAGAGGGTGGGGGTGAGGTGAATAGGTGTGGAGTGAAACTGCAGGTGTCCACACAAACACCTTCCACAAACACACACACCCTGGGGAAAGAAAAGGAGAGTTCAGTCAGTTTATTTTTAGGCCATTTTCTCCTTCCTCGTATATTTTGGGCCAGTGATCTGGCGTCTGTGTTCCCATTGTGCTTAAACAAACAAACCCAGGTTTGAATGTGAGGCAATTGGAGACTCAGCCACCCTCAGCGGAGACTGCAAGACTGTAAGATTCTGCTAGGAGCTCAGAATGCCAGACAGTGACAGGCAATTATTTTAAAAATAGCAAATTATCTCGTGGTACCGATATATTTTGTCTTGTATACAAAATTGACTTAATTTAATATATGGCTTTTAGAACTTTTCAGTTGCAAATAATGCTGCCATAGGCATCCATAGTTACTTTTTGTACATTTGTGGGAGTTTCTTTGCACTGTACACTTCTGGAAGGAGAATTTCTGAGTCTAGGGGTATGTGTTTTAGAAATGCTGATAGTTTTGCTAAATTGTGCTTCAAAAATGCAACACCAGTCCGGCCAGTGTGACCCAGTGGCTGAGCATTGACCCATGCATGGAGAGGTCACTGGTTCAGTTCCCATCAGGCCACATGCCTGTGTTACTGGCTCAATCCCCAGCAGGGGACCTGGAGGAGGCAATTGATCAATGTTGATGTTTCTTATGGATATTTCTATCTTTCTCTCTCAAATCAATAAAAACAAAATTTTCAAAATGCAAATCCAGTTTACACCCCCAAAGAAAAGTAAATTAATGTATTTATTTATGCCTGCATGCTTTAATTAATTAATTAATTCAATTGATCAATTAATGGATCAGTTAATCAACACAATATTTACTAAGTTGCCTTTTATATGTCAAGTGATCTGTGGAATATCATGCTGAGGAAAAAAGAGGTGTCCCTGTCCTGATGGGGGTGACAGTGTACAGGGGCGATAGATGTAAATCATTTTCTTTGATAATTGTGATGAGAGTAAGTGTGGGAGACCATGAAAGCCCAGAGTAGTGGGGAACGTGTACTTTGGGGGCATCAACTTATACCACATGCAGGAATGACCATCTGGCACACAATGTTTAGACTTTTCAAAAGCTAACAACCCTCCCCCACCCACCCACCCACCCCTTTTTTTGCTTTGGTTCATATTTATTCCCTCTGTTCTTTATTACTAAACTTGTGGTAATTTGTTAGAGCATCCCTGGGAAACGAATACACAAATCAAGTTCTTTATTATTTTTTGTTAATCCTCACCTGAGGATATTTTTTCCATTGATTTTAGAGAGAGTGGAAGGGAGAGGGAGATATACAGAGAGAAACATTATGTGACAGAGATACAGTGATTGGTTACCTCCCCATGGCCCTGACCAGGGCAAGGGATTGAGCCTGCAAGCGAGGTATGTGCCCTTAACCAAACCTGACATCCATGGGCCGATGCTCTATCCACTGAGTAAAACTGACTAGAGCAAATTCCTTCTTTTTTAAAATAAAAAATAGCTAAGAGGATAGAGGACTTATAGCTGTTCCGAACGGCCAGCTCCTTGGCATAGTTGAGGTTTGAAACCTCCTTCCAGTCTATGCACACTGCCCTGGCAAATGCTCTCAATGGTCGTGGCACACATTGGGTGGTATTGTTATTTGTTTACTTGTCTTATTAAAACTGAAATCTTCAAAGTCTAGCAAAGTGTTTGATCTAGGATTTATTCTCTCTTCCTTTTTTCTTTCTTTCAAGATCCATGTTTTATGAACACACTATTCTCATACATCTGGGTGACAGATTTGATATGAGGATTTATTCTTAATAATATTTCTTGAATAAATGAATATCTGTAAGACAGCAGGTGCTTTATAGTTCTTCTGAGCTCTTCGTGATAATTTAAGCACTATTTCAATCGTGCCTACATCATGGAGGATGAATGACCTTGTTTTATGACATTGACTTATTTTAGCTACGGAAAACCAGAATGAAGATGCGAAGCTTGCTAAGGTTAGAGGCCGGATTCCAGTCCATTATCCAAACTCCCTATGAAATTGCGCCAGCTCAGACTTCCCGCAGTGAGAAAGAGCACAACTCGGGACTGTTTGGTACATGATATCTTATTTTTCCTTCCAGCTTTCATTGTACAGGTTAGGACCTCATTCAGGTTTAAGAAGCAGCTCGGTTCCTTTCAGGTTCAGAAGACTCGGGCTCATCTCATTGGTGTGTCTGCTGTCAAGTAACCACATCATCTTTGTCCTTCATGTGAATTTGGTTTGGTCTTTCAGCCTCACACTGTAACACGGCTCACTGGGTTGAGCAAACTCGCTCAGTCTTCCCACCTAGTCTACCCTTGTTAAGCAACATTTCTGGCGGGTAATTCAGGATAAAGGGAACATTTAATGTCCGGGGGAGGAAATGAAACAATAAAACATTCTAGAGTTCAAGCATTCTGGTAAGTAACTTTTCCTTTTAAGAGAAAGGAAGTCATGTTCTATTTTTGACACCCAAAAAGAGATGTGTTACTTATTGCCCATGAAAGTAACGTCAGCTCTATTTATCAACAAGGACAATAACAAGCCAACCTTGCTTAGTAATGTTTGTTGGAAAGTATTCTTGGTTGGGTTGGGGCAAGGGAGGAGAGCAGTACCAGCCAGGGATTTTTACTTTCATATCTGTATATTGCTTGAATGTTCTCAAGCAAGTTTGTATTACTTTTATGATCAGGAGAAGCAATAAAGAGAAATTATTGCCTCAAGGGTAAAAATGTTGGGAAGGAATCAGTCCTTTTAGAAAATAATTTCTGGAAAGCCATACACAATTTCAGGTAAGCTTCCGTTGCTAAGGAGTTGCTAAGGAACTGCAAGTTTCTAGAGAAATCTACCGAGCAGTGATGGAGGAGAACAGTGAAGAGGTGAACACTCTTCCCTTCTGACTGGAAGTGATCCTGCCCACGTTTGTGGTCACCACAGAAGGGGAGAACGTTCACTTTGTCTCCTAGGAAGCCATGGGAGGGGATAGTGACCACGAGGGGGGAATAAACCAGTTGCCATATGAAAACATATGTGGCACAGAGTCTGGAGTGAAGCAAACCCTCACATGCCTGTCAGTCACCGCTAAAATGGAAAATTGTTGGGGGAAAGACTCCTGATCAAAATGGCAAAGGAGAGCAGTTGAAAAAAATGAACTGAAATCTTCATACTCAGCCAGCACTAACTTTTTTTTAAAATCATTAATCCCTTTGATGTGACAAAGCCAGGGTTAGCTGCTAGCATTGGATTTAAGAAAGGATTAAATCTTTGGGTGGTGAGCACACAGCACAATATCCAGATCTTGTATCAGAGAAACGTACATTTGAATCCTATACGATCCTAATAACCAATGTCACCCCAATACATTCAATTTTTTTTTTATAACAGAAAGGATTAAACCACAGAGATACATTTTAATCTCTGCCTCTGCACAATGGGGTTGGAAGTGTTTCACGACAGTGCAGAAGTGCTGACCAAGGAAACTTAGACGGTGTAGCTAGGCTGTTGGAATGGGAATGAAACACACAGAGGGCCGTTGGGGCCTGAATCTAAAGACCAAGAGGAGCCTCCTCGCAGAGGTCAGTGTGGGCTGGAACCACAGCCTAAATGGTCAGAGTGGAATACTTCCAGATCCATGGCTTGCGTAAGCCTTACGCTCCACCCCAGGGGAAGCATCCCTGAGTGATGAGGGGGGGGGGGGGGCGGAGAAGGGAGGAGGGAGAGGGAGGGGCAATAGCCAAACTGAGGCCCGTGCAGGGTCCAGAGGTTGCCTCTGCTCCTGCTGTTCTTTGGGGAAAAGTCGGGGCTCATGGAAGGCCTTGGAGCTGAAAGGACCCACCAGCAGGGATGCCACGTAAGCAGGAGGCTCTGGCCGTGGCCAGGCTGCCCACACACTGTCCTCTCTGCCCGAGAAACACCGGCTCTCCCGTCCAGCTACCTGACCGCAGGCCTTCCACTCCATTCGGATGCATCACTCACCGCTACAAGCTGAGCCATCTCAGGTCACGGCAGCGGCGCCTGTCAGCACCCTTGGAGATGACCCTTCTTTGGATGCTTGATAACCTTTGGCTTTTATGTACTTTGATTCTATGAATTCTGAGTAAACCCATTCATCATCCCTTCCTTCTCCAGGGCTGTGCGATACGTGCGAACACATCATGGATTCTCTGCCAACTGCTCTGTGGTGAATGCCTTCTCTCCAAAAGCCCAAAGGTCAAAGCTTGTGAGGGACTGAAGGTCTTAGAAGAGTGTTTTTCTTCCAAAAAGTTAGACACGCACAGGTCACAAATTTAGACAGAACTGAAGGATCTATAACGAAGGCGAAATTCTTCCTGCTACCCCAGGGCCTCAATTCTCCTCATCAGGGGCGGCATTTCTGTGTTATTTTTCCAGGGCATCCACTGTTGCCTGGGTGTCCTTCCAGAAATTTCTATGCATTCATTCATTTTTGAAGTAACAACCAACCTCTTGTGCAACCAGGTGCCATTCCCCCCCCCCCCCCCCCCTCTGGTTACTCGCTCTCAAAACCTGGCCACGGCAGCCGTGGAGGGGTGAAGATGTCGCTGTTGCAATGACACGAGAGGAAATGTCCCAGTGGCAGGAGGCCAGCAGCTGGGAGGGAAGGGCCAGAGGGTTAACCGCTGAGGACGTCACCTAGCAACGGAACGCTGGCTGCTGCTACGCTCTCTGAATGCATCACAGTGTTCTTAATTCGTTGCCAATGGCTGTCTCTGTTCAAAGGTATTATTAGTTTGTCACCCAGGCTGAAATAGCGTTGTGCTAGTGACTGTCAGGTCCGCTGTCATATGCGGGACAAGGATGGAAAGGCTTCAGTTCATCCCCTTTCCCTTGGGAGGCACTTTGCAAAACTCCTCCTCCTCCTCATATGCACGCTGGCAACTGTCTGTCCTGCAGGTGAATTATCGCTCGTAAGAAGAGAAGGGTACATGTGCGTCGCAAGCTTCTTTATTTTTCATGCCTGCGGTGCACATAAAGACTCGAATCCCAAGGAAGTTCGAGCAGCCACACCCCCTTGACCTCCACCCCACGAATCGGGCCAGACCAGTGTTAGAATACACTCTCGTTCGTGGTTTTCCTCCGAGCTCCGCGCAGCCGGCTTTGAATCCTGTGCACCAAGGGAAAGCTAGCGGGTGTGTTTCTGCACGGGGTGCCTAGAAAGCCACATCGTCGCTCTAGTTCGTGTATTTACAGAAAACAGACATATGGCTTGGTGGTGTGTTGACTCTATGTTATACGTCTATATGTTGCTATTTTTATGTCTACATCTTAAACCCTAGATTTTTTTGTAGTTGAAAGAGATGTCGACGGTAGAGCTCATCCGTTAAATGATAGATTTCAGTTCTCTGGTTCGTTTTCAGGTGAGGAAAATAAAACCCAAGGAAGCAGGCAATTTGGTGGCTGAGGCAGCTAGAAGGCAGGAGAGCTGGTCTTCTTGGTTCCCTCCCCCATCCTAGCAAATCCTCCCTTTGCTCTTCTCTGCCCTTCTGTGTCCCCCACCCAACCCACCAGACCTACCAGACTAACCCTATAGTTGCACCCTCTGAGCTCTCCTCCCTGCTGGCTTCTGCTTGGGTCAGCCAATGGGAGGCACTGGCCTAAGGTGAGAGGACAGGAGAGAGGGGCGGGGGACATCCTGACTCTGATAGCAGCTCTGCCCCTTCGTGCTGACAGCTCCCTCCTCTAGGGCTCCAGCTCTCATCTGTCCTCCTTTTCCCCTTGGCCCTGGCGATGGTAAAACCGCTACTGGGGCAAGCCTTAGCCCCCCGCCATCACTGGTGGGTCCCCTGGCCCTGTGCACACCCCTGGACTAGACAAGGAACCCTGTCACCAGAGACTCTTCATTTGAACAGTCTCCTACCAGGTCCCCAACGGAGACACCAGGTGTTCTGAATCCCCACCCAGTTTTTTCTCCTTTCCCCAGTTGATTTGTGGGCACAAATGTTAGCAACCATGTGTTGGTGCACAAATGTTAGCAACCATGCATGGATTGGATTAATCAATGTGCATATACTCTAATCCAGGGGTGGGCAAACTTTTTGACTCGAGGGCCACGATGGGTTCTTAAACTGGACCGGAGGGCCGGAACAAAAGCAACCTGACCATGCTGGCACTCTCATCTTGGGCTGCTGGTGAAGGAGCGGAGGGGAGAGCAAGAGAACCCTCTGCTCTTTCAGCTCCGCGGGCCGGATAGAACAGCCGAACGGGCCGGATCTGGCTCAAGGGCTGTAGTTTGCCCACGGCTGCTCTAATCAGCACCTGCAGAAAAAAAAATCATAAATTCCAAAAATTGGATTGTTGCCTAATAGTTAATGTATTCATTTGGAATTGTATCTCAAATTGGAAAATAATGTTGAAGAGTAACAGTGTTGACACAGGTGATCTAAGAAAGTAGAAAGACCAGGCAAAAAAAACCCACGGTGCCTACTTCCTCGTTTTACAGGAGCGACATCTATGGAGGAGTAAACTGAAAACAATGCCACCCAAAGAGGTCCCCGCCTTCATCCCTGGAACCTGTGGCGCAGGTGTGATTAAGTTAGGGATCTTGTGATGGAAGTAACATCCTGGATCAGCTGCGTGGGCTCAAGGTCACCACAAGGTCATTCTAGGAGGGTGGCGGGAGTTCAGAGTCAGGAGTCAGAGACATGATGGAAGCAGAGGTTGAAGCGATTGTAGGCAGGAGCCACCAGCCACGGGACGCAGGCCGCCCCAGGGAGCTGGAAAAGCCGGGAGCCTCCACAAGGGCGGCGGTCCTGTCAGAATCTGGATGTTAGACTTGGACGTTCCCCAGTTTGAGATGGTCGATTTCATTGTTTTAAGCCTCCAAGTTTGGCGTCATTTGTGTCAGTGTTATGGGCTACATTGTGCCCCCCCTTCAGAGGGAAGGCCTCACCCTAGAGAGTGACTGGGAGATGGAATCTTCATTTAGATGAAATGAGGTCACATGATTCGGCCCTGGATCTGATAGGATCTGTCCTTATAAGAAGAGAGGCCATGGGCATGCTTTGTTTCTCCCCGTCTCTCTCCCTCTCCTCAGCCCGTAGAAGGAGAAGAGATGGGGAGAAACAGAAAACATGAGGACAAGGTGCACCTGTGAGCCAGGAAGAGAGGTCTTACCTCAACCTTGAATTGCAGTTTCCAGCCTCCAGACTCTAAGAAATGCACTTCTGTTGTTTAAGCCACTAGCCCGTGGTGTTTTGCTGTGGCCACTCTGGCAGACTGACACAGGCATGCTGTGTGTGTGAGCAAAGCAGAGGCCTTTCCCCAGCCTGTCCATCACTCAGGGGCCATGGGATCAGGACAATCGTGTCACCGGCAGCAAGGGGAAGGAAGGCCTACTCTTGCACAAATTTTGTGCATAGGGCCACTAGTCCTATCTAATAAATACAGAATATGCAAATTGGCCATCACTCTGCAACAAATATGGCAGTGCCCATAGCCAATAGGGAGGGAATATGCAAATTGCTGCTGCAAAGATGTCAGCAGCTGGGCTGGGACACAGGCGTTCTACCCCACCCTGGCTGCTCCAGGCTGCTGGGAAGCACATGCATGCAGGCTTGGAACAGTCGGGGCGGGGTGGCATGCCTGTTATGAGGGAGGGTTGGGTGGGGGGTTGAGGAAGCTATAGGAGGGTGGCAAAACTGGAGTAAAGGCAGAAGGTGGTGGTCAAAGTTAAGGCACAGGTCCCGGGTGCTGGAGGGAAGCCAGTGCCAGCAGCCAGGGGAAGGAAGGCCTATTCTTGCATGAATCTTCATGCATTGGGCCTCTAGTCCTATATAATAAAGAGCTAATATACTAATTAGATCAGAAAGCAGAACAACCATCTGACGAAGCTGGGGCCTCGAGGGCTGAGCCCCTTGCATGAATTTCATGCATCGGGCCTCTAGTATTTTTGTAAGCTTGAGGCTGGAGAGGATGTGTGTTATACTGAACAGCTGGTGCAAGGATTTCCCAGTATAGATGGGAGATCACATCTATAAAAGATGACACCAGAGTTCTTCCCAGGGCCTGTCTCCATGGAGACTGTACATACTCAGCACGGCTTCTTCTTTCTCCACTGCACGGGGGATACCAGGGACCCCAGAACAGAGCACAGTGTCAGGTCTGTGGGAGGAGCACATGGACATTTGTGATGATGGAACTGGCGTTGCCGTCTCAAGACACTAGTGATTAACGTCACGCTTTACAGACGACCTTAAGAATGACTTAGGAACCTGTCTATGTGAAGGCAGATTTGGCTTATTAAAATAATTAGCCCAGTCAAAAGGGCTCTTATTAGGAGAGCATGAGCCATAAACTCACAGTAGTAGTTTCTCCTGGGCTATATTATGGGGTACCTAGAAAATTGGAGGGCACCCAGATGATCAAAGTCCTACGGGAACTCCAAAGCAAATAATTAGAGAGGCACAGACTGCGGCGAGGAGACACTTTCCAGGGACCATAGGACTGCACCCCAAAGACGGGGAGGCTTCCAGAGCCCGGGCCTTCCAACGAGGTCTGGCTGGTTCCGATGGCGTGGGGCAGATGCGAGGGCAGACAAATAGACAAAAAGAAATGAATGAAGACACAGAGCTCAGAGGCAGACATAGGTGTGTATGGAAACCCAATATATGAGAAAGGTGGTGCCATTCATCAGCGTGGGAAGATAGGTTGCTTGGTAAATGGGGTTGGGAAAACTGGTCACGTGGAGAAGAATGGAACCAGGTTCCTGCCCAGAATCACACACAAAAATGGAATCTAGCCAGACCTAGATATGAAAGGCAAAGTATTAAGTGTGCGTGTGTGTGTGTGTGTGTGTGTGTGTGTGTGTGACCTCCTGGTTCATAGGTGGATGCTGAGCCACGCCGGCGGGGTGAGGGGGAAGGACTTCTTATACAAACCTCAGCATCACAAACCCTAAGGCAAAAACAAAGCAGGACAAGCCTGATGTGATTACACCAAATTAAGGATCTCTCTTTTGTTGTTGCTTTAAAAAAGTACTCTGAACTTGTACAACCCAGTGATAAAAAGATAAATAACCCGATTTAAAATGACAATGACTCCAAATAGATATTTTCTAAAAAGCTATACAAGTGGCCAACAAGCACATGAAAAGACAGTCAACATCAATGGCTATTAGGTAAACGCAAATCGAAACACAGCTAGATGCCACTTCACACCCACTAGGATGGCTGTAACAAAAGGGAGAGCTAGTGCTGAGTGAGCGTGTGGAGAAACCAGAACTGCCGTGCACTGCTGGTGGGAATGCGAAATGGTGCAGCCACTGAGGGAAACCGTGTGGCAGGTCCTGAAAATGTGACCATAAAATTACCACTGAATTCCACTCTTAGATATATACCCAAGAGAAATGAAAACATACGACTGCATGAACGTGGGGACACGTAAATGTTCATAGCAGCCAATACTCATAATAGCCAACACGTGGAAACGACCCAGGTGTCCATCAAGTGATAAGTGGATAAGCACATGTGGCACAGGCATAGCAATAACGAGTGAAACACGGACACGTTACAACACAAGTCAGCCATTGAATACCTTGGGCTAAGGGAAAGAAGCCAGTCACAAAGACCCCAACTGGTTTAACTCCATTGCTACGAAATGTCCCAAATGGGCAAATCTATTGAGACAGGGTAGATTAGTGGCTGCTTAGGACTGGTGTGTTTGGGATGAGGGGCCTGGGGGCAGATAATGGGGGGGTGACTGTTAAAGGGTATGTAGCTTTGCTTGGAGGTGATGGAAATGTTATTAAAATTGACTCTGGTGACGGTTACACAACTCCATGTATATACTAAAAAACCATTGAATGGTGCGCTGTAAGTGGGTGAGTTGTACAATTTGTGGCTTATATCTGAATTAAGTTTTAAAAAGCATGCTGTAAAGTTAAAGAAAACATGTAAAAGGGAGAGAAGACATGTGTAATGTCTAAAACAGGAAAGAAAATAGTATTTAGAACACGTAAGGCAATGTTGCTAATTAACAAGGGAAATATTTGAATTGGTAACTTAGAAAAGAGAAAGATGAAGGAAAGCAATCCTATCAAGAGACATTTTGGCTCTTTGGTGAGAAGAGAAATGCAAATTAAAACCACAGTGAGCTCTCTCTCACTTTAAGTCTATGAGGCTGGCAAAAAAAAACAAAGAAATCGAAGCTGGATAATGCTAACGCTGGCGGGGCGGTGGGGTGTGGAACCCTGGTGCATTGCTGGTGGGAGCCAGATGGCTGCATGTGCTGGGAGCAGCCTGGCAGAGCTCAGTGAATGAGCTCTAGGGTCATCCTCATTCTAGATTCATCAACTGATGAACTTGGTTCATTCCTGCCTCTGGTTGCACACACATATAGGCACACACACACACACACACACACACACACACATCCATCTTGCCTATGTCCTGTGGACAGGTAGGAGGTTGTCGGCAGTGTGCGTGTGCCTGAGTGTGTCTGCGGGGTGGAGGATGAAGCCCATCGGAGCAGCCACCATTTGATGGGAGGAACAGTAGAATGTGGCACGAACACACCGGGAGCTCTGCGTGGTACCTCAGAACCAGGAGGAGGCGCTCACTTAGCAGCACGTGGGTGTATTGTCACCACTTTTGTGGCAAGACAACCAGCAGGAGTGCTGCAGGCAGCCCTATTGACAGAATTCAAAAATGCAAGCACACACCAAAATCACACACTTTTTAAGGATGCATCTAAATTAACAGACAAACATCCTTTGGCCTGGTTGCCTTCAGGGGAATGGTTGATATAGGGGTGCAAAGGGGGACCAGATAAATAAGTACAACGAGAGGTAGGAGGTCATTTTTTGGGTAATTTATAAAGTTCTGGTCTTCCCACTCCCCAGGAAAAGCAACCTGGGCCCTTGTTCTGACCCCTTTGTGAAAGCCCAAGTGAGCTCAGAGCTCTTTTCACAATGCAGGTTCCTGGGCCAGCGTTGGGAGCTAGTTTTCCTATTGCTTTGGGGTGGGAACCAGGATTCTGAACGGACAGACTCTTGTGGTTCTGGCAGAGGTGGCCCTTGGTCCATCTGCGAAACTGAGCAGGACAGACCTCAGGCTCTCGGGTCCGGACGCTTCCTCTCCGTGCTCACTGCTGGGGTGTGTGTACGGGGGCGTGGCCTTGGTTTGGCCTGTGGGTTCTGAGTCACCCTTGCCCGCAGGGTTTGCTGTCTGCCCTGTGTTAACCCGAGAGCTGGCCTGGCCCGACTCTGGCTTCGCCTGGTGGACATGGCATTGACTCCCAGCCACTTGCCACACTGGCTCCCAACTTAGTGCTCACAGCTCCTGTGGCCTCGTCCTCAGGACCGGAGCTGGGGTGACATCTCGGGTCCGCCCTGCAGGTGACGGTGCGCTTTCCGGGTCTGAAGTGAGGGCCACCAGGGGCCCCTCTGTCCACAGCGCGCACCTGCCGCTCCGTGGTTCGCACGGCTGGGGGAGGGGGGAAGTGAAGTCATGGCTCTTCCTTCCGGGTGGCACATACCATCCTGGCAGCACGACAACGGCCATCATGTGGTCATGGAGCCACAGAGCCATTCAGAGGGCATAAGGGGCTCACAGAGCAGAGATGAAACGGCCCCTCTCGGAACTGCTGGGCCAGAAGACGTCCTAACAGTCGCCACTTTATTTCTGAGGATCAGAGCCGCATTATGCAGATCCCAGAGCCGAGCCCCAGCACCCGCAGACACAGAGGCCTTTTCTTCCGCAGCCTGGTGACTTCATTACACATTCCAGGCTGCGGGAGCCTCGGGAAGCCTGTCTTCCGCCGCCGACGACTGGCACAATGGCTGGGAAAGAGGAGAAGGGGGCTCGGAGCAGGCCCTGGCCGAGATTAGGCGAGAGAATCCGCTGGGAGAGGCCGAGCGGCCCGTCCCGAGTCCTGATTGCCACGCTGGTCATGTGCAGCCTGGGCCGTGCACAAAACTGCCCTCTGTGTGCGGGCACCAGCGGGCAGGGGCTGCTTTCCTTGCCCACAGCCCGGGGGAGTCCAACAGGAAACAGGGGGCTCAGCGGGGCCAGGTAGTGAGTGGCGAGAGCGGGGCTCGGGTGCTGAAAGCACAGGCTGTGCCCTGGGGAGGACCCGAGTTCACACGAACGCATTCCCGAGGCTCAGAGACCCCTGCGCTGCAACGGGACACCCAAGGTCCACCTCCCGAGATGGCTCTGCAGTCACATCAAGTGCACAATAGATAACCCTGCTAACATAAGCAGGAGGAACCCACGAACTCTTCCCAAACACTCTGCCATGGCCCAGCCCGCCAATCAGACCTTAGCATCGAGGGGTAAAATGTAACACTAGTTTGCAAAACAAATTTCCTTTTCTCATTCTGACAACCACGATGGCGATGGCGGGTCCATTCCATCAGCCCATTCTACAGACGAAGAAATCCAACCCTGTTTCCTTCGCAGCCGGAAAGAAACGAGTTTCAGGTAACGTGTTCAACGAGCCGTAGCACTTGGCAAACCTTTCCCCCCCAATGTAATGATTCTTCCCCTCGTTGACATTGTTTATTCCCTGTTCTGTGTCCCAACTGTTTACCCAACTGGAAATTCTGCCCCTTTGGAGAAAGGGATCTGGCCCGGCCCTGACCCCGGCTTTGGCCCCGACATGAAAGTGATTCCTTCTCATACTGACAGCATCCTATTCAGTCTGGTCTGGCCTCTGTCACCCTCGCTCTCCCTGGCAGACAATCACCTTTCTCCCGGGCTGTGGTTTCTCTGTGATCTGTCACCCCTCAGATGGCCTGACCTGAGACCCTAGCCACGGAGGTCAGCCAGCAGCCGTGTGTGTGCACAGCTGGTGGTTTCAAAAGACAGACGCTAGCTTTCCCCTGTCCTGGGGGCTCCTCAGTGACATTCGTTGGCACGTGGCAGGAAGTGGTCTCAGCACAGCTCCCCTGGACTGCTTGGTAGGCCTCCTTCTGGGCTTGGAGGTGACACGTCTTGGAGAGATCCGTGTGGTAGACTTCCAGCCCCTCATCATCGAGACTTGAGGCCCTTTTCTAATTAAACAGCCAGGTGTGTAATGGTCCCTGTGAAATGGTGATTGACTGGCAGAAGGACACACAGACACAGTCACTGGGAGAGGACACGGGACCCAGGTGTCTACATAAGGCAGGGAATACCTGGCACATGCTGTTAAGAAGCCCAGAGTTGCACACACACGGCTGTGCACGTGGCTGATTCCCACCCACCAGGAGGGAGGTCTCTGCCAGGTGTGGAAGCCACTGGCACCTGGAACACATCAGGGAATCTCCATATGTGGGGGTCACCTTTTGCCCTAAAGAAGTTGACATGCTCTCCCTGGGACTGTTGGCATCTTGAGTGGATCATCTACAGTGATCACCTGACGCCAGTCATTAGCCACGATCAAGCACATGTGCAGGGGAGTGAGTGACGGTGGCATAGAGTGGCGAGGAAACTGAGGTGGAAGGATCTGGCCTTGAATCCTGGTCCTGACACAACCCATGTGAGCTGTGTCAAGTTCACTTTACTTCTCTAGGCCACAGTTCACTTGTCTGTGAAATGAGTGGGTTGTTTCTCTTTTCCTTTTATCAGTCAGGTTTCTCCAGAAAACCAGAACTGAGTCCCAAGATCTGCAATCGACGAATGTAGTGTCAGTCTTGAAATTGAGGAAGAGACAATTTGTCAGTTCAAATTCAAAGGCAGAAAAAAAAAATCCGATGTCCCAACTCAAAGGCCGGCAGGCAGGGGGAACCCCCGCTTGCTCAGGGGAGGGTCAGCCTTTTAGTTCAGCTCTTCAAGGGATTGCATAGAGTCCACCCACACCAGGGAGGCAATTGCTTGACTGGTCTGCTGACACAATGTCAATCTCATTCAGAAGTAGTCTCAGGGACACTCAGAAAGTTTGACAACATGTCTGGGCACGTGTAGCCCAGTCAAGTGGCACATAAAACTAACCATCACAAAGACTTTACCTTAAGAAGTATTCTTTATACTGCAATTACACTCATCCTCTTTTAGCAAGATGTAAAGACTATAACTCAAAAGACAAAGATTGAAATAAGCAGTTATTCAAAGACTGAAGCTAAGAATTAACAACTGTTAATATTTTCTTCCAGTTTTTAATTAAAAAAATTAAAACATTACAAATATGCCCACTGTGATTTCTGTGTACCTACCAAATTTGCCTACTCCTCACTGTAATTTTATATCTGTCTCTTTTCCCCCAAAGTCAACTACTCTCTTGAGCTTAGTACTTATCCCTCTGTTCCACTTAAAAATAATTTAGCCCAGTTGGTATGGCTCAGTGGTTGAGCATTGACCTATGAACCAGGAGGTCAGGGTTCAATTCCAGTTTAGGGCATATCCTCGGGTTGAGGGCTAGATCCCCAGTAGGGGGTGTGCAGGAGGCAGCCAATCAGTGATTCTTTCTCATCATTGATGTTTCTACCTCTCTCTCTCTCTCCCTTCCTCTCTCTCTCTCTCAAATATATTTTTTAAAAATAACAAAAAATATATTATATGTCTGCACATAGAAATAGAATAGTTTTTGTGTTTTTAAACCATTTACATACAAATGGCATAAACTTGTTTTATTATTCAGCACCCAGTTTTTCGGTCTTGTTTTTGAACCTGAGCCAAGTTGCCTTATGGAGAACTAGTGTATCTATTCAAACTGAAAGACGTCTGCCTACATTTATTTTATTCACCCATTCCTATTCTGATAGAGACTGCTTCTAGGTTCCTTTGTGGCAGATAAAGCTACAGTGATCATCTTTGTCCTTACCTCTTAGTACGTGGAGTTTCTGCAGGATATAGAATGAAAGGTAAATTCATGCATCATAGAGCACACACATTTTCTATTATAACAACTATTACAAGGTACTCTTCAAAAATGGCAGAGCTAATTTCTAGCAGTGTGTGAGAAGGCTAGCCCCACCCCTACTTTTGCTAATCCTATGTAGAGTTTACCTATTTTTTGTCAGTCTCATTGATGAAAATGATATCTTGCTGTTTTAATTTTCAGGTTGCAACAATAATTGTTGAGACTTGTCATTTTTTATAATACATCTTAATGAGTAACTTAACGCACAATCCTATAGACAGGGAGAATTTGTAAGAGATGAATAGTTTAGAGTTTTTAAAAGAGTATTTCAGTATAAAATAATGGATGCTAATATTTTAAAATTTTAAGTTCTGTATATTGGGAAGAAGTAAAAGGTAAAGCCCTCCATTCCCCTCAACCCGTAGCTATAGCTCAGTGACCACGTGACTTATCATCCGCAGGGAGACACAGGTGAGAGGGGCATCTCAGACAGGTGGTGGGCGCCAGGACTGTCCTGGGTGGTGGTCGCCACTGGGAGCTGTGTGCATCTCCCCAGACTTCTTCGTGTCAAGTTCACAAATGTGTTTGTTAGCGGGGTCTTAGGGACATCTCTCCAGCCAGCTTAAAATGGTTTACTTAATTTTTATTCACTTTTCATTTGGAAAAACTATCAAGGTCACAACAAAACTATAAAAATAATGCAAGTTATTTCTATATTCCCATTACCCAGGGTCACCAGTTGTTGACATTTTGCCATCTGTGCTCTGTCTCTGTCTGTCAACATGTACAATAGTTGTTGTGCTTGCAAACATTTGGGACTAAACTGGAAGCATCATCTTTTACCCACAACTACTTCATTATCTATCTCGGGACAGCAAGAGCATCTCCTTACACACCCAGTGCACCCATCCCTGTCAGGGAATGTAACATCGTATAACACCACCATCCAACCCTGAAAGTCCACTAGGTGCCCCAATAATGTCCTTAATTGCAATCTGTTTTTCTGATTCCACATCCAGTCCCAGGCCACTGGTTTGGTTTGGTTGTCAGATCTCTGTAAGCTCTTCACTCTCGAATTTTGCTTCCCTTTCCCTGTGTTTCATGACACTGACATCTTTCCAAGATGGATGTTTTGCAGAATGTCCTTCAACTGGAGTTGGTCTGATTGTTTCCTCACGGTCAGCGTCTGCTAATTCATTTCTGAGAGGGACGCTGTGTAAGTGATGCCGTGTCCCTCTGCCCGCCTCACGCCAGGAAGCCCTGCTGACGTGCCTCTCGGCCCCGCCCCTCATAACAATTGCAGGGTAATTACATCCCATCCTGTGGATGCAGCACCACGACTCCAACCCAGCCTCTGTGCTTGGCTAATGCAACGATGCTGCAGTGGCCGTGACAAGGGGTGTTTTAAACGTTAGAATAATCAGAATGAATGTGAACAAGGAAATATCGTAAGAGAGAGGAGAAGGAACGGTGGAGGAAGTGTTCACCTAGGTGTGAAGCTTGAAGGAAGGATGGTTGGCTCCTGTGGTGGCGGGATGTGTTGGCAAAAGACAGGATCACTTTGGCTGCAGTAGAGAAGCCGGGTTGGAGAGGCAGGGAGCTCACGTCGGGGCAAGAGAGAGCAGAGTCCGGAAGTCGAGAACTGGTCCTAGGAATGGAAAGACAGGAAACAATTAATAAAAATGTAGAACTACTGATCCACGCTACAGCCTGGCTGGACCTTGAACACATATGCTAAGTGAATGCCGCCAGTCACAAAAGGCCACAGGTTGCATGATTCTTTTCATATGCTAACATCCAAAATAGGCAAATCCATGAGACAGAGGCTGATTGGTGGTTGCCAGGGGATGGGAGGGAGGAGGAGGGGAGTGATTACTTAATGGGCACAGGGTTTCTCTGGTGTGACGGGAAAGCTTGGAAGCTACAGAGAGGTTGATGGCTCACAACACTGTGAATGCACCAAATGCCCCTGAATTGTACATTTCTAAATGGTTATGTAAATTTCACTTCAACAACAACAAAAAAATGTCTGAGATATAAAACACCAGGTCACAGGATTTGATGTGCTCTGAGGAGTAAAGGAGAGGCTTTCTTTTAGCTTTTTGCTTTAGGTACCTGGGTGCAGGGAGAGGCCATTGACTAAAATAAAACTTTCAAGAAGAGGAACAGCTCTGAATGGAAGAAGGAACTCGAGCTGCCTACAGAGTGACAAAGTGTCACATGCACTAAAAACAGCTGTCAGGAGTAGATTGAATCAGTATTTAATTACAGTATGTACTGAAAGGATATAAAATATAGGACAGCATAGCAGAAGCTATTACATACACAGCAGTTTAGAAGCATAATTTAGCAATGAGATGCTGCTGTCCAAAGCAGGAATCATAAAGCAAAATATCGGCAGATTTTACTGTGCAAGAGAAGATTTTAGTGTCCCCAGATACATGACATTCAAAGTCAAAGGTAGGCAACAAATTAAAAGAATGTCAAATGTTTATATCGCACACTATCTAATCTAATAAAGTCAGAATATGCAACTTGACCATAACTCCATGACAAAGATGGCAGAGCCCACAGCCAATAAGGAGGGGATATGCAAATTGACACACCAAGGCAAGAGATGGAAGTCAGCTCTGGCCCAGAGTGAAGGTGGAAAGGCAGCTCTGGGCTGAAGCTAAAGCAGTGCCGGCAGTCAGGGGAAGGAAGGCCTATTCTTGCACAAATCTTCATGCAACAGGCCTCTATTATGAAATAAAGGGCCCCAAAATTGCCTGGAATTAGGAAGAAAAGGACAAACACTTTAACAGACAAATGACCCAAGACAAGAAAAGTTCTCAACTAAAGAATTAAAAAGTGCTAATACATATTTTTAAAGCATTTGTAGTAATGTTGAATAGACTTCAATGTAATAATTAAATCCTCACCTTTCAAACTGCAATAGATTAAGTAAAAAAAAAAAAGGTGAAAGCTAAATGTTGTGGAATTTTCCTGAGGGAAATACTGTATTTAATTTTGCAAGAATTGCATTATGTTTAGAACAGGAAATTATTGGAAGCAGCCTAAATGTGCACTAAGTATGTTTGGTTAGCGGTCCTTCCAGATACAGCTCGGGGCAGCTACCTTGACTTCCAGGGGGGATTAGCTGAGCTCCGGGGGAAATCTGACTGTCTTGTTAACAGAGACCTGTTCACTCTGCATGGCATTGATTTATTCACCTTTCTGCTAGTTGCAGTTGACGATGAGCTTTTTCATTGCAGATATTGTGGCTTATTAATGTCTCATCTATTCCCTCCCCCACCTCCCCTGCCCCTCGCACAGCACTTGCCCACAGAAATTTCTCAGGACACCGTGCTGAAGAAACAAGGATGAGGTGACGCTGCAGTTTTGTAGCGAAGCCAGAGGTCACAGAAGGTGGGAGCCAGGAGCCACCGGGATGCTTCTGCAAGAAATAATTCCCAGGCTCCAACTCATCCAACTTATGGGGCCTGACATTTTAAACTCCTTCCGCAGGTGGGAAGGATGCTGCCAAACCAGTTCAGGTCTAAGAGCTGCCTCTGGGAAGCCCCGGGCAGAGCAGGTGCCGTGCTGAGCTGTGCTGAGCTGGCTGGGTGGGAGGAGGACGGAGGGAGTGTGTGCAGGTGAGCTGGGAGGCTGTTTGTTTAGAGTCCGCAGGAGGAAAACAGGTGAGTACGTTCTGACCTGGGGCGGTTTTGTCTTCCCCTGCGACTCTAGGAAGAGGGTTTCCAAGGAGGTAGAACTGGGGAAGCCAGGTTTTCTGCTAGAGCTGAGGAGTTGATGGGCAAGCCATCGTCCTGATGGTGAAGCGTGGGTGAGACATAAGAAAACTGGTCTGTCCATGAGTTTGGAGGCAACAGGACCCAGGGGCAGGCAGGGCTGTAGACACAGTGGGTAGCCCTGCTGGGTGGTCCTTACATCATAGCTCACGGTGACCATCGGTGCCTACCACGGCATGTGCTAGCGCTGCTTTTTGCCTTTGGATTTCATTTAGATGACAATTATAAGTTACAGCAATTGCAGTACTTATGGTATTGCAACACAATCTCCAAATAATTATATTTACTTTATTATTTTGATCCAGAACCACAGGTTAGTTGAATATAACCCAACTAGTTGCTGTTGGGAAGATAAATCACTAAATCACTTATGGTATCATCTGTTCCCATCACAGGGACAGTGCCACAGTCTACTGTCCTGGGAAATTGGGAGGGGCAGAAGATGCCCATGGCTGCGCCCACACTTTTGTGTGGCTGTGCAATTATTGGGGATCGTGAGGGCTCATCACTCTCATTCAAGCCTGATACTTAGAACTAAAAAGGCCAAAGGGTTTGGTGAACTCTTGATATATGATGTGTGTGCATAGTCTTTGGAGGAGAGAGGCCAATTTCTGCTCAGTTTGGGTCTTGCCAAAGGAACTGTTTCAAGCCCCCTGAGCTGGGGTCAGGGTGAGCCCAGAAGAGTATCAGTAGCAGTGATGCCAAACAGAGGCATTATCTGGAGTCTCTGAGTCTCCCTCCAGCTCTGTGAGTTAAGTTGAAAGTAGGTGAAGGGAGTGCAGAGAGAGTGAGCCCCGTTAGGAGGTGTTGGCTGTCTGGGGGAGGTGAGGGTGTTTGGACTAGTGTGCTGTTGATGGGGTGAGAACTGGTCACATTCTGGATATATTTTGAAGGTGGAGCTGACAAGATGTGCTTGGGGGGTGGAGTGAGGGAAAAGAGCAGTCAAGAAGGAAGCCATTGCTCTGACCTAATCACATGGGTAGGGGGTGAGCCCCTCATGGCTTGGGCTGTGCTGGTGAGGGAGTGGGTGTGAGGAGCTCAAATAAGAGTTCTGTTGGGCCAGGGTAACTTTGAGATGCTTGTGAGACATTCATGCAGAGATGAGGAGGAGCCCATTGTGTATCCTTGGAAGGAAGCTCAGGGATAGAGGGCTGGACAAACGCATTCAGGAGTCATTGGCCATTGGACTTGGCAATGGGAGGTCATCGGTGACCTTGACCAGGTTGGACTGGGGAATGGTGGGGAGAAGACGTTGGTGGAATGGGGTGAAGAGTAAATGGAGGGTAAGGACCTGGGGGCACAGGTATAGAAAACTCTTTCAAAAGCTTTGCCACAAAGAGCAGGAAAAGGGCAGGAGGCGGACAGCGAGCGAGGAGGCATTCAGGCATGTTTGGACCGTTTCTACAATCTTGGCTCCTGCCCCACCCCACCTGCTTCTTGTTTCCTCCCGTGACCCATAATGGCTCCCGACCTGGGGCAGATGTGGATGTGCATCCTTGGACATAATGAGGTGCCTCATTAAAGCTGACACAGCCTGCTGCCATGATGCCTACTCCTGATTCAAAACCCTTGGGCTAAAAATAACACGGGGAACCCTTACCCAGCACTGGCTGGCTAATTAGCGCATCACCCCCTTAATGACTTCATTTATGGGTCTCCTCCCTTGGGGAGGCACACCCCTGGGAGGCAAAGCTGAGACCCTGCTTCCACGTAGAGGGAGTTGGGAGTCCTGGGTCTGCAAAACCCGGTCTTGGCCCTCCACTCCCAACTGCTGATGGCTCCTCAGGCCCAGAATGGCTCCTGTCCCTGCCTGATCCTGACAGAGTGGCCGGGAAGCTGTCGTAACTCGGGAAGTAAGGAGCTGCTTCGCCCTTCTGGGTGTAGAGGGTGGTGGGAGTGGCGCCTGGGGCGTGGCTGGAGCAGATGAGGGATCCCAAAGGCTCGGTCAGTGGGAGGCGAGGTGGGGTTGGCGTTGCAATGGCGTCATCTGGAAGTCGGGGTGCATGCATGTGCTTTGCGGTGTTCCAGCCCCTCCCCTGCTCCCACCCGGCCATCACGTCTCTGTGACTCTCTGAGACACCTCCTGCCTGCGGATCCCCCTCTGTAGGCAGAGGTCGGAGCGGAGTGGCAGCTTCTGGACAGGCATGAAGTTGTATGTGACAGGGGGTGGCGGGCAGAGAAAATCCTTTAACTGGCTTATGTCCACGGTGTCCAGAAAGGTCTGTTTCACTGCAATCAGCACCATCCATGTGACAGGGGCTCCCGAGAGGGGCAGACACTGTGACAGGCCGCAGCCTCCGTGTGTCAGTGAGGAAGGCCCAGGTCTCAGGACCGTCAGGCCACTGTAGATGATCCACCAGCCACCACTTCCCCAACCATGGCTGGCTAATGATGCTTCGCAGGACAAAGATGTCACTGTGGGGTGACTGATGTGGCTGCTGTCCCTAAATCAGAGAAGCAGCTGGTGGCGTTCGTGGCAGGCCTGGTGCTGAGACTTTAAGCCCCCCTCGCCCCACTGGGCCTGGGCCACAAGCAGAGAGTGGGGTACTGCTAACCCTTCCACAGATATGACCGACATACCATTCCGATTGCACATCCTTGGGCTCCCGAGGCAAATAATATCTCACTAACTCAGTGGAAACAGTCACACTGTGAGCCCTGTAGCCACACAGGTAGATGTCTTTGGCCCAGAGTGTTTGATGCTTGTTACTCTCGCCCCTTCCCAAAGCACTTTTCTCGCCGTGAAAAACAGGCTGTGATTAGAATGATGGAGTCGGTAGCTGGGGAGCTGAGGCCCGTCCTGCCTTCATCAGTCCTTCTGCAGAAGTCCATTCTGACATTGAATGTTCCTGACCCGGAACAGGAAGATCCAGCCCCTCCGCTGCTTCCCTCGGAGCCTCACGGATGCTGACGTGGCTGAGGCTCTGTGTCTGCAGCTGCTCCTGCGGGGCGGTGTGTGGGCACAGCACGCCAAGCTGTCCCGTGGACACTGGTTGTGTGGGGTGACCATGGACAGGGGGAAAATTCTGTGATTGGGGAAACGCTGGGCTGCGGGGGCTGCTCAGGACATGCCTACTCAGGGTCTGGGTGCAGGTGCGTTACCTTCGAAGGAGGAAGGAGGTAGCTGAGATTTCCTGGGTCCGCACAGCACCCTGCTATCTCCCAGCTCTCTGAGGTAAAGCTGGCAGAACCCTCCTACCTGCTGCCTGAGATGTGGAGTGAAAGTCCTGACCGTAGAAAGAGCTCATGGCAGCACCTATGCCCCTTCAGAGCGCCCAGCGATGGTGTGTGCCCCACTGGGGTGGTGGAGCGAGGTCGCTGCCGAGGCCACCAGCACCGCTCTGGGCCCTGAGTGGTGTCTGTTTCTAGCCCCCCGTGCTGTGGGAGGGCAAGCCCCCAGGGTCGCCTGGCCCTGCTTCCCGGCCTCTTCCTCCTGCTTCCCTGTGGTCTCCGTGTCAGTGCCACGGGCCACTGGCGCCCACACGAGTGCAATGGGACGTGCAGGGAAGGTGACGGTCACAGGAGAAGCCAGCCAATGGGAGAGGGGTCCAGGAGGAGCACTTCCCTCCTCCTGACTGGGACATGCACCTGGAATGTCTCCAACACCAGGGAGTGGGCCTGGGAAGGCCTCGGCCTGAGCCGGCAGGGGGCTCAGCTTCCTTCTCCGCCGTCTTTGCTTGGACTGTGTGCAGGCTGCCTGGCCTCTCAGAGCCTCACGATCCCAACTTACTGATAATGCCCTCCCCTCCTTCGCTCCCCCCCTCCGGGTGGTTGGGGGGGATGGGAAGGGAGCATCTGTGAGGTGCCTTCTATAGGGGGTGTGCATAATAGACACCAATAGCAGTCTTTTCTCCTCCCCCTCATTAATGCCCATCTACCAGGTAGGAAATGTTGAGTCCCCCTTGACACTTTCTTTGCCAACAACATATTCTTAGCATCTGACCCAGAATGGTCGGCAAACTCATTGGTCAACAGAGCCAAGTATCAACAGTACAATGATTGAAATTTCTTTTGAGAGCCAAATTTTTTAAACCTAAACTTCTTCAGATGCCACTTCAAAATAGGATGTGGTATTTTGTGGAAGAGCCACACTCAAGGGGCCAAAGAGCCGCATGTGGTTCACGAGCTGCAGTTTGCCGACCACTGACCTGACGCAACACCAAAGAAAAACGTTAAATTAAAATACATTTGTCTTGTGTATTGGAAAATTAAGACTCTTGCTAGCAAAACGTCTGTCTCTTAAGCGTCTGCCTGTGTCACCCGTGACCAGTGCGTGAGTCATCTTCAATCTTCTGGCCATCTTGGCGCCCTGCCCTGCTGATCTCCCTGGCCTACGTCAGACCCGCCTGCTTTAAGGTGGAGGGGGAAGGTGTCAATTACTCAGTGACTCAGAGATACAAGTCTGAATGGAAAGCACGAAGCTTCCAGAAGCCAGGCCACATTATCTCAGTGGAGTGCCCGCTCCAGCAGATACTTTCTACTCTGGCCCTTGGCGTTAGTACCCACCAGGATGATCTTAAAGGGGACTCCTGGTGGGACCTCATTACACCTTCTGCGTGAGAGAGAGCCTGTCCTTTGGTAAAACCCAGGCCATGGAAAACAAGCTCATTAAACAAAGCTTACGGCGACACGGCACTCACATCAGCAACGCCAAAGGAAGTCACTTCTTCTCATGTCTCTAGTGATGTTTCCTCCTACGGCCGGCCAGCCTGAGAGACAGACAGCCAGCAACAGACCTCGAGAAGAGTCCCCAGACCACCATCCCCTGGTGGTACCACCCTTCGAGTCTTCCCAGGGAAACTGAGCGTCCGTAAGGGCAGCAAGACGAAGGAGGGGAAACAAGTTTGCACAATCAAAGGCTCTCTAATAGTTAACTACATTATTCACGGCCGGGGGAGGCAGGAGCCTGCCCAGAGAGTCTCTCTTTGAACACGGGAGGCAGTCTCAATGTGAAAATCAACTCTGACTTTATAGCCACTTTAATTTTGATTTTCGTTTATTAAGGGAATAATAAAACACTCAAAAAATCAAGCTGGACATCTGATTAAAATGTCCAACCAATTTCTTTACCTGTTGCTCCACGTGCATCTATATTCGCACTGACCCTTTGAAGAACTTCCTTGGCCCGTTTTCAGGATGCTTCTCCTAAATACTCCCACGTACCCATCTCGGGGGGGTGGGGTGGGTGGGGTGGGAGGGCGTCTGTGTTCTGGGAGTAGGATCATCTCTAGTTCCGGCCTGTAATGCGATGGCAGGAAAATCCATGAAGATGCAGGCCTGTATAAAAATTTAGCAGCAGGGTTAAAGGAAACCTGCCTGAGATTTGTTGGCCCCGCATTTCCCCTTCGCATTAACCTCTGCGTTTCCAAGGTCATCGCATCAAGGGAGAGAGGAGTACAATATCCAGAAGCAGCGCTGTGGACGACACCACAAGTAAGTATAACATTTGTTTGAAATCTTCCCCTGGGATCCCGGAGGATTTGCCTTGATCTCTCCGTATTATCTGGCTCGGTCTCTTTGCACCGCTGTTGACGTGTGGGCTGAGTGGCTCTCTGTTGTGGCCGTCCGTCCTGTGCACTGTAGGGGGTTCAGCGGCGTCCCTGGCCTCTGCCCAGGAGGTGACTCACTAGTCCCACTCCCCACCCAGCCCCTCCGGTTGAGGTAATCAGAACCTGTCCCCAGACATTGCCAAGTGTTCGTGTGTGTGTGTGTGTGTGTGTGTGTGTGTGAGCTCAGATCCTACTCTGGTCTGTGATGGCTTGCATTGCTCTGAAGGACTTCTCCCTTCCTTCCTCTTGAGGGTGGTAACTTTCAAGGTCAGTAGGACCAATGCCATGGCTGCCTCTGTGCAGGATTCATGAAAGAAATGGGAGGGAGAAAGAACCGAGGACAGAAGAGGGTGTGTGCAATTTTTCGCCCTTCTTTCCCCACTGGAAGGGGTCATACGGGGTTGGTAAGACTCCTTTTGGAGAAGCCGATAAAAGGCCAGAGTGCAGCTGCGGGTGGAGGTGGGGTAGAAATGGTTCATAAGTTGATCTCATCTCTGCATCGCCCCATAGCTTGTGGCACACGGTGGGGACTCAGAGATTGGTCTTTCTATGGAGCTTGAGTGGGATTTGCATAAATTCTATCCAGAACGCTTCTGTACCCAGCAGCCAAGGTGTCCGTCCTGACCACTCACAGTGGTGTGCATAGAAAAAGGACCCAGGATTTCCAACTCCACCTCCCCCCCCCCCCCCCCGGGCCAAAGCCACCCAGCGAGATTCACGACCTCGTGTATAACTCGATCGGAATGTTCCAAGTTCACTACCCTCCTTCCCACTTACTGATGGCTTTTGTGATTCTTTTTATCATCAATCACTCACTGACCAGTTTCTTCTTAAGTGTTCTTTTGAGGTTTCCATGGTTGGGCGACTACAGGGAGGGCTTGTTTGTTCCCAGGTTGCTGAGTACCGATGGTCCCACAGCCCTGACGTGGATCGGAGAGGCACATGTCAGAGGGCAGATTGTAGCAGCGGTTTTGTAGAGAGGCGACCCTGTGGGCATTTAAGCCACTTTACATTGCCCACGATTGCTTTTTGTAACTAAGTGGCCATATCCAATTCAAAGGGGACTGCAGATGAAATTCCCAGAACATGGCACGCTGCACACTACGCGCTGGTGGGCGCTGTGTTGTGATGAAGTCGAGCGTGTTCAGGTGACGGCTCAGAAGGCAGTGTTCTGGGTCTGGGGCAGATGTGTCTTTGCTGAGGTTTGTCTTGGGGCCGAGACTCTCAGATTTACATCTCCAGCCATGACCTCGCTCCTGAATTCCAGACTTTCCACTGGGCTTTCTCACCTGGACATCCAACAGACATTTCCAGCCTGTTTATTCTGTTTACATCTGACTTCCGAACGCGCTCTGAGGCCTGTTTCTCTGGCCTCCTCCTGTCTCAGGTGATAGCAGCTTCCGACTTCCAGGATGTCCTGCTCCCAAACTTGGAAGCCTTCTTTCCTTCTGGCTTTCTGTTGCTCCCCACATCAAAACCCCGGGGGAAATCCTATAGGCACTGGATTGGCTTCAGAATTTATCCATAAACGGACACCCTTCTAGCCCCCTTTGCTGCTGTCCTGTGCTTTTTTCTTTCTCCTACAGGACTGGGGTTCTTATTCTTCAATCCCTGTGTCCCCATCTCCTCCATATTTCCCAGTCTTTTCTCAATCAATGGACAGAGTGATTTTTTTCAAAATTAAATACAACCAGGTTACTCCTCTGCTCAAAATAACCTCAGAGAGATGGTTTCCTGTTCATTAGAATAGAAGTCAAAATTCTCACAATGGCCTCCAAGGCCCACTTACCTGCGAGGCCCCACCCATTGCCTCCTGGCCTGAGGAACCCCCATTCTCCCCATCACCGCAGGGTGCCTTCCAGGCCCTGTATCTGGGGTTCTCTGTACTTGTTCCCTCTGCCTGGACTGTTCCTTCTCAAAGAACCTCCCACTAGGACCCTCCCTGCCAGTTTTTAAATATATATATATATATATATATATATATATATATATATATATATATATTGATTTCAGAGAGAGGAAAGGAGAGGGAGAGAGAGAGATAGAAACATCCATGATGATAGAGAATCATTGATCAGCTGCCTCCTGCAGGCCCCACACTGGGGATTGAGCCCACAACCCGGGCATGTGCCCTGACTGGGAATCAAACCAGTGACTTCCTGGTTCATAAGTTGATGCTTAACCACTGAGCATCACTGACCAGGCTTTCCCTGCCACTTTTTGCTCAAACAACATCTCAATTTGACCCACAGTGGCTACTCCATTAACAACTGAACCTGCCTCCCTCCTCATCCCCATACTCCCAATCCCTTTATCTGCTCTGCCCTCCCACCTTTTCTGTAGCATTCACTGTCTTCCAACCTGTCACCTCCACCTGTGTTTGTCACCTCTTCTTGTGGTCTGTCACCTCTACCTGTGGTCTTCACCTCCACCTGTGGTCTGTCACCTCTACCCGTGGTCTGTCACCTCCACCTGTGGTTTGTCATCTCCACCTGTGGTCTGTTGCCTCCACCTGTGTTCTGTCACCTCCACCTCTGGTCTGTTGCCTCCACCTGTGTTCTGTCGCCTCCACCTGTGGTCTGTCTGCTCTGCCTGGACTGTGAGCCCTGCAGTGACAGGGCTATGGGACTCCTGTGCTCACTGATGCCTCTGGCCCCAGCACAGAGTTGGGCACACAGCAGGGGCTCAGTAAGTCTTCCTTACATGAACACATAAATGAATTAATCTCTCAATTCCCACCTCACCTTTCTCTCTATAGTTCAGGTGCTGTTATCTCTCCCTTAGGGACAGAGGACAGGAGTGGGTGGCACCCCTTCCATAAGTTCAAATCTCAGGTCAGCCAATGAGGTAGGCAGCCATCCAGGGGTGACTCCATCCGCAGGAGCAGAGGGAACACCCAACCCCACTCTGTCCCTCCTTCTCATCTGCTGCCTGGCTCTCCATTGGTCAACCCCACCAGAATCCAGAAGCCAATGGCCCCATTGAGGTCGTCTACCCTGGTCAGCCTCCTGGAGCAGAGAAAGGAAAGGAAAGGGGGAGATTGGGTCTGGGGGGAAGAGGGGACTCAGCAAACTGGGCTGTTTGGGCAGCTGTCAACCACCCAGGGTCATCTCCTTGGACATTTTGCCCAGAGACAGCTCAGCTTTCTCTTCTTGGAAGAGCTGCAGATAAACAGGGGACTCTCAACTCTGCTTTCACCTGCCCCCTCACTGCTCTGCCCACAGGGGAGTGGCCCGAGTGACCCCCAGAAGCCCCAGGCTTCAGAGTCCCAGAGCGCCACGGTCCCAGGGCGTGGCCTTCCGAGCTCTGCTGTCTGCGAACTTGGGCAGCGCCTGATGCCCGGCACATGGAGCTCAGTCACTTCCTGGCTCTGTGTCTGGACTTGGTTTTGCAAAGGTCTTCTGGGGGTGGGCCTCAGAGGATGACCTAGTGAGGAAACCCAAACCTGGGGAGCAGGCGGGCTGCAGGGAGAGAGCGTGGAGGTGCAGGCCTGCTCCAGGCAGCCCCGTTGCACAGTGTCCTCCAGGGGCGGGGAGGGGCCTCTGGGTGGGACAGGGCTGTTTTGACATTTTGAAATCTCAATGTTCATTGAAACTGATGGGAAATTGTGCCCTTTCATCTGCCCTTAAATGGAATTTTCTGATGTTGCTCAGGAGTGTATTGATTGGATCATTTCTATTTCCAGAAAAGAAATTCACCTTTGAGTTAGGTCCAAGCTGGGAAAATGACATGCAGTGAGAAAACCTGAAAAATTGGGGAACCCTGGAAAATAGGAGTTTAGGGAGAAATTTCCTTTTAGTCATTGCACGGCTGCTCTGGATGCTGTGTCTTCATGCATGCACACACGACTGCACACACAAACCATTCTGCACACCTCCATGCACACACCACAACACCCACCTCCATGCATGTGGAACATACACACCAACATACACATCTCGGTGCATCCACCACACATATCATACACACCACAGCACATACAGGCACTTACATGCGCATTACACACCCTGCATACCACACCACATCTTCCCCATCTCGCATCCCCGCGGAAATCAGACTGCTCTGACAGAAAATTAGAGTCTCAATGCAAAGTGGAATGATGTTCTATTCTAGGGAAAAGGCAATCACAGAGGAAGCTGTGTGTCTGGCCACAGATCATAGCCTCCAGGTGTCCTGTGCGGCCCTTCGGAGCTGGTCCATCGGGACAGGACACAGTTATGGCTCAGTACTCTATTTGCAAAGCTCAGTGGCTTTGACCTTCACTTTTTCCTCTGTCCCACAGCTCTGCGTGTGTGAGAGTGTGTGAACGTGTGAGGATGAGTGTGTGTGTGTGTGTGTGTGTGTGTGTGTGTGTGTGTGAGAGAGAGAGAGAGAGAGAGAGAAAGAGAGAGAGAGAGAAAGAGAGAGAGCATGAGGCCTGATGAAGGGGGTGGGGAAAGACAGCACTTACAGGCGTGGGAATAGTGTGGTACAGCCACTTCATACATGATTTAGTTAAACTCTTGGGTTTTCAGGAATATGTTTGAGTAAAATTGCCACAATCCACTTTCCATTTGAAAATCTGGGTTTAAAAGCTCAGAAGCAGCGGGATACCAAATTTCCAGATTTGGAGTCCACGTTCCCTCCAGCCCAAACCAAGGTTGTTCCTGCCCAGATGCCCTGGTGCTAGAGTCTGTGTGCAGAGCCACAAAGCTACAAGTGGACTGGGACCTCTGGCAACTAGGGCAGCTCCCAGCCACCACTGCTGGGCGTTCTTAGTAGGAAAGAAGAGGTGTCACTGCCCCCCACCCGCTGTGTGACCCTCCGGAAGCTCTTTCTTCCTTTAGTATGACAGGCTTATGGGGTGCCTCCTCCAGGCACCCTGGCACATGGGGGCTGGGTGGTACCTGGGAAAAAGAAAAGATGCAATTCCCAGACTGGGTGAGCCTGAGCATCATCTGAGGGCTTATTCATAAAGATTGCCCACGCCATTTCCAAGATGCGCAAACTCGGAATTTCCGGAAGGGCCCAGCATGGGTATTTCCGAGCAGCTCCCCGAGGGAGACTGAGAAAAACACTGATCCATCTTGAGGTTTCTCCGTGGTTGAACCCAGCTCACCAGGGGAGGAGCGTGAGGACTGGGGGCAGAAACCTCATCATGAAAAATAAGCGTTTGCTGACTGGTGCCCTGTGCCATCTCTCTGTGTGAGAGGCCTCCTTCCACTCTTTGCCTACTTACTCCTACTCATGCTTTTGGTCTCCATTTATACTCTGCTGCCTTCTCTGACCCCATAATCCGGGTCAGCTGTTCCTTCTGTTTGGTCCCATAGCAGTCTGGCATTGTTCCATTAGAGTTCCAAACCCATGAGATTGTTGCTTGTTGTTAAGATATCCATGGCTCTCGGAGAGACAACAAGATGGCGGCAGAGGTAAAAGCCTAACTGCAGCCTCCCTCAACAATTTAAAAAAATACAACTAAAATATAGAGTGGACACTATCCAGAACTACAGGAAAGTTGACTGACTGGAAATTCTACAACTAGAAGGAAAGAGAAAACCAGAAGGAAAACCAGAGGAGCTGTAAAAGCCTAAGGTACGGAGGCACAGTGCGCGCGGGGAGAGGACGGAGCCGGAGAGGAGGGGCGGCTGAGTGCCTGGCTGGCGTTCCCTAGTGGGAAGGAGATAAAAGCCCCGGACTGTGCTGAACCCCAACTCCGACTGCACTGAACCCCAGTTCTGGGTGAGACCTCGGGGGTCCCAGGCTCATACAGAGGGAATCTGGGCTGTAAGGCGGAAGCTCAGCCGAGCGGCGAGAAAGGCAGAGCTCCGGAGTCGCGCACATTGCGTGCAGAGGAGGGACTGTTCGCTGAGCTGCTGAATTGCCCCAGCGGGAAGGACTCAAAAGCTCAGGAATGTGCTGAGCCCCAGTTCTGACTGCACTGAACCCCAGTCCGGGACAAGACCCTCGGGCCCCAGCCTCATACAGGGGGAATCTGGGCTGTAAGGCAGAAGCTCAGGGGAGCGAAAAGCAGATCCCCTGAGTCGCGCACATTGCGCGCACAGAGGACAGACTGTTGTTTGGGCCGCGAGATCGCCCTAGCGAGAAGGAGACATAAGCTCCGGACTGTTCTTAACCCCACTTCCAACTGCTCTGAACCCCAGTTGTGGGCTTGTTGGGGGAGAGACTACACTGTCTGGAAGCGGGCAAAGCTCCAGGGCGCCTTTCTCTCAGAGGTGCTTACAGCGAGTACCAAAGGACACTGAGGTACACTGAGACTCAGGAACCTCCGAGGGCGGGGCTAACCGGAAGCCAAGGCTGTAGGTTCCGCCCTGAAACTCTGCTCCATCCAAGCTGAACTCAGAGAGGCTTTTGCAGGTTTCCAAGTCTAGTGGAATAAGGTTATCTCCTGGCATAGACACAGCTGATCCTCCCAACCTACCAACTCAGGGAAGCAGCGAAAATGTCGAAACGAGGAAACAGATCACAAACGAAAGAAATGGAGGACAAAAAGCGACTGGATATAGAGTTCAAAACCACGCTTATAAGGTTGTTCAACAATCTCCTAGAAAAGGCCGATAAAATAAATGAGACCTATGAGGATATGAAAAAAGATCAACAAGAAATAATAAAGGGTCAACAAGAAATAATAAAAGGTCAACTAGAAATAAAGAATACAATCTCTGAAATAAATAATATTATACAGAGTCCTAAAAACAGAATGGAAGATTGTAAGAATCAAGTCCAAGATTTGCAACACAAAGAGCCAGAGGACACTCCTCCACAGAAGCAAGAAGACAAGAGAATCCAGAAAGTTGAAGATAATGTAAGAAACCTCTGGGACAACTTCAAGCGAACCAACATCAGAATTATGGGCATCCCAGAAGATGACAGAGAGCAAGATACCGAAAACATATTGAAAGAAATAGTGACAGAAAACTTCCCCCACCTGGTGAAAGAAATAGATTTACATGTCCAGGAAGCACACAGAACCCCAAACAAAAGGAATCCAAAAAGAACCACACCAAGACACATCATAATTAAAATTCCAAGAGCTAAAGACAAAGAGAGAATATTAAAAGCAGCAAGACAAAAGCAGGTAGTTACCTATAAAGGGGCACCCATACGACTGTCAGCTGATTTCTCAACAGAAACCATGCAGGCCAGACGGGAATGGCAAGAAATATTCAAGGTGATGAATAACAAGAACCTACAGCCAAAAATACTCTACCCAGCAAAGCTATCACTCAGAATCGAAGGCCAGATAAAGAGCTTCACAAATAAATTTAAGCTAAAGGAATTCATCACTGCCAAGCCAGAATTATATGAATTGTTAAAAGGGGTTCTTTAGGAAGAGGAAGAAAATAAAGATAAAAATTATGAACAAACACGTAACTATCAACAAGTGAGTCTAAAAACCAAGGGAAGTAAAAATGATGAACAATATTAACTGGTGAATATAATAGAATCAGAGGTATGGGAGGGGAGTGGACTGATGATTCTTGGGGAAATGGGGAGTGGAGCGGGGCGGGAAGAGACTGAACATAAACTGCACCTATGGATGAGGACAATGGGGGATGGGGAAAGGGCAGAGAATTGAATGGAAATTTGGTATGGGGGTGGGATGAGGAACATTTGTAATAATATGAACAATAAAGATTTATTTAAAAAAAAAAAAAAAAAGATATCCATGGCTCTCATCAGACAGTGAGAGGGCAAGGGTAATGTGTTGTTTGCATTCTACTCTTAGGACCTGGCAGAGAGGTACTCCGTGAAGGTTTTTCGGTGGGGGGACCCCAAGCACGGAGCAGTAGAAAGGAAGTGACTTTGGAGACAAGGCAGCACAGGAAACATGATTGTCATCTGAAACCCTTCCCTTATTTCCAGGCAATGACCCACAATAGCATTATTGCAACATGTCTCAGTCAGTTATTTCCACAATAATGCTGTGTAACAAACAACTTCAGAACACTGCCGCTTAAAACAGCAGTCATTTACCCTGACACTCATGGGTTCCCTACAAGGCAACTGGGTTCTAGATTGTGAGCTGAACTCAGGTTGGTTTTACGTGTCTCATTCTGGCTCCAGGCTACAACGGGGAATGCCTCCCCAGGGCATGTTCTCCCAGCAGAGATCAGAAGCCTCTGAGACCAACCCAGTCTATTGAAAGCATGCTTGCAGCTCCTGCTTGCATCACCTTCACTGAACTTCCATTGGCCAAAGGAAGTCACGTGACCAAGCTCAGTCCCAATGAGTCAGGGCAGTATATTTCATCCCTAGTGTGAAGGAAAAGGATAAACATTTTTGTGCGTGACACATCACAAACTATTGAATAACTTAACTCTATTAATTTGGTATTTTCATCCCTTGCTGCTATGGAAATACTTACCATTTGCTGAGTCTTTATTAAATGTGAGACACAGTTCTGTGTATTCTGTGGACGTTTTCTCAGTTAATCCTCATAGGAAAGCTAGGAAGTAGGTACAACATGCATGCACGAGTCAGATGGCTGAATGTGAATCCAGCCACTTACTGGTATGATTTCCAGGCCCAACTTGTAACACCAATCAGTAGTTTCTTCTATTTTCCTTTTCACGCCTGGGATTGGATACAGGTTTAATGGTTGCCAGTGCTTTACCTTGCTGCTTATGATCTGAGCAGTAATGGCGGGAAAGGGGAGAAAGACTCTCTGAAGTGCAGACAGGGGGAGTTGCTGAGCTGCAGGAACCAGAGACAAGATGTGCTATTTCACTACCTGGCCCTGAGCTCACCCAGAACGAACACCCATGTTTCCAAAACAACTAATGGCCGACTACCAAGAATGCATGCGTGACAGATGGCAGGAAGTAGGTGTTTCACAAGTCCGGCCTCCTTGTTCTAGAGATGAGGAATTGGAGCCTGAGTGAGGGAAGTCACTGGCCCAGGACATATGGCTCACTGACGGCAGACTTAGATGAAAACTGGACTGTGATGCCAGATGGAGGACTCTGTTTTCCTGCGTGTCTGTGGTGTTGGGACCACGAGCCTGGGAGGGCTTTCTGGTTAATTGACCGTGGCAGAGCATTCCATTGGTTAAACAGAGGCACTCTTAGCATTTGCTTAGTTAGGTCAAACAAAACAAACAGACTGAAGTTCTCAGTTTGCAGCTGCTTGCTTGGCATCCTAGAGGCTCTGCCTTGATGAGTTTTACTTAACATGCAGCCACCTGGGTTGGTACATTCTTACAAATTACTCAGTGGCAGTGATGTAAATGTTAGGTGTCAGTTAATCTGTTTTATTTTATTAACATTGAAGAAATGCAAAACCAATGGAGTAGTAAGTTTAGAGAGGCAAAATTGCCTAGAAAGGGGGTTTATTGTTAATATTTTACAAGTTTTTAACATTTGTTCTTTTCAACACCAATCTGTATGTTATGGAGACTGAGATTGCTGGGTTGGCTTTGTGGTTTTTTTTAAGGGAAATAGCGGTGTGGGAAAATAAAGGGAAGAAGTATGCCAAGTTTTACACACTGAACAGGTGAAAAGATTAGGTTTGCATGAGACTAGTAATTAGGGAAGAAACAGTAAAAATGGCATTGGGTGCATGCTAACAATTACCCACTTACAACACCCATCAGGTTCAGTAGATTCATAGAAACCTGTCTGGAAACCAGCAGTTCTTGTTACTCACTGTTTTCAGCTCTTTGCTGTTCTGGTCTAGAGCTTTGATCATGTCTCTTATTTACCATGGTATCCTGAGCAATGGGCTCGGGTCTGGTACATGATAATTGATTAATTTATGTTTGTTAAATTGGAATTTCTTTTTCATGTGAGGATATAGAGATTACCACAGATCATCTCCTGCACTATATAAACTAAAATAACAACAACCAACTACATGAAGTTTTAAAAAATCATACCTTAAAAAAAAAGACATCTAAGAGCTATGATGCAAAGTATAAAGAAACAAAATTCCACACAGAGACAAATCATCCCTTGGGGAAGTGAGATCAGCAGAAACTTTCCTCTCTGAGGGCAATTGCCAGGTCAGGGCAAGAGCAGAGAAAAATTCCTGGGTAAGAAGATCCAAGGCATTTTTATGGCCATGTGGGTTAGTCATATGGATAGAAACCAGGAGGAAGCCCAAATGCTGGCTAATGCTCCTTGCCCACTTACTCACTCTCATGGGGTTGCTGAGTGCACGGTCTGCAGAAAGCTGGGTTAGGAGGGTAAGGGTGGGGGGTGGAAGTAAAGAGGAGCAATAACACCTCCCAAAGAGAGGAGATAAGGTAGAATAATTTTGAGAAATTACTTGATTAACACAAAAGAATGCAGGGAAAGAGAAATAAAGGCGTAGAATATAGCTAGTTACCAACAGTAACAATATCTGAGTCACCTTGGAGTCTAGTTTTGTTGATTTCTTGGTCTCTTGAAGATTGCTTCTTCTTGCTTCTAGGTATCTCAGAATTTTTGTGTTCATGCTGGACATTGTGTGTAGAAGAGTAGAGGTGCAGGTAAGTAGTATTATGCCTAGAGTGGGCAAACCTTTGCTGTTGGCATGGGATTGAGTCACTCATTGGGAGCTGAGCTGGATCTGGGTTTTCTTGTTACTCTGGTGACATTAATGCACCATTATCCTCACTGAATTTCTCTAGTGTTGGTTTATGTTTATGAAAAGAGATGGGGTGTGAAAGGTTATTTCTCACATTCTCTTCTCCACATCCAGCTTTAGGCTTTCTCCATGTGCCTCTTTACAGATGGAGTGTCTCCTATGCTCTTGTCCCTCTCCCAGTGGTAGACTCTTATCTCTTGTTTGGTAGAATCTGGGTGGTTGGGGTTATTGGGTTCTCTGTTGACCTGATTAAGCCTCAGTCTCAGGCAGGCCTAGGTGCCAACGTGTTTGGTCTGGGTCTTTCCAGCTGATGCAGTCCCTCTTCTCTGTGGGAGCCAAACTCTGCCTGTGTCTTTGGTACAACTTTTGTGGGCAAGGCCTTCAATGGTATTTGTATAGGACCTAGACCTAGCCCTGTTCACTTCCCCACCCCAGGATGGAGAATTTGTATTTGGACCCTTCTCCTGGCCCTCAGCAGGTTTTCTTTTGTGCTCTGTGGGGTCTGCTGCCCCTCCCGAGAGGCTTTTGTTCCCCCTGGTGTAGGGTTTAGGTGGGGCCTTGTGCCTTTTCTACATCTATGGCTGCTTCCCTCCTCCAGGCCTGCACCACGGGGAAAGCTATCTCCCGCCTGTCTCTTTCTTCCCCAACCCTGAACTCCTTTTGTAAGCATTCTCCAGAAGTCTGTGGAAAAGAGCCTGCAAGTGAGTGCAAACTGTCCTTGTGTCTGCTGAGGTTTTCTACCCTCTCATCCAAGCCCACACCCAGCCTTTTGCAGTTCCTTAGACTTGTAGTCGAACTCCTTACCTGATCCCATGGTCTCAGCATCTCCTCTCACGCTGTGTCGCAGACGAGCAGGTGTGTGTGTGCCCTACCTTGAAGCTGCCTGCATGTCTTTGGGTTTCAGGATATTTGGTCTGCAATCCCAGATCTCTGAAAACATATTATGATTTTGTAATTTTTTTCTGCGGTGTTGTTTCCAGCATGAAAGTGAAACACCACATTTTTCCTCTCTTTTCAACTTTAGCCTTTCTTTGGGATTTTTCTCTAAATAGTTTTCTTAAAAATCTTAATTTCTTCCCAAATTTGATGTGGGGTTAACGGAGCTTACAGGAGCCCAGCTGGTCCTCTGAGTCTCTGTGCTGAAGAGAGGCCCCAGTGATTGAGTTTCATTTTAATTTTTAAATTTATAGCATACTTAGCCTCATAATTAAAGGCCTTAGGATGACCCAAAATTTCTTTTAAACCCATAGGCTTGACCTATTTTATTGCCTCACTGACTAGATCTGATTAACAAGTATCTGAAATTGTCCTCCTCCGTGCCATGCCCCATATGGTACAAAACAGTCCTACTTCTCTTTTCTAAATGAGTCCCTCTGGAAATATAGGTGTTCAGGAAAACCTAGGTCAACATGAACTACCCTGAAACCACAGTGCAGTGAGGAGGCCTCATGAACCTAGCTGTGCCCGAGTCCCAAAGCTATGCTTCATGTTCTTTTATTTATTTTTATTTTTAAAAATACATTTTTACTGATTTCATAGAGGAAGGAAGAGGGAGAGAGAGAGCTAGAAACATCAATGATGAGCTGCCTCCCGCACACCCTACACTGAGGACCGAGCCCATAACCTGGGCATGTGCCCTGACCAGGGATCAAACCATGACCTCCTGGTCCATAGGTTGATGCTCAACACTGAGCCATGCTGGCTAGGCTATGATTTGTGTTCTTTAAGAGAAAATGCTCTTCCTCACAATTTCCCGTGTGATGTTTTCTCTGTTTCTATGGCACAGATTATCATACAGCATCTCGAGTTGTGGATACGAGAGGGGAACAATGCCCGATAGCTCTCGTGGGCTTGGGCCAGTCTCTAGGCCTCTGATCCTCTCGAACAGCCTTTGATGAGCTTCACTGCCACCTAAATTTAATGGCCACCGAGTGATTTCCATCACTAGTTAGGGTGGCAATTAATTTATGGTTAATTAACTGGTATTAGGCTTTGTCCTGGCAACAGTGCTTGAGGTTTAAAGAGGGGAAAATAGGAAGGAACGTGGCTGGAGGACGCACAAAGGCGGATATGAAGAATTTATGCAGGAGTACTCTAGTCATGACTTCTGCGCGAGGATGTGCCACCTAGATGAATGCCCACAGCTAGAGTGGTGTTTCATTTCCAAGAACATAAGTGGTAAGGGAGATGAGTATTACTTGACCATCACCATTGGTTACCTGGCCAGCCTCATAAAACGGCAAAATATTGGCTTGTTCACTAATGGCCAAAGGTCTGGTTTTCAAGTTTGCATTTTTAGAAACTTGATTTGGCGTGTTCTCTCTGTAGCTACAGCATGTAGGTGTGCACACTGATATATATATATATATATGTCCACATGCATGCCTATGCTAACAAGCCATCTGCTGGTTTGCTATGTTTCAGGAAAAAATGTTCCCATGAAGTAAATGCTGAGACAGACAACCACACAGGGAGTCACGGAGCACAGAGTCAGCACAGAGGAAGCTGGGTGATCTTAGGAAGGTGGCCTGGGTCACTGTCTCATGCAGTGGCCTTGCCAACATGTTGTTATGGTCTGTGTTAGTCAGCTCAGGCTGCTGTAACAAAGTATCCCAGACTGTGTGTGTGTGTGTGTGTGTGTGTGTGTGTGTGTGTGTGTGAAATAACATAAATTCATGGTCTCACAGTCCGGAGGCTAGAAGTTTGAGATCAAGGTGCTGGCAGGGCTGGTTCCTTCTGAGGCCTCTCTCCTTGGCTGGCAGATGGCCATCTGTTCCCTATGTCCTCACAGGGTCTTTCTCTGTGCGTGTCTGTGGTCCCAAGCATCTCTTCCTGAAAGGACACCAGTCAGATTGGATTAGGACCCACTCTAGTCACCTCAATTTAATATAAAATTTTAAAAGAGCTGTCTCCACATCCACTCACATTCTGAGACTTTAATATATGAGTTTTGAGGGAACTCAGTTTAGTCCTAAATAGTCAAATCTAGGGCACCAATAACATTTGCTTTTAAGAGTCTCCATGAAAAGAATTGCCATTGTTGGCCTACCCTTTCTCTACCCAAACAGGCCATGATACAAATGAGTGTATTTCTGCTCAGTACGTGCTGATGGCAATGCAGTCCCTCCTTCCTGAGATTTCCCATGGTGGGCCTGCCAAATGTCCTCAAACTTTCCTGTGGCAATCAGCACCCTCTCCGCTCATTCCCACAGGTGTCTCACCCCACCCATCACAGGAGGATTTACTACTTGAGGCCGGAGAGAAGGTGCAGCTGCAAGTTCTCTGGGGCACCTTCCTGTCCCCTCTCTCCACTGCCCTCCACAAACTGCCCACAGGCATGACTGCCTTTCCAGGAAATAAGGAAGGAATATAAAGACTTACTAGGCCAGGGCTGGGCATTGCAGATGGAGACATCTGAACAAAGAAAGCATCTCCTTCGGTGGGTGACACAACGTTGGGAGACATCCAAGTGTCCTGACAGCCTGGAGCGGTGGCCTGGATCTAACAAGATGAAGTCTGAGTGGGGATAAGTGCAGTCTGGTACCTGCATTAAGACAACTCAGCTGTGAAACGTAAGACAGACGAGATGTGGATTCACAGCAGGGAAATGATGTAGAGACTTTGGTTGACAGTGAGTTTGCTGGAAGTCAACCGTGTGATTCAGCTCCCAGGAGCCACTACAAGCTTGCTGCCCGCGATGGTAACGCTTTGTCTAAATGAGGGAGGAAACAGTCTCATTTTTCTTGGGGCAGATCAGATTACTGTAGGGTTAATTCTTTCAGATGGGGATTCTACCCATAGATGGAGGCGTTCTGTGTGAATACAACACAAAGACGACAGGATGGAGGTTAAGGGAAATTTTATTGTTTACTAATATGGTATCTAACATACATCAGAGGCTGCCGATGTTTAAGTAGAAACTGGGCTTCGAGAGAAACTTGGAAAAGATGTAGAGGCAGTTCAGTTTTGAGAATAAAAGAAAAAGCACGATTTAATAAAAAAAGAGAAGACAATATGGGAGAATTAAGTCCAAAGTATATGAACAATTACAACAAACACGAAAGCACAAATGCAACTATTAAATGATGCACAAGCCAATATACGTTGTTTACAAAGTAAACCATAAGCCGACAAACAAAAGTTGTAATTAAGGAGATAGAAAAAGATATACCAGATGAATATACTCAGAAAGCTGGTAGCTGATAGCCAGAAAGTAATGCTATTAATATGAGGAAAACACACACACACACACAACAACAACAACAACAAGAAAAACAAACAAAAATCTAACGCCAGGTTATATCTTGTTTCTTTATTTGAATTGTCTGTATATCATTTCATCTTTGCCTGATACTTTCTCTCCCCCTTTACTCTGTGTTAGACTATAAATTCGGGAGGCTAGGAGCCTTCTTTATTTTGTTAATTATTGAATCTCTAGTGCCTAAAACACTTATTGGACCATATAAAATATTCAGTAAATATTTGTTGAGTTAAATAAGACTTCTCAAACTTGTCTGAGTACTAAGTCTCTTTTATGGTGGTTATATTTACAAATAAAGGGTTGGAGGAACTCTGAGCTGGTAATTATAGGACCAGAAGAAGAGGAAGAAGGGAGAGGGGAGTTCTTTCCACCCAGTACAATCCCCACCCTTCCTGGGAACTTTGCTCATTAGCCTTCTATTCCTAGGTAGTCCAAAGATTTCAACCCCAAACTGACTAAGAGCCAACAACCAACTCACTTAGTATAGATGAGGAGACTGAAGCCTAGGGAAAGGAGAGCTTTGGTGCCGTTCTGGTGGGCCAGTCACCACGAAGACTAGATGAGGAACGAGGTCTCAAAAGTCCCAGAATGCTCTTCCTCCTTTATTGTGCTTTGTAAGGAGCCCATTGGCAGGTTCCTAAGGAAAGTTCATTTGGTTCAGAGAAACGTGACAGCTGGAAGCCATGCCTCCCCTAACTGGGAAGTGATGAGGAAACAAGAGTGCTCCAGCTTCCAGAATGGAAGAGGTTATTATAATGCTGAAGGTATGACTGGTTATTAAAAATCCTGTTCACCAATGCTCTTAAGGTTCTGTGTAAATATTAGCCCATGAATCTTATTATTGGCTCCACAAGACAGGATTTTTTTTTTAACTGAAGCATTATACTTCTATTTCCATTAGCTTCAAGGCATCTTAAGAGTTAAAATTTATAAAGCAAAACAAAAATACCCAGAGATAAGTCAGAAAACAAGAGAAAAAGGACCTGAGATGAATCATTTACTAGTACTAGGTGCTGAATTTGGCATTAAGATTCTTGACTATGAAGTCAGAGAGAAGACATAGCTTTCATTTTTTATTCATGAACTCAAGACATACCAGTGTCATTTCCACTTTGCCAAAGAAAAACGTGGCAGCTTATTTAACACTAGAGGCCCAGTGCATGAAATTTGTGCACGGGGGTGGGGAGTGTTCCTCATCCCAGCCTGCACCCTCTTCAGTCTGAGACCCCTCAAGGGATCGGGTCTAAACGGACAGTCGGACATCCCTCTCACAATCCAGGACAGCTGGCTCCCAAGTGCTTGCCTGCCTGCCTTCCTGATTGCCCCTAACTGCTTCTGCCTGCCAGCCTGATCACCCCCTAACCACTCCCCCGCCAGTCTGATTGATGTCTAACTGTTCCCCTGCCAGCCTGTTTGCCCAAAACTTCCCTCCTCTGCTGGCCTGGTCACCCCTAACTGCCCTCCCTTGCAGGCCTGGTCCCCCCCAACTGCCTTCCCCTGCTGGCCATCTTGTGTCCTTAAGAAAATAACCTGGCATTTCTCTCTTGATTTACATGTTTATAGAACCAGGGTAGGAATGGGCGATTTCCCCTTCTCGAGGGAAGCAGGACGGACAGGAATGAGAATTTCAGGGGCTCCCCCAGCCCCACACTGCAGACAAACCCTCTAGAGCAGTCAGGGGGAGCAGGGAAATTCAGTTCTGTGGCAAGTAATGACTATTTCAGCAGCTCATAGTGTTTCTATCTCTCCAGAGGTTCCTACAGAAATCATTTCCTATTTAACCTCAATTTCTCATGAACTTGGCTCCACTTGTGTGCCCACCCTTCAGTTTTGCCTCTTGTCATGGTAAATGGCTCCTCACCAATGCCCCAATCTCTTCCTGTTCTGATGCCCAAGCACTGTGACCCCCCACGCCCCCCATGGCAGACATCCTGTGGAAGATAATGCAAGATGTCTCATGGATCAACATAAAAGTCTACAAGGACATAATTTAATAGCCACGTTACTGATCTGGGACTTGATACCAGCTACTTCTTTATTTTCTTTAATCTGCCTTCCATTTTGGCAACTCTGCCTTTTCCAAGGTCACCAATGACTGCAAGGTATAGTGGGAAAAGTGCCAAACCAATCAGTTAATTTTTATAAAATGCATTTATGATTTTTTGTGACTATAAAGGTAATATAGTTCTTTGAAAACATGATAAAAATATAAAAAACTTACAGATAAATATGGAAACACTTTTGTGTTTCCATAATTGCAGCAGAGATGTAGCAACCCTGGAGCTCTGCTGCTCAAATATTCCTTCACGAAATATTCCTTCACGAAAGAACTGGCCACTTCGCTGCCGCCCCCAGTTCATGCCCTCCCGGACACACTGTTCTTGGCCAGCCCCCAGTCAATGAGAGCACATGGTCAGGGTGATGGCTGCCCAAGACAGGACTCTCCTAATGGACAGTCTCCACTCCAGAGCTCCCTGTTGGGTTGGTAGAGGTCAGAAGACTCCTGAGGGGATTATGTCCCATGTTCCACGGGAAGAACTGGGGACAAGCTGCTCAGCCTGGCCGTCAGGAGTGTGTGGGAAGAGGGACACCTGCATCACTACGAAGTTTAAGGGACGCTCGCCCAGTTTGCTCCACTCCAGCATGCCCACTCTCCTAAGCCTTTTTTAAAAAAAATTTTAAAAGTATGTTTTTATTGATTTTAGAGACAGAGGAAGGGAGAGGGAGTGAGAGAGAAACATTAATTGGCTGCCTCCTCTAGCACCCCAGGGCCCTGACTGGGAATGGAACCTGTGATTTTTCGGTGCCCAGGATGATGTTCAACCAATGGAGCCACACCGGCAAGGGCTCTCCCGAGCTTCTTGAGATCGCTGTACCGACTTTTTGGTAATTTCTGAATCTGCTGCTATACCATTATACCTAATTTTTGGTACTATGCCTAGACCTATTTTCTACAATGTCTCCAAATTCCATCTTATTCTAACCACTTGTTTGAATGTAACTAACATTTTTCTATATCATGTTGATTTTTTTGTCTTTAATGCACAGGAGCCTAGATATAGGGGACAGTTAGGCTCAGGGCCTCAGGTCTGGTAGGTTTAACTCCTCCACCCACCATCTGCGACAACAATTCAGGCATTTCCCCTTTGTTCCATGGGGGCCATTGGTTTCTCCTTGGAGCCACCCTCGGCCCAAGCTAATAGTAGGAGAAGCTGTCACCAAGCTGGGCTCATTGATAGTGATTTTTACAGACATTGGAGGCCCTGAAACAACAGAGATTGTGGGCTGGCACCTCACCATCAGAGCCAGAGCCAGAGGGTCACAACTATGAGAACAGCCAGTAAAGTTGGAGCGGCAGCCAGGGGCATGGCCTGCAAAGAATTGTATTTAATATTTCATACTTAATAAAGCATGTCGCCCTAGGGGAAGACGAGTGGGCCTCCAACAGTGGTGTGCTTCATGCATAAAATCAAAAGAAAGCAAGAACACATGAGCAAGAGGCTGAGGGCCATTTCTCCGGTAAAATGTCACAAACATTGGAACCTGACCCACGTTCCAGCCTTGGACCCATTGGTTGAAGAGCCCTGCAGGTTCCCAGAAGTAAGGGCTCCCCAATATTATCACAACTATATGCTTTAATACCACCCCCAGGCTTCCCTCAAAGGAACTGTGGCCATTTACTCAAGTGCCTAGACACCGTGCAGAGGAGAATACCAGGACTTTTGAGTGCTATTAGTAAAGTGTGCTGACATTGATATTCAGAGACCCCAAGCGTCCCCTGTTGGAGTGAGGGCATAGGGGGACCAAGTAATGAATGGCATCCTGGCCCATGTCCAACTTAGACAGTGCCCAGTGGTTTGGTGACTCCTTCTGGTGGTCATTGCCCTCCTTCCTCACAGTATCATTGAGATTGAGAGATTTCGCTGTTGGAGAAAGCCCCATATTGGTTCATTGGTTGATGAAATGAGTATCATAGCTGTATGCAGCGACCAGGCCAGCAGGGGGGTTAGTGAGGGGCGACCAAACGACCGAGCAGCAGGCTGTGTGGGGCGACTGGCATCCAAAGCATGGTTAAGTGGAAGCCCCTCACACCGCCTCCTTCCCCAGCCCCAGATAATAAATAAGAAATACTGTCTCTTCCTATGGGAGACATCAGTGCCATCGTGAAAGACCTCAAGTGCAGGGGTGGTGGCCCCCATCATAATCCCTTTGAATTTGCCTGCCTGGCTCCTGCCATGTGGATCTGGAGGGTAACTACCGCCAGCCGTAGCCTCAGTGCAGCTGCTGCGTGGGTGTCATTGCTGGATTAATGCAGCTTCGTGTTACACAGCCATCAACTTGGCGAAGGCATTCTTCTATCTCAGCTAGGAAAGAGGATCTGAAACTGTTCATAGTCCCCTGTTATGGACATAACAGACATTTGTAGTTTCTCCCGGGAGTTGTATTACCGTATTTGCCGGCGTATAAGACGATTTTTTGGCCCTGAAAAATACCGTATTTGCCGGCGTATAAGAGACTGGGCGTATAAGACGACCCCCTAACATTTCCACTCAAAATACAGAGTTTGTTATATACTCGCCGTATAAGACTACCCCCCACTTGGAGGCATATTTTTCAGGGCCAAAAAATCGTCTTATACGCCGGCAAATATGGTAACTCTCCTGATCTCGTTCAGCACATGGGTCAAAGAGCTTCGCCCCCTCTGACCTCCAGCTGCACGTGATGTTAATTTACTGAAGTGATGACACCATGGGGCAATGAGCAGGAGCTGGTGCTGGAGGCCTGGGCAAGAGATGTGCTCCCTCCCCGCTGGCAGTGTCATGACGACCAGGGCGCTGGCACTCAGTTGTAAGGGGCACATTCGGAATTCCTTCTGAAAGGCCATTGGCTGCATGTTGCATTCTTTCCCCAAAAGAAGGAAGCGGGACCCCTGGGAAGCTGCTTTCGGTTCTGGAGGCAGCCTGCCCCACCCCTGAAAGCACTGCTGTGGTTTGTATACAGGGGACATGGAAGGACTTTTTAATAATGGAAGAATTTACTCTTTGTCTAATAAAAATATTGCACTGCAAGTTTTATCAAGCAGCAATTACTACAAAAGGGGTTACAGGGGGTGGGGGAATGACTTCACAAAATGACTTCACCAAAAATCTCGACAATTTTAGGCAGGAACTACCAAAATCTTAGTATTTAATTTTTACAGCACAACTGCCCAAGGCCCAAAATTGGGAGTTACCATGTTCAAGAAACTGAGAAGAAGTCCCAGCTGGGTGGCTCAGTGGGTTGGAGCATCATCCGATACACCAAAAGGTTACAAGCAACTGATCAATATTTCTCTTTCACATCGATGTTCTCTCTCTCTCTCTCTCTCTCTCTCTCTCTCTCTCTCTCTCTCTCTCTCTCTCCTTTCCTATCTCTCTAAAATAAATAAAAACATATTTTTGGGTGATGATTAAAAAAAAACTGGAAGGAGAAAAAATCATTCTGTAAACTAGTTAAATGTGATAAGAAGAACGCACACTTTCTGGTATAAAACCTGTCTACACAGAATAGTTCATCGCAAAGCCCATGGTCTTCTCTTGGCTGAGAAAACCACCTTCCAGACCTCAGTGTGGGCCAGCACCTTCTTCTCCTGTGTGGCCGCTACCCTGTTTTCACTTCCAGTTCTTGAACCCTGGCCTGTGTGGCCATGGGGACAAGGTTTTTCTCCAGGTCACCAATGCCACTATTCAGGTCACCTATTCTTCCAGGGACCTGGCGGGACGTGAGCTGAGGCTGATCTCCCGTGTGTTGGAGGAATATCTGTATCTCTGAGCTGGGATCCTACAGGGTCCTGGGCTCAGTCTCATCTCCCGCTCTCTGCTTGGCGCCGCTGTCTCCGACCAGCACCTGGGTGCTTTGGAAGCACCTGATCCACAAACATGGAATCCCACACAGCACAGCGTCTGACAGATCAACGGAGGAAACATGGGGCGAGCCCGTGAGCATGAGATCTGTCCGTGTGTTACAAATCTTACCTAACAGAGTGCAGAGATGGCCTGCGAGGTGGAGCGAGACACCAGCTGAGAGGGGGTACTCTGAGGATGGGTGTTCTCCTCCAGGCTGCAGTGGGTGCCCCGCCTGAGCCTGTGTCCCAGGGTGAAGTAGGAGTGGCCTCTCTTGCCCTGACCTCCTGTGACCTGTGACCCACCAGGGGACTTGGGGTGACTCCTGTCCCTACAACTCTGAGCTCTGCAGGACAACATGTTCCCCCCTATGTGGGGCATCCTCTTGCCAGGGGCCCTGAGTCCCATGAACTACGAGTTGTGCTTGCTGCTTGGAAATCCTTGTGCCTAGGCTCAACAAGCAAGAGGAGTCTTTATATATATATATATATATATATATATATATATATATAATTAATATTTTACAGAGAGGAAGGGAGAGGGATAGAGAGTTAGAAACATGGATGAGAGAGAAACATCGACCAGCTGCCTCTTGCACCCCCCCTACTGGGGATGTGCCTGCAACCAAGGTACATGCCCATGACCGGAATTGAACCTGGGGCCTCTCAGTCCTCAGGCTGATGCTCTATCCATTGAGCCAAACCAGACAGGCAAAGCAAGAGGAGTCTTTATCTTGGCAGGAGTAATGGTCCTGGACACATGCGGGGAGGTGGTGGCTGTCACACAACAGGGACATGTGTGGGACCCCAAGGGCTCCCCTGGATGCTCCTGGTGCTTCCTTGCCAGCGGGGGAGGGAAAAAGCCTCATCTTTCACCAAGTAACTTCTAAACGGATGAAAGTGTTAAAACATCAAATATAAAAAAGCGATACGAAATTAAAACAGACTACTGTAGGGTAGGAATGACTGCCTACGCTCACAAGTCATAAGAGAAACCAACGTGTAAAAATGGGAAACTGTGAATGTGGGAGAAAAGACCCGGCCAACACCAGACATTTGTGTTTTGACACGGGGGCTGCGGGCGACACTTCCTGTTTTCCATGTTTTCTCCATGTGGTTATATAACTCCTCTTCCATTTTCAGAGAGAAGAAGAAAAACAGCATGTTTGCCTTTTTTTTTTTCTGAGACAAATTAAACTCATAAAATGGGCAGTTTAAAGAAGCATCGACAGAAAGGATTTCAGAACATCAAATAAAAGAAAATCTTTTTGGATGCTACCTCTAACTCCTATTAACATTAAATTAAAATGCAACATTTAAGTTTGGGGTTCCTGTAGTTTCTAAACATCCCCCCAAAAACGAGACACTGAGTTAGAATCGTCACAGCCCTTTCGCTGAACAGATGGTAGCCAGTGAAGAGACAAGAAAGTGGAAATTTTGACTTGACAATCGAACCCCAAACAAAACCCCCATTCTCCCTCGCAGGGACAAAGGAGGCTGAGTAGAAACCTACAATTTCCATTCCTCCTCGCTGCTAATCTGCTTTCCCAGTCGTAACGACTGAGTAAGTTATTCCGCAAGGCTGGCTCATTAATTGAATTCCCTACGAGGCCGGCTTCGGGAGCCGGGAAGCCCAGAGCTGGGATTAGCAGCGGGAGTGCTTACGTTTCCGTGATTAAAGTGATGGAGTCAGATCTGGAAGAATGTCATTGTTCCTCTCGGTGTCACTCAGGGCAGGGAGCTGGCCATATGGTGCCCACCCCGGGACTGCCTCGATAGGTTTCATTTGAGCAGTGACAAGAAACATCTAATGTCATAAAAATGCTGCAGCCCACAGGAGACCCTCTGCGTGCGGGGACGCAAAGCCTGCCATTTGAGAATTATGATTGCGTGCTTTGCGAAGGAGGCAAGGCTGTCGGTGCTAATGAATCCCAGGGGCTGTTTCGGGGTGGGGGTGGGGGCGTGGTGATCTGGGGACTGTTTAAGCACCACTCGCCCAGAAGGCTTGCAGAACGCTGTCTGCCTCCAGCCAGCTTGCTACCCAGGCGATCCTTGAAAGCTGCAAAGCAGTCCTTACTGGTCTGGTAGCTCCCGGCTATGCACATCCCCACAGCTCCCTCTGGCCACTAGGGCACCCTCTCGGGTGTGCAGAGCAATAAGGGGCAACTGAAAGGGGACGAATAAATCCCTTGTTGTCGGGTCAGCCATATGGCCTAAGCCCTCTCCCAATCCGAGTTTTCACAATGGACGAGCCTTCTTGGTCTGGTTCCGTGAGTCCTCTTCTCTCTCGTCAAGGTCGGCAGTGTTCCCATACCCTTACCACAACGATAGAAGCTTATCAAGTCACCGGTTACATCTGCAATCAGTATTTATTATGATGGTTGCCACCTGGTGATTTTTCTAATTTCATGATTCCTTTTACGTGTATTAGTTGGTATTTTACCACCCAGAAGAGATTTTTTTTTCTTCTCCCGTTGTTTGTGTCTGTCAGTATTTTATCATTATTTGTTTTGATGCCCAATTGTCCCAGATGGGGCCAGTGGGAGGGCTTTGAAGATGGCCCCAGGTCCTTTGGACATGCCCCATCATTCTTTGAACAATCCTTATATTCAGATACAGGGTGTCCCAGGTTCTTTTACAAGACCTTTTTCATCTTCAGACCCCAAAGCAGCCATTTCTTGAAGAACTCTGATTCTTTTTCGTGGGGAATGGTATTTGGAAACTGAAGATATGGGTAATATGTTTGATTATTACCACTTGGTGTCATTGCTTCTATTCCCTCTCAGAGGACAGAGAAAAAAATCAGTAACTGTTCATCCTTCCATCCACCCATCCATCCACTCATTTACTTATCCATCCACCATCCATCCATCCATCCATCCACCCACCCACCCATCCATTCATCTATCCATCCACTCATTCATCCATCCACCATCCATCCATCCATCCATCCATCCATCCATCCATCCATCATCCATCCATCTACCATCTATCATCCATTCATTTATCCATTCATCTACTCATCTATTTTCTTCTATTATCTATCTATCTATCTATCTATCTATCTATCTATCTATTCATCATCTATCTTTAAAGCCACATGCTCATATCGACACCTCTACTACATCACTTCAGGGTTCACTCTAACTTTCTTTCTTTACATATTTTTTAAATTTCCTTCTCAGATAATGAGAAATCTGGCTCCCATAACCCCCTGTTGTATTTACTTATTTCCTCGATGCTGAAATATATGGTTTCAGAAGTGCTAACCCATACTACTGAGCAAAACATACCTCATAGCTGGAGTTCAGTATTTGTTTGCTGTTCTTTCTATCTCTAGCCCAGGGATGTAGATTTAAAATCCTGTGTAGAAATGTTATTTGGGTACAAACTCCCTCCTTATCCTTCACTGTGCTTGTTATTCATTTGAAATCACGTAATGCTTCAGTTCATTTGTTTCTGCTTGTACTTCATGGTTAGGCTTTATTGTTCTCATTCAAGTGTATGAAACATTAATCTGGTTCCAAAGGTCAGAACCAACTCACAGGCATACTCCTTTCCCCATCATATTCACCTCGTTCTCTGGAGGTAACTGATGCCATTTGTTTCTGGCTCAGCTTTTCTGTGTGTCTTCTTGCACATGTGAGCAGATACGTGTATATTTTCTTATTTTCTCTTTTTTCTTACATACATGGTAACCATACATGGTAACATACCTCAGTCTTCTTATGCACTTGACCCTCCCCCCAACATAATAATGTCTCCTGGAAATCCCTCCATATTGTTTTATGGAAATCCTTGTCATTCTTTTGTACAGATGTATAGTACTCTATGACGTAGGCATACCATGGTTAATTCGTCCGCTTTTTTAGGTCAGGCATCTAGATTGCTTCCAATTGTAAACAGTGTAGAATGAACAACCTTGTCTCCATATGTCAGTTTCTAGATCACCAGGTAAATGTGCATACAGGCCATCAGAAATTGCCAAATTCTCCTCCATAAGAGTTGTACCCATTTGCATTCTTGTCAGCAACATGAGAGAAGCCTGATTTCTCGTAGTTTCACCAATACAATGTATTGTCATCCTTTTGAACTTTTGTCAATTTGGTGAGAAATGGAATCTTCACATTTAATTTGCATTCTCTTATTATGCGTGAGACTGAAAATGTTTTCATGTTTACAGGACCATTTTTACAGCTTTTATATGTGAGTGGTCTGCTCATGCTTTTTGTCCATTTTTCTATCAGAGTTCTGGCCACTTCCCTCTCAATTTTAAGGAATTCTTTTAAAAAATATATTTTATTGATATTTTACAGAGAGGAAGGGAGAGAGATAGAAAGCTAGAAATGTCAATGAGAAACACCAACCAGCTGCCTCTTGCACACCCCCTACTGGGGATGTGCCCGCAACCAATGTACTTGCCCTTAACCAGAATCGAATCCGGGACCTTTCAGTCCGCAGACCAACACTCTACCACTTAGCCAAACCTGTTTCGGCTCAATTTTAAGGAATTCTTTATATTAGAGATATTATCCCCCCCATATATGTTGTTAATATATCTCTCAATTGTCAATTTTCTTTTCGTTTTATTTATAGTGATATTTTTTCTGTGTGAAAGATTTTTTTTTAATATTATGGAGTCACATTTATCAGTCCTTACTTTTATTGCTTTCCCCTTGTTTCACAGTTGGAAAGCCTTGGTCTCCAATAAGATGAAAGAGAATCCACTCACATTTACATTCAGTAGGTTCCTGGCTGTGAGCTTTCTCACCAGGAGTTCTGGTTCCTATAGAGTTGATTCTTACCTATTGTGAAGGGTGAGGATCTAATTTTATATTTTCCCAAATGGTTACCTATTTGCCCTGACACTGCTTATTAAAAAGTTCATCTTTGCTCTGGTGATTTGAAAAACTATATTTACCATACACTAAGTTTCTAGACGTACTTGGAACTATTTCTGGCTGATTTGTTCTGTTTCACTTGTCTGTCTGTCTGTTCATAATCCAGTCTACTGCTTTGCTTACAGAGGCCTTCTGTAACATTTTCATGTCTGGAAGCGCTAGACCCTTGCATAGATTTTTTTTCTTCCCCATGTTTCATTCAGTAGCTCTTCATGCCTGTTTCATTTTCTGCATGAACATCAGCATCAGCTTTCCTAGCTTCATAAAGCTTCTTGCTGATATTTTTATTGGCATTTTAACATTTGCAAATTAACGTAAGGAGAACTGAGATCTTTCTGATATTGAATCATGCCATTCAATCCCCACCGTACCGCCTGCTTTCTCGGGTGCTCCTGGTACCGCCATATTAATTGGGCTGTTGGGAAGCAAACATTGAAACACAGTTAGGAGTGGAAGAAGTTTATTGGGGGTCATGTTTTTGAAAGTGACTAAGTAGTGATGGGACTATATTGGGTGGAAGGAAGTGGGGGATGTTGATTTTACAAGATGCATCGTAACAGAAAACCAGCAGAAAATAAAAGTTGGGCCAATCAGAACTGAGTGGCATATGCATAGTACTTAGATATATAGGACAGCCATCAGAAAAAAAAGGACAAGCAGTGAAATGGAGCAAGGCTTGAGGGGCAGGGAAGGGAGTGGGAATTTGCTGTATTTCACTATTACTCTGCCTGATTTTTTTTTATTTCTTTAAATCCTGCACAGGTTTTATTTCATGGAACAACAAGCCAGCTAAAGACCAAAATTTCTAAACAGATTGACGACAGTCATGGATAATCCTTTAATAGACAACCCACTAAGGCCTGAATGGCAACCCCACTGGAACTAATGTCTAAGAAGGCAGGGGAAATGCAAACACCGAAAAAGAGGGCACACGAAGGAAAGGGTTAATTCGGAGGCTGGCTTAAATGCCAAGAATGAAATTTATTCCGGGCATCAGCGTGAGGAAGTCAGAGGGGGATTTGTCAGCCCACATCAGCTGGCTTCTTAATTACATCCTTGCCTCCCCAAGACCATGGAGGCGTCAATCACCTTCTCCGCCGTGAAGTCATTGCCAGCACACACAAAAAAATCCATTATTTAGCTCGCTCCCGAAGACTCTTTCTAGAGTCGTCAGTGGATAGAGGGTAAAAAACACACAGTTGGTTCAGGCAGCTGTTTTGTTTGTAATTGTTTGGCTTGTTATTTTTTTGAAGCTGATGGGTTGTTTTGATGTCACGTAGCTGCGGCCTCCGAATCCCCCAAGGGCTGGAAGTCAGGCGGGGGCAGCGGAGCCGGGCAGCTGCGGCCGGCGCTGCGGGAATCCGGGGCTCCCATCGGGGCGGGAATAATCAAGAAGGCTCAGGCGTCATGCGGAAAGGCACTGCAGGCCAGGGGGCCAGGCAGTAACCAGCCTCTTTCCTATAATGTCAGTCTCCCTACAGTTTACTCCAGGAAGAGCCAGCCTCTGAGTAGCGGAACATACCGTCTCTATATTCCAGAGCCGTCTCATGGACGTATCCCAAGTGCCAGCATCAATCACTTTGCAGCGACCTCCTGGAGTCCAGTTTGAAAAGGACTGGCTCACTTCACTTCACACAGTGTCTGTCCTCCAGGTCTACCCAGGCAGTTGCCAATGCTAGGACTTCTTTCTTTTTCTTTTTTTTAACATTAAAATTGTATATATGCAAAAAATGCACCACATCATGATTTTAAAATATATTTTATTGATATTTTACAGAGAGGAAGGGAGAGAGATAGAGAGCTAGAAACGTCGATGAGAGAGAAACATCGACCAGCTGCCTCTTGCACACCCATCACCGGGGATGTGCCCGAAACCGATGTACATGCCCTTGACCGGAATCGAACCCGGGACCTTTCAGTCCGCAGACCGACGCTCTACCACTGAGCCAAACCGGTTTTGGCCACATCATGATTTTATATACATCTACGTAGCGAAAAGATGACTGCAGTCTGCTAATTCGCCACCTCCTCCCAACTACCATTTCTGTGTGTGATGGGAGCACCGGGAATCTATTTTTTTCAACCAATTTCCAGTATCCACTGCCGTATCAACTATCCTCAGCATCCTGGACATTAGCTCTCTCTGCTCACCCCACACAACTGCAGCCTTGTGCCCTTGATGAAGGAGTGTCTTCTTTGTGGAAGGCTAAGTCATATTCCGTATAGAAAGACAAATACTGCTGGGTCTCACTTGTACGTGGAATCTGAAGGAGTCAAATGCCAGAAGCAGAGAGTAGAATGGTGGTTGGAGGGGCCAGGGGTGAGGGAATAATGTTGGTCAGGGTAAGTTCGTTCTGGAAGCCTAATGTTCAACCATGTGAATATTGTTCACAGTACTTTAATGTATTCTTGAAGTTTACTAAGAGGGAAGATCTTACAAGTTCTCATCACAAAAATACCAACACGGCCACTTTGTGAGATGATGGCTATGTCACTTAGCTTGGTGCTGGTGATTATTTCACATTGTATTGGTACAATAAAACATGAGGCCACGCATTGTTATTTGTCAGTTATACCTACTATGTGTCCTCCCCAGACATCACATGTTGAGGTTCTAACCCCAAAGATGATGATATCAGGAGGTGGGGTCTATGGGAGGCCTCTGAGTTAGTTTCTGTTAATACCCAGGCCGGCCACATCACTCGTAGGACCGAGGGAGAAAACCCGGAACCCCTCATTCAAAAAGCAGGGGACAAGCTTTTCCTTTTTCCCGAAGTTTCTCTAGCTACCTGCTAAGGTGTTTCCATTGGCAACTTCCTGCTGTGAGATGAGGATGCTCAGGAAGTAAGTGCAGATGCTCACAGGGTGCACCTGCTGACCCTCATCAGCGGCTACCGAACCTGGGTGAGAACATGTAGGGGAGGTGAGCAGAGACTCTACGTCTCCCACAGCACGCTCCATCGTCCCATTGGATCTCATGCAGAAAACACAGATTCAAAGAGAACACTATTGAGAATGCTAAGATGATGACCACAGAGGATTAAGCTCCAGGTGGGACCCTTTGGAGGGCACGTCCCTGCTTGTGGCCTCTATAGGAGAGGCAGGCAGGGGAGTAGGGGCGGCGGAGAGGTCAGGTCGGCCCACCCACACTCTCTGCCACCATGTCACAGGCAAAGGGCATTCTGTCACCCGGGACTGTCACCAGCACAGTGGACTGGTGCTACTCAGAGCTGAACGACCCAAGACACTCTGGCTGCGTCTGAGAACACAGAGGTAGAAATCACTTGCCACTCTCCTGACACCTTCAGCTTGACTCGTTTCACCTGGTGGAAGGGTAATTTTTTTTCATAGAATATTTAATAGGAAATACGAATATGAGCAAGTCTATGTCATATTTGGAAGACACTTGAGTCATCAAAACTGCATTCCTGCCAATCTGGAAAGTATTTTTTTGAGGAAATAATTACGTATATTAACAAGTCCTTTTGAAATACCCCAACCCAACATACGGGAGTCCACCCTGGGTCTTTGTTTCTGTGGTTCTTGTGATTTTAGGATTGTAGGATTTTTTGTTTTTCTTTTTAAGTTTCCTACCACAGTATCCCCAGTATGCAGAACAGAGGCCAGCACATAGGAGGTGCGAATAAATATTTGTTGAGTGCCTGCATGAGTTCATTTAGAATTATTACTCAAGTTTTATAGGGTAACATATATTCTTTATAAGTAAAATCAAACCAGAAGAGCTTACGCTTCACTAGCCAGTTCATTTCAAATTCTTGGAAGGGTTTTTCCCCCCCTGTTGTTTTGTAGTAGATGAATGTAATTTATTTTTTGAGTTGTTTAAACATGGAATTTATTAGGGATTCTTGCTCATTCCAGTTCTAGATTGGGCTGGAAAATGATTTCTAACCACGAAAAAGGGGTCAGGTCAGGCTCCTAGACACTTGGTGTGAAAGCACTGGTCTGGATTAAAGCTGGAACTGAAGACTGTGTCCCAGTCACTTCTATTCTAGTACCAATGGGCCTTGTTTTGGGGGATAGCTAGAAGCAGCATGAACGAACACTGGCCATATGCCCTTCCTGAAAAGAGAATGAGCTCCATTGTTAAGCCTTGTGACCCAAGTAATAAACACAAGCAAACGAATGCCATTGTGAGCAGTATGCCCAGTTCTCACAAGCTTTGGGTCCCAAGTCACCCTTACAGGGAAACTCCATTCCTCCAGAATTGTAAGGATACTGCATAAAGTGGTAATCTCATCTCACATGCACTCAAAGGAGAACACAGATTTTGGACAATGACTCATAGGCCCAAAAGAAATCTGCTTCTCAGTAGATGTATCACACCCATGTGGCAACTTGTGATCGAAAATTCCTTGTGGTTGCCTGTAACCAGAACCTAACTTCCTCCAAGATTTTTTATGTCTTTGTGGCTGGCCACTGAGGTTGTGGCGGTGTCACGGCCACCCACAGCTTTTGTTTTGTCATTTCTCTGGCATGCCAGGTATGGTAGCATACTCTGTGGGATTCAATACTCATTGGTCAACCCGCACTCTTTCCATCACCCAGGATTCCTAAACATGAAACAAAGAATGTAGAGACAGCCAGGAGACAGTTTTCCTAATAAATATCCAATTGTACCAGAACTATGAAAGAAATGTCACCTTCGGTAGCTTCCAGTTGACAGAAAAGAATAAAATGCTAATAAAACAATGTCCGTCACTGGTATTTAATGTTGGTTTTCTTTTTTCAAACCCTTCCCATGGTCTCAATGAAGACCCCTTCTCCCCATAGTGGGGTAATTAGTACAACAGACATTCCTCCAATTGTATAGATAAAAAGAGTTGATACAGATAGAGTCCAAGTCTTTGTCCCAAGTGTCTCACTTAGAGAGAGAGAAGGGGATACATGTCCTGTGAGCATCCCCTCCACCATGCAAGGTGGCTCGGAAGGGAATGGGGTCTCAGAAAAAGAACACCAGGGGTCAAAAATAGATTCTTGCTATGGTGGGATATCAGCCAAGCCACAAAACCTCTTTGGTTTTCAGTTTCTTTATTTCTCAAAGAGAGAGTAGATGTAGATAGAGTTGAGGATTCTGTCAGATGCCGACCCAGGCCACATATATAGAAGAATCTAGTCATCCTTATTCTAGTATGCTATTCATTCACTTACTCACCTCATGAATTTTGACTGTCACACTGAAGTCCAAGTCCTAGGCATGCAGTGTGTAGAGCCACTTTGGGTGCTATGAGACACCCTCCCCCCCCCCCCCCCCCCCCCCGCTCGTGCTCAGTGGCATGAGATAAACTACCTATGGACTTGATACCGCATCCTCCAAATTCTACCTTAGCTGAATGGGCAAAACTCCTGGTGGCCTGTTTTTCAGTTATTTTGTTTATGTTGTTGAATTTACCCAGCCTTACAATGAGATTTTCATTTCCAACCTAAGTTTTTCCATTTTTAACTCAATGTGTTTTTTTTTTTCACTCCTTCTGAAGGAAAAGCAAGGTGCTATATACCTTAACAAGTTGGCCCTAGTTGGTCATGAAAGCAGAGTGGACTGTTGTTGGACTGTGGCAATAAAACAGCTAGTTTAATTTGGAGAGGAAGGCATCTTAATGTAGACAGCTAGAAGCCAGGACTGAGGCGGACCTCGGTGTCCTCTAGGCAGAGCTCCATTGGATGGGTGAGCCAGCTCTCCTTCGTAGGGGGCTTCCTGGGAGTCCTTGGTGAGCAGCATTGGAGAGACCAGTGGCCACTGAGCAGACGGATTCATTTGTCCATTTCCAAAATTAGAGTCGCACCCAGGACAACAACTAATGAAGCTCTTATGGGCCCAGGCAGCAAGGGTTTATGAAAAGGTGGCAATAGGCAGAGTACACTAAGTACATGGAGCAACAAGATTCTGAGATTCAAACAAACCTTCACAGAGAGAATTCCATTTGTCAGCGAAGGATAAAGGAGAGACTGTTATTTGTAAAATGTCACTTTGATTTTTCTCAGAGTCTTCTGTCCATTTAAAGTAAATTCAAAACAAAGCAAGAGAACGGAAGTAATGGAGCAAAAGTGAGAATAAAACAAAACACTGTAGTACCAATAAAATTTTAAGGTAATTTTTAACTAGTTAGGGGAGGGGGGATCTCATTTCTCAGTTTACAAAAGCAGAAACAGTGATGGACATGAAACTTGATAAATATAAATCTGCTAAGTGAAAACATGTTAATTATGAAAAACATTTAGCCAAGAGAAAAATTAAAAAATAGGAAATACAGAAAAATAGCACCTGAGAAATGAAAAAGCAAACAAACAAATTGCCCGAAGTATCTCTGTAAACCATCAGTGACTTTCAAGGAGGCAAGGAGTCTTAGTGTCAAGCATTTTGTAACCCACAGTTCAAATAGTGCCTGCGTTTTCCTCCTTAGAACTGGAGCATAAATGCGGGTCTCCGACTATAATCAGGTGCAGCAGCCTCCCTCTGGTCTTCCACCATCCTGGACCGGAGACCTCAGAGCTGACGAGGCACAGCAACCTGCCATCGCCATTACAAGGAACACTCATTCCTTTTTGTGAACTCTCAAGACAGGGCTCCTGTCTGCAGACACAGGGAAGGGGAGGGAAGAATGAAAGGGAAAGGAACTTACATTACTTGAGCACCTACTATGTGCCACTCACTGTGCTGGTCACTTTACCCATATTGTGTCATTTAATCTTTCCTGGGCCTAGAGAGGTTGTGACCACTACCTGCATCTGGAAGAGGTGGGGTTGGGCATTCAGGGAGATTAATACATTTGGACAGGGACATACAATTAGAAAGGGGCACAACCAGCATTCACAGCCATGGTAGGGAATGACACCCTATCTATTATGGACGGAATTGTGTCCCCCAACAGTCATGTGTTGAGGCGCTAATCCCCAGGACCTCGGATTGTGACTGTACTTGGAGGGACGGTTCAGGGGCTAATTAATTTAATACGAGGCTGTTAGAGTGGGCCCTCAGCCAATCTGACTGGTGTCCTTAGCAGAAGAGGAGATTGAACATCATCGCCTGCTTTGGGAAATGAGGGAGGCGAGAGGACGTCAACATAAACCATTTAACTTACATGTGTTCCTCTTCTCTACCTTTAGCATAAAACATTTCCATTTCCGGGTCAGTGTAACAAGAGGGGCAAGGACCTTTCCCGTCGCATTTTGGGGTTTGCATTAATACTTATCTTGAAAGGAGAGCTGGTTAACAGGCTCAGGACTGCGTCCGGATACTATAGAGACCACGTTTTAAAGATGCTTGATGTGAAAAACTGCATGTATTAACTTCCAGCCGTAAATTCCAGGGTCGCAGGAGACTGACTTTATCACCAACCTGTGCCACCTCCTCCGACTGTCACATTTAGCCCAGCGCCAGGTCAGATCCCCTCCTTGGGACTATTATTTTGGGTGACTGAGAGGGACATCATCTGTGAAGAATCCGTCCTCCTCTCCACACACATGCAAGGAGCCAGGTGTGCCTCACCCTCGCCCTGATCTGGCAGGCAGTGTGGCCTCCAGCATTTGTCCAGGGGAGGGGACATGCAAATCACCTGAAGCTTTCAACTGGATGGACTGTTAACACCCAAAAGTAACCGGAGCATCTGAGTTCTGTTCTGGATACCGGGAAGGGATGGAAAGGAAATTTAACAATATGCAGTTCGAGGGGGCGATGAAAGAAAAACAAGTCCTTAGGCCATCTCACAAGTTACAACTATTTACCGAAGCACCTGGCTGGACTTGCCCTGATGCCCGTTTATGCCTTATTGGATGTGCAATGACATTTTCTCCTATTTTCTTTGCTAGGATTCAGAGCCGAATCAACCACCTTTGCCAACTCACTGGAAAATGATGGTATTTTTGGTGTGTGATCACTTACTTTACCTCCCTGCACGTATTTTCCAAATGATCTAATTTCCTCAAATATCTAGTCATCTTTTATAGCATAAGTACTTTGTAAATCGCCTCAATTCACTTTCAGGAAGAGGAGGACTGGGAATTAATGGAAAATTGCACAGAGCCATGACCCAGGTGTCGGGATCTATGAAGGAAGAGAAGACCTGAGGCTGCAAGTCCCAGACTGAGGTGTCGGCAGGGCTGGTGTTTTCTGAGGCCTCTCTCCTGGGCCTGCAGACGGCTGCCTCCTCAGTCTGTCTCCACACGGTCTTCCATCTGTGTGTCTGTGTCCTAATCTGCTCTCTCACACGGACGCCAGTCACATTAGATTATGGCCCACTCCAATGACCTCATTTCTGACTTAATTACCTCCTTGAAAACTATCTCCACATATAGTCACATTCTGAGGAACTGGGGTTTAGGACTTCAACCTGTGAGTTTTAGGTGGACACAGTTCAACCCATTACAACACGAGTTCCCGAAAAATGTATATTTTTGTTTTGATGAATTGTGTATGATTTTTTTTAGTGAAATTGAACATCTTTTTATTTTTTTATCATCTAATATTTTTCTCCATTTTCTCTCCTGTGAAAGGTGTTTCTATTTTATTCCTGTTTGCTCTTGAAGTTTTGACCTATTTTCAAATTGATTTGCTAGAGCTATTTTAAAATATGTATTCTAGGTACTGCTCCATGTGACTGCACTGTCTCCCTCCAGTCTGTTGTTGAGAATGACTCCACCTCCCATCTTTACTGAGGTTCAAATCCTATATAATAAAACGCTAATACACAAATGGACCAAATGGTGGAAAGACTGGTCACTATGATGTGCACTGACCACCAGGGGGCAGATGCTCAATGCAGGAGATCCCCATAGGGGGAGCACTGCTCAGCCAGAAGCCTGCCTCCAGGATGTCCTGCTGCTGGCTTAGGCCCACTCCCCAGGGGGACATCCCTGTCAGTCAGACATCCCCTGAGGGCTCCCGGACTGTGAGAGAGTGCAGACTAGACTGAGGGACACCCCCCTCCCCCAATGCATCAATTCTGTGCACCAGGCCTCTAGTAACAAATAAAAGTTGTGTCTTTTTAAGGTGTACAACTTGGTGTTTTGATATACATATATATTGTGAAATGATCACCACAGTCAAGTTAATTAATATATCCATCAACTCACATAGTTACTATGTATGTGGTAAGAGCATTCAGAATCCGTTTGCTCAGCAGATTTCATGAATACAATGCATTATTGGTAACTATTTCCATCAGGCATAGAGGACATGGTATAAAGATCAAGTGTAAATGGAGTCTCTTCAAATACAATAGTTATACCCAAAATACTAAAACAAAATAAAGACATATTCAGATATTATTCATATCATTTTCTATGTCCATAATAATTTTAAAGTTTCACCATGGAAAAATTATGTTAAGCTAGTTTCTAAATACGAAATGACTTTTTGTTGTTAGTATTAATGTAGAGAAATGCTGTTGAAGGTTTGTACGAAGAGCCCATTAGTATTTTAGGTAAGGGATTATTCCATCAGTAAATGATGATAGTTTATCTCTTCCTCTTTAGTTTCTTTATTCTTTATTCATTTTCTTTTCTCTTACTGTTGGCCAGGCCCTCTGACAGTACCAACAGTGTTAGTAATTGTGGGGAGGCATGGGACAGGAGTTGGTTGAAGGCAGCAATCCCTGCCTTGACTTTTCCAAACAAGTATGAACCCCCAGGTGTTTTTCTGGAATCTTTATGCTTAGTCTTCAGATGTCTTTGCTTAAAAGACACTGCAGATACATGTGTCTTCTTAAGGATGCTTACCCTGCTGATAGTACGTAATAGTTACATTTAGTTCAAGCTGTTGTTACAAATAAAAGCCCAAGGAGGCAGGCAAAGTGGGGCTATTTGGTTTCTCAGGCCACGCAGCCCCTTAGCCTTCTCTTTCACCAAAAAAAAAAGTGTGTCAGAGTAATCATTCATTCGTTGCTTAGGGTCTGCTCATCAGCCCTGACAAGTAATAATGGGTATTCTTGTCTTGCAACCAATCTTAGGAAGAGTGTGTCTAAAATTTCTCCATCAGGGATAGAAGGCTGGCTGGAAGTACTGGGTATAAAACTATAAAGTTATGGAAGTTCACTTCTCCCAGCTTGCTGACAGCCGTTTTCTCATTAGTAGGTACTGAGCATCACTAGATACCTTTTCTGTAGCAGTTGAGATAACCACATGTCTGTTTCTTCTTTAATCTATAATTGCTCTGTGTTGTGGGCAGATGCTAACTTTGCCACTCTATTGGAAGGCTATATGACAGCATTCTTTCTCCAATGATGATTTAGACTTGCAATTTGGTGAACTGATCTAGATTGTATTTATTGTATTTTTTCTAAGGTTGGGACAACTTTGTGTGCTTGAAGAGGGAGGCCTCTTTAAGTCTGTAGTCCAACCTAAATGCCCTTGAATTGTCTTAACTACTGTGAGTAGTTAAAAGCTGCATCATTATCTCTAGATTCCATGACATTTTAGCAATTATGCTTATTGTTGATGTGAGAAAAGGAGTGCCAAGAGAAGAAGATGAGAAATAATTAGGAGTGCCTGTGGAAAACGTCAGCTCATGCTTTCGTCTTGCTGATGCTTCCAAAGTTGTGGTTCCTGGAGTCAATCTGTGTGTTTATTTCTGTAAGCCGTTTCTCAAAATGTCCTTTGGGTCTCCTTTGGCCTTTGTAATGTGGTCATAAATGAAGCCCATCAGCTGTAGGGAAGGGAAAAGCCGGCGATGGTCAGCCACCAGAACTGGGACGTGGGTTCCTCTCCTCATAGCAGCTGAACCCTACAGCTGAGATACCGGTGGGTGGGGACACCTGGCTGCCGTCAAAACCAACCCCAGAAGGAGCGAGCAGTACATCTGTGGCTCCTGGCATCTTTTACTTCTCCCACAAGACTCCGTTACATCTCAAACGCAGTGAGAAAAACCCCAAGCTCTGCTCAGTTTTGAGTAGATGCCATCTCTTGTTCTCATTTGTCTGTTGTCAGAGCCGAGCGCATGGTTCTTGGGCTGCTGCTATATTTAATCGTGTTCCCATGCTTAATGGCGCTTTGTTGTGAAGCCCCATAAATACCGAGTTGCATTATTACCTCAACTGCAGGCTGACGGGTCACCCCATTTGTCTCTCGGAAAGGCATGTGCTCGTGGCCGTGGGAACAGCCTGCTCCCCGGAGGCCTCCTCCGCTTCCGGTGAGGAGCCCGGCGAGGGAAGGGGGACTGTCATCGCCCCCTTCCCACGTTTGGCAGGAAGCCTTCTCCTGTCACGTGGGTTCCTGCTGCGGTTCCTGTGGCTTTTCAAAAGGAGCAGAGAGGCTCCGCTATCTTGGTTTCCTTTTTTTTTTAAATTTTTTTTTCCTGGAAACACACGATTATCTCCTCATGGACTGGCATTTTGTAAAGTTTCCCTTTGAGACGCGTCCTGAGCTGTGAACTGCTTGCATTCAGTCTGGAAATGTCCTCTGCGACTAGCGCTGGCAGGCACCAGGAAGAGGGGCTGTTGGTTCCGCACGCCTGGCATCTTTGCTGCTGCTTGTCACCCGCAGGGGTGTGGTGTCCCCTGTGCTGGATGAGGTAGCTTCCCCAGGCCTGGTGGGGGGGGGAACAGGACAGGGCGCCAGCCACGCCTGGTCCTCCAGCTCTCTGATGGACGGGACAAATGCTGTGGCCTTTAAGGCCCTAGACGTCACCTCTGACAGGAAATCAGGCTGAAGATCCCCAAATCTCCTTCCAGGGCCCAATTTTCCATCTGCCTTCTTCTCCCCACCGCTGCTTTTATTTACGGGGGGTGCACTGAGTGTACAGGAAGCGTGCTCTCCACTGAGTCCTGCCACAGTCACCTCAGCATGTCCACGCGGGACATCCAGGCGCTGGGAAATGGAGTGTAGTCTCAGCAGGGGGTCCTTCTACATCAGGGGTGGGCAAACTTTTTGACTCGAGGGCCACAATGGGTTCTTAAACTGGACCGGAGGGCCGGAACAAAAGCAACCTGCCCATGCTGGCACTCTCATCTTGGGCTGCTGGTGAAGGAGCGGAGGGGAGAGCAAGAGAACCCTCCGCTCTTTCGGCTCCGCGGGCCGGATAGAACAGCCGAATGGGCCGGAGCCAGCCCATAGGCCATAGTTTGCCCACGGCTGGTCTAAATCCTTCTTCTCACTAGAGACCGTATGAAACGATCCCACAAAAACCCCACAGAAGCGTTTCTCAGGACGGCGCAGTAACCCTGACACCCACTCTGCCGTCTGTCCCCCGCGTTTCTTTAATCCGTCGGCCGGCAAAGGCGGCTGGGGCGGGTCCAGGCCTCTGCCGGCTGGGGGCTGGGTGTCCGGGTGATTTTTTCCACACGCCTCCGCGGTAATGGAAATTGAGGGTAGGCGTTCTAAAGGACACAGAGTGACTCCATTGCTTGGGGTGTCCAGGCCCACGGCGACCCTGTGAGACTGGAGAGAAGGCACTGCGGGCCCCAGGCTCTGCCAGCCTGCAGGCGTGGGCTGGGGCTGACCCCAGAGGGCGGTGGTGAGGGGATGTGGGCACGCGGGTGCCTGGCTAGAGTGTGGCAGGGAAAACACAGCAGGCCCGGGACAGTTACTGGACTTGCCAAGATGACGGCTAGGACCTCACCTGCCCCGGTGCTGTGGCACATGACCGCTTCCCTCTCCCATCCCGGGTCTGCCCCTGTACTGTTACTTTTAGGAATGAAAGCGATTTTTTCTTGCATTCCCGCCCATGCCGCCTGTGATCTGTTCTTTCTGCAGTGATTGTCAGCAGCCCAAACGATCGGCACATGTTTACTTTAGCAAATACCATGGACAAGCTTGAGGGCCGGACGTGCAAAGCGAGTCCGGGGGTGGGGAGGGAGGTGCAGGCATGGTGGGGGGGCTCAGGGATGAGGGGAGCAGGGGGCCAGGAAAGGAAGGGGCACACTGTGCTCCTGGAGGAGGTGACGGTCAGGATGCAGAGAACCAGGAAACCTCCCTGATGGGAGGCCCGGAACTGCTGCCAGAGGGCTGCCCACCGTTCCCGGCCGCCCAGCAGCCTGGACATAACCGGGGGCGAGCTGCGGCAGAACTGGATCCAGGGCAGAGAGATGGCCGCGGCCCTCGCCCTCACCAGCGCACCGATTTCCCTCCGCGGAGCGTCCGTGGTCGGGGCTGATGTCAGAGCCCAGCAGCTTGTAAAGGCTGGTGTGGTGGCCACAGATGGCCAGATGTGGGGCGGCAGCGTGGACCACAGACCAGACTGGGCTCAGACAGCGCCCTCATCTCACACACCTGTGTGTGTGCACGTGCGTGAGTGTGTATGTGTGTATGCACATGTGTGAGTGTGTGCGCACATGCGTGAGTGTGTGTGTGTGTGTGTGTGTGTGTGTGTGTGTGTGCATGCACCCTGTTGGTTTTGTTGCTCTGGAGAGCCCTGACTAACACAGTACTGCTGACCTCCCAGGGTGCTGTGAGCTCCGTGGGTACACTCGGGGGAAAGTAGAGTATTGTGTTGGGGCTGGGGCAGGTGGATGGACAGCAGGTATTTAGTGGGCACAGAGTTTTCTTTTGGGGTGATGAGACTGTCTTGGAACGTTATGAAGGTCATGGTTTCATGACATTGGGAACGGACAAAATGTCACTGAATTGTTCACTTTTAAATGACTCATTTAAGTCACATGAATTTTGCCCCCACTTAACACCACCTATTAAATGTTTGGGGGGGGGGGAACAAAACAGAACACAGCCGTGGTTTAAAAGAGCCAAAGCCCTAGTCGAGGGTGATTTATGTCAGGAAAAGAAACCGTGTTAGCACCTGTCACGGGTGAAAACGTGTCATTCCCAACCCCGGGGCCTGTGCCTCTGACCTGACTTGGGAGCAGGGTCTTTGCAGGCGATCCAGTTAAGCTGAGGCCAGTGGCGTGGATCCTAATGGTTTGTTTATGCTGGTGCCCTTATAAAAGGGGAAATGTGGACCCAGAGAGACGCATACCAAGGGGAGGCAGCATGGAGACCGGGAGAACACACGTACAAGCAGAGGGGTGCTGCGGCCTCGAGGAGCGGGGAGAGGCCGCCCAGAGTCTCACTCGCAGCCGTCAGAAGGAACCGGCACTGCCCACACCTTGGGGGCAGACTTCCGGCCCTCGGACTGCCAGGCCCTAAATTCCTGTGGTTAAGCCTGCAGCTCGTGGTTCGTTGTTAGGGCAGCCCCAGGACACTAGCACAGCTCCAGTGGCTTGTGTTGGCCTAACACTCCCCATCAGGCTCTCCTTCCAGGAGAACGGAGAAAGATGTGATCCTCACCCACCCCACCCCTCATCCCCCTCCCCTGGGCTGCATGGAGAGACTAGCTTCTGACCAACAGGAAGGTAGAGGTGATGGGATGTCATTTCACAATGGTTACATAAAATGGCGACTTCCATTCGTTGGCAGAACCTCTGTGGCCTTTTCAGCGTGCGCTGGGATGAAGGGAGCTGCCATGTCCTATCAACACCCACAATGTCCTGGAAGCCGATCCCTCCCCCGTCTACACGGAGCTGTAAGACCTCGCTGGCACCTGCTTTCAGCCTGTTGGAGACACGGAGCAGAGGATACCACAAAGCTGTGCCCAGATTTCTCACCCACAGAAACCATGGGCTGTGAGGGACCACTGAGTGTGGGGGTGATGTGTTGTGCAGCGGGAGGTAACTAACAAGACGCCTTTGTGAGGGGCGAGTCCAGATTCACACTGCCCATAGGGGCTCCGATGGGTGGGCACCTGGGAAGGCTGGCAGGAGAGATCCTGTCCTCTCTCTGCTTACTTGATGCTGCCCATTTACTCCTTTGTTCATTCAAAAAACATTTAATGAGTAGTGCCTACAATCAGATGGGTTTTTCTGACTTCATGAACTTGCAGTTGAGCTGGGAAGACAGGTATTAGTCAAATAACCAACCCACACTACAGGGCCCTGCCAGCACAGGCCACGGATGGAACTATGGAACGTGAGAAGGGGTTAAGCAGGCAGAATGTGAGGGGAGAGTATCCCTGGTAGAGAGAGGAGCACGTGCAAAGGCCCTGTGGCAGGAGAGAGCAGGGTAAGTACCTAAGGATAGGAGGTGGCTGCTTCTCTAGAGAGCTGAGGGAGTGTGTTTGGACACAACACTGGGCTAAAGGAGGACCCTGTTAGGACGTTTTGTACACATTTCTGGTTAGGAGTGGCAAACTTAGCACATGTCTGGAGTAACCCTTCTTCCTGAAACACCATGGAAACAATAAAAAGCTATAAACCGGGGACCCTTTCCCCTCCCTACTTGGGAGTCTATTCTGTGGGACTCTTCCCTCTCCCCACGTGGACGTCTGAACTTGTTCTCCAATAAATCTCCACCTTTGCTATCTATCTATCTATCTATCTACCCAAAAAGATAGCATGAAAGAAGCAAGGACAGAGGTGAACCTGTACGAGGGAAGCAGGGGAGCAATCTGACTTACATCGCTGCCTCCAAAGGCCCAGTGGAAGGGTTCTTACAGAAACTCAGACACCAGGCTTATTCCCCACTTGACCCCTGACCCCTGACCCCTTCCCGGGGAAGGAGACCAGGAGAACCTGCTCCGGGGACTTCTGACCAGCCAGAGGTGAACACTTACTGTTCATCTTAGGGCTCAAACACTTAGAACACTCACAGAAAAAGCATGAAGGTTTCCCAAAGACACAGCCCAGCGATGCTGAGTGTGGAGGCTGACCCCCACAGCGACCCCGTAGGCGAGTGTCCAGTTCTCAGGGCCTGGCTCTTGGATAGGAACCAGTTGCCAAGGATTGTAAGACAGCAGCGGGGAAAACAGATGTCTGGCATCTGGGGAGCTTTCAACAAAGACAGTGCTGGCACCGACCTTGACTGAACTGTTCTGGGGTGGGGTCGGGACGATGTTTTTGGTTCCTTTGTGTCTTTTGTTCTTATTGTTGACAAATGGCTTTTACTGGTAAACCCTCCCAGTGATCCCTCGCTCGGCAGGGGCTGAGAAAAGCTGCTCTGCAGTAGGAGTCGGACCTGAACCTGGACTTGGGCCCTCACTGTTAGCAGCCAGGTACATGTGTGTTCATAGGTGCATGTATATGTAAGTGTGTACACACACACACACACACACACACACACACACACACACACACACGCACACACAGATGAGGGCGTCAGAATGGCCGAGGACTTGCAAACAGAAGATTGCTGAGTTTCACCCAGGGGTTCTGGTCCAGACCAGGGAGGTGAGTGGAGGTTTTCAGCTGGACCATCCCCGGGTGTTTGCGAGGGTTTAGGAGTTAACGCGTCCTTCTTAGAGTGAGCCCAGCAGGTGGGAAGAACACATTGGTATTTAATTAAATGTTCTTGTTTGCTTTCCATCCATCTATTACACACGAGTTAATGAAGTATGCTCTGTGGTGGAAATCCTTTGTCCACGTATCTGGGGGATCTTTAATGTTTTTTCTTTCTTTTAAAAAAAATATATTTATCGTGGGTATCCTTCAAGAGATGGTCGGACCTGCATTACCACCATTTGTCCACCAACCAGATCTGAAATATCATGGCTGACATGTACACATAAGGAACTATTTAACATTGAAACTGGGACTCAAAAGAACTGCTGGCCCAGAAAGGAACTCACTACAGACTGACTCATTTGCCTCTCAGGATAACCATTAAGGCTTATCGAAGTTTAGGTTTTTATAAGGGTATTTCTTGGATCACATGACCTCACACATCTAGACGAAATAATGAACAACATAGACTGGTGAACAAAGATAGACCCAGAAAAAGAGAAGCAGCGATCAGACTCTCAAACCTCAGAGGGAAAGTAGGGGAGGGTGGGGGTAAAGGGAGGAGATCAACCAAAGGACTTGTGTGCATGCACCATGGACAATAGGGGGGTGGGGGAATATGTAGGGAGGGGTTTGGGATGGGAATGGGGGGATAAGGACAATTATGTGATACCATAATTAATAAAAATCAATTAAAAAATATTTAATTGATTTTTTACAGAGAGGAAGGGAGAGAGATAGAGAGCTAGAAACATCGATGAGAGAGAAACATCGACCAGCTGCCTCTTGCACACCCCCTAACGGGGATGTACCCACAACCAATGCACATGCCCTTGACCGGAATCGAACCTGGGACCCTTCAGTCCGCAGACCAACGCTCTACCGCTGAGCCAGATAGGTTTTGGCCTTTAATGTTTTTTCTAACCAATTTTTGTGAGTCCTGTGTGGACTCTGGGTGTTTTCTGGGAATGTTTTGTCTCACCCTGTTCTCATTTATATATGTAAGCATTTTTAATTACTAAATCCTTTGAATGTCTCTTTTCTGATTTTTTTTTGTTACATCAGAGCTCTTAAATTAACCCTGCATCAAAAAAAATCTAATATTTAATTACATTTTAAAGGCATGGTTTTACTTATTACATTAACTTTATTTCAATACAGAGTGCTTTATTTGCCAAATACATTGCTGTTCAAATGTTTATTTCATTTGTCATATACAACTGTTATTCAGGAGAGCACTTGAAAATGTTGCTGGGGATAAAGTTTTTCTGGCTTAAACATAAATACTACTATTAGATATTATATTGGGGTCATAAATGTGAATTATACTTTTTTTTCTTCTTCCTTAAAATTTATGGAGAGTTTATTTATGACCTTGGAACAATATAATCACTCCACATAAATATGATTTTGCATCTTGGAAGCAGCTGACATTGTGCAGCCGTACAGGTTACGGAGCCCCGTGTGCGCCTCCTGCCCTCCAGACAGCCATTGGAGGCGGCTGCCGTGGTCTGAACCAGGGCAACAGTGAGTTACAAGCTCATACGGCATTTGCATTGCTGTCTATCATTTCCCTCGCATGTCTCATGTTTTCCTTTGCCTGCTTTGTTGCGAAGCTGTTCAGCACAGGAAATTTACTGAGCAGCTAGTTGCACATATTATTAGGAGAGTGCACACAGAGTGTATTTAATTGCACAGGAGCACGGTGAGGCCCCTGCAGAGTTGGGGAAGAAGAAAATGATGCAGAGAGAGCCGGGGTCCCCACGCTCCTCTGGCCAACGGACAGTTCTTGGCAGAAACTCAAATTCACAACTGATTTTCCAGGACTTTCAGCTCTGCCTACCACACTGCCCTGGGTACCTGTCTGAGAATGTCCTGTCCTGGTTAATTCTTTGATGTTGGAAGCCTCCCATGGTCCTAACTGGCAGAGAGGTGCAGACAAGGAACCCAGAAGGCTGGTGAACCTTGAAGCTCTGAAAGGTCAGAGCCAACCACCCACTGTTTAGTTCAGACTATGGTAGCTACAGCAACTTCCACCTTTTCGTTTTATGTAAATTCTTGCCGATTGGCTATTATTGAAATTGCCTGCCTAAAGGCTATGGGTGTACCCCATAATCTTAATAAAAGGGATAGCTAGCTCAGAGCTTGGGGAATGAAGTCTTCACTCTTGAGTTGGGCTCCCGCCTGGCCCCCAGTATTTCCAAATTAATATTTTCTAGTCTCTTTCATTTGTGTGCGGCCTCCTCCAGAGCCCGAACCCTGAATCACGCGGGACATGGCGGGGGGGGGGGGGGGAGCGCAACACTCACAACTGGTGCCCAACCTGGGTACGTGCAGTATGATGCGTTCATTTTAAGTGACAAGATTTACCCCTTCTCAATAGATTTCAACTTTGTCCTATGAATGTGAGACGTCAGGTTTATTTATTTAGTTTTGCTTTTAATCTAATCTTATTAGAATATTTTCTTTTTATTATTGGAATCCAGACCATTTAGTTTCCTTGCCCTACGTGTTCATTTTTATTTTAATACACGAAAATGCACTAGGACGGAGTGGAATGGTGTTCCCAGGGGCTCCGGTGGGGAGATGGAGGCACAGGCACAAACTCCAGGTGGGAGATGAATAAGCCCTGGGGTCTAATGTACAGCACAGTGACTGTAGCTAGCTATGCTAAGGTGACCAGACGTCCCGCTTTTTAACAATTTGTCCCAAGTCTCACGGCATTTTAAAAAAGTCCCGATTTTTGGAAAAATCGGGACTTTTTTTCCAAAAAGTGGGACTTTTTTAAAAACGCCGCAGGACAAATTGTTAAAAATTGGGACTCTCCTGCCAAAAGCGGCACATCTGGTCACCTTAAACTATGCCCAATTGTATACTTGAAAATTGGTAAGAGAATAGATCTTAAATGTTCTCACTACACAAAAAAAAAGTTATGTGGATGATGGATGTGCTAACTAACCTTACGTTGTAATCATTTTGAAATATAGACATGCATCTATTCATCATGTTGTATCTCTTAAACTTACACAATTTATATGTCAAATATATCTCAATAAAGCTGGTGAAAAAGTAGTAAAATAAACTAAATAAAAGATGCACTAGAGAATTTTTGTAGGTATTTTTACAAAATCTCATTGGAGGGATTTTAGAAAATACTGTAAATCACCAATGATGTCTCTACCCATCTAGAATTCTTCTTAACATTTTTGTTTCCATATACATACAAGATATACTGTTTCCATATATATGATACACATATGATATACTGAATATAGTTTTGTGTCCTTTTCTTCACTTAACATCACCTCATGAGCAATTTCTCATGCCACCGAATAATGGATTTTGATACCTGCATAAAGGAAGGCATGATAATTCTGCAAGCATTTCCACCCTTTGTTATTTTAGTTTTTCTTAATTTCTGCCATTTTAAATAAAGCTGAAATAAATAATTTTTAAAGCTCTGGCTGTGTCTCTGATTGAGTCCCCTCACAGGTTAGACAAAGGTTGTGAATACTCTCTTGGAGCGTGTTACCTTCTTATAAAAGGGGCGCCAGGCTATCTTCCATTCTCCATGCAAGAGAAAGCATCCTTCTCCCTGCTGCCCCCCCACTCACCAACCCCTACACCTGCTGTCCTGCTAACTGTCCGCTGCCATCAATGAAATGGCTCAGACTTTCAAACCTAGAGGCTCCTGACCCAGTATCAGCTCTGCTGCATAAGACCAAGTCACGTCCCCGCTCAAAGCCTGTGACAGGCAGAGTTAACAGTCCTGCCGAAAGGTCATTGTCCTCCCTGGGGGAGGACAGATGGAGGGGCGATTTAAGCTACATCTGAGTGTAGTTAACCTGTCCAGATCAGGTTAACTCCTACCCAAACCAGGTTAACTCCTACCTAGACCTGGTTGATTCCTACCCAGATCTGGTTAACTCCTACCCAGACCTGGTTGACTCCTACCCAGACCTGTTGATTCCTCACATGAGGGGCTCTTCACCAGGTTACACCCCTGCCCGGAGAACGTGAGTGTCTTTGGGGTCCATGACCCGATTTCAATACCTTGGAAATTGCCTTTGTAAAATACGGTTTGTGTTAAAGGATAAACATATATTTCCTCTCCAATGTTAGGGGGTTGAGGGGCTGCCGTGGTGAGAGGCTGCTGTGTACAGTGACAGCAGGAACATTCTAAGACCTGGCGGTGAGGCCACAGAGCCCTCTTGTGCACCAGTCGTATCAGAGATACCTCACAGGCGTCTCTCCTCTCCACAGCCATCTCGTGAGCACCTCCCCTACTGGTTCCCTGCTAGAGAGGCAGGGAAACTGAGGCCCAGAGGAGGGAGGCCTGTCCTAGGTCCTATAGCTCTGTCAGGAGGTGTGGGGCTGAGATAGGAGCCAGGAAGCCGGACTCCGGGACAGTGCTGCCCTCTGTCATATCCAGGCGGAGTGAGAAAGGGGAAAGTGTTCTGTCCTGGTTCTACATTTACTGTGACAGTGACTCCATATGTTCTCTGTGTGGTGAGACACTTGGGGTGGAAGCATGAAACCCCCACAGTCCAGTGCCACGGCAGCTGGGGACAGCTCCGGCGATTTAGCGAGTAGGAAAGAGTTCGTGGAAAGGGATTGGGGCAGCTCCCAGAACCAAGCTGGGAAATGGGAGGTCGGGCCGCACCATCAGCCACCACAGCCACCATCAGCCTACAGTGCAGGGTGATGTGTGTCACCAACTCCCAAGTCAAAAGATGAAGTGGGCACCTGATGGGTGGAGCCTGGTCACATGATCATGCCCTATCTGCAAAGGATGCTGGGAAAGAGAGGCTCTGGCATTTCCGGTTCTGCTTTCTACCAAGATTCAGGAGGCAGGGGTTAGGGGGTTCCTAAAATGCAGACATGGGTTTTAGATTCTGGAAAAAAAAAAGACTAATATCTTGTTCCCCAATGAAATTGAAAAATACTATGTCTGTCTGTTCTTAAAATACATGCACAGTGTGATCTGAAATATTTAGGGGGATATAAAGTCTTTTACTTACTCTCAAATAATCCTGAAATGAGAGAGAGGATTGTGAAGGCAAATTGTGTGCATTTTTCCCCACTGTGCATTGAGTGGCATCATGTTGCCTGAAATCAGCCATGGTGGGAGTATTTACACCACAGAAATTGGCATACACTTTTCCCCCAGGCGGCGGCAGGTTTGTTAAACATTTCCCAGTACTTCACTGGAGAGGTTCCTCCTCTCTGCCACTCAGGCCTTTCAGAGGCCAGACAACAGATGTCTAAGTGAGTGAGGGGGGGGGGAAGATGAGAAATGTAAAATGGGGAGAAAATAACACTCGAATTTTGGGGATGAGGGATTGGTTCATTGCTCATTAATGCTAGTTGTGGTTCCCAGCCTGATTTACTTCACATTTAAAGAAGAAAGAAAGCAGAACAGCTCTGAACGGGCCATCATAGGAGACTCTTGGATGAAGCTCTTGCACCCGCTCAGCCCCCTGCAAAAGGCTTTCCTCTGGAGACCTCATTGTCCCGTGGGAGCTGATTGCACAACGGGGAATATTTTCCTAAATACGCTTTCAGAACATTGTGTCAAATAGCCTCTAGCTGAGCTTTGGATAGACAGTGGCTGTTTCTTTGGGGGTATTTGTGTGTCCAACAGCCTTGGAGAGAATTCTCACCATCTTTGTAAATGCGCAAGTACAACGGAGCGATGCAAGCGGCCACCAGAGAGCAGCTGCAGGGATTACAAAGTCTCCATTTTGTGGTGATGGCAGCTGACTGGGTACCGGATTTCCCCTCCATTACTATTGAACACATAATTGCCATACAATTAAACTGTAATTATACCGTCAGAGACTAATGCCACACTCACTCCAGCACAGTCATTTACAAAACTTCGAGTGTATTTTTTTTTTTGAAGAATTCTGAAGGTTCCGTTCCCCCACAGCATGGCTCAATCCTCTGATAATTGGTGCCTTTCTGGGCATCTCTCCAAGAGCTTCTTAGCTGTCACTTTTTAAGGTCAACTGTACAAATATTAGCTGGTCGTCACTCAGGGCTCCTGAAAACATGGTATTAGTTATCTGGAGTGATTTAATTATTGCTTTGTTTGGAAAACAGATAATAAATGCTTCATGCTTCGGAGACAGTTCATATTCCAAGAGCTCTAAACCTTGTCCTCACTCCTTCAGGATGAAGAATTAGCCACTCCTCCTTGAGTAGACCAGCCCTGCCTCCCTGCATTTTACTGGTTTGCTGGCATTGGCTTTCGGAACCGGGCGAGGCAGCTTGTCCCCGGCCGCACACACGTTCAGTCTCCAGAGATGTGGTGGTTCTAAAGACGAAATGCTGGCTCTGTGCCACCCAGTGAAATGGGCCACCATGTGTGTAAGCTTTTCCCCGAGTCCTCATCGGGGCCCGTCAGCGCCGGCTTTGACTGAGGACTGATAATAACACCATCCGTCCATCTAGTCAACCTCAGTCTCAGCGGGAAGTTCGTAATGGAGGCTCTGTGACTGTGATCCGAACTCTCCAGCGTTCGTGGCAAATACCAAATGGGAGGCAGTCCCGCCTGAGGACTCTGTTCCAGTCCGCAGAACTGCTCTCTGGTTTCTCAGACAAACCAAAACAAAATAAAACAACATATTTCCCCCTGGAGACTGAACATGGATAGTCCTGAAAACTGAAACTCCGTGGATTCAAGGCAGTGGGACTTTAAACTAAGTTTGTGATGGTCACTTTGTAAGATATACATACAGGAAATCGTGCTGTTGCACACCTTAAACGTATACAATATTACATGACAATTACATATCAATGAAACAGAAAAAGTAAATAAGTAAATCAATTTAGGAAAATTTGAAAAACTTACTAGCAGTTCAAGAAATGCACATTTGAGGTTGATACGTAAATTTTTTTTTCTACCAGATTGAAAACGTAAGAGATTGGCAGTGTCTGGTGCAGCGAGGGCATTGTTACACACCAGATCTGACTGTGTGGATTGGGATAAGCATTTCCAAGAGCAATTTCAAAATATGCATCAAAATGCCAAGTTTCTCATCTTTTGACAATTTAACTTCTTTGAAATTTATGATTAAGGAATGGCAGCATGAATGCATAAAGTATATAGAGAGGTATCTAAAATAAGTCCCCCCCCCCAAAGATGATTTTAAGAGGGGAAAATCCTTCTTGTTACCTCTTCAAATTGCATGAACTACCAAACTCCAAATATGGATGGATATGAACTCAGGACTGGGAAACGGGTGTAAATTTCTTTCCTGTTGGGATAGAGTCAACTTCAGTTAGCAAGGCAAAATGAGAATTATAGCTTAACTCAATGTCACTTTGGAAATACCCCAACTGTGGTTGAGTTTTTAATGTTCACAGTAAATTTTTGAGGATGAAAGAGAACAAGTCTCGCCAAAAGTAGAAACCCATGTCTGAGTACAAATTAGACCCTGCTCGTTTTGTCATGGTGACCCCATCATTTAAGAAATTGTAAACTAATACTTTGGAAGAGTTAACGAGCGCCACGAAGTGGCTGGATGACATTCAGGGAAAAGATCCTAGCTGAGTCTCTGAGAACATTAGTGAAATTAGTGAGTAAACTGACTTCTGCGCACAACGTGTGGTTTGGCCAAATTTGGTGGTTAAAGAGGTTACACCAGAGGCAGGAAAGTTGTTCCATAATAAGGAAAAGCTAGCACAGCTCTCTAGTTCTTGTTCTCATCCTCCATAAAAATGTTTCGATGGGGAAAGTCATGAATCTGTTTGATGCACAAATGGGCATACCCTGAAACACGTGAAAGTACAAATCTTTCTGGGAGAAATGATCAAAACACAATAAGAATGGAAGAATAAAAATAATTAATGCACCAATTCAGAATCTGCCAGATAGAGACAAGAAATAAATAAGGGAGAAAGGAATTTGTACATTATAATGAACATATTTATTTTAATAGATATTGAATTTTGTATCCTAGTAATAGAGACAAAGTATTTTCCTCCCAAATAACTATGGAATGTTTACAAAATTTGGTTATCTGTAGGCTAAAGGGAAATGTGATTGCAGGTCCCTTATTTTACCAAAATACACTGAATCTAGAAATAGGCTGAAGATGAATAAAACAGACCAATTGTAAGTGCTGGGACATGGTGAATACTTCCTTCCTTCCTTCCTTTCTTCCTTCCTTCCTTTCTTTCTTTCTTTCTTTCTTTCTTTCTTTCTTTCTTTCTTCCTTCCTTCCTTCCTTCCTTCCTTTCTTTCTTTCTTTCTTCCTTTTCTTAAAAATATTTTTATTGATTTCAGAGAGGAAAGGAGAGGGGAAAGAGAGAGATAGAAACATCAATGATGACAGAAAATCATTGATCGGCTGCCTCCTGCACACCTCCTACTGGGGACGGAGCCCAAAACCCAGGCATGTGCCCTTGACATTCTATCCATTGAGCCAAACCAGCTAGGGCTGAATGCACTCTTTCAAATAGTTTTGAGTCAAAGAGCAAATCAACTATGTCAAAGTAAATTTACAAATGATTTAGAAATGAGTAGTAATGATAAAATACAAATCAAACCTGCAGTGTGTTGTCACTTCAAACATACAAGCTTTAAGAACCTTAGCTACTAAAGAAGAAAGACTTTAAACTAGAGACTGGTGCCGAAACCAGTTTGGCTCAGTGGATGGAGCGTCGGCCTGCAGACTGAAAGGTCCCAGGTTCAATTCCGGTCAAGGGCATGTACCTTGGTTGGGGGCACGTCCCCAGTAGGGGGTGTGCAAGAGGCAACTGATTGATGATTCTCTCTCATCGATGTTTCTAACTCTCTATCCCTCTCTGGTCCTCTCTGTAAAAAAATCAATAAAAATATTTTTTTTTAAAAAAAAAGAAGGGACTGGTACTATTATGACCCTTTTACAGATGAGGAGACCTAGGCTCAGAGAATTTGGAAACTTGTCCGAGCTTATGCAGCTAGTAAATGGTGCCATAGGTTGCGCCCCAGGCAGCAATCTGGATGTTGCCCATGTCCATGACCCAACCCAGCCTCCTTCTGGAAGAGAGTGTACCGTCCCCCATCCTCAGCAGTAACGGGTTTTATTTCATGTTCCAAACAGGTATCGCTTGTGTGATGGTTACAGTTCATGCATATAAATAAGAACAAATGTATTCTGTTTCTAAATAATGCATTTTCAAAATGAGATGTAACTAAATGTATATTTTTTTCAAATGTGTTTTCTTTTCTATTGGTCATTTCCCCAGTTTTATGGTTCAGGAAAGTAAATAGGAGAAGTAAGGAAGACACACATACACACATACACACATGCTGAGTTTCCCTTCCGTACTCCCTTCTCTTTTAAAAACATCCAACTGTTCCTTCCTCAAAATATTTACGTTTTAAATAAAATGGCCCAAGGCAAAGTTAATTTTCATGGGGGTCACTCCTCACTGATCTCCAATTATAGGTAGTTGCTATAGTTACAGCCGAATTCAGCAAGATGCATGATATACCTTAGCAATATAGAACTTCTCCCCAGAATGCGCACCCCCTGCCGCTGTCTGTTGGGTGCGTTGTAAGGCTTCTCAGGACTCCCCCTCCCAGATCAGCTTCAAGAAAAGTGGACCATTTTAATAAACAGAAGAAAAGTAGGCGGAGGTGTCAAAGAGCACATTAGAAGGTTGTGATAGAGGGTCCGTACTTCTGTGCTGTCACTGTGTCCGTTATGATGACCATGAATAAAACAGTGACCCCCTATTTTAAAAAATATATATTTTATTGATTTCTTACAGAGAGGAAGAGAGAGGGATAGAGAGTTAGAAACATCGATGAGAGAGATACATCGATCAGCTGCCTCTTGCACACTTCCTACTCGGGATATGCCCGCAACCAAGGTGGTACATGCCCTTGACCAGAATCGAACCTGGGACCTTTCAGTCCGCAGGCTGATGCTCTATCCACTGAGCCAAACTGGTTTCGGCAACAGTGACCCTTTAACAAAATCTATGAATCAGCCCCTTAATCAGCAGCAACAAGCGCTCCTGCTGAGGCTGCAGCAGGAGGGTCTTCCCCAGGCGGTGCTACTTGGAGGAAGTTCCATGAGAGCTGGTGTTTATAGTTTTATTTCCTTCGTGGTCCCACATGAGGACAAGACCACAAATAATTTTTAATTCCGCAGAGAGAGCTGTCAGAGGAACAATGGCATCAAAGCGCGGGTGGCGCCGGCGCCGGCTCCCATGTTTTATAAAAAATGACTCCTCATTGGCCTCGCTCAGCAGAACAGAAAACAATGGATGCGCGATGTTGAAAAAACGAGCATCAAATGTTGAAAGACAAACATCAAAGAGGAGCGTTTCTTGGATATTGAAAACGATTAGCCCCGAGTTGGAATCAAAGATGCGACTTTTTGGGTTTTGTACTGAGAGCAGATTTGTATCATTTAATCAACAGTCATTGACAGGCACTTTTGGGATATGTGTATCTTACATTCTTATCTAAATAGGCCCGGGAGCGCCTGAGCCCAGTGCCCAGGCCGACAGTGTGAGCCTCCCGGGGGAGGAACGGGAGCCTTGGCTGTCCCCAAGGCCAGGACACACATCTGCATGCATTTTCCTTCAGCGGGAGCTCCCAGGTGGTGGCCTCTGTGTTTAAAAAAGATCAGTTCTAGCCAGTTTTCCTCAGTGGGTAGAGCATTGGCTCTTGGACAAAAGCGTTCTGAGTTCAATTCCCCATCAAAAGCGTGTACCTCAGTTGCAGGCTTGATCCTGATCAGGGCCAGTGAGGGAAGCAACCAATTGATGTGTTTCTCTCACATCGATGTTTCTCTCTCTGTGTGTGTCTCTCCAACTCCTCTCCACTCTCTCTAAAAAATATGATTAAAATAGAGGTAGAGCCGAAACCAGTTTGGCTCAGTGGTAGAGCGTTAGTCTGCAGACTGAAAGGTCCCGGGTTTGATTCCGGTCAAGGGCATGTACCTTGGTTGCGGGCACATTCCCGGTAGGGGGTGTGCAAGAGGCAGCTGGTTGATGTTGCTCTCTCATTGACGTTTCTAGCTCTCTATCTCTCTCCCTTCCTCTCTATAAAATATCAATAAAATATATTTTTTTAAAAAATAGAGGTAGAAATATTGTGGAAGACGGCTGGATTTAAGGCATGTTGATATGAATTGTGGCTGATACCTCTGAGTAAAAGAATATTTCCTACTATGGTCCTGTGTAAGAAGCTACCTGTTTCAATGGACTCTGGCATTGCTTTATTCAGGAGGAGGACCCTGCTGACCCACCTCTTCATAAGCCAGCGTGCAGAGCACTGAATGATGAGCTGAAAAGTTAGGACCAGAACATCGGGCCATTCCTGATGCACAGAGACCCATGATGGGTCGTTCCGATGCAGGGAAAATAGCTCTGTTTGAATTATTAGCTAACGTGGGAAAACAAGAGGTGATAGGGAAATAGTAGAGGGAGAAGTGTCTTCAAGATACATACCTCACCCAGAACTCATATGTAGAAAACGCCAAGCATTCTTACACAGTGAAAAGAAAAAGAAAGAGAAAGCCTGGTCATGTACACATATAATACCTTAATAATAATAATAAAAAGATTCCAAAAAAAAAAGAGAAAGCCTGGTCAAAATGGGCCATTGGTATGACCAAGTATTTCACAAAAGAAGCTCTGCACGTGGCCAATATGTGTGAGAAAAGGTGCTCAGTCTCCTCAGTAGTCAGGGAATTACGACCTTAAACCACAAGGAGGCGCCACTCCCTAGCCACCGGCATAGCTCAGGTGAAAGACATCAGACCAGGTGCTGGCCAGCATTTGGAGCTCTGATTCCTCTCGTACACAGCTCATGGGAATGTAAATGGGCACAAGCACTCTAGAAACTGAACAGACATGTGCCCTGTTATATCCTGAAATCCCCAGGGATTTCACTCGCAGGTACATACCTGGCAGAAGCATGTGATGGTTCATCAGAAGACACCCACCCACTAGAATTTTAGTAGGAGCAGTATTCATAATAGTCAAAAACAGCCCCAAAGTCCAACAAGAGAGGAAGACATACAGTGGGTTCTCACACAGTAATGGAAATGGACAAATCAAAACTATTCACACCAGCATAAATGAAGCTCGAAAATGTAACACAGAATAATAGAATCGGGCGCCAATGATGTAAACTGTATGACTCTATTTATGTGAGATTCTAAACCGGGCCAAGTGAATCTATGATTTTTAAAGTCAAAATGGTGGAAAGATGGGGCTGGTTATTGAAAGTAAACATAAGGCGGGGGGACGATGACGACACTGTGCTGGGAATGTTCTATTTCTTGATTTGAGGGATGGAATATTGATAATCTCCATGTTATTTCCATGTGTGTCTTTATGAGAATTCATTCTCTGTTCACTTATTCACCTTATGTATCTTTCTGTATGTGTGTTATACGTTCATGAAACTTTAACCAAAAAATCACTAAAACTTTTTTTAAAAATCAAGTGAATAAATATGGACTTTGGGGGTTTTAGGGTGATAATCCTATATAATAAAAGGCTAATATGGTAATCGACTGAACAGTGGAACGACTGGTCACTATGACAAGTACGGATCACCATGGGGCAGATGCTCAATGAAGGAGCTGTGCCCTGGTGGTCAGTGCGCTCCCACAGGGGGAGCACTGCTCAGCTAGAAGCTGGGCTCAAGGCAGGTGAGCCCAGCGGTGGTGGCAAGAGCCTCTCCTGCCTCCAAGGCAGTGCTAAGGATGCCCGACTGCTGGCTTAGGCCCGTTTCCCATGGGGAGTGGGCCTAAGCCATCAGTTGGACATTTCCCAAGGGCTCCCAGACTGTGAGAGGGTGCAAGCCGGGCTGAGGGATCCCCCTGCAACACCACCACTGAGTGCACGAATTTCATGCACCAGGCCTCTAGTTAATAATGAGCCCTAAGAAATATGACACTAGATTCTTTTATTTTTATTTTTTAAAAATATATTTTATTGATTTTTTACAGAGAGGAAGGGAGAAGGATAGAGAACTAGAAACATTGATGAGAAAGAAACATCGACCAGCTGCCTCTTGCACACCCCCTACTGGGGATGTGTCCGCAACCAGTGTATATATGCCTTTGACCAGAATCGAACCTAAGACCTTTCAGTCCGCTCTATCCACTGAGCCAAACCGGTTTCGGCGACACTAGATTCTTTTAAAACCAACAAAAGATATTTTGTTTGTTCGTTTGAAAGGTAAAGGAATATGGAAGAGTTCATTCAGATTTATGGACCCACCTGGGGTTCTTGTCAGCCTTTGGCTGATGAACAAGGAGGAGAGCAAGGTCTGCAGAGCAGGAAGACTCAGAATGCCTGCCACGTTGGTAATGGGTCCCCTGCCTGGGGACAAAGGGAGCCGGGCATCCTGCCCTTTGCCTGACCTCAGTGTACTTACTGCAGCAGAGGAGAGCTGAACACTCTCAGGGATCCACCACTGTGACCTGTGCTTTACTTCTTCCTTACAGCAGCATAACCCAGCCCACACTGATCAATATACATCCCATCTGACAGTGTGAGAACGGAAGTGTAAACATGGATTCTGCATTTTGTGCTCTCAGCCCACTGGACGGCACCATCAGGCTGATGGTCTACAGGGATTTGTGGCTGGACCTGTCCGGAAGGAAGAGCCCTAATTTTAGCTATTGCTCCTTTGTGTATCCTGCAGGGGTCCAGGACCTGGGTAAGCAGGTTAGCCTTTTCCCCAGGATGATTCTGGAAGGTACAGAATAGAACATTAATCAAATTTGCCACATGATGTATTGTGCCTGAGACTAAAAATATACCCTGTTTCAATAATTCTCTTAAATTGTGTCCCACTCATTGTGTTGGGTAGCTCACCCGAGCCTGTGCAATGTGATCTGAAGATTCTCAAAAAATGCGAGGTCAACAGCATGTCCAAAGGCCGCTTGGACATTGGTGTAGCTGCAAAGAAGAGGATAGACAGAGGAAATGTGGGGAAAAAGCTCTTCTTGACTTCACTCTTGTCTGGAGTGTTTGCACCATGTGTCTATAACATACCCTACAGGTCGACACGCCTCTGAGAAAACTCTCCTATTAGAAAAGTGGTGAACGGGATTGTGGGTCCCAGTCCTTTATCCTCTCTTTGAAAGAGGTTCCTCATCCAGACTTCTCCCCAGAAGACTTTGTGCCTCGCAGTGGGATGTGGGGTGGGTAACCGATACCTCTGGTTGACTTAGAGCTCTGTCTCTTGACTTGCTTGTGCCGGCCAATGGAATGTTAGCAAACAAGATGCTCACTGAGGCCTCCCCGGGGCCTGCGTGGTTTGGCCTGGCTTCTTGGAATTCTGCCATAACAGGTACCTGCCTCGATAGTCCCTGCTTTAAGGAGAATGAGGAGATTCATTGATCAGACCTGAGCTAAGCCCACAGCCTGGAGCCAAGCCCAGCAGATCCTAGCTGAGCGCAGGAGAACCCCAGCCCAACACAAACCTATGAACAAGAAATAAATATTGAGGTTCTGGGCTTGTTTGTTAAGCAGCATTCTTGTAGCAATGGCTGTCTTATCCGAAGAAAAGAAGTCAAACATCCCTGTTTCCTCTATCAAAGAGTACCACCTGACATAGCTTATCTTTGTGCAACATTTTGGAAGTTTAATCACCAGGTCTTAGATTTGTGTTCCTCTGTGCACATGCTAAGTCTAGAAGGACTTTTCATTTCCACTTCCTTCTCACCCTGCTCACCTGGCACCGGTGCTGCATCGAGGGTGGGCAGTAACAGCGTCTTGACCACCGTGGCACCTCCCTCTGCCTCTTGCTGCAGAATTGCTCTGGCCAGTGAAACCTAACTCCTAGAGTTCATTCTCTCCGCTTCTCAGCATTTATTTCATTTCACCAGGAGAATCGCCCTCAGCAGATTCCTCAATAGCAGCTGCTGCCAATGATTTTGAAGTTGCCTGCTGGCCGGTGGGACCAACGCTTCTCCCTCTGCCTTCCCCAAGCCTCTCTGTGCTCAGCATGTGACTCCGCAGGCCTGGGGCCCCGGACGAGCATGCCTGGGCCTGCACCCACCTCTCTCTGCTCAGTCCCTTTGCATCCAGAAAATCCTCTAACTGCCATCCTAGGGATGGGGGTCTCTGTGTCACCCCTCCTGAAAATCCTCTAACTGCCACCCTAGGGGTGGGGGTCTCTGTGTCATCCCTTCCCACCCTCAGATGTTCCAGGTCCAAGTCTCATGTAAGGTTCATTTGACCTTCAGATTTATGTGAATGTCCTTCAACTTTACCTCCACTTTCCTCTCTTACGTGGGTCTTTACACAGTTTCACTTGTTTATTAATAAGAACTGCCACGCCTACCAAATGCAGAATCCTCATGAGCACCTTTCTGCATCTCAGAGTGGGCACAGAAGGCCACCCAACTACTGGATCACTCTGCCCTGACCTTAGATGAAGGTCAGATAAGATGAAGAGGAACATGTATACCCAAATCTCTCCGAGTATAAATGCGGAGCTGGCGAGAAAATTGGAGAGAGAGCCTTCGGAAACACATGCCCGCTGCTGCCCGCGCAGCCCGTGCCCTGCTGGGATCACGAAGACTCTATCTGCTTCTCCACTCCCCGCTGGGGCCCAGCTGGGCCTGGCTGAGTCAGGTCAAGGTGACTGCCGGGCACGGCCTCGCTGATTACCCGCCAGCCCAGCTCCCTGCTCTGCACACCGAGCTTCCTCTGGGTGATGGCTTAGGGCTGCGCCCTGTCCCAGCCAAGCTCCCCTCTCTCCACCCATGAACTCAGGCCCTCGGATGCCAGTCCTTCCCAGCCACCTCTCCAATTTATCTCACTCCCAAGTCCCTAAGTAGATGAAGGTCAAACTAGTTTCAGGTTGACAGGATGCAGACCTAATATATCAGCTTTCTTACTGGGAAGCTGGGTTGGAGGTCTCAGGGGGCTGGGATCTCAGATCACAGTCCACTCCCTTGGCCCCTACCAGCATCTCAGGACAACCATTGGGCAGACATTGGGCCCCAGAAGGCAACATGGGGCCTGAGCCCACGTGCCGGCCAAGGGAAACAGGGGCACAGAGGACGTCTCTGAGGCACAGGGAGGGAAACAGGTGCCCACACAGGTGCCGTCCCTCCTCTCATCGCGCCCTGAAGAGAAGAGCCAGCGCTCGGTGGAATTAGTTACAGTGAGGTCGTCCTGGAGTAGAGTAATCCTGCATCCTACACGCCTGGTGTGGCTCTGTTCCCAAGAGGCAGCATGGTCACCAGGACATGATGCCAGGGTGTCACGGATCTTCCCAAGTGGCCTGGGTGCCTTTGCTTGGCACACATGGGAGGCGACACAGGTCTGTAGTCACAAGCTTTAATTTCTACGTGGAGGCTGCATGAAGGGGCTTGGGTCTCACATTAGAACTCCTCCAAAGACCGCACTCCAGCTGTGCGGTGTCCCTTGTGGGACCGCTGGGAAGGGGTTTGGTTCCATGGAAAAAGTATGAGCTTTTGATCCAGACTCTGGTGTCCAATGCCTGGTGGCCCCCAGCAAGTTCCTCATCCTCTTCCAGGCTCAGCATCTTCATCTTCAGTGGCCTCATGTCACCTTCTCTGAGTGTGGTCAGGATTAGACAGCCAGTTGGTGGTGGTGGAGATGCTTCCATTTCCATGACTCCCATGACTGCTGGGTGGATTCTGGCTCGGGGACACTCTTGGATGAACAACACCAGGGAGATGGTGTGTGTGTGTGCGCGCGCATGTATATACACATGTGTATATACCTGGGTACCTGAGCAGGTGTGTTTTCCTAAGTCTTGTGTTGGTGATATGTTAAAGTATCAAAAATGGTAAGTGACTCACGTGTTTTAGTAGCTTTTTGGAGGAGGGAAACAAGAGTGAAGTCATAGAAGGTCATTCCTGCTCCTTTGGAAGCTGACTTCCCCCCAAAGGCCATATTTGTCCCAACCAAGCATGGGCACCCAGTACATTGCTCTCCAGTCTTCAGAGCACACGCCTCCACTGACCTGGGAGCTATGCAGACACACGGAGGTGCCAGTGCCAGTTGGTAGCAGCAGCGGGTCACACGGGCCTGGATCCCATGTTCTGTAACCACGGGATTCTTTCATCGTTGCTTCAATAGAGAAGGTGCCCAAGTGGCATCTTGAAAGTGAACAAATCTAGAACAAATTAGGACAGAGTAGCAAATCGCTAATTAAGACGAACAACTTCCACATCAAGAGACGGGGCCTTTGTAGATCAAAGTGCACGGAGAAGCTTTGAAAGGAAAGAGCCGGGGAGAAGGAACACAGCTGCATCCAATCCTCAGGATTAACTGGGAAAGGAAATGGTGTTGATGAAGCAGCCCGGCCCTCCAGGGGGATGTGTGAGTGCCTGCTGCCTGGTGCTTGCCACCTGGCCCTTCCCAGGGCGGCTGGGCAGGATGGCTGGATGGTCCCAGCCTCCGAGGGGGTTGGACATGCATCCCACGAGAGGGAGGCCTGGTGGGGCGGAGACGGGCCACCCAGGGATCAGAGGGAGCTGCCTGGAGCTGCTCGGGCACAAAGGGCTCTTCTTTCAAGTCCATCACTTCATTTTCCCTGTAAAGGACTGGAACCAATAACAGTAACATTCCCGTGCAGCGGACATGACAATAAGAATACTTGTTTGTTTTGAAAGCAGCTCTTTTGAGACATGATTTGTATGTACATATATTTGACCCTTTTACAACATGGGTTTGAACTAGGCAGATTCTTTTCAATAAATACTGTAAATGACATTTTCTCTTCCTTATAATTTTTTTTAAATTTAAAAAATATATATTTTATTGATATTTTATAGAGAGGAAGGGAGAGAGATAGAGAGCTAGAAACGTCGATGAGAGAGAAACATTGACCAGCTGCCTCCTGCACACCCCCTACCGGGGATGTGCCTGCAACCAATGTACATGCCCTTGAACGGAATCGAACCTGGGACCTTTCAGTCCGCAGACTGACGCTCTACCACTGAGCCAAACTGGTTTCGGCCCTTATAATTTTCTTAACACCATTTTCTTTTCTCTAGCTTACTTCACTGTAAGAATACAGCACACAATGCATCAAACATACAAACTATGTGTTACCTGGCTGTGTTATCAGCAAGGCTTCCAGTAGGTCATTAGTAGTTAAGTTTCTGGGGAATCAAAAGTTATAACAGAATTTTGACCATGTGGGGGTCACTGTCCCTCACCCCGGTGTTGTTCAAGGGTCAAATATATATAGATGCATTTGCTAAAATTTTCCATTTAATTGTTTTAAGTGCACAGTAAGTACACTCACAATGGTTTACAACTATCCTCACTATTTCCACAACCTTTTCATCACTTCAAACAGAAACTCTGTACGCATTTACAAGAACTTTTTTCATTCCCCTCCCCACAGCTCTAATCTGTCTCTTTGACTTTGCCTATTCAGGTATTTCATAGAAATGGAATAAAAAAATAGGGGGTCCTTTGAGAGTGGTGGGATGTTCTTGAGGCTCACCCACGTTGCAGTGTGTGTCAGCATTCCATTCCTTTCTGTGGGTGAGTACTATCCCATTTTATGGATAGAGTACACTTTGTTTACTGATTTGTCTGGCAACGAAAGGAATATTTGTCTTATAGATATTATAAAAGAGTCCAATTTAAAAATATATTTTTATTGATTTTTTACAGAGAGGAAGTGAGAGGGACAGAGTGTTAGAAACATCAATGAGAGAGAAACAACAATCAGCTGCCTCTTGCACGCCCCCCACTGGGGATGTGCCCGCAACCAAGGTACATGCCCTTGACTGGAGTTGAACCTGGGACCCTTCAGTCCGCAGGCCGATGCTCTATCCACTGAGCCAAACTAGTTCGGTGAGAGTCCAATTTTAATCAGTAAAATTGATGAGATAAACTGGGTTATTTTGTCCAAATCTTTTCTTCATGTTTTGGAGACAGAAGTCAGATGCTTGCTCACCTGTTCTCTGATCATTTAGACACGCCACCATGAAACAAGAGAGATAGCTCAGCACACACAATCCTTCACAAATAAAGAGGGCTGCTGCCAAGGGCCCTGGCATAGGAAGTCCTGGAATGACCATTACGTGCTGGGTACCTGAGCATGGGGCTCAGAGATTGATGGAACACCTGATTGAGTCAGAAACACTACCCAGGGCTGGCAGGTGACCAAGGGACCAGGAGCAAGCCAGAATGGCCTGCAAGCAAAGGGGGTTACCTTCCATGTATTCTCATCCTCACCCAATCAGTCGAAGGTCCTTGGAGCTGTGAAAAGACATGAAGGCAACACAAATGCATGTTGCTAAGTGAAAACAGCGGTCTAAAAAGGCCACCTAGGTGTCATTCCAGCTATATGACAGAGAAAAGCAAGACCAAGGAGAAAGGAGAAAGCTCAGTGGCTGCCAGGAGCTGGGGTCGGGAGATGTAAAGGTGGAGCACAGGAGGGTTTTAGGGCAGTGCAACGATTCTGTAGGACACGGTAATGGGTGAACACAAGACATTATCCATTTGACAAAACCTATGAATGTACAACACCATGAGTGAACCCTAAAGCAAGCTATGGACTTTAGTTAATAATAATAATAATGTATTATTGTTGGTTCATTAATGTAACAAATGTATCTCAATAATGCAAAATGCTGCCTGGTTAGTGTGGCTCAGTGGTTGAGTGTTGACCTATGAACCATGAGGTCATGGTTCAATGCCCAGTCAGGGCACATGCCCGGGTTGCGGGCTTGATCCCAGTAGGGGCCGTGCAGGAGACAGATGATCCATGATTATCTTTCATCATTGATATTTCTATCTCTCCCTCTCCTTTCCTCTCTGAAATAAATAAAAATATAAAACAAAATGCAAGATGTTAGAGAGGGAAATATGTGGAGGGAGAGGTATGTGGGAATTCTACTTTTTTATGTTTCAAAAAAATGTATCTTCATTGTTGAAAGTATTACATATGTCTCCCTTTTTTCTCCCATTGACCCCCTTCACCCAACACCTCCCCCACCCAGGCCTTCACCACACTATTGTCTGGGTCCGTGGGTTATGCATATAGACATATAAGTTCTTTGGTTAATTTTTTGCCACCCCCTGAACTCTGTACTTTTTGCTCATTTTTTTCAATTAACCATAAACTTCTCTAAAAATAGAGTATATTAATTTTAAAAATTTAAAATAAATCTCATCTCAGCAGTGGCCACAGGAAATATAAGAACATGGGTGGACTTTCTATACTTGTTTAGCGTTTGTCTTGATTTCTTGGCTTGTTTTCACTTGCAGGGTGGGCGGAAGGACCCAGGGCTGTGTTGGGAGGCTCTGAAGTTACGAACCATGTCTGTGTCCAGCACAGGAGGAGCAAGATGGTCTTTCTTCCCACACGGCCTTGCTGGGCTCTGGGCACTGCTCTTCAGGATCCAGCGAAGGTGCTTACTGGAATGGACGAGGGGCAAGGTTCATGTCTTCCTCTGAGTAATGAGAGTCCTCGTTCTCCATCAGTGACGAGGTGAAGGAGAGGGTTCTACTGTCGGGCCCTAGTCCCTGACGTCCCCGTGTGTCAACCTCAGTCCGGAGAGGGGCCCAGGCCCTGTAGGCATTCTGTGTGCCCCACCTCTCTTATGGGAACATTTTTATCCACGTGAAAAAGAGGTTTTGCAAACCTCCACAGAGTCACCATAATGTGATACCCAAAGAGTCACAAACCCGCAAGGGGTGTTTCTTCTGGAGAGAGGCCACGGCACTTGTGAGCAAGGACCACCTTTCCCGTATCCTCTACTTGGGAGTTCCCAGCATCTGCCTCCCTCGCCCCCTGTGTTTCCATTGTGATAAAATACACATAACATAAAGCATAACCATCTTACCCATCGCTCAGTGCACTGCTTGGAGGCATTAATACATTCACAGGGGTGAGCCATCACCCCATCCGTCCACAGAACCCTTTTCATTTTGCAAAACTGAAACTCTGTGCCCGGGAGACACCAGCTGCCCAGCTCTCCCCCCAGCCCTTGGCAACCACCCCTCTACGCTTCGCCTCTGTGCTTTGACGACCCCAAGTACCTTGTGTAAGTGGATTCACATAGTACTTATTTGTCCGAGTTCATTTAGCATAATGCCCTCCAGGCTCATCCGTGCTGGCAGCCCAGAGTTTCCCCCCTTTGAATGCTGGGAAATGTTCCACGGTACGTATGTGCCACATTTTGTTTATTCGTTCATCCACTAATGAACCTTCACATTTCGGCTGCTGTGAATAATGCCCATGAAACATGGGCATTCAAATACCCTTCAAGGTCTTGCTTTCAATTCTTTTGAGTATATACCCAGAGGCAGCATTGCTGGACCATTGGTAATTCTATTTTTAATTTTCGGAGGAAAATTACTTCATCTTGTTTCCCATGGCTTACATTACCACCAACATGCACAAGGGTTCCAATTTCTCCACATCCTCACCAACGCTTACTTCCTGTTTTTGTTTGTTTGTTTGTTTGTTTGTTTGTTTTTTATAGGAGCCATCATGGTAGTGTGAGATGGCGTCTCATTGTAGTTTCGATTTGCATTCCCCAAGGATTGGTGACGTTGAGCTCATCTTTCTATGGGCTTATTGGCCATCTGCATGTTGTCCCTCACCTTAACAGTGAGGATCTAGACCCGGCCCCCTCCACCTTCCCATGGCTGCTGTGGACAGGCTTAGTCAGGGCTGCACTTCTTTCTTATGGGAACACCGTCTTTGGTTTCATACCCCTGCTTACTATTTGATTTTTTAGTGAGGTACGAACCAACATGAGGGCAGGTCCTGGGTCCCACCCACTGTTGTTTCTTTAGCACCCCGGACAGCGTCCGGTCCACGCTACAGCCAATAGCTATTTTTTAAAAAGGCATCTGCTCAGCACTTACAGTCACAGTGCCCTGCTGAAATTAAACTCTATTTTAGGCACTCATGCCTACCAATGGGTCCAGAAGCTCCATTTTCTGCTTTTATATTCCACAACACTTCCCAGGTTAGTTTTTTCTTGCTTCTTTTGTCTGTATCTTTTTTTTTTTTTTTTTAGCCTAGGACAGTGGTTGGCAAAGCGTGGCTCGCGAGCCACATGCGGCTCTTTGGCCCCTTGAGTGTGGCTCTTCCACAAAATACCACATGTGGGTGTGCAGGTACAGTGTGATTGAAACTTTGTAGCCCATGCACAGAAGTCGGGTTTTCGGCTCTCAAAAGAAATTTCAATGATTGTACTGTTGATATTTGGCTCTGTTGACTAATGAGTTTGCCGACCACTGGCCTAGGATGTTCTGAATGCATGAGACTAAAAGACACCTTTCTCTGAGGTACATTTGAAGAACTTGGGTCATCTTATACCCTTTGTTTCTACAACATCTTCACTCAAAACCTTCTCCTGTCTCTTCCTCCACCTGCGCCTCTCTTCTGATGCCTTGAGCAAACCCATGGGAAGACCTAGCTGACACCAATTAGTGAAGTGGTATCTAGCAGCTAACGGAACCTGAGAAACGTGCCCTTTCTCTCCTTTTCACCGAGTACTCTTATCTGTCTGTATTTTTCTTTTCAGAGAATTAATGTCTTCTGACCAGCCAGTCCCCCACTGTAATAAGCATCCAAGCGCATATGTGTTTAATACTCAGCTCTGGGTTTAATGCTGCCAAATTCAGTTAAACCCAGATGCTACATTATTGTTCTTCTCGTGGTTTTCAAAAATTGCCTGTAGAACTACTTTGTGTGCATGTGAAATTTCCCTGAAATGCGAAACACTTAGCTGCATCTCTTATAGATGAGCTGTAAGTTATTTTCATTTTTTTAAAAAATCAATGGACCAATATCTGTTTTGCAGGGTAATTGTAAAGATGAAAGTAAATCATAAATTTAAGGTGTCTTTCATGTTAGTAACACCTGGATAAATACTTTTTATGCAAATCGAATTTTATTTGATGATTGAAAATAACAGTCCCTAAAATGGAACAACACACGACAGTTTAACGGGGGTTTTCTAGAGCTTTCCCTCACATGGTCTCTGTAGCAACCATGAGAGGCAGTTACTGCACCACCAGGAAGAATGCTACCTGCACATCATCTGGGGATAGGGATAGTCCATGACTGGTATTTTTTTTTGGGGGGGGGGAGATTTTGTTTTGTTTTGTTTTGTTTGCCCTTTCTTCCTGCCTCTTATTCCTCCTTTTTGATAATAATTTCTGGAAGCTCCTCAATGTGTTGACATCAACTCCTGGGGACATGGAAGATAATTACTGACCAATAGTACAAATTTAGGCAGCTTATCTGAGAGAGAGAAAATATCTATTGGGTCACGTGACATTCACTCCCAGTTTGGACTCATGGGAGAATATTTTATTTTGGGGCATATGAAGAAGATAAATCTTTACATCAAGAATCTGCAGTAGGTACAGAGGTTACCAGAAAATCACAAGATGTTCTGGTCAAGCTGCTACCCTGGAAGGAAAGCCTGGAAGTGGATGAACTTTGCAATCCTGGAGTAAGGACAGTCCAGGCTGCGTCTTCCTCTGGGCACTGGAGACCCTGCAGAACTCCTGGGTGGCTTCTCTCCTGTGATGACCTTCACACTAAGATGTAGATGGATGATCCTTTCTTTGCCAGACTGACATGGAAACGATTCGAGGCTTGTCAGAGGTGACCTCACTGCCTTTGGACAAAGGAGACGATGCAACACGGATTTAACTCAAATAGCCTTGGAACATTCTGGAATCCCTGGACAGAATGGAAACCTCAATTAGCAAAGAGAACCAATGGAAGCTGAGTCCATTACTTACAGATACTTTGAATATGTGGTTTTCAGCTCATTGGCCTCAAAACCAAGTATTAACACCAAATGTCAGGGAGCATTTCACAATGTTTTGCTTCTGATTTAAGACCAACAGCAGTAAAGTCACTTCTGAACAGTTAAGTGTCTCAACACCCTTGGCCTAGAGCTCCATGTCCTCATCTCAGCACCCCTCCTCCTAAAGATTGTCCTATCCCTTTCTTTTCCTTGAGGTGTCAAGTTACAGCTTGTCACACTTGTAAAAACTACAGGATCTCCTCTAGGAGCTGTTGCCACTTTGTCCTTCTAAGCATTAGTCACACTTCTGCAAAGTAGCTTGCAAGTCTTTGGGGTGGGGAGGCACAGCTTGGGTCCAGAGAGTATGGACACTTTAGTCATGATATTTGGAGGGGGGGAGTGTTGGGGAGTGGACAGCTTGCAGGAAACAATCCCTAAAATTGGGCCTGGGTCCTTTCTCCCATTTCATCCATCCATACACATATACTGAAGAACTTGACTTATACCAGGACTGGGGAGATTTGTCACTCTAACTACCATGTGACCCCACTGAGTTATAAACCAAACTCTAAAACCTTTACAAACCAGATATTCTCCTGTATCCTTCCACTCAGGGATACTACATCTTGGGAGTCATTTTAACAAAAAAGTAGACATGTCCAGAACTCTAGGACCTGTCATTGATTTGAGGGTATTCAACCAACCTTGCATTCCTGAGAAACAACCCATTTGGTCATGGTGAATAATCCTTTTTACATGTTGTTGAATTTGGTTTGCTAGTATTTTGCTGAGAACTTTTGCATCTATGTTCATAGGAATATTGTGATGTCTTCTTGTAATGTTTTCATCTGGCTTTGATATCAGAGTAATACTGCTTTTATAGATCGATTTGGGATCTGTTTTGACTCTTTCTCAGCACAGCTCATTTTAAATTTAGAAGCTAGAGTAATGCTTCAAATTAAGTCACATCATGTCCTGACTTGCATCTCTAATGGGCTACCCATGGCACTCACCACCAAGACCACTTACCAGGGCCTCCAATGGCTAGACCCCCTGCGTTTTTACCCTGATCTCCTGACACCTTCTCTCGTGCTCTCTTCATTGCAGCCACACTAACCTCTGGAAGCTCTTCTGGCCTATCATGCTACTTTCCTCCTCATGGCCATTCTCCTTCCTATTTCCTCTAACAGAAAGGCCACAGATGGCTCCATCATGCAGGTCTCTGGACAAACATCACTTTCCAGGGCTTTCTCTTAAGACCTCACCTAGAAGAAGAGAAAAAATAAAAAGATCTCCCCTAGCATGGCCTCTGTTCTATGGGTACACTCAGCCTCATTACTCTGCTTATGTTTTAAAAAATCACTTATGATTTGAAATCACACTATTGGCTCATTTTTTTATGGCTTATCTCTCCTGCTGTCATGTAATTCCATGAAGGTGAGAATTTTGTCGTACTTCCTGTTGGACCACCAATGCTAAGATACTGTTGGACACATGTGCCCCATCCTGCCCCCTGTGTTCATGCCCAGGCCCCAGCCAAGGGTGGAGGGACAGCAGGACAAATTCCTCTCCCACAAAGACAACGTGGTGCCCACCCAGGCAGAGGCTGGTGTGGTCTTGGTCTGGGGAGGGGGTGAAGCAGGGCCTGGGGCACCGGGGGCAGTAAGCTGGGGGCCAATAACCCGTTCCAGGGAGGTGTGGAAATTGTGGGACTACCCTCCATTACCCCAGCAGACTTCGCTTACAAAACACTGATTCAAAGAGAATATGATGAAGAAGTTTAAGACAGCAATCCTGAAGTATTAATCCCAAACGCATGACCCTTCTGTGTCAGGCCCTTCGTGACTATGCTGGTCACATCCATGAAGCTGGCTTGCATGGGGGTGTCTAAGAACCTCTTGGAGGCACTTGCTAAATGTTCAGATTTTTCTGACTACCAGACTTAATCAGATTCTCCATGGCAGGAGCCTGCATGTGCGATATAAGTGTCATGATTCTCATGACAGGGTGCATTTGGGGAGCATGGCACACGTTCCCGGTCCCTTCTTAATGGCATAGCATGAAACCCCACCTCTGCCTATGGGGGAGGGACCCTGACCACCACAGTCTGATCAGGCAAACAACAGGCACGTGACCCGAGGACAGGTGACCTGTAATCAGCCCAGCACCTACGATACTAGCTTCACACATAAAGGGCCAAGCAGGGAAGTCAGCTGTCACCCAATCCTATCTGTTTTTCTCCAGAAGTGCCCACGGGATAGAGAGGGAGATAGGCTGAGTCATGTTAATGCAACAGGGCTGGGCTGAGTACATGTTCCCTCGAGAGACACCACTCCAGAGCTCTCTGTCGGTCAGCAGTTCAGCTGTGGGACTCTTGGAGCCTAACAATTCAGTCTCTGCGTGCGATGGTCCCATGCTGAAGACCCTTGCCCTTCTGGTTTCCAAGGGCCTCCTAACCTCGTCTGATGTAACGTAAATGAGCCTCTGTTCTTGCAACCAGAAGGGGACGATTTCCAACTGACAGATGAGAAAACTGAGGTTCCAATTGGTTAATTAATTAACCTAATGTCATAAAGATGTAAAGTCGGTCATTGGTGGGGAGTGAAAAGGAGGGAGAGAGTACAGTAGGGAGAGAGGTCCCTAGCTTCCTTGGGAGGTGTTCCTAAGGTGCCAGGGGTGGATCAACGCCCTACTTCCACCCCCACAGGGTGTACGGCATGCTTCATGGGCTCCTCCCTGAGCTCCCTCCTGGCTCCAGTTCCTGCCTCTGCCCCGTGGGGTGCTGCAGGGGCCTTATAAGTAGCCAGAGGCAATGACAGCAGCGCTTCCTGCTAAACTGCTGAGAAGGAGTTTGCTTTTCCTCTTCAGTGATCAAAAGAGGAAGAAGGCAGCCCCCCTCCTGGCTGAGCCTGTGGGTGGGAGCCCAGGCACTGGCATCCCACACAGGGAGGGAGCTGCCATTTCACAAGGGCCAAGTGTTAGCGCCCCCTTACTTCCCACGGATCGGACTTAGGTGGACTTTGTCGTTCATGCACATGGATGCCCAGAATCTTTTCAGAATTATTCACTCCCTGAAACTTTCCCCCTGGGGTTTGGCAAAAAAATGCTTGGTTCACCTTTTAATAATATATTTAGTAGTAGTGGGATTGCTGATGGGAGCCCTGAGGGTTGGGTTCTGTCAGTGTCTGAGTGACCTCAGAGGTGCTAGATGTTTGCTTGTGCTAACTAATGGCCATCGGGCACTTGCTCCTAATTCTCCTCCTCAAATTAAACCTGTTTTAGAAACAGATTTTGTAGAGTATTGCTGAAATTCGCTTTTGTTCCAAGATACTGAAAATATTCAGTCTACAAGTGATAACCTTTAAAAGATCCAGTGCCCTTGGGAAGATAGAGTTGCTGAGTAAGGCCCTGAGGCCTTGAGAATTTGCCTTAAGAGGCCTGTGGGGATTGAGTGACAGCATTTTCCTTGCCACAAGTCTCAAATTTCTAGGACAGAGGTAAAAGGATATGACTAAGACAGAGGACTGCTGATCACTTTTTAATTTGCAAGAATGAGCACTAAACTACCATTTTCGTTGGCTAAATTGAGTTTCCCACTGGGAAGCACACCACGGGCTGCAAGAAGTAGCTTAGCTTGGCCTCACTCACCAGGGTGGAAGGTCTATGGTGCTCACCCCTTGAATCTAATAAGTCAAAGACTTCCTTCTGAAACACAAGGACCAGGCTGGTGGATAGTGCCAAGGAAGACTTTATTCAAGTGCTAGGCACAGCTTCTGAATGGAAGACAGAAGGTCTATGAGCAGCAGGATCCCTGTGCTTTGATGAACATGATTATCTGGGAACAGAGCTGTTCTTTCCCCATTTTCCAACCAGCGCCCTGTTGGCTGTAGTAACAAGGGCAGCATAAGATGATTGCCCAGTAAAGAGGTTTAGTATCCTGGGAGGTAGGACACATTGGCATTCTACATTACCCTTATCACCATTGTCACCACCACCACCACAACCATCATTATCATCATCATCATCATCATCATCATCACCATCACCACCACTACCACCACCACCATCACAATCACCATCACTACCACCACCACCATCACAATCGCCATCACCACCACCATCACCACCACCATCGTCACCATCATCATCACCATCATCATCACCACCATCACCATCACCATCACCATGTTCATCATCACCATTATTGTTATCATCATAGTCACCATCATTGTCACCTTTATAGTCATATTCATCGTTCTCACTGGTACTCCTTATGTTCATGCCAAGGTAGAGAGCTTTGTCCAACATCAAAACCTAATTTCATCCATTTAACAACTCAGTGAGTGAATACAGCAGGAGAGAGGGTTAAGTTCAGAGAGGTGAACACCTTTGGCTTGTTCATTCTCAACTACAAAGAGCTTTTCCCAGGGTGTGACTCCTGAGCTGACATTATCTGGTAGACAGTGAGAAAAGAGTGTGCGTGTTGTCTGTGGTAGGTGGCATGTGTGTGTAGTGTGTGTGTAATGTGTATGAGTAGTGTGTGTGTTGTGTATGTTATGAGAGTATGAGTGTGTTGTGTGTGATGAGTGTGGGTAGTGTCTGTATGACTGGTATGTCTGAGTGTGTTGTGTGTAGACTGTGTAATATGTGTGTGTGTGGTGTGTGCACATGTGTGAGGAGGAGGAATGCATCCAAACTTAGGGCAGAGGTGACTGTGGGTGATACCTGAAGCTCCCAGCATCTGCCACTCTTTGCTGTTTGCTCCAAAGTGCCGTCCGATCCTGTGCATCCTCCTCAAGCCACGAACCCCTGCTTCCCCAGGGGGCAGAGTCCCCCTCCTTCTTTAAAGCTCTGTGGCGCCTGAGCTGCCTCCCTCCTGGCAGGCTGTCTTTCTGCAGAAACCGCCCTGCACACCCGCCCTGCCTGGGTCCCCCTGTGAGGCAGCAGCAGTCCCTCTGAGCCTCACTGCACCATGCCGGCACCTATGGCTGGGTGCCACCTCCTCAAGCTGAGGGCAGGGCTCTGGCTGAGGGTCCCTCCACCCCCCCAGGCCCACGGTCTGTCCTAGAGGAGCCGGCAGGTGGGCAGGGTAGCCTTTGCAAAGGGCTAGGGCCTCCTGGGGAAGGCCTCCCATTGACCTCACTGGTAACAGTCCTGGTTGTCAGGAGGGGCGGAGACTGAGGACAGTATCCTGGATGTCAACCATCCCGAGGTGGCCCCTCCCCTGTACCAATGTGGAGGGGGGCACAGGAACAACAAGCAGAGCTGTGTGCTTTGTGAAAATTAATACTCAGAAACCTCATTGAAAATGCAGCCTCGAGGAGAGGACTCTCACCCATGTCATGCACACCACTCCTCCAGCAAGAGGAAGAAGAGATTCCTCCTGGCCCAGTAACAGCTCAGCCAATGAGAAGTCACTTTATCTTGAATTTCCAGTTTCTTCCAATGAACTCTTTGTTTACAAGAGCTCCTCCCATGTCCATGAAAAGACCATCCTCTCCTTTGTTTCTTAGGACTTGCTGGTGGTTGCCATTAAACCACTCGTGCAGAATTGCAATTCTTTATTGTTCCTGAATAAACCCATTTTGGTGGAGAAACATCTGGCCATCTATTACATAAAGGGCAACAATAGTCTGCTGAGGCAGTCCTGACAGAGAACCACCAGTGGAGCAGCTTAAACTAAGGTATTATTTCCCAGTCTGGAGGCTGGAAGGACAAGATCAAGGTGTTCCCAGGGTGGATTCCTTCTGATGCCGCGAGGAAGTCTCTGCTCCAGGTGTCTCTCCTTGGCTTGCAGATGGCCAGCTACTCACTGTGTCTCTTCACACCATCCTCCCTCTATGCATGTCTGTCTCTGGGTCCAAATGTACACCTTTTATAAGGACATCACTCATATTGGACTGGAGGCCCACCCACTCCAATGTGACCTCATCCTAACTAACTGCCTCTGCAGTGATCCTATCTTCAATTAAGGTCACATTCTGAGGTCCTAAATTTTGGGGAACACAATTCAGTCCAGAACAGAACAGTCATTGTACCTTATAACAAACTGGGTCCCTGCCACAGTTGCTATCACATGTCTGGGCGGGGGGTGGGGGGGGGGAGAGACACATATATCACACCGCTCTGGCTGCACAGCATTGAGCATCCCAGGAGCCCAGGCAGCCACCAGGAGAGAGCTCTGTACCTGTGGCACCCGGAGGCCAGCATAGAGCACTGAGGCAAACACCTGCCATGTCCTCCAAAGTGGTTCCGATGGGCCCCAAGCCACAGCAGGGACCTTGGTGCCAGGAGGAGCAGGCAGCACAGGCTGGCAGCAGCTGTACCTGCTGCATCCCTCACTCTGGAATTGAATGTTTTGTGTCCATGTGGGGCACGCAGAGATGCCTGGTAGAAGGCGAGAGCTTAGCGTGAGCAGAGAGGAACCCCAAACCAGGCTGTTTACAGCACACTCCTCCCTCTCTTACTAATTTGCAAGATGACAAAGGAGTGGTTTCTATCTTACTTTGACTTTGTAACCTTAGAAACTAGCACAGTGCTGATGCTTAATATATTTGTGGAGAATAAATGGGTTGACTGAGACAGGCAGGCATTTTGGACATCTTGAAGGAAAATCAATCCATCAATGGAGCCTTCTTTTAGACACTGTCTACCCAGAGCCATGCTGGGTCTGTGAGGAAAGCCCAGAAATGACATGGCCCATTAAGTCAGCATTGACTCGGTGAACAATTATCGGGTGCCTTTTCGGTACCAAGGGCTCTGTTAATGCTGGGGTCATTACGATGGACTGGTCCAGATCAGCAATGCTGAAAAACAAACAAAACTTGAGTAAGCAAGTCCACGCTCAAGCTGAAGTGAGTCCACGCTCATGCTGAACCCAGTGGAACTGCTGGCTGAGTTTGGCAAAGGAGAAATCAGGCCATGACAGACTGGCCAGGGCATCGGGAAAAGTAGGGCCCTGTGGTCTGCATTGCCCACGGAGGGTGCAGGGAAACCAGATGGAAGGTATACAAAGTGAGGGGCGGGGAGGTGAGGTCAAAGAGCAAGGCCCTATTTTCATTTTTCTGGGAACAAGTGTTAGGAAACCATGGGAAATGAGATGATATATGGGGTTTAGTCTGTAGCTCAAGGGTTGACCAGATGGTAAATACTTGAGGCTTTGTGCCACCTGTGGTCTCTGTTGCAACTGCCTGCCTCTGCTGTTGAGTGCAGACAGCCATAGAAATACCTAAAGGAGGGAGTAGGATATAGTTCCAATAAAATGGTATTCATAGATATTGAAACTTGATTTTCATATGACTCTCATATGTCATGAAATACTACTGATTTCTTTGAATTTTCCCCTCAACTCTTTTAGTCTGCTTGGGCTGCTATAACAGAATACCAGAGATGGGTAGCTTATAAACAACAAACATTGATTTCTCACAGCTCTGGAAGCTGGGAAGTTCAACATCAAGGTTCCCACAGATCCCGCTCTGATGAGATCTAATTCCTGGCTCATAGATGGCTCTTGTCTCCTGTCACCCTACACTGTTCTCTGGGGTCTCTTTATCTTTTCTCCCATGAGTTGATATGAGTATATATTTTGAAATGATTACCATAGTAAGTGTAATTGACATCCACCATCTCACATAGTTACATTTTTTCCCATGTGATGCTAACTCTTAAGATAGACTCTCTTAGAAACTTTCAAATACGCAATACAATGTTAGTAACTATAGTCACCATGCTATACATGACGTTCTCAGAACTTATCCTATATAATAAAAGGGTAATATGCAAGTAGACCAAACAGCTGAACAAAGTGTAATATGCTAATGACATGCTAAGGCTGCCTAACTGCTCGCTCTGACGTGCAGCACTTCCTACCAGGGGGCAGATGCTCCAACTGGTAAGTTAGCTTGCTGCTGGGGTCTGGCCAATCAGGACTGAGCAAGATGGGCCAGACAGGCCCTGGAGCCCTCCTTCGGTCCCTGCTCGGCTCGATCATGTACCAGTGGGGTCCCTCAGCCTGGCCTGTACCCTCTTGTAATTTGGGGACACCTCAGGGGATGTCGGAGAGCCGGATTCAGCCTGATCCTTCAGGCCACTCTCCTTGGGAGGACGCCAGACTCAGGGCTCATGGCTAGTGAGTGCTGCTGCGGCAGCGTGAGCCCCTCCTGAACGGGACTGATTGGGTGTGAGCCCGAGGCAGGCACAGTGGGGCCAGGATGAGCGAGAGCGGCAAGTAAGAGCTGCAGGCGGCGTTGGGCTGTGGGTTTTGGCCCGATCCCTGCAGGCCACCCAGAGGGACCCTATCTTTGCACAAATTTGTGCACCGAGCCTCTAGCTTGTCTATAATTGAAAGTTTTTACCTTTCAACTCCCTTCACCCATTTTGCCCACCAACCATCCACCACCTCTGGTGACCACTATTCTAGTCTGTTTCTATGAATTCAAGTCCCCTCCCCTCACCTTTTTTTTTAAGAGTCACATAAAAATGAGATCATACGGTATTTATCTTTCTCTGTCTGACTTAAATAACTTAGTATAAGGTCCTCAAGGTCCATGTATGCTGTCACAAGAGGTAGAATTTCCTTATTTTTCACTAGAGGCCTGGTGCCTGAAAATTCGTGCACTCGGGAATTTTCAGCCTGGCCTGTGCCCTCTTACAGTCTGGGAGTCCTTGGGGAATGTCCCACCTACCGGTTTAGCGCAGGAAGCCTGCCTAAGCCATTAGTTGGACATCCTTAGTGCTGCTGCAGAGGTGGGAGAGGCTCCCGCCATCACTGCTGCACTGGCCAGCCATGAACCAGCTTCCAGTTGAGCAGTGCTCCCTCTGTGGAAGCGCTCTGATCACCAGGGAGGCAGATCCTGCATTGAGCGTCTGCCCCCTGGTGGTCAGTGTGCATCGTAGAGACCAGTCCTTCTGCCATTAGGGTCAATTTGCATAAGACCCTTTTATTATATAGGATGGCTGAATAATATTCCCTTCCTTTGGGGTCTCTTTTATGAAGACACTAATCCCAGTCATGAGGACTCCACCCTTGTGACCTAATCACCCCTTCCAAAGGTCCCCACCTTCTAATACCATCACATTGGGGGATAGGTGCCAATATATGGATTTTGAGGGGACACAAGCATTCAGTCAACAGTACCCACCATTTTAAAATGTAAAGACCATTCTTAGCTCGAGGACCATGCAGAAACAGGTAGTCACCAGATTTAGCCTGTGGGCCAGTCTGCTGACCCCTGGCATCCAGTGGTGCTGCTCAGACATTAAAGCTAAGGTGCAGATTTTAGCTAGTGGGTCTCGGGTGGGACCTGAGATTCTTGGTTTCTAACGAGCTCTTGAATACAACCTGTACACTGGGTCCTCAGGCCTCACTTTGAGAACCACTGGGGCAGAATCTCAAAAGCACTTAGCAGGGGGCAAGGGCAGCATGCATCTGCTGAAAGGATCAGTGGAGGGGGCCGTGAGCCTACAGACAGGAGCCTGGCTGTTTGAAGGTAGTTTCATGTGCTGCCCACCTGCTATGTTGGGGAGGGGTGGCCCTTCCCAGGCCTTGAGTCGATGTGGGACATTCCACAACGGCCTTGGGAACCTCTCCTGTAACATTTCCAGGCAATCAATGCCAAATGCATTGACATTTGCCAATACCCAAAATGTGGCATCTTTTCCTGATTTGCACGTGTTGCTTGATCATGAATGGCATTTGGCTACGTGCTACTGTGATTTGTGGTAAGAGGTATATATTTGGTTTTCATCCCATTTCTGGCACAGAGCTCCTAACTCCTTGGACTTTCCTAAGTGATGAGAGAATAAATGTGTCTTTTGTTATGTTAAGGAGGTGAAGGTCGGAAGCACCTAAGGATGGGACTGATTACCAGGAGAACCCACCACGTGATTACAGGGTTGGAGAGTTCAGTCCCATCCGCAATCGGCCAGGAGGGAAGAGGGGCTGGAGCATGAGTTAGTCACAGTGGCCAATGGTGTGTTCAGTCATGTCTATATAATGAAGCCCCCATAAAACCGAGAAGAGGGGTTTGGAGAACTTCTGTGCTGGTGGACACGTGGAGCTGTGGGGAGAGTGGCTGGCTCAGAGACCACAGAAGCTCCATACCCTTTGCCCATATGTCGCCCTGTGCTTCTTCCATCTGGCTATTGCCGAGTTACGTCCTTTTATAATACACCGGTGATCTTGTGAGTAAATGCTCCTCTGAGTTCTGTGAGCCTCTCTAGCAAATTAAAAGAACTGAAGGAGGGAGCTGTGGGAGCCTCTGATTTATAGCCCCCGAAGGGGTTCAGAGCGGGCCTCCCCGGGCCATGCCACGTGGCGTGTGGATTGTTTGGAGCTGAAGGCAATCAAGACCCTGCAGGCTCACGAGAAACTTGTACCTCTCCCCTAAAGAATTTAAATTGGGGCTTTGCCCGTAATAAGAGTTGTCAACAGAAATAACGTTTTATGACCTAGTTATAGCGAGAGCAAACATCTCATTACTGAACATCTGTTCTTCTTGTCCTTCGAATGACCTTCATCTTCTCCGAAGTCCCAGGTGCCTTACCTCATCCTATGCCTTTTCCCTTTCTGTTTTTGAACCTTTCATGTATGTAGGTTATATATATATATATGGATTTTGTTCTTTTCTCTTGTTAGTCGGTCTCCTGTCAATGTAATTGTTAGGCCAGCTGAAAGAACCCAGGAGAATAGAGGAAAATTTCTTCCTCCCCACACCTGTCTGTCAGAAGCAGGTGACAACCTGGGCTCTGCAGTGGCTTCTGAGTGAGGGAAGGTTGGGGGGGGGAAGCAGTGGGGGGCAGTCGAGGGACTGAGCCCTCAATCTCTGGAATGTAATGCTACTTCCAGGGCACAGGGTCAGAACTGAGTCGAACAGAGTTGACTTCTCAGACACCCAATGGTGTCCTACAAGTGTGTGTTGGTGTGGGGACCCCCCCCCCACACACACACACACACTGAAACTGGGACCAGGAACTCATAGAGCTATATATCAGACGAGGCCTCCCCTTTTCACAGCAAATGCAGGTGAAAATACACCGCATGTCATTAGGGACTGATGTCCCCATTCTTCGTGGCATAAGTGGGAGTGCGAGCAGCACCAACCAGCAGCTCCGGGAGAGGGAGGGTTCGTGAGACCTGGGGAGCCAGCAGCCCCAAGCCTACAGGTGAGATCCAGCGCTGCTTGTCAGCCTTCCCAAGGGCCCCTGACCTGTGACAGCCGGCACGCCGGGGCCAGACGGGAGGCCTCTCCCGTGAGCACAGCCTGTGTTCTCCTAGTGCACGGGGGTCTGAAGTGAAGCCTACGGCATGTTGCCTTAACAACAGCCAATATGTATAATTTGGTTCAACATGTTTAGTAGACATTTAGTAATAATTAAAGCAGGAGATAAAGCAAACACTTGCAATATCGCAGAAACCAGCGTGTTGTCATGTGCAAAAAACATGCCCAAATGATGCTTTTGTATTTTGAAAATAATACAAATAACAATGTTTGAAGAATAAAAACACCGACAAGCAAAACAAAGGTCTCTAGACCCTGGTCCCCAGAGGCTGGTGGTGTCTGCTGCCAACCTCCCCTGCCTCTCTTGGACTGCCACCGCCTATCGCTCCTGTGCGGCCTTGATGTGACCGAGACATGGCACCTGGCCCGGCAGGACAGTCTGGACCTTGATTTTGTGTGCACCTTGGTCTTCGGAATATTGTTCTCTTGTCTTTTTCTAATTTTTCCTGATCTCCCAGAGGCTCAGTTTCTTCTGGCAAGCCCCCTAGAGTGTCCTGCAGGAGACGCCAGCCTTTCTTGGTGCTCCCATCACCCCCTCATAAGAGTCCGGGGCCTGGCCCACCCAATGCACAACAGCTTCATGGAAGACCCTCCCCAGGACCTGGTGAGGCGAAAATGGCAGGTTTTAGTGGTTCTGGGTGGGGCAACCTAGAACCCTCCAATCTCTCCCGTGCAAACATCCTAGCAATTAGATGTGCTTTTGGATAAGACACTATCCTTTAAACTATTGTCGTCCCCTGCAGAGTGCCTCCCAGGGCTCTAGTGAGCTCATTTATTTCAATACCCGAAGGCCAGTGGGGCTCTGATGAGTGCAGGAAGGAAGCTTAGCATAGAGTGGGCCTTCTGAAAAGCCAGAGGTCAGTCCAAGGACTCTGGCCCCTAGGAAGGTGGGAGAAAGGGACAGGGAGTGGAGGTGGGAGAAGCAGAGTCATCTGTTACAACAGCTTTGCTTAGGACTGTGGTGGCTGAAGGACGGTGAACTCAGTCTGCACCTTCCCGGCTCCGATTTCCTCTCCTGTTTCCACCTCTATGAGATAGAATCCCTCTCCTTCCTGCAAAGGTGTGGAGAGAAAATGGAAAGCAGACAAGAGAAGGGACTGGAGACCAGGAGACAAATGGCCCTGGTCATGGCTCAGTATCTGGGGCTTCCCTGTGGGTGGAGAACTCAATGGTGGGCACAGGCTTGGTCTCCTGGACACCTCTCTTTCTATGGATGTGTTAAATTTTCCAATTAAGTGCACCTTTATCACAACAATGAACATCTGGAGGGAAAACTGACCTTCTGGTTGCGTCTTTGGAATTCATTCTGGAGTGCTTTTGGAATTCAGACTTAGAATCAACAGTTTTACTGGGCTCTCACACTGCTAGAGACTGTCTGTCTGTCTGTCTGTCTGTCTGCCCTCCCGTCCCTGACTACCGCCCCCTCCCTCACTACCCGCCCCCCTCTCCCGCCCCTCTTCCTACCCTGCTGCTTCACTCCCTCCCCAGACAAGGGTTAGGTTCCCGGCAGCATCTTCTGTTGGGGGCACTGACTGGATATCACTCAGAAGCCACAGAGTCCATAAAGAAGGAAGTGCTTTCACGGCTCCCTGTTGCCAAGGCAACCACTTGCTTAGGATCCAAAACATTAATATCTCTCTGCCTCAAATCTGTTTTCTGGTCAGACTTTTTCCTGCAGTGACATCTAGTGACCACAGGGGGGAAAATGATTGATGCCTGGTCTGGAGGGTAATTTTAAGAGTAGGGAAGTCCAGGTGATCTCCCCTTCTGACACCTGGCACCCCACCCAGCCTCTTGCCCTTCCAGAAATCCTCTCCTCCCCAGCTCCTCTCCCTGGGATCCTGCCACCCAGAGTCCTCTGGGTGCCTGCCTTAGACATGTCTATACATGTGCAATACCTGCCCTAATCCAGAGCTTCTCATCACAGTAGCATTTTAAAACGCTTCTACACTCTGGGCTCAAATATGGGAACCTCTGCATGGCTCATGCAGATATGTTTACTGTGTGACTCGTTCCAGACCTGAGATTGCCCTTTCTCTGACATCTAACAGGAACCTGGACTTCCTCTCCCGGCTGTCAATCACGGACGCTAGAGGGGATGCAGACAGACCGGATCATCAAGCTAAGGACACTGGGACTAATGGTCACATGATTTGTAACAACTGACAGTGATGAAACCCTTTGTTAATCAACCCTCCAGTGACCTTGAGCAGGGACACTGGGGACACCATACAGACAGAATCTTCCCCACAGGCAAGGTGCCTCCTACCCCCGGAGGCACAGCTTGATCATCTCCAGGAGGTGCAGATGGAGAGATCAGAATGAATCTGGGACCTGGAAGGTCCTTCTGTTTCTGGGGACATCATGGTCCCCAGTTCCTCTGGATCAGCCTGGTTTCTACTGTTGTCCACCGCATGCGGGAATCCACCAGTGGTCACAATCCTTTAGACCTCCTGGTATTCCCCCTCCCTTGCCCCCCTCCCACCCCCCCACCCCCTTTGCAGGATGACTTTGCCATCAAGAGGTGGAGTCGCCAGTTTTCTACTGTGTTGAGGACTGTGCTCTGGGTAATCAAGACTGAACAACCTGAACGTGTCAAGAGTTGGGGGAAAGATCATTCCACTCATAGGGGACATCAATGAGAAGGGTAGGGGTGGGAACCAGCTCGGCTAAAAGTGTGGTAGCCGAGGACAAGAATGCCATCGAAAGGTAATGAGGGATTTTAAATGGGGCGGTGATCCAACCTAGATTTGTAAAATATTCCTCTGGCTACTTATATAGTGCGGACGAGAAAGGAGAGACAGGAGGTTGAAGCGGAAGGCACCCAGGAGGCTGTGTCTGTGTCTGTGTCTGTGTCTGTGTCTGTGTCTGTGTCTGTGGCTGTGGCTGTGGCTGTGGCTGTGGCCAGGGAGAGCCAGGTGCACCTTGGGCCTTATCGGTGTCAGCAGAAATGGGAGAACAGAGACTTTCTAGATCTGTTCTTGTGGAGATGGGGCCTGTGGGGACACAGTGACGAACTGGATGGAGGTAGACCCTACAGGGAGGAAGCGTTGAGTGGTGTGGAGGGTTAGAAGAGGATACGGAGAGCTGGAGGAGTCGGGGTTGAGTGAACTAGTGGGTGGCGCTGTTATTTGGGAGCTGGGGAAGAGTAGGGGAGGAGCAGGTAAGAGGTAGGAAAAGAGCGGGGTTGATCTTTTGCCACACAAAGCTGAGGTGCCTATGAAACAAAAATGGAAACAGCCAATGGCAGTATCTAATAGTCCATTGGCTGTGAGATCTTGGAGCTCAGAGGAGAGGAATGAACCAGAGATGTAAATCTGCGAGTCATTAGCATCTAAGTGGCATTGAAAGCCATGTACAAATTATCAAATGAACTTATTCATGTGGCTTGAATTTGTACTTGTTTAAATATTGTGTCCCAGGCTGTATCACGCAGGCCCCAGCAGGGGGCAGGTGGTGTGCTCCCATTAGGACACTCGGAGGAAGGTTTAGTGAATGTGCTGGGCTGAATAGTGGCTCCAGAGATGCCAGTGCTAGCCCCTGGAATCTGTAAATGGCACCTTACATGGCAAAGACTTCGCAGATTTGATGAAGGGTCTTGAGATGGGAGACCATCCTGGTGGGTCCTAAATGCAATCACGCGTGTCCGCATGCGAGCGGGGAGGCAGATTTTGCTACAGGAAGAGAGGAGGCAACATGGTCCTGGACCAGACACTGGGCCCTGCAGCAGGAGCCCAGGAAGGCGAGCAGCTTCCGGAGGAGACGAGGGTCAGATCGCCCCTCCAGTGGGAGAGGAGCCCAGCCTGCCCTTTGGTTGCAGCCCAGCGATGCTGACTCTGGGTTTCTGAGCTCCGGAAATGTGAAAAAATAAATTATTTCAAGCGACTAAGCGTGGCAGTTTGTTACTGCAGCAATAGGAAACTAATGCAGTGGAAGAACCATTGACAAAAGTTTGGTCCTGGGGCAGAGCCCTGGGGCCAGTGACAGCATCCCTAGGCCCTGCAGGACCAGGGGACAGAGCGGCTACAGAACCTGGAAGAAGAGGGGCACACGAAGAGAAGAGGAGCAGGCACAGCCAGCCGGAGGGGACCTGCAGTGAGGGCTGGGAGTGTATGTAAATACCCTAACCACTCGGGCATCCTGCTGGCATGCCCCAATGGCCAAGCCTGTGAGCCAGAGCACCAGCTGGGGCCCGGAGCAGCGGGAGATGGCTGGAGTGGACCTTGGGGGAGGGGAGGCCGAAATCAACATAATGACATGATCTGTCTCCAGCCTGGGCAGGAGAAAAATTCAGATGAGAAAACACACACACACACACACACACACACACACACGCATGCACACACACATGCAAGTACCTAAACATGCACACACATGCTCCTTCCTCTGGCTGGAGGAAGTCCTTAGAAACGAATGGCCTGCACCCACGTTGGCATTGCACTTGCTCGCTGGGCAACCTCGGAGCCTGCCCTTCCTGCTTCAAGGGAGGAGGAGTCATTCCTGGCACAGGCCGAGCCCACCTGGCAGCCTCCTGGGGAGCAGCCCCAGGTTCTTCCTCCCAGAATTCCAAGCCCTCCACCTGCAGTGAGCTTAGCCTGGCAGATGCCCAGGGGGACCTAGGCCGGCGGAAACAGGAGCTGCCACGTGGAGGCAGGTGTGTCCTGCCTGTCTGTGCCCGAGAGGGGCTTTCTGAGGGAGGCCTGCCCTGGAGACAAGCCTGAGCGCTGGGCCCAGGTCTGTTTTCAGCTGCTGGTGGAGACACAGCAGAGAATCTGCACCTGCGGGGGGAACATTGAAGAACCGTGCCGCTAGACTCGGGGAGATGGCTTCAGTGTGATGTTAACAGGCCAGAGAGGAGCACAGTGAGAAAGCAGGCTGGCTGCCCGGTATGAAGAGGACCAGCCTGGAGACAGTGCCAACCTTTGGGGAGGCAGGGAGACAGACTTCCACAGCTATTCTATAGCTTTGTATTGTGCATGTACTGTCTTAATCTAAAAAAAATCAAAGAGCAGGGAATGACGGCCGGTATGCATCCCTCACTCAGCAGGTCCGGTGCCTGGGGAAGGTGAGGGTGGGACCCAGTGCCCCCAGTGCCACCAGTGCCCCGGCCTCTTCATTTGCAGGCACAGAGTCCCAGTTTCTGGGCCGTAACCGCCCAGGCCAGGCCAATCCACAGATAAACCCATCCCACCTCCAGCTGACCCCTCTGCCTCTCTCAGAGCCTGCTTTCCCCAACCCTGAAAGTTTAAAAAGAGCTAGTTTTTAAAAGAGGGCACTGGAACCATTTACTTGCTCAATGGTCAAATCCTGCAGAGGCGCTGGGTGGGGAGGATAGGGGGGTGGGCGTTCGGCATTCCTGCTTGGCCAGTCCTGGTCCCGCTGCTCCTGTGTGTGTGGGCGGACTGTCTAGATCTGTGGTTCTCAACCTTTCTAATGCTGACCCTTTAATACGGTTCCTCATGTGGTGACCCCCAACCATAACACTATTTTCGTTGCTACTTCATAGCTGTAATTTTGCTACTGTTATGAATCGTTATGTAAATATCTGTGTTTTCCAATGGTCTTGGGCGACCCTGCTAGCACAGATGATTCATAACAGGGGCAAAATTACAGCTATGAAGTAGCAACGAAAATAATGTTATGGTTGGGGGTCACCACATGAGGAACTGTATTAAAGGGTCGCGGCATTAAGAAGGTTGAGAAGCACTGGTCTAGAGGAGACCCCGCCGGAACCCAGTCTCCCTGGCGGGCCTCAGCGATGTCAGTGCACCCCCGGGACATCCTAACGTAGGAGCAGCGGGCCCAAGACCTTGTATTTTGTCCTGAAGCGTTCCCTCCCGGGGTCCCAGCTATAATCGTTTCCTGTTGCTACTACAACCAATCCCCACAAACGCAGAGGCTTAACCCAGCACAGATTCCCGATCCCAAAGCTCCCATCGGTCAGCCGTGCAGCGGGGCCGGCTGCTGCTGTAGGTGTGTGCCTTCTGGGGGCGCGGGGAGAGTCTGTGTCTGTCCTGCTCCGTGAGTTGGGGGGCTGAAGGCCTTGTTGGCCGCAAACAGCCGTTCTCAGCCTCCAGAGGCCGCCACACGCCCTGGTTCTGGCCGCCTTCCTCCATCTTCAAAGCCAGGGACAGCAGGTTCAGCCCCTCTCACCCTCCAGCCTGGCCTGCCTCTCATTCCACCTTGGGGTCTGTCTGACCCACCCCTGCCTCCCTCTCCCATTTCGTAGGGTCCCGCGATGGCACCGGGCCCACCTGGAGGACCAGGATCCTCTCCGAGTCTAACCTTCGTCACATCTGCGCAGGCCCTTTGCCACGTCAGGTAACATTCCCAGGTACCGGGGATTAGGTGTGGACATCTGCCAGGCCACTTTTCGGCCATCCAGGTGTCCCTCTGGGTATGACGGGCGACTGCCAGTCCAGGGGACAGAAGGCCAGGAAGCGAGGAGGCCACGGTGAGGGAACGCCGTGCCTGTGTCACCAGAGCTCCAGGTGCTAAGAGGTGAAAAGTCCAGTTTGCTAGCGTTCAGGTCTCGGGGGTTTCAGACCAAAACCGGGGCCCTGGCCCTGGAGGGAGGGGCTAGAAACCCGAGGACGAGAGAACACCACCGCCTCCCGGTCCTGCCGGTTCCGAGACTGGGGCTCTTTAGGAATGCAATTTTCTAACTTAGCAATCAGGTACAAATTTAATTATAAGTGAAAAGAGGTCGGCGAGAGCATTCCAGCCTGGAGTATCATTTATCCAGTAGCGCTCGGTTAATCACACAGGGGACCAAATGAACAAGCACACGCAGGAAAACAATAGAGTTGTTGTTCTCCGTAACGGTGGAGGGAAAGGGGTGAATCCACAACGCGTCTGTGCAATCACAGCCTATTGGAAGAGGTGGAATGCGTAGCGCATTAGCAAAAAACTCAGATACCAGGAAATGAACGTGCAGCTAACGTTGAAAAGATGAAAATCCTAGCAATTAAAAGAATGTCAATCAAAGGAAGAGCGTGTCCCTCCCGCCCCTCTGCCCCCTTCGCTCACATGCGCTGTGCAGCCCGCCCTCTCCTCCAATCAAGCACATTGCAGCCAACTGCAGCAGGCTTCGCCTTCCAAGGCTGACTTCGGTGCGTTTCTGCTCTCGTCTGCACCATTTGGGTCTGTGCTCGCCTGCTTCTTGTCAAAATGACTGGCCCGCTGCCCCGTGCTGAGGGCCTCTGCTCCTCTCGCTGCAAGGGGCGAAGAGGCCCTGAGTGTCGCAGAGCAGTTCTAGCCCAAGTTTTCCCATCTGTATTTGTGGTAATCTGCACACAAGAAAGGAATGCAAAGATGAGCCTCACGGAACTCACGAAGATGCTGACACCTCTTTCACGCCATGTACTTCCAGTCGCGTTTATCCACTCTGAGGAGCACACAGTCCTAGGTCAGGCACATCCCCCCTCAGTATGGTGTTCAGCTGCTGTACTGGCTGCTTGACGGCCACCCCCCTTCCTTCTGACCTGAGCACATCGACTTGCGCTAGGGAGAGCCCCACCCCCACCCCATTCCCTAAGGTGTGGGTGGGTAGTTCCAGGGCTGGGCCTCGCCAGCCAGTACATTCCATTCCCCTAGCCACTTCCCCAGCCATGGGAACGAAAGAGAAGCCTTCCTACCGGCCAGTAACTTTGCAGCCACGGACAAACCACCCCTAAAACATGCACCCAAACCTTGCACCCAAGGGAGATACTCAACTGGAAAATTGAAGCCATGAGCTTCATATTTATGAAGATTGTTGCAGCTGTCCATACTAATGAATCTAGATGTTCGTCAATAAGTATAAGCCCACATACACGGGCCCTAAGACGCTGCAGGAAAACCAAGCATAGCCAAGCATAGGCAGGAGACATGGTTGACCCAAGGAGAAAGAGGTCTTCTGAGATGCTGTCTAACATCCTTAGAGAGTCTATCTTCATTCAACCAGAAGAGGCTGATCAATCAGAGGATGACCAACAGTTCTTGGAAGTTAAAAACAATAAAACAAAAGCAAACAATAATATATCTAAGCAAGAATCTCTGTGGAAGACTTGGGTGGTGACGTGGATGTTGCTGAGAAACAAGTCCCAGGGTTAGAAGACAGAACATGTTAGTAAAGCAACGTGACAAAGAGAACAATGTTCAGGAAGAAATTCACAAGCCTGTCAGGGGTAGTCACCGGGGGAGGGAGACTTTCATAGTTGACTTTAGACCCTGCCTGCTGTTTGGATGGTCACAATGAGCCCGTGGAATGCTGTAATTTTAGAAAAGGAGGAAACATACATTTGAGCCCTCGGAGCCCATTTATTGGAACTGTCTGTGTGTTTGGGCACAGGACTGTCTTCAAAGGCTGCCCTCCAGCATGCTAACAGCGCCTTTCTGTGAGGGGGGGGGGGATTTAATAGTTTGCATCTGCGTCCATCAATGGGTATTGTTCGTGACACAAACTCTAAGTTTCCAGTGCAGACAATCGGGTTTGCAGGGGACTGGCCACATCACATTGGCAACTGGGCGACTGCTCACTTTTGCAGGGAGCTCGGCCTCGGGGGCTTCGTGCTGGCTTTTGGGCTGGGAGTGGATGGCGCCACAGGATCCGGAGAAGGTGCTCCGGTGGAAGTCTGACTGGGATGTCTTAGGCCCTTGCCAAGCGAGAGAAGGCCTGGCAGGGCCCCGCTTCATCACAAGCACAGCCCAGGCTGGCGTGGCTTGGGTTTTATGATGACTTTACGTCCCTGGAGTCTCTTGGCCCTCACTGACTCCGTTTCTAAAGAGTTACCAGCTATGTGAGTGCTGCGTGACCAACCACCCAAACTTAGCGGCTTACGCAAGGGTGGGGCTGGAGTGTGCGGAGGATGGCTCAGCTAAGAAGACTCGGCTCTGTTCCACGCGCTCTCTCGTCCTCCGGCCCGTGAACCCGGACTCCTTCTCATGGGGCACGCAGGGACCCAGCCAGGTTAGAGCTCGGAAGTGCACAGAGCATGTTCCAGTCCAGGTTCAAAGACCAGTCTGGATTCAGGGGACGTGGATACCCCAACTCTTGATAGAAAGAGGGTGAGGTCCCACTGCAAAAGGCAGTATGGGTGTGGAAAGGAGTGGAAAACAGGGGCTGTGTTTGCAGTCAGTCTACGGGATGCTGCTGGTGCGCCCCAAACTTCAGCAAGGGCACTAGCGACAGCAATACACAGTCACACGTGGGCCACGCGTTTTGCTGTCGAGGTAGCTTTGGATGTCCATGGAGTTAAATCTCAATGGGTGTCCAAGAGTCCCCTCTCTATCTGGTCTAGTGCTCCTCCCTTTTCCTATCCCATCTGGATGGTCTGCAATGAGCATGTGGGATTTTGTAATTTTCAAAAAGCAAGGCCCCAGGGACCCTCTCCCACAGGCCACAGAGATTCAGTTCCCACACGAGTTCTGGGGCCCAGCTCCTCCCAGGAGCAGGCTCGTCCTGCCATTCAGCCTCTCCCTGCAGCGCAGCTACTCCCCACCTGTCTGCTTGCTCATGCTGACCCCCTGCCACCGCCCAGAGATCACTTTATTGTTTTATCGCCCTAAATGGCTTTCGCACCAAAGGTGAAGAGAGGAAGGAACAATGGAGTGAAGAAAAGAGGGAACATTCCACCAGACCCGTGGTTGGCAAACTGTGGCTCTTTGGCCCCTTGAGTGTGGATCTTCCACAAAAATACCACGCCCGGGTGAGTCTATTTTGAAGAAGTGGTATTAGAAGAAGTTTAAGTTTAAAAAATTTGGCTCTCAAAAGAAATTTCAGTCATTGTAACTGTTGATATTTGGCTCTGTTGATTAATGAGTTTGCCGACCACCGCACCAGACCATTAAAAAAAAAAAAAGCTTGTTTTATTTGGGGAAAAGAAAGCAGGTAACAGATGGGCGAGGCTCTTTGCACATGCTGCATGGCTTCCACAGAGCCATCCCAGCAAATCCCCCCCATCTGGCAAATCCCCCCCATCCTACACCACCACCCCCCATCCCGAAAATCCCTCCATTCCACAACCACCCCCACCCCCCCATCCCGCAAATTGCCCGGTGCTAACACGCAGCCTGCTTCTCAGTGCTCAGCGCCCAGGAGCCTCCTCTCTCGGGAGAGGAAAAGGCAAAGGCAGCTTCCCCTGCAGCCTCCGTGTCAGGAAACAATGGCGGCCTCGGTCCCATTGGTCCTTTCCCCGGCCGAGCGGTGACATCACGGAGCCATCTGACGCTTTCCCCCAACATAAAAGAAGATTAATGGCCACGACCACAAGAGGGACTATTGTTTTGCCAGCTTTGTTTACATCGGTGCTTAAAATACTTTCTTTCGCAAAATGCAACATTGCCCCCTGGGTAACAAAAACCCCTTTCTTCTGTGGTGCCGCTTCCCTCCTCTGCAAAAGACCACACACACGGGGAACGGAGCCGCGCCCACCATCAATGCCCCCGATTGTCCTGGGTCCCGACTCCTCGCCATTAGCCCCGCATCCAGGAAATCAGAACCTCCCGCAGAAAAGCCAAGGTGAAACGCATCCTTTCGGGTCATGGTCAGAAAAAAATCCCATTTGTCCGATCCAAGGGTCTTTAAGATGCTGGAACCTGAAACTTAGAGTGTCAAGCCTGACTGACTGGTCGACCTGCGTTTTATCAGTTGGGCTCCCGGCCCCTTTTAGAGCGTGATGAACGAAGAGAAGCCACGCCGAGCTTATTTCTGAGACGGTGATGCTATCGGTGTATTATGTTACCTGCCGTGGGGTCTGGGGGATGTTCCCCTCTCCATTCTGTGGGGTCCTTGGGGCTTGCAGCTGTTTTCGGAATGTGCAGAGTTCTGGAAAAGAGTGGGTCCCTGTGGGTGGCTCCCCCCAAGAGCAGCCAGCTGCTCCAGTGCAAAGAATAACTTCTTCGGGCTACTGGGCTTTCTGGTGCTCGGGTGGCTCCCCACATCAGTTCTGCAGAGGGAATGCCAGGTGGGATGGTTCCCCTGGGTTTGGCGGGGACCTCCTGTGTGTGGAAACAACGTGAGCTAGAACCCCCCATGGCTTTCACAGACACCTGCCGCTCAAGTCCATGGAAAGGTTCCTGTTCTGAAACTCGATGTTTAAACCCACAGCCAGTGGAACTGCCTGGGCGGATGGAAATTCTCTATCGGCTCCAGCCCACGCGGCAGCCACCGGTCACCTGTGGCTGCTGAGCCCCGAGCCCCGGATCGCGGCTCCTGCGTCGGAGGACCTGACCTTTGCGCTGTGCTTAACCTTCGTTGGTTTAAATGTGAAGAGCCGCACGTGTCATCGACGGCTTTTGTAGTCATGCGGCTCCTTATAAAGCTTAAGGGACAGTTGCCACGTGACCCCACCAAACACCTGCTCCTAGGTAGCTATCCAAGGTGAACGCGGAGAATCGCATTCACGTGTTTGCAGCAGCTGTAAGCATGGTGGCCAGAAACTGGAAGCAGCTCAAATGTCCGTCAGCTGATGAGCGGGAGCTTGTCTGGGTCCTGGTGTTGGGTCTACCCTGAGCATGAAGGGTCTACCCTGAGCAGAGCTGGGGCCACCGTGGTTATCCGAAGGGGCCTGGTGAAATCAGTTTGTCTCTCTAATTGACTGTTATATTTGGGTTTAATTTTACTCACCTTTTTTTTAAAGTTGGTTAACTGGCACAAATCATTTTTAAAGACCTATTCATAGCCTACATCGAAATAATAAACAAATTCCTCACCACCTTTTAGTTCAACTAGTCAGTACAGCCAAATGATAAATTATCTAATAACTAGTTACATACTGCATTTCTTTGGGGTTTCAGCTAAACATAAACTAGGCCAGATTGTTCTCATTTAGGAGACAGAGAGATCAACGGGCCAACGTTTTTTCAAAAGTGGCAAGAGAGTCCTGTCACAGACAGAATAACACCCCTACTGCACCCCACCCTACCCCCAGATGTCCACATCCGAAGCCTGAGGCTCACCCTCCAATTATTTTAGGGATCTTCCGACACAGAGATGTTCCTTGGGTCATTTGGTTCTGTTTATTTCTCCGCTTCCCACATGAGGACAATTTATTCCAATTTATGTCAAGCTTTAGTCCCAAAGAAATGTAATATGCAACTGATGATTATTAGCTAATTTTTCACTTGGGATATCCGGGAGGCCAGAACGGGGCCGGGCTTTCTTGGCTGAACAGGACTCCTGGCCTGGGGTTTGCCAGGAGCGGGGGCGGAGCAGGCAGATGTGTGAGAACTCCCGCAGCTCTGCACAAAGCCCTGGTCCCTGCCTCCTCCGGCCTCTGCAGAGAACCTGCCCACAGTTCACTCCCCGTGCCCCCTCTCCTGGGAAGCCAGGAGCCCAGTGGTGTGCTAACACCCACAGTGGGCACACAGCCCGTGGCATGATGTCCAGAAGAGTGTTTCCAACCAGCACTGGGAGCAAGTCGCCTCCTGGCAGGAGTTCCTTCTCGGGTTCCAGACCCTGCAGGTGGGGGTCATGTTGGTTGAGTTCTATCAACTGGGAAGTACCTTCCCCAGGTGTGGTGTGTGTGTGTGTGTGTGTGTGTGTGTGTGTGTGTGTGTGTGTGTGTTGGGCTCTGTTGGGAGCGGACAGTAAGGGAAGGGTTAGCGTTAGGTCATCTGAAGTGTGTGGAAAAGAATGATGAAACCAGCTAAGTCTTCATCTGCCCCTTGCCACCCCTCCCCCTCCCCCGGCCAGCAAGTCTACGCAATGTCAGGGACAAAGGCCCTCCTATGTAAATGGGGATCTTTGGGGGTCTAAGTTGCAGACAATCGCTACAGTCACTGTTTCTATATAAAAATGCAAGCTTCCACTGAGCACACTGATTGTTACTCAGGCCTTAACAAACACTGTCTTCTCCACGAGACTCCTTTCGCAGAATGGTCTGCCTCACTCAGTGGGTGCCGTTCAGGTCCCCAGCTCTGGGGCTGTGCGGTCCCCCTCAGCAGGATTCCCGGAACACATTCCTGGCAGTGCAGGGAAGTATTTAGGAGGAGGGACTATGTCTTCTCCCTTGAATCAGGGCCGGTCTGAGCGACAGGTTGGACAAGAGATGCCATGGACACGACGCTCTGGGATCTGGAGGCCAGGGCTGGGAGACCTGCTGCTTCTGCCCAGGGCTCTTGTGAGGCTCACGCTGGCCAGGGTCCCCTCAGAACCTCGCCTCCAGGCGGAGAGGGGCCTGTGGCGCCTGGGCAGGGCCCCAGCCAAGCTCCCAGGTCACAGCCGCAGGCGGGCGCCATCCTCACGGCCATGTGCCTTCGGGTGGGTGGCTGAGCGAGAGCCGCCCAGCTGAGCGCCATCAGCCACAGCCGTGAGGTGTGATAATGCACCGAGCTTTGAGATGGTTTGCTAGGGGAGCAGACAATGGAGACGGTGACCTTGGGCAAGCCTCCCAACCTCTCAGGTCCTGTTTCTGCCTCTGTTGAAAAGAGAAAGAAATAATCCTCCAGGCTGGCCTTCGGGGATATGGCGGGGATCTTCCTTTTACGTGTCCGCCATGGAAAGAGAGATGAACAAACAGGTTCTAAGTGGAGGCAGCCAGGGATTGAGAAAAGAAAGAAAGAGAGAGAGAGAGAGAGAGAGAGAGGAAGGGAGGGAGAGGGAGAGGGAGAGGGAGAGGGAGAGGGAGAGGGAGAGGGAGAGGGAGAGGGAGAGGGAGAGGGAGAGGGAGAGGGAGAGGGAGAGGGAGAGGGAGAGGGAGAGGGAGAGGAAGGAAGGAAGGAAGAAGCAGAAATAGAAGCAAGCTGGGAGCCAGGTGGGACGCCATTCTCTCTGACAGAGAGGAAGCCAGGACCTTGAGCCCTCGCAGCACATTTATTTTATGCCCCCAATGCCAGGAAGTATCACCAAAACCTAGGACCAAAGGAGCTTATTTGCATTCTCGAGTAGGCCCCAGCATTGCTGGTGCTTGGCTAGATTTACATATCAAAGCCCGCTAGGCTGACACCTGGGCTGGTAGGAAGGCCAAGCTGATAACACTCTGCCTTCTTGGGGAGTGTGTATCCAAGACACGGCTCTGCCCGTCTTGGACTCAGCTGACAACAATGTAAAGAAATGCCCATGTGCCTTCCCAAGCGGCCCTCTACACTGGCCCATAGGTAAGACTTGTGAAGATCAAAGAAAAAGGCCTGTGAAGTGCTGTGAGTTATTAGGCCCCTGTCTGTATGAAGTTTGGAAAGATAAAATACCTTTCAAATGATGTCTTCATTTGCATAAAACGATGAAAGAATTTAAATTGTAAGACCACAGACAACATCATGAGATAAGCATAAATAGCATGTGTAAACATGGGGCTGATGGGATGAAATGATTGGTTTTGGGGTGAAAAGTCTGGAAATACACAAACTAGGTTTTTCTTCCTAGTTCTTTCACCTGAATTCAGGAAAAGATCACAGTTGTAATAACCTAATTTCTTACCACCAGGGGGCGGTGAGGTATTGCAAATAAAGGAAAATATTTTAAGGAGTAGAATAATAGCTATGATTCAAAAATGCATTTTTGGCTGGTTTTGCTAAGAATGTAGGGAAGGAATAATTCTGAGACCAAGTGAACAGGATTTTCATGCTTAATTCTCATACCACAGGATGAGGATTAAATTCCTGTGGAGAGATTCAGTAAAATTTGCTCTGCTTCTTTTGGAAAAAAGCCATACTATAATTCTGGGGGGGAATGTATTCATGCAAACTTCACCTTGGTATTACCTCTTCTAATACAGATGAATTTCCAACTGACATCAGCTACAACTTTGATGAAGGCTAACTGGCTGGATATAGGAGCGGGACAATAGTAATTGAGGGTTTTATACATAAGTGTAAATGGTTTGTAATTTGCCAAGCCCTGATTCACAAGTCAATGAGGGTTGCTGCCCGGAGGGCACCAGCAGTTGGAGGCTGAGACAGTCTCCGACGATGGCAGGATGAGAGGGAAGAGGCCACGGGTTTGAAACAGACTCACGGAGGCTCCAGAGCCTAAGCTGACCACCAAGGAAGACGGAGGCCAGAGCCTCTTAAAGCCCAGGACAGGCTGGGGAGCAGGGAGCTGAGGACCCACGCCCCAGGCAGGGCCACCCTCCAGAGGGGGACGCCTTCTCGCCAGGAGCAGAGGGGAAGCCGGGTCTGAAAGACGGATGGACAGCCTTGAGTGCCAGGCCAGGTAAGGGCCGTGGCCTGATGGAGCCGGGGACAGTGGCACAGGCAGGAGTGTGGCTGAATCTCAGCCCAGAGACCCGGGCTTAGTCAACACTTTCTCGTGTTCACATGTGGTGGAGCCAAAGGAACAGCTCACATGGAGCAAGTCTCAACAACAGGCACGTCTGATGACCACTCTGTCTGCGTTCTCTGCCTTGTGAGACCTGCGTGCCTCTCAGCCCCATGGCCCTCTCACTGCTGCACTGCACACAGTACCTCTGGGGCCACCCACCGTGCGTCGCAGAGACTGCAGGACACACGCTACAGCTGTCATGTAAGAGTCCTCCTTTTCCCGCCCTTTGCTCTCCTCTCTGCAGACCTCCAGACATCTTCGTTGCCCACCCCAGTTGCCTTTCCTGCTTTTCCTCACGCCGCCGTCTTCCAGCCCCTGTTCTGTGAGTTTGTGTAGCCAGCATGGTCTCTATGTCTCAGGGGCCTGCAGACCACATGACACTGTGTGGGGGTGTCATCCCTCCTCTGTGCAGTGCTCGCCTTCTGCCTCTGGGAAGAAAGCTGCCCGGCTTCCTGCACATCCTGCCCCCAGGCCTGCTGTCTAAGGATGCTGCTCCCCTCTTGGTGTGTCAGCACAGACGCCACCCCTTCGATGGCTCAGGTGACATCCCGACAGGAGGTAACGGCCACATTAAAGCTGCAGCCCGGTGATGGCCCACAGAAGTCCAGCGGCAGCGAGGGGCACATGATTTTTAGAAGGACGAATAGGCATTTGGTTGGCAGGTCGAGTGCCCTGCCAGCTGACAGGAGCATGAGGGTGACTGGGAGTCGGCCGGGCTCGCCGGCTTTGCAGTGACAACATGCCAGTCTCGCTGGTGGTGTTCTTTTAAGTGGGGGAGAACCCTTCCCCTTGGAGCGAGATTTTATGCATCTTTTCTATCCCATTACTCTTACTTTACACAATTTAAACACACATAACGGCGATTTTCAACCTTTTTAAACCTCCTGGCACATAAATTAATTACTAAAATTCTATATTTTGCCGATCTGACCAAAAAATTAGCTATAATTTTGATTCATTCACGCTGGACGGCTATTGTGTTGGCGGTTGTCATTTTTTTATTTGACAGTCTAAGGGAAAAGAGGTCAGTGCCCCTGACTACATAGTCAGATACTGCATGTTTTAACAATTCCTGTGGCACGCCGGTTGAAGCTCGCTGACCTAGAAGTGCACTGTGTGGAATGACTTTTCCTTTGCAGCATAAACGTGGTGAAAGCAAGTGTGTGTGGGGCGGGGGGAGTGGTGCTGGGCACAGTCTAAGGTAGCTTGGAACCAGACCCCAACGAGGATCCAAAGAGGGTGGGAGGAGGCATGGGTTCTGCCCTGTAACTCAGAGCGAGGGAGCCGGAGATGGGCCAGCAGCCAGACTGAGTGCCCAGGAGCAGCCCAGCCTCCTGCCACCATCTCCGCCTGCAATGGGGCCAGCAGGTGGCGCAAGAGAGGGCCGGACCCATCATCCCACACCCCCCATCCACTCCCTGCTCAAGAGGGACCCCCGGCTGACGTCCAGTGGGGACATCTGCGTTTAACATCACCCAGGACTACTGCCATCCATCCAGAGGGGACCGAGGGAATGGCCAGGCAAGGCCCCTTCCCTCCTGGCAATTTCACCGTCCTGAGCCCTGACGTGGGACACTCTGTTCTGATGTCACCTGCCGCAGCAGAGCCACTTTCTGTGCCACATTGGCACCTTTAGGAGAGGTGCCTTTCGGGGGAGCAGTAGAGGGCTATTAGGGTCAAGCTGGGGGCAGGGCTGGGCATGGGAGGCATCCTAGGACACGCTGATGTGAAGGGAGAGAGAGGGGCTGAGATCCGGAGACAGTCATTCGGAGGAAGTGGCTCACACAACTGTGAGGGCCGGCAAGTCGGAGACTCTCAGGGCGGGCCCGCAGGCTGGAGCTCTGGCAGGAGTGGGTGCTGCCGCTCGAGACTGGGGGCCGTCCCGAGGCAGCGTTCCTTCCTGCTCGGGAGGTGGTGTGTGTGTGTGTGTCTGTGTCTGTGTGTCAGTCTTCACTGTTAATGCCTTCAACTGACTGGGCACGGTGGAGGGTGGTCCATTTTACTCAGAGCTTACTGACTTCCCTGTTCATTCGTCTTAAAAATACCTCCCAGCAACATCCAGATTGGGGCACCCGAGCCCAGCCACGATGACACATAACATTAAGCATCACACCAAGCAAGCCACTTCTTAATTTAATTTAATTTTTAATTTTTTAAAATAAATATACTTTATTGATTTTTTACAGAGAGGAAGGGAGAGGGATAGAGAGCTAGAAACATCGATGGGAGAGAAACATCGACCAGTTGCTTCTTGCATACCCCCTACTGGGGATATGCCTGCAACCAATGTACATGCCCTTGACCAGAATCAAACCTGGGACCCTTCAGTCCGCAGACCGACGCTCTATCCACTGAGCCAAACCGGTTTCAGCTAATTTTTAATTTTTATGTTTTTATGTTTTTAAAAATAAATCTTTATTGTTCAGATTATTAAAAATGTTCCTCTCCCTCCCCCCTCAATTGCTCCCCTCCACCAGGTTCCCACCCCACCTTCTGCCCTTTCCCTACCTCCCATTGTCCTCATCCATAGGTGCACAGTTTTTATTCAGTCTCTTCCCCCCTTCTCCCCTTTTCCCCTGAGAATCGTCAGTTCACTCCCCTTCCATACCTCTGATTCTATTATATTCACCAGTTAATATTGTTCATCAGATTTTTTAATTCCCTTGGTTTTTAGTTTCACTTGTTGATAGTTACGTATTTGTTGTTCATAATTTTTATCTTTATCTTCTTCCTCTTCCTAAATAACCCCCTTCAGCAATTCATATAATTCTGTTTTGGCGGTGATGAACTCCTTTAGCTTTTTATTTATTTGTGAAGCTCTTTATCTGGCCTTCGATTCTGAGTGATAGCTTTGCTGGGTAGAGTATTTTTGGCTGTAGGTTCTTGCTATTCATCACCTTGAATATTTCTTGCCATTCTCATCTGGTCTGCATGGTTTCTGTTGAGAAATCACCTGAGAATCATATGAGTGCTCCTTTATAGGTAACTATCCGCTTTTCTCTTGCTGCTTTTAATATTCTCTTTGTCTTTTGCTCTTGGAATTTTAATTATGATGTATCTTGGTGTGATCCACTTTGGATTCCTTTTGTTTGGGGTTCTGTGTGCTTCCTAGACTTGTAAGTGTATTTCTTTCACCAGGTGGGGGAAGTTTTCTGTCACTATTTCTTTAAATATGCTTCCGGTATCTTGCTCTCTCTCTTCTTCTGGGACCCCCATAATTCTGATGTTGGTTCGCTTGAAGTTGTCCCAGAGGTTTCTTACATTATCTTCAACTTTCTGGATTCTCTTGTCTCCTTGCTTCTGCAGAGGAGTGTCCTTTATGTTCCAAATCTTTGGCTTGATTCTTGCGATCTTCCATTCTGTTTTTAGGACTCTGTATAATATTTTTTATTTCAGACAATCTATTCTTTATTTCTAGTTGATCCCTTTTTATTTCTAGTTGATCCCTTATTATTTCTAGTTGATCTCTTTTCATATCCTCCTAGGTCTCGTTTATTTTATCGGCCTTTTCTAGGAAATTCTTGAAAAACCTTATAAGCGTGGTTTTGAATTCAATGTCCATTCTTTTCTTTTCCTCCATCCCCTTCCTTTGTGTCCTGCCTCTCCTCTCCATTTTAGCTTCTTCCCTGATCTGATGGAATAGTTTTGTGTGCTAGGTGTTCTGGTAGAGCCCAGTAGCACAGCCTTCCCATTTACCTGAGGTGGACAGTCTTGGTGTATCCCTTTGTGGGCTGTGAGTGCAATCTTGTTGTTAAGCCTTGCTTGTTGTTGGTATCACTGGGAAGCTTTGATTTCCAAGTCAGTTGGCTGTGAGGATCAGCAGTGTCTTAGCTAGGAGGGCTTCTGTGCTCCGCTTGGGTGGGGTGGAGTCCCAGGGTGGCGCCCACAAGCTTTGGCGAGTCCCGCAAGATTGGTTGCAGGCACGCGCACCTCTTTGGTATAGGCACAGGCAAGCTTTGGATTTGTCCCTCCTCGGGAGAGTCCATTTTGAGATGAACGAGAAAGCCAGCCTCATAGGAACGCTTTGAGATGGATGAAAATGCGAACAGGTGTGTGTAGCAGTAGCAAGTATTTTGTAAATTGTGGTAAAATAGACATAATCCAGTAGAATTTACCAACTTAGCCATCCTTAAGTTACAATTTGGTGGCCTTCAATCCATTCACCATCACCACCTCCCATGTCCAGAACTCTTCTCATCTTGCCAAACTGAAACTAGATAATCCACATAGCATAAACTAACCCAAAATGTTTGGATTTTATTGTGTAAGTTGCCTCCCACGTGATTTCCACCACCCCTTAAAGCAATAACAGGATTCATAGAGAATTGGCTTCAGCGTCACACGTGTTATATCCGGAGCTACATCTGGTGGTTTCGTAGTGAAACGTGTTCCTCCACCACCATGCTCAGGTGCTCGGAGAACTCTGCTTTCTCTGAGCACCTGTGTCTGGGGTCAATGACAGGAACAGACAGTAGGAAGGCGATGCTGGCGCCACTGGGCAGTGACAGCCACGCAGCCACGCTGTCTGTAATAAACAACCCGACTGAGGGGATTATTTTGTATTTCCTCTTTCCTGAACGCTCACAGCGCTGCGGCCGTCTCTGACCGGTGCAGCTGACAACCCACTGGACAAAGTCACCGTTGGTCTCCAGGTGGGAGACCCATGACCTGGACGGTGCCATCCAGGAAAGCAGAAGGTTAGGTTTTAGGATCACTTGGTGGCAGCGCCAAGTGCCAGACCCTGAACAAAGGGAAGCCTGTGTTCTTTAACATATTTACTGGGGGAGTGTTTCTAATTGCTGGCCCCCTTTGCCGAGACCAAAGGCAAAGAATCCATTAGCAACTTTGCTCAAGATCCAGATGGGCGGGGTCTTGGCAGAGAGACGCACAGAAAAACGTGGCCTGCCAGTGCCGACAGGTGGCGCTCGCGCTCCAGCCCGAGACTCTGCTCATTCTCTGAACTGGATGGGCTCTGTGGGTGCAGCATTCTTAGTGAGACTGGGCTGGAGCGGATTATGGGAGGGGGAGGGGGGCGCCGGAGGGAGGGAGAAGAGGAGAGGGGACCTAAATTATTACCTAGTTTGAATCCCTGCTGGATTTAGCTGCTTACAGGCTTCCCCGGAGGAGCCACACCCTCCGGGCTCACTTCTGTGCCGCCAGAGCTGGGGACCGGCCTCAAGTCCTGTGAAAGAGCCCAGGCAGGACACCAGGGTCCACAGGGGCCTCCGGACAGACAGGCAGGAATAAGGACCACGTGGGCCTCAGAACAGGTCTCCCCGAGGCCTCCCTCAGCCCTGTAAGCGCACCCTGTTATCACCACCACTCCCGTGAATTATCACTAAGCTTCCAGAAGCGTGGGACTTGGTTCAGAGGCTCAGGTGAATCCAAGACGGTCCTCTTGACAATGAACATTCTCCTGAACATGGTGGTGGTGGGGACCCAACCAGAGCAACGCTAACAACAGCAGCGAACCCATGAGAACAAGCAACGGAGACCTCAGCCTGGGTGGTGGAAGGCTGGCTGATGGGGGCTAACCCCACCCAGTCCCCACCCGCTTCCCCAGAGAAACTCCAGTCTGCACCAGAAACAGCTAGAAACGAGGTGCGGGCTGCAAATTCAGAGACAGGCCAATCACCCACCCACCCACCCCTTCCAACCCATCTCTGTCCCCAACCTCGGCAGTCACCCCTAGGCAGCAGGAGGCTGGACCTGCCCCCGGAGTGGCAGCTGGCCCATCACTCACACGGCAAAGGGGACCCCACGGCTCACACAGCCAGGGTTAGGGTTAGGGTTAGGGTTAGGGTTAGGGTTAGGGTTAGGGTTAGGGCCTAATCCTCTGCGCAGGTGATGCGCATGCGTACATCCTCACAGCAAATTTCCAGGGACCCCAACAACGCACCTGCACAAACCCAGAGGCAGGAAACAAGCCGAGTACTTGTCTCCCGGTTCTGTGGGTTGGAAGTCTGAGTCCAGCTGCAGGAGGTGAGAGTGTCCCCGGGCCAGAAGTAGACTGTGGGAAGGGCTGCGAGCCTTTCTGGAGGCTGGGGAGGAACGAGCCCCACGCCCATTCTGGTTTTGGACCAATGCTGCATCTTACGGGACTGAGGTCCCCATTTTCCTGCTGGCTGCCAGCCTGGGCCCGTCCGTGCCCCTAGAGGTGCCCGCGTCCTTCCCGAGATTCCATGTGGCTCCCCTCCAGCAGCCAGTGCTGTGAACTAGAAGGAACATGGCTGCCTGCGCTTCCTCACCCGCAGGGTCTAGCCCTGGCCTCCGTGGTGGCGAAGCTCCTGGTCCAGGCTCGCCCGCCGGGGAAGAAGGAGCCAGGATTAAATCGTCTGGCTCTGGCCCAGCACTCTGCGTTCTAAGGGAGGCACCGAGGTGTCTTGAGTTTTTAACCCAACGCCAGCAGTCCTCTGTTCTCACAGATGCATGCGTTCTTTTAATATATATTTTTTAATTTTTTTATTTTTTACAGAGAGGAAGAGAGAGAGAGAGAGAGCTAGAAACGTCGATGAAAGAGAAACATCGACCAGCTGCCTCTTGCACACCCCCTACCAGGAATGTGCCCGCAACCAATGTACATGCCCTTGACCAGAATCGAACCCGGGACCTTTCAGTCCGCAGACCGACGCTCTACCACTGAGCCAAACTGGTTTCAGCTGCATGAGTTCTTTTTAAAAACTCTTGCTAAGATAAATCACGCCGACTTCCTGATAAGATCGGTATTCGTGTTCCCTTGTTGTGTAACAGATGGACACACAACAGCCTAAAACAGCACGTTTGTTATCGTGTGGGTTTTGCGAGTGATGGCTCCGCTGGGTTTCTGCTCAGGTGGCACCGGGCTGCACGTGGGTGTGGCCGAAGAGCCGTGGTTCTCATGGTTCTCGTGGTTCTCGTTCAAGGTGCAGTTCCTCCTTCCCTGCTGTGCGGACAGAATCCAGCACCAGGTGGCGGCAGCCCCGAGGCCTGCATTTGTCCTGCTGGCTGTCAGCCAGGGGTCCCCGTCAGCCCCAGAGGCCTCCCTCGGGTCCTAGTGATGTGGCCGCTCACCTCACAGCTGTGCTTCTGCAAGGCCAGCCGGCTCCACGGGTCAGGCCAGATAACCACAGGAGTGTGGTCCCTCATCTTGTCACACCGTGTAACCCCATCATCAGAGCAGCATCCCTCCCTCCCCAGACCGGGCACATTCACCAGGAGGGGGTTCCACATGGGGCCTGCACCGGCGGCTGGAACCTTGGGGTCCCTCAGGGCTCTGCTCCCACACAACCTTGTACACATCTCATGTCCATGGCATTTCTTTGGGATCCTTTCCTTTGGATTCTTCCATGACTTCCGAGAAAAACGTGCACGCCCAAATCTGCAAAGACCTCCAATTCACCCCTTGGGTTCCCCCCACTCTTCAGCAGCACTTGGTGCAGAGATTCTGCAGACCCCACTCGGAACCTGGCTTTGCTGAGTATATTTACTTCTCTGCTGGAAACGGTATGTTTGGAATGTGATTTTTGCTTTAAATCATCCACATCCCACGGCCAGCCCAGCGGGGATATCTCCCTGGGCTGCCAAAGCTCCTACTTCCAACCCCTCCCACCTTTGCCTGAGCCGCCACCCTTCAAGATTATGGGGTCCTCCCCCCCCCCTCCTGTGACCTCAACCCGCCTCCCTGGCCGCTGCCCTGAGCAGGAGGAAGATGCTTAGAATCAAAGAGCTTCTGAAAAAACGTCTCTGTCCACTTTGATGTTCTGGAAATCCCATGATTAAAGAAGACAGAGTCCTTTTGTTTCCAGAGCCTTCGTTAATGAAGACTCCCCGGGAGGCCAACGGTGCGATTAAGTCAACAAATCCCCCTTCTGCGAAGCAGGTGCCTGGGCCAACCTATTTATTTATCCAGCACACGTGGGGCTTGTGTGTGACTTGGTCCCACAAACGCCCTTGCCAGAGGGGAAATCCTCCTCTGAGGGGCTTCCATACAAGAGGAGGAAAGAAATGTCTGTTTGTCAGGGCCTGGACGGGTGTTGCTTTGATGCCCTCCCCGTGGCTCCAGGTCCCCCAGGCCTCTCAGTCCCGCTGGGCGCGCTGGCGCCTGACCTTCCGCTGATGACGCTGATGACGAACAGGTCACAGCCAACCTCCCAGAGAGTCACTGAGGCCACAAACGACTACACTCCGGGGTGTGGGTGCTCATCTGTGTGAAGAGACAGTATTTCTCCACGAGAGGAAACATGGCCTTGTGCTAAAAGGTCACCGTACCAGAAACTACTATCTCCGGATAAATTACCCGAATAATAAGGGGTGATTTTGGAAAGTTTAGGGGGCTGTGGGGGAAGCAGTTACTACATATCCATGCAAGAATGATCTATACTTGCATAAATCTGGATTTCTAATAAAATAAAACTCTGGTCCTCAGATTGGGGATCTGGATGTTCCGGTTAATTTAATTTTCTGGTTTCCTAAAAGCCAGGCTACGTGCTAGTCTCAGCTCTTGTTGGAAATCTTTCTAAAACGTGACAGCCAGGAAACATGAGAATCCACTCTTGAGAGAGGAAGTGTGGTTCATTTCAATGTCCCAGGAAGTGTATTGGGCTGAAGAGAAGGCGCCCTAAGGACTTTTGTGACGGGTACATTTGGGGATGTCTGCCCAGCCCAAGATGTCCCCTGAGACCGCCACACTCTGGTGAGTTCTGGCCACCTGTGTGAAATGGCCCTGCCCTGTTGGCCCCGAGGGGAGGGCACCAGCCTAGGGGACGTTTCCCTGGGAGTTTGGGGTCAGTTTCTCCCAGGGGCTGGACTCGGGGGTGGGGAGCAGCCCTGGACTGAGAGAGAAAGCCAGTGTGTTATGGGAAAATAAAGGTGGAAGATGGAGTGTGTTCACCCTGGTCCCAGCTCTTCCTCTTCCCAAGGCCCAGCTGCATTTCTGCCTGAGCTTCAAGGTCTCCCTGAAAGGCTCCCAGGAAATTGCCCGTTTCCTCGTGGGCTAGCTCCAGCTGCCCCGAGTTACTCACATCCCAAAGAAAAACTCACTTCCAGCCCCTCAAGCCTTCATGCAGACCACAGTCCCCTGGTCTGGCCCCTGGGGTTAGCTCCTCCCTTCCTGCGCCTGCTGTTTTGTCCTGCCCCCCCCCCCCCCCCCACCTTACCATCACCTGGGCTTGGAACTTCCAGGCCTCCTTAGGGTCTGTCTTGCAGCCAATCAGACGCCAGGACCTGTGGGTTCCTCCTTCCTCAGCCTCTCCCTCTGACATCTTTTGTTTTGTTTTGTTTAACAAATATTTGAGATCATTATATATTCGTATGCAGTTGTAACAAACAAACAGAAAGGTCTCCTAAACCTTTCACACAATTTCCCCAAAGGTAGCGTCATGCATAATTATAGTTCACAATCGCAGCCAGGAAAATGGCGCAGAGACGTACAGAGATAGAGGAGATGGCCTCGTGCAGATACAGGGCAGACTGAGAGATGCGGCCACCAGCCAAGGCAGGCAGGAGCCCATGAGGCTGGAAGAGGCCGGAAGGACCCTCCCCTAGAGCTTTCGGGGGGAGCCTGGCCCTACTGACAGCTGGATCTGAGATCTGCCCTTCAGAGCATGAAGGAAGAAACCGCTGCTGCTTCAGCCGGGCGGTCGGTGTGTGGCCATCGGTCACGGCAGTCCTGGGAACCGAGTGAGTGCCAACCTGACTCGGCTTTCGTTGCTTGTGAAATGCAGCTACTTTAATGCCCCCACTAGTCTCTGGGCACGTCCTTCTTCCTGGCACTGTCGGGTGCCCCCGGCTGGCCTTGGGCCCTGCCCGCTCCGGGCCTGGGCCCGCCACCTCTCCCTGTGGTGGAGAAAGGTATTTAGAAACCAAGGTCTGGGTGCTCTGGGTGCTCTGGGTGCTCATTGCCGTCGGGTGTCATTGTTCCTTCAACTCTTCCGTGGACAGAGGTTCAAATACGTTTTTTAAAACCTTGTGAGTTCACCCTGACAGTGCCTTCGTCTCCAACCCAACCTCAGGGGGCTTGTCCTCACAGTCCCACGCCTCCTGGGGGACCGCCTCCTCCCACAGCGAGAAGCTGGGCTCCCCACATTTCAACAGCGACTCATGTGCAAAAGAACACGCATGAAATAGTCTTATTACCACCGCACCCGTATCACTAACTGAAAACAAAGCTATTGCGTACATTTCAACATCTCTTTGTCCTCAAAAACATATCCCACCGGAGGCAGTACGGTCCGAGTAACCTTTTCAGGCTGAAATTATCGGCGGTTTTTCTGTGTGATATGCCATCAGTTTGGCACGGAGTGAGACCCATCTGCTGTTCCCGCCTGCGGTCCGCTGTGTTCGATGCCATAGAAAGCATGTGCACAGCGCGGGGACAGTGAGAACTATCACTCAGGAAATTAAAATGCAAGCTTTAATTAAACAAGATGTTCCCAAGCGGCGTGGTGGTGGCGTAGGGTTGGCTGGGCGGAGGGGATGGTGGCCGTCGGCAGCTCCGTGGCTGCTCTTTGGAGCAACCATCAGAGCCAGGACTTCCTGCGCAGTCACAGCGAGCAAGGGCAAAGGTGGACCTCAGAGGCGGGAGTGGGTCCTGAGAGGCGATCACGAACCCACGGGAAAAGGAAAGGAACTGAAAGGGAGGCAGAGGCGCTTGCCGGCCTCAGTGGACGCCAGAGGAAATGAAAAGCCAGCATCCGCTGGGAGGTCAGGCTCTTGGGGCGCTTTTCTGAGTGGGAGCGGGGAGCAGCGATGGTAAGACGGAGCCGCGGTGAGGACGGGCTGGTGGGACACGTGGAGGGCTTGGGCCACCTTTCACCGGATTCATTGGTGGTCCCAGCGTTTCTCCTGGGGACACAGCCGCCATCTGACTTACAAACTGCTCTGACGGAAACTTGGCCGCGGAGCTGGTCCTTTAAGTCTGGTGTTCCCCAGAGTGTACTCCATAACATTAATTAAAGTTTCTACTCTCGTGGGATTCACAAATGCCGTAATTTTTTAAAACGTCGTGTGATGTCTTAAATTGTGGTCCCGGCAATGCTGACCTCCCCAAGGAGTCACCGGATGGCAGGAGCATTAAATGTCGGATGTGAGTGAACTCTGTCCTTCCGCCTTCACAAACGGCTGAGTGCCTGCGTACTGTGAATCCAGACCTCCTCCCCGGCGCCTCTCCTTAGAGTTACCTAGGGAAGCCCGGGTTTCCCTGGAAACCATTGATAAGGTTTCAAAACATTTCAAAACAATATAACTGTTCTCTCGAGATGTTTTCTTGGTTGCCGCGGAAACCCATCTTTTATTTTGATTGGTGAGAGCAGAGGAATGCCGATGCCGAGAGCCGACCGGTATCTGAACATTCTTGAAGGGAAGATAAGCCCTGAGTCTGAAGGTCTTCAGATGTTTCCATCCCTCCACCCACCATCCACCTCCCTCCTGTCGGGGGCCCTCACGCCCCAGGGTGGAGCAGGGAGAGATCTTGGCTCCCCAGATCACGGCCCTCATTCCTCAGCCTCCCCCGGCACAGCTGGTGGACGCTGGGAAATGCGGTGGGTCGTAGTGTGGCCCTCGCCCCTGTCTCCTGCTGCTATCCAGAGAATGAATAGACGCCACACAAACGAGGTCCCACATCGTTTTTCTGCCTCCCTGGCCACGGGAAAGGCTCCGGGGTGGGAGGCAGAGAGTGGCAATGCCACCGGGAGGAAGTGACCTCAACCAGCCTCTCCCACTCCTGCCCCAGCTCCCAGGAAGCCCCGAGGTGTCCTCTCCCCGGTCTGTGAGATTGTGCAGTGAGGGGCTGGGGTGAGACGCGTGCACCAGGGGAGTGGGACGGGAATGGGGCCGGGGACTGGGGCGAGGGGGTGGGTAAGCGGAGGGAACGTATGGAGGCCTACCTGGCCGCCAGCATCCAGGACTGACTGGGCATGGCTGGGTGAGACCGGAGGTAGAGGGGTCAGTCCCCACTTGTGGAGGCTCCATGGGGGAGGGAGGGAGGAGGTGTGGAAGAAGGCATTCCCAGGAATGTTCCAGAAGTTGTTGAAGGAATCAGGGTCCAGCCACTGGGTGAAGAGCCTCCCCACAATGGGGAAGTCCACTCTTTGGAGAAACCACAAAGTTTTTTAGGAAAGTGAAGCAGTGTGTCCCTCGGGCTCAATTAGGAGGCCTGGGGTTGACTGGGGTTAGGAGCGATTCCTGGCCCCCACCCTCCGAGCATCAGGGCCTTGTGGTCCAGCGGAGTGGTAGAGGGCTTTGGGAGCCTGGCTGCTTTGGCTGGATGTGACTGGATGTGACTGGATGTGACTGAGTCCCCGGGAGACACGGGGCAGCAGGGGAGTGGTAGGAGGGGCGTCAGGGGAGGTGGCACTAGAGCTGAGCCGGAAACCCTACCTGTGGTTTCCACTGCTGGCCAGGAAGGCAGCTCCGGGTGCAGCGTGCGTGCCCGGCTGTCTGAGCTCAGGGCTTGTGAAGGGGAAGAGGCAGGTGCGTGTGAGCAGGCCCAGGGAGCCTCGGGGCCCTCTGCAGACAGGTGGCACCGCCCACAAACGGGCAGTGGCTTAACCGATGCCACCTGAGCCCCTTGGAAACGTGGGCACCTCCCTCTCCCAGGAGAATGGGACAGAGGCAGGATGCTGAGGAGTCCGGGCAGGTGGAGGGGACAGGTGGGCCTGTGGCTTTTCAAACGGCTCCGCGTGGGAAGCTGCCTCCTGGGTGAAGCGGGTGGTTGGTAAGCTGGGCCGAGTGCGTGTGTGTGTGCACGGCTGACGTGTTAACTCCTGGCACCTGAGCTCTTCTTGCTGCAGACAACATGGTCGGGTGGGCTGAGGCTCATGCAGGGGCCCTGGGAGGGGGAGGAACTTGTTTCTCCAACCAGGGAAACTCGCCTGGTGCTGGGACACATTCCCTCTCACTCCTGAAGGACGTCACTCCTGAACCCCCCATTCCCTTCTCCTGCCTTCCTCTCTCTCTCTAAAATCAATAAACTATTAAAAATACATGGAACTCCAGCCGAAACCGGTTTGGCTCAGTGGATAGAGCGTCGGTCTGCAGACTGAAGGGTCCCGGGTTCGATTTCGGTCAAGGGCATGTACCTTGGTTGCGGGCACATCCCCCGTGGGGGGGTGTGCAAGAAGCAGCTGGTCGATGTTTCTCTCCCATCTACGTTTCTAGCTCTCTATCCCTCTCCCTTCCTCTCTGTAAAAATATTAATAAAGTATATTTTAAAAAATACATGGAACTCCAAAGCATGTTCTTGATCAGTGCCTGTGGCTCCAGGGAGTCTCTCATGGGGGATGGGGATAGAAAGGCATGCTTTGTGCGTGTCCTGCATGGTCCCCAGAGGGCTGGCCCGACAGCTGTCACATGGCGTTTCTCAAGGTGGCCTTGCCTGAGGAATTCCTAGGGAGATTTTCAACATTTTCACAGAGATACCTGGATTGTGAAAGTAGTCTATCTTTACATTGTTTGCCTTGAAAAAAGCATCTTTTGGAAAAACATTCTTTGGAGGCACCCTGCCCCTCTCTGAGGGTACGACCTCATTGCTTTCTGATACTGGGTAAGCCGGGGGCAGGTCCCCGTGGGCCAGGCTAACCTGTGCTCATCCTGGGATTCAGACAGATCTGGGCGTGTCTCTGTGGCCTCTGGGCTGACCCCTCTGAGGAGTATTTGTTTCCAGTCTTTGGCTCTTCCTGGGAAATAGCTCAGGGTAAGAGGAGGGAGAGTGGACAAGCACAGAGTGGCCCAAAGCCAATGACCCCACCTGGCAGGGGAGAAGCCCTAGTGACTCAGGACAGTGTCCGTGCCACAACCTGCTCATGGCTCGGCCCACACGGACTCATGTGTCTTAGGAAGAGGACCAGGGCATTGGAAAGTGACTAGGATTGAGCAGACTGACTGCTGCACTAACCTTCCCCCATTCTGCAGCCCTGGCCACGGTAGAGAAAGGATGTGCCATTGGGGGCTGTGCAGCCTGTCCATGGAGGTTTCACGGTGACCTGGGCCGCGTTCTGGTAGAGCCGGTGGCTTCGGAAACATCGCCGACCTCGCCACGCAAAGCAGTCGTTCCAGTGGGGAGCTGGAGTTGGGTCCCGGTGCCTGGTACCTACTGTGGCCTAGAATGTGGAGACAATTCCCGGGCTGTGCATGGAGTAGTTTCTGCATCCAGCCATCCACAGAGCTCGATGAGAGCGGAAGACTAGGAGTGCACCAGAGATGACCAAGACCCGGTGAGGAGGCCTGGCAAAGGAGGAGGCAGGCAGATGAACCTGTGCCTTGAGAAATAAGTAACAAGTTGACATTGACCAGCTAGAACAGATAGGTCCAATTCATCAGCTACTGAGTTGGCAAAGGCATTTTAAAATTACTACTCCAAGGGAGAGCTAACGCCATTAGGTGGAGTGTTGATGGGAACGCTATAATGAGTGGATCAGGCTGGCAACAGCTGATCCCTATCATCTTAATGTCGCTGAAGATGGGGCACCGAGACATGGGCCTCCTGCAGCTCCACGACAGGAAGCCACAGCACTGCCTGTGAAGTATTACTGTACCTCCAACCTGAACCTAATCCAGCCTCTATCAGGCATGTCAAATTTGCAGCCAGCGTGCTTTGAGTTTAAATAAATGAGGCATGTGGCCCACCGGCCGCGAGTTTGACATGCTTGCTCTAGACCTAACTACCAACACATACCTGTGTTTCCCCGAAAATAAGACATCCTCCGAAAATAAGACCTACTTCGTGGAAACATAATACATCCCCTGAAAATAAGACCTAGCGCATCTTTGGGAGCAAAAATTAATATAAGACACTGTCTTATTTTTGGGGAAACGGGGTAGAAAATAGGAAGCTTAGAAGGAATTTAGAGAACTCCTCAGTGGCCCAGTGGTTGAGCATTGACCTATGAACCAGGAAGTCATGGTTTGATTCCCGGTCGGGGCACATGCCCGGATAGTAGGTTTGATCCCCTCCTTCACACTCCCCGGATAGTAGGGAGTGTGCAGGAGGCAGCCAATCAATGATTCTCTCTCATCATTTATGTTTCCATCTCTCTCCCTTTCCTTTCCTCTCTGAAATCAATTATATATAAAAAATAAAGAACTCCTCAATGAAGTGAGACATTCTCTGAGACAAATGACCTGGAAAGTCACCGGATTGTTTCCAACAAACACCTGCCCTGGAAAACCAGAGGAGAAGGTGAGAGAATTAAGAGACGGATCAGCTAAACACGATGAGAGGAGCAAATGCACCAAAATGGCTAATCCCAGCTTCCCAAGACAATCAGGGGAAAGGAGGAGGACTGGTTAACAGGCAATAGGAATAAATTACTACTAATCTTTGGGGTGTGATAATGGCATTGTGTGTGCGTGCGTGTAAGCTTTAATCACTTATTTGTTAGAGATAAACATGAGTATTTTGGAGTGAAATGATATGATATCTGAAATTTGTTTTACTTGCCCCACACAAAACAAAAAGAGTTTTGGAAGGACAAATGAAACTCAAAGAACAGAATGAGGGGGATTGTTGAAATGGGGGATGGGTATTGGGAGTTCGGTATCCTCTTCTCTATATTTTTGTGTATTAATTTTCTTCATATTAAATTAAAAAAAAACCATTATAGTTTCCATGGATTGGCAAAGGTATGAAGAATTGTTATTATTTCAGATATTATATTTCCAGTTGAGCAGCTTCCTTTAGTTTTACCTTCAATTTCTCTCCTTATTAGGTTATTTTTAAAACTCTTGAGGGTAGGAGACTGTTTTAGAAAACAACGTCTTTCTTGGCTAAGTTCATTATCTCTCCATCATCTGTATCTTTCCTGGGTCTGTCTCTATGACTGATTTTTGTCCCAGCTCCATGTTGCATCTTTCACATCCTCACATGTCTAGTAAATTTTGATGGCATATTAGACATTGTGAATATTACATTCTTGAGTGTCCAGATTTTGTGGTCTTCCTTTCATAGTTTTGCAGGTTTTTGTGGTGGTTTTTTTTTGTGTGTGTGTGGGGGGGGGGTTTTGTGTGTGTGTTTTCTTTTGGCAGGCAGGCAGTTAAATTAATTTTGAATCAGATTGATCTTTTGGAGTCTTGTTTTTAACTTTTTTGTTGTTGTTGTTGTAATGACAGGTTTAGACTAGCTTTTATTATTGGGCTAGTTTTGTCTATGACTAAAGCATGACCTTTCTGAGTTCCTCTCTGCATGCTCTGTTTATGCAACAAGGTCTCTCCACTTGACTGGTGGGAACTGTGTGAGCTCTGGAAATTGTGAAACTTACACATTCCAATAGTGGTTCTATCCTTGACCTTGGAGAGTTGGTCCTATGCATGCACAGTGCAGTTTTCAACCAAAGATTCAAGATGGGAGGGGAGCTCTCCAAGGGCAGTTCTTCTGTGCGGTTCATTCCACCCCATCCTCTCCTTGGATTCCCTGATCCCTGATCTCTGCTCCTCGGCTCAAGGAGGAATGCTGGGAATCCCACTCCCTGTGCCAAGGTCCAGAATTGGGGGCATGAGGTGACATCACAGGAGTTCACCTCATTTGCTTTCCTTCTCTCAGAATCCTGCACTGACCTTGGTCCGATGTCTAAAACTTCTGTTTCCTATACTTTGTCCAGTTTTCTAGTGCTCATGGTAGGTGGGCAAATTTGTTACTGGCTACACCTCATGGCTAGAAGCAAGAGTCCAACTTTCCCATTTATAAAAAAGAAAAAAAAATCATTTGCCCAGTCTAGAAGATTCTTTCACCAAATGAAAGAAGGCAGAGGTGACGTTTGGACACACATAGGATCAGCGTTTTATGGTGAGTACGAGGGATACCTAGGGAAGCCAGGACAGTGACTCCTTAGATTACTTCTTCATGTGTTGTCTTTGCAGGAAGAAAGGTTGGAACAAATAGAAGAACAAAACAACAGTAAACCAGAGTAGCAGAAGGAACTAGTAGTCCCTGTAGGCGTGAAAGACTTTGAAAGGAAACTTAGTCCTTCAAGTGAATAGCGAAAGAGCTAACTGGTAGGAAAACGGGCCTCCCCAGCCCCCAACCACCAGTGAGTCCGGGGGACCTGCCTGCTCCCACACGGCACGGCATCGAGGCTCAGCACACGGTAAACACGCACAGACACTGAGAGCTCCAGGGACAGCCCTCGTGTGGATAGGTGCTGATACACGACCACTTTCCCTGAGCATGTGAATTCAAAACGAAGGGGACTCTTTAAGAGCAGTGAACAGTTTGGAGAGAAGGACAGGGAGACCCCACGCCTCAGCTCTTTAGAAACTGCCCACCCTGTTCTCTCCGGCGCTCAGGGGCCGCTCCCTGTGTGCTGCGAACGTGGTGAGCTTGGCTGAGATCACACCGGATCTTGCAGGGTGGAAGGGGGAGTCTTGCAGGGCAGGGAGGGGCTGGCCGGCTGCAGCTGTGCTCACTCAGGGCCGCGGCTGCCTCCCGGCGTTCTGAGCAGCCTCCTCCGTGACTCCCACCTGCCACTCCAAAAAGCCGCTCTTTCCCTTTGTGTGAGGTTCAGGCCGACCGCTCAGAGGTTAGACATTGTGCTGCTCCTTCTTCTTCAAACTCCAGATCTGAGAGCACGGCCCAGGAAGAAGGAGCAGCCACAGACACCTGTGCTGCAGAGCCAGAGGCAGGCGGGGCAGTTCAAGGCCCTGCGTTGGCCCAGAAGACCAGGGGCGCCCCCAGGAGCTCCCGGGGCTGCGCGGCCCTCCTTTGACAAAGCGGAGCTATAAAGCCACAGGTAACGATACTGGCACCCGGCGCCTGCAGGCAGTTTTCAGAAACCTCCTGTATATCCAGCTCCCAGGGTGGGACGTGGTTTGTAAAATATGATGGCAGTTTTGTTCCTTTAAGCGCCTCTAAGCGCCTTGGAAGACGCTGCTGAAGAGTGACATTGAGGACGATGAATGAGCAGCAAGGAGGGAAACTGTCGCTTCAGGACTGGCAATGGCTGGCTGTTTGCGTTTTGGGCATAATGAAAGTGCCAGCAAAATAAATACGTGCTCAGCTCCCATTCGGAGCTCTGCGGGGTTGTCAGCCCAGACCCTCTCATCCCTGGCCCTCCTTTCATTCTTTCCTCCCCTCCCCTCCCTTTTCCTCCCCTCCCCTCCCCTCCCCCTCCCCTCCCCTCCCCTCCCCCTCCTTTTCCTCCCCTTCTCTTCCCTGGGCAGGTGTTTGTTGTGCTGGCCACACTGGCCACCAGGGATGCAGTGATGAGCAGAGCCAGACCAGGCAGCAGCCCAGCGTGTCCAGGGGAGGCAGATGTCCGGAAAATAATCATATTAAAGACTAGTGGCCCGGTGCACGAAATTTGTGCACATTACAAGGGGATTAATTAGAGGAAACAATTTAATGTTGCTATTAGCCTTTTCTCTATAATAGAAGTGTCAGAGATGAAAGAAAATTAGTAAAATGTATACGAAAACCTTCCTCCTGTCAGAGTCTGGGGCGCACCACAGGACCCAGAGTCAAGTCCCGCCCACCCACATGTGCCTCAAAATCACGTGAGACCCAGACCTGGCCAGTCCCAACCTTGTCAAGCCCCTCCAGGCAGGGGATGTAGCCTCAGGTCCCCTGGCCCAGTACTGGGGTGAGGGTGCGGTCTGAGTTCCCCCGACTCAGCACTGGGGGTGCACCTTGAGGTTCCCCTGTCAAGCCCCGCTGGGTAGGGAGTATGGCCTGAGGTCCCCTGTCAAGACCAGCCACGCAGGTCAGGAGAGGGGGCGCAGCCTGAAGTCCCCCAGCCTGGCGCTGGGGCGAGGGGAGCATCCTGAGGTCCCCTATCCCAGCACCAGGACGGCGAGCACACCTTGAGGTTCCCCATCAAGCCCTGCCAGGTGGGAGAGGGCGTGGCCTCAGGTCCCTGCTGATTGCTTGTTAAGGCTCCTTATGGGAACTTGGCTTCAGCTGTGGGTGCAGCCATCTTTGTGACCAAGTGATGGTCAATTAGCATATCCCCTCTTCATTAGATAGGATGGCGCAAGCACAAAGTGAGAGAAAATCTCTGGAGGAAAGGCACAAGAACTTAGGGGTGTTTAACAACGGACAGGGATCTGAGGCCCCTCCCCACCCCCCAACATCCCCAGAAAGAGCTGGAGGGGAAGCTGCCCAGGAGAGGGCCAGGAAGGGCTGGGATGGAGGGACCCATCTCCAAAGAGGGGCCCCTGGTGACAAGGAGGGGCCAGGGAGCGGGAAGCAGCCCAGATGTGACTTCTCAGGTCTCTGTTCATCCTGCCCTTAAGGAAGTCTCTGCTAAGGTGCAGGCCTGGCCAGGCTGCCGGGCGTGTTTCAGTCCTCCCCGCCCAGGCAGATAAGAGCATCTGGCTCCCTCTTATCAGCAACTGGGGCGCAGGAGGAGGGCTGTGCCAGACACCGCGTCCGCGGGCTGACCTCCTCATCGCATTCACAGCACATCTCTCATTTTCCAAGCTGCTCTCCCGGGGAGGGCTTCAGGCTGCCGCAGAGGGCGCCACGGCTCTCTGTGGAGTCAGACCAGCCGAATCTACCTCTTCAAACACTGCGGGGCTGGGATGGACAAAGAATATTTATGTGAGAGAAACACGGGTTAAACTTTATCTTCGGGAACTCAGTGGAAGGGCTGGTAATTCCCCAAACCACAGCTGCTGAGTCACCTCACAGTTATTCCTTGGGGTGTGTAGAAACCATAAATCAAAGGGGTTTGGGATGATTTTAAAAGACTGTGTAACCACGAGAGAGAGGAGGTACGATCCGAACGCATTTGCTCATCATCTCTCTACAAGGCTGAGTAGCTAGCTACCTGGGTATTTTGAGCTTTCTCTTTGGGGAATGGAGAAAATCTCACTCTTTTTCTTAGTCTCAGGGTATTTCTGAAAGGACACACTTGACCACTTTTTCCTTGTGTGTTACATTCTGATCCGGACACATCCACCCCGCGTAGAACACCGTTATGCTGTGGTGAACAGGAGGGAACTTGTGAAGGTTGTGTTTTCCAGCAGCCTCCCCCTTAAATTACAAGGTTTTCAAAGCCAGGCTTCGCGGAACTCATGTAAAGAAGCCGGGCAGTTTCAGAGGAAGAGGATGCTGTTGAGTTTATATTCATGCTTAGTTTCTGGCAAAACGTTACTCTCAATCAGTGGGTTCTTTCTCCGAAGGCGGGGGGACTGCAAAAATGTCCTAGCTACACGTCCCCAGACATGCCGCAGAGAAAAAGGCAGCTCGACCAAGAAATTCTTGGGTGGGCTGGGGGGTGCAGGCGGACTGTGGGCCGTCTGGGTCACGGGTGACAGAGATGGGTGGGGGGTGCGGCGTGACCCAGGACCCTGGCTGGTGTCCTACATGTAAGTCAGCGTTACTTCATTCAGCAAGAAGTCTATGTAAAGGGGGACCTATTGCTTCTATGGGCAGTTCCACATTTACAGACCGGTTGTGCCATTTGGTTCAGGAGTCTACATCTTGACACCGCCGGTCCCTCTGTCTTCCGTCCAAGGGCTTCCCTGGTGACCGGATCCTTGGCTGCTGCAGCCGCCGTCCTCGGGTCCCCTGCTGGGGGAAACCCATCCGTAGGGCTCGCTCTGGTATCCGGTGGTGTCTGGGGAGAGAGCTCAGAGAAAGGCCGCCCAGTGTTTCCACGCAGACTCTGTGAGCAGCCGCCCGGTGGCCAGGCTCCTGGGGTTTCCTGTTGAGGACGGAGGTGCCCCGAGTCCGCTCAGGTTGGGACTTTGCCTGTGTCCCCCGGGAACCCCTCCCTGGGGCCGTTTCATCTATTCTTCTATTGCGTGTTGGTTTTATTAGAATGCGTTTTGCATTCCACTTATCCACACAGTAAACTCGTAAGCCTTAAATGTATACAGTGCTGTATGTCAATTGCATCTCAACAAAACCGAAAGAAAATGCCTTCTCCTTTCGCCGGGAATCCTTTGCCATGTGTCAGAACTGCGTGCAGAGAGTTTAAAACCACAGGATTATACTTATTGTTGATTCCAATGGCACCGCGGATGCAGGTTTGCCAGTGAGAACCCTGGCTGCACTTCCGCAGGAAGCGGAGAGGCCCGTGTTTAGGTCCCAGCTCACCACAGAGAAACAGTCCACATACACACGCTCCCACGCACATGTGTGGGCCCCCCACCCCTCCTCCTAACAGGAATTCTAGTTGGTTCACGGTTACATTGCAACCAACTAGGGGACAGAGAGCTCCCAGCCGCAAGCTCCCAGGTGACTGCAATAATTTCTGGCTAATGAAACAGTGGAATTCTATTGGGCGCAGTTGGCCAGGAAAGTTCTCCTTTGCCTTGTAAAGAGAGGTTTGCCAAAACCGGTTTGGCTCAGTGGTAGAGCGTCGGTCTGTGGACTGAAAGGTCCCGGGTTCGATTCCGGTCAAGGGCACAGGAGGCAGCTGGTCGATGTTTCTCTCTCATCGATGTTTCTGGCTCTCTGTCTCTCTCCCTTCCTCTCTGTAAAATATCAATAAAATATATTTTAAAAAAGAGAGAGAGAGAGAGAGGTTTAGCTTAAGGTGACCAAACGTCTCGCTTTTGGTGGGACAGTCCCGATTTTTTTAATGTTAAAAATCGGGACTGTCCCGCCAAAAGCGGGACGTCTGGTCACCTTAGTTTAGCTGGCAGGCCCCACACCCCTTTTGCTCTCCCCTTCTTCCTGCCCGGATAATGGTCCGAGCCCCAGGTGATGCCTGCGTGGCTGTGGGACAAAGCCACACCCTGTAGATGGCTGTGTAGGAGGCAAGGGAGGCGGTCCCTGAGCGAGAGCATCACCCACCTTGGATGGCCCGTCGGGTGAGAAAATGAAGCCCTTCCTCAACAGGGCTGCTCGTGGCCTGTGTGCTGCTGCATCCGGACCGGTGCAGTCCCGGCCCACAGGCTGAGGCGCGGGCGCGGTGCATCCGGGCAGGTGTGCCCTGGCACAGGCAGGCTGCACCTCACCACCGCCAGCATGTCCGTCCCTCCCGCCCCCTCTGTTTACCTTTGTGCTGCAGGTTCCTCTCCGATGCTTGTTAAAGTTCTGAACAGCACACTCTTTTATGCAGACACCACCTTCCTCAGAGCTCTAGGCTAGTGGCCCTTACACTTTTGTGACTCATAAACCTGTATGGGAGTCCATTAAAATGCTGGATAACCCCTTTAGAAGATGCACAGACCATAATAAACAAACATTAGTGCACCATTGAGGGGTTCACAGACCATCTGGGGGCCCTGGTGGAAACCCCTGTTCTGGGCACACAGATCGGTTGTGATGTTCTGCCTGTGTAGGGCCACTTGGCTGATGAGCAATATGCAGATGAGGCACTTGTTTTATTTTTAATTTTGCAAATGGGTATTTGTTCTGTTCCTTGGATACTCACAGCTAATTCTAAATTACTCTCATTTCATAAATTATTATCTGTAGCAAAAAAATAGAGAGAGACTCATGAAACTATCCCCAGCACAGAGCAAGAAATGCAATGGCACAAAGAGACACCCAATGGAAACCAAGTGCTCCCCTCAATGCAGGCCCCAGACCCCAGCAGCCCACGACCAATGTCATGGTGTCGTTTTAGGAATGCTTTGTGAATGGCCCTGTTATTTAATCTTTTTTTAAATAAATATTTTTGTTGATTTCATAGAGGAAGAGAGAGGGAAAGAGAGAGATAGAAGCATCAATGATGAGAATCACTGATCGGCTGCCTCCTGCATGCCCCACACTGGGGATTGAGTCCACCACCCAGACATCTGGCCTGACCGGGAAGTGAACCGTGACCTCCTGGTCCATGGGTCGATGCTCAACCACTGGGCCATGCCGGCCGGGACTATTTTATCTTTTAACAAAATGGAAGATTTTATACTCAGGTCTAGTTTTTTTTCTTTTCTTTTCCATTTACTCTATCTTGAGGATCTCACAGCGACAATTATGGGTCTGCCTGTTCCTGTAATGGTTGAGCAGTGTTCCGCCATGCAAATGTACTGCGATTTATCTGACTGCCCCGTTATTGATGGACATCCATGTTGCAGCAGCTTTAAAAATCGTTCGCGGTTCACCGGGCCCCTGTGCTGTCTCCATGCCAGCTGCTGAAGTATGTGGAGAGCCCGTGAGCTCATTATGTCCGCTTGCCCAGAGGAAATTAAAAACGAAAAACCCATGGCAAACCGTCTCCACTGCTCAGCGTCTCCACATAGAACGTTCTCCAGGGAAAAGCACCGGTTTTTGCCATTGGCCACGTTCAATTGTGCAAGTCACCACTGCTCTCTCTCGCTGGGGCTTCTGACCACAGATAAAGGTCAGCTGGGTGAGGCAGGAAGGACCAGCAAGGACCTTGGAGCCAGGCTGCCTGGGTTTGAACCTCAGCTCCGCACTTCGTAGCTGTGTGGCCTTAGGAAAGTTACCTAACCTCTCTGAGCCTTACTTTCTCATCTGGAAAATGTGGATAATGACTGTACCTATCCCACAGGGATCTCTTGAGGACCAACGTCGTGAGGACCTCGACAAGCATAGCAAAAGCGCTAGGTCAGGGTTGGCTAATTTTAGTCTGGATGGCCTTGGAATGCAACGGAGGAAGCCTTTGCTTCTGTGGTGGCGGTGTTGTCCGTGGTAAGGAATACCGGGCCTGTCTCTTTGAGCTCTGAGGTAGGCAGGCACACACATGCGCACTCCACACCCACCGCCCAGGTGCAGCTGAAAAACCTATCAAGCTGCTCTGGTGTGCAGAGGGGCTCCGCGAGGTGCTGCAAAGGACAGCGTTAAGGCAACAAGAGGACTGGGCTCTGCCCAGCAGGGCCCCATGGGGACAGGAGGCAGCTGCAATCCCACGGCCCTGAAGACGGCACACTGGCGAGGCCCAGGACTGTGGAGCAGTGTCCAGGGGAGAGAAGCCACTCCTTGGGGCCAGCAGGAAACCCCAGAGGCTCAGGGCCGGTGGAGGCGTGCCTGTTGCTAAGCGACAGCCAGCCCATTTACCCCTCTCCATGGGGACGGCCCATCAAGTCCCAGGGGCGCAGTGTGTATCAGAGAAGCCTCCCCGAAAACAATTGCCTGGATTTTAATTAAAGTTCAGCAGGAGGGACTGAAAGTGGGGCAGGGAGCAGGAGCCGGGAAGCGCGGGCGGGCGAGGCGCTGTGGCTGCTGGAATATTTAGAAAAATCACCAAACAGAATCCACGCCCATCCCCTCCTACCTTGAAATGCAAGCCAGTTATGTTTCTTTCCTGCCTAGTGTTTCACCGCAACATTAAAAATTGAGCTTGTCTCCACACTTCAGGGCACCCCACCAATCAAGTGGGAAGCCTGGTAAATGCAGGCGATTACATATTTTTAAAAAAATGAGCTTAAATCGCTGACGGCTTTCACTTTCCTCAGGATTGCTAGGCTGGTACCCATCTCACCTCCTCCAAGAGCTGTGGGTAGAGAAAATATACGGGAATCCAAAATAATAACGGTATTTCAACCTGAGCCCTGTTGCGATTTAACGGGCTTGCAAAATACCCAAATAAGAGTGAATATTATATACGTTCGAATGATGTCAAGTATTATATTTTGAAGATATGTTAAAAATTATACTAATAAATACGGCCTTCTTTGAAGTGAGAGACTGTGCAAAACTCATTTTGGGAGAGGCTGCCTGACTACAGGAAGTGCCCAATATTTTAAACAGAATTTTCGAAAATGCTACATGTCATAGACGGAACGGGAGTTAAGAGTTGCTTTCACTTGAGTATGCATTTCTGAATGCAAAACAAATGTATTCCTGTTTGGATAGTTTGAAATACCCTGTGTGTGCATAGCATAGTGACCCCAACTGCCAGTATGCCTCTGTGTGTTCTGCACAAACCTAATATTTGAAAAATGATAGCTATCTCCCAGGACCTGGGAAAAATACATAAATCTCCAAGGACTGTGTATATTATTTCTTACCAGGTCAAGTGTCCTGACGCCCTCAAGATGCATTAATCACCTTTTCTGTTTTTAGTGTCTCACCTCATCTGTCACATGGAAAATGTGATAATTAGGAATGCAGAAAGGTGTTTTGCAAAACACCTTGGAGAACTGGACTCTGATTATTCAAAGAGGTTTTGAATCCGGAATTGTAGTCCTATGAACTCACTAGTTGCATGAAGCACACGCCTTCATGTGGCACTTCCGTTTGCACACACAGGTTGCATTGTATATTCAGTGTTACAAATAGCTGTGTCTTGTCAGCACCGGTTTTACCATAAATTCTTCATTTTGTAGGTGTGGATTCTAACCAGGCTCAGAGCGAAGACTGAAAGTGACTCAGTTCTCTAAACCTTTTCCCTTCTAGACAAGGACCAAGGCGTTGCCAGGTAAACACCCCACCTGCCCATCCTCCGGCTTCACTCAGGTGTCCTGGTGACTTTCCAAGGAGGCCTGTGACACCAAGACAGCTCACCCGAGGCTATAGATGCTCACCAAGTGTCTGCTATTCTCACGCAGATGTGAGCATCTGCACCTTGGGTGTGAGTGTAGAAAAACAAGTGAATGTGTAAAAAAAATACAGCAAATACTTGTTATGCTAAACTGCGAGCTTCAGCTGAGCTAAACATAGTTAACAGTATAGTGGGGAGACCAGTGAACTAAAATGAGATAGAACTTTCTAGAAAAAAAAATCTAGAATGGACTCCCCATAAAATGTGTATTTGATAAAAAAAAAAAAATCACTCCAATTTCACACAAAGCTACTCAGGTACTTAGCCTCTATTCCCCTAAATCAGTGGTCGGCAAACTGTGGCTCATGAGCCACGTGCGGCTCTGTTGACTAATGAGTTTGCCGACCCTGCCCTAAATGAACTGATCTGCAGTATGCACTGGGGAGATGCTTATTCGGTCATCCACTCAGGAACTTAGTGTGACTTAGCATGCATTAAGTGTGGTTTTGAATGTATTGAGTGTGCGTTGGGCGTCTCCGTGCCCAGTTTAGTCTGGAGCACAGCTCTAGTAGAGAGATTTGGGTTGTATTCGTGGTGAGGGCAGAGGGTTGCAGGAAAGCAAAGGAAGGGCCTTTTGCCCGGATGGGACGTCCAGAACGACTTCGCAGAGGAGCCAGAGTATCAGGGCCAAATCCTGAAGGAATAAAAATAGTCAGAGCAGAAACTGGTTTGGCTCAGTGGATAGAGCGTCGGCCTGCAGACTGAAGGGTCCCGGGTTCGATTCCGGTCAAGGGCATGTACCTTGGTTGCGGGCACATCCCTAGTTGGGGGTGTTTCTCTCTCATCGATGTTTCTAACTCTCTATCCCTCTCTGTGAAAAATCAATAAAATATATATATTTTTAAAATAGTCAGAAATCCAAGTGCAAGCAACGGAAATTAACAATGGCTCATTCTTCCAAAAGGGGACTTAATATAAGGATAATTCAGCAGAGGGTTGAGAGATCTAAAGAACCATGCTCAATTCTGAGCTCCCACCACAGGCTTGCTGAGGAACGTGTGGTCCTGGCATTGGGGAAATCGCCATGGGCCACGGCCCTGCGTGCCCCACTGAGGTCATAGCCGGCCGGGAGCTCTCCCTGTGACCAGTGCCGCCCTGGAGGAAGATGCGTCTGCCACCAGCCTCACCTCCTTCTGCAAGTGGGTGATCGAATCAGAGATCCATGAGGTGGAAGCCAGACACACCCGCATGTAGCTGCAAGGGAGGCTGCAAGTTTACGTTTTTTGGGGGGATTCCAAATATAGCCAAGTGTTCTCAGGATTTGGAGCACCCCCAAAAAACACGACAAAGCCACTAGCTCAGTGAGGAGGGTGGAACAGGTAGAAACGCCACAAGTGCACCCGCTCAGTCCTAAACTGTATTGTGGGATCGGGATTGCCAATCCCAGGGGTGTGGGGGCCAAAATAAAGGAAGCCGTGCACATGGACCCTTTGTGTGCTCTGGGCAACGCAGATTCCTACTAGCCAGCGACGACGGAGACCCCTGTGTTCCAAGAACAATCACATTAACATCAAGAGAATAGATACCTGTTACCAATGGTTACCCTGTCACGGGTGAGTGTTTGGGGGAGGGAGAGCCATTGTTCTCTGCACAGACACTTACACGAGGTTTTATTTACAGTTTGGTTGGTATGGAAAAAAACACCCACACACTTAAGAGGTCAAAATATCCAAATAAAATTTACTGCAACTTCTGTAGAATTTAATTTGTGCTACAAGACATGTTGCATAGGAAACTATTTTTAAGCCCCTGAGGAAAAATATCCATGGTTTAAGGTGCAACTGGTTTTGTTTCTTTTTTGGAGGGGAAGGAGGAGAGAGGATCTCTGGAAAGAATGATGGTGGAGAGTTGAAAAACTGAATTTAAGGTTATCTCGTGTAATGATTGGGGAATTGTGTGTCTTGGTTCTTGCAGCATAAAATACGTAGTGTTCTTATTTTTTTGGTATCATTTTTTTTTTTCCTAGCCAGTTGATCTTCAGTATCTGAATCAATAGATACACAAGAATGTTTCAGCCCCATAAGGGACATTGATTATAGTAGGTAATTACAGTGTTTCAAGAAAGCAGGTTTAGAGAATGAGACTGGGATCCCCAGTGGCCCCACGTGCCTTCCTACGCGCCCCGTGCCCATCCCGGCACCGTCCTGGGGACTCCGGTCGTGCCCCTCGCTCCCTCTGAGGTGCCACAATGACCGTGCAGGCGTAGCGTTCAACCCGGCAAGTCTGTCTGCAGCCATCGAGGTGACCAATGCAACATTCCACCGGGCCCCAGACTTTATGCGGGGAGTATTTCGTGGTCAGAAAATGTTCATCCTGCTTAGACAATCCCCACATTGTAAATAAACACGGCCTCCCCACACTATTCATGCCCAAGGAGACATGGGTAGGTAGACCAGGAAGGGAGAGGGAATCACGTGTGGGATGAAATGAAGCGGAGAGTTTGGCCAATGGCTGCCGGCACAGGCTGTCCTTGTGGCGAAGCTTCCCTCCTGACCACAGAGAGGGGGAGTTTTGCAGGGACCGGCTCGGTAGGAACTGGAATGGCTCCTCTGAGTGAGCAGGGGCCACAGAGGATGCCAACTCCCAGCTGCTTCCTCATCTCAAGGGCTCCAGTCAGTCTTGACTTTGCCCACAGCACGGGTCCACGTGCCCTGTTGGCTGGTCACGCGCGGCACCCCGAGGCCAAGATACAGAAGATAAGAAAGGAGGGGGAGAAAGGACCCAGGAAGTTCTCAGAAGGAATGGGCCTGGGCAACACTCATTTACCTAAAACCACGGCTCCTATTTGATTTACGTTTGTACAGGTGCGGAGTGAAAGAGGGTCCAACGCCCGAACAAGCGTCCGTCTTCCTGTTGAAATGCGAGTGTGTCCGGGAACAAGAAATGCCCCCGAGTACTTTTAAATACATATATATATACATCTGTAACATAATTTAAAAAGGTCTTCAGAGAACATAAAAACCTTAACAGCGTCTGCCCCTGTAAGTTGTGTTTTTTACCTATAAGGTCCATTAAAAAAAATTAGGTAACCACGTTTCTCATATGTCCCCTCCTCCCCGTACTTTGAAAAAAGTGATTTTAAATTTAAATGTATACTTAACAAATAGAAAGCTATGTGATTGGCAATGACCTGCAGTAGAAATTCCCTTCGGGCCTCCCCTGCCCCGAGATGGAGGCGGCAGGTGGAGCCGTGGGTGTGCTTGGTCCTCGGCGTGGGGCCATCGAGCGACCCCCATCTGTCTATCCCTCCCTCCCTCCCCAGCAACATGTGGCTGCGCAGGCATCTGGGATAGACGGGGGCATTCGGGGCAGACGGGGGCACGGGCCCCAGGGCAGCAGCAGGCCGGGGGAGCGCCCGTTCAAATCACAAAGTCGTCCTGGTCGGCAGGGCTGAAGGCCGCCGCTCGCAGAATGTCCAGGGTGTTCACGAGGATGAGGGTGCCCGTGAGGTGCTTCCAGCGCTTGGTGATGGGGTTCTTCATCCTGTCCAGGCCGGTGTGCAGCTCCTGGATGACGTCCCGGTAGCTGTCCCCGATCTGGTGGCTCCAGGTCAGTAGAAAGTCATACGCGGGCTTCCACATGGCCTGCACGGGAAGGAGGGAGACAGGACAGAGTGAGGGGCCGTCAGAAACATTCAGCCGGGTCGCCAGCGACAGCTCCTCTGCGTGTTGTGTATACAGCTTGGTAGGAGCAGAGCACAGGGGACCATCTGGGTTCCGGCCAGCATGTTGCAGAGGGAACTGTATTTTGTGCGAGTAGGATGTAGCCAGGGCTGGGCAAATTATGGCCCGCAGGCCAGATCCAGTGAATAAAACTATTGAATTAAAAAAAACAACAACAAAAAGACCGTACCCTTTTATGTAATGATGTTTACTTTGAATTTATATTAGTTCACACAAACACTCCATCCATGCTTTTGTTCTGGCCCTCCGGTCCAGTTTAAGAACCCATTGTGGCCCTCGAGTCAAAAAGTTTGCCCACCCTATAGCCAGTGGTGTCTCAGCTAACAGGAAGGATTTCTCTCCTTACACTCCCTGTAGCCCTTTCTATCTAGGCCGTTTATTTAGAAATTCGCCCTATGAATAGCAAAGGACACCCTTACCCTAGCTGGTTTGGCTCAGCGGGTAGACTGTCAGTTGGCAGACTGAAGGGTCCCTGGTTCGATTCCAGTCAAGGGCACATGACTGGATTGCGGGCTCAATCCCCAATAGGGGGCGTGCGGAAGGCAGCTGATCAATGATTCTCTCTCATCACTGATGTTTCTCTCTCTCCCTCTCCCTTCCTCTCTGAAATCAATTAAAATGTATTTTAAAAGAAAAAAAAAATAATAAAGGACACCCTTATGCTTGGATCTTCCCCCGTTCCTCGGTCTCCGGTAGCTTAAAGCGACCTCCACGAACAGGCGAGAACACAGAACTTCTGAGCAGGAACCTAGCCCATGATGGCCCACGCCACACATACAGCATGCCAGGTATTCAACGCGCAGCAGGGGCGGGTGGAGGCCCAGAGCAGAGCGGACCCCAAGGGACCCAGTCACCCATCATTCCCGCCGACTGAAGCTCATTTAACATGGGGATGAGCAGAGGATGGGGCAGGCCTGCCGATGTCTCAACGCCCCAGCCCCACTACACGGCAGCGAGGCCTTGCCAGCGTCAGAGCGGGAGTCACAGTTAAAGACCCCAAGGAGGAGGAGATCTGCCCACGCAGTGAGGGCCTACTGTGTGCTAGGTGTGCGCTTCCATGTCTAACTCCTCTTATCCTCATCAAAACACTACAAAACAGACATAGCTGTGACACCGAGTGTTACAGGGTGAAGGAAGAGGGGCCGCCCACTCACCTCGCTGTCCACGACCCCGTTCCTGTCCCGGTGGGGAGACTCATACGCGTCCATCTGCTGCTTGGACACCTTGGCGAGCTTCTCGGCCAGCTCCCGCCAGCGATGCGCCACCTCGACGGCCGTGGTCAGGAGCACAAAGTCCTGGATGAGCCGGACCACCAGGCCCTGGCAGTCCATCTTCAGCAAGGCCTGCGGGGGCGGGAGGAACACAGCGTGAGGCAGAGGACGGCTCGGGGGCCTGTCGGATGCAGGCACAACCTGCTCTACCCGAACGTCCCAATGCCTGTAACACAGCCCCTGGAGCCCTGCACTGCGGCGACTCTCGGGACAAAGAAAGCCGATGATGTGTGTGTGTGGGGTCCCTCCAGAACCTCAGCGTGTGCCTGGCTGTAGAAGTAGGGCCTTTGCAGATGTCATTAGGTAACAGAGGACATTCTGGATTGCAGTGGGCCTGCAGGTTCTGGAATGCTGTCACCGAACCAGCGTGGGCAAGCACACGGACACGTGGCCACGGGCGCATCTCCAGGAGTGCTGCGGTGGTTGGACGGAAGCCGCACGCCTGGGCAGAGGGACCCCCGGCACCTTCCCCGGCTGGGAGCCGCAGGCCTCGGCGGCGAGCACACGGGGCAGGCTGGGAGAGCAAGCAGCCCGCGGGACAGCCTGGGCGGCAAAACCCCGGGCAACTGAGCATGACCACAGCGCGTTACACTCCGACGGAGGACCTGCTTTCTGCTTCTGCTCTTCAGCACTGCAGAATTTCAGTGCTGAAAGCAGCATTCTCTGCCATGACAGACGGAAAAACCAATGACAGAGCAACAAAATCTGGGCGGAGCCAAGGCCACTGTGCATACGAAGACCCTGACGCTCTCCAGGTCAGTCCTGATGGGCGCAGGGCAGGAAACACGGAGGGCCTGCTCCCAGGACCGAGGGGCAGGTGAGGGGGGAGGGAAGGGCAGCGGTGGCCCTGCTTACAAGGAGCCGCCAGATGTGAAAGCAGATGCACAAGCTGTGAGGGCGTCCCCAGCCGGCAGCCCTTTGGTGTGACCCCTACCTCTCACCTTGACCATTTGTAACAAGAGTAAACCCGGGGGTGAGTATGAAAACTAGGTCCTCCCCCCAGGGCACCCTGGCATTCTGAAGGAGAGGCACTCAGAGCGGGCACCCCACTGCTGTCACCTGAGCGACTCCGAGACTGAGAAGGGGGAGGAGGGAGGACACACCTGACTTCACCCAGGGCAGGAATGGCTCCACCTTGGTTCCCCTCACGTCCACAGTGACTGAGCGATCCCCCCCAATGCCCTCGGGATCTAGAGCAAGTGTTGTCTTGTCAGGGAGCTCCAGGCCACTCTCCCGTTGCCCCCGTATACTATTATCTCTTGCCCCCGGGGTCTTGAATTCAACCCGGCCTCAAGCATCTGCTTGACCCCAAGCTTCTGCGCCGCCCCATTCCATGCTCCTCTTCTCGCTGGCCCTGGCCCACAGTGTGCCTTGGATCAGACAGCCCCTGCCCTTGGCTGGCTCCTGCACCCCCTTTGGCATCCCCATCTGCCTTCCCCTGGTCCACCCAGGCCGAGGAGGTCCTTGCCTTCAGGACCCGTTACAAGCCCGCTCAGCTCTCCTAACCGTTCACCCGTCGTCCTCAAGTAACAGGCCCGAGTTCTTCAAAAGCCCAGCCCCCAGCACCCTCTCTACGCACACAGCAGGCGCCCAAGGACTGTTTAGTGCCCGTGAGTACCTGCGTCCACTCCTGCTGTCTAACGTGGCTCTCCCGGCTGTGGGTTAGAACTGCAGCCACGCACCTGCCACCAGTCACCCGTCCTGCCTTTCGCAACAGAATTTGACTTCAAAAGCTCTTCCAATGGGTGGTGCCCACTCCCTCATCCCGCCTGACCCGAAAGTCCCTCCAGCACCAGGATCCCCAGGGGCCCATTCAATGCCCTCCAACCCTCAGGGGCTCCGTCCACTCTGCTGGGTCCGGCAGCACCACCCCTCCCCCAACTGTCAATACGGTCTGGGGGCCTCATCGAAAGGGGACGATCTCAGACAGGCATGGCTTCCGCGGGAGAGCTGGGTGGCCTGGGGACAGGAGGGCCATTCTCTGTGGCCACAAGCCATGTGGGTGACGAAGGTCAGGCAAAGGACCCCCGGGAGGTCCGAGCACACAACACGCCTCCCAGACCAGCTGAGGCGGAAAACACGCACCCCCAAGAGGGACTGGAGCAAAAGAAGAGCAGCACGCTGGGCTGACCACAGGAGGCTGCATCAATTCACTCATCCCTTATTCACTCATTCGCCACGGGTCTGGGTGTTTCCTCTGTGCCGGGTCCTTCCCTCCCGTGGAGTTTGTCTTCAATGAGGGCGACAGGACACAGGGACCCAAGGAAACAAGGCCATTTCAGACTCTGGGAAGCACCGTGGAGACAGTATCGCGGAGGATGAGGGGCAGCGCCCCACAGGCACAGGGTGGCTTTCTGGGGAGTTGTGGGAAAGCTCTGACAAGATGAGGCTCGGGCTGGTCGCCGAAGGAGGTGAAAGCCCGGCCACGTGGAATGGGGGGGAAGAGAATCCCAGGCTGAGGAAACCACAGGCGCACAATCTGGGCAGGAGGCAGCGACAGGCCGGCGTGCCTGGCGAGCAAGAAGCGTGAGTGGTCCCAGCGATGTGAGATGGGGGAACCAGGTCTTAAGGCCAGGGGGCCTGGACCCCATTCTGAGGGTAGTAGACAGATGGACCTTTTCCCATCTCATCTTCCGGCAAACCTGCTGTTCTAAACCTTCCTTCTCCCTAACTTGGTGGTCGGCAAACTCACTAGTCAACAGAGCCAAATATCAACGGTACCACGACTGACATTTCTTTGGAGAGCCAAATTTTTTAAACTTAAACTTCTTCTAAGGCCACTTCTTCAACATAGACTCACTCACCCAGGCCGTGGCATTTTGTGGGAGAGCCACACTCAAGGAGCCAAAGAGCCGCAGTTTGCCGGCCACGGCCCTAATTCATTTAATCACGACGTCCAAACCAAGGCACCACCGCTAAACACACTGTCTCACACGGAGAGGGTGAGGCAGGGGGTGGTCTGGCCGGGAGGGGAGGCGGGTTAGATGCTTGGTTGAGGCTGTAGGAAACTCCACTGCCCAGCGATGCCTAAGTCCCTGGAGACGAAACACCTGGTTTGCAGCGACTCCTCCAACACCCCGAGATAAGCCAGCCCGTGGTTTCTAGGAGCCGGGCCAGCCTCACCTCTGATCGGCGGCTCAGAGGTGAGGAGGGGAAACCGGTTTCACTTCAGCCCAAGCCAACCTCCCCGGGCACCTTCCTGCCACTTCCTCCTCCTGGGACTCTGGGAGCCACGGTGGGTGTGGGGTGGGGGGAGGGGAGGGTCCCAGGCGCACACACGGGCCCCATCTGCACACACACTAACCCCAGGAAGCCAAACAAAAAATCTATTCTGGGTTCCCCGAGGCGGAAAGAAAAAAAGGAGCCCTCACTGAAGTCTTCTGAAAAGCCACGAGGAAGCGAGAGAAAAGCCACCTCCTCAGACAGGTTTCCACGGCCCAGAAGGAGCTGCACAGAGGTCGGTTCATTTTCCTCCCGGGCCCACGGCCAAGGCGAGCGCTTCTCAGCTGTCACGGAGGCACAATCGATCGTTTCTGCTCCATGAAAGCACATAATTCCCGGATCCATGGAGAATGCCAGCCTGAGGCTGGCGAGAGGGAAGCTCGGGCCCTGCCCACGGTGAGGTGGGTCCAAGGAGGAGGCGGGCAGCTGCACGGGGACAGACTCTGCAGGCGGGCGAGGGAGCTGGGCGCCGAGGGAGGGACGTGGGCATCACCGGGGAAGCTTCCCTGAAGCCACCGACAACTGCGTCCTCTCCACGGACGCCGCCAGTGCCCAGTGACCTCCGGGTGGCCAAGGTCGCCCCTCCACCTGCCACTTCCAGTTCCCGCTCGCTCCTGGGGGCAGGGCCACGTTCCCATTCTGCGCCACGTGACCAGCACTTTATGCTGTCTTGGGTCACTTGTCTGGGGAGCCTGCTTCAGGCCCCACTCCTTCTGCCGCAGTGGCCAAGGCACTGTGAACTGTAACCCTTCTGTCCCCAGGCTCCAGGGGGCAGCAGAGAGACGTGTGTGCACACCCATGTCAACGTGGGCAACCTCAGAGGCACCTGGTTCACCTGTTCCCAGAGGTGCAGACACGGACTGGCAGGTGCTGTGGGGAAGGAGGGGGCAGAAGGGGCAGAGATGCCAGGAGTGCTGAGTCACACCTCACCAAAAGTTAGGAGGCGAAAGAGGCTGTGTGGAGTTGGGGGGAGCCGGGAAGAAAGGCATGTGGCCAATCACACACAGGCGTTCCCACAGGACATCACATCAGGGGGGGCCCGGGAGGGAGCTGAGCCGGCTCCTAGTATCCCAGGGAGTCGGCAGGCAATGGCAGCACAGACGAGACGAGAGATGCCAAGAGAAAGGTGTTACTAAGCTTCTCCGGGGCCACTCCCAGGACTTATCCAACAGTGAAGAGGGGGGCTGCCTGTGGGGTGTGGGCTGGGGCTGAGCCCAGGCCTGCCGGTGCCGTGAAAGGTCAGTGCATGCTTCCTGGCTGGCCGGTGGCCTGGTGTATCCCAACCTCCCCCTTCTGACTTCTTCGTATTCCAATTCCTGGTTGTGCTGGCAAAACCAAGGCTCTATGGGAGGTGGGGGGGGGGGGGGGGGGGAGCAATGGTAAGCTCTGTACACATATAATTCCTTAACATTTAAAAAATAAAGTAAAAAAGGAATAAATAAATAAAACCAAGGCTCACATGCACATGAAAGGAGGAAGAGGAAATAATAAGAGACCTAGTGGGACCTTCAAGTCAGACACTGAGGGAAAAACTCATTAACATAAGCCAGGTCCTTAAAACGTTGGAGTCAGGCGGTTCTCATAGGGAAGCTGATGAAAGACAGACCTTCTCCCCAGAGGTTTAGAGAGAGGTGGTTGGAGCACAGGCCCCGGGCGTCCACGTTCCACTGGGCACGCGGAGGCCCGTCCCGAGACCTCTGAGGATCCCCCAACTCGGTGGGAAAAGGGACCTGAGCTGTTTGGGGAGGCCCCACGGCCCCGTGTGAGCGCCTCTCTCCACGTGCATTTCCTAAAGCCTTGTCCTTGCACCCGAGGGAGCCCAGACGAGCCCAGACGCCCCGTCCAACGGTTCACCGAACCACGTGGCACCCACGTGGGTGGGTGGGGGGGAAGGCTGGCTTCCGCCCCAGGCTCCCTAAACCCAGACCCGCCGGGACCTACCATCATGAGCTCCTTCTGGAAGGACTTGCGGTCCTTGTTCTCGGCGTTGTTGCAGTCCTCCTTCAGCTTCTCCAGGACGGACGCCACCCGCTCGGGCTCGCTGTCCAGCTCCGCGCGGCAGAAGAAGGTGAGCGGCAGGTCGCCGTAGCCCAGGGCGTCGGCGAAGGAGCGCCAGCTGCTGATGTTCTCCATGAGCAGCGTCCTGACCGAGGCGTAGATGTAGGTGAGGAACTTGCAGGGCCGCAGGATCTGCTCCAGCAGCACGGCGGTGCTGAGCTCGGGCCCCGCCAGGAGGCCGGGCCGGGCCCTGCCCACCACCAGCACGTTCTTGGCGTGCACCAGGCCCACCTTGCCCTGGTGGTAGCCGATGTACCACTCCTTGGTCCACAGCTGCCCCTTCAGCCGGATCTTCTCCTCGCTGAGCAGGGCGATGGCGTCGCCCTTCTTGTACTCCAGCAGGTAGTGGTTCTTGCTCTGCCGCACCACGGTCTTGAGCAGCTTGCCGACCTTGAGGCTGGACACGGGGCGGTCCTGGAAGGCCGGGTACTTGGTGGTGGCCGCGAGCGGGGACAGGATGATCTTCCCCACCTCGTTCTTCTTGAGGAACCGCCTCTGCCCCGACGGCTTGATGGCGCTTTTGGGGGGCGGCGGGGGCGTCTGGACGCAGAACTGGGTGAGGATGGCCTCCTGGTCGTCCTTCACCTGGACCCTCAGGGTGAAGTCGGAGAGCTCGCCGGGGCTCTGGCAGGCGATGGGGAAGATGAGGCGGCTCACCTTGCCCAGCTTCATCTGGAACCCGCGCACGACCCTGGCCTGCTCGCCGGCCCGGACCTCGTAGTTGGTCGTGTTGGAGAACATGCACACCCGCAGGTCCTGGGGCCTGGGCAGGACGAACTGGTGCCTGCCCCAGAGCTGCAGGGCCACGGGCGCGGGGCTGGGGGCCTGGCGGGTGACCTCGGTGACCAGGAGCGTCTTCGGGGCGCAGTCGTGCCCGAAGAGGGTCACCACCGTCTTGAAGGCCGGGTGGATGTGTTTGGGGCCGTAGAGGCCCACGGTGACCCTCTTGTGGATGAAGTCCCACACGGTGGACGGGTAGAGGATGTTCGGGCCGTGGGCCACGACGGCCAGGTACATGCAGGGCTCCAGGTTGTCCAGGGGCACCTGGACCGTGTCCCCGTAGCTGTAGTTGAGGGGGACGGGGACGTAGGGCCCCTCCTTCAGGTCGCTCCTCAGGCACTGGAGGCCCACCGTGCTCTTGCTGAAAACGTCGTTCTTCACCTCGGCGGAGACTTTCACCTCCAGGACGAGGACGGTCCGCACCTCCAGGGTGCTCAGCTTCACCTCCAGCACCGGGCTGACGGTGCAGCAGCGGTCGCTGTTGAGCTCCAAGGGGGGGTCCAGCAGGGCCTTCATGGAGATCTGCTGCGTCTCCCCCGGGGCCACGTGGCCCTCCGGGACGTGGATGCTGATGCCGGTGTCCGGGAGCTGCACGGAGCCCCCGGAGCTGTCCAGCTTGCACACGATGTTGGTCTCCACGGCCTGGGTCTGGCCCCACCCGGGGCTTTGGCCCAGCAGGTCCAGGTCGTGGCAGGACCGAGCCAGCTTCCGGTGGCTCAGCCAGGCCGCGCGGAAGTCCTCGCGGCTCTGGAACTGCTCGGGGGCCGGGGACTTCAAGCCCGTGAAATAGCCCGGCGAGTCGGGTGCGTCGGACTTGGCTTGGAGGACGGAGAGCTCCGACAGGCTGTAGGAGCGCTTGCTCCGGAAGAAGGGGTTGTCCCGCCGGACCGGGCCCTCGGCCTGGGGCTGGCTCGCGGCCGGCGGCTCGTCCAGGAGGTTGCCGGTGCTGTTGGTGGTGGCCGAGCTGGACCCCGTGAAGGAGGGCGTGCCCGTGTCAAAGAGCAGCAGGTCCACCGTGCTCCTGGGGGCCGCCAGCTCGTCCACGCTGGGCATCGCGGGCACCTTCCCGTTCAGAAACGGGTTCGTTTGGACCCCGTTCCAGAAAGGGTTGTTGTTACCGAAGGTTCTGCCCGGCCCCTTCTTGTCATCCGCCGTCCACCCTCCGAGCAAATCCAACTCCTGGGCTACTTCCTCGGGGCTGTCGGGAAGATTGTCGATCATCCCGCTGTCACTCAGCGTGGAGTTCCGGTAGTTGAGGGGCTGCACGTAGGAGGAGGGGATGTAGCCCATCTCCGTGGTGTTGTGGGCGTACCACCACTCCCCGCCGGACGTGTCCAGGACGTAGAGGTGGTCGCCCTTGGAGAACTTCAGGGTGGTGAAGTTGTTGGGGCGGTAGTCCTTGATTGCGATCACTTCCTTCGCGTTTCCGAAAGGCGTGGGATTGTCTCCGAGCAAGGCACTGGGAGAAGGCACTGCAAGAGACACACAGAAGAGCAGGTGAGGGTGAGGGCGAGGCCGCGGCGGGCTGCAGAACGCCGTCCAAGCTGGAGAGGGTGGCCCCGGGAACGGACACACCCCATGCAGCCACGGGCCAGCAGCGCCATTCACAGAGACAAGCTGGCGTGGGTTTCGGTGGGCGACCCACACACCAACGAGGGTACGACCGTTTCACCACACTCGGCCACGTCCAGGTCCACACACACAGGCGAGGCCAGGATGGAAGTCGGTCCACCACCCGCAGACATGCAAATCAGCACCACGTCCCTGTGCCTCAAACGTCTCATCCTGACCAATTATTATTATTTTTAAAAATATATTTTATTGATTTTTCACAGAGAGGAAGGGAGAGGGGTAGAGAGTTAGAAACATCGATGAGAGAGAAACATCGACTAATGCCTCCTGCACACATCCCACTGGGGATGTGCCGGCAACCAATGCACATGCCCTTTGACCGGAATCGAACCCGGGACCCCTCAGTCCGCAGGCCGACGCTCTATCCACTGAGCCAAACCGGTTTCGGCCCAAATGATTTCTTTATCTAACTAACTGGCCAGAGAGCTGCTGGGCCGCGAAGGGAGCAGGCCAGGCGGGCTCAGAGAGTGCCGCTGCGGCCTGTGGACTACTCTGATCTGAAGACAATCAAGGCCCCAATGACTCAGGCAGAGCTTCTCGCTTCTCCCTTACGTGCTGCCAAGAACTTGGATGGAGGGCCCGTTCCGGGAAGAGGTATCACCAGGGAACTCCAAGGAGGATGGGCCAGGCTGGTGGGCTGGGGGGCTACGAAGGGAAGTTGCCTCCCAGTGTCTCCGCAGGGCAGGAAAATATCTGTTTACCAAGCATTCGCGCTCCCACCTTCCTGCGAACCCTCTTCCCTCCCTCCGAAGCCCCGGTCCCCACCCTTCTTCCCAGCTCAGCACGGCTGCCCAACTGCCCTGGGTCTCAGTCTTATGGGGCTCCCACACGTATGCCGTTACATTTGTTTTTGTCCTGTTAATCTGTCTTACGTCTACTTGGTTATCAGACCAGCCGAAGAAGCTGGAAGGGCAGAGGAAAAATTGTCCTTCCTGCAAAGTAGAAGGAGAAACTGGGATTTACTTAGAAAACAGAGATGCCCCGAGCTTAGGGGTCCCAGGGCATGTGACCAGGCGCGGCAAAGAAGAGCCTCCATGTTTGCCCTCAACATGAAAGGTGTTCCCTTGACGCTCAGGCCCGTTTCGTCCATTTCCAAGTTGAAATTTTTTCTTTCTTTCTTTTTTTTTAATTAAAAAATTTTTATGTTGACACTATTGCTGAGAACCCCCATTTCCCCCTCACCTCCCTCTCCCTTGGCCTTCACCACACCATTGCCCCTGTGCACGGGGTATGCATATATGTTCTTTAGCCAATCCCTTCACCTTTCTTATCCAGTCACTCCCCTCCCCTCCCCAGGTATCCATCCACCAGTCTGTTCCATGTATCTGTGCTTCTGGTCCCATTCCTCATCAAACTGTTCACGTGCCCTACGATTTTGAGGCCGGTTCTTTCTTTCAACCTCCTTGAACTGATGGTTCAAAATAACACCATGGAAACGGTCTCTCCCACATACCATAAAAATCAAAGGTTTACGTCTGGTGGAGCTCACGTGGTCTCTGAACGCCTGCTTAAGCGGCCTGAAAACCCACGGCACCCCAAACGGTGACTCAGCTGGTGTGCGGTTCTTGGTATTCGGCCATCGGAACGGCAAAACGAAGCCATCTAAGCAAAGCGGTGTGTGTTTCGAAAAAGAATAATCGCACACCTAAGTGTTTTGTCCGCCTCCTATACACGACAAGAGTATATCCCGCAGGAAGTGCTCTCCGAGGGAAACAAGCCCCACCCCCTGAACTGTGCCTTGTTGTACAGTGTGCTCATATTCTAACTTCCTGTCACAAACAATTGAAAGAAAGGAAACCCTTTGCAGGCTGTCTACGCAAACAAGCAAAGGATGGGCTCATTTTCTAGTTGAACTGCTCTAATATGTGATGAAGTCAACAGGCATCCATCCTATTCTTTCCAATCGGCCCTCCAAAACACCCCACCTCCCACCCAGTTTCCCTTTCCTCTGCAAGGAAAAAATGAAAATCAAATCACATCTCCTTGGCCAAGTCTAAAGCAGGAGGTTTGCATTTATTGGCACGAACCAGGTACCAGAGATGTGCTTGGGAGAAAGGCATGACCCACCCACCGCCTTGCATCTGGGTGCTGGGAGACCGGGCTCTGTCGCACTAGACCTCTGACGCTGTCTGACCCCCAGAGCCCGAGATTCTACGTGATGGAGAAAAAGAATCTTTCTTCAATGGGCGCTGGTGAGGATGAAATGAAATTGTGCTGATAGAGGGCTTAGCAAAAGTGTTTTGTTGCAACAATCGACATCTGGCCCCCCCCCCCCCTAGTTTTATTTTTCTCTATAGCACATATTACCAATCGATGACACCTTACACATTTATTGGGGGTTCTTTGTATTCCTAGACCCCATGACCAGTGAGAGGAGGGTTCCATCGACCACTAGCACCGGCACCGTTAGGGTCTGTCACGCTCACGGTGTCCGTGGAGAGAGCCTCACACACAGCCGTTGCTCAGTCTACGTCCACTGAATGACTGCTCACCTGGTCTTGTCTGCTTATGACAGAGGGCACGTCCATGCTACTGTGGTGAAGGCCAAGGCGATGGCCAAAGTGAGGATTCCCCCTGGCTGTGCATAAAAAGGAAATGGCTTCGAAGGGGAGGTGGGAGAAGGAAGAGGGGTCAGGCTGGGGTCAGAGATAATGTATTACCTTCTCTCCACTCTGTTGTCTGGCCACGGGCTCTGGTAATACAAACCACTTTTGTTTCCTTGACACATCTAATGAAAGTGTCAGATGAAAATTAAAGCCGAGTGAAAATTAAAGCGAGCCTTCAAGCTATTAAAATCTTGTTAGAATCCCTCCAATGTTAAATCCCTGCCCTAGCCTGGTTGGCTCCGTGGATACAGTGTCGGCCTGCGAACTTGGAAGGTCCCAGGTTGGATGCTGGTCAAGGGCACATGCCAAGGTTGTGGGCTCGATCCTCAGCGGGGGACTTGCAGGAGGCAGCCAATCCATGATTCTCTCTCATCGTGGATGTTTCCATCTCTCTCTCCCTCTTCCTTCCTTTCTAAAATCAATAAAAATACATTTAAAAAAAAATAAAGTTAAATCCCTATAATGTTACCTTCCAGTGATATTTTTAAAATTAAAAGCCAAAGCTATTAGGTTGGCTTTGGACACAGCCTAAGAAAATGCATCAGTGCAAATGATCAGTTCAAACTACCAGAATGAAGAATAAAATTGGTTTTGCACTCCGAGCACTCTCCTTAGAAGGCTAGTGGTAACATCCCACTCCAGGGTCAGCTCCTCCCCACGGGGGCCTCATGGCAGTGGGCAGGGGTGTGAGCTCCCCTCCTGAAAGCCCCTCCATCAGTCAGTCCCCACAGAGCGCCCCGGGACCCCAGGCCGGGCCCCATCCAATCGAACGCAGGCAAACCCCTATCGGATTCCAACCCGGTGAGTTCTGGGAAGCGCTGCCCGGATTCCCAGCTACCTTGATTTTAAGACAGACAAGCTCCCTGAGCGTCAGGAAGTCGGTGCCCTGGGCAACACATTTCCTACCCTCCTGCATCAGCTCCGCGGCAGGCAAAACACTCATTGGGAGCAGCAGCTTTCACAGCAGACAATTAGACTGGAATAAATTCCCACCCTGAAGCCTGCTCACCACGTGGATGCTGCCCCTGGAGAGTAGAGTCCAGAGGGTCTCTGACCCCTCCCCCGACACACACACACACACACACACACACACACACACTCACACCACACACACACACACACACACACCACACACACACACACACACACACACTCACTTACCAGCCCGCCCCTCCTCTCATCCCAGACTGTCTTGTCTTCCTCCCCTCGCTGTGCTCTTCTTTTAGGAATAACAGCTCCTCCCAGATTATCATTATTTATTAAAATGCAGCTCTCTGCCCTTTGTTAAGAACCCGACCCAAACCCCACCGTGTATGCTCACACTTTCCAGCTCTCCCCGTGATTAGCTAAAGTACGACAATAACGCCCGTTACCAATCTATGGAAATCGAACGGTTCAGTTATTTATAGCCATGCCCAACAACTCCGCTGCTCTTATGCATAAGCCCTCAGGATTCCCTTTGCCAGTCTTCTAAAGAATATTTGAAGCCATGCTCAGAGCCGCCAGCATGACGCCCAGAGAGCAAGTAGAAGTGGGGGCTGAAGTGGAAGAGAGCAGAGAGCAGAGAGAGACACGCATCCGCATGACTCCCCAGTACTCAGTACATGGGGGGAGGGCCACGGTTTTATCCGGGAGACAGCAGCTTGGTGAAGGATTGTTTATTTAGTGCTGGCTTTGTGCCGTGGGCTTTATACAGATACAAAGGCACAGATACAACTCCCTGAATGGTGGGTGGTTTCAACTGAAGGGGGTTTCAACCGAAGCGGGTCACGGCAGTGGGATAGTTCATTCACAATGGTGATGGTGATGGCGATGGTGAGATAGTGATGGCGGGAGGGGGTACTCAGCACCAGGAGAGATGCTGACCATGTCCTATGACGTCAGGATTGGCTTCACGGGAGAAGATGACCCACCAGTGTCAACCTTGGGTCCAAAAGAGGTTTTCTCATCAACCCAAGTGCAGGGTACTTAAACCCTACAGCAACCTGCATACCAGGGGTCAGCAATAAAGCTTTATTTACAAAAACAACCAGCAGGTGGGCCACATCTGTTGGCTGCTTTTGGTAAATAAAGCTTTATTGAAACACAGCCACGTGCATTTGTTTGCTCTCTTCTATGAAGACTTTCAAGCTACAATGACGGGCGTGAGTGGTTGTGACAGATGTCATACGTCCTGCAAGGGCTTAAGGTATTTCCTACTCGACTCTCTGTGGAAAAGCTCGCTGACCCCCTCCCAGACCACCCTTTTTCTTCTCTGGTATTTCCAATAATTCATCCTTCCCCCCCGTTTTCTGTACCGTCAAGTTTCCTACCGTAATGTCATCAAAACACACGATGAGAGAAAACATATTCTGTATGAAGTTTCATTACCAAAGGGAAAATTCGAAACAGCCCCCCCTCCCCCCCACACACACCAGAGAAACAGAACAAGCTGTTTATTGTGACCTTAGAACACGATGGAGATCAGAGAGCCAACGTGTACTGGTCTGAAGGAGGCTGGCAGCGGAGAGGCCTCGGACCCGGGTCAGTCCCCGGGCGCTCACCTTTGACATCGTTAAAGCTCGTTTCCGAAAACCCTTCGCTCAGGTCGATCAAGGTCCCCTCGGACTTGCACCGGGGGAGGCCGCTGGCGTTGGCGGCTCGGATCCGCTGAGCTGCCATCCCGACGCTCTTCCCGGGGCCGCTAGGGTTCCATGGTCCTTCCTCCGGCTAAGCCAGCCACTGCGGAGGCGTCCGCCTCAGGCAACCATGCTGCCCGCCGTGCCCGCTGTGCCAAGCTTCTTCCTGCAAGCAGAGGAAGAAAACATCTCCCTGAGCAAGTGAAGCATGGGTTAGAAAGTAACTTCGAGGGAGGTGGGAAGCCTCTTTCTTCCGGAGCCCATGCCCATAGAGACTGTCATTTCCTCTGCCCGCGGCCCGTGCACTGGGTCCGTGCACCACCCAGGAGTGCTCTGGCCGCGGTGGGTCCCTCTCCTCCAGGGGAGGGGGGGGGAGACACGGGGGGACGGGGGGACAGGGGTGGTTTGTGAGATTGGTTCTAGCACCTGGCTCGCCCGTTCACTAGTCAGAGGAGGACAAAACGGATCTATGCAGCCCACACTCCAGGGTTTGGGAGAGGAGGGTTAGATCTGCGGCTGCCCACAGTGGCTAGGTCCCTTGTCCGAACAGCCTCGGCAGTGACTCTGGCCCCCGGGGCAGGACTTAGCACAGTGCCTCTGTCCACACTCTCCTTAGTGCTTCTCGGGACACTAAACAATCATAAATAAAATATGCAAGTGGCCACGTGGATATATAAGGTATGTCCGTGTAATTAACATACATGATGCAGGAGAAACCCTCCGCTGACTGAGCCGCGGTGCCGTTCCCAAGGGAACACAGGACGAGTCTGTGGAAAGAGCACCGGCATCGCCCCTGAGGCCTCGGCTTCGTCCGAGGAAGACACACACGGCTTTTAGGGGGTTCTGGAGACACACGAGGTGTCTGGCCATGAGCTGACCTTCTCCAGGACTCAGGAAAAGGAGCAGCTAGGAGCCTACTTCAAAGAAGTAACTTTCATCTGCTCTCCAACAGACACAGGCAGACACACCACTGCGGACCACAGCTGGACCTAGCTGGCCTGCATCCTGAGAGCATCCCGGGGGCAGGCAAATTGCATCCCAGTGTGACTGGGCTCGTGCAACCCAGTCTGAGATTTCTTGTTTCTCTGTCCAAAGACGCCCTTAAATGCAGCTTCTGACCCACCTTTAATCAGATGGAGCAAGAGGGGCCCAACACCGCGCGCGCGCCCTGCAGCCCCCGGACCATGGTGACAACCTAGCCCATCCTCTGGCCCCCCTTCCCTAGGTTCTGCATGCAGTGGGTGCAGCGAGCAGCCCCAGGTTTGCATCCACGCTGGGCATGACCTTGAGTTCAGTACTGCGCTCCACTAAGCCTCAGCTGTCCTGTCTGCAGCATGGGGTAAGGAGGGCACTGTCCGGAGAATCCATGATCCCCGTGGAGCGCTTGGAACAAGGAGCTCCGTGGCTGAGGTCCCTGCAGCTGGGGCACCAGCAGCCCCGGTCCCGGTGTGGGGTTCAGTCTTTGCCCCGGAGACTCCGGGAGCCACAGAAGGTAAGAAAGTGACCTTTGGCTACAGATGAGAGACGTGGAAGCATCGATGTCGTCACCTTTGAAAATTACTGACAGTTTCGAGGGTGGACTGCAGGTGGATGGCAAGGAGAGGAGACATCGGGAGCAGTCCCCCTCCCCCCAAAGCCCACACAGAGGACCACACAGAAGTCGGGGGGCTAGGAGAGTGCTGGCCGTAGCTCGCAGGGGCACCTACAGACACCGAGGCAGCTTCCTAGGGAGCACCAGGAAGAACCTGCACGTCGGCAAGACGCGAGGAGAGAAGCACTTCCGGGGGACCACCTTCCTAGCTTCCTCATCACTCACTGCCCAGGAGGCGGCCTGGGTGGGATCGGGGCGAAGGGGTGGGCAGAACGCATCGCAGACCGCTGGCACTTTTGGAAACGGAGCATCGTTTTTGTTTGCTATTGATGGGAGGACAGCGTTAGGAGCCAGAGCCGGGGAGAGAGGGAGAGTGCTAGCCACTGTATGAAGCGATCTGCAGTCCTTTCTAAAACAAAGATACGCTCACAGAGGCTGCCATTCACGGCACAGATAAGCCACGGGCTGCGCAGCCCTCGCCACTTATCAGCCAGAGCGCAGCCCCGGCACGGAGCCCGGCTCCCCGGTGGCCAAAGCGCAGCCTGCAGGCCGAGGTCAATGCCGCCATTCACACGGTCTGCCCCGGGAGGGGCGTTTGTGTCCCGTGGTGCTCTGTGCCCCGGGGCAAGTCCAGAACGGCGACTTCTCCTCCGGTGGCAGCGGGGGACGGTCCTTGGACAGAATCCTGACACCCGTCCGCACCTTCGTGGTGAGCCTGGGGCACATCACCATTTGGAGACTTTTATTGTTGTAAATAAGAGGATATTTTCCCATTGAAGTTAGAGGGAGTGGAAGGGAGGGGGAGAGACAGAGAGAGAAAGGAACAGCGATGTGAGACACTTGGTCGGTTGCCTCCCACCCAGGGCTGTGGATGGAGCCTGCCACTGAGAATCGAACCCGTGATCCTTCAGCCTGTAGGCCGATGCTCTAGCTAGCTGGAGCCAACCCAGCAAGGGCCGGCAATAGGCACAGAAAGGGCGGCTGGCCCCGCTGGCCCTGGCCTGGAAGGCTCCCTCCGCCTGGCACCTCCCAGACCAGATACAGTGAGATGAGGGTTCCGAGGGGAGCCCTGCACCCCCACCTACGCCAGAGCCAGGCGTGGAGGGAGCCTGATCACAGGAAGCGCTGCTGTTCGCCCGGGGTCTCCCCACGCCCACGGGGTCCACCGGCCTTCCTATCTGCAGCCATGGGGTCCCGGCGCCTTTCAATCTCCAGTGGGCCCTACTTCCTGCAAAGCTCTCCTTCCCAGTCAGGCCATTCCCCGACTCGAACCCTCAGGGGACTGACTGCTTGCTGCCTTTAAACCAGCAACGTTCAGCGTTCAGGTGTGTGGCCTCCACCCACAGCGAGTCAAGGCCCACACTCACCTCCCACTGCTCCAGCACCCACCCTCCAGCTCCCGCTCCGGACGCACGCCCCTCACGGGGCCTCCAGGAAAACCTCTCTCCGCCTCTTTCTGCTCCCCCCGCCCCGCCCCGGCACAGCCCTGCAAACCACAGTGAATCACCTGCGGGCCTCAGCTCTGCAGTCATGTCCCCGAGCCTCAAATTCAAGTCTCGTGAGCTCACACCGCACCCTTCGAATTAGTCCTCGCTTTATTAGAAAAGTAACGCCGGGAGAAACGACAGGATCTGCTTTATAAGGCGTTCGTGACGGTTCAATAGACTGCATTTTACTAAACATCACACTATGAGTACAAACATGTTTATATGTATTTTAAAGTATCTAAATGTATCACTGTATTCACTAGGCACTACTATTCTTCCTATTTACTCACTGGTTTCCTATGTTATCTATTTTTATTACTGTCTTATTTTTACCATTTCCCTATTTCTGCACATGTTTTAAATAGCTGCAATAAAATCTTTAAAAACTTAAAGTAACAGGAAACATTTGTCACCTGCCATCCCAGACATGTCAGGAGTGTGTGTGTGTGTGTGTGTGTCCCCTTGACTTGGGAAAACTCTAAGGAGCCACAAGCTCAGGTGTCCGGCAGCCTGAGCCCCCTCACAGCACACGTGGACATGGGGGAGGGGGTGGTTCCTGCTCAATTGACATGTGACACCTGAACCTGGAACTCAGATCACTGAAGGCTCCCCTTCAAGACTGATGGGTACCTCGAGCCTCCCAGGTCCAAACCCAACTCTGGAGTTTGCCCCGAACCTCCATTTGTCACCTTTCCCCAAGAAAAAGCCACGTCAGACAACACGTAAAAGCCGAAGTGCTGAGACGGTGCAGGGGTGGGCGGTGGGGGTGTCACTCTGCTGTCAGAACCCATCTCAGCAGCCCCCAAGGCCATGCAGACCCCCAAGCTCCCAGGTGTTTACACGAGTTTCCAGAATGTTCCTGCTGAGTCTGACGCGCAAAGAGCAAGTGGATCTGGAGCTTGGGCTACGGAGACGCACAGCTCAACCTCCAAGTGACGCCGCAGCCACTGCGGCCAGATGACGGGCATCTCTGCAGCTAGCGAACGAGGAACGTGCACAGTGTCAGGGAGTGGCTTTGTGGAGAGGAAAACTCAGACCGGTGAGTGGGCTTTGGTTTACAGCGATCAAATGGAGTTTAGCAACCCACCAGAAGAAAGACGGCTTAAGAGTTACAACGGAATCCTCACCATCCAGTTAACCAGGCCTATAAAAACCCCAGCTATTTCTGGGAGCCCAAATCTTTGCCAGATGAACTCGAGTCCTCCCGTTTGTGTGGAGGCATTTTCCTTAGCGTAGACCTGGTCTCACAGCACTCGGCGTATAGTGGACAGTACTGACCATCTACGAGCTCCGGACACTACCTGGGCGATTCTGCAGGCCACGTCAGGGGACTGTGTATTAAATAAAATAAAAAACAAACAAACAAAAACACTCCATTGATGGGTTTGCCTGGGTGGCCTGGCCTACAAGTTTGGCCTCCCTCCATGAGAAATGGACTCCATCAGCAGGCCCCTGGGGTGGTCACCTCTCCGGACGGTGTGCAGCTGTATGCACCCCCCCCACCCCCACCCCATCCCCACCTGCACCTGGACTTGTAGAAGCCACCTGTGCCCCCTGGGGCGGATGGGGGTGGGGGGGGAGGGCGGGGAATCAGGTCTAGAAAGATAGGAAGGGGCATTACAGTTTACTTCCATCTGACTCATTCCCAACGCGTTTTCCTTTTCTTGTAGAAAGGCCGATTCATGTAGAGAGAAAAGAGCCCACGCCTGCTCCTCCCAGAGCTGCCAGGCTGGCCTCTGAGCAGATGCCATCGCTGTGCACAGACAGACTTACGTGCAGATTCTGCTGCAGGCGCGGGGACCGCACGCGGCCCCTCCTGGGATCCCAGGAGCACAGACCCTCCCCGTGGGCCTACCTGCCAACATCTGTCCCAGGAGCAATGCGAGAACCAGCCAGCCAACCAGGAACAACAACAGGCCACGGGCATCTCTGCGGTGCGGGTGCACCACGAGGGGCCGCAGGGTGTGCCCAGGGACTGCTGGCCTCCCCAGCGGCTCCGACCCCGGGCCCACGCGGGTGCAGACGGGGGGCAGCCTGCAGGAGCCGGGCGTGAGGGGTGGCGTGAAGTCCGCTCTGGATTCCCGCCCGGCTGAGGATGACTCATTCCCCTGGTTTGACTTCAATTTCGGGAGGAGGAGTGTCGTGTTGATTAATCACATTTCCTCGGGGTTAAAAGAGCAGGCTGGGGTTTCGGCCCGCTCTGGGTGGTGTAAGTCACCAGGCTCTGTGGACAGAAACTCCATCACGCCTGCTTCCTCTCACTCACTCCCGCAAAAGTGTGTCCCCGGGGACCCAGATCACCCAGGGACACCCCCTCCCCAGCTAACCTGTCATCCCTGGAGCAGCTGCCTGAACCCCCAGGCGCCAGGCTCCTGGCCGGCAACTCAGGCTGTGGGGACCGCTGGCCCTCACCGAGAGGGAAGGAGGGCTGGTGGTCTCTAAATGTCTCAACACCCCTCCTCCCACCCCCTCACAGACAGCCCTGGAGGAAGGCTGGTCCCACAGCCTCCACAGCACCCCCGTTCCCCCTCCCGCCTCTTGACCCTTGACCCGACTGGTCTGGGCAATAGCCCAAGTGGAAAGCTCCCCCCCCCCTCCCCTGGCAAGGAAGGCACAGCTCCAGTTACGAGAGAGAGAACCAGCGCCGCGCAGAGAAACTCAACCCTCCCCGGCCACCCCGGGGACTTCTCCCCCCAGCTGCCGAAGTCGCCCCTCGAGACCCTGTCTGTGCCCCGGCCCTGCGACCCCGAGGGGGGCACCCTCCATCGAAGGTAATGAGGGTGCACTGGCCTCCCTGACCCGGGTCGCTTAGCTCCCTAACGAAACAAAACGCGTTTCCTCGAAGTCTGGACACTTGGCTCCACTATCTGTATAATTCCCCTGCAGCTGAACAGACCAATGTGTTGTTCAAACCGTCAGAACCAGCGCCGCGGGGACCACCAAAGACACGAGGCCACGCCGGACCCGCCCCTTCCCTCCCCCGCCTGTCATCTGGCTGGAACAACAACACACATGGCACCCCCACGGAGAGGAGGGGCAGGGGTGGGGCTCCCACGAGACTGGACGCCCAGCCCGCACACCACGTGTGCTGTGGTGCAGCTCCTCATCTGCCCTGCACCCTGCTGCTGCTGCTGCTGCTGCTGCTGCACGCACCAAGGGGTTCAGCCCAATGGGTGGCCAGTCAGTCGCCTGCTCGGCCAGCAGGAGTCCTGGGTGGGGGGAGGGCGGCACCCATCACGACGGTGGCTTGTGGTCTGCCTCCCCGAGTCACATGGGGGGCCGGCCCGCCGTGAGGCAGAGCTGGCAGCAGACAGGCCGTGAAGTGGGATCTTGTGATCGGCCCAGGCCAGAAATAGTCCTGGTCGCCGGCCAGCGACTGGAAAGAGAAGGCCTGACTGTCCGAGGACGGCCTGACAGCCAGGAGAAGGGAAGCCCGTTCACTGACCCGGCGGGGCAGGGCAGCCCCGGGCGCTGGCCCGCCCGCCCGCCGCGTCCACCGAGGCTGCACAGCTCAGCCCTCGAAGGATTTGTGGTTTCCAGACTTCAGTCCCTGATACCCTGTGGTCCTTCAAAAAAAATAAAAATATCGTTGGTCATTTCCTTTTCGGCCAACTTAAGTTTATCCAAGGCAGCTTCCCATCGCTTTAAGGAGAAAGCTACTCCGCTGGCTAGAAAGACTGACATCTTTTCTAGTACACATACAGTAACTCAATTTTTTAAAAAAAACTTTTATTTAAAAAAACATTTTATTGATTTTTTTTTAGAGAGAGGAAGAGAGAGGGATAGATAGAGAGCTAGAAACATTGATGAGAGAGAATCGTCGATCAGCTGCCTCTGCACACCCCCTACTGGGGATGTGCCCGCAACCAAGGTACATGCCCTTGACTGGAATCGAACCCAGGACCTTTCAGTCCGCAGACCGACGCTTTTTTTTTTTTTTTTAAACAGTTCAGTTTAGATGTCACTGAGAAACACAGAGCTCAGTTTCTTTAAAATACTGGGCCCGCCCATTCTACAGACGAAGAAACTGAGTCCCGTTTGGTTTTTATCGAAAGGGGTTTCCCCCAAGGTTGGTTAGTGAGAGACTCAGATTAAAACACAGGAGTCACACAGCCTGAGTGGGGAGGCAGCCTCCTCGTACGGTCGAATGCGGAGCTGTTACGAGGCGAAAGGAGATCGGAGGAGGGACAGAAAATAAGACACCCGACACCCGGGCCTTATTTTCCGTCATGCAGGGGAGAGCACCCCAGCCCTGCTTCTCCCAGCAGCTTCCAGATGTGGCTGCTCCGCAGGGCGGGCCGGTGACCGTCTTTACGCCCACCTTCCCCAGCAATCCGGCTGTCCTCAGGGCCACCGAGCAGAGCAAGAAGCACGGACACACACCTTCCCAGGACGCAGCAGCAATCTCAGCAGCGGTGGGTCCACTTCCCACCCTTCCTTCACCGTCCACACAAAGCTTCGCTAACCCACTTCTGGGAAACAGGGCATCAGAGTCTAAAATTCACGTTCCTTTGACCATTAACCAGCAATTTTTTCCGAATATCCACCCTTCTTATTTCCTGCCTTGTGACTATCCTTTGGGATCCTCGGCTCAGTGACACTCTGAAATTCAACCTTATCAGCGGCCAATTCTCCCCGCTAATCCGTAGACTAACCTGATAACGTCTTAATTACGCAACCTTATCAACCCTCCCTTCCTGACTTCGCCTTCTAGCGCAGAAGGGACTCCGCTCACGCAAAACTGGATGAACAGTCACACCCGTTTTCCTTTATTTAAAAAAAAGTGGCTTGTGCACTGAGGTTAATGTGCCGAGAATTTAGGTTGCTGCTCAGTGGGGAACGTCACAAAATTAATTGGCAAAGAGCAGAGCGATGGCTCCCACGTCATTCCTGACAATCTGTGTGTCCCCCCCCACCCCCCAGCGACGTGATGTCATCTACACGCACCCGAAATGTGTGGGACACCAGGGTTTGGATGGGGCCCCTGGGTGCCACTGGTTGGCTATTTTTAGAACCCCACCCTTATTTGACTGTAGTGGACCGTCCCTGTTTGGCCCTGCGGAAGGCCTAGCCTCTATGGCCCGTTCTGTTTCAGAGTCTCCATCACTTACTTGTTTTCTTTCCAGAGGAACTTCAGGGTAATTTAATAAAATGTCTTCCCACCTCTTCCTTCCTCACCCATGACATGGGGCAACGATACCATCTACCTCTTCCAAGTGCGTGGACAGAACCCGCCACTGTGCACCCAAAGCCCTGCGCCCAGCGAAGCGCCAGCACCCGCTCCCAGGTCCGGGGTTCCCACCCTCGACACCCCAAACACCCGGAGGGGATCGCTTGTGGTGGGGGCTGCCCTGTGCACTGGAGGGCGGTTGGCAGCACCCCCCCCCCCCGCCTCTGCCCACTAGAAGGCAGGGGCATCCCTGTCCCCAGATAGCCCGAGGGGTCTCAGCCATTGCCACGCGTCCCCCGGGGGGCAGGACGGCTCCTGCGGAGTCCACTGTCCGGGTGAGGGCCAGCACCCGTGTTGTCACCCGCCCTTCAAACCCGAGCCGCGGGCTGGAGCGCTCCTTTCCCTCCCACTTCCCGTCAGGGCCGGTCGGCCTCCACCTGCAGCCACGCCCGCACGCCCGTGCCCCAAAGGGCTGCCAAGAAACCGCGTCTCACCCTGGTCTGATGCAACCGCCCGGGGAAGTCTGTAGGCAATGCTTTTGCTTTTTACAAGTTCCTGCACATTTCTCATCGGAAGACGGGACGGAGGATGGCCCTGCAGGCTGGGCCCACTCGCCCACCCGCCGAGAGCCCGCCACCCCATTGAGAACCCGGGTCCCCTCGCCTCAGCGTCGGCGGTGGTCCAAGACATCCCCCCGGCTGGCCTCCCCTAGACCCAACCAAACTCTCTCTATCTGAGAGGCCCTGGCCCCTCTCCAAGGCCCTCTGAATCCCCCACTATCTGCACATTCTCATTCCTTGCGAAAAAGAAAAATCCACTCATTCAGCAGCCAAACTGCCATCTGCTCCATCATTCCCACCGTCTCCCACCCAGCCCCCCACTGCAACATCCTTATGTTCGCTGCTGCGGCACCGACCTGACCTCCCCGCAGAAACCCAGACTCAGCAGCACGCTCGGCCAGGCCAGGCCTGCTGCTCCCCCCCCAACCCCACCCCCACCCCTGAGGGTTCTCTCTGCCCCACCACGTCTGGCCAAACCCGTCCACCCTCCACCAACTCCCCCCACCGCTGTGCTGTCACTGACCCCCACCCCCAATCCACGAAAAGGGCAGCAGCACTTTGTGGATGTGACGGGAGCTCCTGCGTCAGCACACCCACCACCCTGACTCCACAGGCCACGTTCCTCTGTAGCCGCGCGCCAAGCACACGCAGGACTCGCGAAGTGGGGACTCCTCTGTCGGCGCAGACTGACCGTGTGAGCTCTGCTCACCTACGGGCCACTCCGTCCCGAGTGGAGGCCGTGGGGGGACCCCCGGGGCCCATGCGTGGCCTGGAGCTCAGGTCCCGGTGTGGCCAGTGCTGCATGCAGAACGGCCTCGCCGCACGAGCCTAACCCAGGTCTGTCCTGGACGATTTACCAACCAGACCCCCTGGGGACACAGCCGGCACCGGAAACCACGCCGTGGTCAGGAGAGACCCGGAGAACCCTGTGCAGAGCAACCCGGGGCACCCCGGCCCGGCAGCTGGGCCGGGGAGGAAAGCCGGAGCGTGGCTTGGGACGAGGCCGGGCCAGCAGCACGCGGACCTCTGGTGGTAAAAGAACACTCACTCTTCCGTGGAGTGGTCACACGGCCCACTTAGAAACAGGAGGTGCAAACACATTGTGGAGCTTCCTTCGTGGAAGGTACACACAGACAGACGCACACACACACACACACACACACACACACACACAGACACACACACACACACACAGACACACACACACACACACACAGTCATACTCACACAGACACACTCACACCGGAGAGAGCACTAACAAGGGGGAAACCTGGCAGGGAACCCCACCTCAGCTCCCATTAAAAGATGTTCAGGGATCCCCTGTTCAACCGGCACAAACAGAGCCTCTTCTGATGACCTGCCTGCTCATATGGTGAGGACCCCGAGCCGCCGGCTGAGCCGTCAATCACTGACATGGGGGACCTGGGACGCACCCATCCCCAGAGGCCCGGGGGCCTCTATCCTCCCCCCCGCCTGCTCCCGCAGGTGCTCTCAGCAGCTGCCGATGCCTGTGACCCCATGCCCGGGCAGAGGGGAAGCGGCCAGTGTCCACGGTGGTGTCATCCCGACACCCCGAAGGTCCCCTCTGAGGCAGCACCCTGTCTGTGGGCGAGAGCCCCGGTGCCCCGGGGTCCCCCACAACAAGACCTAGCGCCTGGACTGTGACTGCTTAGTTAGCCGTGCCTCTCCAGCCGGGCCCCACGCGCCGGGCCAGCAAGGACTTCAGTCTTCCAGCGTCCCCGGCGCCCCCGCAGTGCCTGGCACACGGAGACAATCACTCAGTGAGCGGCGTTCAGCCAAGGCAGGGCTCGGAGCGGCTCCGATCCCACCGTCTGTGAAAGAGGCTGCTTCTCCGGAGCTCGGCTTCTTATGTCCGCAGCCTCCCCCGGCCCGGCCAGGGCAGGTGACCAGAAGTGGCATCTTCCTTAATGGAAGTCATTAACGACGCAGGTGCTGAGCGCTTGCCACGCTCTGCTAGCTGCTGAAGAACGAACGCCAAGGAAAACGAGACCATTCCTGCTCCTTGCAGCTCTCAGGAATGGAAACACAGACAGGAATGACAGCAGAAACCCTCTTGCAGGCAGCACAGCAAACACACCGCTGTGGTCAGGTGAGTGGTGCCCCAATGGCACGCAATGCTTGCGACTTTGACCTCATTTGGAAGCAGGATCTTTGCAGAGGTGATCAAGTTAAGATGAGGTCACACTGGACCCCGGGGGTGTGTGTGTGTGGGGGTGCTTTACATCCACATCTGTGGGACCCCGAGTGCACCAGACACTATCACTATCCTACATGCTTTCTTTCCATGTACTCATGGATGTCACTGTCACAGCCACCCTGTGAGACGGACACGACCATTAAGTCCATGTCACACACCGAGGCGCGGGAGAAGCAGGTAACTTGTTCAAGGCTCCCAGCTGCCGAGGGGCAGGGCCGAGCGGCTCCAGGACCAGATGGATCAGCTCCGATCTGGACAGCTCCGAGGACACGAGCTGTCCCTCCACCTGTCCGGCTGGGCAAACATCAGCCCAGCGGCGCTGGAGACCAGGACCTGGGGGATTCCTAAGGGAGTGGCCCAGAGGGAGAGCTGGCAGGGCCCTCAGAACATCGCCTCTCTGTTTTCTTAAACCAACGCACCCATGAGCAAACCCCGTGTGAATCACCCTTCTGCTACAAGTCTGTACCAGGCGGAGATAAGATGGACTGGAACCGAAACGCCAGGCTTCCCACAGGACAGGGAGTGCAGCCTCCTGATCATGCGGCGTGTTTCCCTGCAGCTCTGCCCGGGACGCCAGGAGCTGCGCGGGACAGGGAGCCAGGGTGACCTGGGGCCAGAGGGCGCAGCCAGAACCCAGCACCACGGGGAGAGAGCCTTTGCTTCCACCTCCAACCACAAAGGGCCTGGGCCCGATTATTTATACAGGGAATGAGAAGCCGGAAAAATAATTACCCACAAGGAGAGAGGGGCGGGCGCCACCTGGAATGCTTTCTGTCCTCGGCTTCACGTTGCCACGGCTCACACCAGACGCCCCGCCCACTGTTAGTGACACCTGGTCCCGGGCCCTCCTCTGCAGGAGGGCTGGGCTGTCCATCACCGCCGTCTTGGCCTAGAAGTCAGCAGCCCTGAGCTGGGCCTCCTTCCCCGCAGGGCGCAGGGCGGGCTGGCTCCCCAGCAGGGGGCTCCGGAGGAGGCTGGAGGCTGGGCTCCTGAGCACCCTTCAGCTCCTAACACCCTCCTGTGGGTGGGCTTCCTCCTGTGGGTGGCCCTGCGCCCAGCTCCCCTGGAAGACATGCTGTTCAGCCACAGGGATGAAGGGGGAGTTCCTGTGTGGGTCTCACCTGGCACTTTCCAACCACTGACTGCTCTGTGGGTGTCTCTGCTGCACCCCATGGCTGGTCCTTCCCGCCTTCCTTCAGAGATTTCTTGTCCCTGGCCCGTCTCGAGAGTCCAGTGTCCCCAGAGTCGGTCCTTGCTTTTCTGTTCCTCACTTGAGACATTCTCCTAGGGGCCGGGCCACAGTCAGGGCACCCCAGGGATCGGAGCTACGGGCTGCCTAGTCTCTGCGATGCCCACGCCCATGTCTCTAGGGGCAGCGCTGTCTCCCCAGCACCATGCACACAGCAGCTGCCCCCAGGCTTGGCCCCAGACCGGGCCTCACCCCCCACCCAGCCTGCCCAAACTCCCACATCCCCATCCTAGCATGGGGCACCGCCAGACCACTCATCCTCGACGCCTCCTTCCCCCCCACCCGTTGGTTCTCCAGCTGAAGCAGCAAACTTCCCAGAGAGCAAGCGGCGTGTGGGAACCGTGGCACTGCTGACATTCGGGGGCTGATCATCTTTCTGTGGGGGCCATTCTGTGCACCCCAGCCTCACCCCGCCAGCTGCCAGCAGCACCCCCAACCCCAGTCCCGAGGACCGAAATGTCTCCAGACATGCCAGACGTCCCCTGCTGGCGCCAAAGGGACAGGCGGTGACTATTTCGGGCCATTTGGCCTCTACCGGAGCCAGTGGGCTCCGCCTCTGAGAGGCAAACCCAGCAGCCACAGCAGGTGAGGGGCACAGCTGGGGTCCTATAAAATCTCCCCTACAACAGCCTGCGGCAAAGACCAGCCCCCCATCCTGGGGGGCCCACGCCCTGCCTGGAGGCTAGTCCATAGGAACCCCGGCCCGCAGCCCTAGTGTGGAGTGAGACAGCCCTCAGCTGGGGTGGGCAGCTGTGAGCACCCTGCAGTCCTCGCTGCCCTCCCCCCCTGGTTTCCCTTTCTGGGATATTTCTGTAACAGTTAAAAATCTACCACAACGAAAAGGGAATACATTTCCCATAAACATGTGACTCCACTAATTTTTGAACGATCCATTTTTACCAAGACCCATGAGTTCAGGGACAACTCCTCGAAGGAGGCAAGTGGCCCTCTGAGATTTTCTGAAGGTGAACACATCCATCCCGGAAGGAAGGAAGGAAGGAAGGAAGGAAAGAAGGAAGAGAGGGAAGAAGGGAGGGAGGGAGGAAGGGCGGGAGGGAGGGAGAGAGGAAGGAAGGAAGGAAGGAGAAAAAAGAAGGAAGGAAGGAAGGAGGGAGGGAAGGAGGAAGGAGGGAGGGAGGGAGGGAGGGAGGAAGGAAGGAAGGAAGGAAGGAAAGGAGGGAAGGAAGGAAAGAGAAAGAAGGCCCTGTTGGAACAAAGCAGCAGGGACAGGGGCACCAGGCTGGGCTCCACGCCACCTGCTGAGCTTCCCTGTCCGGCCCTCAGTGGGAGGAGCGGGCAGGCACTGCTGAGCCTGCAGGGGCGGCTTTCTCAGATTTCCTCCACGCAGGCAGCCAGGACAGGATCAGAGGCTGGAGCCAGAGGCCTAGGTGTGAGCAGCTGCGGGGACTTGGTGGGCACTGGGCACCCGCCCCAACGCTCAGGGCAGAGGCAGGGGACACAGCCACGGGATTCCTAGCCCTGGGAGGCAGGCAGCTAGTGGCTGGGCTCCCGGGCGAGCCGCCCTTCCAAAGCCAGCAGGCCCTGTCTCTCCTCTCCCTCGCCACCCCCAAGTCTTGCCTGCACCCTGTGTGTTAAACCTGCAGAACCAGAGCCAGGAGGGTCCAGGAAACATTCCTTGCTCTGACAGACGCTCCAAAAGGCAGAGGCAGAGCAAGGGCGGCGGGTCCAGGATCTGGACACAAGAAGGCAGAGAATGTCGGGGACCCACTGGCTGTGGTCGCCCAGCTCGGCGGAGCTCGGGGCCTGGGGGGTGCAGGTTCCTGGCCCTACAGTGTGGCACGTTCACTGGGTAGGGACAGGCTGAGCCGTCACTCAGAGTCACAACAGGAACGGGGCCATGCCCTCCGCTTAGCATCATTTTATAAGAGCTTAATAAAGGGGAAACTTCCAGAGGTGTGGGTGGGCGCAGGGCAGCAGGAGAGAAGGGAAGGGCGCAGCGGTGACGGGAGCCGGGGGACACCGGGACCCTCGGTCAGGGGCAATGGAGACAGCTCCAGCCCGTCCTCCCCCTCCCTGGCCGGTCCGATCAGGAGGCAAGAGAGCCAGCCCCCCCCTGCTACGGTCCTTCACCTCTACCCACAGCGGGTGTGGAAGAGCTCGGAGGGACTCGGGGACGACCTCCAGCAGCCAGCACAGAGGAGGCCCAGGGCCTGTTTTCTCAAAACAAGCCTCCCGCGTGACCCTGATTCAGCAGGTGACCACGGGCCACCCCTGGAGAAGCACCGGCCGGGCCTGCTGCGGACACCCTTCCTCCGTGACAGCACTCCCCGCAGGTGACTCACTGCTCCTGGCATTGCTGTGTCAACACACAGCCGAGTGAACCCACAGGGACAACAGCAAGCTGGCCTCTGCGCCACGGGGACCCAAGCTGGTCCACCCCGGGGGGTAGGGGGGGATGGCAACCCCAGGTCAGCACTGGCTTCTGGGGGTCTGAAAACACTGGGGACGGGCATGGGCTGGGGGAGGAGGGATCAAAAGCTAGGGGTGCCGGAACCGGTTTGGCTCAGTGGATAGAGCGTTGGCCTGAGGACTGAAAGGTCCCGGGTTCGATTCCGGTCAAGGGCATGTGCCTTGGTTGCGGGCACATCCCCAGTGGGGGGTGTGCAGGAGGCAGCTGATCGATGATTCTCTCTCATCGATGTTTCTAACTCTCTCTTCCTCTCTGTAAAAAATCAATTAAAATATATTTAAAAAAAAAAAAAAGCTAGGGGTCTCCCAGTGCCCCAGAGGGGCCGTGTGCCCCAGGTGAGCCGTGTGCCCCAGGTAAGCCGTGTGTCCCAGGGGGCCGTGTGCCCCGGGAGAGCCGTGTGCCCCGGGGGAGACGTGTGCCCCGGGGAAGCAGTGGGACTCGGGGGGAGGGATGGTGTGAACCAGAGGAGGAGCGGATTCTATTCCTGTGGTCCTGAGATAGTCACCATAAAACAAGCAGATTGTCAAATGACAGTGGGGAGGGGAAGGAGACCTGGGGGGAGATAAGAGAACAACCGAAGGACTGGTATGCATGAATATAAGTACAACCAACGAACACAGAACTCTGGGGAGGGAGGGCATGAATGGGAGGTGGGGGGGGGGGCGCAATGGTAAGCTATGTACACATATAATACCTTAATAAATTTAAAAAAGAAAAAAAAAAGCTAGGGGTCTCTCCAGCAGCTCTGAGAATTAAAGTAGGACCCCCCCCCCCAAAAAAAAAAAAAAAAAAAAACACAACGGATCCTAGCCGCACTATCCACAAGAGCCGGAAGGTGGGAACAGCCCACCGACGGTCAGGAGACCAGCAAACGGCGGCCCGTCCTCTCACGGCAGACTGTTACCACGACAAGGAAGGAAATGCTGACCCACACCGACCGCAACACGGATGAGCCCTGGAAACATGGTTAATGGAAGGAGAAAGTCACAGCAGTCACGTATTGTAGGACTCTGCTTACAAGAAGTCTCCGCAACAGGCAGGTCCGTAGAGACCCAAGCAGGGAGCGTTTGCCAGAGGGTGGGGCGGATGGGGACACCCACCGACTGCTCACAGGTCTCCTTTTGGAAGTAGGCGGAGGGCGTGGCCGCACAACTTTGTGAATATAATAATCCCATTGAATTAGTATATTAGTACACTTTAAAATGGTTAACTCTACGTTCAATAAAAAAATATTTAAAAAAAGAATATTTATAAAGAAGCAAGGTCACAGGTGGCATCCTCAGTTAGGATGCGTCCTGCGGAACCCACCTGGGGCTGAAATGCCGTGCGTGTGCGCAGTCTGAAAAGACAGCTTTATTGAAAATGACATGCGCAGAGGCACAGTTTCGTTATAATCAGGCCAGAGACAGAAGCCCACCTGCAGTCAGCAGGGGAGCTGGGTCCGTAAGGGGAAGACACCATAAAAGGCGGACGGTACCCCAGCCACGACCAGGATGCAGTGGGTGGTCAGCGGTGCTGACCGAGACCTCAGGCACTGTGGCCCCTGGAGCACTTCACCTGGACAAAGACAGGTGCAGGCCACCAGGAGTGTTTTTTTTTAAAGACCCTAAAAGGCCAACTCAAACTCACTAAGCACAAATGCCAACAGCCTGGGACACCCACATCAAGGTGAGGGAAGAAGGATGGGGGTGGGCCTGGGCCCGGAGCCATTGGAGGCACAGTCAATGCTTCCAGCCTCTAGCCCAGGCGTGGGCAAACTGCGGCCCGTTCGGCTGTTCTATCCGGCCCGCGGAGCTGAAAGAGCGGAGGGCTCTCTTGCTCTCCCCTCCGCTCCTTCACCAGCAGCCCCAGATGAGAGTGCCAAAATGGTCAGGTTGCTTTTGTTCCGGCCCTCCGGTCCAGTTTAGGAACCCATTGTGGCCCTCAAGTCAAAAAGTTTGCCCACCCCTGCTCTAGCCCCTGGTCACCATCCCTATGGGGTCAGTCCCATCACCCCTGATCCACTTCCCCACGATGCAATAGCGCAGATGTGCAGGTACCACACTTAGAACCACAGCTTCTTGTTCCCATTTTGTAGATAAGTAAAGTAAGGCACAGCAAGGGCCGGTGAGCAGAGATACAGAAGTCCAGGCCACCCCCCACCAGAACCACACGGGAGAAGTGGGAGAAAAAAGGAAAAGGATCCCCAAGGAAAGAGGGTCTTTTTGCCATCACCCAACTGAGGACCCTCATTGTGTTCTCAGCAACAACTGCCCCCCGACCCCCCACCCCCGCCACCAGTGCAGCCAGGATGCTCTATTTGCATCGCCGCCAAAGGATCTGCTTTTCTCAGATCCCACTGACAAACTGGGTCTGCAGGGTGGAGGCCCACCCCCGAGTGCAGGGTCTGAGGGCCAAACCCTGGCTGGTCATGGGGCCCCAGCCCTGGTTGCTCTTGGACCAGCCTCACGGAAGGACAGCCAGGGCAGGGCCACCTGGTTCCCGCCACGGGCACACACCCTGTCGCCACGGGGCCTTACCTCGGGCCTCCTGCAGGCATGCTCAGCTTCACGCAGAAGCCCACTCACGTGTGGTGCCTGCAGACGTTCCACAGAAACACGCGCTCCCAACGTCGGCAATTTCCTGGACTGACAGGCAAACCGCCTCCTGACAAACATTTGATGCCCAGTCAGATGGAGGCTGGTTCTCAAGTTACATCGGGTCCTTTTGAAAGTAAAGATCTGAGCGTGGCAGGAACCTGGTGCGCAGCTGCTCGTGACTCCTTCTGTTGACTCCTTCTGTGACGGAGGGTTCTAGAACCCTGCTTAGCCTCCCGTCATCCCCTCTCAGGCCTTTGGCTCTGGGGGGCCCGTGGGAGGGTACTGAGGTCCCGTCTGACCTCAGCCAATCACGGCTGAGCTTCTCTGAGGCTGTAAAACGAAGTACTAACTAAGATCTGGCTGGAACCACCACTTCCTAAGAAAAATCAAGAACAAACCTAACCATTATGGCTTGTCTCAGTTTCGGTTCTTACAAGGGTCTTATTCTTGGATCACATGATCTCACACACCTAGAGGCAATCATGAACAACATAGACTGATGAACAAAAACAGACCCAGAGAAAGAGAAGCAGCGATCAGACTCTCAAACCTCAGAGGGAAGGTAGGGGAGGGTGGAGGTGAGGGGGAGAGATCAACCCAAGGACTTGTGTGCATGTACATGGGCCTAACCAGTGGCCATGGACAACAGGGGGGTGGGGGCATATGTGGAGAGGGGTTTGGGATGAGAATGGGGGGGTGAGGACAATTATGTGATACCATAATCAATAAAAAGAGAAAAAGAACAAACCTAAGAGCGTTACACACTGTGAACCGCCGGGCAAAATGTAAAAATAACACGGTTACAGAGGAGCTCGGCCAACACTGCAGGTGGCGATTCTGCCTCGGAAGCTATTCATTTATTCCTCCTCCAACGCCACATCGGAGACTTGACACCGTGCAGCCCGCACAATTCAGGAGGACCCCTCTTTCCAGCCGCCTCCCCACAGACGGCCTGCTGGACCCCGGAGGTGCCCAGAGCCTGGACCCTCGGTGTCTCTGAACCGCCTGGGGGTGCGCACCTTTGACTTTCAGGGCTCCTTCAGAGGAGGCCCAAGTGCAATGCCAATCCAAAGGGAACTTTCCTAAGCCAGGTCTCCCCCGCTCTGTAAACGAGCAGATGTTATCCGGACTTAACGAAACACAGAATTACTGTGTAGATACAGGAAATACAGAGGTCTCTGTCCAGGCCACCCTGGGTGTAAGCTGAGCACTCCAGCCCCGGGGCGATGCTCCGCCAGCCTCAGAGCCACCAGGTCCCCGTAGCCCCACGCAGGCCTAGGCCTTCCTCCCCGTCAGGGCCAGCGCACAGATCCACTGAGGAACCTGGTCAGGCCTGTCCAGGGGTTTTGTCTTGAGAAAACCACCCTCGCCCGGAAAGCCGTGCTGCAGACCCTCTCAGAGAACCTGCTAGCCCCGGCCGGCGTGGCTCAGCCTGCGGACCGAAGGATCCGGGTTCGATTCTGGTCAAGGGCACATGCTCCTCCCCAGCCCAGGCCCTGGTTTGGGGCTCACGCAGGAGGCAACCAACTGATGTGTTTTTCTCACATCATCATTTCTCTCTGCCTTTCCTTCTCTCTCCCACTTTCGCTAAAAATCAATGGAGAAACAGCCTCAGGTGAGGATTAAAATAAGAATAGTAATAATAATAATAATAAATAAAATAAAAGGACCCCGCTAAGAGTCCACGAGGGTAGTAAACACACTTCTGCTGTTGATAAAAATTATGTTCAACGGCAAGGCCTGGACCACTCGATCAGGGGACACCCCAGGCCAAGGACGGGCGCTTTTCTAATTGCATCCAAACCGGGAGAAACGAGAGCACACACCCACCCCAGCTCGTCTGCAGGCGCAGTAAGTGTAAACAGGATTTACGGGCGACGATGGAGGAGGAAAGAGAATTGAGCCGTGTTTACTGAGCGCAAAGTCCAGGGCGGCCTGGGATGGGGAGGCGGGAGGAGGAAAGGCATCCCTGGGCCCGGGAACCAGGCAAGGAGCACGCCACACAGGCCCCGCGGGGCAGAGTGGGCTGGCCCTGACCCGCTGGGTAGTGGCGGGCGGATGGTGGCTTGTAATAGGAAGACGCCGTGTGACCTCGGACAGAGACCCGCTATTTAACCCGGCCTCCTCCTCCTCTGCTAAGCGCACAGCGTGGCCCAGCGGCCTTTCAAGTCCCTCCCCAAGTCCCACCCCGCGACTCGAGCGGAGGGGGGTGCTGGGTGCACCACCCGTGTGACTCCAGGACCACTGTCCGTCCCATTGGGACAGGGGCATCTCACCGTGCCGTGCCTCCTGCAAACACCAGCGGAGCACGCACGCCTGAAAGTCCTCATGCTCCTCTGCCCAGCCCTCCCCGAGACCATATTCGCACCGCTCAGCAGGAGGGGCCCCAGCAGGAGGGGCCCCGGGGAATTCACTCTGGCCAGTGGGCCGTGTCAATGCCTCTTTGGACCTTTGGGACCCCCGGGGCAACCCGAGGTCAGGAGGGCAATGTGCTTCAGAAACGGCGGGAGCCGAGCCGTCAGGGGCAGGGCTGACCCTCAACCACACCACAAAGGAGCCACTGGACTGCCATCTGGGGCCCTCCACAGTGACAGAGACAAGGGTGTCCCAGAGAAGCTAAATGGCTCGCCCACAGTGATGGGTTATGGGAAAGTCGGAGGGGAGGAGGGGCTGAGGGAGGCAGGAGGGATGGAGAGCTTGCAAGAAGCCCAGGTGGTTATGAGGCATGCCACCTCCTCCCTTAGCGGGAGAACCAATGGCCATCACTCCCTCCTGAAGGGACACCCCAGCCTGGACACCCCGGGGGCCCTGTCCCCTCCCCACAATCAGTCAGCAATGGACACAGACTTAGAACTGCCTGCAGACCCAGCACAACCCTCTTCTCTGAGAGCTGGGAGCCATAGGTACAAGTGGTCCAGGTGACTGGGGTCGCAGGCCATTTCTGGGCCAGGTGCATGCTGGGTGAGCAGCAGCGGCCCGGTGACCCGGGAGAAGCACAATTCCTGAAGAGCAGCTTCATTTCTCAGATTCCAGGTCCTCCCGGACTGCTGTGCTAGGTCTGCGGCTCTCCCTCCAGTAACCCTCCCACTTTCCTTTCTGGAGCCAGTCTGCCTGCCTATCCAGTTTCTTCTCATCCCTGGGAAACTTCTGAGGCACTAGCTCCGTCTCTGCGGATGAGGAAACTGAGGTCCAGGAAGTTAATTTATGCACAGTGTGCTTATGTGCTCATAGCTGAAATTCATTTAAAAGCAAGGCCAACGCGTTAGGCTCCGTGCAGGGGCGTTTTTTTCATTCCCTGCAGCCTGCCCAGTCAACTTTAAATAATGCACTAACAAAGGGGGGAAACTCCAGGCAGAGACAGGAAAACTGGGGTTTCTGATTAGATGGAACCTTTCTTTGTGAGGCTAAGCAGGTTTCAGTAAGAGACTGGAAGGGCTCTTGAAATAAACAATGGTAGAATCTTTCTTCACTCACACCTTTTATCTCCAAAGCCTCAAGTATGCGAAAAATGTCTCATTGTCTTCATGACACAGCCTGCTTTAACAAGGATGAAAAGGCAGGGTAGCGACCAGCCCCAGACCAGCCCCAAACACGAGGCTTTTATAAGAGCACAAATGCCATTTTTAGCGTAGCGTGTGGCTGGGGGCAGCTGGGGATGCAGCTCGGGTTTCTGGTCTGTTCACATGCCCCGGGCTTCACACTTCGGGGCTCATGACCTCAGCCATCCAATGGCAGCCCTTTACTTATGAAGCAGCCACAGGTGAGGCATTTCAAGGCAAAAAGGCTGGGGAGGGGCTGAGTAAGGCCTCAGGTCCCCGCAGGGCTGCGGGGTTCCCCTCTCCCAGGTCTTGGGGAGGTCGGGCCTGGGAACCACAAAGGGATTCCACAGGGTGATCTGGTCATAAATTCCTAACGGGGCAGGTCGTGGGTGGGTAGCCATGCCCCTGGCACATAACTTCTAAATGGCTTGCCCTGGCCGGAAGCCAGCCCTGTCCATTGTTTCGGTGCATCTAGGTTAACTCACCTTTGAAATAAGCCGTAACCACACCGACCCGAAATCCAATCTGGCCTTGCTTTCTCCCACCTTTAAGAACTCTTCCTTTAAGTTCTCCCCTTAATGCCTGAATTCTAAATGCATAAAGAAACTGCACACTGCCGAAACCGGTTTGGCTCAGTGGTAGAGCGTCGGTCTGCGGACTGAAGGGTCCCGGGTTTGATTCCGGTCAAGGGCATGTACATTGGTTGCGGGCACATCCCCGGTGGTCGATGTTTCTCTCTCATCGACGTTTCTAGCTCTCTATCTCTCTCCTTCCTCTCTGTAAAATATCAATAAAAAATATATTAAAAAAAGAAAGAAAGAAAGAAAGAAACCGCACACTGACATTCTAATGAGGTGTTTTTCTCAGTCCGTTGAGATCTTGCTCCCAGCTGTGTCCTCTGTTGGGCTCCAATAGATTTTTTTTTATAAAACTTCTCTACAGGTTTGGACACACTACAGAAGTAGGGACCCAGGCAGGCCTTGGCAGGTGCCGGATCGGTGCTTCTCGGTCACCCGGCCGGTGACAGCCCATGCAGGCCTGGATGTCACCATGCCAACACCGGCCTTCGCCGCTCAGCTCCCAGGATATCTGAAAGCTGGGATGCCCCCACATACAGACCAGAGTAAAAGTGACGCCAAGGAATGAGGGGCAAGTGCCCTGGGAGGAATGAATGGCTACAGGCGTTTTTTCCGGGCGATGAGAAACGCGACGGCAGTGGATACAACACCGTGAACGCGCTAAATGCCAACAAATCGTACATCTCAAAATGGTTCATTGGAAATACTATGTGTAATTCACATAAACAAAACAACACACAATCAGGAAAGTTTGGAGGTCCCTGGTCTGAAAACCCCAGAAGAGCAAAAGTTTGTTAGTTCTCCCTGTGGCCCAGCCAGCGACCCCTTCCAAGTGGGGACAAGTCTTAGCTGTGTCCTTGATTTGCAAGTAAACGTACAGTTCTGAGAACAAAAAATGAACTTCATCTGTTCATCTTTACTCTAAAACTTAGCTGTGGGCTCAGAATTGATTTGTGTTTGCTGATGACGGCCTTGGGGACACTGCCCACACAGCTCACGTGTCCTCCTAGGTGCTGGGTAAGGGAGGCAGCAAAGGAGTAGCTCGGGGCACCCCTGCTCGAGCTCTAGGCCTGGACTGTGGCTACTCACTGTAATAACCCTCTGCTCTTGACCTCGCTGAGCCTCGTTTGTTATCTGTGAAACGGGCAGGATGCACAGTACCCCAGGGCCGGCGTAGACAGGTCATGCCGCCAGCAGGTGCTTGGCTGGAGCGTCCTGAGCCGGAGCTCCCACCTTCACAGACACCCGCAGAGCCGTGGGAATGAGCCCGGGAGTCCCCCAAATAGCGCTCAGGGCAAGCTGTGTTATTCCCAGTTACATCGGTCACGGATACTGGTCTTAGAGTGCGAGGGCAGTGGAGTCAGCTCCTTCCTGCTCCCTCACCTGGTTCGGCATCCCGAGCAGCAGCTGTGGGCACGTGAACTAGAACGCCTAAACCAACGGTGCGGGAATCACATGCCAATCACAGCGCTGGGGACCAGCAGATCTCTGGGGACTAGAGAAACCGAAACCCTGGGAAGCTCGAGACAAATCAGATCTTGACTATTAAGCACAGAGAAGACATTTACGTTTCTGGGAGGAAAAGCCAAATGTATCAAGACGTGTTTTGTTTTTTTGTTTTTTTGCCATAACGAGGTAAGGTCTCTTTGCATGCTGAGACACCCGTCCACTCTGCCAGCTCCACGGCGGGAAAAGGGGAACCTCCCTCTCCCGGCTCCCGGAGCCCTTTATGCTCAGGTAGAGACAGAGGGCACCGACCGCTCTGGCTCATCTCCCGACGGCCAGGCCCCGTCTCCCCCTCCTCCTGTTCCTCTTCTCAGAAGTCTCGCTGCTCTGGTTCGTCTGGCTCAGCGCCGGAGAAGGCAAACCCCATAACTGACAGCCCGGGAGCTGTTGGAGCCAGGGAGGGGTCCCGGGCAGGGCCCCCCGGAACCTCTTCCTGTCCGGTCCAAGAGGGGCCCTGCGCTGGACAAGCTGCGCCTCAATGAGACCACGTGGGGGGGGGGGTGGGAGACAGGAGGTCAGACCGCACAAGCCCCTGGTATCTCTCGAGTACATCTACAAAGTCACGCTGCATACTTGTGTTTGGTTTTAAAAAACCCCAGCCATCTCGCCAATGCCAGGCCGGAAGAATGCGAGGAATGCGGCCGCCTTTCCCTGGGTTTCACCACCACCAGCCTCGGGCCAGGGGGCTGCACTTATAAGGCCAGGCCTGCTGGAGGCCGCTGCCCGGGCAGAAGTATTTTAAGTCCCTAAGGATTGACCCGGGGCCCAGACGACTCCCAAATTCTTCACTAATAAAAGCCCCCAGGCCGTAACCTGAAGACACATACATCCCTAACATTCTTTCTGTCCCTGACATTCTTTCTCTCCTAAAGCACAGGCCCCAAGGCGAACAAAGACCAGCCATGTAACAGGGGGGAGAAGAACGTGGAGGGGTTGTGTGCTTCCAGGAAAACCTGAAATAATTCAGGCGCCCGCTTGGATCGGGAGAGGATTTTAGTCTACAAACAGGACCCTGAAAGGAAGCTCCCAGGAGCTGTTCCCCCTCAACTTTCCGCCACGGCCCAGGATTATGCGAATGTCCGCTTAATTCCGTCCAGTCCCTTCACCCAGGGAGGAAGGACTCGGTTGCTTTTGAGCCCACGAAGGTGGCGGCACGTTAGCTGGACGATCCCACCCCCCTGGCTTTACAAAAGACGGTTTCCTTCTCTGGCCCAGAGAATAAAAAGTGCAGCCAGGAAAACACCCCAGAACGTTCTACCAGGGGGAAGGGGAGCAGTTTCTCTTTCTTTTCTGCTGGGAGTGCCAACTGCCTCCAGCTCTTCCTCCTGAACCTGGCTCCGGCTTCCTTTTAACATTCTCTGCTATTGTGTTCCCAGCGTGGGGAGGGGGGGGGGGGCGGACCCGGAACCACGCGGCCACACGGAGCTCTGGAGCTCTCTGGCCATTGTTTGGGAGCGCATGTAAGAATAACTCCTTTGTGCAAGTCCGACAGGACAGCCAACCTGGGCTCCGTCGCATTCCGGGTAGAGCGAGAACATTCCATCCGTGGCGACAGAGGGGAAGTCGCAGCGAGTAAACAGACACGAGGGGCTGTTCGGGGAACTGTGTGGTGCCAGGCCCACCGGTGATGGCGGGCCTTCCCGTGAGGACAGAGCAGCGCCCTGACATGCCAAAGAAGCTCCCGGAAGCTGCTTCACCCTCCTGAGCTGCACGTGCGCAGGGCTCCTCTCCCCACACAGGTCTGTGTGCCTCGCCGGGGACACAGCAGCCTCCACACGGCGGGCGCAGGGCCAGCGGCTCCTTCAGACACCCGGTGTGCCCGGCTCACCGCTCGCTTACCTGCCACAGGCCGCCAGCTCCCGGCGTCAGAGGTGGAGTCCCAGGACCCGGCCTTCCATCCAGGGAAGAAGGGAGATGCTGCAAGACAAAAGGGAACCGTGACCAGGATTCGGTCTCGCAGCCACAAACCCACATCTCTCTTCTCCCTCCAAGACTCTCCCGATCCAGAGCAGCCACAGTCGTGTGGTCAGGCAGGGCAGGGGTGGACAACAGCGAGGTGGTGCCCAAGGGCCCATTCCGTGCCAGCTGCTGGAGTGTGGCCGGTGGGACCCTTTCCTAGCACTGCCCTGTCCCGGGGAGAGAAGGCTGACCCTCCCCGGCTCTCAACTCCTGAGAATCTAGACCTCCCAGGTCGGAGCTCCTTGGGTCTCAAAGGGCTTTCTTTGCTGAGGCCGCAGGGCAGCCTGCCCCCCCTCTGCCCACGCCTCCCGCTCAGAGCTGGTCCCAGGGTGGCCCCACAGGCCGAGCCCAGCCAGAGACAAGGGCTTTTATTCCCCCCCCCCCCCCCACTGGTGTGCCTTCCTTCCCCCTGCTGTCACTGTCGCTGCAAAGACTGGCAGTGTTGGCTCAGCAGAAGAATCTCACCAGCTGAGCCCTAAAGACACACTGCGGTCGCCTGCCAGCAGTGGGGCTCCCTCCCCGTGTGGCGGGGTCACCAGGAGGTGGCCCCGCTGCAGAGCACCGACGTGGTGTAAGTACAGAGCCCACGCCTGTGGCAGGTTCCACAAACAAGTGCGACGATGACAGAGAGCGGCGGGATGGAAGGTCACCACCCTGAGTCCCCCCCCCTTAGATCCCTGCATCCGGGCTGCCGTCTGGACCGGGCCACAGGGGCTCTGGGCTCTGGAGGAGCCCTGGACCCGGCCAGGCTGTGAAAAGGGGAGGCGGATTCCCTCTGCACGCCTTCCCTCCATCAAGGCCTCACAGCCTGCAAACCGTGCCCGCCCCCAAGGACAGACAGACAGCCCAGAGCAGCAGCCCCCCTCCTGACACGTATTTCACATGCAGTTAAAACGAGGATCGCCAGCAGGCGAGGGTCGTCCCGTGAGGCTGGGACAGCTGGCTAGTTGTCAGGACACCGTTTCCCCCCGGGGCTTCAGCGGTAAGATGAATTCCAGATGTACCGAGTGTCGGGCGGGCAGGCAGGAAATCGGCCAGAAGGAAAGACCATCTCGCAGGGACACGGTGTATCTCTCGGTAGAGACAGGAATCCCACAGGCGAAGGGCACAGGCTTCTCCCCACCAGTGAGCTCCCCGGGAGAGGCAACGGCATGAGAAAACATAACCGAACACGACAAGAGAGCAGATCCCCCAGGAGACGGAGAAATGGGAGGTGGGGACCGGAAGTTCAAGACCCGGAAACAAGGGGCCGCGGTCCACGCGCCGATTTGGTTTGGACTTGTCCGCCGTAGTGCGCCCAGGCCCGGGGAGGGCTCGGGTTATTCTGAGGACCGCAGACCACGCGCCCAAGTGCTCGCGGGGGTCCGAGGACTTAAGCCCGGGCAGAGCTGTTGGGAACCTCCTTGTGTTAAAGGGGGAGAAGGAAGTGAAAAACACACCAGAGGAAGTGAAAACCGGAACAGAGGGGCCTCTGGGAAGTGAATTTTATGGGTGTTTTTCAGCTTCCTCAGGCTTCAGTGCTTCCAATTTGTTCGACAGTGAGAGAGTATGTTTCTTTTTTCTTTTCTTTTTTTTCTCTTCTGACTTTTAAGAGTGACTCCTCATAAGTCACTACACCAGCCTGAGAACTTTGGGGAAACTGCTAAGCCTATTATTCCTGAAGTTTCCAAGCCACCATGATGGACGTGTATGGATCCATTGGCCAAAGGGTCCCCACACCCGGCATCTGCTAATTTTGGGGGTGGAGTCTCTCGGGCAGAAAGTGGTCACCCCTGCTCCCGGCCTCCACCACGCCCGTGCCCAAAAGCGCCACGCAGTGGAACTGGAGGGGGAAGTGGAAACTTTAAATCCTTGTCCTGTTCTAGAAGCAACCTTCGGCTTGTGGGCCGAATCCATCCAATGTGTCAACTGTCTTTATAAGGCCCATGAACAAAGAATGTTCTTTTTCTTCTTCTTCTTTTTTTTTTTTTTAATAATTGGGGAGAAACTCAAACTAAGAATATTTTGTGATGTGAAAATTATAGGAAATTCGAATCGCAGTGTCTGTAAGTTAAGTCGCTGGGAACACGGACAGCCGCATCCTCGTGTTCACCTTCTGCCCGCAGCTCTTTTTGTGCGTCAAGAACACAAAGCTGAAAACATTTTGTCTGGCCTTTTCCAGAAAAAGGGTGCTGCTCCCCCAGGTCCTCTCCCAACCCTGCTTACGCCCTCAGGGCAAAAGGCCAGGCCACAGCGGGCACACAGGGCCATGGGCAGGCACCCACGGGTGCAGAGCTGGACACCAGGTCCCGGTCTAGTTGGCAGATGGCATGAAGGATGGCAACCGGGAAGGACAGAAAACAGCAGGAAGGTGTGAGTGAGGTGTGGCTAGGAAAGGAGGCAGAGGTGGCCCGAAGGGGAGAACTTCATCAAGTCAAAATTATTGTCCGGAGCTGGCTCCAAGGTCAACAGGGAAGTGTTCCTGTCCCGGCCCCCTCTCCCCCAACCGCTCCCGTACCTGATAAGGATCAGTCCCTATGCACGTCATGCTCACGACATTGATCTCTTGGCCTCGCCACGAACCCCGGGTTCTTCACTGTTTGTGGAAGGAACGCCTGGGCAGATTGGCGGTGGCCTTTCTAGTTAACGCTCACCAAACCGACACCTTGGAAGCTCTCCGTGGACACAGTATTTTGGCAGGTGGAGGTGACACAGCTTAGCGAGAGTGTTTGACGTCTCACCCGATTCACGTGGTGAAATCTTCTTACACAGGCTACAGAACTGGTCTGTTTACCTTCCCTATAGTTACTTAACATTTCACATTTCACAGGGGATGAGATAAGGAATAATACCCTTTCCTCTCACCTATACTGAGTACGAAGCACAGGAGGGAGGGAGTTATTGAGACAAACAACCAGACACCACAATGGATCCTTTATGCGCCTGTCCGTTCGCTTTACACACCTGCGTGCTCCTACCTGGCACCCGACACCTAGCCAGTCCGTGGTGAAGTTCACGGACTGGCCTTCCTCCTTGGGGGAGGTTTCTGTTGGTCTGTGTGTGAGACGGGAGGCCCCAGGTGCTACCGGGGCCCTCTCTCTCAGGTATGTGGACTCCCACAGACACCTGTGGCCAGAGGCAGCTTTCTCCTCCTCCTCCTCCTCCTCCTCCGGGCTTGTGCTCCTTCTGGTTGGATCTGGTGGGCCTGGGCACAGAACTATTCATGCACTTAACTTACATGAATGAATGGACACAAGTGAGGTGAGAGCCGCTGCTACAACAGCCCACATGGCATAGTGCAGGAAGACTCCACAAAGGCGCAACACTTAAAAAGGGGCAAACTGGGCCGCATTGGACACGGGAGGAAAGAAGAATAAAACCCCAGAACTCTGGACTCAGATGGTTTAACTAGCACCTTTATGCTGTTGCTCGATTTTAACTTAAAATTCTGAGGACCATGCTTGTTAGTTCACATAAGACACTACTGTCCAATGACACCCAGAAACTACCTTCCCTCATTGATTAGGAAGATGGAAGATAAACTCCCATCAGCCTGCTTCCCACTTTTTAAAAAAACAAAAAAACAACACAACCTTCTTCCAGAATTTGACTAGCGTTTCTAACTCATTGACCAGCTAATCTAGGAGTTGTTCAGCCAGACCTGGGTGGGAGGTTCAAGTCCAGGGTCGTGACCATCTCCAGTTAGAAGCTGATGAAGGAGACCTTCCCGGGGGGAGTCCTCGGGCCTTCGCTCTGACCCATCACCTCCTCCCATAAATCAATGGGGGAGATGGCGCACGTCAGGGAACTGTGTGCGTGACTCCAGGCGGTGGGAGGCGGGCTGCAAACACTGGACTTCTGAGACGTCCCCGTGTCATACCGTGTTGTCAGCTCTGCCCTTACTGGCTCCATGACCTTTGCTAAATCGCTTACCTGGACTCTGGGCCTGTTTCCTCAAGAGGAAAACAGGATGGTCCACAATGCCATGTGAGAGCACCCCCAACTCAATGTGGCTCTGTCTCTTCTGTTAGATCACACTGAGGGCAGAGACTGCCTTTTTCTTCGACACATAAAAGGCCCTCTATTTGGTGCCAAATATAGTGAAAACCTCGAAAAACTTCTGCTTAAATAAGGCAGCGGTGCGATCCGACTCCTGGCCCCGAGCGCTTATTATAGCAGAAGGTTGGTCTCCACCCCCAGAGGCACAGGGAGGGTAGGGGCCGGGCCTGAGGATCTGCATTTCTAACTCCAAGCAATGGCGATGCTATCGGTCCCCGAACCACACCCTGAAAGACAGTGGTATGGACATGCTGGCAAACGAAAGAACCACGGCTGACCGAGATCATGAAACGGGAAGCTGGGAGCACACGCCAACACCGTGGGCGAAGCCAGAACCAGTGACCGACACACAGAGCCATGGTCAAGTGCAAAGCCACAAAGGGACGCCAGGCAGGTGGCGGTGAGACAGGATGTCTCCGAGGGCGGGCCTGAAACGCTGGGCAGGGTCCCAATGTCGCACTTCCTTCTTCCCCTCCTCCTTCCATGGCTGACGTTGTGAAGCCTTCCAAGTCTGTCCAAGTGGGAAGCCGTGGCGCGCCCTGCTTGGGCCAGAGGCAGGGAGTTTCTGGGTGAGTCTGGGGAGCGCACACAGAGTGAGCCGCCCCCCAACACACGCCGAGGAGCTGCGAACATTCAGGACAAGGTAGTGTGGTGAAGCCCAGAACCTCTTGGCCCCGGACTCCAACCCGGGCTCCGCCACTGAATGTGTGGCCAGCCATGTCCCCGGCGCTGGGAGGGCGGGCGACGCTACGGTCCGATGCTGTCCCCATCGTCCCGCCCGTGTGGCGCTCAACAGCTGGCCCCTTTCCTCCAGAGCCCCCCCCCCCCCCCCCCCCCAGCCAGCCCTTCCTCAGGGCGTCCTCGCGGGAAGAGCCAGCCCCCGAGGAGGAACGCCAGCCTTCTGACCTCTCGGATTCTCCTTTTCTGGGGGTCAAATCTTCACCCCGGCAACCTCTTCCCTAGCAACAGCGAAAAGGGCAAGAGAAGGAAAAACGCAGCCTGGGGCGGCCCACGTCGGCCCCTTGCAATGGGTCTGCATTCCCTCCCCCGCCGGCCTCCTCCCGGACTGAGGCCCTCAAGAGCCCCCTCCCCGGTTCAGCTTTGGAAAAGGGGGGACGGGGCTTCCGTCTGCCTTGCGGTCGGGATCACGGTAACCGTCCCAGTTTAGGAAACCCAGCCGAGCGGGGCCGTCGAGGGCGGAACGCCGACTTTGTTAAGAGCACCAACTAACTCACAGCTTGTGACTCTGGGCACACAGCACACACCAGCCCAGCCGCTCAGCAAGGCCGGGCAAAGGCCGCCACGACGGCATGGGAAGGCATTTCCCTCCCGACTCCCCGAGCTCCTGAGCACAGGTGGGAACACGCGTGGAATCGGGACCCGGTCAGACCACAGCAGTCCAGGAAGAGTTTAAGGGAGGGCAGAGGCTGAACCTCCCTGATCAATCTCTCTGCCCAGGGACTGCTCCAGACACTGACTTATTCTCCCCTTCGTCACAGGCACCGTCAGCGGGCCGGGAAGGTTCCCGCAGCTTGAAACGCAGCTCACACTCCGGGCTGGCGCCCGCCGAGCACAGAGGGGACACAGGGCTGGTGCCGGCAGGCACCCATCATCATCTCACAGACCGCCCTCGGGCTCTGCTCCGGGGGGACGACAGGTACCGGCCAGGTGACGAAAGCCCTCCGCCCCGCCCTCCGGAAGGGAAGGAGGCAGCAGCAGGTGCCTGCCGGTGGGACGTGGCTGAAAGCGAAGACGCTGAGATGCAGAGCCGCTCCGGCGGGTACGGAACGAGAGGGAGAGGGAGCGCCTACGGTGGAGGAGGAGCCCGTGGGAGCCGGGAGGAGTTCGGCGGACCGGCTCACACAGGTGCCGAGAGGGTGCCACACAGGGGAGTCGGCTCCCTCTGCGTCGGGTCTCCGAGCTCCCCGCAGCCCGCCAACACAGAGGAACTTCCTGACGATCTGAGCACCTTCTGCCTCGCGATGGTGGACAGTCCTGCAGGCAGACCCGCTGTCTGAACTCGCCGGGTGGGGCTGCGGGGTCTGCCTTGCTCATGACTCCGGGGAACGGGGAAGCCTGGGCTTCTTGAAGACCCGGGTATAGAACCCAGGCACGGCAGCGAGCCCCTCCCTGTCCTCCCCGACACTCTCTCTAGAAGGGTGGCTGCAGTCTGCGATGCCCTGGGCAGCCCTGGGCTCAGTGCCCAGCCTCCCGTCCTGCCGAGGGACGATTCTCAGGGGGACCCCAGCAGCCCCGGGGACCATGGTGGGCTCAGTCCCCCACCTGGCCCTTGCTTTCCCCCTTCCCCACCGCACTCGCCCAGCTCTCCACTCCTGCTTCGGGAGGCCACCTCTCCCCCAAAACCAGCCCCCTTGCCTCAGGCCCGGCACTCGGGGGTCCCGGGGCAGAGAAGCGGACAGTATGAAGCTGGCACCGGATGCTGGGCCTTTCGGCCAAGACACACACCGGGCTGGTGATATAAACAACCACGTTCTCGGTCAGTTCCGCCCACAGCCAGCGGGCTATCGTGCCGCGTTAGAAATGCCCGGTTTAGAAAGCCAAGGAAGTATTTTTTGTTCCATCAATAAAATACACTTACCCTCTACTAAATCTGGGGGAAAGCAACGGATATTTATACGGCAACTGACATTTTTACATTAAAAAAATACTGTATAAACGCACTGTGGCTCACTTCCAGGCTAGAGGCCACCGGAGCTCATGGTTCCCAAGGAATTCCCGATGCTCAGCTGGGCCCGGATCCCAGTTCCGGCCCCGCGGGCCCAGCCCGGTGTCAGCAGGAAGCCCACTAGCCTCCTGAGAGTAGCACGCGCTGCGACCTCGAGTCACTTACATGGAGCTCTGCTCAAGTGTCACCTCCTCAAACCCTAGCTCCCATGCTGCTTTCCTCCCGGGGCGGTGGCTAGAACAGACCGCCAGCAACTTGGTGGGACTTAAAACAAAGGTATTCTCCTACAGCCTGGAGTCAGAGCTCTGAAGCCAGTTTCACCAGCTAAAGTCAAGGAATGGGCAGATCTGGTTCCTTCTACAGAAGCCGTGGGCAAACTACGGCCCGAGGGCCGGATCTGGCCCGTTCGGCTGTTCTATCTGGCCCGCGGAGCCGAAAGAGCGGAGGGTTCTCTTGCTCTCCCCGCCGCTCCTTCACCAGCAGCCCAAGATGAGAGTGCCAGCATGGTCAGGTTGCTTCTGTTCCGGCCCTCCGGTCCAGTTTAAGAACCCATTGTGGCCCTCGAGTCAAAAAGTTTGCCCACCCCTGTTCTAGAGGTTCCAAAGGTAGGATCCAGCTGCCTGCCTTTTTCAGCCTCTAGCAGCACCCCGATTCCTCCCCTGTGGTCCCGCCCTCCACCTGCGAAGCACGTCACGCTCATCTCTGTCTCCATCATCTCATGGACTTCTCCTCTGTAGTCAGATCTCCCTTTGCCTGGCTTTTTAAAAAATGACACGAGTCAGGCCTTGGCCGGGCAGCTCAGTTGGTTAGAGCGTTGTCCTGACATGCCAAGGTTGCAGGTTCGATCCCCTGTCAGGGGCACATACAAGAAGCAACCAACGAATGCATGACTAAGCGGAACAACAAACTGATGTTACTATTTTTTTTAATGACACATCATTTCATTATATTAATAGTCATGGGTTCTAGAGATTAGGGTGTGTGTATATCTTCGGGGGCCATCATTCAGCCCAACACATTCCCCACTTAAACCAGAACACCTTTCCCTCCCCCCTCCCTCACTGGCTTCACGCATCACTCCCGACATCCTTTGTCTGTCGCTTGTTATTTCCTTCCTCTTCCACTAGAACAGTGGGGCGGCAAACTCATTCGTCAAACCCATTCGTCAATAGAGCCAAATATCAACAGGACAACGATTGGAATTTCTTTGGAGAGCCACATTTTTTAAACTTAACCTTCTTCTAACGCCACTTCTTCAACACAGACTCGCCCAGGCCATGGTATTTTGTGGAAGAGCCACACTCAAGGGGCCAAAGAGCCGCATGCGGTTCTCGAGCTGCTGTCTGCCGACCACGGGGCTAGAATAGGTGCTCTATGAAGGCAGGTGGCTCCCCTAGACGACAGGCATTCAATCTATGGCCGTGGCACCCCCATGCAATCGTCAGGAACTCACCTGTCTCCTCCACTGTTGCATCCCAGCTCCCAGGCCTGCACTGGGCACACCGTAGGGTGGACCATTAGCAAGACCCGTTCCTAAGCATAAAACAAAGTCCCCAGGTGCCTGTGATGTGCACATCGGTTTGCCTCCCACGTGGTCCCCGGTGCATCTCCCCTGCCCCCCTCCCACCCACTGCCCTGCAAGCTCCCCTTCAGCGCATCCCTCCCGGCTCACAACACAAACGGGCTGCTTCCTCCGGCCACCTGCCCGTTTCAGGGCTCTCCCCAATCTGGCCCATCCCACCCCAGCCTCCTGAGCCCCTCCTGCCCATTTCCTTCACTCTGGCCAGCTCAGCTGCCCACCCTAACCCTGCACGCAACACCCCACCTCCTCCTGTACGGAGGGAACGCCGCCTCCATAACCTCCTTCCAGGCCCGTCCCCACCCCCATGACTCCAGGCGTCGGTGACACCTCTGCCACCCACTCAGGGACAGCGCTTCCGGGCAGGTGAGCTCACAACCTCCGGCTCCCTGGGGCCGAGTCTCTGATGAGCCCTTACGCTCCCCGAGGAAGATGCCCTTACACCTCTCCAGTGCCCTCCAGCTCCGGGGCCTTGTGTCAGATGGGCCAGGAGGTCGGGTCCTGACCGGCACAGGACGTCCAGGACGGCATGGCCAGCCTCCACGGCAGGAAGAACAGCCGCCCACCCAGGTCAGTGTGATGACGGGTCCAAACGCAGAGTGAACAAGCCTAGCGAAGCCACAGGTCTGCCCATGAGTACCACCCGCCCCCAGGAGCAGGCGATGCTCCTCCTCACCCCAGCGGGGCCCAGGCACCACCGGAACCCCAAATCAACGTATAGCCTGGGGTGAGAGGTGGGGAACTAGGGTCTCTGGTAATCAGGAATGCAAGACACCCAGTGAATTTGAATTTCAGATACACAACCGTTTTACTAGTGGATGTCTGCCCCCTATGGCCAAATGTTCCTGGGCGTCCTGCAGTTTTATTTGCTAAACCTGGCACCCCAGGGGCCAACAGGGGGGGCCTCCCCCGACTGTGCCACTCAGAGGGGTTTCCCAAGACTGCGCGCAGCCTCAAGGGGAGAGGTGGGAGAAGGCCTGGCCGGGGGCAGAGTGACCCGGAGCCACGCTCACCACGGGGCCAACGCCCACTGCTTCCAGAGTTCACTAAGAGGTGCTGTTCTCCGTGAGGTGTCCTTCTCATTGAAGAGCTTTTTAAAAACAAAACCCTTCTTCTGCCAGCCGTACAAAGGGGTTGTCTCAATACCATTTTCCCATACCGGCAGGCATACTTCTTGAAAGAATTCACAAACAAAGCGGGCGGCGGCCCTCCGACAACAAAGATCGCCATGGAGACAGATCACCTCCATCGTGACTTCACCTCCCGTTCCACCAGAACCTACGACAGCCTGTTTCCAGAAGAATCCCTGTGAAAACAAACACGAGCCCGCGGCATGGCAGGAAACGCGGCGGCTCCTTCTAATTTTAACTTCCTCCAGGAACGCGTTCGCGCCGCGCGGCTGGGCACTGTCTCTCGTTCCTCCGGGGAAGCGGTCACCCCCGGAGTTCGCGGCGGCTGGCAGGAGGGATGAGCCCAAGCTGGCCCCTCCGAAACGACCGAGAGGCCAAAACACGGTATTTGAACAGGCGGCCAGTAATCACCACGAGCCGGAGCCAGCTTCCCGGGCCCGGCGGGAGAGAGCACCTCACAAACAGCCCTGCAGACTACCCGGCCAGCCTGGGCGGGAATTCAGAACAAGCCCCATGGGATGTCTGACGCCCACGTGGCCAGGGGACAAACTGGGGGGCCGCATTTGCAACGCGTCCAGCCAAGAAAGGCTTATTTTCCAGAAAATTCCGAAGGGCTGCCATTCAAGAAGAACCATGGGCAAGCACCATGAGAAGGGTCTTGGCAATGAGGAGAAACCAGAATAGCCAACAAGCATTCATGTAGGGCTAACGACAGGGAACGCATAAATTAAAATAGAGTCAGATAACCTTCTCATACCCACCAGTCCAGACATCCCCCCAGAAGGAAGTCCGCCGAGGACTCCGCTTCCCTGACCCCTGGGGCTCTCGAGGTGGCCCCTCGCTTCTTCCAAGCCAGCAAGGCAGGAAGCTTGTCATCAAGAAGCCGACTTTTTCACAGGCCTCCAGCGTAATCTAATCATGGGCGTGGCCTCCGTCACTTTGGATGGATGATCGATCCGATCAGCTAGAAGCAGGTGGCCAGGCCAGCCCCATCTGGGCGGGATCGCCCGGGGTGTGAATATGGGGAGGTGGGGGGGTCACTAGGGGTCACGTGAGAGCTGGCCAGCCACAGACAGCACAGTTCCACTCACACAGAGGTTACAAAACAGTTTTAAGAAATGGCATTGCATGGGGACAACATGTTTGTTGCTATGCGGCTTAAAAATTATAAATAAAGGGAATGATAACCCCAAAATCCAAGACAGGACTACCTCAAATGGACATTCCGGGGAGGCAGGTGAGAAGAAGGCAGGGCTGGGCAGGGGCATCGGGACTCCAAAGTTAAAGGTCAGGTTCCACTTCCTGGCCCGGGTAGTGGCCATCCAAGTCTATAGGAGAGATCACGGTTTTTGTGATTTTTCTATTCATCCCCAATATGGTCAAGTATTATTACTGTATCTCAAGGCTTGGGAACCACAGGGCTTGGCCCCGGGGCACCCCATGGAGTCTCCAGGACAGGTGCCCAGCGCACGGGTGGGAGATGCCCCACCGCCCTGCGAGGAAACAGGCCAGCGCCGACCTGGAAGCGTGGCTCCACCTGGAAGTCCCTCTCTTGCCAAACCAAACGCAGAGGCCTCCAGAGCCACCTGGCAGCCTTCTCCTCCCGGGCTGGGCTAGGACTTCCAGAACCCGCCCGACCCCTCGCGGCCCCCGCCCCCAGCACCGAGATGTGGGCCTCGGACCCTGCGGACCTCAGCCTCCTCATTCGTCCAGGGCTGCCCTCCAAGCGCTTTGTCCCTCCTCCAGGCATCTGAAAACAAGAGCCGTCGTCGTCGGAGGCTGGAAGTGGGGAGCCACCCAGGCCACATCCTGTTTGGCTGCGGCGTCCATTCAGCCATGCCAGTACTGCGGGACAAAAGAGCGTTCCGCACAGGCCTCGGGGAGAGGCGCCGCGGCAGGGAAGGAGCCCCAGGGAAGGGCGCTGGCCAGGGGCACCACGGCCCACGCACACGCCCACTCAGCCCACAGCGGACAGCCGGGTCGGTGCCCAGGGCCTTGCGTTTGCCCGCCCTCTACCCCTCACGGCTCAGGCTGTCCAATGCTGGGGAGTGAAAGACTGACCACGTGCTTCTGAGCGGGAGGAGGACACGGCGGTGCAGATGAGGCCGAGTGACGGGGAGCTGCTGGGAGCACCGGGGAGCAAACCCCCGAGAGGCCCGACAGCTGTGGCCACCCTGCTCCCTGGGGGGGTCTTAAGCAGGAATAAAGACCCCCCGGAAGTCTTTCACCCCAAAACCTGGCCTCTTCCAGAAAAGCCCTCCGCAAACCAGCACAGCCGACTCCACCTGAACATAGCTGAGGACGGGCCGGAGGTGTGACTTCGCCAACGCCCCTGAAGCCCTCCGACGGGGCCTGCTGGGGGTTTTGAGACGGAAATGGGCTGTGCGTCTCAGTCCGGGGCCACGTCTGCACGCCTGGGACTGAGAAGCAGAGCGAGGAGGTGCAGGACCTTCCGGAAAGCCCAGGCAGCGGGGAAGGGGCTCCGGAGTGGCCCCTGGTGCCGTCAGGACACCACGGTGGCCATCTGGCTCTCTGTCCCATCTCGGGAGAAGGGCGGCCCCGGGTGTTCACAGGCCTCTGGTGCCCACCCAGCAGGACTGGAATAAAGCTCTGGTCCGGAGAGCGAACCCGCCAGCTGGGAAATGCCGCCCGACCCGCCGCCGCCGGGGCAGCTGCAGGTGCGGTGCTAAGGCACTGCCCCTGGCCTGCCTGGGCCAGAAGCCCAGCTCCCACCCTCTCCTCCCACAGGGCCGAGCAGGCGGCAGACAGGCCTCCTCTCTACCAGGGCCGTTGTGGGGAGTGAGTAACATGCCGGGAGCTCTCACAAAGCGCCAGGTCCACATTTCACGGTCGTTTCTCTCTCTGAGGGTGCGCCACACCAACGTGCACGCAGACTACCTAGGACCACTCCCCACTCCACTGCTCCTCCCACCGGCCACGCCCTTGTCCCCTTCCAGCTGCATCTCACCCCTTCACTCACACATTCAGGCGTACCTTCCAGTTTCTCCACCCGACAAAGTTCCAGCTCCAGCTGCCCAGGAACAAAGCATGAGCCTAAGTCCTCCCAGAGCCCCCCACCTGCCCGCCCAGGTCGCACCCCTGATGATCATGGAGCACCTGGCTACTCAAAGTGCCATCCCGGGCCAGCAGCCTCTTCCCCAGACCAGAGCATGCACGCTCGAGACTCCAGGAGACTCCTGTGCACACGGATTGGAGCTGGGCTGGCGGGAACACGGCAGGTGCCGTGGAGTCCAGCATTTGTCCTCTGCTCTCCTGAGTTGGGCCCTGTAAGAAAGCCTTCTCCTCTGAGGTGACTGACTCAGCGGCAGGGCCCGTGCCCGCGGGCGAGTGTGACCTCCCGGGGAGGGTGTGTATCTGTGCCTGCCCCCTGTGCCAGCTCGTGGCACGAGGAGAAAGACAGCTAAAGGAGCAGATGGCCCAGCGTGGCTGCGTGTGCTCTGCGCATGCTTTGTTCAGCCACCTTCGGAGGAGATGTGTCCTGTGCACCAATCCTGGGCCCCGTGTGGGTAGCAGGACTAGCGGGGCCCTGGGCCACCCCCCTGAGCACCTGGCCCCGCCCCCCACGCCTACGACCCGGGGCTCTGCATTTCGGGGCAGTTTATAATAAAGGGCCCATTGTCCCCGGCTCCGCTCCCTTTCTCAGGTTCACCTGGCAGCGCCGATGGCATCTGTGTTTGGAAACCCGCTCCCTCGCCGGCCGGCCGGGAGAGCAGCTCACCTGTGAGCGTCTGGTCCGGGAGAGAACAAAGAACGCGCTGTGGGCAGGAGACAGGCCCCGGCCTGACCCCGGAGTGGGCTGGGCCCCCAGCGCCCGGCTTTGAGGAACTGGGCGGCGGCTGGCCAGGGTGTGGAAGCCCCGGGCGTCTCCCGGACAGGGGGCACCCGGGTCCCGACACCTGCCGTGGTCCCTGCCTGACGCGGACGCGGGCGCAGAGGGCCACGCCGGCCCCAGAGCCGCATCATGAAACCCCACCGCCCACTGGCCTTCCCCGCCACTCCAAACAAACCCTTTCAGAAGAGAGTTAGAGTCACAGGAAAGTTGTGGTGAAAATGGCCTCTTTGTACGTGTGACGCTTACACCAACCAAGTGGTAATCACAAAACAAAAATCCGGAGCTGAGACAGGAAACATTAAAAAAAAAAAAAGAGGAAACTGAGAAAAATGATACCAAAGTCGTGAAGATAACAGTTTGGGGCAGGTATTTGTAAGTGCCCTTCAACTGGATGTGCCCGACGTTTGATGTTTTTCTCATGGCTACTCTGGGGTGGTGGATTGGGGGGAAGAAAGACCACAAAGTGAGGCACCCTTCTCATCTCTTCAAATCAAGGGCACACACTTGACACAACCTTCCGCGGCCAATGCTGCCCTTGGTCACCTGGCCGCCTCCTCCTCCTCGTAACCGCTTTCTCCGCGCCCCACCCCCCTCCCTGCTGAAAGATCTCCCCACCTCCACCGCCAGCCAGGGGGCACACACACAAGCTCCTCTCTTTCCAAGAACACAAGCAAGGAAAAGAGCAAGGCGCAAGGCCGGGGCACGGAGCCCTGGCTTAGCTGCAGGCAGCTCTACGCGAACCACAGAGCAACCTCTTTACCACACACACACTCTCTCCCTGTTCCCTCGGACGGACGGAGGCCAGAGAGACACACAGGCCAGCAGGAGCTGAAAACTGAGCGGCTGGATAGAGAAAGCTGATGACTGGCCGTGTTTATAAAAAGGCAATTTCTACGAGAGACCGGGGGCCAGCTGCCCTGCTCAGGCCCCTGCCACACACCTGGCCAGGGGAGCTGGGGCCGGGGGAATGGGTCACCCGAGGAGGTCCCACAGGTCTGTGGTGTCCTTCACAGGGGTCACCGGAGGGGAGCCCCTAACCCCAGGGGAGGCAGGCACGTAGAAAGGACATGCAGGAGGCTGAGAACGCCTCCCGAGTCATCTCTCCCTTCGGAGAGCTCAGTGTCTGTGTGGGACTCGAAACACTGGGCTGAGGACAACGTGCAGATGGAGGTGGGGGGCGAGGGGGCAGCGGGGGTGGGGTGGGGGGAGAAACAAGCGGATTACCATGCAATGCTCCAGGTCAGACCACATTTGTTCAATGTCTGACCTTCAAAGCTTAGGTGGACTGCTCTCTGCCTCGGTTTCCCCATATGCTTAGTGAAGATGCCCACAGAGGGGTGAGTAGAAGCCCAGGCAGGGGGAGATGAAAGCTCTGTTACCCCATGGAATTCAGGTGCCAGGTGTCTGGGTTCAGTGCTGCGCTGTGACCTCAGCAGGTGATGATTTCCCGGGGGAAGTTGTGTCTCCCCCCCCCCCCCCCCGCACGAGGGAGAAGGGCGGCACCGAAGCGGGCACGCTCAGCACTGCCCCACGCCCACCGAGAACCGCTACGGAGCCGCTGTCGCCGCCGCCGCCATCCCTGGGAGGCCGGAGATTGGGTCTTGGCACAGCTAACTACCCAGCCAGAACCCAGCCTGCCGAGGAGCCCCCAACCCAAAGCTGCCCCCTCCACGGGGAACGAGGGCTCGGTCCCCGCACCGCACCAGTTCGGGGGCATCCAATCCCCACCAGCCTGGGCCCCTCTGGCCCCCGAGCCTTGAGAGTACCAGGCAGCTGCTTGCTGGGCCCTGCTCCCCGCGCCCAGGGCAGGGCCAGGCACATGTCACACGCCTGTCATCAGGGTAAGTTTTATGATTATCCCCATTACAAATCGCCACGCGTCCTGGTGGCTCCCCACTCACCCCCCGTGTGGGCACAGTGCCTGCCTCAGACCCCCCTCACTCCTCCCTGTCCTCTCACCATGGCCAACACCAGCTGGTGAATGGCAGGACACCGAGGGAGGGGAGCGGGGGGAGCGGGGACTGGGGAGGAGAGGGGAGGGGAGGAGCTGGGCCTGGCAGGGAGCCCCTTGCTGTGTCTGAGGGAGAAAGCTCCTCCAGGGGGGAGAGGAAGCCCCCAGGCGCCCGGCAGCCGAAGGCCCTGGGCATCAGGACCAGCCACCAGTGCAGAGGCCTCAAGGCGGGTCAAGCTAAAGATTCCACAAGCCGCCCGGCTCCAAGGGGGCCCGCACACCCTGAGCTGTAATTCAGGACATCAGTGTTAGCTGAGGGTTGAGTGTCCACAGGTGAGCCCCCCGCAACCCGCCCCCCAACACACACACACACACACACACACACACACACACACACACACACTTCACCCAATGCAGTGTTTGAGGGACAATAAAGTGAGTCAAATTCAGGATCCTCATGAAACCTCACATGACCACGGCTGGAAAGGAGAGGACCCGCTGAGGTAAGTGAACACATTCCTTCTCTGAGGTTCAGGCACCTGTGATGGGCTCAGCCCACAGGGCAATGGCGCCTGCAGCCCTCCCTGCCCCCAGGCCTGAGAGGGGAGGGCCTCAGGCAGCCTGAGCCCAGCAGCCAAGGGAAGCAAGAGAAAGCCCTCAGGGCCTGTCTGTCCCCAGGGCCTGCACCGTGCACTCCTCCCAGAGGCCGGGTCCCTTCCACACTGGTGCCCGCCCACAATGCCAACAGATTGGGGCTGCCAGGGGAGCCGTCTGCCTTGCTGGCTGAAATCCCACCTGAGACGCGGGACTGGAAGGAAAGCATGAAACTGGAGCACACAGGAGTGACAGGGATGCGGGCTCCCATCAGTGCCGGGGCCGTGAGGAAGTGAAGATGGCAGTGCTCCTGGCAGGTAGCCGGATGGCACACCGGTGACCTCAGTGTGGCCGGCCCCCCTCCACTGCCCGGTGAAGCGGCAGGCTGAGAGAGAGAGAGAGAGAGCACAAATGACCCCATTTCTGAGACAACAACACCCACGTGACTCACCTCACAGCAGAGTTACAGGTTGTCAGACGACTTTTAATTTCTTCTATGGGGTCTATTTTCTGAATCTATGATAAGCATGGGTTACTCATAAACCAACTGAAAACACAATTAGGGTCACTGGGTGGCTTCCCTTCTCAGATTCCACGCTTACTGGGCGATGATGGCATTTTCTATGTGTTATTCATGACAATGGACTGGAACGCCATCGACCCTTTAAACAGTGTGCAGGGGGAAGGCGGCTTTCTGGGAGTCGTGCCAGAGGAGGCTTGCTCCCAATTTCACGGGAGGAAATCCTCCTTCTCAATGGCCTGTTAGAAATAAGCTCCCCCAGGCACATGTGAAACGGGAGAAACCCACAACGTCTGAAACAATTCGCTGGAGTCTTCGTTTTCACCACGAGCAGACTCTGCACCTAAGCATCGTCAAGAACACTTCACAGACCATCATGGTAAATAAGTAGTTTGCAGAGGACAGGCCCACCGACAAAGCAAAAGCACGTGCAGAGATGCTTGAAGGCACTCATCACTGGGGAATGCAGGTCGAAACCACGATGCGACATCGCGGGCCACCCACAAGGATGAGGAGCGTCAAATAACCCATGCACTGCCCGTGGGAGCGTCCACCGCTGTGGCTGCTATGGAAACCAGTATGGAGGTTTCAGAAGAAAAAAAGAATTATCATATGATAAAGCAATTCCATCTCTGGGTGGGGACAACGAGAGGAACCGTGTGCTCAGGCGTGGCGGTCTTGCAAACTCCCTAAAGCAACCACAAAGGATGGTCCGGAACTAAAACTTTAACTGAAAGCAGTTATGGCGGGTAGCTACGTCCCAGGCTGGTATCCTCTTTGACAAGGTCAACTGTTACCTTAACCAAGTCTAGGTGTTTTTTTTGCATCTATATAACACATCCTTAAAACGTCTGGGGAACATGTAACTTGCCTTTTTCGGGACCCCCTTGGGCCACAACCTAATGTGCTGGGCGGCCAGGAGCGATACCACAAATTCCTTCATGATTATTATCAGGTTAATTGTTCCTGCACCCACCTAAGTATGTGTCTATCACTTTATCCCGCTCACTTTGCTTTCTCCAGCCTCTCTAGTCTATCACCAATGGATTTCATGTAGCCAGCCCACCTGCGTCCCTTCCTTTCTCCGGAGCATTATCTCAATTCGTTGAGGTCCTGCTTCCTGGCATATGTTGACAGTTTGCCTCAAATTAACTCATAAAAATTCGTTACAGGTTTCAATGGTTTTTTTTTTTTTTACGTTAACAGGGTTCTCTATCTAAAACAGTGTTTCCCAAACTTCTCTCATGAGGAGTTGTTAAAATACAGATTCCTGAATCCCAACTAAGAAGTGCTAAACTAGAATTTTTGGGAACATATAGGTAAAACTGTATACTTTTTCAGGAATCTGTGTTTTAACAACTCCACCAGGTGATTCTCATCATGAGAGACGTTTGGGAAACACTGCTCTAAAAGAACTGAAAGCGGGGTCTCAAGAAGATATGTGCACACCCGGGTCCACAGCAGCTCAATTCCCAACAGCCACGAGGTGCAGACCAGAGGCCCGTGGACAGATAAACAAAATGTGGTCCCGACACACAGGGGAGCAGCACTCAGCCTGGAAGAAAAGGAACTCTTCACAGAGGCTGCAACGTGGATGGATGTGAGGCTATTATGCTAAGTGAGATAAACCAGGCAAAAAGACAAACACTGTGTGATCCTACGTATACGAGCTCTCTGGAATAGCCAAATCCACAGACACAGGAAGCAGAAAGGTGATGGTGACCCAAGGTGGGGTGGGGAGGGGAGAGGGAGTGGGGTGGAGTCGGGGAGGGGATGCTGTTTAATGGCTTTGCAAGATGAAAACTGGAGATCTGCTGCACAGCAATGGGAATACACTTCACACTGCTGACCTGCACACATCTCACTGTCGGACAGTGTGAACCCTGAGAAAGAAGACACCGACTAAGAAGGCTCCTGGTGGCTAGCTGAACTCCAAGTAAAATAAAAAATAAAAATAAAAACTAAACAAAAATAAAACTAAAATGGAGCCTAGTGGCCATTTGTACACAGGGGCCTCTCATGCAAAATGCACTTCAGGGAGGAGCCTGAACTCCTGCCTGCACTGAGTCTCTGCCATCCATCAGAGCCAGCCCTTACAGAGGAGTTCCAGGAGTCCCATTTCAACCAATAGGACGGAGGCGTTTCCCATAAAATTGGAGCTTCAACATTCTGACCAACCAGAGCAGTTCTATGCTGGCCAATCAGGACAGTCTCTTTTGGGCCAACCAAACTTAGAGGGTTTGGAGTCCTCATTTGTAGGAGGACAGACCTCCAGGGACCAGGTGGGGGGACTTCTATCCATAAAGCTGGCTCCCTGGTGGCTCTACGAGGGCATGTCCCACCCGGGACTGCTTTCCTCTGCTAGAGCTGGAACACCAACGATGTCTCACTGGACCAGAGCCACGCAGATCAGCACAGGGCAAAGCGGACCACCCATCGGGGAGCAGGAGCGGGGCAGAGCAGAGCTGTCTAGCCTGAGAGCGCCGGGCCCCAGGGAACTGGGCCCGGGCTGCCTCCTCCCGCTCCAGCTGTATCACAGCTGAGCTGTTTGCACTGAATAAAGTAACTGGGGATTTTTGTTGGTGTTGAATTGGTGACAGTGACCATCAGTTGACAATGATAAATCTTCTATGATGTGATTTTTTTTTAACCACAATTAAAAAATAAATCATTAAAAATCCTTAAAAAGAGAGGGTGGTCCTACATAGTAGCTTATAATCCTATGTGCTTCAGTAGTTTCTGGCAGCACCTTGCAGCAACACACATGTAAATGGATGTAAAGCAGTTTGTGAAGACAAACAATCCTGTCTGCCATGGCTTGTGGAGGCAAAAAGTGACCCTGATTCCCAAAGCCAGCCATTTTCAACCTTCTTACCTCGTGGCACACATTAGCTAATTACTAAAATTTTGCGGCACACCAAAAAAATATGCCATTCTGACAAAAATAAACAGGTACAAGTTTGATTGATTTAAAAAGTAATAATAGTAATTACCTACCCTTTTTACTCCAAAGCGACTTTTTAAAAAACCAGGTGCCTATGCTTGTGTATAAGGATTTCTTATATACTAATCACTAACCAATCAGACACAACCTTATTATGAGGGGTGACCAATAAGATGCAACTCCATTACATAACCTATATAGTTATGGTTCAAGTTAGGGCATTCACACTGGATGGCTATTGCTGTGTTGGCTGTTGTCATTTTTTAAAAGTCAACAATCTAAGGTGAAAAGAAGTCAGTGCCCCTGACTAGTCAGGTTCTGCGTGTTTTAAAAGTTACTGTGGCACACCGGTTGAAAATCGCCACCCAAAGCTAATAAACAGAAAAGGGAACATGGATATCACCTCCATGACACAGTGCGCAGAAGACTACCACACAGCCAGTGGAATCAGCCCAGAAGTCAAGGCCAGAGGTCAAGGCTGGGAGGTCAGGCCGGCTTCCGAGGAGAGCAGTAAGAACCCCAGACAGCCACTCCAGTGGGACGAGTGACTCACTTTTCATTCTGCAATGCCTGTCATGCTTGGAATTGTTGCAAAAGCACTCAGTATCCTTATAACTAAAAAATTTAAGCAAACCTAAAGTTTAAAACACCCAGCATCTCAGGAATGATACCATTCACAAGACACGGATTCCAATGAGGTCACTCGGAGCTGGTGATTTTCATTCTGGCTAGGCAGAGTCAGTCACCTAGGATGCCTTTAAAATTAGGGATGCCGGGGCCCCAGCCCCAGGCCAACTGACTCTCCAGGGGTGGAGCCTGAGCAATGCCTGTGAGTAACCCTCACAGGTCAACGAGGAGAATGACAGAAGCCCTGCTGAGACTGCCCTTAAGCTCAGGAGTCATGTAAGGGTGCCCTCCAGGCCAGTGCCCAGTACCACTGTCCTCAGTACCACTGCTTGTACCAGCACGCTAGCACTGAAACAGGCAGGCAGGAGGCCACAGAATGAAGACCCAGGATTGTAAAGTGACAAAAAAAAAAATTCAACTACCCTACAAAAAGAACAGAGATGAAGAAAACTGTACTGATCCAGAGAGAAAATGACGAAACCAGTCGTGTTGGGAACTCTGCACCCAGCTACTCAAATAGGACATCCTGGCTGACAAGCATACAGCACACAACAAAGAGCAGAGCATAATCAATGAGCATGGTGTCATTGATCCGTATCGAACCCCATGTCCTAGAAAAGATGCTGCAGAAGGGCCCAAGGTTGCTCACCAGCCAACACTGGAAGCATTCTTGACACCCCAATAACATCAAAAGCAGAAATCTGTGCGGGCATCCACTGGTCCCAAGGCAATGATCCCCGAAGTTAACTAGAAAATCAGGTTAGAAAGAGAGAAAAACAGAAAAGGACAGCGCTGATCACTGTGGCTCAGGGGTTGAGCATCGACCCATGAACCAAGAGGTCACTGGTTTGTTTCTCGGTTAGAAAACAAGCCTGGGTGGCGGGCTTGATTCCCAGCAGGTGGTGTGCAGGAGGCAGCTGACGGACATTGCTGCTTCTCTCTCATCAATGTTTCTATCTCTCCCTCTTTCTATTTCTCTAAAAATCAATTAAAACATATTTTTAAAAAATAAATGAAAAGGAAAAGGACAAGATTAAATACTTTTAAAAAAAAAAACCCTGCTTGGGTTAAAGAAGATACTAAAATAAAAACTAGAGACTCCTTAGGAATTACAACAACTGCTGGGGCTCACCTGGCTATAGGCACTCACCAGGTGATTCTTTGGAGCACACAGTGAGGGAAACACAACTGCCACACACACACACACACACACACACACACACACACACACACACACTATGGTTCTAGTGATGCTGTGACTTCCAAATAGGCCCTCTGAGTTCAAACATCCAAAGAGGCTATTCTAGAACCTTCCACCTGTCCATCACCGTTATCACCAGGCTGGCCTGAGTGCCGGATCTCCTGGTGGCCTAGAGCTCAGCTGGTCGCCACCCACCATTCATTCCACCAGCTTTGATGGACAGGCCACAGAGGACCCAGGGGTCCTGGGCACAGTCACCCTCACTGGATGGAGGGAAAGCCCATGGGTGGAAGGAAAACTGGAGGCACTTTGGCCTTCTAAGCGGGGAGCTTCACATGTGGCACTAATTCTTCATTTAATATAAAATGGCAAATCAGGAAAGCACCATGCACTGAAGGAGGTGGGGGTCCCTCAGCCCGGCCTGCCCCCTCTCACAGTCCGGGAAACCCTCAAGGACGGGAGGCGACTCAATGATCAGAGGAAGGCGATGCCCCCATCACACCTCTGCTACTGCCACTGCCTGCAGCGCAAGCCTCAGCTGGCCCTGGTTACCTGAGCCTCGGGCAGTCCTGGGGCAGCTGATACCGAGGCTTGCCTGCACCTCGGGCTGGCCCTGGGAGGCTGAGGGGACTGGAGGACTCCGGAGGCAGCATGTGCAGTGGCCAGACCATATCGCATGCCTGCCGCCCCAGCAAGGCTGTGGGGACTGGGCACCGCCATCTTGTGGCTGTGGGCGCTGCCATCTTTGAGGGTGTGGCAGTCAATTAGCATATTCCCTCTCTTTTAGATAGGATATCTCTAAAACATCTACCAGTCTGTGGTGAGGATCAGTAATTCTAGATTATCCTGGCGAGTGTCCTGTCCGGTGCCAGGCACGGCGCAGACCTTGACTGACGACAGTTTTGATGGAGACAGCTCCACACATCACCACAGCAGGGCTCGTGTGTGCTTGCTAATTAAGTAAGAGGGGCGGTGGGGGAGGAAATGGAACTCCCTCCTGCCCAGCTCCCACCTTCCCGGCATTGGGGCCTCTCCCCATCCTCAGCCTTGGCTCCTGAGGGTGGACAGGAACCTGCCCATCCTCATCTCACCGGAGACCACACCGTCCCCCTTGCCCGCCCCACGCTGCTCCCTGGCCTGGTGGGAAGCTCCTTGTTCACTCCGGGACGCCCCGCCCCTGGGGAAGTCCTGGCCGCCAATGAGGGGCAGATCAGTCTAAGAGGAGAGAGCCTGGCCTCAAAGCCTGGCTGTTGCACCCACAGCCCCTCGGTGCGCCCGTCTCACCTTATCTGTGGACACCTCAAGCCATCCTCTTGGCTCCAGCGTCCCCACTGACGTGCACAAGGCCACTGGCCACCCACCACCCGCTTTCCCTGGGGGTCACCAAAGCCAAGGGACCCAGTATAGTGACTGCCTGTGGGCGCTTCACAAATATTAGCTACCATCCCTCCTCTTTCCTCCCCTAACATTTAAAATGCACGGATTACTGTGTTTTGTTACAGTCAATATAGAGGGTGGGGGGTGGGAGACACCGCCCAAACCTTGCCTGCCAATTTTCACACCCGAATAGCAAGGCCGTTTCTGTTGACCCTCCATTTGCAATTCCCAGCAACAACATCTGAAGGCAGAGGAACACCGCGAGCCACCTGACACATTCAAAGTCACGGCTCCCACCTTCCCACAGAGCCCGGCGTGCCATCCTCTAAGCCCGTGGATCAGAGTCTGTCCTGAATGCCTCACCCCCTCTCTGCAACCTCCCACCCACCCACCGCGCCCCGAGCAATCCCTGCTACTCTCTCCCCTCCCCAGCTCATCGAAATAACCCCGCTTTTCCCCCGGAATAATCATCAGTCTCCCAATTTCATCAGCAGCCAGTTCCTTGATATTTTCTCCAAAGACAACAGAGCGTGCTTATGACATCATTTTCCAGCACGGAGCTATGTCCTTTTAACTGTGTCGTCACGACTCTACTCTGGGCACCGTGAGGACAGCCGCTTGTCCCCCCAGAGCACAGGTTCCACTGAAGCGGACATGGCATTAGCAGGTTCATGTGGGTCAGACACAGAAATCCGCTGGAGGAGTGAGGCCGAGAGGGGGGCGGGCAGGATAGAACCCCCGCCCAGCCTGGTGAGTTTCAGAACCCGACAGGGAACGCCAGGGCTCATCCGGGCTGCTGTCCCGTGCGCTGTGGCCTGGGGTTACCCTCAAAGACAGTCAGGGGCTCCGGTGACCAGAGAGAGGTACTCCGACCCATTGCACCGAGTCCCTCTGACCTTGTTTTAACTGGAAATCTCCGTATCTTCGTAATACCTTTTTCCTTTCTAAAGCATCGAAATGCTTTGACTCCCTTAACAATACGACAGGTGGCTCATTTTCAAATAAAGGAAACTCTTCAAACTGTGCAGAGGGGTCATTAATCAGATGACTTCGCAAGCGTCTCACAGCAGGCCGCGAGGGAGAAGCATTACTGCGGGCCACACAGTGAGGTCCCGGGACCCCAGGGCTCCGGGGTGTCAGACTGGGAGGAGGGGACCCAGTCAGATTGAGGTGTGATGCCTCAGGCCCCCTCCCTGGACCCTTCCAAATCATGCCGGCACATTTCATCAAGGCTCCCCAGTGCCCCGGGATGCAAGTTCAAAGCCAACTGCAGCCCAGAGGACCTGCCATCCAGCCACCTATCTGTCCCCTGGCCACAGGTGCTCCAGAGAGTGGTCACCTCATCGGGACCCCTGCACTGACCCAATCACCCGTCACGCCCAAGACCCCTGCCTGCACCACACAATTTCTTCACGTCCCCCCACTTAGTGGGGCTACTTTGGGGAGCCTGCCCTGACCCCCCTCCCTAGCACACTCTGTGAACCCTGACCTCCCCAGTCAGAGGCTGTCTCTAGTGGTTTCTCCATTCTCCCCGCCCCCGGCACACAGTGGCTCAGCGAGGGTGACGGAATAAGGGAGTTCAAGTCACATAAGAGCTAATCAGAAAGAGGAGAAGAGGACCAGGTAGTGTCCTAGAGAGTTACAAAAGGGCTCAGCAATCAGGCCGGGCCTAGGGGCTCCTGCCCCCCAAACTCCGTGAGGTGGGCCCGGCACTCCAGAACAAATAGCCAGAGAGAACGGGCAGATCCCCTGGCGTCCCGACGGCCCCCAAAGTGCTGTCTCCTGTGCCACTAGGTGGACAATGACTCAGGACGCCGCCGGTGCCAAGACCTCGCTCCGGAGGCAGGCCAGAGATCTCCCGCCCGCAATTGGGCTCCCCTCCTGCCAGAACGGAGTCGTCCTGTGACCCAGGCCGCGGCGAAATAAAAAGCACAGCCTTGTCACCAGCGGGAGGCACTGAGCCTGCAGGCTCTGAAAATCCAGTCCACGCCATTGCCCTGTGCGCCAGCTGAAACTGCCGTCCACTCCCCCGTCACAGCCGATCCGGGACACAGCCCCCCAGGTCACTCCCGCCGCCCACGGGGACATGACCTGGAGCTGGCAGGGACGGTTCCTGACGCTGAAACCACGCGTGTCTTCCCAGGACAGAGGGGGCTCTGAGGACCTCCCAACAGAACCAGTTCCCGTGTTCTGAAGCACACGTTTCCCCCGTGTTTCGGCGTTCCTGAAACCGGCGTGTATACGTGCCTCCTAAAACTGAGGGGTGCCCTCCAACCCCACCCAAAAGCTCACAGTGCAGACAGAGCGTGTTAGGATTTATACAATCAGAGATGAATTCCCCCAAAAGGGTTGCCAGCGAGCCCAAGGCTCATGTACAAGTTCACCAAAGTTTATTCAAGAAATGAAAAAACTCCCTTCATCACTCCTGGGGGGGGGGGGGGGCGCTTTCCTGAGTAGGAGTATATACTCACCCAACAGCCCATATGATTAGTTCTGTACAGATTGTAAGCCCAATAAAAGCTGTGTGTGTGTGTGTGTGTGTGTGTGTGTGTGTATGTTTCAAAGAAGAAACTTACAGGCATGGAAAGAATCTCAAGATGGTCCCTGAGGTGCCATTTATAACCTCATAGTAACTGGAAACCGTCCACGACCAAGGACTTCTCACCTAAGGAGGGTGCAGCCCCCACAAGCCTGACAGGAAGTCCGAACTTACCCACCTGCAAATATGTTAGCAGCAGTGTGAGGTAAGAAGCAGTTTAGGACAGGGTGGTATTCACCGGACAAATACTCACTGAGGGACTCGGGGCCGAGTGCGCACGGTCCTCACCACCCGGGCTCTGTCCGCAAAGTCCAGCTGTACATGTCGAATGTCCGTCCGGAACGGTTACAAATGTGGGCGGCAGAGTTCCACTGATACAAACTAATTTTCCTTCCGCATTTTCTAATGTTTCTAAAATGAGTATTTCTTCAATAATAATAATTAAAAGAGAGACTTAAGTGGACAGGATTTAAAGAAAAGAAATCTTAAGAAACTAGTCCCCTAAACAATGAATGCACATACTAGAAAGTGCTTCTATTGACCACCACAAGCTTCTCACGCCCCTCTCCCACCCTACTCCACGCCACCCCCAAGGGCAAAGCAGGTCTCCTTGCCCACTGAGGCCTCCAGTGAGGGGCTGGCTGCTGGTCTCCTTCTCCTCGCCACCCCTCTCCCCCCTGCTACCAGCCAGAGCCACACCCATCCCAGGTCTGGGGCTGGGGGGACACACCTCGCTTACTCCATCCCCACACCTCTGCTGCTCCCAGGACTTGGCGACACGGGGCAAGGATTGGGGATCCTAACCCTCATGTAGACACCAGTGCATCATGCTGCTAGTCTGTGCCTGTACACCTTCTAAAGGTCAAACAGAACACCTAAAAACATCCAAGTCCTGCACTCCCGTTTAATTCAGATGGCACCACGTTAAAAAAAATAATAATAATAGTTACTCAACACTTAAGAATAATCTACAGCCGAAACTGGTTTGGCTCAGCGGATAGAGCTTCGGCCTGTGGGCTAAAAGGTCCCGGGTTCGATTCCGGTCAGGGGCATGTACATTGGTTGCAGGCACATCCCCGGTAGGGGTTGTGCAAGAGGCAGATGACCGATGATTCTCTCTCATCGATGTTTCTAACTCTCCATCCCTCTCTCTTCCTCTCTGTAAAAAATCAATAAAATATATATATATTTTTAAAAAAGAATAATCCACAGTGCGCACAAGGCTGAGAAGAGGCCACGGTGATGAGGGGCTCCCGGGACAGGCCGGGGCGGGGTGCTGAAGTCCCCGGTCCCCCCAGGCCCTCTCCCAGCCCGGAGCACCATCACCACTTCAGAGGTCAGAAAGCTGGGCTCCGAGAAGAGCCAACAACTTGCCCCAGGACAAAGCCAGAAGTACACAGAAGCCACGGATGCAAACACAGACAGGTGCGTGGCACTGAGAGGCCTTCGATGCCACCAGAAAGAAAGAGGGTCCTAAGGAGGAGCCACCGGAGAGCCCGCTAAGAAAAGGAATTCCCCCGCAGTCCAGCTGGTGACGAGGTGGCCCCAGCTACGCCTGTTCCCTAACAATGGCCTGGACAGAAAACACAATGCTGGGAGAACTTAGCGGGCGATGAGTCACTTAATTCTTAATGAGGACTTTCCTGGAATCAAATATGGCGACTTTCAGAGGAGCACCCGGGGTTGCTTCATGTTTGACTGGCTGAAAGGAAAGAGCCGTTCACAGAAGTCTCGGGCACAGGGACACAGAGGAAACGTCCCTGTGAAAAGGTGAAGAAGGTGAAAATTTCAGGTGTGTGTCCCCAAACAGGAACTGTAGGTGAGAGGTTAGCATCTACCTAAATGCCAAATTACCTGAAACACGACTTTCGCAGGCTCTTGAAAGAGTTAAGAATAACATGTAAGTGAGGAGACAGACGCGTCCCCGGTTCCGCCTGGAAAATAATAGGAACTCCTGGCAGCCGTCCCCTCCCCGGGACTGACTGTAGCAGCCCTGGCTGTGGAGCCGAGAAGGTTTCACACTGAACAGGCCCCGGTCTGTCTCTGGGAACGCATACTTACTTCTCCCCTCGCTGAACAGTCCCAAAGCATGGTGGTTCTAACAATATATAAGCAAAAATAAATAAAAATAAAAATAAAAAAGGAGGAGGGGGCACTAAGTAGAATCATTCTTTATATCCAGCCAGTGACAGATCTCCTGTGATGTCACCCAGACATAGACAGGCCTGAAATGTGACCAAAATTCGAAACTCTGGTTTCCCATAAAGGAGAGCTTCCCAGCGCGCCTGCCAACCAGTACAGAGCCAAATAGGGCTTTCTCCTGCGAACACCCGAAGCACTGATTTCCGAAACCACAGGGAAAGAAGAAACCCCACAGCCTCTGCCAGGGGGTGTTTGGTTTGGGGCGATGGGGAGGGAGAGTGAGGCCAGACCACAGCAGACGACTGTCTTCGCTCCCCACCACCGTCCGCCCCGTCTGCAGAGCTACTCCGGTCGCAGGCCCTGGGCCCACACCTCACAGAAACGACCTCTAACGACGAGCCCTTCCGGTTCAGGCCGAACACAGCACCACTCTTTCCCCGCTGTGTGCGGGACGCGTGCAAACACCTGGCACCACCAGTCATTTCTTTTGTTTGTTTGTTCATTTATTTGTTCATCCTCACCCAGGGATATTTTTTTTCCCATTGATTTTTGGAGAGAATGGAAGAGAGGGGAAGGGATAACATGGATGTGAAAGACACGATTGGTGGCCTCCAGCTCCAATCAGGGCCAGGGATCAAGCCTGAAACCCAGGTACTCGCCCTTGACCAGAATGGAACCCAGGACCTTTGGGTCTGCAGGCCGGCCCTCTAACCGCTATGCCGAACTGGCCAGGGCAGCCACCGGCGATTTCAACAGGTTTGAAAGCACGTGCATTTTTAGACATTCCATTTCCTTCTTTGTATCCTGAACCCATTAAAATTTCAAATGCTTTCAAAAAATAGCAAAAACGTAAAGGTGGGTAAAGGAAGCTGGGTACGCTTGGCTGAATGAAGAATTAAATGGCGCAGAACATGGGACGGCCCCTTGACAGCAGTGCCAAGGGAGCTGATGATTATTCCTAGGCCAGAAATTACGTATTGTAAGTCTTAAACTGTTAGGATGTCTAAGAAGAAAGTATCAGCGCTGTCGCTGTAGGGCTCTTTGGGAAGTCGCCGCCCTACGCTGTCACCTTGGCCAGCCCCTCTTCCCCTGACAGCACCTTCATGCAGCGCCTTCATACAGCACCTTCATGCAGCGCCTGCCTGGGGAGGGCGGGGGGGTGGGGGGGGGGTGGAGGGAGGCGACAGGCATGCAGGAAAGCAGTGGCTAAGTGGTTAGCCCTTAACCTTGGGGAACCAGAAAGGGTTCCCCAACAGGGAGCATTAGGGAACTGGGTCTTAGGAACAAAGGAGGCCCCCAGCTAGCCTCCCACAAAGGGCGCTGCTGAAAACAATGGCAGACGTGCAAGTTGAAGAGGCATCTGGGGAAGGCCTTAAACCAGTTCCTGAGGACCACAGCTCACACCCTTCTCTGGTCACCCACCCCCGTCAGCGGGTCCATCCCAACCCTGGTCCCTCAAATGACCACCTTACTTCTTTTATCACTAAGATTCTCTCTCCTTTTTCTAGAAGCTTCCCACTCCCACAGTCACGTAGCTCTAACCATCAAACCGAGGTGGTCCCCAGTGTCTGATCATTGAGTACCCAGAACTGTCTGTGTCCGGCTCCCAACCCGGACCTTCTCCTCCTCGGCCTCGGGGACACAGCTCCAGCTGCTCCATCCCTCCTGCCCCATCCCCAGGGGCTGCCGGGAGTGTGCTCCCAGGCCCCGCTGCTCACACTCACATCTCCAGTGCGCCCTTCCACACCGCCGGGTCCACCTCGGAGGGGAGGAGCCTGAGTCCTCTCTCCCCATCGGTTCCCCCCGGACCAGACAGGGAGTCCCTGCAGGTGCACACCTCCTCGAGTTCTGCATCCCAGGGGCCTCGCTTGCCTCTTCCTAGTCCCAGATCTGTCAACGTATTGTCACTTCTTACTGGCTCAGAAGTTCAATGACACTCTCTTCCCATGTGCACCCTGCCTCCACAGAAAGCTTTCACGTTTTAAAATAAAGTTACTGCTAATTATGCAGAGAAAAAAATAATCAGCTTGTGTGCACCACCACTGTTACAAAAAGTCCTTAGCGTCGAGTTCCTCCTCGCTTCCCTTGGGGGTCCTGGGGGGGCTCCTCTAGACTCTGGCTCTCTGCGTTAACATCCAAGATCAGCCAAGCCCACCCAAGAAGCCATCTCCTTGCTTCACCCAGAGCCCTTCTTCCACCAAGACCCTTCTCCGTGCTAGACCAGCAGGGTGGAGGGAAAGGGCCTCAAACTAAAGCTGGAAAATGCTCCCAGGCTCCACGAGGGAACTTTCAACTTCTTGGTGTCCAACACAGGGTCTGGCCCCAAACTACCTCTCGTGAACAGAAAAAGAGGCTGTGTAACATAGCTGGCCAAACTATAACCTCACAGGTTTCTCTGATCATAAACTCCTAAGTGGCCAGGTCATGGTGGGTGGTCACTAACTGGCCGGGGAACGGTAGGTAGTTATATTCCAGGCATATATAGAAAGACATATACTTGCATTAAGCAAGCGCTGTCCATTGCTTCTGTGCATCTAGGTTAACCCATTGTCAACCGATGGTCATTAGCGCCAATTCACCGACAGGAACCTCCCACTTGGGGTGTGGCGAAGAAGGAAAGGTATAAAGCTTCAGTTGTATTGGCTGAAACAGGACTCCAGGAACCCTCTACAAGGGCTGGCTCCGGTGACAGGAACAAGGTGCAGGCGGGCAGTCGCCTCTCCCTGGAGTGCAGTTTGCATGAGAGGTCCGTGCAGAAATGGCTGCGGTGTTAAACTTGAGCCCAGTTAGCCAACAGGAGCCCTTCCTTCTTAGTGCGTCTCCCCACCCTCCCCCCATCAGGGTTCACAACACCTTTGAAATGCCTCTTCTTCAGATTCCTGGAAGCATAACCACCCTCAAGAGAGCACATAATCACCTCGGCTATCCTGTAATCCAACAACCCCTGCCTTGCTTTCTTCCACCTCCACATCATCTTCCTTCCATTCCTTCCTCCCTTCCAAATGTGTAAAAGACTCCATCAAACTTAGTCTCCAGGGCCTCTGAGACGGTGGTCCCTGGCAAAACTCTCAGTGTGGCTCCAATAAATTCTTATAAAAACTCTTTTTTAGTTTGGATGCTTCTTACGTTGACACTTTCCCAAATTTCCTATCAGTGGAGGTCAACCCTGAATAGACATAAGAATGGCGATTCTACCAGAGAGCTTTTGTTTTTATTTATTATTATTATCATTTTTAATCCTCACCCAAGAATATATGATTTTTTTTAAAGATTTTAGAGTGGGGCTGGAGGGCGGGGGGAGGCAGAGAGAGAAGCATCCATCAGTTGCCTCGCACACCAGGGACAGAACCTACAATCCAATCTACATATGTGCCTGACCAGGAATCGGAGCCCTGGTATATGGGTTAATGCTCCAAACAACTGAGCCACCAGGCCAGGGCTCTCCTGGGGAGCTTTCAAATACTACTCATGTCTGAACCCCACCCTCAGAAATTCGGATTCAAAGGAGAAGGAGGCAGCAAAGGTTTAAAAATGTTTAATTCCTCTGTGATTCTAATGTGTGCTCTGAGTTTTAAAACACTTGACTCTTGTTGGCCAAAACAGGCTACTCAACAAGACCCAAATCCTCTCTCCTCTCCCACCACGAGGCTGACGTGGTCCAAGCAGAAGCCAGCCAACCATTTCATTCATTACGTGAGGGGGCTGGGACAGGTGGGCTAGGTCCAGGAAAGGTAAGCTGAATCAGCTCTTCCTGGCTCACCCAGATGGTTGCATATTTTAGTAATGTGCAGCCCCAGAACTGCAAGCCTGAAGCCAGCCATGGTGGGAGTATTTACACCCAGTCATTGGCAGATGTTACCATCAAGGCTCTTTGTCTTTCCCCCTCCAAGAGCAGGTTTCTCTGCAGAGGCACGGGGAGGGTCAGTACCTCCTACATCGGAGAAGCAAGAAAAGGAAACATTTGTATTCCACTCAGGCCTGCAGACTTGAGTAGGCTTCCATGTTCCAGCAAGCTTCTCCGAAGGCAATCGCACAGATTAGCGAGACAGGAAGAGAGGAAGAGGACATAAGAATTCGGAACCACAGAACTGTGTGTTTTGTGTGTGTGTGTGTGTGTGTGTGTGTGTTTTTGCAGAAAGTATTCTTTTCAATCTGTTCAGAAGAGTTGGGCTAACGGGCTTCCGCAGAGTTCCCCGGAGACTGGTTTTTACGGAGCAGATAAGAAGAATCTCAGTCATATGTCATTTCTGAAATTGTAAAGTGGACGGCGGAACGCTTATCTTACATTCACTTATCAACCTCCCCATAATCGTCTTCCAGTGACCTCATTCTCGGCGCAAGGAAAAACTTCATGGCAGGTGCTGAGTTATCCCAACTTCAAAACCACAGTCTTTCAAAAAAAAAAAAAAAATCAAGCTTTACCCCACCAGCCCCCGGGGAACAAAGGTGTAAACTGGCTGTCTTCCATTCCGGCTGAAGAATGTCAGATTGTAAAAATTTCATCTACCTTTTTTCTTTTTTTTTCCTCTTAAATCATGGTGTAAGGGAAGCAGGCACTCTGCACCTTTCATGCCTGCCTAAATGCTACCAAAATACGTGACAGACGGCCGCCTGTGCAGTCTCAGCTCACGGGGAGACGGGAGCTGGGAGATCACGCGGACTCGGGGTGCAGTGTCCCAGCTCAAGCGCTTCACTGAGTGGGCTGTTCCGTGGGAGGAGCGGCTTAAATTCTCATTGTTTTGGGGGGGAGGCTTTCAACGCATGCACACAGGGCCCGGTACATCGCAAACCCTCAGCAAGCGATACTGATTTCTTCCCCTTAAAACGTCCCAAACCTCTATTTAAATTAGGTGAACTTGGTCCACCAGCCTCTCCCTCAAAGCACTGCTGATGTTTGGGGAGGGATCTGCTCACCTGATGGTCCGGAAGCTGTGCACCCATCTGGGCCCTCACCATTCCCTCCCTGAAACACGCCACCCACACACACCCTGCGTTTCTGAAACACCTTCTGCACCCTCTGGCCTTCTAAAGGCTGAAGACTGGCATCCTTTCCTAGGAGCGGCCGGCCCTGCCCGAACCAGGTGCTGTTATATATATAACAGGGCAGCCCCGAGGCCCCCGGAGCAGCAGACTCGGGCTACGGGGAAGATCCGGAGTCAGTAGCTGGATGGTTCCCTGGGTTTGAATTACTTTCCTGTCACCCCTCCAGAGGGTAGTGGCAGAACACGGGGCTTCTACTGTGCGAACAGCTGGGGCCCAGGAGACCGGAGTGTCAGCCCCGGAGGGTCGGAGCCAGGAGCCAAGCAGGTCTGTGCACGCTTCTAGGAAGTCCGTCTCCCTGCTCCACGACCTTTCCCAATCCTGGGTTGTCGGGCGGCGGCCTCGGGACAAAGACGTCCGAGTGCCCATCTATCTCCGGGGCCTCGGGAAATAGAATATCCCACGGACTGGCCTCCCGTCCTCGGAAGAAAAAAATGGCAACGCGGCCCCAGTTCAGTTGTCGAATCGAAAAACAACAAAGCTGAGGGAGAGCCACATGGCTGGCCCCAGGCCCGCTTGCTAAACAGCAGCGTCTCCTCAGTCAAAACAAGGCCGGGACCTCAAACAGGGAGCCGGGGAGGCTTGCCCGGAGCAGGGATGAGGTCATCAGGGGTGAGCGGAGCGGGTAGCTCTCCGGCTGGCTTGGAGGCGGCCAGGGGCGGAGGGGGAAGGAGGGGCTCCTCCCCAGGAAGAAGAGTGAGCACACACACCTCCCACACTCCGCTGGCTGTGGCGGGGACCCAAGGATTAAAACCCCACGCACCATTAGCATATCTTATTATCAGACTAGAAACCAACATTAGAATAAGAAAGAGGTCTGTCCCAGCAGCCTGCAGGAAAACAATTCTGGGCTGGCCGACCAGAAAGCAAGTTCACAAACAACAGCAAAGGGGGGGAAACAATCCAGCCAGCCTCCCCCCTTCCTCCCCAGAGCGAGATAAGGAAGAGCACTTTAGCAGACAATGAGCTGGGCTGAGGGCACTATCAGCAACTTGCCCCGCCCCCTTTTCCAGGGTCCTTCCGGAAGCCCCGTGGGTCTGAGCGTGGATAAGCTACTAGCTAGACCTTGGGCAGATCCAAGTGCTGGTGGGAGCGGACAATTAAAAAAAAGAAGAAACTATCGAATGACACCCTGGAGCCCGTGAGATGTTCACAGAAAGAGGATCTCCCATCTTCCCCCGAGGTTTCTGCTCTAGGGGAACAAAGGGCAACCTGTGTGGCCCCTCTCCCCACCCCGGCTTCTCATGCCTGAAATTAACCCAAGGCAAGAGGCCCTCCTAGTTGTTATAAGAGGTCGCTGAAGTGTGGCGCTCTTGACTTTGGACAACAGGAACAATATTTGGGCTCGCTTCGGCAGAGGCAGAGAGCTGGGGTGGTCATTGTTCCTTAAGTAAACAAGTGAGCCATAAAGCAAACCCTTAGGAAGCCAGGTTTGCGCACTTTCGAGGTCTCTCTCCCAGAACTAACTGTTCCCTCACCTGCCAGGGTGGCCTCAGCAGTGCACAGGCGGACAGGCCGTCAGGCCTGTGCCACGTGGGGCCGCCTCGGTATCCGTGACCCTGCCTTCGCTCCCCATTTGCGCACAGGCAGAAGGCGGCAGGGGGGAGGTGGGGTTGAGTGTGCCGTCTCTGCCCAAGGCCCCCCGTTTCCTGGGGAACCAGGATGGTTCTCCAGGATCCAATGGGCATTCCGGGAGCCTGTCTCCAGATCAGGATGGCCAGGTGGGAGGCAATCTGCTTTATGGGATGATGGTGGCCACACAGAACAGCAAAGCAAAATGCTCCCTGAGCCCCTGAAAGTACAGCCGCTGTCCATCCACGAATGGCAACGTGCTTTGCAAACCACCCATTAATTTTTATGGTGGCCTGAGAAGCAGATTGGGAATCATTACCTTCATTTTTACAAGGCAAGGAACCAAAACCACAGGGGAGGAGGGGCGAGGCACAAGGCCAGTCCTGTCTGAGCCAGTGCTCCCGGCTGACCACTCCTCTCTCCATTGCAGGCCTCCAGAAGGCAGGGAGTCCGCAGCCCCCCCCCCCCACCCCCTGGAAAGGGAGCTGCGCTAGCTGAGCAGAAAACGAGGCCCATCAACCCAAACTTGGGTGCTCAGAGACCCTCACATTTGGAAGGGTTGGGAGGGGTGTGCTGCAAAGAGAGACTGCTTTTGATTTGGGGTGGAGGGGCTCCAGTTGTAACTCAACTGATGAAACCTGCAAACACGTGACCCCAATAAAGATGAATAAATATTAAAGGCTGGAAGAACTGAGGGTTGGTTTCTGTCTTATACATCTTCATGTCCACGTTTTCTACCCAAAGCACTTACTGTGTTTGTGACCGGAACAAAAGTTGTCCTAACTTATTACGACTGATAAGCACACACGGCACCAAGTTGCTGCGCTAACTTGGGAAGAATCAGCACGAATAAAAAATCCGGCTCAGTGCTCCCTTTTTTAAAACCTCACGGATCCGCGAGGCTCCATCCACAACGCTCTCCGCACGTAGAGAGAGCCCGGCCGGCCGTTGGGAAGGGCCAGGGAGGGCCTGGACCCCCGGCTGCAGGGCCAGCCCGGGGCGAGGAGCCGCCGGACCCCGAGGCTAGGATCCTCCAGCGCGCGCCGCGGAGCGGGCTTCCCCGGAAACATCGCCGAGAGAACAACGCGCCCCTCCCCGCCGTCCCCGCCCGCCGGCCGCCAGCGTTGTCCACCCGCGGCCGCCCGGCCCCCGCAGGGCTAGCTGAAAACCCGGGTCTCCATGTCCATCCGAAAACCAGAGATCTCCGAACTTGAAATACGCATGGTCCCCAGCAAGTTTACCCCAGGACCGCGCGCCCTCCCCTCCACCCAGAGCGCGCGCGCCCCGACCCTCCAGCGCTCGGGGCGCCCCGTGGCCACGGGAGGTGAATGAGCTGCCCCCACGGGGGGTGAAAGAGCAGCCCCCACGTTCGTGCCCCGTGGCCGGAGTGGGTAGGCCACCCCGCAGGGCGGGCCGGCCGCCCGCCCCACAAAGCGTCTGGGCCGGGAGAACTGGGATCTGCCGGGCGACGGCGGGGGCTCCGAGCGCGCCCGGGCTCCCGGAACCCCGACCCGCCCGCCCCGTGCGGGGGAGCCCGGGAGCCCCGGGGAAGCTCCAAAATGTGCGCGAGGCTTCCCGAAGCCTCCAGCGGGCGCCAGCCCCGCCAGGGCACCCGGACCCCGAACTCCGGCGGCGGGGAAGCGATCCGCGCTCGGGAGGAGCGCAAACCCGCCGAGCCCCCAGCGGGCGCCGCGGGAGCGAGGCCGGGCGCGGGGTGGGAGCGCCCGCCGGGGGCCGCCCGGCGCGCCGCCTCGCCTGCCTGCCCGCCTACCTGGCTCGCATCGCGGTCCGCCGGCTCCCGGCGGCTCTCCTCGTGGTCCGCGAGCTCCTCCGGCCGGGGGCGCGCGCGGCTCCGCGGGGACCAACGCGCGGCGAAGGCGAGGGGACGGGACCGCCGAGAGCGCCCACCGCGCTCGGTCCACGCCTCCGCCGGCCGAGGGTGGTCCCGGGGCCGGGGCGGGGCTCGGGGCGGGGGGCAGGGCTGGCGAGGCGGGGCTCCGGCGGGAATAGGCGGGAGCCGGCGGCGGGAGTGGCCTCGCGCCGGGGCGGGGTCGCTGGCCGGGGAGGAGCCCGACCCGGGGCGCTAGGGAGGCATCGGGGCGGGCGGGCGAGGGGACCGGGACTGCGGGTTCGGAGGGAGCGGGACGGCGCGGGGGCCGCCCTGATGCTAAGGGCGGGGTGTGGACCGAGCTGAGCGCGGGCCGGACGGTGGAAGAGGGCGGGGCCCAGGGGAGGGAGGCCGGAGGCGGGGCGAGCGTGGAGGGCGGAGCCTAACTCCGAGGCCGGGGGCCGGGTGTGAGCCAGAAGCGGGGCGGGACGATCGCAGAGGGGCGGGGGATGAAGGGGGGGAGCCTAGGCGGCCCGGAGGCCAGGGGCGAGGTCGAGGTGCTGCCTCCTGCAGGCCGCGGCCCTGCGCGTTACCTGGGGCGAGGCGGTGGCTCTTTGCCTCCCGGAGCCAGTTGGCGCCCGGGCTCAGGATTCCCGCGGGACCCCGCCTGGGCGCCTCATTCTCTTCCTCTTCCCGGCGCCGCTGGGACGCAGGGCGCCCCCGGAATCGTGGTCCCTGGCTGTTTTCATGGAGACCTTTTGGCATCCCCATCTTCTCACCTCTTCCCCGAGGCCCCCGGAGTGAGATTGGGATCTCCAAGCGGGCACTGGCCAGGCCTGGGAGGGTAGAGCCTAATTTTGAGACCACTCCCAGCACTCTCTGTTGAGGAACATGTAAGGCAGGCAGGCAGGCAGGTGCAGGGCTGTGGGGGCAAACGCAAAGTTAAAAGGTAAGAACAAGAGGGGGAAAAAGGCAGTCATTGAAAATTACAAAAGAGATCTTGCTGCTGAGCAGGATGCAGATGGAATTCATACCAGCACAACCATTTACACTTGGTATGGCCGGTGCGCCGCTGGGTCCGCGTGCTAAGAACATGCCTCACACGTAGTAGGTGCTCACAAATGCTCAGTAAATGAAGGCACCTCTTATCAGGTGGTAAGCACTTTCCGTGGACTGACGCACTTAATCCTCAGAAAATCCCGCACTTGGCTCCTCTCATTAGCCCGTTTTACACTTCAGTAGACTGAACCTTGGAGGGTTGACTCGAGGGCAGCAAAGTGATGGAACCAGAATTTGACCCGAGGCCACTCCAGAGGTTGGGCTCCAACCACCTGGGGACTGAGGTCCCCTACAGGACCCGACCCCCCAGCACACTGGGACCAGGGGGAAGCACAGGTCTTCCGGGGGAGAAAAGCTGACACTTATCAGGCCCAGAGCTAGATGCCCTTTGAGTCTTTCCTCACCTTACCTCCTCAGGCCGATATGCACACGTTACAGGTCACTTGAGACCTCAGGTACTGTGTCATGATCTCACGGAACGTGTGAATCTAAATTCAAACCTCTGTTTTCAGGCTTCCTCGGCCTGGGGAGCAGACGCCCCTTTTACCCTAGGAATCTTGCCTCCTGACTCTGGAACTGAAGCCGTGTGATTTTCAGGAGACACGGGGAGGCAGAGACGTGGGTCTAGAAGTGGGGAGAGCGGTGTTCTGATTCTGGCGTCATCTATGCGCGGACCGTTGAATTCCTGAAAATGGATATAATTGGCCGTGCTGACCTAAAAATAAAGGGGCCTTTCACAGTGAGGCACCACGCATGTATTTGAAATCAATAAGAATAGCCATTTGGGCCGAAACCGGTTTGGCTCAGTGGTAGAACATCAGTCTGTGGACTGAAAGGTCCCGGGTTCGATTCCGGTCAAAGGCATGTACCTTGGTTGCGGGCACATCCCCAATAGGGGGTGTGCAAGAGGCAGCTGGTCGATGTTTCTCTCTCATTGACGTTTCTAGCTCTCTATCTCTCTTCCTTCCTCGCTGTGAAATATCAATAAAATATATATTTTTTAAAAAAAAGAATAGCCATTTGGGGCCACACGGGCTCAGACAGAAGCCCTCACAGCGTTCTGATTAGGAGTCAGGCCATGAGTACTTGGGAACAAGAGAAGGGGAATGACTACATCAAAAGAAGACAGATGTTTCTATTAGGGCAGATAACATAGCGTGGTGATGTTAATTCTAATCAAATGTTTAAAGAATTTCCAGCGCAGCACTCATCAGCCCGCTGGTCATAATAGCAGCTTCCTTATCTTTGCAAACAGTTCTTTGGAATACGGCGGCGTTGCTTTAGGCTTGGTCCAAAGGTTATTTTGTCATGTTTAACATTCCAAAGATTTGAGGCATCTGGCTCCGCTTAAAGATGGCTCCGATCCTAGTATTTTGACAGCCCTAAAATGTATACCGCAGGTTTTAAAAGGAGACGGTGCCCCCTGAAGGGGCAGGTAGAGAAGCCTCGGAGAAGAGGGGGGGTGTCTGGGGAGCATGTGGAGGCCCAGGGGTCCTATAGGTTGTGCAGGGGCACACGGGGAGCACTGGACTGGGAGCACTGGACTGGAATGTCTGGCCAGTTGTGTTGCCCCTGTGACTCAGTTTCCTACATCGGTCTGAGAGAGGAATGCAGCCTGTGAGTGCTCAGAGGGCCTGGCACAGACTGGTGTTCAAGAAGTTTTAGCTCCTTGTATTGCCGCTGTTCCAAATGACTAACATCCTCACTGTGAAGAAAGAAAGAAAAAAATGCTGACAAAGCATTGCAGAGGACAAGCCGTAGAAAACGGACAAAGGTATGAGAAGACAATTCTCAGAGGCACCGCGAGTGTGTCCCAAGGCATGCAAAGCTCCGCAGGCAGGCACACTGGTGCAGAGAGCAAGGGCAAAGAACAAAAATAGTCAAAGACAGGGCCCAGCCTGGAAAAAGCTGAGTCCACTGAGGGAGGGAGGAGGAGGAGGAGACATTAAAATCACAGAGAGCAAAGTGCTGTGGGATTGCAGGGGCACAGTGTGAATAACCAAAGCTCCTACCAGCTGTGAAGGGCTGGGGGGCAGAGAGTAAGCCTTCCGGTGTCCACAGTGGTATGAACAGTACGAGGTATCGTGGTGCCGCAAGCTTTTTCAAACCCGCCAGCCCACTTCCTTGGAGAGAAGTTTATGGAGGTCAGAATGGTTAAAGAAAGTAGAAAAAAAAAGAAAAGAAAAAGCATAGACACCTACTAGTATGTTATACTCTTACTACAATAGCTCAAGTGCCTTTGACGCCAGTAGGAGCTGGGAGACAGCCTGGCATGTTGACGTGGATGTTGTTCACGGTCCATTTTGTCTTCTGTGTTCTGGAAGGCAAGGAGGCCTTGAGATGTTGCTCCCTGCTGATGGTATGGTTTCTCCTCCCACTGGTTTTCTTCAACTACCCTTCTAAAGACAGAAGGAAAAACGTGCGCTACTCATAGCATTCACAGCATTCAATTACTCAGTAAGCAGGTCTAGTGGGAACGTGTACAGCAAAATCAATAACTTGGTTTTTCAGGTACACATATAATGCATGTTTGTCTCAAAGGATCCAAGCAATGAGAGAAGTGTGTAACGGATTAAGTAAGCATCGACCCCAATTTCATACCCTCTTGCAAGAGTTCATGGTTAACAGTGTGTTATATGTCTATCTAAAACCTTGTTCTTAGCTTTGTTAAGTGTGTGTGTATTTGTGTGTGCATGTGTGTATAATATGTATGTGTGTGACATGAGTGTGTGCATACATACACATGCACAAATAAATAAAGATACACTGGGTTCAAGACCAGCTCTACCACTTAAGGGTTGGATGTTTTCTCATCTTAAAACACGTGCAATATTTGCAAGAACTTAATGAGGTAATGCTTGCAGATTGCTCACTGTAGTGCCGGGCACACAGTACATACATACGTTTATAAATATAAGCTGTTGTCATTGTCGTTTACACGTACACACACTTATAAGGTATTCTTTGGTTCACATAAAACCCTAGAGAGTGGCCTAGCTTCATACCAGCCATACACAGGAATGTCCTTTCTCAAGCCACAGGAGTTATCAAGAGGCTGCCCACACTGCCCCGAGGGAAAGGGGTGGATGAGACGGCACAGGAACGTGAACTTCAGACTTCACAAACTCCACTTGCCCAATCTTGCCATGAGCGTGGGCTCCTCTCTAGTGGTGTGTACTCTACGCATAAGACAAATGACATTTTAGGGAACCTCCCGAGCGTAGGCAATAAGACGCAGGGGGAAGTCAGAGGAAGGAGGCGGGGTGGCTTTGGACTGTCAACTTGTTACCTCTGTTCTAAAAATCAGCAAGAGCTGAAGTTTCACCCACACCACTCACCACCACTAATGATTCATTCTGGAGGCTTCTCAAAATAGACACAACACTCCCAGAACAGCAGCTCAGACAGGAATAACTCTCCGTGAACTCTACCAAATCTGCTAATATGGAGCGGCATTTTGGACATCTATAAGGAACACTTCACAACGGAAAGTCACTCCTCAGAAACCTCATGGGCAGTGGGCCCTCAGAAACGGGTCTATGGACATACAAGGGCGTCCTCCACGTGAAAATAAAAGGAGAAATGTTCTTTTTATTTGTCCATGAAATCAGTCATGGACAAAATGCCCGTGTCAAGGGGGAGACAGAATAAGAAGAGACAAAACACAGCCAGGGGGAAGGGAAGAGCGTCGGGCAGGAGGCACTTTGTCCAATGGAATCTGCAACAATGGACACTGACTCATCAACATGGCCAAGTGAGATTTCAAATGTGCTGTCCCCGACTCAGAATGCGAAGAGGGGGCCGTTGTGAAACCCCAGCTTGGATAAACACACTCCATGGGTTTCAGTTGCGAGAGAAGGTGCTTTCCGAGTGGTTCACAAGCCTGAAGGGTGACATCATGTCGGGGCACTCGAGAAATACTGGGCGGCTACTGCGCCGGCCCCTGAGGCCCCGGGCCGTGAGGCTGGGCGGGGCAGAGTCAGCCCCAGGCGCGTGGTGCTGCGGCGGTAGGAGAAAGAGAGGGTCAAGCCTGCCTCTGGCAAGTGCCCTAAAGGAAACCACAGGCGCAGGAATGAAAGGTCACCACCAGAGGCACCTGCCTGCCTTCGGTGAGACCCAGAGGGGGCCCTCCGGGAGGTGACGGCAGTGTTTCTCAGGGGTCTGAGTCAGGAGCGGCTGGCAGGCCCGGGAACAAAGACCTTGAGGCCAGAAAGAGCTTCCACCCTATGGAACTGTGAGGACAGCAAGCGGCGTGGCTGGAGTGGAAAGAGGGAAGGGGGAACGGAGAACAGTGAGGACGGAGAGGTTCACAGAGGGGGGCCCCGTGGCCCGGTGCCTGTGCAGGGGTACCGAGAAACACGGGCGTTCAGACTCTGCTCCGACCTCTGCCACTGCCCGGCAGCTGAGGAAGCTGCTTTGCCTCCAATCCAATAAGACACTGCCTCTGAGGGTCTCCGTTTCAGTCCAAAGATGTTGGGGGAAGTGTGTGTCGTTCTGGGAACCTCCTATCCTTCCCATCCCAGAATGCTGTGTGTGACACTGAGCCCTTTATCCTGCTGGCTGTCCTTAGTCACACACACACACACACACACACACACACACACACACACACACGGGAGCTTAACTAGGGTGTCATGGGACCGAGCATTCTCCCCTGCATTATAAACTAAAGTCTCACAGGTGGGGGTGGGGCATCGTCTGGGAAGTGAGAAGTTCTTTTTTTAAAAAAAATATATATTTTTTATTGATTTTTTACAGAGAGGAAGGGAGAGGGATAGAGAGCTAGAAACATCGATGAGAGAGAAACATTGTCCACCAGCTGCCTCTTGCACACCCCCTACTGAGGATGTGCCCGCAACCAATGTACATGCCCTTGACCAGAATCAAACCCGGGACCTTTTAGTCCACAGACCGATGCTCTACCACTGAGCCAAACCGGTTTCGGCGGGAGAAGTTCTTTTAGCAGCAACAAGAGCACCTGTTCTGGATGTCTGGATCAAGCACTGTACCTCTAAAAGTATATCAGGGTGTGCTGCACTCCGGAAGCCCCCTCACCCCCCAAGGGGGGTAGGATACCAATTTCTGGTTCGTCTTCACGGGGGCTGTGGTGCGGAACCTGCACAGCGGGATGCTGCTCTCTGGGCTGCTTCCTAGTCCTCTGTCCGCCTGACTGCTTCTTTGGCACAGGGACCCCATGGCTGGGTCCCTGTCACCGTGGCTCACAGGTGACGACTGGCAGGCCCAAGTGATTGACACTCTGTTTACGCACTTGCTTAAAATAGGAGCTCTTCCTGCCCTTCATTCTGCTCTGCGCCTTCCAGGGGGCCTCCCCAGCCTGAGCTCAGAGACGCCGGCCCCTCGCCTTCCCAGGTCCTGGGCAGCTGCCGAAGGAGCCAGTCTGAGGCACGCATTGTCTCCGTCCTCTTAGGACCCCACACTTCCTCTCCAGGGGAGCACCTCCCCCCAGAAACACTGAGTCAAACTGAACTAGCAAACAGTTCTCAGATGCAGCGCTGTGTGCTTTACTTCAATTATCCTTCATGTCTACAAGTTGTATTCTCAGGGATTAAATACATTCGCTCAAGGTCACACATAGCCCAGGTGTCAGCCTTGAACCGTGATCTCTGCAGCGTCAGAGGTTCTTCACCAGCAACCCTTACACCTGCTGCTGCTGCTGCTGCTGCTGCTGCTGCTGCTGCTGCTGCTTCCCAACAAGGAGGCCAGTGGAGCCTTCGGGGTGCACACGCTGTCTGTGGAACCCTGAACTGGTCATATTTCTTCTCAAAGTTTGGTTCAAATAAGCAGATGGACTAGGTCACCTCTGAAGTCCCCTCAAGCCCCATGATTCCAGATTCATTATTCATTTAGCAAGTATGTCAAAGTTGGAAGGGCCTGTATTGTGCATCCCCTCCTCCCCCCCAGAGCCCTAACTTCCAAGGTGACTGCATTTGGAGAAGGGGCCTTGTAACTGAGGTTACACGAGGTCATCAGGAGGGGGCCCCAATCCAATGGGATTGGCATCCTTAAAAGGAAGAGACACCAGGAAGCTCTCTTCACACCGAGAGAGGGAGGGCCACGTGGGGACACGGTGAGAAGGCGCCGTTTGCAAGCCAAGAAGAGATCTCTTCCGGCATTTTCATCTTGGACCTCCAACCTGTGAGAGAATAACTGTCTACGGTTTAAGCTCCCCTCACCCTGGAGTCTGTGCTGTTTTGCCATGGCAGCCCTGGAAAATGAATAGGGGCCACGCAGTGTTGTAGCCACGAGAAAGACAGCCCGGGCATGCTCCCCCAGGATGTAAAAGCTGGTAGAAGACACAGACATTAAATAACTGTATGAAAAAGCCCAGATAAGTCATTTCCTTTCTCCTTTCCACAAACTTGACAGCCACTGCAAAAGACAATCATCCCGGGTTCGGAGGGAGGAAAGACGATCATCACGGGTTCAGGAGGGGGGTCCGTTTCCATAAACGGAGACACCCTAGGCGGCAGTAAGCTCCAGCAGGAGGTGGGACACGCCTGGAAAGATGTGCCAGAAAGAAGGGAGGTAGGTCCTCCTGCAGGCTTATTTTCTCATGCCCACGTGGCTCTAAGAGGATTTAGACAGAGTTAAGAGCCATAAAGCCATTAAAGGGAAAATAAATGTTTAAGAGCCTCATAATATGCATTAAGGATGGAACGTTTGTTTTGTTTTCTTTTGTCCCGGCCCAAACTGGCCAGAGTGCTCCAGACCAGAACTCTGAGCTCCCTGGCAGTCAGAGAGAAGAAAAAACAGAATAAGTTACGAATAAATGTATTGTCACGTCATCAAGAGAGCCAGTGTGAGCTGCCTGAGGTGCTCAACCCACCTTAGGGAATGCCTTGCCACCTCTTTAAGGTACTCCTGCAGGAAGCCTCTCTGTGTGCCCAGGGCGGTGAAGATTTTTGCGCTATGGTTCTATTTTCGTTTATTATAATTTGTGTTCGATAATTTAACTGCCTTTGTAACCAGTCTTTAAGCTGTGGAAATTTTTCCCGATTTAAAGAAATACATAAATTGAGAAACACCATATCCTTCCATTTTTCTCTTTATAAAAATTCTTTTATTTGCATATTTGACCTCCTGGATGAGAGCCCTGTTTTCCTTCCCTTTTCCTCATCCATGTTCTTTTACTTTGTTCTTTGCCGTGTGTGTGTGTGTGTGTGTGTGTGTGTGTGTGTGTGTGTTTTGAGATAGTAACTCCATTTTATTTTCCTAATTTCCTACTAAATTCTTATTTCTGCCATTATATTTGATATGCATTTGTGCATGCGATAGCATCCCCCCCCCCACACACACAATTCCGCAGCTTGTTAGCTTTTTTTTTTTTTTTTTGCATCAACAGAATGTCCTGGTGATGGTCCTGAAGTAATTTCCAGACTCTGCCTCTTCTTCAATGGATATAGTGTCTTGCTTCGTGGATGTGCCAGAATTTACCTAACTAATTGGGATTGAATTTTAAAGGATGACGGGCACAAATTAATTGAAGACATTCTGGGCATTACAAGCAGAGGAACAAGCAGGTGAAAGGCATGGGGACACAGAACAGCAAGAGATATTGAAAAGCTCGCTGTGATGACTCAGAGGGGGATGGAAGCATGTGTGCGCACATGTGTGCGTGTGTGTGAGACTGTGTGAACCAGTGTGTGTATGTGTGTGCATGTACATGTGCATGAGTGTTTATGTGTGTGTGCCTGTGTGATGGGGAGGAATGCATCTGAGAACCAAATGGTGGAAAAACCCCTTTTCCAAGCAATTTGTACTGAAGGCTCTACATTTCAGGCCAAGTGGGAGATAATGAAGTCTCCTCTTCAAAAGTCCCCTCTTGCCCTAACCAATTTGGCTCTGTGGATAGAGCCTGTGGCCTGAAGGGTCCCAGGTTTGATTCTGGTCAAGGGCATGTACCTTGATTGCGGGTACATCCCCAGCAGGAGGTGTGCAGGAGGCAGCTGATCGATGTGTCTCTCTCATCGATGTTTCTAACACTCTATCCCTTTTTCTTCCTCTCTGTAAAAAATCAACTTAAAAATATATTTTTTAAAAGTCCCCTCTGTCAGGAATATGGTGGGTGGACCCAGAGGGGACGAGATTGAGGTCAGGGAGGACTGGTGTTGTGAGGCTGGAACAAGAAGTGCTGAGGGCTGTGGCTAGGCGGTGGCCCTGGGAAATGAGGAGGGAAACCCAGGCGGAGCGTTATGTCCTGTCCCACAGTGTCGGAAGCTCAGTCAGTATGGATTGAATGAAAGAATTTATGATTGCCTATGAGTCAAGCACCTCCATGTGCTACATGACTACCTCATAATAGAGAACTGACAAATAATTTGCTCATTTAACTACATTTTTTCAAAAATAAAAAATGATGAAACATACCGTAACTCTGTGTGTGTGTGTGTGTGTGTGTGTGTGTGTGTGTGTGTGTGTGTTTCTTTTGGCCATCTTCTTTTAAAGAAATCCTTTGCGAATGCTGTCATTGACTCAAAACCTTTCCAACACCTTTCAATTGCCTGCATCCCCGTGGTTGCTTCCCAAAGATCGAACTTTTGCATGCATTTCAGTTTTCGAAGATTTTGGAATTTCTTCAGCTTTGCTGAGTAAGTTCGGATTCCCAAAACAAAGAGTTAGAATAGATTCACCACTTGGTTACTGACTGAAGATGCTTCTCCTCTTGGTGGAAGAATGGCTCCTCTTGGTACCATTTACAGAAACACTTTGGCTTCCTTAAATATTTATTAATGAAATATTTTTATCGGCAAGCATGCCTTCTAAATATTTATTTCTAAGGGATTCTTTGCTAAGTTCTGTTTATGAAATTGCCTGGAGAAAGTGAGAGCAACTTTTACTTCACAGGACTAGAGTGATTTTGGCAACAACAGTGAAGGTTTGTTTGGCTACTCTGGCTTTGCCGCTATTTGATGAATGAATTTGGTTCCGTTGTGTTTAGAAACACTTACCCAGAAATAGATGCAGGCAAAGCATCTGCAGGAGGAGCTTGTCTCTCAGTCCCACAGACAAGAGGGGAGCTGAGAGTCACGAGTGGGGCATCCCATCTTGGGCCCACAGCATTGCAAGCGGAAGTATACACCAATGCAACCTCGCTTGGCACCAGGACACACACACCTCATGCTCACCCAGACAGGGTGGCTCCTCGGGTTGCTCTCTGCCTTTCTAGAACGTCTCCCATCCCTGTGGTCCCCCTTTGTCCCCATCTGGGCTGAGCAGCACATGTCCCCTTGCCTGACTTCCTGCCACTTCTCAGATCTTACAGGATCATCTTGAATTGAAATGTCCAGTTTGTTTGTTGTATCATAAATCAGTGGATGAGATACAAGACGGCTTAATGAGCCAATTAATTAGGAGTCATTTATTGTGCACAGCCCAGGGGGATGTGTCTCTTCCAAATCTCTGAGCAACACATACAGGAAGTTTCCCATATTTATACTTTTCGAGCCTCTCTGTTTGCAGATACAGACAGTTGTAATCCTGAATACATAATGAGTTAGTACTTGGCATAAAAATATGAGAATTATTGTCAGTATTAGTCCATATTAGTCTATCACATTGGATGGCTAGCTTGCAAGGTCAGACAGTTAAGTTTATCTTTTCTATTATTTAAACTAAAAACAAAGTCATTTGAAAGAATAAGAGACTGTCTTAAAGTGACAGAGTTTACAATGACAGAGTTTACAGGACAAGGGATTACCTAACAATAGCAGAGAATTTCAAACAGCAGTTTTTTTTTTTTTAAATACAAGATGGAGGTTACTATGCTTCATCTTTTCTGACAGCACGTAGCAGATTTGTTCCAATGTTTGGCTTGGAAGATGTGGTCCTCCATAACTAGGTGCCTTCCAGAATGTGACTTGGTAAGAAAATGGGTTTACTTAAGCCTGCCTCCACCCAACCCTCCCAGGAGATTTGGGGCTTACGTTTGGTGGGTGTAGCTGCTGGGTTTCTTTCCCAAAAATGCTCCCGGCTCTTTCCTTTCTCTCGAAGGTGAAGGAAGCAGTTCTGGGAAAGACCCTGGACATCTGATCGGAAATGAGAACTTGGAGGCAGAGCGAAGGAAAGAGTTTATTACAAGATCCATACTTGCATAAGCTTCCATGTACTTTATGAAACTAAATTATTTGTGCTAATGGAGGAGGTAAGGAGAAGATAACACAAAACAGACATATGCCTAATGGTCTTTATTTTTAGCCTAAAGTCTGTGTCTGCGACTCCGATCAATGGGTCTGCCGGTTTGGTGCTGGGAGTACACAATTCCATCCGCGGTGAGCAAACCCTCGCTAATCTCAGGAAATGTTTCCAAGGTGGCTGCAGAGGCAAGCCTGCTGAATATTTATTCTAGAAACACACAAATTGGATAAGCTACATCCTTTTAGGTGGGTGTTGATTAAAAAAACAAACAGAAACCAACATGTGGTCTGAGGAAACAGAAATGTGATGACTTATCAATAATAATGAGTGAGGTACCAAGATTTAGTGAAACTGACCACTGTTAAAATTATTCTTAAACTACATGCTGCGGAAAGGTGTTTTTTCAAGATGTCTGTGGGAGTTTATCTGTCATGCCACCTTCTACAAACAGCACTGTTATCTTTAAAATGCACCTAGCAGTTATTCTTGAACTGCCTTATGGTTCCACCCAAATTGTCATCGTTAGCTGCTATTTAGAATTTTAATTATTCAAGTTTCTGCAGACTTCTTTTTCATCTTTTTAATGGTAAGGACTGTGTCTTTTACTAATTGGAACCCTCTGATGTGCTGAGAACTGTCTAGGCAGAATAGAGTTCCAGGAAATGTTCATTTGATTTGTCTCTCTCCTCCCAGAGCCACGGAGAAGATTTTAAGATCTCGTGTTCAGAGACCTTGTCCTCACATTCTGGTTTCAGGGGATTAGGACTTCGCACATGCATTTTTGAGAGGACACAATTGGGCTCGTAACAAGTGCAGAATGTGAATGCTCCTGGACACGCTGAAAGTAGCTAATCAAGGTTCAATGCCATCACTACCTCCCTATGGACAGGGCTCACCCTTGGACCGGGGGCTCTGAGAGCATCACCTCATGGCTGCATCGCCACCCACGGGACAGCACTGGGCTGATGGAGACCTACTGTTGTTGGTGCTGTTGTGTTAGCTCCAGCTGCTCTGATGGTGTCGCTGAGGAACCTGGGTGCCTTCAGGCCTTATGGGCCAGCGGGAGACCGAGCACCGCCTGCTGCTGTTTCCCTGGCTCACCCCAGCAGTCCACGTCTCTTTCTGGGCCTGTTTGTCTCTGGACAGGGTGAGCCACGCTTTTTCACCGTGAACTGCGTTGTGCAGTGACGGGCTCTTCTCTCCGCTGTGGGTCCAGGTTTGCTATGAACGGTCCCGGCCGTTGGATGAAAGGGCTGGTTTGTCCTGAGTGGCCCTTCCATGGCTCACGTGTCCCTGGGCTTTATGGGTGTTTCTGCAGGGAAAGGCAAATAATGCCGAACACTTTCTTGTGCCAGAATGGCCTCCCGCATCTGGCAGGAGACTCTTGGACCCGTTCCTCAGCGCTCGGCTCAGTCCTAGGGCCTGAGTATGGGAACTCTGAGGCCGCCAGCAGACGCCTGAGGCCTGCGTGGCCTGCTTTTCCCAGTCTTCTTTTTAATCCCCCGGTGACAGAGCTCATACAAGGGAGCGCATTTCCTAGAAGACTAGAAAGTAAATCAGGCACAAATTACAAAACGCTTGGGGTTCCTCAAACTTTGTGTCCTCAAATAGGCTGAGAATAAAACGACACACACTGGAATCTTGCTGTTTGAGTAAAGACTTTATGATTGGAATTAGGTTGAGAAGCAAGTTTTAAATATGGGTCCCCTGGTACTTCCAGGAATCTGCCTCTGACATAGAGGTGGACGGGGAGGGCTGCATATCCCGGTCCTGTTCTCCGTGGGTGGCTCGGAGTGAGCGCTGAAGAGTGCTAACACTGCACTCCCCGTTGTGTGAGATTTAAAATCCTACAAATGTGTTTGCTGTGCAATCCGAGTGCACGGCCATTTGTATCTTGCTAAAATGCATTGTCAAAATGATGTACTACTCACTCAGCTGTGTATCCAGGGTTTGATATCAAATGTCACAGTCCAATTATAAGAGACCTCAGGAAAGGCAGGTGTGGCTGGTGGTGCTACATTGCCATAGAAACTGGAAGCTTCTGACGCACAGAGAGTAAGATCATTAGGATCATGTTATCCTCCCGGAAACCTGAAAATGTAATATTCTTCAGGAATGTCTGTCTGCCTACCTATCTGTCATAATTTTATCTGCTTGATGACCAGGACTAATTATTCTCAGAAAGGCAGCTATCTAAGCTTTGATAAAAATCTAAAACGCTGGGGGGTACAGAGACACAAAAAGATAGCTATTCTGCTCTTACAGAAATATGCAGGAAAAATAGTTAGAGTAAGAAGAGGAGATGAAGGGTATAGATCAGCCATGGGCAAACTACGGCCCGCAGGCCGGATCCGGCCTGTTCAGCTGTTCTAGCCGGCCCTCGGAGCTGAAAGAGCGGAGGGTTCTCTTGTTTTCCCCTCCACTCCTTCACCAGCAGCTCAAGATGAGAGTGCCAGCATGGTCAGGTTGCTTTTGTTCCGGCCCTCCGGTCCAGTTTAAGAACCCATTGTGGCCCTCGAGTCAAAAAGTTTGCCCACCCCTGGTATAGATGAAGGACTTCTAAGAACTGGAGTATTGGTTGTAGGCTCGGTTCCTCACAGGGGTCCTTGACCTGTGGATCACCTGGGTGTCGACTCAAGGCTCTCTACACCTGAAGTTCTTGACAGCTGGACGGAGTTGAGCTCTGTGATAAGGAGCCAACTTTCCGTGTGGACCATGGCTTATGCAAGGGGACTTATGGTTCCGGTGATTTCTCTCAGCCAAACCTTGTTCAAGACTTAGGGAACCTGGGAACCAACACCAGGGGAGCCACTGGGAACCCATTGCAAAGACTGCCTGCTTATCATCCCATCCTCCATGCCTCAAAGACCGCCACGTTTTAGTTGGGGGTAGGAAACACAGATCCTTACCTTGACTCTGAGCTTTGTTCGCCCACAGCTGGACACTCAGCTACAGGTCAGCAGAGACACCAGAGTCTGTATGTGGTCTCCGTGAGATTTCCCTGGGGATGCCCAGTAATGACTGGGGGTTGGAAGGGCGTGGATGGGAGGAAGGCTTGGTAGCTGACACAGTAGATAGTGACTGAAACAAAACCAAAAAATTCTGTGAGTGATCATTATTGTGATCATGAACTTATCCCCGGGTGGTGTTACCGGGACCTCTTACACGTGTAGCTCTTTCAATTTACAAGGTACCTTTCCTTCTGAGTTGTCTGCCATACCTTAATGAACACGTGCCAGAAAGCCAACACCAACACATTTATTATTATTATTATTTTTTTTTGCATCAACAAGGAATACTCTAAGTATGATACCTAAATCTGGGACCAAAACAGCATCAAAAGAAATAGAAAATGGTCACTAAAAGAGAACAACAACTCAGAGGTTGGGGCCAGGCTTCCTCTGGTGGTGGATGTAGATTTATTTCAAGTGGAATTTGAGTTGGAGGGACTGCCATTAATCCAAGTAGAAATATGCACTCCCCCAGAACCAGAAAATAAGACATCTGCTCATTCCTCTACTTAATCACTCCTTCTCTATGGAAGATTTAGGGACTGTTAACAGGAAGTGGGTTATAAAATATTTACAGGTCTTAGGTCCAGGATTTTATTGGCTCTGGGGACCATTTAAACTTATGACAGTGAACTTTCCCACATGAGATGTGATTTTTCTGAGGTTAGTGAATATGCTGAAAATGTGGCTCTCCTTAAAGGGCTGTTTAAAATATATTTCATGTTGATTCATGAAACAAAGTGAGAGGCATAAAAAATGCAGGCCTCACATTTGAACTGAGGACGGAAATGATTGGGCATTTTCTCATGGCAGGAAACAAAAGGAGCCAGGATACAATCCTCTATGAAGACCATGGGAACATTACTGTGGGTTTGGGGCTTGTTTATACTCTTCCCCACATCTGTGTGTTGCCTCAATTTCTGACCAGGGTGGCCCTGGCAATGCCAGGGATCCAAGCCACTGTCACCTCGGGACACACGGAAGTGGCTGATTTAGTCCTTTGTGTGTGTCTTGAGCGCAGAACTGCATAGAGCCCTTCCTCACACCCACACCCCGTGTCTCTCATCTCTTGCCTCTTGGCATCCTGTTGTCACCAAGGATTGATCACTTATGACCCCGTGCATGCCCAACCTAGAGGTGTAGGGCCCCTGCTCGGATGAGCGAGCTGTGACCAACTGGAGAGGAAGCCAGAAGATCCACTCCTCTCCTCTGGTCCCACCGGGTGGGTAGTTTGGATTTTGTCACTTCGGAGAGTTCCTCTAAAGCTGTCCTGCAAGATAAGAGCTAGCTTCTTCCCAGCTGGTGGCCTGCTGGTGACGTGTTCTTCACACTCACACCCTTCCTTCCCTGCTGAGTTGAATCTGGGCCTACAAATACTCAACAAGATTTGCAAATAGCTAACTTAAAATTTTTGTGTATACATACATATATATATATTTTATTGATTTTTTTACAGAGAGGAAGAGAGAAGGATAGAGAGTTAGAAACATCGATGAGAGAGAATCATCGACCAGCTGCCTCTTGCACACCCCCTACTGGGCATGTGCCCGCAACCAATGTACATGCCCTTGACCGAAACTGAACCTGGGACCCTTCAGTCCGCAGGCCGACACTCTATCTACTGAGCCAAACCGGTTTCGGCACTTTAAAACATTTTATAGGTATTTGGAACACTTCACTGTGGCTGTTCTGAATATTTATTCATACATATAAACATATTTTGAATATATGTATGCACATGTATACATCTAGATATATAAAAGTCTAATATGCTAAGTGTCCAAATGTTCAACCATTCTACCAGTCGCTATGATAAACACTGACCATCAGGGGACAGAGGATCCAACCAGTAAATTACCTTGCTGCTGGGATCCAGCTGATAGGAACTGGGTGAGATGGGCTGGATACACCCTGGAGCCCTCCCATGGTCCCTCTATGGCCTCGCACATGCACCAGTGGGATCCCTCAGCCGGGCCTTCACCCTCTCGTAATCCAGGACCCCTTGGGGGATGTTGGAGAGCTGGTTTCGGTCCGATGCCCACAGGCAAGGCTGAGGGGCCCCACCAATGCATGAATCTGTGCACCAGGCCTCTAGTATGTATACAATAAAAATGAATGGACTTCAGTTTGACAACTCAGCTATACCTTCTCCTTCATTTCAAATTAAAGTTTGCAAGGGCTGTCACATCTGTTGCTTACTTGATTGACTAATAATTTGTGGGTCAGGATGGCTCCTCTGTCTCCTGTGGGGTAATTGCATTAAAATCTCTTCTCTGGACCTGCTGACCACTGAAGCTTGGTTCATAAGCCACGGTCCTCCTTCCCATGTGCCCCTTTAAGTGATCACAGTCTGATTGCTCATCCTGGCACTTTTATGGGTAAAAATAATTTGCAGTAATACCAATTTTCCACAACTCACAGAATTGTACTATAGTTCAAAGACAGTGGACAGAGGCCCTGGAAAGGCATGCCAGACAAAACACAGTAATATTTTTATTTTACCTTTTTTCCCACTTCAAAGTCTTCCATCATTTATCCCAACAGTAGTAGGAACTGATGGTGTGGTTTAAGAATCGAGAGTCTACAGTAACAGTTTTTTTAAATAAAAATTTCTTGGTGATGTCTCCTCTTGATATATGCACTATTCACTCATCTACCAAAAATCTGACTTTAAAAGCAATTAAGTATGGGAGCAAATCCTAATTAGTACCACCTTTGCTCCCTGTTTTTTTTTTTTTTTTTTTTTTTTTTTTTTTTTTTTTTTACCACAGGAGTTTTTTTATAGTTGTGCTGAGTGAAATAAAATGATTTTATAGCCTTGGGGAAATGACCTCAGCCCAATCCTATTTCCTGTGTTGGTTCCCACCTTTTCTTTTGCCCAGTTTCAAGGACCCTCTTCTTTCCTCAGCTGAAGTTTCAGGGACATTCCTTCTTCCCTTTTCCTTCTTGGACAAATATTTAAACTCAGCCAGACCAACCCCGAGAGGCTGAGCAATGTTCCCCCTTTGCAACTAGCCCAACTCCGATGGGGTGGGTCCTCTTTTATTTCTGAGACACTGTAGCTCTCGAAGGTCTGAGTGATTCTGCCAGGACATTGGCTTTGGTACTTATTTTCAATCCTAGAATGGGCCTGGCGTCTGTCCCACCACCACCCCTGGCCCTGCCCTGCTGGGGCTGGGTGTGTCCATCCCAGGGGCTGAAATCTAATACATCCATGTGCTCATTCCCTCCAACCATTCCAGTGTCAACTTCTTGCCTGAAGTCTGAGCATTTCCCATTTTACACCCACAAGCCTCCCTTTGTGATCTTTTTATGTATTATTGATTTTGAAGAGAGATGAAGGGAGAAGGAAAGAGGGAGGGGAGGTAGGAAGAGAGAGAGAGAGAGAGAGAGAGAGAGAGAGAGAGAGAGAGAGAGAAATGTGAGAGAAAATCAATCAGCTACCTTCTACATGCCCCCTCCCCCTCCCCCAGGGAGCGAGGGAGGGGGATCAAGCCTGCAACCTGAGTATGTGCCCTGACCAAGAATCAACCAGAAACCTTTTGGTGCACAGGATGGCGCCCAACCAACTGAGCCACACCGGTGAGGGCTCCCTCTGTGGTCTTGCTGGCAGATTTCCTGAGCCGTGGCGGGTAGCTTTGCGTCCTTCCACAGGTTGGTTCCCACTGGAAGGAGCATCGCTGTAAGTTTGCCCAGCAGCTGCCCCAGTGCGGGGTCTATTGCCAAAGCCAAGGGCTTCTCTCCTGCAGAAGCGGCCGTGAGCAGTAAGCTCACAATCCCACATGTAGATCGTGCTTGCAAATAGCCTCTAGTATTAGTAATAAAACCTTGAGATGAGGGGCTAGAGAAGAGCAAAGGAGGGACAAAGGTTGGCGATTTTAGGCCTTGGAGTCTGCATGGCTCAGAGCGGGACATGGACACTCTGTGAATGAAGAGTTTGGGAGGCAGAAGAAAATGACCTTGGCGGGAGTTAGTTGCTCTGAGGGTTAACCGCCCTGCTCTACCAGACTCAAGAAGAGTTCACACCTGCGCTGTTCCTGCTTCCTCAAGAGAGCGCTTGTTTAGCGAATCAGACGCATTTCGGATGCAACCCAGAAATTCTGCTCTAAGAGAGCACCTTTGAAGGTGGCAAGTGAAACACTTCTGTGTGCAGTTTGTCTGTTCTTTCCAAGACCTAGTGTTATTTCCAGGGAGTTTGCCTACGAAGTAGAGATGGAGCCCAGGACAGGAGCAGACTGCAATAACCTATTGGACTGAAAGAGAACAGTCATTTTTATTAAAACACAAAGAACTACACCATTTTTAAAAAAAAACTAAAATTGAGGGTTGTAATTATCTCAGTTTAGTTAAAGCTAGGATAAAATTAGCACCCCTTTCTTTAGCATAGTGTTCTAGGGAGAGTGTGGCTTTGGTAAGGATGGCATAGAAAAAAGTGTGCTATAATTTCATCTGGGCCTCTATTATTTACTATATAAGTTTATGAAATGGTGGCAAATGGGGGTGGTTTCTAAGCTATTTCCTTTTAATACGGACTTATGAAGTCTGTTGTTAAACATAAAGGCACTTAGCACAGTTAATGGCAAATAAAAATAGTTATTTTTAGGTTCACTGGCTATTTGTCTTGAAATCTAGTTAAATGTTTATTGCTAGTTTAAATTAATAACTGTGGCAAAAAATGGTTAGCTTTGTGTTATGTAAAGGAAGTAACGCTTTAGGTGCAGAGACCAAAACTAGTGGCTTTCACTTCTGTGCATGTAGAGGACATGGCTAATTGAATTAGCACCAGCTCCCTGACCGGCATTTGGCAAAGCCACCGGCTCACCCGCTCATCCTCTCAGAGGTCCCTGGTGACCTCCCCAGAGCATGAGCACTATTTTGTCTCTGGGCCAACCAGAAAAAAGCTGTCAGACTTCAAACAGGTGCCCCCCTAAAAGTGCCTAGCACAGGGCGTGGCGTATAGGGCCCTCAGAGCAATGGGGACAATGGTTATTCTCTATCATCCACCATCTGTTCCCATGACAAAACATATGGAAGAAAGTGCAGCCTCTCTTTCCTTCTGCTCCGGATTCCAGAGGTGAAGCAAGCAGATCCCTCCCCTCCTGGGTCTCTCTGTGACCTTGACCTTCCACCATCACTAGCCTGCTTCCTGAAGTTGCATCCATGGCCCCTCGCAGTTCCCCTCCTGACACCCCCTTCCTTTGGACTCCCATTCCCACTTCTCTCAAAAAGCAGGTCTTCTCCTAAACTTGCAAATAGCCAGCCTGCAGGCCACCCAGGATCTTACCTGGAAGGTGAGGCCTATTCATCACTTGGGTGTATTTTTTGGAGGGTGAATGGGGGTCATCTATAGTTTTCCTTGTCAATTGTTTGGTGTCATTATCTCTACACAGTTTACCGAGAGGTTGGTGAATGCTGCACTACAGGCCCATTGCACGAGTAGGGTCCCTAGCGGCTGCCTGCTGCCGGCTGCCAGGAGGGTCCTCCCTTCATTCTGCACCGCCCACTGGTGGTCAGTGCACATCATAGTGAATGAATGAACTCCCAATCAGTTGAACTCCCTAGGGGATACTTTACATATTAGGCTTATATATATATAGACTAGAGGTCCAGTGCATGAATTTGTGCACCACTCTCAAAGGGGCTGATGGGGCCGGGCCAGTTGGGGGAGGGGATATGGGAGGTTGCCTGGCTGGTCCCACCCCAAATCTGGCTAGAGGCTAGCCTGGGGGGAGGGGCTGCCCCCCAATCTGGCTGGTTGGCTTTTATATATAGATTATTTGAAATGTTTCTTTCTTTCGTGCTCTGGAGATGATGGAAACACACATTCTTGCATATTGATGAGGTCTATTCTGTCTTGCTTTACAGAAGAGCCTGCTGGTCAGGGGCCGAGCTCTCTGCAGGGCCCAGGGACCCTTGTCAATGTCAACTGACATTGCTTTGAGAAATCAAAGCAAGAAGCACAGTGGGAGCCTGCTCTAACAGCCTTCTCAGAGCAATGAAAGATTCTTTGAGAAACAAAAAGTTGGTGATGCATGCTGTGTGTCAGGGATTTGTCTTTCTAAAGGAAAGGGGTTGAAAAGAGAGAGGAGGGGAACGCCATCTAATCAGGGGACCAAGATGGGCCTAAATCCTGAGAGAGTCTAAGGCAGGAGTTAGAACTCCAGACAGTGTCTCTGGGCAGAAGTGGGGGGTGGGGGAGATGATTATGATCCACTGTCTTGTCAGATATGCAGGGGACCAGGGCTGCCATGGGAACTGGAATCCTGGAGTTTATTTTGTCTACAGACCTGGCAAGTGTTTCTGAGTCCCCAGTAAGAGTTGAAACGGCAACCCACCAACTTCCTAGAGAATTTCTTTTTGTTCAGTCTTCTCTTTTTGTTATTGGAAATTAAAAAAAAAAAACACCATATAGCTAAAACCGGTTTGGCTCAGAGGATAGAGCGTCGGCCTGTGGACTGAAGGGTCCCGGGTTCGATTCTGGTCAAGGGCATGTACCTTGGTTGCGGGCACATCCCAAGTAGGGGGTGTGCAAGAGGCAGCTGATCGATGATTCTCTCTCACCGATGTTTCTGACTCTCTATCCCTCTCTCTTCCTCTCTGTAAAAAAAAAAAAAATCAATAAAATATATTAAAAATATATTTTTAAAAACCCCACATACATACTTTTGCATGTTGATGAAACACCACTTTTGAGGCAGGCTGCCTAGAAACTCTTCCAAAGAGATGGACTACAGGGCCTCTGCTGGCTTCCTTCCATGCAAACCAAGAGGGAACTTCAGCGACACCCTGTCAGGACCTCACATGCACGTCCTTTCTGGGTGGGCCTGCCATCACAGTGCAAAGTGTGTGCAACTGTCTCCACAAACAGTTCCACCTGAGCTGTTTCACCTGGGACTCTCCAAACGCTTAGTCTTGGTTAATTATTATTCATCTCACAGTGGTTAAAGATGTGAGGGTATGGATTTCATTTTTCTTTTTAAAAATCTATCTTTACTGTTGACAGTATTACAAATGTCCTCTTTGTCCCCATTGACCCCTTCGAGCCCTCACCCCACCCCTTTCACCACATTATTGTCTGTGTCCATGGGCTTTGCATATATGTATACAAGTTCTCAGGTTAATTTCTTCCCACCCAGCCACCCCACCTTCCCTCTAAGATTTGACAATCTGTTCCATGCTTTGATATCTCTGGATCTATTTTGTTCATCAGTTTATTTTATTCATTGGATGCTACATAAAAGTGAGATCATGTGATACTTGTCTTTCTCTGACTGGCTTGTTTTGCTTAGCATAATACTCTCCAGGCTCCTCCATGCTGTCTCAGAGGCTTAGAGATCCTTCTTTTTTGTTGCTGCATAGTATTTCATGGTATAAACGTACCACAGTTTTTTGTCCACTCGTCTACTGATGGACACTTGGGTTGTGAGGGTCGCAGACAGAACTGGCCCCTTATGTGCACGGCTTAGCACAGAGCACTAAACCTGCACAGCCTGAGTTCAGGGTCCTGCGTGGCTGTGAGGGTCGCACCCAGGAATATGTTTCTAAACAGCAAGTGAGGTAGCTGCGCACATTGTGGACAGAAGCTCAGTCTACATTCCAGCTCTTCCTCTTCTTACCTAGGTGACTTCCAGAAAGTTCCCAAACCTTCTCTTTCTCCCTCTTTTTCTTTGAATCCAGCTAAAAAGCAGGTGTGAGACACACAGTTTGTTCAGAGCCCCTCCACACTGCGGTGTCCGGACCCCCATCCCTCCTGTGTTCGCTGTGTGAGTGTCCGCTGCTCTTTTCACAGGGCACCTTCTCCTTGCCACCTCTGCTCAGTTCCACCTGAGCTGTTTCACCTGGGACTCTCCAAACGCTTAGTCTTGGTTAATTATTATTCATCTCACAATCTCAAACTTTCAAACATTAGTAAGGAGGCACCAAATACAGTTCAAGGACAAGTGTGGCTCAGGGTGTAGGCTGCGTGGTCTCTGGGTCACCAGGGCCTGTGCGATGGCCGGAGACTGGAAGTTGGGGGGATGTCACTTGAAAAGAGGATGTCTCTCTCTACAGCCGCTTCCCACAGCTGCCTCCAGCTCCAGGCTCATTCTCTTGGGGTCCTTTCAGAAGGAGACAGAGAGAAGAAAGCAGAATGAGTCAGCACAGGGTGGGCAAGAAATCAATTATTAAACAAAAGGACATGACTATCTTTGAATGAATAACCCAGGAAAATAGGTCCATTTTTGTCCCATTAGAATATTTTGAAATTCAAGATAACTGAGGTTTATACATATTAATAGCATCTGTTCTATATCTTAGTCATCATTCCATTTGGAAAGACATGTGTTGTGAAACTAGAGACAAGTTCAAAGTGACTGGCAATGGATCTGGAGTCAGATACCTGCTCCCACTCCCACAGACCTACCTGGTCTGGGGACCCGCTGTACCTGCCTTCCCATCCTTCTCAGCCGTGCCCATCTGCCCACTGGACGCCGAACTTGTATTTGACTCCACTTGTGCAGGGTGGCCAGCGAAAGTCCTCTGGGGGTTGCGATCTGGCCACGGCCCATCCACACGGTTGAGAAAACACCCATAAACAATGTCACTCAGAGGTATGCGAGGAGCCTATCTGTTAAGCAATAAAGATTACTCTTTCCAATTCATATTTTTACCCTTAAAAACAAGCTTATTTCTCTTATGACAGACATTTTTCTTATGGCTTCTTGTGGCAGTCACCGAGAGAAAATTTATTTTATTTGAGTGCACTTGTGCTGGTTGGACAATCTATGAAAAACTAGGTAATTTCCCCCCAGTGGATTCACTGAACTTTCTGTACTTCCCCAATGTTTCCAACTCATATGATTTGTGGAGACCCTGGTAATTTTCGTCTTCTTGCATGCCGGAGGCGAGAAGAGTCTGTTCAGAAAAGAACCACATTTCGCATAACATTTTCGCAGCCAATAACTTCACAGGCTGTGTGCTCGTCCACCTCCATGGATCACAGACTTGGCAGTTAAGGAACGCCATTCCCATCCACTAACCAAAGCCCAGTATTGGCAGCACCAATTTCTGTGTAATTTTTGTTGTGTTTTTTTTTTTTAAAAAAAACAACTTCCCTAGGTAATTAATTTCTTTGGAACATGTTGTATGGCTTCCTTCCATGTGGAACGTGGTGAGGGCTCCTATAGAATGAGACTGATGTTTCTTGTATGAAGTTGGCAGACCACACAGCTTCCTCCCAGCAGGGAAATTCTGTCGCTGAGAGTGGCTGGCAGCTGACGGCGGACAAAGACATAGATCTTTTTTTTTTTAAAAAAAATATTTTATTGATATTTTACAGAGAGGAAGGGAGAGAGATAGAGAGCCAGAAACGTCATGACAGAGAAACATCGACCAGCTGCCTCTTGCACACCCCCTTCCGGGGATGTGCCTGCAACCAAGGTACATGCCCTTGACCGGAATCAAAACTGGGATCCCTCAGTCCGCAGACCGACGCTCTACCACTGAGCCAAACCGGTTTTAGCAAAGACATAGATCTTGATGTTGACTCCGTTGATGCTCTGCTCTCCCGATGCTCATGCCCCGATATCCCTGGAGATTTCTCCCCAGCATCTGTCCCAGCACCACTAGGCATGGCCACTCAGCAACCCTGGACTTATTCAGCTCTGCTCATTCTCTGGAACCTGCCCTGGGTGTTGCCAGGAGACGGGAATCAAAATGCCCTCATGGGTCATTGCCCTCTCTTCTGGGCCACCTCTGGCCCCAACATCCTTTCTCTCCTTTTTTCTCTCCTTATAGGGACTGCCTGAGAAGACTGCAGATGTTCTTGCTCTAAGGATACCCGAGAACATTCACACTGGGCTGCCACCCATGGTCATGTCCATATCACAGACACAGTAATAACAGACTATTTGAAAACTTTGACAGAAGAGGGCTTTCTGGATCTGACATTTCTGCAAGAACTTTCAGTTCTACAAGAATTAGGAATGTTTCTATAAGAATAATTTCTAGCCCTAACCGGTTTGACTCAGAGGATAGAGCGTCGGCCTGCAGACTCAAGGGTCCCAGGTTCGATTCTGGTCAAGAGCATGTACCTTGGTTGCCGGCACATCCCCAGTGGAGTGTGTGCAGGAGGCAACTGATTGATGTTTCTCTCTCATCGAAGTTTCTAACTCTCTCTCCCTCTCCCTTCCTCTCTGTAAAAAATAAAAAAAGAATAATTTCTATAAGAATTAGGAGTGTTCCAAAGCAAAAGAGTAGTAGGAACAAGTTGAGGGAAAGCAGTGGAGGATGGAAATTAAAGGCGCAGGCTCTGGAGTTAGATGGGCCCAGGTCAAGGCTATTTCCCAGCCCAGTGACCTTAAGCAGGTCAGGCCGCTGCACCAAAGCTGTGTTTTATCTTAGAAACAAAGATAATAGTAGCGACCCATCGTATGTTGGCTGCTGTGAGGATGAAGTGAGATTATACCCGAGGGATCCTTTGCCTGGCACACTCACCAAGAGTATAACTATCCTTGTTTGGACTTTAAGGAAATAAAAAGCGTGCTCTTTACTCTCCCTGTGAGATAGGAGGCATCAGAGCTTTTCTCCAGCCAGCCACTATGTGGTGGAGGTGGACGGCAGGGAGGTCAACCATGCACACCCCGCGAGAGCCCCTCCATTAGAATGTCACCAGCTGTTGACCAGATGGGACCTGTTGGCAGCTGGTCCCTGCAGGGCTGAGGGGACAAATCTGCCTTCTGGTTCATCTGTCCACTGCCAGAAAAATGCTGTGATGGGCTGAACTATGTTTCCCGCAAGTTCAACTTGCTGTCTCTCAGATTGTGAGTGTATTTAAAGATCGGGTCGTCCATAAAACTTATCTACATGGAACATATAAACAAATGTTCATTAAATATTTTCAACTGCAAATGTATAAAAATATAAAATAGATATTTAGAGTAAATAGTAAATGCATGATCTTGTATAACTATATAAATATAGAAATAGGATATAAATACCAATAGAAAAGCATATCATACACATAAATAAATTTTCACAACCTCATTTTTTACAAATGAAAAACTGAATTTGTCTTAACTTAGGAAGGGAAGGGTTTGAAATGCTACCACTAATGTTAAACCACATTTCCATACGTGCACGTGTCTATTTCTGAACTCTCTATTTTGTTCTGTTCATGCATGTTCTTTCTTATGTCAATACTAGAGGCCTGATGCACAAAATTCATGCAAGGGCCTTGGCCCCGGCCCCCTGCCCATCGGCCCCTGCCTGCTGCACCTTTGTTCGGAAGAAAGGATGTCTGGTCTGATGAGCATATTACACTTTCATTGTTATAGATCACACTGTCTTTAAAAAAATTATATATATAATTTTTTAAAGACAGTGTGAGTTTTTACAGAGAGGAAGAGAGAGGGGTAGAAAGCTAAAAACATCGATGAGAGAGAAATACCAATCAGCTGCCTCCTGCACACCCCCTACTGGGGATGTGCCCGAAACCAAGGTACATGCCTTGGACTGGAATCAAACCTGGGACCTTTCAGTCCGCAGGCCGATGCTCTATCCATTGAGCCAAACCGGTTTCAGCTAGATCACACTATCTAACATGTTCTGGTACTTGGTAAGGTAATCTCCTCATTCAACTTGTTTTATAAATTTCATTGCTATTCTTCAATATTTCCTTTGAAAATCAAGGTTCAATGAATTTCTGCTGAAATTTTTACGGGAGTGACATTGAATTTATGGACGAATTTTGGTGAAAATGGATGTCATTATGATAAAAAAAGAGTCCCTTCCAGGAACATCCTGTTTGTCTTTTTGGGTCTTTAGGTTTTTTCAGGTAGGTGTTACAGATTTCCTTAGATAGGTGAAGCACATTTCTTGGAAGGTTTAATCTAAGAGTTTCTGGTATTTTAAATGGGATACTTAAAAAGAAAAACCTTTTTATAGTGAAAAGCTTCAAAAGTATAAACAACACAAGAGAGTAAGGGAGCCTTAGTTACTCAAACCCAAACTTCAACAATTCTTAACTCATGCCTGGTGTCTTCTCTCTACCCTACCTAACCTCCTCCCCTCCCCCCCCAAACACACAGTTATTTTGAAGCAGATCCTGGATTTCATATCATCTTTGCCATTGACTTTAAATGTTGATTTGGGGGCTGACAATGTATTTAATTTTATTAGCTTTAATAACATGCTGTTAATTTCTGTTGCTTTTTTAGGTGGAAACCCTTTTTATTTTATCTCTCCAGTCCCGAAGCAGGGGCTAGAATCTCAGGGGTGGGCAAACTTTTTGACTCGAGGGCCACAATGGATTCTCAAACTGGACCAGAGGGCCGGAACAAAAGCAACCTGACCATGCTGGCACTCTCATCTTGGGCCGCTGGTGAAGGAGCGGAGGGGAGAGCAAGAGAACCCTCCGCTCTTTCGGCTCCGAGGACCGGATAGAACAGCCGAACAGGCCGGATCCGGCCCGTGGGCCGTAGTTTGCCCACGGCTGGAGATCGTTAATTCATGATTGGTCAAATATAAATTTGTTTCTAACTGCCATCATTTCACCTCTCCGCTGGCTGCAGGCCCCATGGAGGCCATTCAAACCCCTCGTCCCCAGCACAGGGCAGCCTTAAACTCTCCCTCAGGTGTAGCAGGGCAATACCAGCCTCCCATGCTCTTTAACATCCCATAGAGGATGCGCCTCTCTGTCCATCGGGAGAAACACTCTGTTAGTTCAGACCAGCTTCCTCTCAGCCCACCCGCACCCCAGGTCTCAGTGCTCAGAGGTGCCTGCTCCTTAGGTTCATCCTCAGAGACCAGCAGCAGCAAAAGTGGGCCAGCGTTGCCTGAGCACAGCCTGGCTGATCATTACTGGAGGGTTTCTGCTGCTCAGAACCTGCATCTGCTGGTCAGCCTCGACACAGGACTGAAATATGCACATGGAGCCCCCGACCTGCGTGCACACACGGCACACGGCTCTGGCCACTGCTAGGCCCACTGGAGTTTTGGAAAGAGAGCGAGGCCTCATTTCTTCTGCCAGAAAGTAAACGGAAAGGGGTGCAGCTCAGCCATGGCCTGAGCACGCCTTACACAGGAGCGCAGGGCCAGCGGGCTCTCGGCAGACCTGACCTGCAGGGAGGGATCCCTCAGCGGCAGAGGAACCTGAGAGACCTGTCCCCGGAGGCCTCTGTCCGCCAGCCCGAGGTTACCTGAGAGAGGTACACTGCTCTTTGATGTCAGCGTCCAGTGCAAGAACGTGCTCTTCTCAGTCCCATTCTCTGTAAAATAATCTCTAGGGATGACATTTTGGGTTATCGCCTTCTGCTAGTTACTGGGTACAGTAGACCAGTTTTCCCTACTCGCATGTTGACCCCAATCGGGTACATTTGCTGAGGGGTGCTCTGTGCTCGCCTTATCCACCACATCCCGATTTTAGGGTCTCGTCCATAACACGGCCTCCAGAGTTCTTCCTCTGAAAAGCTGGCGCTCAGGGCAGCTCCCACCCCTCCCCAGGGCTGCTCTCAGGGCGGCGTTCTTTGGTTCTCTGGTCTGAAAGGGAACCGGCTTGGTCGTGCGCCCGCACTGGGGAGATCTACTGTTGTCTCAAAAGCAGCTGTTGCCTAACGTTGAATCTGAGAGTTGAATCTGAAGCCCCAGAATACGGGGGTTCAAGGCCTGTGTCCGCAGCCCTGGTGCAGTGTGTTTGGAGTCTGGAGCCTCCACTGGCGGCGTCTGTGACATGCGCAGGCAGCCGTCTCACCCTTCAGGAGAGTGAGGTAGGTGGGTGAGCAGGGGAGGAGATGGCATGGTGTGCCGTGTAGGCTAACACCATTGGAGCTGACATGCCTGGGGGAGGGAGGCTGTACTGGCTGTTAAAATGGTGCAAACAGCCGCCCTCCCAAGCTCCCTTGTCCTACCCGCCTGGCGCTCCTCCTTGCTCTGACTGCCCCGAACTCCTGTCTCCCCCGACCTCCCCATTCCTGTTATCTAGCAATGAAAGCATTAATGCCGGGCATAGTCAGTCTTCTGCCTTAGGTTCCAAGTAACCAAAATACATTTATTTTCAGCTTTTTACTAGAGCTTAGCCCCAGGGCTAAAAATTAGAAAACGCAGGAATTAAAATTGGCTACTTAGGCACATTCTCTCTCTCCCTCTCTCTGAAGGTATGAATTACTACTTTTACCTTCTGGGTGAGATGAACGGACTACAAGAGCCCTGATCTCGTTTGCTCCAATAGAATCTGTCTGCGGCAGAGGAAAGCTAAATTATGTGTTCTGAAATTCCCTGAGGCTGCAATTCAAGAAACTATAATTAAGCCCCGGTATTATCAAGGAGTCGAAAATATTTTTCTTCCAAGTTTCCTATGGTTTAACAAGCATTCGGGGTTTGGACTCCTCTGACAGCAGTGTAGATAACACATCCAAACTCTAAGAACAACTGCTGAATAGTGAACAGAAGTCAACGAGTATTCTTATTTTGCTTGTATGTTTTATTAGATTTCTAGGGTTGCTGTAACAAATGACCAAAAAAAAAAAGCGGTGGCTTATGCACAGTAGACATTTATTGTTTTTGCAATTTTGGAGGTCAGAAGACCAACATCCAGAGATGGGCAGGGCTCTGGGGAGGAAGGGGCCCTTCCTGCCGGGTCCAGCTGCTGTGGCTCCAGGTGTTCCATCCAGGTGATGGCGTCACTCCAGCCTCTGCCCGAGTCTTCACGTGACCATTTGCTTTGCATCTGTTTCAGATCTTCCCCTGCCCTTTTCTTCTCTTAAAAGGACACCTGCCTTTGGATTTAAACCCAGGATAATCCCATCTTGAGATGTTGAACTTAATTACTTCACAAAGACCCTTTTCCCAAATAAGGTCACACTCACATGTTCTGTGGGTTAGGTAGGACTGGGACACATTTTGGGGGCCACAATTTAATTGCCTATAAGTATATACTTAAAACCCTCAGGAAAAATATCAAAGGGATTAATAATGGTGGTTATCTACTTGGAAAAGGTGGTGGGATTTGGAGAGAAGGAAACAGGGAGCATTTGCCTCTGTTTTATTTTTAAACTATTTAAAGTTTGAGCTGAGGAAATCAGATACTTATTAATCTTGAATAAACAAACCCAATTTTAAAAATGATAAAACAGAGGTGTTATCAATTAGGATGTCAATGTAGATCTTCAGCACCATTAAAGCTTGAAGATAATATATGTGAATTCCTGACCATAGCGATGAAACAACATTAAGATTTTTTAAATAAAAGGAGGGTGAAGGCTTTAAAAGTTGATATTCATTTTTACATATCGTAAGTGCACACATGTCAGAAAAAAGATGTAGAAGAATGAAGTGACATTGGTCTGATTTTTTATGACCCTCGTTGTCATGTGTGCACATATGCGCATGGGTATTTGGACATGCCCATTCACCCTCTTAATATATATTGAGCAGCTACTGTGTGCTGGCAACCACTCTCATTATTTGGATATAAAATTAATAGGATGGGCAATAAGCCCTTCCCAAAGGGACTTTATCATCCCATTTAATTCTCATAACGACTCTGAAAGTGGCCATTTATTGAAAATTTCATCTTATCGATAAGGAAATAGGCTGACGCAGATTTTTTTGCTGAAGGTCAAATAGCTAGAAAGTGGCAGACCTGTAATTTGAATCAAGAGCCATTTGGCTTCAGAAATGCACCCTCTTAATTGCCATTCTTTATTTCATGAGAGGTCAAATTACAACTATAAAGTTACTTATCAAGTGTGAAATTATATTGATGAGATGTACTGGATTCTTCAAAGAAATTTATTGATTTTTAAAATCAAAGCTTGAAATACATTAAAAACTTTGAATTATAAAATAAAAAATAGAAAAAACTCTTACTCCTATAGTCCAGAGATAAATGGCTTGTAACTTTATGGTCCTCGCTCTACGCATATAAACAAATAAATAAATATTTATACATTCAATATACTGGCAATGTTACCATGATCATCTTGATATGAACACTGCTAGAATATTCTTTTGCAAACATACTTGTTATTGCCTGAAAGGAAATATCATCTAAATGATGTAATCTGTTTAGCCAATCCTGTATTGTTAGACTTTTAGGTTACTTATAAATTTTCGCTATTTTAAATAACTCAGAAAGAACATCCTGATATATAATTATGTCAGTTGGATCATCTCAGAACTACTATCCTTGTTTCATTTCATCTCCATCTGCCTAAGCAGGTTCCACCTCACCTAAAAGTTCTAAGGACATTAACATACTCTTTCTTGGGGTTCATTTATCTAAACTCCTCCTTTTGCTCCAACATGATCGTACCGACAACAACCATTTACCTTAATTGTTTATCAGACTTCTAGCTGCAGGGAGCAGAGAGTTACGGTAATTATGCCAAGTGATGAGAGAGGCAGTAGCAGGGCAAGTGTCGTAATAAGTAAAATTTCAGCCACATGCCCAGACCTCATGCCAAGTGCAGAGACTGTGGTAGAGCTCAGACCACACAGACGTGGAAATGGGAGGTCATGAGAAGCTAAGGAAAATCCTTGATACTCAGGTCCAGATGTTTGTGAATAGTCGTTACTGGACTTTGTGGCTCAGCTCTGTTCTTCCTCTGCTTCCTCTCGGGCACTTGGTGTCTGAGCCTCCACTTAGTAGTTCATGTCTGTTTCCATTTTCAGTGGAGAGAATCCGATTGGCTGGGCTAACTTGGTCCTTCTCACTGAGGAGCAGGGCCACTGTCCTGGATGCATGACCCGTGCCGTCGTACGGGGACCCTAGGCACAAAGGTCTCTGGGCTGGTTCCATGCTTTGCTACTGAAATTGTGAACTATTTTGTTTGCACTTGAAACCCACTGAGAAAATGGAGCCCGTGTGTGAACAGAGGAGATACAATTTGTGTGTCCCATTCACATGGTGCTTCTGTAATGCCCCAAACACAGAATTCCCTCAGACTCGTGGGTTGTGGGAGTTCCGTGAGACTCGGTGTTAAAGGTGAGCGATAGCTCTGTTAAGTCTATGGCTGAGGAAGAGGAGAGACAGAGGTGACCCCCACAAGGCCAAACTTCCCATGAGATCCAGATTTTGCTCTGAGCACAGGGAAAAGACAGTGACAACACAAATGACCAGGGAATCCTACTGTATCCTTTCTTGCTCATGTTACCACTTACACACAGTCGGTGACAAAGAGGGAAAGGCATAAGCCTTTTTCTTTTTTTTAGTCCTTTCTTACTCATCAGTAAGCCCAAAGCAGAGAGTGAGTAGAAAATGTGCCTATCATGAAATGACAGAACAGCTGTGTTAACGATGTGCAGCTTTGTCCATGTTCTGGTAAGAAGAAAGCATAGATGCATGTATGAGCTACAAAACAGAAATTGTGTGATTTTGGCTAATCAGCATATGAGTTAAATCCCCTGACACTGCATTGAAACAGGAATTGCACAATCTAAAGGAGAATGATAAAATTCATGATAAAAAATTAAAGTTTTGTTTTTTCCTTACTTAAAATGATGAATAGCAATGTCCAGAGACTGGAAGAAAGGGAAAGGCTTTATTTTATTATATTTGATGGCACATTTCCCCTGCTTTTTGAATAAGAGAACCCACATTTTTATTTTGAAAGAAAATTGTGTAAACCTTCTCCCTCCATTCCAAGCCCCACCCGTTACAGATTTGTCAATTTGTGTGGGGTGGGGAAGTCCAATCGGTTGTAGGCTGAAGGGTCACATGACAGAAAACATGACTGCCTTTGCATGAATCTGGGACAACTTTAAAAAAATTTATTGATTGATTTTTAGAGAGAGATATATATATCGTTGTTGTTCCACTTATTTATGAATTCACTGGTTGATTCTTATATGTATCCTGACCAGGGATCAAATCCACAAACTTGGTGTATCGGGATGATGTTCTAACCAAGTGAGCCACCAGGCCAGACAACTTCTTTGGGTAGTTCTCCTTAGGAAAGAAAACTACATTGTAGTTTCCTTCGCCGCCCTCCATCCATGGGTGCCCTGTTAGGTTTTATTTTTATTTATTTGTTTAATTATTTATTTATTTATTTATTTATTCCTTACCTGAGGATATTTTTCCATTGATTTTCAGAGAGAGTAAAAAAGAGAGGGGGAAGACAGAGAGAAACATCGATGTGAGAGAAACACATCGATTGGTTGCCTCCTGCACGTGCCCTGATCAGGGGACCAGGCCATGGAGTGGCCTGCAACCCAGTTACGTGCTCTTGACCGGAATTGAACCCAGGACCCTTCGCTACCCAGGCTGATGCTCTATTCACTGAGCCAAACCAGCCAGGGCATGTTTTAAACAACATCATTACAAGTTTGGGGCATCCTGTGTCTTCAATCTATTATGCTTACAAATGTCATTTTTCAACTGCTTTTCAGAAACTGTTAACATGATGTCACCTCCCCTTTTATTGGCCTGAACTACACTTTTCATGTACTAGGGCTCACATTAATTAGAAGGTAACTGATTATTTTTTGAGTAAAGGCAAACATGAAATGGTTTGAGGATATGTAAGCATTTCAGGTGAGGCTCAGCACAATTAATCATTCCAACCACAGAGCTCCCATGCAGTCTCTGGAGGAAAACGAGTCTGGATGAAATATTAGGACTGCAAGTCTCTTTCACCTTTGTTCATTCCCACATGCATGTCTGTGAACCCTCCCTCTCTGGCTGTTCCCTGGTGTTCCCATAGCAATACTCCCCTCAAGCAGAACTGCATGGGGTTGCCCCTCTCTGGGAAGTCCAGGACACCCAATGTTGGGTTGTGTATGTCTGTGCACTTACCCAGGCACCCCCTCCACCCATCTGCCCACACGCACACTCGATACTCCCCTCAAGCAGAACTGCAGTCAGGGGCTGTGGTCTAAATTCTCAGGACAGAACAGAAAGCCCAAAGCTTGCAAGGAATGCGGAAATTCTTTTTTCAAAGTTCCCCTGGAACAGATTTTTTGGAAGACTCACCATCCCAGAGGCTCCACAGCTCTTGACAACCTGTCTTCTTTCAGGGGAAAAGCACAAACATGGACTCATGATGTTCTCCACCAGGTTCCACCGGGAGTTCACAGCAGCTTTGCTGGCAGGGTGGGGGAGGAGGGAGAGACTGGGTGACTTTCTGGCAATCCCAAGGTTTCCTTGCTTTCCCTGATTTTCATAGCTTGTCCTCAACTCTTTGAACTGCATCCAAGCACCTAGTTCATGACATCATACTTGCTCACCCGGGTCAAGGGTGGAGATCTGATCTTGTGTCATAAAGTGCAGTGCTCCTGGGTACCACATAATAGCTCTACTGAGATGCACCTTACATCAGCTATGATTCATTCTTCGATCTGGTCCTAGGCCAGCATCTGATAACACGAACCAAATGCTTCGTTAAGATGCTTAAGTGGGGGGAAAAAACCCACACTCACATAGGATGGAGATATATATATATATATATATATATATATATATATATATATATATCCTAAATACTTCACATGGCTTTTAAACAATAATGAAGACAAAAAGCCAAACAAAACAACCCCTCTCTAAACCTTCAAGGGAGCAGAATCTAAACTCTATTTATGTGCTGAACTCAGATGGACCTCAGGGTTCTCAGCAAGCTGTGCCAAAAAGCAATGAAATCCATGAGATAAGCTTTGATGCATATTAGCTGTCTGACCTTAAGCAATGGTTCAATCTCTCTGCGATGGAGTTTCCTTAAGGATAGCAGTGCCTCTCTCAAAATTTCTTGTGAGGATTAAAATAAATAGTAAAGACTCCTTAGTGCCCAGAACACAATCGGGCCCACTACATGACGGTCTTTTTTTTGCCTTTCCAACCACGGAAAATCTAAGGCGGCCCACAGAGCTGGTTCCTGGTGGCCATGCCCGGCCATCTCTCTCCTTGGGCAGCAGCCAGGCATGGTTGAGATGGACTCCTCTGGTGCTCTAGGGGCGGGTCTTGACTGACCTCAGCCAATTACAGTTATTTGCTCCTCCTCCTTCCAGTGTCATTGGCTCTTGAAACAGTGGTTCAAAGCTAATCAGCATGTGTCAGTCACGTGACCATGGGGATTGGTTCAGGTTGGGGCAATCAGCTCAGAGCAAGGTGATTTAATTTTCAACATCTGGGTGTGGGCAAAACCACTGAAGCTGAGGTTGCTGGGGGAGCCGTCTAGTGAGTGACCTTGAGAGAAGCCAGCAGGAGGATAAATCCAGAGACAGGAAAAGGTGGAACAGAAGGAATCTGGTAAGCCCGGGCTGGACTTACATTCGCACTCTTCAACGCACTCACCACCTCTCTGGGTTTTCGTAAGAAGAGAGTCCTTGGTGCTCCCCTCGGGGTTTTGATCCAGAACTACCATTAAGCAAGAATACAACAGAGTGTGTGGGACCTCTCCCAGCACTTCCTCCAATGGAATATTTAAATATATATATATATATATATATATATATATATATATATATATATTTGATATTTTATAGAGAGGAAGGGAGAGGGATAGAGAGCTAGAAACATCAATGAGAGAGAAACATCAACCAGCTACCTCCTGCACCATCCCCCCCCTTACAGGGGATGTGCCCACACACCCCCTACTGGGGATGTGCCTGCAACCAATGTATATGCCCTTGATCGGAATCGAACCTGGGACCTTTCAGTCCACAGACCAATGCTCTATCCATTGAGCCAAACCGGTTTCGACCTCCAATGGAATCTCTTCTCATGGATTTTTAAGACCAAATCCTCCCCATGGGTTGCACGAGTGGAACTTCCACGATTGGACAGTACTCAGTTGCATGCCACTTTCTTTTCCCCTGATGGAGAAACCCCCTGCAGAATGCTGCACCTCTGCTGTCTCCCCTGACCAGGAGATTATGGAGCACACCATGTAAGCCAACAATCTAACGTCTAGATCAGCGGTTTTTCATCTCACAGAACACATAATCTAATTACTAGAATTCTGTGGCACACCAAAAAAATGTATTACCGTATTTGCCGGCGTATAAGACGATTTTTTGGCCCTGAAAAATACAGTATTTGCCGGCGTATAAGAGACTGGGTGTATAAGACGACCCCCTAACATTTCCACCCAAAATACAGAGTTTGTTATATACTCGCCGTATAAGACTACCCCCAACTTGGAGGCATATTTTTCAGGGCCAAAAAAATCGTCTTATACGCCGGCAAATACGGTATATTTTTTTCTGATCTGATAAAAAAAAAGGTATAATTTTGATGAATTCATAGCAGACGGCTATTGTTGGGTTGGAACAGCAGTTGAAAATTGTTGTTTTAAGTACATCCCCTGAGACACAGTTCTAAAGAAGAAAACCAGTTTGTGTGACTGTTGTTGCAGCTGTATAATAGGGTGTCCCCCAAATGTATATATACAATTTGAATAATGATAAAGGCAGTGTTTATTAAAATGCATTTCATTTTCAAAATTGAGCTATCAGCTGTTAAAGTGTGTACACATTTTTAAGGACACCCATATTTATATATTTTAATTAAAAATGGAAAAGCATTCTATTTAGTTGTAAAAACTCTGGTACTAGAAAAAGAATGAAGTGAAATATATTAGCACATTCCTGCCACATGACCTTCCTCTCTGATATAGTCAGGGGTAAGGACTGTCAATAGTATCGTCCTGAAATTTTTATTTACAAAAATAAGTGTATTGGAGAAATCTTGGTAAAAGCCAATTAGTGTTTTGAAAATGTTTAAGGGAACACTGAAATAATAAGGGGATCCATGAAATCATGCTTCAAGCAAACACCAGCCTGAAGCAACCTAAGTGCCCTCAAGATGGAACCAGGCAAGTGAATTTGATGTCATCTAATGGGATGCTATCCATAAATATATATATAAAAAAAGAGAGAGCAGAGGAAACCTTCATGAACTGAAATGGAAGGATGTCTAAGGTATGCTATTAAGTGAAAAAAAAACAAGTTATACAATAGTATGCACACATTATCACTTTTTTGCACAATCATATAGTATTGTACACAATGCTATTACTTAACATTGCCTCCTACAAAGTCATTGTGATCAATTATTATTTCCAGGATTTTTTTTTTTGCCTGTCTTTCAGATTTTCTACAAAAATGTCCACATCATCTATAAACAAAGGCAGTTTTGTGTCTCTCTTCCAAATTTCTGTACCTTGTATTTCCTTTTCTTGACTTATTGCATTAGCAAGGACTTCCAGGACGGTGTTGACAAGAAGAGGTGAGAGAGGACATACACGCCTTGCCTGGTTGGAATCTTACCTGGAAAGCTTCTAGTTTCTAACCATGAAGTATGATGTTAGCTGTAGGGTTTTTGTAGGTAGTTTTTATCAATTTGAGAAAGTTCCCTTCTGTTTCTAGGCGTGTTTTTGTTTTGTTTTGTTTTTAATCATGAATGTGTATTGGAATTTGTCAAATGCCTTTTCTGCTTCGGTTGACATGACCATGTGATTTTTCTTTGTTTTTCAGTCTGTGGATGACAGGGGGCTCTGTAATAAATCTAACCAAAGTTACCTCACAGGGTGAGCTGATCATAAATTGCTGACTGGGTAGGTCATAGGTGGTCACACTCCAGGCCTATAGAAGGTTTATTTTTTCCTTAAGTACCAGAGAAGAGAAAAATATGACAAAGTGGAGGAAATAAAGCTTATGTGTCAGAGAGCAGAGGAGAGAGACAGACAATAATTTTCCTTTAAAGCAACTCAGGGAAGATCTCTTTTTTTCCTAGACACCCCAAAGCATGCTTGTCAAGTCGTTGAAAGCAACGACTGATGTTGACATGCTGGCTTTGCATCCTGTCCAGTAACAGTCTCAGAAAGCACCCAATATGCCCCCCTCCTTCCCAAGTTCCCAGGCACTAGGGTGCTGCGGGGGCAGCATCTGCACCTTTGCTGGGAGGAAAGCTGACCTGCTGAGTCAGCAGATGCAAAGCTTAATTGGAGAGCTGCAGTCTCCTTGCCAGAGAGAGGAAAACTCCCATTTGGCTCACCTTGCTTATGACTGTCCCGCATGGTGCAGGTAAACTATTTTGCCCAGCCCGAGGCGAGTGTCCTCAGAGCCACCCAGCCCTGCTCTCAGACCCTCTACACCTCTCCCCCATCCTCTCGAGGTGCAACCTGCACTTGAAAAGCCATTTGGCTCAATGTTATCTGAAAACCCACCGTTTTCCAATCTTTTCACTTCTGTTCATTTTCTTCCCATACTTGGAATCCACTCCAGCCTCTCAATCAGAGGTATCGCAATCCTCCCAAAGCTTCAGGCACCTGCTGTGTGCTGTGTCACCACCCGAAGCAGCAGCCTCTGCTAACTGCTGGTCATGAACTGAGGCCAGGTAAGAGTCTCAACTATTATTCTCGGACTTCTAGTTTTTGTTTTGTTTTTAGTTATTCCTCTTCCTTTTCTAATTTCCCATTCAATGGGCATTGGATGCATTTGAGCTGACTTCCTGTGCCTTCCACCTTACAGCTCAGCTCAGTTTAGCTTCGGATAAGTCAGCTCCCCCATGCCAGTGTGACTCTTTCTTACCTGCCCTTCAAGTCCCCGTGCCTGGGCCAGACCTCCTCAGTCTGTCCTTGTCCTACAGGGCCACCAGAGCCCACTCAGATGGCCTTTGAGGGTCTTATCTGAAGGTAATGCTTTGTCACTGTTTCCTGGAAGGTTCTTTTTCTCTATGACTACTTAATACTCCAATTTCTAGGTCACATGCTAGATTATTGAGCAGGAAGTTGGTGCAGTGCTCAAGGTTATGATCCCAAGGGACTAGGCTTTATCCAGCACCTGGGGACACAGACTCACGGGGAGCTAAATCTGGGACTCTGGTAGCTGGAATGACTTTGGGCAAAGAATGAACATTTTCTGAGCCTTGGTGTCATCATTCCTGATAGGAAAATGATGATACTAACTTCTGGGGTATGTATGAGGGTTAAATGTGTTATAAGTAAGTGTAATAGGACAGGAGAGACTCCATAACTGTCACTTCTCTTTCTTTTCCTGCCATGTGCCAGGAGCCCACATCTGGCTATTCTGACAGGGACCCAGCCTTGATTTTTAAACTTTGATAGGAAGCTGTTTTATATTTGCAAAATAGGCTCTTTGTCAAGCAGAAATAATTACCTTAGTGTGTTTAGCTGATATTATTATGTTTGCATTTCCTGAAACCACGGGTGCTGTTATGGGTGGTCCCGAATGGAGCATTGCCTACTTGAGAGTTTTATGTCGTCTGATTCAGACAGCAAGCAAGCTCCACGGTGGCCTTCTATGCCATCCCAGGTAGGATGTCGTAAAGTTTATTGTCTTTGAAGCATTTTGTAGTTAAGGAAGATATAGAAATTGGAGATGTTCAATGGATGGTCGTTAAGAGGCAGGGAACCAGCATGTTTTTGAAATATCATGGAGATAAAACATGTGACAATGTGTGAAAAGCAAGCAGGCAAATGAAGACAATGTCGTCTCTTAGCTCTCGGCGGTCAGAAGACAGTCAATTTCAACTGGAAAAAAAGGAACAGCTTCACCTAGACTCCAGGTGGCAGCTCTTCATCTCCAATTATTAAAAAAACAACGTTCAAACCCACAAGATGTTCTCAGAGTGAGGTTGAGTCCTCGGGCATTGACTTAACTCCTGTGGAGATGTCGCTGGTGTTTACCCAAAGGCTCCACGCCAACCCTCGAGGCCTGTGGTAATTTCTAGAAGCTCCAAAGAATTTTCAGCTCCAATTGGCCCTCTCAGCCCCACGGCAATGCTGTCCTCAGGTCAGCCCTCTGAGGAGCTGATGGATGCAATGAGCAACTTTTCATGAGGTACAAATGCACACCCCAAATCACAAAACATGCTGCAGACAGCTTCAGTGGCTTCATGTGTGTACTTGTGACCTTCCAACACTCCATGTAAACATGACTAGTGACATGAAGACAGGATCGTATCCATGTTGCAAACAGAACGAAAGGATCCGGACTATGTCTTTCTTGGCACTGGTGGGCTTGGCTTTGGAAGACAGAAGGAGACTGTAAGGATGGAACTCTGAACCCTTACTGCCCTCACACGTGTGACAAAGGCTATGTCTTAAAATTTAAGACTTAAATGGAGGGAAATGAAAATTTAAAGCGATTCTCCAAAAAAGCACAACATAAATAAAAAATGCACAAGTGAATTTTAGATGGGGAAGAGAATTAGGTGCAATAAATTTGAACAGACTACAGCAAGATTCACTTAGGGAATGCGCCATCAAATTTATCGTGAATCATTAATCATGTTGGATACGGTGAGTTTTGACAAGATTGCGGTGGTATGTGGGTAGAGCTCTTAGGTAGTTTGCAGGGGGTTGTGAAATGACTCTGTCTCACGTGCCCTTACAGAAAACAGCACAAATTGTGCCCTCTGGAAGCAAGTGGTATTATAATTGGAAAGACACAATTCATTGCAACCAAATCAACCTTATAAAGACTCTGCGGTTTACATTTAATTATGAATTCCATGACAGGTAGTGTCTCCGCTTGCCGCCGCCGCTGCCTGGCGTAGGCCTTTGTCCCCGCGTAATTATGAAGAGTGTCCTGTTAGCTGTAAAAAGTGTCACAGGGGGATGATAAATGATGTGGTTCTTTTATTAATTAAGTAGGGAAGACTATTTCAGAATTTGTAGAGTGTCCAACTAAAAGGGATTTGTGTAACTGTAATTTGGTGTGATGGATTTATGTTCTAAATATATCAAGCCTGACAATTTCTTAGGGGACCAATAAAGGATAATAATATCTAAGAACTGCCCCTGTTAATGCATTTTGACACAATTATAATAACATTTATGGGTGTGTGTGTTTTCGTAGCAGAATGCTCATGCTCAAAACATAGTACAATTAGAAGCACCTGAGAAAAGGCATAGTTTACATGAAATTACACGCCTTCTTTGGTAAGTATTTTTTTACTAAACATGCCAGAGAATTCTCCTGTTCTTAACACATGTGAATAATGAATATATGGTCACATAATTGATTTACTTAGACATTAATATTCTGACACTCTCTGTTTTGTAAGAAGAAAATCAGAAACAGTAAACATACAAAACCAACAATAAACTCCGGTTATGTCTCAATACCACCATTAAAATGTATTTCGCTGAGAACAGAAATTGCACTAACATTGTTTAAACTATCCTATACATGAAGGCCATTGCATCTGGCTTTTGTGTCAGTTCTTGCTTGGGTGTGTTTCCCAGGCTAATATTTTACAGAAGGAGGAAAACATTCTCTACTGGCCTTTCCATCATGCTCCTTACCCCATCAAGGACACATCTACTTTTTGCAATTTGGAACATTAAACATTTTAATTACTCCACACTAATTTTTAGGTAATTAAAATTTAATGAATATAATGCATTTATAACCATCAATGTTCAAAAACCAGAATGGTACAGTGAAAAGTACCTCCAATCCCTGCCATACATTGATCTCACTTCCTACCTCGCTTTCAAATCTCAGGCATCCTCAAGAGCAGCGGTCACCAACCAGGGGTCCATGGGCCACTAGTGGTCTGCGAGGTCTGAAAGGTTGGCAACCACTGCTCTAGACCCTCCATGCATACACACAAACAAATATCAATATAGAGTCTGATTTTTCTAACCCCTCTTTTTTATCCCAAAGGTGGCATATTATGCACATTGTCCTTCTCCTTGGCATTTTTCACTTAGCACTCTATCTTGGAAATGTTTCCGTATCCCACCTAGAGTTTATCATTCCTGTTTACAGTTGTATACTATTCCACAAAATGGATGAGCAAAGCAGCTCGCCCCCTACCCGGCCCCCCTAACCCCCCATGAATGCTTGGGTTGTTTCTAATATTTTATCACAAACAAAGCTGCAGTGTATCATCACTTCATTTCTCTGTGGGTAGGTCTGTCAGCTGAATTCCCCAAGTGGCATGGGTGGACAAAGGGACCGATTTGCCATTTTGATAGGTATTGTCAGATTAGTCTCCAACAGAATGTACAGACTGCCACTCCCATAAGCTGTGGATGAAAGCGATTGTTCCTCAGGAAACTTGCCAAGAGGCTGTACTTACTCTTTTTCAATCCCAGCGCAGTTGTCATTTGCTTTTCCCTTATTATGAGTGAAGTTCGGTGTATTTTTATTGCATCAACAGCTCTTTGCATTTTCTTTTCCATCAAGTATCCATGTCCTTCAAATCATTTGTCCTTGTTCCTGTGTTGTTTTTAAGCTTTATTTTTAATACTTTCTGGTAGCTCTCTCTCTATAACAGAGAGGTTGGCCCTTTGCCTGGGATTTGACTTGTAAATATACCTGTTATAAATGTGAATACAATTCTATTGCTCTGATTGTAAAAATTGGAAGTGGTTGTAGAAACTGGAGGAACTCAATGCAGACTGCTGGCCTGATGTTTACCCAAAGGCTCCATGCCAACGCTTGAAGCCTGAGTTAATTTCCTTGATTTATGCTCTCTCCAAAGTTCTCTTGAATTAACTTCCTTTTACTAAAGTAAAATGGCGTACTTCATTAAAAGTGTTGGAAGGTAACAGTAAAGCAAAATAAGGGAGCACTGTAGTCATTTATGATACCATTTATTAAACCCCTACTTGTGTCAAACATATGTTGTCCTTTTTTTCCAGCGTGATAAGTTAATGATGATAAAATATGGGGCATGTTTTGATTTCATCTTTGATCTTAAACTCCCCTGCCATGTAAAGGAACATAGTTACAAGTTCCAGGGATTAGGACGTGGCTATCTTCTGTGGGAGCATCAGTCTTCTGACCCCAATGCCTGTTGATAAGGTGGTGCTTGTAAACGAGGATTTATAAAGTCTGATGGTGTAGGTCCCACCTTCCTCTCCCGCTTTCTGTCACAGAGTTGGGGAGACCCAGGGCCCTTCCTGGTGGCTGGGCAACCAGGCATTGGCCATCAGTCACATCCTCTTCAATAGATCCTGGGAATGTGGGTGGTTCTAGATCTGCCTCAACAGGATCCCTGATGCTTGAGGGAGCTGATGTGAGTGACGATGCTGGGATGTGGGTCCTCCCCCACCCGTTCTAGTGGCTGTGCCGGAGTAACTTGGAGTATTTGTAAAAAAATATTGTAGACCCACAGATTCATAGATTCAAGGCAGGGATTGCAAATCTTGTGCTATTTTTTTTTTTTACAGGCTCCCCCTCCCCAGGTAAACCAATGTCCTAGATCACCGTGGTCCAGATGTGGATTCCTAACACGTGGTGAGGACCCGGCTATGTCCCAATTGGATGTGAAATCCTGGATGATAGGGCTGCCTGGCTTGCTCACCACTCTTCTTGGCTGAAACGTTAGCTAGCCGAGGCGCACTAGCAGTTAGAGTCCTGGGCGGCAGGAGATAATTGCAGAAGCAGTCTTTCCGAGTAATTACTTCTACACTCGTAGGCGTCTGCTTGAAACGGCTTTTGTTGTTGGTGTTTTGTATCAAATAATAACTACGGTTCCTTCCCACACTCTGGCTCACTGTGTTTTCCAAAGATGGCGTAACATCTCCCCTGTGGAGGGAGATGTGGGGGCCAATTCTCCTCTCCTTCAGCCTGGACTCTCTTGTGTGTAACCCGCAGAACGTGGCAGAAGTGGCCGTGTCACCTCCAGAGCTAGGCTGGGAAAGGTCCTGCAGCCTCCTGCCTGTTGCCTTTGGGTGCCCACGGTGGGGGAAGCATAAGGCCCAATCGCCCGCAGGCCCTCGTGTCGGAGGGGTCACGGGGGACAGTCCCCGCCGAGTGCAGCTCTGCAGCCTGTGGTCCTGCAGAAACACCCGCTAGGTCGGTCCTCCTCCTCACACACTCTGGGCGTGTGAACGCTCCCGCTCCTAAAATTGCTTTGCAACCTCAAGGTCAGTGCTCGCACTGTCCTTGTGGTCACTCGTGGATGTGTGCAGAGAGGAGGGGAACTTTGAGTGGCCCAAGGGCATTCCTCACCTGAGGTCCCACAGGGTGACACTCTGCTTCCTTGTTTCAGCTCATGTCGTAAACAAGGGTCCTTCTCAGGGGTCACTCTGCCACGTTTTGTGCTTTGTGTTGGCTATTTGGCTGATTGAAGTGGCCCCAAGCACAGTGCTGCAGCTCGGCCCTGTGTCCCTGAGCTCAGGGAGCCTGAGGGGGTGCCCCCCGGAGAGAACCATGTGTCCATGGGCTCCTTTCAGGCCTGAGGGATGGGGCTGTGGGCTGTGAGCTCACTGTGAGTGGATCAGCAACATGGGACACCGAGAACAAGGAAGAGGAAGCGTGCCCATCTGCACGAGGCCACTCTGGTTGCCGCTCAAGCAGCATGAGGACGCTACAGAGAAGGTGGGAAAGTAACCGTGTGTGTGGATTCCTGAGCTGAGGAGCGACGCAAACCTGGTGTAGAGGGCAGCACCGTGGGGGTCTGGCTGCCAGAAGAATTCACAGGCACCGTGACTCAGGGGAAGGAGGCCCTCAAACCCTTCTCAGCCAACATTTTAGTGTTTGAAGAAATACTGCTGGATTCTAATTCTAATTAATAATTATATTTTATCTAATTAATTATTTTGAAGAAACAGGTGTTAAGAAGGTGTCTTTAAACAGAAGCATGAAACCAGGTTACTTATGTCAGCAGAAATGCCGGGAGCAGAGGCTTGCGGGAGTCACTCTGCCTTTCCCTGGGAGCCAGGGCTCGGCGTGTGCTCACTGGGCTTGTGGGATTTCACGGAATGTAACTACATGAGGAAGGGGATCCACTGCTCTCCAGGTGCCCTGCAGCCTCCAGGGCAGCCCCCAGCTGAGCCCTGCGGGAGACATCAGCCAGTTTGATGTGCAATCACAGGATCCTTATCAATGGAAGGCCAGATGGGCTGAGTGTGAGCACAGGGTCCTAATCAGTGGAAGGCCAGATGGGCTGAGTGCGATCACAGGATCCTTATTAATGGAAGGCCAGATGGGCTGAGTATGAGCACAGGGTCCTAATCAGTGGAAGGTCATATGGGCTGAGTGCGATCACAGGATCCTTATCAATGGAAGGCCAAATGGGCTGAGTGTGAGCACAGGATCCTTATCAATGGAAGCAGCCGGCAGAAGTCGGAGACACAACATGAGAAAGACTGGACCAGCCATTGCAGGCTCTGTGGATGGAGGAAGGAGCCAGGAGCCTGGGAATGGGAGCAGCTTCTAGAAGCTGGAAAGGAAACATTCCTCCCCTAGGGCCTCCAGGAAAACCAGCCCTGCTGACCATTTGGTTGTAACGGTGGGAGACCCATTTTAGACTCTGACCTCCAGAACTGTAAGGTAATAACTTTGCTTCAACCCACCACATGTGTGACGATTTGTTACAGTAGGAATAGGAAATGGATGCAGGTCTTATTCCCCACACATTAGAGATGTTAAACTGAGATTTAGAGAAACCAAGCTTCTTGTAAAAATCAGCGACATTCACAGGTAACAATGGCAGCTGAGATTCGGTCCCAGGTCTGTGGACTCCAGGGTGCTGGTTCTTCCGCGTGCTGGTTTCTTACTGTCTGGAATTAGGTTTGGCAAACGTCAGAGAGGTTTCAAGTACCCACCTGGTGTGAAGGAAAGGAGGCTCACCTCAGCTGCCTGGGACGTGTCCTGACAGGGACATCGTGACATTGCCACCAGACCTAGTCAGGAATAACTCCATATAAATGCAAAATTTGATGTCTGGGTGGGAAGCATAAAATAGTAATAGAATTAAACTCAGCATTTCCTAAAACTGCAAGGGCTGCATCTCCATTCAACCTGCATCCTTGTCCCAGCAAGCATCGAGGCAGAACTTGAAATTAGGAATATGCAAAAACTGCTGAGCCAGTCATTAATATGTATGAGGTGCCAGAAGGGTGCTGACAAGTCGGCTGGAGGCCTGGGGTACTCCAGGTCTAGGTGGCTCTGCCCTGTCCCTGCACCACAGACTGAAGGTTGCCCTGACTTTAACTTTTGCATTCGCCATCTGCTGAGCCGTCATTCAGACCATCCATCCCAAAGGTCTCCGTTCCTCTCTTGAGGTTTGTTTTCCTTTTCCTTTTCTTTTCAAACTCTGCTTGTTATTTTACTTTTAAATATTGTTCATTATTTTTTTTATTACAGTTTGCATTCAGCAATTTGTATCATTTTCAGGTGCACAGCACAGCTGGTAGACATTCATATAGGTGACAAAGTGTTCCCTCTGGTAATTCAAGTACCCACCCGGCACCATCCATAGTTCCTGTAATATCACTGACTCTACTCCCTGTGCTGTACTTTACATCCCATGACTATTTTGTAACTACCCATTTTTACTTCCTAATCCCTTCACCTCGTTCAGCCAGCCCCCTGATACTCCTTCCCTCTGGCATCCATCAGTCTTTTCTCTGTATCTACAGGTCTGTTTCAAATTTGTTTGCTTTGTTTCTTAGATTCCACATATAAGTGAAACCATATGGTATTTGTCTTTCTTTGCCTGGCTTCTTTCACTTAGCACAATACCCTCTAGGTCCATCCATGCTGTCTCGTGAGGTAAGAGTTCATTCTACTTTATGGCAGGGTCATATCCCATTGGATGTGTGTACTGCAGCTTTCTTATCCACTCACTTGTGTTGCTTCTACATCCAGGGAATTTTCAATGCCCCTGGAGGGAAAGGTCACCTTGGCATCCTCATCAGGCCCCCTGTGTATATCATGACCTTATTTGTGCTTCAAACTGGATTGTTTAAAGCCCGAGGCATTGCCTGGAGGAATCGCAGGGTCTGCCAAGAGGAACTGGGCTGGGCTGTGCACAGGCCTCTCACCCTGTGTCCCCTTTAGTCAGAGTAACCCCTGCTTACCTGTTGTGGGTCTTTCATGTCCACTTGAGGTTCTATTTCAAGACATTGGAGCTTCATTCTGATATATGGGGCACTTTCCCCAAAAAAAGTCATGATTACCATTAAAAAAGAAGAAGAAGAAAGGAAGAAAAAGAAAAAGAAAGTGGCCCGCTGCTACCGAAAGCTCGAGAACAGTTGAGGTCAAGGTCTGTGGTGGGGAAACTTACTCAGTAAGTGCTGACGTGGCTAAGGTACACTAGACACTTTTCTAGTCACAGGAGAGGGAGCCTTGACTAAAAGAGACAAGTGCCTGCCCTCAAAGCCTTCCAACCTCGGCCTAGTGCAGCAATGCTCCAAATGATCGATCGCGGGCCACGTGGGGATGCTTCTGCTTCAGTGATTTCTTGGTTCCCAAAGAAATACCACCATGTGTAATGCTTATGCTTAAATGCATACTTGCTTGTCCCAGGCTGATTTCTGATGGCATTATGTCTCCTCCCCCAGTGACTCCAGATGTCCCGTTTGTACTTAAGAACGTGTGGCTCTGGCCCCTGGTTGGGGACCAGCTGCTCCCCCAGCAGAAGGGGCTGCTCTGCCAGTCCGTTCTGCTGACCCTGTGGCCCTTCACAGGGGATCATCCCCTCTGGGAGCACAGCTGGGGCTGCTCTGGGCAGAAGAGGGGACAAAGCCCTTGCCCCTTCTGGCGCCCCCAGATCTGGCTGGTTTGTGATGAGGACCCCTCTTTCTGTCTTAGCTCCAAGCCTGTCTCCCCGGGGTTTCTGCTGATGCCTGTGGGCGGGATCAGGTCACCTGGGCTGGGTGCGGTCTGCTATCCTCCTCCGACAAAGCCTTCCTTCCTGCCTGACGTTGTCCCTGGCTCTCTTTTGGAAAAATTCTCTCCCTAGAGGCTCCTTCATCCACCTCTTCTCAGAACGGGCTTCTTCTGGGTGGTCCCACCAGTTTTACAGACAACCCTGCCTGGCCCACCTCATCCTTCCCCTCACCAGGCTTCCACCCTCAAACTAATCAGGAGTTCATCTCCCACCCAGACAAGCTGGGACAGCGCCGGCTGCTCCGCCCCCATGTGACCTCCCCGACCCTGAATGCAGTGTCCTTCCTAAGGCTGTCACCCCTGCAAACCATTGGCAAGTCCCAGAGGCTTAAACGGTGTAGGGCTTGCCCCTAGGATTGAAGACCTGGTGGGAAAGCCTCTCCTTCCCTTCCCAGAACAGGGAAATAGACGCGTTCCTAGCCCAGCCGCTGGCCCGTCTCATCAGGGCCTCACTGACTTCAAGTACATAGCATGGTGGCCAAACGTCTTTCCAGACCAGGGGTGGGCAAACTTTTTGACTCGGGGGCCACAATGGGTTCTTAAACTGGACCGGAGGGCTGGAACAAAAGCAACCTGACCATGCTGGCACTCTCATCTTGGGCTGCTGGTGAAGGAGCGGAGGGGAGAGCAAGAGAACCCTCCGCTCTTTCGGCTCCGCGGGCTGGATAGAACAGCCACGGCTGGCCCGAGGGCCATAGTTTGCCCACAGCTGTTCCAGACTTACCTGAGCTTTCCAAAGAACAGCAAGGATGACCCAGCCTCTGACAGCCTCCGGGCTCCTCAACCCAAGGGCACGGCAGCACCCTCACTCTCTCCCTCAGCTGGTCCCAGGCCTGCCTGCAGGGTCCCACCTGGGCTGGCGGGGAAGGCGGTAGGAGAGACGTGCTCACCTGCTAATACATTGTGTCAGCACATTGTTCCTTTACCCTCGAGGGTGGAGGGGGCCCGACCCCCATCACCCCTGACTCTGCCTTCCTCCTCCTTCCACCCCAGGCTGCTTTTCTCTGCCTCAGCTGCAGAAGGTGGGGAACGAAGGTGTCTCGGCCACGCTGGCGGTGCTGGCGTGTCTGGGCCGTGCACGGACGTCTTGGCTTTCCCACAATCCATGTCTTCCTTCCTTGGGGTCAGGAATGGGGGCTGGTCAGACAGGTCCGATGCTGCTTGCCCATGGGGCGTCTTGTTAAAAGATTTTAATCACATTAGAAGCAGTACATTTCACAGAGACACCAGTCTTTCCAGCTTCTGGCTGGCCTGAGAGGCTGGACCCCGGGGTAACGGGGGGTCCCCCGGGAGCATCGGCTGGCCGCCCCTCCAAGGCCGGCTGGCTCCGGCACACAGCCTGCCTGGCCCGCTCCTCTCTCTTCCTGCCCAGCCCCCTGAGTTTCCGCGTGTCCAAGCTCTGCCTTTATGGCAATGGCTTTGGAATCGCCGGAGTTATTTATAGAGCCGCCTTCATTTCCTCCCGGCCACACACATTCTGACCCGAGTGAGAACTGTAATCGCAGAGAGAAAGAAGAGGGAAAGGGCTCGATTTATTTGTAATGATGAGAAGAAGGAAAGGGCAGACGGGGGTCACCGACTGCCTCCCTTCGCCCTCTCTTTCCCCACGGTTGGTTGGGTCAGGGATTCCGTGTCGGGGGGAGCCCTGCCTTGGGACGGACGGGCTGGAGCTGGCTGCCCTGGGCACCACTCTGTGTAGTTCAGAGAAAGAAATCCCTCTCCAGGTGTCCTGGAGGCTGGGGTGGGGGGGGGGGAAGAGGGCCCACAGTTCTGAGTCAGCTGGTGACACCTACCGAGGACAAGGGAGGGGAGAGGACTTCTGATACGGACCTGGAAATCAGGAGGGTCAGGCTGAACTCAGCTTTTCCGGGGACCCTCAGCAAACTTGGGTCAGTTTACTGCGCTGTGCAATGGGGCTGTTTTTATGGATGGTGAGTGTGACCACAGAGTGGTGTTCGTGGCGATGGGCCTGACGGCATGTGGGAGAGACTGAGGCGGCAGAGATGGGGCCAGCAGTGAGGGAGGGGGTGGTGGTGAAGGCGAAGCTGATATCAATCATTGGGATGATGCAGGCTTCCACACTGGTGTTTCCTGTGTATTAATTAGCTGGTCAATCAACATGCGCTCATTGCTCCCTGCACTGGCCCAGGCGTCCTGATAGGCATTGAGCCACAGAGCCCCAGCATCAAGGAGTCACATTCCCTCAGGGAATCATGGACTCAGATAAGCCTTGAGGGGGTGCAGGAGGTCTGTGAGAGCTGGGGAGCAAGCCCCCTCCCTCCATCCCTGGACACCGCTGCTGCCTCTGTTCTCCCCGAAGAAGGTCATGTTGCTCAGTGGAGCAGCCCCTGGTTTGGCCACAGGGCCTGGTCACTGAGCTGACATTGCCTCTTGATGCCTCTCTCACCTTCCCGCCACCAGGCTGGCAGAGCTTGCTGTCCTGGTGGGATGACCCAGGCGTTTTCCTCCAGACCTTCCTTCCAGGCAGTGCCGACTAAGTTTGGCCCTGCTGACCTGCCATCTTCCTTGTCTCTCTCTCTTCATCCCATGTTGGGCACCTGGCTGTGTGGTCCAGAGTCTGGACTTAAGTCTAACCCAGGATTTAGGTTTAATTCTTATCTGAGAGGCCAGCTGTGGGCACACCGGGTGCTCCTTCCTCTGTGAACCGGGGTCACAGCAGAGTGGGCCTCCCGGGGTGGCCGGGAGCCTCAGGAGCTGGTTCTGGGGCTTTCCGGGCAGTGGGTGCGGAGTAAGTGCTGGGGCTCCAGCCGGAGGGAACCCCATGAGAGCAGGTGAACGGCCGCCAGGATGCTGGCCTCCTCCAGCCCTGCAGACCAGGCACCCCCATAGGGAGGATCCCGTGCCTGAGGGTCAGGAGGTTACACCGAGGGGCCACCACTCAACAGCAAGAGTTTTCATTACACAGGGAGGGTAACGGTGGGAACTGGCCTGTTCCAGCAACTCATTCTCACAGCGAACTCATGAGTTAGAAACACAGAGGCTCAGGGAGGTGACATCACCTCCAACAATGTCAACACCCACTGTGACTCCACCCAACCACCCAGCAAAGCTCCCATTCCTGCCATTGCCCCAGGGTCCGCCTCCAGGGATGGGGGCTGCCCACCTTCCACTTGTAGAATGCTGTTCTTCCTCTTTCTTTCAATAGCTAAACATCTCTCTCTGGGGACAGAAGACATGAAAACGTCTCGCATTTTGATGGTATGCCTCTTTGGCCATTTGAAATATCAGGCTTTGTGCCATTTTTGCTTTTAGTCAAAATCTTGTGTCAAAGTCCCAAATATGGTGCAAGACTCTGGATGTCCCAGAGGTGGTTCTGGGATCCATGGCCTCAGTAGACTCTGGTTCTACAAGCAAACTCACCTCTAGTGCCCTTTCACCTGGGCTCCGGGTTGGCTTCCGCTCTTACTCCTTCCCCTGACCTCATCCCATTTCGGTGTCGTTTCTAGACGAGGTGCCTCAGAATGTCAGTGTCACCCAAGGCATTCTCGCTCAAACCCTCCCCACCCCCCCCAAAGAAGTTCACTCCTTTGGCTGAGAATTTGTGCTCTTGAAGCAAGGGCATTTGAACACGAACATGCTGTATGCAAAAAGGAGGCTCATCTGTGTTTATATTTATATCTCTGGGAATTTCTAAGCAAACTAAATGTGCTGTTAAGAAAATTATGGTTTTCCATCAGCGGAAAATTATGCAGTCACAGCAAGACAAAGCGGTGGGAATGCTTGGGCAGGTGGAAGGGGCAGCATACTAGAGAGAGTGCCAGCTCTGCTGTGGCGCAGAGCATCCTGCGCTCGTCACATTCCCCGGGACGGCCATTCCCTGAACGTGCACCGTGCACCCGGCCCAGTGCAAGCTGGCTCCTCCTGCTGTTCTCACTGACGCTCCAGGCAAACACGAGGTGCTCCAGCAGAAGTTCACTGTCGGATGCTGGAGAAGGGATGTAGGAGGCTGGCAGAGACCTATGAGGGACAGGACGTTAAGGCCTGTTCCAACCTGAGATTCCAGGACCCACTGATGACTCTCATGCATGAGCCCCTCCCTCATCCTCTCTCTAGGAGCAGGAGTCCGGCCACCTGTTCGGACACCCTTCTTTGCTCTTGTCACAGCCCAGCCGACAAAACAACCCTCCGTCCAGTTCAACCATAGGATGTGTAGCATATCTCAAGGCTACTTTGGCTCTGGCATGATATCGACTAGCAAGAAAATAGCCGGTCGCGAGCTCATGGAACAATGCAGAGTTTCTGCGGCAACTCCTCCCAGCTTGGGCTTCAGAACTAGATTATGAAACTTGCAGCAGGATTTCTTTAATCTGCATCCCTGTCCTCACCACACGGACTGTTTTTTTCATGGGTCTGTGAGAACCCTCCCTCCTTGAGAGGGTCCGTTCACGTGCCTTGACATTCACAGGTATTTGTGACCATCACACAGTCTCCTTTCCGAGCATCCTGTCCATGTCCTGTTATCAGCCAACTGAAATTTTGTTTAAAAAATAAACAAGAAATTCCTTGTAATTTTGTTTCTTTTAAATAAACTCATTCTTTGGAACTGAACACCGAGGAGGACCATTTCTTGTTGTCGGTCCTTCCCTCCAAGAATCCACATTAGCCACATTTCTGGGTTAAATGAAACTTTATTCTCACCCCGTGTTGTCAGCTTCCAAAAGAATAAGCAGCAGCTTCAGGAAACCGATACGTCTGTGGCTTTTGTGTGAGAAAGAATGACATTCCCTCCCCTCCCAGCCCGGGAGAGGGCAGGTCCCCCGTGCACCCCAGAAGGATGCCAGATGCAAGGGAGTTTCCTTTCTTTGGCTGGTCTTTCAAGTGAAGTGGAGAATTCTTGGAGCATGAGTCATCTATCCTGACTCCGGGTAGGACTGCCTGGCCAGGACCTCCCGGGAAGAGAAAAGAGAGAGAAAGAGGCCAACCCCATGGTCCCGTGGCTCTGGGAGGGGCTCTCCGTCACTGCCCATCTTCCTCGGACCTCTGCCCACAATTTCTCACATGGGAGCTGAAGTTTTCAAAGTCAAGCTGAAGGGCATGGACCATAGATAGAGCCAGCCGTGCAGAGCCGGGGTCCGCAGGGGGCCCTGGAGGAGGGGAGCATCTGTTCCTCTTCTTTCTCCAGGAGTGCCAGGCTGAGGGGTATCTGTAACAGGCTGTGGGCCTCATGGCACAGCTTCCATTAGGGTTAAATCTGCCTTTCTCTCCGCTGGGCCACAGGTCAAACCGGGTTCCAGAAACATGACCCCCAAAGGGGAAATGAGCAAACTCTGGCTCTGGTTCCCTGCATGCAGATGTCCCCTACTGGTACAAAAAGCCCATTTTGAGGACAAACCTCCATCCTTCTGGGCGGTAAGCAAATAGCTATTCTGTGTGGTGGCCAGACAGTGGCTCTGCCAGTTTGTTTCAGAGCAAGTGTGTAAGTTAGGAGGTGAAGATGGGCATGACCAAAGGCTTCTTCGTTTTGCCAGGTGATTTTTTTTGCATGGAATCCACAGGATTCCAATTCACTAACTGCTTGTAAGGCGGCAAAGCCTACCACGCCAGGGCCCCGGTCAGCTGAGGTCCATCAGGAAAGAAGGCAGATCTTCAGTGCAGGCTCTTTGTCACTAAATTTAGGACGCGTTTAAGTGGCTGTCTTTCCTGCAGGTCTCCCCAGGCCTTTGCATATGAAAGTTGGCTTTGTGAGTGGAGTCGTGTGATAGCTTCCAAGATCTTATTTGACCTCATAACCCTGTGGATTTGCATTCATTCTCGCTGACCCTGTTCTGAGAAACAGAGAGTTAGGAAAAAGCTCATCTGCAGACATTGCCACACACACACACACACACACACACACACACACACACACACACACCACACAGCTCCTGTTTCTTGCAGGAAATGTTTTTCTGCAAAGCATGCTGGTTGATTTTTATGCAGATTATGGAAATGACGAATAACACCCACTGCTCAAGGCTTCCAAAGTTTGCATTGGGGAGCCTGATCACCCGGAGAGGGGTTTGTTTGCCCTCGGTGCTCGCTTCCCACCTGCACTGCTGCTCACCTGGAGTTGGGCAGGACTTGAAGGGGACCTAGCATCCCTCAGGGCACGGGTCACCTTCAACCACATGCTCCACCACTCCAATCTGTCTTGAAGAAGACACTCAGTGACTTTCTCAAAGGCCTGGTACTGTGTTAGCCTGGATTCTGCCAAACAAATAGTGGCAGGATTTTGGCTTTGCTGTAACAATTAACACCGTGTTGCATAATCGGTTCCGGTGTGTATTTCAGGGAAACATTGATCAATGATCAGATGACCTAATCAGTTTATGAAAAGCAGGCTTTGGAGTTCTTTTTCACAAACAACTGCCCACTTCCTGAGGTCGTAGTCCATCCTGGTTCTAACCCTCTTATGGGCTCTTCGTGTCAGAGGACGCTGAGCAGGACCGGAAATGTGATGGCCAGCCCTGCCGTGTCTTTACTCACGGCTGATCTCATGCCTGATGGCTCCCCCAAAGCTCTTGGCGATGCGCCTCCCATGGAGTGGCACGGAATGGCATGTGCACTCCCTTTTCTTGGATATTTTTAGTCTTTTATTACCCTCATGACTGATTTGAAGATGAATTTTTAATTCCAAGACTTTTATGGCCTTCAATGTTGTATTTAAATAACTTTAGTGGTCTTTAAGAAAATCCATTGTCTATCTAAAGAAGCGTTTCCTCTGATCTGCGAGAATGTCCACTCTTGCTACATAGTAAATGAGAACATTTGCTGATCTGATCTGGCTTCCCAACATTCATTGCTAGCATTTAGTATTTATTTCTAGTTCCTCAATGACACATCTATATGTCTTCACACTGCGCCTATTGGAGCAAGCAATTGGATGGCTTAACCTGCTGAAAATCCTTAGATGAAGAGATAAAAATTACAAGGGACTCTTGAGAGATATGCTTTGCTTCTACTTATACAGATCTAGCTCGGCCCAGCACGTTTTCAGCCAATGAGCCATTATCAATGAACCTAGGTATGTGCCAGATAAGGAAAACGTACATTCTGGCAGCCATCACACTGATGCGACCTCAAGAGCCTTGGACTATGTATCATCAGGGTTGCATTGCTTCTCTCTGAGGAAATCAGTAGTAAAGATTTTGCTCATCCACAGGAAGTAAACAGGCTACAGTCTATATCACAAAACAGACTGGAGTCTACATCACAATATTTTGAATTCAGAACCCGTCTGTGACGCTTTAATGAACCCCCAGGGAATGGACGGGTGATCCCAGATGTAGCCTGGGTGGCAGGCGTGGCCTGGGGACTTACTGGGTTGGGAAAGAGTGTTGATGATAATGAGAGTGAAGGAGGCAAGAAAGAGAAGGAGAACTACTTTGTCGAAACCGGTTTGGCTCAGTGGATAGAGTGTCGGCCTGTAGACTCAAGGGTCCCAGGTTCGATTTTGGTCAAGGGCATGTACCTTGGTTGCAGGCAGCTGATCGATGTTTCTCTCTCATCGATGTTTCTAGCTCTCTATCTCTCTCCTTACCTCTCTATTAAAAAAATCAATAAAATGTATATATAAAAAAGATCGTGGCTTTTAAAATCTAGACTCTTTTTTGTTGCAATCAATATTCACAAAAATATGGCTCAGATACCTCAAGCAAAACAAAACAGAACATTTCCACCCAACGTAATTGGCTCATTAGGTAAAAGCCCAGGCATATCGGATGGTCCAGCTACTAGAACATCATCATGAGGACTCCGCCTCTGGCTCCATTCTTAGACTCTGCTCTTCTCAGCAATAGTTTTTCCCCAGCAGAACATGGTGGTGAGGATGGGCACTGGCAGCTGCTGGCTCATGGGTCTTTATAGCTTGGGAACCTTGCAGGAAGAGAGACCGTCCCCATTCCCACCATGTGCATGTACCACATTGCATGCATCTGGCTAACAAATCTTCATGGATGTATTCCTGCATTTCTGAAGGAGCTTTTCCCAGGACTGAAGTTACTGGTCAGAGTGAATGAAGACTTTTGGAGGAATTGTTAAATAGGAATGGGTTTCCCTAAGTGTAGCACCGATGTACAGACATTCCAGTAGTGAGTATGTGCACCAGTTAGCACATGGACTCCAGGCACCTTCCAGTGTCGCAGGTCAAAATCACACCCAGTTTTTGTTGTAACTAAGGTCCCAGTGATAGACCCCCGGATACCTTTCATTTCTGAGGGAGGTATCTCTCAGAATTGCACAGTTGTACAAGGTCCTAGTTGAGTAAGTGGCAGAATTGAGAGGACAAATATGTGTTTTAGACTCCTGGCTATTTGTGAGTTCTCTCAGCTATACTAGATACAGTCAGAAACAGAACATCTGAGAGAAATGTTTGCATAGAGGGAAATAGGTTGGATAAGATTTTATTTAGATAGGTGAAATAAAATGGCACTGAAGTCCAAGTTCATAAGGGTCATTAGAGCTTCTAAAAATGGCTTCCACTGTAGGAAACTATTACATTTTTAGACAAAAGGGAATAAATATTTATACATATTTATACTTAATATCATGAACAAGGAAAGTGCAGAATGTCAAAGATGTCTCTATAGTAGACTTCATGCAGTAACTTTGCTTAATAAGATTTTGAGACAGTAACTTGAACTTGCATGTAATAGTTTATTCCTTGTAGGAAGTTTCTTATGGGATGTAGCAAAAGACTAAAAGAGAATCATATTATTTACAGAACAGTGCCTGGCATAGGATAGACACTTAAGAAATAAAGAGTAATAACCAAAAATCAAATCACTTAAGACAAGGATGTACTTTTAATTAAGTGGTTTTGATTATTATTTCTTTGTTTCTTGATGGAGATTGTCTCTTTTCCTCAATTAGTGCAGCCCAGTTTGATGGTCTTGATTTAAATAATGCCAATAACAAGCATTTCTTTTTAATCCACTGAGGGCATGCTTAGACAGAGGAAGAGAGAAAGAAAGGGAGGGAGAGAAGGAGGGAGGGAGGGAGGGAGAAAGAGAGAGAGAGAGAGAGAGAGAGAGAGAGAGAGAGAGAGAGAGATTGATCAGTTGCCTTCTGTAGGCTCCCAAACTGGGGCTCAAACCCACAACCCAAGTATGTGCCCTGACCCAGAATCAAATGGCACCTTTCAGTGCAAAGGCCAACGCTCAACCAAATGAGCCTCTCTGACTTGGCAATAACAAGCATTTTTGAGGAAATCAATGGACAACACAAATCTTATATGCATGTAATGAGATCTCATTATTAATAAAGCCTATGTACAAATTCCATGCAAACACATTTACTCTGTACCTAGGAGCAGTGTTACCTCTGTAGCACGATTCCTGTGTAAGTATCATGGCTATGTTATAATTTCAGCGCACATATGCATTTGAGTTGTCAGTTGTCACACTGAATCATTCCCTCCTTTCAGAGCATATTTTTCTCATCTGGAGTTAATGTAGATTTGCTCTCACATAAGCATCTGTGGAATGAGCCTGGACATTGCTAAACAGGGCTGGCTGGAAGGGGAGGAAAGGAAGAATAGTGGCTAATCATTAATGTGTGGTGTGGGCGTTCAGTTGGGAAGAAACAGCTGGTGAGCAACGGTCTTACCTCTGATTCACAGCCATGGGTGGTGACCCCTACAGTCTGGCCAAGAAGGAATCACAGGCCTTCAGTTTAGTCTCAGAGTTTATCTATGAATTTAAATGTCTTCTTTGCCAAAACCTAGATTTAATTAAACACAACTAATTCTAATTTTAGAACTGAGCTGGAACCTTTCTTCTTGTCACTGCTCCAAAGGGGTGCTCAAGGGAAAAGAAAGGATTCTTTGAGATCAGCTCTCTTACCATATGTGAGAACAGCCAGTGCGGAGGGCTGGGTCACCTTGGCTGTGTCAGAGGCCGAAAGCCTTCTGAGTGGTGCCATAGGAATCATTCCACAGGGTGAGATTATATTTTGGAAAAAGAAAAAATGAGGCTAAGGTAAAACATTCAAAATCCCCAACATTTGAAACCAGATATTAGTTGAAGAAATCATTATCTAGTAAGAAAATCAGGTCCTAGAACACGAGTCTGCTTTATGTTTATTTTAATGTAGTTTGGACTCTGATAATATTACACATCATTGAGCCTGTTGAATTTAATATGGTGATAAAATGTAGTAGAATGAAAGGACTCCCAAGCTACTTGTTCCATCCATTCAGTAAAAAACAACAACATTTACTGAATATCTTCCTTACAAACTGGGCATGGAGCCCTACTATGACAATCTGACGGCTTTCTATACACAGAGTTGCCACCCCACACCATCACCATCATTTCATCATCATCATCACAGTACCATCACCATCATTATCACAGCAGTATCATCATCATACGTCACCATTATATCACCATCACCAACACCAACACCACCATCACCGTCACCAGCATCACACTATCACCATCATATCACCAGCACCAGCACCATCACTATCACCAGCACCATCACTATCACCATCACTACTACAATACTATCATCATCACCATCACAGCAGCATCATCATCAAAGCACCATTACCATCATATCACCATCACTATCACACCATCACCATCACTGTCAGTATCATCACCATCATATCACTGTCAAAGCACCATCTCCATCATTTCACCATCACCATCACAGCACCATTCTAGCTTTCTCTGTTCTCAGTAAAAGGCACCTCATTCCTTCACTTTGTTAATGCCTTTTAGCCACAAGGTTTTCTTTTGGTTATTCAAATGCACCCATTTCCCATGGCCTTGGCCCTTTGTTCTCTCTACTTGGGGTGCTCTGGTCCCCATACTCCACTAACCTCCGATTCATGCTCAGAGAGGCAACCCTGCTCCCATCAGTCTCTTTTATAGCACTTCATTCCCTTCCATCACAGTACTCACCACAACTTAGATTTGTATGTTTACTTGTGCACGTAAATGGTTAATATCTGGCTCCTCTACTAGACTGTACACTCCAGGAGGGCGTGGATCATCACTGTAGCTGGCACATACTAGGAAGCTCTTAAAACAGTGGACCCCAAGCTTGGCTGAATGTTGGAATCAGCTGGAAAATTTTTAAAATTCTGATGCCTTTGTGCTTTCCCCCCGAGTTTCTGATTCAGTGGGTCTAGGGTGTGGTCTGGACATTGGGTTATATTAAAAGCTCCCCAGGAGATTCTAATGTACAATGAAGTTCAAGATTGTTAAGAACTCCTATTCCTGGACCTATTTCATATGTACAGACTCATCCTTGTGGGTGGGTCCAGGAAAATTCACACTTTGAAGCCCGAGAAATTCTTACTCATTCTTGGACTTGAGGCTCTTGGATTCTGGAAGCTGCTTCTGGGAAGAGATGGGGAAGGGCAATGTATGGGGCAGCCATAGGGTGGACACCAGCTGGAGGCCCCTAGGGCCCCCACAACTTAGCTGCACATGACCATCACTGCAGGCTGTTAAAAAAGTTACATGTTTAAGTCTACCTCTCCTCCTCCCCTCTTCCCTTTCTGCCCCCCTTCTCCCACCCCCTGCCCTGCCACACACACACCTGGCAGTCTTATTTAATTGGTCTTTGAACTTGGTCTCTGTATTGGTAAGAACTCTTCCTGTGGTTTGATGCAGGCAGGGTTTAGAACTGTGGGTAAGAGAAGCCAAACACCAGAGGCCTAGACAGGGGCCGGTCTCTGGGTGAAACTGGAGAGAATCCACTCTGTACTTCCTTTCTCATTTCTGGGGTTGCCAGCATCTTTGGTGTTTCTTGGCTTGTAGACACATCACTTTCATCTCTGCAACCACATTCCTTCTCCCTGTGTTTCTCCTCTGTTTCCAGGTCTCCAATCTTCTTCTTCTTTCTCTTTAAGGACCAGCCATAAAGATTAGAGCCCACACTAATCCAATTTGGGTTCATCTTCAGATCATTAACTAGGTTACATCTACAAAGACTTTTCAAATAAGGACACGTTCACAGTACTGGGAGTTAAGACTTGGACTATCTTTTAAGGCAGACACAATTCAATCCACCAGAGAGGGTAATGGACTTCCCTCGGAACGGTGTGGCTGCCTGGTGAGAACACACCTGGGGGAAGAGCTCGCTCAGAGATGCCTGGCAGGGAGCACACACCTCCTCCTGTTTCAGAAACTGAGTCCACGAGGACGCGGCATGTGATGAATGTTAATGGTGATGAAGGAACATCAGGACCCTTTTAATTGAAATCAACATTAAGATTTTACACACACAAACACACGCTCACATTCACACACTCACCCTGCTCTGCTGATTAAGGCTCCAGGTGGGTGACTGGGTGGGTGGCGGGTCCTGCCAGTTCCACCACGAGGCCATCCTGGGAGCAGATGCACAGAGGAAGGCTGGTCTTGCTGTTCATCTTATACTAGTTCTTAAGCTTTATCATGATCATCATCGTCAGTATTAACTTGGTTAGTCTATTCATGTGAAAAGTGCTTTATCCACATGGGTGCTTTGGACATCTGTGAAAATCTACACATTTCCAAGTTTTAAAGCAAAACTTTAAATACTTGGCATAGAGAATGGGACTATCTCTTTCCTTCCTGCAGACAGAGGTGAGTTGGAGGAGTTCACATCACCCTTAGGCTCTCTCTCTGGCTCTCCCTCCGCTCTGCGGTTACTGAAGGTCTGGTGGTCCCCGGGGCACCTGCCCACCCTGAGGGCTGTGCCATTTGTTATCGCAGGAAACCTGCAGGCTGCAAAGTGCAGGGCTGCAGCCCCTTCTCCAGCCAGTGCCTCTGTGGCTGTATTTCAATGTCAGTCTCCAAAGCCTGTGTTTCCTGAATTTGATTGAACAGACTGAAAACTGTGACTTTGGATAAAGTGAATGATTTGCAGCCATTTCAGGAAGGCTTTTGGCGGCGAGCCGAAGACACAGCTCCCTGGGCAAACCCATCACGGTCCCCAAGAAGAGGATGACCAGGGAACAACGTCAGGACCTTGCACACGGCCAGAAAAGCATGTCCACAGTTGACAGAAGGACTTAACGTGCTAAAAAGGCTTAAAAAATGCTTGAAGATATGAAAGAAATTGCCCTACTTATAAATGCCCTTCCGAACTTATGTTTGCATTGCCTTGTGCGAATTAAAAATATGTTAAAAAGTAAGATTTTAAAAAAAATTTTGAAAATAATCCCATGCTGAGGGGCACAGCAGCAGATCAGAGTAAACTGTAAAGAGGAGAAAAGAATCACCAGAAATCTCAGCGCCCTGTGAAAATGTGTTTCCCTGAGAGGCTGGTTTCTAGGCCTTTCCGGGACCGCCTCCCCAGTCCACCCTGTGCAGACTTATCGGCCAGAGCAGCATCCCGCAGGCTCTTATCACCCCCTCCAGATCCGCCCCTTTTCTTTCCTTCTCCTGCTGGTCATCCAGGCCACCATCCCTACCCCTGCCCCCACAACCATTTCCTGTGAATTCCCGCGGGACCCAAGAGGTTTCTCCCCCTAAGTCACACACTTAATTTTGATTTCTCAATTTAAATGTCACAAAACTGATTGTATCAGGGTGGTGACTAGAGGGAGAGTTGATTGAGGACAGATGGGTGTAAGATGCAGGCAGACAGAATGGGACCTCAGCAGCAGTCTCGGGCAGTGGTGAGAGGGAGGCTTCCCTGGGCTTATGCCTCTACTGGGGGTCAAACCTGCCACAAGGAACACTTTTGGGGGACAGGATGCTTGCCATTTACTCTGTGATTCCTGCAGGATGTGTTCATAACCTGCTCCTCCAAAAGTCCAGAGGCCACAGGAAATAAACAACAAACAAACCAGACGAGCCAGCGGCAGTTCTGCTCCTGTGTTCCTGCCCCCTCCCTCCCGCCAACAGAATGAGTCTGGTCATATGGGGAAAGGAGCTGAAACCAGATTTGGTCCATAGCTCTGCATGGGTGGAGGCTCTCTCAAGGGGACAGGAAAGAGTCTCCTGCCCTTTAGGAATTCAAGGGAATGCTTTTTTGGAAACTGTATTTTCTAAGGTCAGCAGATAGTTGGGAAAGAAATGAAAGGAGATTATGATTACTCCAAGGAATACTGCTTCTACACGGCACCTTGAAAAGATCTTCCCAAGTAAGGGACCTGGAGGTTGGGAGGTGCAAGAAAGGATTTGGGGGGCATAGCAGACATCTGGTCCCCGTCTTTCTGTGCCTCTGTGCTCGGCCGTCATGGGCCGCTGAGTGGGAGCCAAGCCTGTCCCCAGGGTCACAGGGCAGCGGCAGGAGCTGCTCCAGGTCTTGGCTGTTGTAAATAATATTGCTATGAACATAGGGATGCATATATTCTTTCAGATTGGTGTTTCAGGATTCTTAGGATATATTCCCAGAAGTGGGGGAGCTGGGTCAAAGGCAGTTCCACTTTGAATATTTTGAGGAAACACCATACTGTTTTCTACAGTGGCTGCGCCCGTCTGCAATCCCACCAACAGTGCACTGAGGTTTCCTTTTCTCCACATCCTCACCAGTGCTTGTTGTGTGTTGATTTGTTGACAGTAACCATTCTGACAGGTGTGAGGTGAAATCTCATTGCGGTTTTAATTTGCATCTCTCTGATGGCTAGCGTCATTGAGCATTTTTTCAAATGTCTCTTGGCTAGCGTCATTGAGCATTTTTTCAAATGTCTCTTAGCATTTGTATGCCCTCTTTGGAGAAGTGTCTGGTCAAGTTCTTTGCCAATTTTTTAATTGGATTGTTTGTCTTCCTTTTGTTGAGTTGTATTAATTCTTTATATATTTTGGAGATTAACCCCTTATCAGATTCATCATTGGCAAATATGTTCTCCCATACAGTAGGTTCCCTTTTCATTTTGTTGGTGGTTTCTTTTTACTGGGCAGAGGCTTTTAACTTTGATATAATTCCATTTGTTTAGTTTTTCTTTCCCTTGCCCTAGGAGACATGTCAGCAAAAATACTGCTATGAGAGGTGGTTGAGATTTTACTACCTATGTTTTCTTCTAGGGTTTTTATGGTTTTGTGACTTACATGTAAGGCTTTTATCCATTTTAAGTTTATTCTGGTCTATGGTGTAAGTTGGTGGTCTAATTTCATTTTTTGCACATACCTGTCTAATTTTCCCAACATTATTTATTGAAGTGACTATCTTGACCTTATTGGATGCTCTTGCCTCCTTTATTAAATATTAGTTAACCATATGGGCATGGTTGATTTCTGGGCTCTCTGTTCTGTTCTATTGATCTGTATGTCTATTGTTATGCCAGTATTGGGCTGTTTTGATTACTATGGCTTTGTAGTATAGTTTGACATCAGACATTGTGATGTCTCCAACTTTTTTTTTTTCCTTTCAGGGTTGCTGAGGCTATTCAGGGTCTTTTTGATTCCTTATGGGTTTTTGGAATATTTGTCTTAGATTGGTGAAATGTGCCATTGGTATTTTAATAGGAATTGTGTGGAATATATATATTGATTTCGGTATTATGGTTGTCAATTTTGAAGAGTAAGTTTTGAAGAGTAAGGAAGATCTTTCCTAAAGCCCGTGGTAGATTCCTCCTCCACCTCATTGACCAGACCTGTATGCCAGGCTCAACTCAAATGGGGTGGTTTGTGTGGAAGCCAAGGAAAATGAACGCAGTCAATCTAGGTTGAGACTAGAACACACCTCTGACGTCCACAGACATAAACGCTCAACTCGTTATAGCCAAACAGCAAACTTACTGTGTGCACGTCCAGAACTTGGGAATTTCTGGGACGGAACTGTGTTTTATCCAGAGTCCCAACTTGCCATCCCATTTTGGCTCCAGACGTGATAAGCTGGCCAGAATCCTCTTGTTAGGTTAGTCAGACCTTTCTCAAGCAGTGAGGGCTGGGGATCTGAGACCTCCATCAATCCTGACATTTGTGTAAGTGGCGTATTTCCCTGCCTGTGACATTTGGCGGCGGACTCTGACGGGCTTCGGGCTTTCAGAGGGTGCAGTGTGAAGTGCAATCGACACCAAAGCAATTTTCTAATTTCATCCTCCATTGCCCACAGTTACTGTGAAAGGAGAAGAAAAGGCCAAAGCCAGGTACGTGAGGGGGGAGGGGTGGGGGGGGGTCCCACATGGGGCAGCAAACCTTCACAGTTGACAAAAGGATGCTTTCTGTTGTTGGCATGTGTCGCCATGTATCCTACATCCAAGATGATCTGCTGTAAACTCAAGTTTTAAGACCTTCAATGCTGCTCCTGTTTAGCACAAGTTTTGCAAACATACAATGTGTTTGAGTTTCCCCTTTAATTCAATGACATGTTGGAAACACTCCTAATTGGCTTTGTGGCTTTGAGTGGAACTTGCCTGTGAGTATCAGGAGAGGCCGATTTCTATGCGCTGTGTTGATATGGACAGAGAGGCCACCTTTCAGCTCAAGGTGTTGCCTCGGCTGAGAGAGGAGTATTTTATCAGCCTGTTCTCCTGGTTGCTTAGGAACGTGGAGCCTTTAGTCAAATAAACACCAGCTCCTCTGTGGACCTCCAATTCATCATTCCTGAGTGGAGAAGGTGGCTTCAAACTGCCCCATAGTCACGAACCTGTCCCATTTCTCAGACGTCACAAGAGCTGGGAGAAAAGCAAAAACATCGTGCCATGAGATAGCTATTTCCCCCTGAATACGAATCCTGATGATGAGATTTGCCTCCCGCCAGGCTGTGCTAATCGGTGAGGTCCCACTTGGGATACTGGCAAACGACGATCCTTCTCAGACATACCATGTTCATCAAAACCTGCTGGCTGTCTGGGGCTGGGGCTCGGCTGCTGCTGCTGTGGCTGCTCCTGAACAGTGAGGGTGGCCCCTCTCCTCCGTCATGTTGGTGAGGTTTTGGGAGAGAGGGGCTCCCACAAGCCCCGGGGACTGGCACGGTGGCCCCTCTGACACATTCTGTTGATCAAAGCGGGTTGGAAGGCCAGCTCAGGTTTAGAGGCAGGATAGACCCCACCCTTGGAGGGAGGATCTGCCAAGTCACATAAGCACAGAGGAAGGGACATGGACACGAGGGCCACATTTGCATAAACTGGCCAGTTTGTGACATGGAGTAAGTGTTCAGAATAGGCAGGTCTTGTTTTGTTTTGAATTAAATGAGTGAATTTTCTCAATGGGCAGTGGAGAGAATTATTAAGTGTTTTGAGGAGTCTTAAAAAAAATCCGTTGCAGTTTCACTAAATTGAAAATCTTTGTGTATAGAAATAGTTTATAAATGTATCTTATTTAAGCAATGTTCAGTAAGACAGAATTTTAGTCATCAACCATGAAATGGCTGGAAACGTCAGCTGGAGTCTGCTGGGAACCTCTGCTATTTACAGATGTCAGAACAGTCCCCAAACTGGCTGTCTTGGTGACAGAGCTTTGGGAATTGGGTTTGGAACACTCTGGGCCTGATAGAACTAACACACACACACACACACACACACACACACCCCAATACATGTTAAAACCATGACTTACAATGTACCCCGAAACTCCAGACCTAAAAATCCATGTGTCCCTGGGCAGATTACCACATTGTGTCTCATGTTTGTAGGAATACATTTATTTAAACCATCTTCAAGGACCCAGAGAAAAATTTGAATATCTGATCATGTAGTAGAAACAGGAAGAGCGTTCAGGTAGAGAAGAAAGAGCTACTGGAGATCATTTTCACACAGTGCGCCATCTTTCCTCCCTGGCCCCCTGGCTGTCACTCTTTGTGTATGGAAAGTAGGCTCCACAGACACTGAGCAGCGGTGGCAAGATGCAGAGAGACTCCTCTGAGCCTGGGATTCTCAGCAGAATGTACAGCGGTGCTGACAATAGTGGCGTACAAAACACCAGGAAACAACAGCGGGGCTGTTACTGGGAAGGATGATCCCGCCGTCCAGGCTCACCTTGCGATCTGATGATCGTATGCAAAACCGGGAGCAGGGGGGCCATTAGCACTGGGGCTTCTCTGTCAAGTGTCCCCGGAGCCCCGGAGCAGGGAGCATCCTTGTTATGGAAGCAAACCAAGACCTCGTCCGGCTTCCTCTTGGAGAGCTAATGAGCTGGGTCTCTCCCATTGGCGCTGAACCATTACTAACGCTGCTTATTGCAGACACGAGCTTTTTGCCCTGGCTATGCTTTTATGCCTTGGCTCTTTGCCTCCGTTCTGCCTGGGAGAGAATATCAAGACCCGAGCTTGTGCTGGAGATGTTAGCGTTAATTTCAATAATAGGAACATAAATCTGTCTCTGCAGGGATAAGTAATGTTCCCAAAGAGTGACTGTCTCCAAGTCTCAATTCCACGTTTTTGTTTTTGCTTTTTTAAAGAGTGCTTTGGAAAGCATGGGAGGGAACAGAATTCCATGCCTTAGAAATGCACACAGCACGGAGCCAGGCAGTAGTACTCATTTGCACTGGTCAAGAATGTGACTGTTCCTCTCCAAGGATGGGAAGCCGAGACCAGGAGGACCCCGGGGCTTGGGGGTGCAGCTGGGACCAGAGCACCCTCTGATGTCGTTTGCACTGCTGGGGGAAACGGGACTTCCTGGGGGTTCTGCCTCCCCACCCTGACTTGCATGAGAATCACAAGACAGCATTTTTATTGAAAAGCTCTAATGTTCTTTGTTTTTGTTTTTTGCAAAACCACTTAAGAAGGGCTTGGTAAAGAGAAATTGATGGGGGTAATTATGTTCCTGTCAATCGCCCCAGACATCTGCTGGGCTCGGGGGCTGCCTGGGACTGATTGGGTGATTCCTGTGGGTAGTGCTCAGCAGGAGGAGGGTCTAGTTTCCAGACCAGAGCTCAGGCTGGCATCTCGGGCAGCTGTGCTGTCCAGCATTTCAGGCCCTGTTCCTCCATATCTGTGGGCCAAAGTCCCCCCCGAGATGTAAAATGGGCACCGAATGAGGTCAGGGAGGTGCCCATGACTGCAGGATTCACTGCTGCATTCTGGGTAATCTTATGTGATGGCCCCTAGAAAAGCAACCCCTGTTTCTCCCTATAGCAGACACCACTATTCCCATGGACCATTTCATTATTTTTATTTGTAAAAGCTTCCCTTTTCTATTGCCAGTACTTCTCCTTACTTCCCCATTATGATCTTTCTCTAGCACATATTATTTTTCTTACCTTTCTTTGTCTTTTATAACAGGCAATGAAGCAAAATAACACTGTAAGATGTGTGTGGGATCAGATTTTAAATGTATTAAAGGTTATTAGTGAAAAGTAAGGGCAGATCTAAGTTTTAGGGGGCCACAGGTTTATGCAATTCGAAGGCCCCTCTTGAAGAAAAAGAACAACAAATGCCCTACCTGGGCAAATCTTACAAAAGCAATCTGTTTGCATGAGCACATTGCTTGGGTCCCCATCCCCCCACTCAGGGCCTGGAAAAGGCTGTGCTGTGAGGGGCCCCCAGATGGAGGCTTCACCCTGAATCCAGCACTGATGACAGAAGGCCCCCCCCACACACACACCTGCCCTCCACACCCATTTCTCCCGCCACAACCACTGTGACCACTTTGTAATCCATCACTCCAGAAAATCTCTATGTATATCCCCCCAAATAAGTTTATCAACTTTGATCAATTATGAGGATTTTTAAAAGGCTTATGATACACAGCACATGCCTCACACCCCTGACCCTGGGCAACAGCCCAGAACTCTGATAACTGAGCAGCAGAGCAAGTCCTTGTGGATGGTGACTCTTCCTGCCACCTGCTTGCCTATTTGCAGTGCAAAAGATGACCTAAGGTATATCAAAAAGTTTGAGTTTACTTGAGCAAAATTAATTCGAAGCGGGCAGCATCCCGTGTAGCAGGCAGAAAGGAGCTCCCAGAAACTGTATGAATGAAAGATGTTTAGAGCAGAGGGGGTGGGGAGAAGGAAGTTATGCTGGCAAAGAAGCAGGCTGGCTATTGCAAGGTCACAAGGTCATGTTCCATTGGGGCAGTGGTTCTCAACCTTCCTAATGCCGAGACCCTTTATACAGTCCCTATGTTGTGGTGACCCCCAACCATGAAATTATTCTGGATGCTACTTCATAACTGTAATTTCGATACTGTTATGAGTCATAATGTCAATATCTGTGTTTTCCGATGGTCTTAGGCGACCCTGCTAGCGGTTCTCAACCTTTGGGTCGTTGAGAACCACTAGCAGGGTCACCTAAGACCATGGGAAAAGACAGATATTGACATTATGATTCATTAGCAGTAGCAAAATTACAGTTATGAAGTAGTATCGAAAATAATTTCATGGTTGAGGGTCACCACAACATGAGGAACTGTATTAAGGGGTCTCGGCATTAGGAAGGTTGAGATCCACTGCATTAGGGGATGACAGAGGTCCTTCTGGCAGATGACCTCACTAGGGCTGATGGGACTAGTTTGAGAGTCCATTTCTGGGAGAGTCTAAAGGAAAATTAAGTCTCAATTTGATGAAGGCTTAGCATAAGGGACTCCATTTTCATCTTGTTGTCTTATCTTTACCAACAGATAACACGTCAGGGCAGATAGACTGTCTGGGGTCGGGTACCATCTGCGGGGTCTGCGATGGAGTGCGAAGCACAGAAGCTTCATTGGGGGGTAACAACCATGAAAAGTCAGAGGCGGGGGACCTCACAGACCACAAACGATGCAGATCTCACCAACTCCCTGCCATCAGCACATGAGGGGAGGTTCACGTTGGTGGAAATGTGTGCAGTTCTCACACAGGGCACCAGTCCTGAACCCAGATGCTGGCAGTCAAACCCCTGAAATGGATTATAGCCTCCTGGACATACGAGGGATCCCTGAGGCTCCCAGAAGCAAGTGGAGGAGTTTGGAAGGCCTTGCATCCTGGGTCAGAGGCTGGCAGGAGAAGCAGCGCTTGCCTCCAGCCTTTTGGTGTTGGTGTGATTGGATTTCTGCTGCGGGCCCGAGGAGGCTTTGGCATTCAGGTGTGCGGACAACCGGATGTTCTGTGCTGCTGGCAGGAAAGGAACAATCAGAAGCGGAGCATTTCAGGCTGGCTTATTAACGGAGCATCTGGAAATCAGGTAACCAATCCCGGGAAAGCTGATGGCATAGGGAGAGAGGTTGCCAGGCCTCCCTGGGAGTCACTGCCCCCTCCCCACCCACTGCTGAGGGTGGGAGGAGAAGGAAATTCTCTCCTTTACAAATCTCATTTCAAAGGCAGCCCAGGGTGTTGGTTTCATGGTTTGTATCCGGATATCATGTGAATAAACAGAAGGGTTGGGGGAGGGGATCTTCACAGGAAACGGGGCTCTGGTTCCACCTCCTGCAGGTCACATGCACCTGTCATTAACCTTTGAAGTCTCTGGTGGGTCCTTCCTTCTTATTAGATCCCAACTTGATGTCCTGTTTCTTAATTTAATCTTCTTCACACCCCAGCAGGCTCATTCTCGGTCTCAGGAAGGCTGGGGCAGAATGGACTGTGAAGCGGCACAGTGGGCTCACTGAAACCAGCCCCAGGCTGGCCAAGGGAACCCACTCGGTGGGAGTGGGGCCGGAGGCACCCTGAGGAGTGAGTGCTGAGATCCTCTGGATCCAGCTCTCTGTGCTCCTCTGCATTTGGAGTGTTTCCTCCACGGCCTCTGCCAAACAGACCCCTGCCAGGGTTCTCGGGAGCAACGACCGTGGGCTGGAGGCTGTGAAACACAGGCACAAAGCATTGCCTCCCTGGGCACCCAAGGGAGAAGTAGGGCAGGGCTACACCTCTCTCTCTCTCTCTCTGTCTCTCTGTCTCTCTCTCTCTCTCTCTCTCTCTCTCTCTCTCTCTCTCTCTCTCACACACACACACACACACACACACACACACACACACACTCACACACACACACACACAGATGGCCCGTGGGAACCAGGCAGCTGAGTTGCGTGGTAGATAATGAGGTGCTTTATAAAAGCAACAGCATTCATTGGAAAGCTGGCTAGCCCATAGCAAGTGACATAATGAAATAATTAGATTAGACAAAAATGCCCGTGAGTGGGAGAGCATGTGACGGGGCTGACGGCTTGAATCAGGTTACTTCAAAGCTGGGGCTTGGGAGGGAGGCCCCCTTGGGAGCAGGGCATGTGTTACAAGGCTGTACAACACCTGGAAGATGCAGGCCTGAGAAGTAATAGTGGAGGTGGGTCAGTCCTGCCACGGGAGTGCCGAATGGACTGACCGCTGCCCCAGCCTGGGCCTGGGGCCTGGGCACAGACTGCCCAGCGGAGGGTCCAGAATGCAGAGTGCCGAGTGGCCGGGGCACTTGTGATCTCGGTGTGACTGCACCCTGCAGGGGGAGCTGGTCAGGCCCTGCTGTTGTACCAAAAGGGGTCAGGGATGAGCAGGAGCCTCCACAGGAGATGGCACAGGGCAGGAGGCAATGGGACCAGGGGTCATGTCCGTCTTGAGTAAAGTCAGAATGGTCCTGCGGATCAGCTGTGAGCCGTGCAGAGGTTCAGGAACTTTCTCTCGCCGATGCTGGCCATGTCCCAGGGCGGGTCCGATGGTCAGAAACCACTGGGGGAGGCTTTAATGGGACTGCAAACCCAGATGCCTGCAGAGAAGTCAGGGCATCTAAGAAAACTAGCCTGACCCAGGGGGCTGTGTGCCCTAGGGGAGACATGTGCCCTGGGAGAGCTGTGTGCCCCCGGGAAGCAGTGGGACCCGGTGGGAGGGGCGGTGTGAACCAGAGGAGGAGCGGATTCTATTCGTGTGGTCCTGAGATAGTCACCATAAAACAAGCATTTTGGCAAATGACAGCGGGGAGGGGAAGGAGACCTGGGGGGAGATAAGAGAACAACCAAAGGACTGGTATGCATGAATATAAGTACAACCAACGAACAGAACTCTGGGGAGGGAGGGCATGAATGGGGGGTGGGGTGGGGGGACAATGGTAAGCTATGTACACATATAATACCTTAATAAATTAAAAAAATATTTAAAAAAAAGAAAAAGAAAACTAGCATGTAAGTGTGAGGACACAGGGCAGCCTCAGGAGGACTGTGGGGATGGGCAGTGTGCGGAGGGCAGACAGGGCACGTCCTGGCTCAGGAGCAGTGTGGCTACTGAGCTCCCGCCCATCTTTGCCATGTGGGACTGTGGCCCCATTTTGCCAGATATTTCAGGAGGAACCAAACACCCAAATGTCCAGGTCAAAGCCAATCATGTTCAAATCTACATAATTGAAAAATTGTTTTAAATTTAAAAAATTATTACAATATGGTGCACCTGCAGAAGCGGTGCAAGAGTGGGTGGAAGAGCCGTTGGCACTCTGCGAATGGGATCGTGTGTGGGCTGCTCTGGTAGCTGCGTGGGCTCCACGAAGACAGCCCTGCTCCAGCCCTGTCTCCTGGAAGCCCTTCAGCTCCACTCCAAGCCGCCCACACGGCACCTCTTTCTCTTTCTTGGTGACCTTGTCCTTCCTTTCACTGCACCGTGGGGCAAAACCTGTCTTATTGTCCCAGGTTTCTCACTTGTTTTGACGTAAAACATTCTTAAGAAACTTACTCAGAAAAGGTGCCTGGGAAGACATGCTCTGAGTCTTACCTGGCCAAGCCTTATGGAAGCAGAGACAGGCAGGGAATGGGGGTGCCAGAGGCTGTCCTGGCTCCCCTTAAGCCCTTTGGGGGAAGAAAGGAGAGACAGACCCTTGTGCTTTCAACTTGGACCCCCTTGGAAAACTTCACTCTGTTGGGCCATTAGTGTTCTTGAGATTAACCAGTGCAAATAAGTGCTGTTTTAATTACCCCCCTCTCCCTGGGGGAGAAGTAGAGGCAGGGGACTCTGAGATTCCCTCCCGTCATTGATAAGCAGTGAGTACAAGGGCCAAAGTCAGAGTTTAGGGGCAATGCTGTTGGGGGACAGTGTCAAAGACCAAATGGTCAGAAGGGAGAAGAGAACAAGAAGAGGCTGGCTTTAAGGACTCAAGGAGGGGTGGGGATCTCACAGGGGAGCAGGTGGGCAGCATTGAGGGTGATTGTGGCATTCATAACTCAGCTGCTCATTCACCTGGCTAACTCTGATTTGCCTATAACTTTCCATTTTGCCCACAGGAGGCACCCTTATCATCCTGTCTTCCTTTATCAGTTGAACAGGGCGATAATCTCTTTCCTCTGTCCTAGGCTATTTCACCTTTACCTTTCTCCTAGCTGACATAGAGGAGGTACAGAGGTTTGATCTTATTTTATCACAAGGAAGCAACCTCATCTTCTCATTACTAGTCTGCGAGCCCACCTGCATCCAACCTGCTCTGATTCTGTGCGAATTTCCCGGGGCTGTTGTAACAAATCATTACCTCCTCCTCCTTGAAATGCTCTCCTTACTTAACTGCAGTTAACAACATGCCTCTATGTCTGCTGCTACATATCACAGGATGTGGTTGCTATGGTGATGAGAAGCTGAAACTGAGAGAGAATTTATGACATGTGTGGCTGAGTGACATTTTCCTGGTGCTTTAAAAATACATTAGTCAGGATTCTTAGTTAGAAGCAAACAAAATATTTTAAACAAAAAAGAATGATTATTAAAAGGCTAAGAGGGCTTATGAAACAAACCAGAATCCAAAAGCACAGGTTTGAGAAAGTAGAAAGAAACCAAAGGAGCACTGGATGGTTGAAAGATGAAGAGAATGGGAGGAAAGAAGAGGAGATAACAAGTATAAAATCTAGTTGGAGAATAATAGCTATGACAAAGTAGGATCAAAGGCCGGGTCTCTTTTAAAGAATGGGTAAGGCATGAGAACATTTATTGACAAAGAGAAAAAAACAGCCTGAAAAGAAAGGGTTTCTTTGATCATAATGGAATTAAAACTAGAAATTAATAACAGAAAATATTGGGAAAACCTTAAATATTTGTAAATTAAACAAAAGGCATCTAAATAACCATGAGTCAAAAAGGAAGTTTCAAAGAGTATTAGGAGATATTTTGAATAGAATGAAAATGAAAGCATAACATATCTGGATTTATGAGATGCAGCTAAAGCAGTGCTTAGAGGAAAATTAATAGCTTTAAAGTGCTTATATGGGAAAGGGGAAAAATGTCAAACCAATATTCTATTTTTTTTTTACTTTTAGAAATGTAAATAATTGGAAAGAAAAGTTTAAATTAATCCCAAAGCAAGCAGAAGAAAAGAGAGTAGTAAATATAAGAGCAGAACTGATAAAATTGGAAGCAGAGAAACAAACTATAGAGAGTGATCAATGAAAGCAAAGTATGGTTCTTTACAAGAGACAGGGCAAGAAACAGGTGTGCCTGTGTGTATATGAGGTGAGGGTTGAAGGAATCTTTGACTAACTGATAAAGAAATATATGACTTACTTTTTTTTCCATGAAATAATAGGTGGAGTGGTTTACTGAGAGATGTATGAGGCTCTAGAACTGGTGAGGAGATAAGTGATGTTTTGGTGCATTTTCTGGAGGGAATGGAGGAGTAACTGTATTAGTCTTCTACAGCTGCCATAACAAATTACCACTAACTTAGTGAGTTTAATAACCCAAATTATTCTATTGCAGATCTAGAGATTAACATTTTTTTAAAATGTGTTCCACTGGGCTAGAAAATCAAGATGTCAACAGGGCCATGTTCTTTCTGGAGGTTCTAGAGAGGAATATGTTTTCTAGACTTTTCCAGCTTCTAGAGCTGCCCACATTCCTTGGCTCATGGTCCCATCCTCCATCTTCAAAGCCAGCAGTATAGCATTTTCTCTCTCTCTCTCTCTCTCTCTCTCTCTCTCTCTCTCTCTCTCTCTCTCTTTTGCTTTCACTATTACACCTCCTTCTCTGACTCTGGTCCTCCTGCCTCCCACTTATAAGGACCCATGTGATTACACTGACCCACAGAACAAGCCAGGATAATCTCCTCATCTCTAGTTCCTTAACTCAATCACACCTGCAAAGTCCCTTTTGCCATGCAAAGTAGCATATTCGAGGCTTTGGGGATTAGGACATGGACATCTTTCAGGGCTATCATTCTGCCCACCACAGTAGATGACCACAAACAAGTAAAAGAATTGAGATGAGCACTCAGGCCCAGCTGAAGTTGGAGACCACGAATTGGGGAGGGCTGAGCCTGATAACTTAAAGAAATAAAGTAAAGGAACTAAGTTGTCACAATTTGGATGTAGACCCGGATGTGGCATTTTGCTGGGAGTATAGCAGAATGACAGGGATCCATGGAGGAGGAGCTTTCAGAAAATGGCAATTTCTTTGCTAAAGAAATTAAGGGTATGTTGGAGAGGGAGAATGCTTACAGATGGAGTGGGTGTGGGGAATAAATGAATGAAATGGCAACAGAATGCATACTCTAGGCTTCAGATATGAAATATAGTGTAATAAATGATATTAATATCTCAGGAGAAACTCTCCTAACAAAGAGAATCTTCTCCACTTGCATTCTGATAAATACAGTTCATTAGACCCCAAAACCAGAATTTTTTGATATCATATCTCTCCCTAAAGGAATGCATTTAATGTACTCTTAGTACTGATCAGAGGTCTCAAATAAAAAAAAAAATGAGCCCGCCTTCCAATGTATTATACAGCCCAATCTTGCAGCAAGTTGGTTTCATCTATCAGATACTATTCACTAAGACCAAACAGGCCCGTTTCGTTCTGTGTGCTATGAGGAATTGTTTAATCTAAAAGAGGGCATGTTTATTGATAAGGTAAAGAATGTTTTTTTAGAATCAAAGAGGAGGACTTGGTGACTGTTAGCCCTGAGGGCAGTTATGTGCTTAAGGGGTGTGGGTTGCAGAGAAAAGAAAGAAGGATGCGGGAATGGGGTTGTAGGAAATAACTAAGGAACGGTCCTCTGCAATTTATTTAAGAAATAGGGACTTGCTCTGTTTTCTTCTTTAAACATTTTTTTGTTTTGTTTTAGGCATAGCATAGTGGACCCTGAGTTTGGATCTTGGCATCACTACTTAATTGCTGGTGAGCCTGAATGGTTCCTTGCCTGTGTTTCTTACCTACAATATATGAATAGCAGAAGTACCTACCTTGTAGTTTCATCATGAGGACTCCTGAGTTAATAATTGTAAATCACTTACAACAGTATCTGGTATGAATATGTTTGTTATATAAAATGGAAAAATCCATGTAACAATGAGAGTCACTGGAAAAACTGCATTGGTTCAGAACCAAGAGCGACCTATACACATTCTGACTGTACCTGGATGAGAGTTGATCTGTGGTCTTCATTTGAATTAAACGTTGTTGAAAATTGTCTCTACCTTGTGGGTGACAGTGAGTTGATGCCCCCTCGTTGACCTTGGGTTGCAGAAAGTTTAAACAATCTCTGTTGTTGGTCACCTTCTACTTTGCTAAAATAGAACCTCCTCTACCAGAGCCAACAGCAGAACTAATTAGGTTCAATCTTTCTGTGCCTTGCCATCTAGATATTGTCAAAGCAAGATGAGGGATGGGGCAGGTAGGGCCGAGCAGAGCCATCTGGTTAATGTGACGTGGTCAGGACATGCCATACCCAACACAAATCATATCTCCACAATGGATCTTGCCACACTATGGCAGCCACTGAGACGAACCTTCATGACTAGCTCATGACTATTGAATTGTACCCAAGAATGTCTGCAATCAGTCACCAGAAATATTACTGGAGACCAGTAGTTCTTCACTCACTGCCCTCAAATGGGGCTTTGTCATGTGGCCCAGGCCAGTGTGACAGCTCACTAGAACCACCAGGACAGCAGTCAAGTGGCCCTGGTATTTTGGAAGACCCTGAGGTTGACATTCCCCCCACTATTATTTTTAAGTCACTTGAACAAGTCATTCAATGTCTTTGAATTTCATTTTCAATAACTCATGACACCCACTTGAAAGGGTTCTGTGAAACATCAGTGAGAGCCTGAATCTAGCTTCACCATATGTAATGGGCAGTCAAGGATAACCATTTCTTCCCCACTTCCATTTCTGCTCCTTGGATGCTTGTCTTTGAAGAAATAATACCTAACTATTTCACCAAAGAATTCAGGAAACTGTAGCAGAGTGAAGCTTGAACTATTTCTCTTGTAAAAGGTCATTAGCTCAGGAATTAGTTCCTGGTAGTGACAGAGCCATCTCTTGCCTTTCTGACCCAGGAAGTCACATGGAAGAGGACAGGAGATTTGGCAGATGCCTGCGGAGCATCAGCCAGTGGAGGTGATGCGGTGTCTCTGGGATCCAGTCAAGGTCATTGTCAGGCTTTGTTACAAGGTCGAGAGAGCTACTACTCCCTCAACACCAAGACCGAGCAGTGCGTTTCCATAACTCCAGGCACCTCTGCAAATTTCCAGGAACTGAAAGTCATGGTGCTCCCTGCCCACTCAAGGGCACTGAAGGACTGTCCATTCTTCTCTGGAAATAAGTCCCTTTAAATGTTAGAGTGTGTGGTGAGGTCCCAGTGCAGAACGGCATTTGTTCTTGTCCTTCCTCCCATGGCCCTGCTCCTCCCAGTGCCTCATCCGATTCCTGCTGCCTGCTGGTTACTGGACTCGGAGCCCAGCCTTCCAGAGGGCAGTTTGCTGAGCCTATCCCAGGAGAGGGAAGGACCGGAGGTCATCTGCTGCATTTAGAGAACACTCAGTGGCAAACATGGCATTCTGGGAGTTTACCTGGCCTGCTTTGTGGCAGTGATCACATCCCGTTAGCAACAAAAGCCAAGTGGAGAGAAGGACCTGTTTAAGTAGCTCCTGAGAAGCTCCCGAGTCCATCCCTCCAGCCATATTGTCTGTGAGCCTCAGTCCCTGTGGACATTTCGGAGTCTCACACCACATCTAGACAGGAACTGGCTCTGATCCCTGATCCCCGGCTGCTCTGACTCCCTCATTTTCTGGTTTCCACAAAGGCCAACTGTGCTCCGGCAGCTGCAGCAGGTCGGGCCTCCGGAGGCCGTGGGAAGGGTCGCGGCACCTCTGCAGCTGTGGGGACAGTGTCCCAGCACCCCCCGCTCTCGTCCCAGCCCTCAGTTTTCCAGCCAGTGCATCAGCAGGGCAGGGGTGCAGATCCCCTCCCCACCCCGTGCGTTTTCTTTTTATGACTTCATTCTCCTTCCAGTCTGTTCTCAGTGGGAGCCCAGCGCAGAGGTTTGTGGGGAGGAAGGGGGAGGAAAAGCAAAAACTAAGAAAGAGCAGCTGATTCTCTGCAAAGCCCCTTTCAGGCAGCTCCTAACGTCCTCTGTGGGGCCGAGACTCACATCCAGCAAAGGGCGCATGGGAACCTCAGCCCGACCGGAGGCAGCTGTAAGGACAGGGACTGGGGGTGACTCTCAAGTGGAGGAAAGAAAAGAAACCTTGTTCAGTCTTCTTTGGCTTAAAGGCATGCCCTTCCTAATTAATTAATTGAATTCTAAGGAGATGAGAAAGACTGTTGTTAATTAATTTAAATGGATGTAAATGTATCCTGTCGAATGCATTTGCAGCACCTGCGTCCTGTGGGGCAGGGGATGGAGGGAGGTGGCATGTAGCTGGGGAGGCAACTGTCCCTGGAAGAATGTGCCCAGGCCTAGTGTCGGGTTAGAGTGTCCACCTGTCGGGCCAACTCTACTGGGCTCATCACCTGCACGGAAGTGAAGTCCAATAGGACGAGTGAGGGATTCTATCAGAACTGAGGGGCACATAGGTTTGGGACTTGGGAATAAAGATGTCACTTCCGGAGAGCTGGTGGGGTTGAAGAACCAGCCCAGAGGCAGGGGGACTTCCGCTCAACCAGGGCTGTCACAGCTGTTTCCTCTGAGCCACACATGTCTGCATGGCTTCACCTGCTCTCATGGTTGAAACACCATCTCCTCAAGGGAGGAAGATGGTGAGACCCACATCTTGTACTGAGCCTTACATCCCTGGGAGACAGTAGCCACAGCTCTGACATCCTACACTAATCCAGGGCGAGTGCTGATGCACTGCTGGGGGTCTCAGGCCCAGCACTGGGCCTGACCTGGGGATTGCTGCTGTGACACTAGAGCTGGTCATCATAGGGGGAAAAAATTGATGGGCAGAAATGTGTGGACAAATGTAGCAATTACCACTGCTCAGCATGACTTCATGCCAACATAGCAGGTCTGTGAGCTCCAATCAATTCATGTAGAGAAGGAAGAACTCAGGCAGAGGTTCAAATAGGTTTTGTGTAAATAAATCTAAGAGAATAAACATACTTTAAAAAAAAGTTTAAATATATATATATAGATATATGGTTGATTTCAGAGAGGAAGGGAGAGGGAGAGAGAAATAGAAATATCAATGATGAGAGAGAATCATTGATCAGCTGTCTCCTGCACATGCTCCCTACTGGGGATTCAGCCGCAAACCTGGGCATATACCCAGACCAGGAATTGAATTGTGACCTTCTGATTCATGGATTGACACTCAATCACTGAGCCACGCCAGCTGGGCAAAGAGAGAGAAAAAGAGAGAGAGAGAGAGAGATTTTATTTAAGGAATTGGTTCATGTAATTGTGAGGGCTGGCAAGTCCAGATTCTATAGTGCAGACCTTCAGGTCTACCCCCAGGGGAAGGAAAGATGTTTCCGTTAAAGCTTGAAGACCACCTGGAGACAGAGGTCCTTCCTCTTCAGGAGTCCTCAGTGTTTTTTCTTAGGACCTTCAACCGATGGGATGAGGCCCACCCTTATTATGAGGATCACCTGCTTACTCAGAGTCCACAGATCTAATTATGACCTTGGCAGCAACCCCTGACTCTAGAACCGTGGCCCAGGCGAGTTTACACATACAATTAATCATCATACATATTAAAGGTGGAGTTCAGTAAAATGAAATACTCTACATCAGTGGTCGGCAACCCGTGGCTTGCAAGCCACATGCGGCTCTTTGGCCCCTTGAATGTGGCTCTTCCACAAAATACCACGGCCTGGGCGAGTCTATTTTGAAGAAGTGGCATTAGAAGAAGTTTAAGTCTAAAAAAATTTGGCTCTCAAAAGAAATTTCCATCACTGTACTGTTGATATTTGGCTCTGTTGACTAATGAGTTTGCCCACCACTGCTCCATAGAGTTTTCATCTTCAAAGATGTCTTTCCTTGTTAGATTCGGTTTGAAGATCATTCAGATCAGTGTTGCCTTCGTATGAAAACTCTGGTTCTTGTATTTTACACATGAGCCTTGGGCTATATTATTTAAAAAAAAACATGACTGGGATGTAAAGATTGAAACAGAATACAAGTTTACTTTAATCATGTGCCTTTATTTCAAGATTTCTGAAGAGACCTTTCTTAGGGAGGACTATTACTAGAGCAGGAAAGACAGCAACCACTGTGATTATGAGTGGAAACATTTCTGCAGGGTCAATATTTACTCCTGTGTTTGCATGTTAACTTTCAAAGACCTTCTCCTTCCATCTCCTAACATGAATAGGTAATTCACTTTAAGGTTTTGCAAGTCAATTTAAGCTTTTTATAGCAAACGAATAGGACAAAAAGTGTCGATGGTTCAAATGTTAGCATAGAAGGTAGATTCCTTCCTTCCTTCATTCTTACATGAGTTTATTGGCCTGCACATTCATCTTCAGATTTTTGAGGACCTACTACATTCCAGGCGCTCTAACTACTGGGTGTGCAATGTGAGTAAGAGAGACACTACCTTCAAGAGGCTGATACTCCAGTAGGGGAGGAAAGGATATAAAAGTAACTGTTCTACGTGTGATAAGTACCACGATAGAAATACGGAGATGACTCTTTTGGGAGCACATTAGGAAAGCATCTGATAATAGTCCCCTTCACTGACACTTATTAGATAAAGTGGTTTTGCATATTATCTCTTATAAACCTCACATTAGCCCTGTGATGTGGGTGAATTATTGTCATCATCTTCATCTGACAGGGGAGACGACTGGGGCACAGAGGGTTGGAATATCCTGACCAAGATTTGAGCGTCTCCCTTCAGTCCTGCAAACTGTCCAAGGCCTTGCCCTTGCGGGAAGAAGAGGGAGGCGATCAGGGTGCACAGGGGCAGATAACGGGCTGAATGAAGGTGGGGGAGGAGTGCAAGGAGAGACTGAGGACGGTCAAGGGGCTAATGCCTCAGACTGGTAGGCTGATTGGCTGTGGGTGCAAGGAGAAAGAGTTTATGACCGGTGCGGGTGTGCAGTCGATGGTGGTGCTGCTACTGAGTCTGTTGGGGAGGCATAGGAAGCGGAGGAGGAGGTCCGGGGGAAGCCGGCCAGAGTCGGGTGTAAGATAAACCGTGTGCAGTTGAAACACCCCGACTGGCTCTATGCTCTGAAGCCTCGGACAAGTATTTGTGCCATGTCCCTCTGCAACTGCTCTCAAGCCAGGATCCTGGGGCTGCCCTGGCTCCTGCAGGTCGTCTGCAGACGTCGCGGGAGCAGCGAGTCCAGCAGGGGTTATATGGTGGGAGAACAAGGATCTGACCTCGTCCCTGGGGCACCAAGCAAGGGGCAGGGGGCAGGAGTCACAGGGCACAGGGGACAGTAGGAGGGCCAGGGGAATGGAATGCTCCTCCCAGCTTCATTCACCAGGAGCCAAGCCCCAGGCCAAGAGCTTCATCCAGATGGACGCTCAAAAGATTGGGGATTTGTCTGGCTCACCTGCCAAACACCGACTTTATGCCAGTCTACTTGTTCCACATTAATTAGCTTCCCAACAACAGTGTGCCCTGGAGTGCTGGCAAGATATGGCGTCTGGGGAAAGAATGTTTCCTTGTTCTGGGTGAGAGGTGCTCCCGAACTCAGGGCTTATTGAACAAAGGGGGGCAGTCTTCCTCTTATCGACTGGCCTTCGGAGCGGGAGCCAGCAGCAAGGTAAGGCAATTGCGCCATGAGCTGTAAACACATCCGATCCAATCCAACTCATTTAAATGGCTTCTAGCCCACGTTCTCCACAGTGTGTAATCTACTCTTAAAATCACAAAGATCTTTTCCATCACAGTGGCCCAATGGGTTGTTATGGGTTCACTGGGTTTTCCCCAAAGATGCGGATGTCCTAACCTCCAGTTCCTATGCATGTTGGCCTATTTGGATATAGGGTCTCTGCAGATGATCACATGAAGATGAGGTCATGAGGAGGGCCCCAAATTCCCCACAGCTGGTGTCCTTATAAAGGGGGGACATTTGGACGCAGAGAGAGACGGGCATAGAGGGAAGATGATGGTGGGGAAGGGGAGACAGCCGTCTCTAAGCCACGGAGAGAGGCTTGGAGCAGTCCTCCTGGTCCCCTCAGAAGGAGCCACCCTTGCCAACACCTTGACTTCAGACTTCTGAAGACTTGAATTTCTGGAATCTTTCAGTCCTGTATAGGCTGGAAAAGGACAATGGCTGCAGGACAGAGCCATAGTTATGTGAGAATAAGAGGAGGCACATGGACCTGCTAGAGTTTACCGTCAGGGGCAAAACACGTGCCTCCTCGGAGCAAAGCTGGTGGGCAGGCAGGAGATATAAGTGAAGATGCCTTTCGGTCCCACTCCGTTGTGATGTGGCCTTAAGGGCCAGCCCAGGCTTGCTGCCCAGAGCCCTGTCCTGGGTGAGCTCTGCAGGGGGAGCCTGCTCAGTGGCTCCCCTGAGTATCAGAATCACTGCGGTGCTTGTCCAAGACGCAGTTCCTAATTCCCCAGCAGCCCCACCACAGGCCCCAGAGAGTGGGGCTGGAGTGAGCCTGTGAGCAGTGTCCCCCCGCCCAAATGCCAGGGAGCAGGACGCAGCCCCAATGCACTGAACTCCGAGGGCCGCCTCCATCTGCTGCAGACGAGTGCTGGCATCCTGGACTCTCTGTTAACTTACTTAATCATTAATTTGGTAGTTTATAAAACTGGCATGGTTCCTTTTCTCTCCAATTATACAGTACTGCTTTCCTCCGTGCATTCCTAAACTCTTTGCAGGGCCAATTAACATAATTTATTTAATGTGAGTCTAGACAGCAGTGGAATAAATCAGCCCATGCACATGCTGTGTTTTAAATCACCTTTACTTCGGCTTAAAGTGACGAGAAGCAGCACTGTGATACCTTGAGAATAGTCATTTAACGGGGAAGTGATGTTTTCGTATCACATACTGGTTTTCTCGCTTTCTATGAGGAGCCGGGGGAACAGCGCTTGCGTTGCTCTGGGCAAAACTCAGCTGAAGTTATGAGGCAGTAATTCAAACCTGATGTGTGTGTTGCAGCAGGAGAGAAATTGTTAAAAATATATCATTTCCTTAACCAATGTCACCCCAATCGATTCAATTAAAAAAGTAAATTGAAAAAAGTTTGATGACAAATATTTTGCATCAAAATAAAGAAAAGATTGGGAAAGGACGACAAAGACCAAAATAGGCACTTGTGTTTTCCCAGGTGAGGTGCGGCGTGATGCAGCAGAAAAAGACAGCCACGTGCAAGTCAACCTGATCATTATTTTACTACTTATAAACAGGAGAACAGGAAGGGTTAGATGAGTCAGTAGACGAGTGAGTGTGGTATTGTGTAGTATGATAGCAGTCTCAGAGTGCGCTATTGATTTTAGTTTCTATCATTGCTAAAAAGAATAAGGGTACTCTATAGTTTTGGAAATTACTGAGAGTTGATTATTAGAATCATGATGATATGTGTTGAATTTCTGACATCCAGACCTTCACTACATCATTTGTGGTCTATAGACCTCCATCTCTAATATGACCTTAGGAGCAAGAGGAGCTGCAGAATCACCAGTCCTACCTCAGACACACTGGATTCTAATAAGATTTCCAGGTGAATCATATGCACATTAAAGCCAAGAAATTCTGCCCTTGACTGCTGAAGAGGGGGGAAGAAATTCTGCCCTTGACTGCTGCAGAGGAATTTGTTGGGTTACAGCAGTGTTTCCCAAACTTCTCTCATGATGAGAATTACCTGGTGGAGTTGTTAAAATACAGATTCCTAAATCCCAACTAAGAAGTGCTAAAATTGTATACTCAACTAGTGCTCTGAGTTATATAGCAAACTGTCCAAGGCCAGAAGTCTGAAGTCAAGGAGTTGGCAAGGGTGGTTCCTTCTGAGGGGACCGGGAGGACTGCTCCAAGCCTCCCTCCGTGGCTCAGAGACGGCTGTCTCCCCTTCCCCGCCATCATCTTCCCTCTACACCTGTCTTTCTCTGCAAATGCCCCCCCCCATAAGGACACCAATTGTATAGTTAAGTATACAATTTTACCTATATGTTCCCAAAAATTCTAATTTAGCACTTCTTAGTTGGGATTCAGGAATCTGTATTTTAACAAGTCCACCAGGTGATTCTCATGATGAGAGAAGTTTGGGAACCACTGGGTTACAGAAACATAGAAGTGCCACTGAGAATATAATAATGTTTATATATATATATATATATATATATATATATATATATATATATATATAATAGAACACAAAATAGCATAATATAGTATAACATAACATAACATAACATAACATAACATAACATAACATAACATAACATATATAGCAGAACATAATGTATTCTACCAAGTCCTAATTTGGTGAAGGAAAACAATAGCAAATAAATAAAACTAACAATGCTTTAAGTGAAATGAAAAGTGGAAAGGGGAAAATATTTTACATTAAAAAATGAAATAAAGAAAGAGAAAATATTAGAGAGAAGGTGGCCATTATTGAAGATGGTCAAAGAGGATCCAAAGTATGCATAATGGGAGTCTATAAAGAAGACAACCAAAGCTTAGTACCAATAATTATGCTCAAGAAAGATTTCTGAAAATTAAAAAAATATATATATATTCACTTGAAGCTATGTATTGAAAGGTCACACTGTGTGCTGAGGCTATCACTATAGAGCAACCAAGACCAAGACATTCTGATAAAAGTATTGGACTTCAAAGAAAAAGGAAAATAACAGTTCTTTGGGCAACCAAGCAAATAGGGAGAAAATTCCATTTTCATTAGACTTTTTTACTTGCAATAGTTTGTCCCAGAAGAAATGGAGTGATGTATTTAATATATTCAAGAAAGTAGTTGGAAATACAGTATTTTATGTACAAGAAACTGGCCATCAAGGAAAGGGGGCATGATAAATTGTTACCAGCAGGAAAGACTTGGTGACAACTATTCCCAGGATCCCTTCCTAAGAGGCCAGGAAATGTCTGAGGGCTGGTGGGAAACATCAGTCACCTGCGTGCTTCTGGGACTAAGTAAGAGTCAGAAGGCAGCATAAAGTGTAGCATCTGTCTGGTCTGCCAGCTGATATCCTACAATAACTCATTATATCACATGCTTGTTTAGTGCCGGACATCTGTGTTTTATTCTAGTGAAAGGTAGGAGAGTGAACTCAAACAAATAAACAGTAACACCAGTTGGTCCCTGGATGATGATTTGTACTGATATTCCTGTGTGTGAGAATTATTTCAGTGAGGCAGAGAGAAGCGCAGTGCAGTGGGAACCATTCCCAGACCAGCATGTCCCTTCTGCCTGAGCCCCAGCTTGGTGGTGACCTTGGGCCTCTTCCAATATCACTTTCTTCGTATGTGAGGTGCACACAACAACACTTCAGAGCCTCAAATGAGGATATGAGCATGCAAGTAAATGGTGAAACATTTTGTTCTCACTGTTGCTACAAGATCCAGAAAGGTGAGCACCCGTAGAAATTATTTTTCTGGAATATTTCTCTGCCTGGTGCATTCCGTGTCTAGCCCTCTTATGACTATCTGCTCTATGGGGCAGGCATATTAGTGCTGTTGGAAATGGCCAGGAACAGATGTATAATACTAAGGCTCTGCCTTTTTTGCAAACATCAAGGGAGTAAAAGTCATGAAAACTGACATTTCCTGGTCTGTCACCATTCCTATCTATAAATCACCAAATATTTACCAACTTTTCTCTTCAGTACAGGCCTGGGTCAAGTATGTGAGTCCATCATTAGAATAAACAATTTTCCCTGCTCTTGGAGAACTTGTATTTTAGTAAAGGCACACACACACACACACACACACACACACACACACACACGTCACACCAATCTCAATAAACATGGAAGGTATATAGAATAGTTGAAAGTGAAAGATTTCCAGAAGGCAGAAAAAGTAGATTAGGGCTAAGGGGATTAGTGGTGTAAGGGTTGGTTGGAGAGGGCAACCTTGTCCTGGGTGGGCAGGTTGACATGATTAAAAAGGTGGCATCTGAGCAAAGATATGAAAAAGGTGAAGGACAAAGCCAAGTGGCTGCCTTGGGGAAGAGCATCCCAGGCAGAGGGAACAACCAGCATGAGACCTCACCTGGCTTGTCGGCGGACAGCTGCGGACAACAGGAAGGCTGCTGTGGCTGGAACGTAGTGATGGTGGGGACATGGAAGGAGAAGAGGCTGTCGGGGAGGGAATCAGATCACTCAGGGCTTGTGAAGCTGGTGAAAAGACCTAAAGACTTCACTTTCCTCTAAGGAAAATGGGAGCCATGCAGGGTGAGGTGCAGAGGAGGGATGTGATGGGATTGAGATTTTAAAGGGACTGATAAGAGCACTGTAGAGGCCAGGGTAGGAGCAGGGTGACAGGTTATGATGCTAACCCAAGACCTCAGCAAGACATGAAGAAGTCTTAGCAGCTAAGGTGAGAGGGCTTGTCTGGGCTCCCTCTTAAGCCCTGGATGCAGGTCAAGGCATCTGGGAGGCTGGTCTTGCCCCCACAGTAAGAGTATGGTCTTCCCTCCTCCGGACTATGGTCATGGTGAGCCTCTCCTGTGCTCCTGTTTTGGGTGTCATCTCCAGGTTGATGTGCTCTGCAGATTCTCTTGTCAGTTGAGCACTTGTGCCTGACACTGGCTACACCGATTGTGGAATTGTCCCCCAAGACCTCAAAGTGGCAGAGGTTCCTTTGCTTTGAGCAGCTCTGCCCTTCCCGTGGTGTCTCTCTTCTTGCTCTCTTTTCAAGCTTTCCTCTGTGGGCAGAAAGACAAGGTGGAGCTGGTGCTGTTTGGAGGCCTTCCATCCGGTTAGTTTGCTGATTGCAGACTTCACGCACAGACACGTGTGGGCACCATGCTCCATTCCCGTTGCACCTTGTCCTTGTTACAAGTCCTGACAAGACTATGAGCTAATTAGAGAGTATCTTAATTAGAGCCCCATACTGTGTTATTATACTGAGATCCTTCTGCAACCAGAAACCATTCCAAAAATCTAATATTTGTAGATTTATGGCAGATTGGCGTAGAAGACAATATCTTGATCGGCCCTTGGGCCTTAGCATCTTCACTTGCCTGGGATTCCTCACACTGTTCCACACTCTCACTAACCCTCCAGAGAACATGTCATCTTTTTTGTTTTTGTAGATGCACATTAACATTTGGTGCTTGTTTCACTTTTTTATTTTTATTGCCTGCCAACTCAGTAAAAATTAAAATTTTTTTTTACATTTGCTCAAGTTTGGATAGAGATGAAGTATGATCTCCCAGCTAATGACTCATATTAGTGGGTGTCGAAGGTGTTCTCAGAGTTGTCAGGATTAGGGTGTAGTTAAATGAAGAGCTTAAGTCTTTAAAAATTAGCTGTACTCATTTTATTTATTTATTTATTTATTTATTTATTTATTTATTTATTAGTTGTACTTATTTTAAATAAAGGGTTGAGAGGCACCTGGTATAAACTTCCAAAGAGGTGAAAACAGGGAAGATGAAGGGGCAGTCTCCTTCCTACCCTGTCCTGGGCCATCTTCCTTTCCCTGAGACAGTGGCTGGCCATCAAACTCCAGGGTACCTTCTGGGGATGGGCGGTGCCTGCACCAGCAGATGCATCATGCGTGGTTCCTGGTGGGTTGGCCCAAGGAGGGAGGAGCAGTGTTGCTGAGTGTTTATTTGATGTCCAATGAGCACATACTTTATAAAATAAAAAATAGCCAAAACCGGTTTGACTCAGTGGTAGAGCATTGGTCTGCGGACTGAAGGGTCCCAGGTTCGATTCCGGTCAAGGGCATGTACCTGGGTTGCGGGCACATCCCCAGTAGGGAGTGTGCAGGAGGCGGCTGGTCGATGTTTCTCTCTCATCGACATTTCTAGCTCTCTATCTCTCTCCCTTCCTATCTGTAAAATATCAATAAAAATATATATTTAAAAAAATAAAATAAAAAATAAAAACAAACAAGAAGCCGAAACCAGTTTGGCTCAGTGGATAGAGCGTCGACCTGTGGACTGGAAGGTCCCAGGTTCGATTCCGGTCAAGGGCATGTACCTTGGTTGCAGGCACATTCCTGGTAGGAGGTATGCAGGAGGCAGCTGATCGATGTTTCTTGCTCATAGATGTTTCTAACTCTCTATCCCTCTCTCTTCATCTCTGTAAAAAAATCAATAAAATATATTTTAAAAAACAAACAAACAAACAAGAAGACAAAGGCCAGTTCTGTGAGCAGCATGACCAAATTGCATTGATTTGGTCAGGTCCAAAACACCATTTCTTTTTTCAATTTCATCTTAGTAATAATTTATAAAACAGTATAACAGGTGGAATAAAAACGTTGGCACCTTAGACACCCATTTTTTCCCCCCCCAAACCTTTTGGGAAAAACAACAAAACATCCACATAACTAAATGAGAAAATAAAGAGGTATCAGTCTACTGAGTGGGCAGCATGTGCCAGGCACGCTACCTGCGATCATTACTACCTTGGTTGCCACACGGAGATTTTCTCAGTCCATGATTTCTTTTGGATTTGTCAGTTAACATTTTATTGTTAGAGAGGTTTTCCTCCTCCTCTTCTAGTTAGTTAATTCATTAATTACTAACTAAATTATATAATGTGTTCCCACATAACTCAGAGTTCTAATCCATTTCTATCAATTTTTCCCCCTGATGCTCAAAATGGCCCAGATTTGGCCAACGGGAGCCCCTAAAGTGGCTCTTGTGTCCTTTTGACATGACTTTCTCACTCCTTGAGCACGTCCATATCTTGGGGCACAATCAGCAGTCACACTTATCTTCTAGTTCCCCTGACACAGGCCTGAGGTCAACCATTGCTAATTGGCCCCTTAGTTATGGGAGAGGCGAGTTAAAATCTCCCATGATGGTGAATATTTTCACTTCTTTTTGAAGGCCTGTCAGTTTTTGTTCTCTATATTTTTAAAATCTCTTAGTAAATTCGTCTGCCTGGTGAGTTGTACTTGCAGAATTAAAGAGTAACCTAATTACCACTAACACTTTTTGCCTTAAGGTTTAGTTTATCTGCTGTCAATTACATGCGGTAGTGTCATACTGTAGTGTATTTGTTGATTAATATTTCCCTAGTATCTCTTATTCAACCATTTATTTTAAAATTTTTACTTTATTTTGTAGCTATATAATTTAGCATCTCTCTTATGAAAAGAGGTAGCTGAATTTTTAAAAATTCAGTCTGCTCTAGAAATATAATTTGTTCTCTTTAAAACTGACATATCCAATCCCATTTTAAAATTGTAGTAAATGATATATTTGGATTTACTTCTGACATCTTAATTTGTGCTTTCTCTTTATCCTGATATTTCTGTTTTTACCCTCCTTTCATTGAAATTATTATTGAGTAGTTTTTCTTTTTTCCATTTCTCCCCTTTTCTAGCTTGTTAGTTATATACCTTATTTCTCTCATGTTATCTTTACTCTGGAAAATAATTTCAATATAAATAGCTCCTCTTTCAAAAATCTTAAACACACTATAAGGGCACTAGAATAGTTCAGCTCTATAATTATTCCCTTTCCAAAAGACATATTATGCATATTAGTTCTGTCTTCTAAAAATATTTACTCTCCCAAGAAATTATTATTATCTTATGTAGTCAGTTTTGTTTAGATTCATCCATGTATTTGCCAATCTCTTTGCTTATGCTTTTAGAAATCTCGCACAAACATGCAATTACTTTCCTTCTGTCTGATGTTCACTACAGTTTCCTGCAGTGACCATCTGCTGGTAGTAAACTTTCTCAGTTTTTCATTATCTGAAAATGACCTTATTTTGTCCTCGTTCTTGAAAGCTATTTGCTTTCCTCCCATGGGATATAAAGTTTTATTCAACTGTTATTTTCTCCCAGTTTATTGAAGATATCGTTCTAATGTCTTCGAGCTTTTTTATTACAGTTGAAAAATCAGCCATCACCACAATTTGTCACCCTTTTGAAGGTAATTGGCTTTTATTTCTTTGTCTTTGGTGTGCAGGAAATTGCACTATAATTTGTTAGGAGTGGATTTCTTTTGATCCACCCTGGCTTAGAATCAATTCAGCTATTATCTTTCCAGATATTGTAAGTATCTCTTCTCTTTTCTTCATAGCATGGTGATTGCCTGCGTGTTTATTCTTCTCACTACATCTCCATGCTTCCTAACTTCTCTTTTCCAATTCTTAGTGTCTCCTCACTGGGGATTTCTTCTGACCTATCTTTTAGCTCACAAATTCTCTCTTCAGCTATGTCTAATTGAAATATTGTATTTTTATTTACACAAGCTCAATTTTGCTTTTTAAGTTTTTACTATTCAGCTGTATGGCTTTTTGTGCCTAATTCACAGCTTTTATTTCCTTTCATGTTCTTGAATTTATGAAACTACTAATTTTAAAAAAAATATATTTTATTGATATTTTACAGAGAGGAAGGGAGAGAGATAGAGAATTAGAAACGTCGATGAGAGAGAAACATCGACCAGCCGCCTCCTGCACACCCCCACCAGGGATGTGCCTGCAATCAATGCACATGCTCTTGACCGGAACCGAACCCAGGACCCCCCCCAGTCCGCAGACCGACGCTCTACCACTGAGCCAAGCCGGTTCGGCTATGAAACTATTAATTTTATCCCCTATGTCAGATGATGCAGTGGCTGAAATCTTTGCAAGTCTGGCTCCGTTTGTGGAGGTTTTGGCTCTCTCTGGGTCACGTCACCCTGCTAGCTTCTGTGTTTTGTGAAAAGGGAGGCTGAGCTCCGTTCAGGAGTTCGTTGAGACCTGGATGTGTGGGTCCTCCAGGACAGACTGGCAGGTGCTTTTGCACGAGTTCCGGGGGATTAGCCAAGTGAAGCCACTTGAGCCCCATCACCTGTGATTAAGCGATGAGCACTTCCAGATTGTTCAGCACGATAAGATAGTTCTGATATTTAAATTTCTCCAGCCACAGTCCTGGAGTCAGCTGTTTTTCAGTGAATTATAGGGGAAGTATGTTAAAATCTCACACTACGATGGTGAGTATTTTATTATCTAGTTAAAATCAACACCTTAGAAAAGGAAGGAAAATTAGTCTTTCTCCATCTCCTGAATAAGCACCGACAAAAAGTTCGAGTCTCTATCACCTTGAAGGTGCCCCGAATGACTTCCCTGTTTGGGGGAGCTGAGGCGGCAGTGTGGTGACAAATGTCTATCGCTAGATACCACTTCGTCAGGAGAATGACTCTTTGGGGATTTAAAATTTAGGGGAAATTTTATCTTGTGGATCCTCCTGAAAGGAACATTAGGCAAGTTAATAACCAATGTCTTTGTAAAGTTTTACAGAAAGTTGAGAAATGGTTTTTATGGAGACGGTCCTTGAGGAACCCCTGAGAAAATCCGAGGAAACTCAGACTCAGAAAGGGTCAGGGCACTTTAATTCAAATCAACAAATGTTCTTGAGGAGACACAAGACACCAGGCACCAGGCCAGGGAGTGGACACAGCACGGAGGAAGATATAGGCTTGATTTAGGTAAAGACTTCAGATCTGTATTATAGTCTAAGGATTTACATAAAAGAAGCAAAAATGAATCGGTGGCAACAAATCCTACTCACCAAGGAGAAAATTAGGCAGAAGAGAGTAGAAAATTCTTATGTTAATTTCTCTGTTCTTGTTGATTTTAGCTTTTTACTTTGTTCTTTACTTTTATAAAAGTAAAGTTATTTTTGATGTTTGGGATAGCATGGTGATTTTCTTTCTTTCTTTTTTTAAAAAAAATATATTTTATTGATATTTTACAGAGAGGAAGGGAGAGAGATAGAGAGCCAGAAACGTCAATGAGAGAGAAATATCGACCAGCCACCTCTTGCATACCCCCTACTGGGGATGTGCCCGAAACCAATGTACATGCCCTTGGCCGGAATCGAACCCAGGACCCTTCAGTCCGCAGGCCAACGCTCTACCACTGAGCCAAACCGACCTCGGCATAGCATGGTGATTTTCATTGTTAATGTGTATTTACATGTTTATCAAAGTAATATGTATGCATAAATGTGCGCATACTTCAGCCTCACAGTACTTACTGTGAGGCTTAAGCACAATCCACTGTCCCTCTCTTCCTAGCCTGACCCCCAACTCACATTTACGCTCAAGGATTCCTTTCAGGGTTCCTGGTGGTTTGGCTCAACCTGCCCTGTGCCTTTATCTCTGCCTTGAACTCCTACCTCTCTTCTCTTGGCTCCAGTGAGCGAGACATCGTGGGCTAAAGAGGGAGGCTGGACTCCAATCCATGGGGGAGAATACAAGAATATAAGGAGAGGTTCCTGACTGTAGGAAAGCATGTGTCTCTGGGTATCGGTCTTTAGAACAGGACAGAGGTCCGCTTGCCAAGGTGTCAGTCCCAGCAAAAGAAGAGCCCGAATGACCACAGAGCTGCGTATCTGCTCCTCCTAAAAGGTCAGGGCAGGGCTGGGCCCGGAGGGGGAGAACAGGGCAGGGAGGCTGTGCCACAATCTGCCAGCGCTGTCCCTGTAGCTGTGACTACCACAGGATGGCTCAGCTGAGAGGGGGCATGCCAGGAAAACCGAAAGCTGTTTTCAGAAAATGAGCCAGAGAAGAACAGATGCCCGTGTTTTGCTGTTGCCATCACTATGTCTTCTCCGCATAACAGATTCCGGAAAGATGTTTGAAATGCTTCAGGCATCGTGTTTCATCAACATCTCCTGACAAGGCAGGTGGGTGGTAGGGAGGCCGCGAGGCAGCTCACCCTGTGGGGAAGCTTTATTGCAAGTGGAGAGTGAAATCCGGCCTGCAGAAGGGGTTTGTAACCCTTGCTCAGGTGGGATTGGCATGGACAGAAACCCCAAAATAAGAGAGTCATTCATTGATTCAGTAAGCACTTATTGGGGCAGATAACAATGAAGAAAGTCCAGAATTCTTTTGATGATAGCCATTTAAGGTTGAAATAAAACACTCTGAAGGAAACAGAACAGGTTATATAGTAACTTTGGTACAGAAAAAGAATCAAGGTAAAGATACTATGAACATAAATTGTGACTGTGAAATATGAAAGGCACAGATCTGAAAAGTAGTCTTTGGTTACTGAATGGAAAAGCAGGAAAAAAAATCAACTTTTTGAAGAGGTACTGCATCTAGGGGTTTAAGTATTCAAACAATATACAAGGTGATAGCTTGAAAAGTCTTGCTCCCCCCTCTGGACACACCCATTTCTCCCTTACCTTGTGGAGATTTATGTCAACTTTCTGTTTATCTTTCCAATGTTTCTTTATGAAAATTTAACCATTTATGCATGCATGTATATATTATTACTTTCTCCTTTTCTTACATAAGTGGTAGCAGACTTTCCACAGGGACATATTAATTTTCTAGGTTGTATAAAAAATTACCACAAATTTAGTGGTTTCAAACTATGTGTATTTATGATCTCACAGTTTCTGTGGGTGAGGACTCTGGGTGTGGCTTAGCTGGGTTCTCTGTGCAGTCCTACAAAGTGGCAACCAACATGTTAACTGTGCTGCATTCTTTTCTTTTTTAAAAAATATATTTTATTGATATTTCACAGAGAGGAAGGGAGAGAGATAGAGAGCCAGAAACATCGATGAGAGAGAAACATCGACCAGCCGCCTCTTGCACAGCACAGCCCCTACCAGGGATGTGCTCGCAACCAGTGTACATGCCCTTGACTGGAATCGAACCTGGGACCTTTCAGTCTGCAGACCGATGCTCCACCACTGAGCCAAACCGGTTTCGGCTGTGCTGCATTCTTATCAGAAGTTCAACTGAGGAATGTTGGGAGGATATGTTTCCAAGCTCCCTGAACTTTTGGTGACTTCATCTCCTTGCAGCTATGAAATCATAGTGCTTTGCTTCTTCAAATCCAGTAGCAGAGAAAATCTCTAAGCAAAAAAAGAGCCTTTTTGAAGGCCGCTCACTTGATTAAGTCAGGACCTCCCAACATAAGCTCCCCTTTGATGAACTCAGAACCAACTGACTTGCAATCCTAATTAATTTGCAAAATCCTTTCATTTTTGCCATATTTTAGTGATTAAGATGCAAGTCAGACTAACTGGGATGATCACCACTTCATAAGGTATATAAATGTCTAATCACTGTATTGTACACCAGAAACTCATATAATATTGTATGTGCACTGTAATAAAAAATAAATTTTAAAAAAACTTAAAAAAAGAGAAGCAAGTCAGACTCTGTGCACTGAAGAGAAGTAGGTTAATAAGATGGGGCCCACTGGGAGATCACCTCAAGGTGTGTTTGATGCACCAGGAGTTGGCAATCTATAGCCCATGGGCCAAACCCAACCTGTTTCCTGTTTTTGTTAATAAAGTGTTATTAGCACACACTCAGTTTACATATTGCCCATGCCTGCTTTCTTGCTAATGTGGTGGAGTTGAGTGGCTATGAGCAGGTGTGGCTGCCTGCAAGCCTAAAATATTTACTATTTGGTCCTTAATAGAAGCACCATGATTCTTCCAATACCATTAAAAGTTGCCAACTTTTAAACTTGCCAGAACCATGTCACATGGCCACACCCAGCTGCAAAAGAAGCTGGGATATCAATGGTGACATTTATAGCATCTATAGGAAAGAGAGACAAAGGAGAAGAGGCTGGAAAAGGGGTCCAACTATCTAACACATGGACAGTGCTGCCCAGGGCCACTCCTTCGGTGTGCAGTTTGCACAGTAAACCATAGGGGACACCATTTTTATTGCGGTTTATGTAAAGTCTATGCTGGGGGTTGTTTAATCAGTTAACTGTTTCTGAATATCAGATTATTCCACTTAGTAGCTTGAAGCAGCAACTGATTATCACTCAGTAGTCTCTGGGTCAGCTGGGTGGTTCTGGCCCTGCGTGAGTTCCCTTGGTCACCTGTGGTTGACTGCGGGTCAGCCAAGGGGCTCTGCTTCTGGGCTGGCCTTAGCTTCACCCAGATGTGTAATTGGAAAAGAGAGGAGAATTTTAATATTATTTTCCGGTCGTTGTGGTTATTTTTTAATATTATACCACCAATCTAGGTTTTGTGTGTATAGATTTGCCAGGTGGTTTTGATAAACAGAACAAACACTTGATATGCTTTTATTAACCTCCCGAATGTATGTGACAGAACTTTTATTAATGAGTTCAAACTCTGACCTAGACCTCTAGTGGTAATTTCATAAAGACTGGATTCAATGTGGAATCTGAAATCATATCAGTGAACTTTTTATGTTTGGTGACATTAATATTCATTATTCTGTCTTACACAATAAGTGAATATTTTATTCATGTGTGAATGTGGAACGTTATGCATTGATCATTCGGAAAATATTAGTCATTAACATATAAATCTTCCACATTTTATTACACAACATAAAACATATTTATTAATATGCTTACCATTCTTATCAGAAAAGCCTTTAAGCATTGGGTAGCTACCAAGCTTATGGTGATAGAGTTAAGTTTTTGAAAATTCTGATTTTCAGTTCAACAATAATTTTATCATTGGCAATATATACTGTCAACATTTTTCCTTGAAAAGATAGGTTCCTTTCATAAATTTTTGAGAAGCTATCTGCCAATTTAACTCTGAATAACCATAGTTTGTCAGTTGTTCTTTCAAATGATAATAATGTTCTGTGGGGAAGAAAAAAAAGGCTAGTCCAGCTGGCAACACTCCCCCCCCCACCCCACCCCCAAATCACACAATTATTTTTTTCTCAAGAAAACCATTGTAGAGGCTGATCTCCGAGATATTGTAGTTGGGTTCCAGACCTCTGCAATGAAGTGAATATCACAATAAAGCAAGCCACCCAATTTTTTGGTTTCTCACTGCACGCAAATGTTTACACTATACATGTTTATACTATACTGTAGCCCAGGAAGGGTGCAATAGCATTATGTCTAGAAGACTATATTCCCTAATTTCAAAGCACTTTATTGCTTAAAATGCTCACCATCATGTAAGACTGTTGGAAAAATTCTGCTGATAGACTTGCTTCATACAGGGTCACCTCAAATCTTCCATCTGTAAAAATTGCAGTATCATTGAAGCATACTAAACCAAAGTTTGCTGGTATTTTTTCAGGAGTGTTTTATGTGTGCTTTCCATATTTTAGTCAGAAAATCAAAAGGATATCTAATCAAGATCTGAAGTATAATAAAAGTAATCATTTTTACTGCTTTGCCAAGGACCGTCTTAGGTGAAACTAGTTTTGTTTGTGTATTTTCTGTGAGTGCCTCCTGGTGATGGATACAATGGCACTTAGTGCGCGTTGATGTCCTTGGTTTGATTTGTGTAAGGTACCCACCACCACTTTTGCATCAGCAAAACAAATGTTAACATAGCAACCAAGACAAATAACATCTTAGTATTACTTGAAAAGAGTTGTGATCTCTTGAACCTCCTGAGAGGTTTCTGGAACCCCCCAAGGAGCCATGGTGCACCATTGTAGGATGAGGTTCTTCAGGTCTCCCAGTTCAATGCCTGGGCTCTTGAACAAGACAGCTCTTCCTTTTCAGGCCAGGATTGCACTTTTTCAGTCTCCCCAGGGGGATAGTGATGGTGCAAGAGATGTGTGGCTCCTCATTCCCTTGGCTGCTACTTTTCCCTGCTCTCTTCATCCATGCCTTTTACAGATGGCCAATGTTTCCACCGGAAAAGTGGCTGAGATTGTTGGAGTCCGTATTTTGTGTTTATTTTTCTCTGTGGTCTTGAGCACTTCAGTCTTGGCTGAGCCAGTGGTCTCTGAGCTACAACTTTTGATTCTTTGAACTCATGAAATGATAGGAACTTTTAGTACTCTCTCTCTCTCTCTCTCTCTCTCTCTCTCTCTCAGCTCAGCCTCTCAGCCTTTCTGTTTATTGAGAACCAATGAATGCATTGAAAGCAAGTAGCATACAATGCCAGGCTCCCTTGCATGAGTTCCCTTCTCTGTGGGATCTTGGCTCTTGGAGTCCTGGCTATCTGGGTAGGTCTTAAAGCCTCCAAATAGATATTCTTTTCCATTGCTGCTTTACTTCTCAGGAGGTGGATGGATGTTTATAAGCTCTGCTGTCTAGGCTGGAAGCCACCCCTCTTTGTGTCCCTTGCCCCACAGTATTAATCACCCTGTCAGGTCATGTCCTTTATTTGCCTGCATTGTTTACTTTGCACCTGGGAACAACACACGGTCTTTGGTGAAGAGAGTGTACTGTTTGTCTTCATATTCTATGACTCTACACAGACTCAATAAACATCTTGAATGAATGAACACTTGAATAAATGAACATAGTAGCTCATAGGGCTTGACGATATGAGACCTCTTTTAGGAATGGGTTCGTTTTGCTGGAGGGAGAGGAAAGGAGTGAACTAATATTTACTGAATGCTGATTGTATATTAGAACATTTTCAAGACACACTCACATACTGAGCTGGGACTTGATACACTGAAAGGCTAGAAGCCATCTAAGGCTGGGGAAGGAGATAGGCCTGGTAGCTTGTGTGATGGGACAAAAACCGTTCAATAAAGCTCTCAGTCATAGCTTTCCAGCCTGCTGCCCACTCAGCTCCGTTAGGACAATGGTGATTTATTTTTCTAGATGCTAACTGTGGGCGGATGGTAAAGAAAAAGAGGGCTGATATGTGTCGGTGTATCATAATAAAGCATGCAGGCCTGTTACTGGAGTCTCATTAGAACTGTTGTGGAAGGTGCCATAACAAAGAACCACCAACTAGATAGTTTGAACAGCTAAGTTGTTGTCTCAGTTCTGGAAGCTAGAAGTCCCAGATTGCAGCATCGGCAGGGTTAGTTCTCTCTGAGGCTGTGGGGGAGACTCTGCTCCTCTCCCTGAGCTTCGGGAGGCTCCCCGGGGCAGTCCTGGCATATGGAAGCCTTCAGTTCTGCCTTCACCTTCATGTGGCGCTCTTCCTGTGTGTGCATCTACCTCCAGGTTCTCCTTTGTATAAGGACACCAGTGCTGCTGGAGAAGGGCCCACCTGACTCCAGAGTGACATCCTCTCAACCAGTCACATCTGCAAGGACCCCTTTTGCTAATAAGGTCACATTCTGATGTCCTAGGGTTGGAATTTCAACATATAAATTGGGGTGGGGACACACACAATTAAACCCATAATACCTACCTAACATTTCTTTATCTACTAACCCTATATCCTTATCCTCCCCGTGTGTGTGTGTGTGTGTGTGTGTGTGTGTGTGTGTGTGTGTTGTGTGTGTGTGAGAGAGAGATTTCATTCATTCCTTGTTATGGACAACTGGGGACACTAGAAATCTAGAAAGACAATTTCCAACAAGATCACTGCCCTCAACAAGCTTACATTTGATCAGATATGCAACAAGCTGCTATGCAGATGAAAGATGATTTCATCTAGAAATCACTGTGGCCTAAAAGAAAACTGGGTAACCGAATGAAGTAGAATCTGGCTGGAGGTGGGTGGTGTTGTCCTGATTAATAGGGGTTTGTTTGGGAAGCCCCCTCTCAGGAGGTGAGGAGGTCCGGGTTGGAGGGAAGAGCGCTCCAGCAGAGGGCACTGGCCAGAGGAAGGCCCCGGCCCAGGACCCGCCCGGTCTCTGCAGGAAACAGCAGCGTGCACGGTTGGGGGGTGTGAGGTGGCGAGAGAGGCAGGAGGTAAGCTGCAGGGCAGGCCATGGTCGGGTGATACAGGCTCTTTCGGGACCATGGCAAATGGCACATCACCTCCACTGGAGGGGCAGCCCGTGGAGGGGTAAGCAAGCATGCTGCGGTTTGCCTTGGGAACTATTTTCTGAAGCGTCTTTGCCTGTAACCAAGACAGCCGACAGTAGGCAAGCAGCTGGGGGGCTTCTTTAGGTCACAGTTTTAGGGGCAGTCTTGGACTAAAATAGAAGTGTCTGATCCTCCTGCTGTTCACAGAAGGCAGAGGAGGGGAGAGGACCTGCATACTGTAATGCAAAGTCCCACAGGCTTTCCGTATTCAGAGAAGCAAAGCTGTGGTATCTAACGTCCTTTCCCATCGGAAGACAATACATTTCCCATCCCAGCCTTTCCCTCCCGTCACCACCCTCCGTTGGCTTCCCCCAGAAAAACGGTCGCACGGAGGAAATGAGCTAGCATCCAAGAAAAGGCGGCTCAGAGTCACCAGACGGCTGGCGCAGCTTCAATCTGTCACCTTGTGACACGGTGACAGTGGAAAGCGCACCTCTTCCCCGAACCACCCTCCAGCTCGCTCGGCCCACGTAGAGGGTGAGTGAGACCTTCCCGTATGGCCTCGGAACCCAGAGCTTCCCCACCGAGCGGGTGCTGTGGCTTTGCGCCTCCATACAGCAAAGGAGGCTGGTCTTTGATGTCATTCTCCTAAGGGCGCGGCTTGGACACCCCAAAGCAAGGACTCTCGATGGCGCAAGAAAACCACACACATTGCGGCAACAAGGACCTGAGCTCTGCTGAGAGGCTGGTGTAAGGAGGGAAGCCAACTCCGTGGGCTCTGCCTTCCATTCTTCTAACATCATTAGACACACTGGCCCCAGGGCCCAGGTGTGAAGGCCTTTGACCCTCGGTTTGAGAGGATCCACTTCCCACTGAAATAGAATACAAGCCACTGATAAAATTTAAAATGTTTAATGGCCACATTTAAAAAGTTTTTTAAAAGCAGGCAAAATTAATTTCGGTACTATGTATTTCATTTCCTCTAATATATCCAAAAGATTATCTTTAATTATGTGATCCGCAGAAACCTTTATTCGTGAGACCTTTTCCATTTATCTTCTACTGCATCTTCAGAATCCTGTGTGTATGTCACACTCACTGCGCCTCCCCAGGGTCCTGGCGGCTGCCAGGCGGACCCAGTTGCCTCGGCTCTTGAGCCCTTTGTGTCTGAGCTCCGGGAGGAAAGTGGAATAGGAATTGGCCAGCTAACATCGGAATGTCTGTCTCCTCAGAAGAGCACCCTTCCCTTGGGGTCTCTCTCCCTCCCGCTGCAGGCAAGTGGTGCCGCTGGGGCAGCCACGGAGAGTGCCCACGCCTCTGGCCTTAGTGGCCGGTCTAGCGATGGCTCGTGACCTCAGCTGCTCAGTCAGAGTCCTTTCCCGTGATTTTAAAAACTGAAACTGGGGAGAAATCTGTCTTGTGTGGTCAAGAGGTGGGGAGGCTGCAAGGCCTATGCCAGACAGAGCACTTAGGGATGGGTGACAGGCTTCCAGGGCCGGCTGACCAGAGGGAACGAGGCCAACTCAGAGAGCGCACAGTGTGTGTGTGTGTGTGTGTGTGTGTGTGTGTGTGTGTGTGTGTGTGTTTTGTTTGTTGTTATTGTTGTTTGTTGTTGTTGTTGTTATTGAAAGAGAGAGAGAATCTGAAGGCAGTGCAGCTGGCTTCCCTCTCCCAGGAGTTGGTGAGCTGTTAATTTTCCCTTTCCACTTAAATCAGAGTTGGTTTTTGTCTCTTGCAAGGCCTTGGGTTGTATATACTTATTTTTACAAAGGTGAGGCTGGTTGTGCACCAATTCCTTGGGGATCCACATTTTGAGGAGCACAACGCTCCTCCCCCAAAAGCCCTGCCTTCCTCCAAAGCGGGAGGCTTGGAGGAGTAACGGTCACTGTTGCCGCAGATGGAAGCACGCAGGGTCAGGGCTCTCTCACAGCCAGGCAAGGTCTGTGTGCAGACAGACAGCTGGCCACCTGGAAAACGGCAGCGTGGGTGCTGGGACCCAGTGTTTCCTCCCCCACGCTCTGCTTGCAGGAATGGAGCTTTTCCTTCCTCCTGCTCCAGCACGGTCCTGAGCAGTGATTTCTTCTAGCCAAAGGCAAAGTGTTTTGTCAAGTGTTTACTTGCTTAATTAATAAAACCCTCTCTAAATTCAGCTGTTTTGTGCTTGAGATAATTTTAGCTTCTGACTTTTATTAAGTTAGAAATAAACATGTCACTCGACGGATAACCATTGGGGCACTAACAGCAAATTACTTATCCACGTTCTTCCTTTTGGACTTTTTCAATGCGACCCTGTTTAACTCAATCGGTGACTTTGAAGTCAGAACTCTTTCTATACCATCCAGCAGTGCTTGGCTTCAGAAACCCGATGCTCCCTGTGCTGCTGTATTCAGGGACCCACACAATTGTACGCGGTGCTGTTCTAAATACTGTTCTCAGCTTCCTCTCTGGAACGTGCAGATCCTATGTAGCCATTCAGTTCTTGCTGCCTTTGAACATCTGACAGCCTGGTTCCATGCTGGACATGCAGCTTAGACACTGAAACAGAGTCTCTGCCATCATTATGGGGGCAGCAGACAGGAGAATACAGACACCAGAGCAAACGAATGGAGGATCCTGGGAGTTACAACACGGGAGGTTCAAACAACAGCTTCACTTGCTCCCAATTATTGATTGATTGATTGATTGATTGTGGTATTACATATGTGTCCTTATTCCCCCATTACTCCCCAACCCCCCCATTCATGCCCTTACCCACCTGTTGTCTGTGTCCTGGATGGAGCTGGAGAGCATTGTGCTAAGTGAAATAAGCCAGGCAGAGAGAGATAATGACCACGTGATCTCGCTTGCTCCCCCTAAGAAACACGGGCCATCTTCGTCTGCAAGGACACTTTAAAGCTTTCGTCTAGGGCTTCCACTCACCTCGTGAGAATGGTTCCTGGGCACTTCACATATATTGTTACGACCGTGTGTGGAATTTTTTTCTCTCCCGTTACTTTTTCTGCTGTGTTATAATTGGTGCAAAATAAAGCTATTGATTTTTTTTCATATAGATTTATTTTTGTAAGCTGGGCACCTTATTAAACTCTTTCATTGTGTTTTAAAATTTGGTATTAGCTTCTCCACCGCAAGCAATTTTCACTGACCTCTGGATGATGTTTCTAGAATGGCCTTGTCTCTCTGATCACACTGAGAGTAAAATTAAAAACAAACAAACCCACTTTAGAGGTAATTCTTTGTTCCTTGCAGCAAATCCACGTCTCAGGGCACCTTTGTCCTAATGCATCAGAATCCTGCCCTTCGTCTGAACTCCGTCTTTCTGTGCCTCCGCTGATGCCCTCTGGTCCTGCTGACTCAGGAGGCCCGCGCTTGCCCACAGCAGGGCCTGTGAGGCCTGCGGTGATTACCTGTGCACGTGTTCAAATCTTCAGTCTCAGGCTACATAGATGTTGGAGAGGACGGTTTGGGCCTAAGAGTTCATCTCTTCCCTGCTTCCCTGCCCGGCCTGATGACCTTTCCAAACTGGGTGACTTGTCAACACCATTGGAAAGAGGGCTCTAGCGGAAGCCAAACAAACCCACTTGTGATGAACACAATAAACTCATTAATTCTACCAGAAGACAGTTTCTTTTGTTTGTTACTCCTCAGCTGAGGTTGATTTCTAGAAAAAGTGGAAGAGAGGGGGAGACAGAGAGAAACACTGATGTGGGAGAGACATATCAATGTTATCTCCTACATGTGCCCTGACTGGGGCCGAGAAATAAGACTTCAACCAAGGTACATGCTCTTGACTGGAATCAAACCTGAAACCCTTCAGTCTGTGGGCCGACACTCTATCTGCTGAGCCAAACCAGCTAACACTAGAAACCTGAATTTCTTGAGAGGCTTTATTAGAGGGGGAAAAGAGGCCCCTATAAAAAAAAACAAAACAGCTAGTTCTCATTTTGGGCCACTTTTTTGAAAAATATATCTTTTTATTTATTTTTAGGGAGAAAGGGAGAGAGAGAGAGAGAGAGAGAGAGAGAGAGAGAGAGAGAGATGTAGATGAGAGAGGGGCATTCATGGGTGCTTGCATGGCCCCCAGGGGGGATACGGCCCACAACCTGGGCATATGCCCTGACCAGGAATCCAACTGGTGACCTCTTGTTATGTGGGTCAATGCTCAACCACTGAGCCATATTGGCTGACAGGGCCACTTTCTTCTTGAGGTCTTATTTATCTGAAGTCAGAGCCCACAAAATGGGGATTGAGTGAATCCTCAACAGTGTCTTATTATAAAATAGAGGCCCTGTGCACAAATTTATGCAGGGGAGAGAGGTTCCTCAGCCTAGCCTGCACCCTCTTGCACTTCAGGACCCCTTGCGAGATGTCTGACTGCCGGTTTAGGCCTGATTCTGGACTAAACTGGCAGTCTGACATCCCTCTTGCAATCCGGGACCACTGACTCCTACCCTGTTTCCCCGAAAATAAGACAGTGTCTTATATTAATTTTTGCTCCCAAAGATGCGCTAGGTCTTATTTTCAGGGGATGTATTATGTTTCCATGAAGTAGGTCTTATTTTCAGAGGATGTCTTATTTTCGGGGAAACACGGTAACTACTCGGCCTGCCTAGTCACCCCTAACTACGTCTGCCTCAGCTGCCACCACAGCTTCATCTGGAAGGACATCCAGAATGACATCTGGAAGGTCGTTCAGCTATCAGGTCTAATTAGCATATTATGCTTTTATTGTTATAGATTATTATAGATGGGGCCCATGAGGAGAGTGAGAGTGAGAGTGGGTTGGTCGCTGATTTGTCCAGCCATCCGCCTCGCAAAGACTTACATGGATTATACGCAGACACAGGTGTTTGTCTGAAGGTTGATTCTCTCAGCCGATGAACGGTGGGCCAAGTTTGTTTTGGGGAACGTACACATGAATACGACAATCCCAGCTCCTCCCCAGTGGGGTGTGCACTCTAGTGAGGACAGACAATAAACAATGCACAAAGGAATGTTTAATTATCACATGCATTGATCGCACTTATTAAGGTCCCAAAGGGGAGGACAAGAAGGAAGGTGATGAGTGATGGAAGAAATGACTCTCATTTCCCATGAATAGCGTCACCTAGTATTCTTCTAGGGCCAAACGAATATATCCACAAGGATGAGATGGGGGAATAGACCTCATCTCCTGGTATACCACTGTCTTGTTCCCAGGTCCCTGTGTGCTGAGACCACAGAGAGAGGTGGGAAGAGGTCTGGTCAGCCCCCTGGGGTATCACCTACTCCCCCATCCCTTGCTATTCCTGGGGCCTCAGGGTTGGGGCATTTGATGATTGTCTCACTGCTACTTGGTTCCCCGTGGCTCTGCATTTTCCGGTTTCTATCTCATCCAAACATGCCGCCCCAATTTTTCACACTGAAATCTAATCATGGCCAAAGCAATTTGAGATGAAGCAGAAAACCTTCCCCCAACCCCCCTCAATAGAAACTGAATTCTTTGTGGCCTGTGCTTCCATAAGGAAGCTCAATTTTCTTGAATATAAATAAATGTTATGTGATTATATGTATGAAGCCTGTGCCTACAGCTTATAGCAAAGTAGTGTATACATCATGTGTTAGAAGGCAAAGAGCATCAGTCCCTGTTTCCAAGAATTCACAGCTTTTATCTCATTGGAGTGGAGCACACCCAACACCCTGCTCTCCAGCTCCCTTGGGTCCCTAAGGACCCTGCATGAGTGACAGTTCCTCCTGAGGCCATCCCTCCCCTGCTCAGCCCAGGAGAGCTCAGGGCTGCTTGCATCCTGGGACACCCCTGCCCCTTCTTACCCGGTGCTTACTTCTGCTTGTAATGACACGAGTACTTATGGGTTTGTTTGTTAAGGCTTGTCACTCTCAAGACTGTAAGGTCCACAGGGCCAGGGTCCTGTTGGTTTTGTGACCTACCACCTTATCCCTCATGGAGGATCTCAGTCAATACTTGTTAAATGAATGAATGAATGAGTGAATGAATGAACAAATGAATGATCACACTGCTGACGCCATATCAACCCCATTGCTAAGTGCCTTTAAAAGCCTCCAGTTTCCCTTAAGGCTCTGACCTGAGTCTGGAATCTAAGCTTCATACCTATTTTTCCAGCCTCATATAACAGACCCCCCACTTTCCCACCCCCGCCCCACCAAATTGCCAACGTCATCCAGCCTACCCACAATTTTCTGGAAGAAGCATCACCAGCTGGCTGCCTCCTGCACTCGCCCTACTGGGGATTGGGCCCACCACCTGGGCATGTGCCCTGATCAGGAATTGAACCAGTGACCACTTGGTCCATGGGTTGATGCTCAACCACTGAGCCACGTGTGCCACACAAAACCTTTGTCATTTTTTAAAGGTCAGCTCCAACTCCACCTTCCGTAGTGATGTCTTTCCTGCTTCAGCAGTCCCTACCATCTGCTTGCAAAGAGTCCGTGCTTCTCCTCCTCACAGTATACCAGGGGCTTTCATGCCTCCCTTTCCCACTGGACTGAAAGGGGAATCATCTCTTAGCTGTTTTATTAATCTTTGAAGTTTGTAGTTTATAAGTGTTGCTAAAGATTGCTTGTTGAGTTCCTGAAAGCACTGTTTAATTAAAATATGGTGCTCTGGTGGTCGCTTCGGCAGCACATATACTAGAATTAGAACAATGCAGAGAAGATTAGCAAGAATGACACCCAAATTTGTGAGTGTTCCATATTTTTGCGAGGATGTGTAGAAAAGGGAACCCTTGTGCACTGCTGGTGGGAATGCAATTGGTGCAGCCACTGTGGAAAAACAGTTTGGAGTTTCCTTTAAAAAATTAAAAATGGAACTCCCATTTGATCCAGTGATTCCACTTCTAGGAATATATACCAAGACTTCAGAAACACCAATCAGAAAGGATATATGCACTCCTATGTTCATAGCAACACAATTTATAATAGCTAAGATTTGGAAACAGCCCAAGTGCCCATCAACAAATGAGTGGATTAAAAAATGGTGGTACATCTACAGAATGGAATACTATGCAGCTGTAAAAAAGAAAGAACTATCATCTGTAACAGCATGAATGGACCTGGAGAGCATTGAGCTAAGCGAAATAAGCCATTCGGACAAAGATAAATATCACATGATCTCACTCACATGTGAAATCTACTGAACAGCATAATCTGATGAACAAAAATAGACCCAGAGACATAGAAACATCGAACAGACTGTCAGACCTCAGGTGGGGATGTGGGGGAAGAGATCAACCAATGAACTCGTATGTGTATATGCATAACCCATAGACGCAGACTAGGGGGTGGTGAAGGCCTAGGAGAGGGAGAGGTCTGTGGGGGGGGGGGGAGGGAAGGAACATATGTAATACTTTCAACAATAAAGATTTAAAATAAAAATAAAATGCGGTGCTCTGCAGTTGCAGATTCTGCCTCGTAGATCTTTGTAAGTGGTCATTTCCAGTATAAAGCTGCTGCAGAGGGACTCACTCTGGGCCAGTTCCCCTGGGACTCTCCACCAGTCACTTACTGGTGAGACCCGATGACGACAGCTTCGGGGAAACGCAAGGAGAGCCAGGAAGCAAAATTCTGCCCCTGGCTCTCAGTGGCCTTTGCGCAGCCTGGTCTTCGCAAGTGAGAGACAGAGGCGCACCACGCTGAGACATAGGCTGCTCCTTACTTTACATCGCACTCCAGGAGCCAGAGAGAACCAGCTCCGCTCTTCATCTCGGCATTACTGGGTTATGGAAAGATAATCACAATTGTTTAAGAGACATAGCGGCTTCTATTTTGGTCCTGGCACAGGAAATTCAGCCTTTGTCCGTTTTCACAGTGTGATTTATGTGAGCTTAAAAATTCATAAGGCAGGAGCCAACCTCGAGCAAATTTTTTTTTTTTTTTTCCGCATGAGCCAATTCAAACACTCTCTCATCTCGGGTTTCCTGGTCAAAGGTGTACAGATTCCAAGCGCAGCTGCGGCTAGCCTATTTGATCTACTGGGGGTCAGTCGCCTTTGCTGTGACCTAGGGTTGGGGGATGGGGAGTGCCCCCCCCCCCCTTTCTGAGCATTCTCTGCGTCAGGTGCCTTACATTCGCTATTTTATGTAACCCTCTGTCTCCCCATGACGGAGGCCCAATTATCTTAACTTCATGGAAACAGAAACTGGGACAGGTCCAGGAACCTGCCCGAGCTTGTACCGCTGCTGGCATGGCTGCCAGGCAGCGTGCAGGGCTTGCCACTGCCCAGGGGACAATGGGGATGTCGCAGCTCATTACTGGCCATCCCGATGCCCGCAGGCCGAGGTGCAGAGGATTCCGGTTTGCATTGCACATCAACCCAAAGACTCCTAATCGGAGGCTCTCTATTTCCTTGCTGAGGACACCACCCCTGACCCCGTGCTGGGTGAACCGTGGGCCTGTGGGAGCTTTGGGCAGGGAAGGGCGCTTCTCATTTCAAGGTGGCCAGGGACAGACCACCCCTTTCCCTAGGGACAAGGCTATGGATACTCCACTATTCCTTCTACCCATTGGAATCTTTGTGTGTGTGTGTGTGTGTAAAGTAACATTCTCAGGTTCCAGGAATTAGGAGCCATTATTCAAACTTACTGTGATTGCCTTAGTAAGACTTCATAAAGGTCACACTCACTCTAATGGGACTTCTTGTTTTCAAGTGTCTGGGGAGAAATGACCAAAATTACATGAATTTGGCTTTATAGGTGGCTTCAAAGAAAAATATTATTTGCTGACACAATCTTCTAAAATTTAAATCTATATATACAAGACCAGAATGACACAACGACGCAAACTGTGGCAGCGAACCGGCCCACAGAGCCCGGATCTGTCCCCACCAATGCTAAAAGCCCACAGCCCCTCCCCCTGGCCAGCCCCACTCCTGATTGCTCCCCCCATCCCCAATTGCTCCCCCCATCCCAATTGGGGGTGGGGCCAGTGACCAATCTCTTGTGGCCCCTCCCTCCTGCCCTATCAGCCCCCATGGGGGTGAGCTAGCCAGACTCTTCCACTCACCCATGCACAAATTTGTACACTGGGCCTCTAGTATTATAATAAATATTTAGAAAGAACACTCAATCATTTGGATAATGCAAATAAAGTAAAAACATTCCCAAATAATAAGTAAGCCACCAGATATTATTTTAAATTATTTTTTAAAAATCATAAACACAAAGACACTACATATATAAGGTTATCAGAGATATCTGAAGAGGTTGATTTTTAATCGAGAGAGAGAGAGAGAGAGAGAGAGAGAGAGAGAGAGAAGAGAAGCATCAATCAGCATCAATCAGTTGCCTCCCTTATGAGCCCAGGCTAGAGCTCAAACCCAAAGCCTGGGTGTGTGCCTTGTCTAGGAATCAAACCTGAAACCTTTTGGGTGCACAGGATGATGTTCCAACCAACTGAGCCATGCCTGGCTCAGGCAGGAAAGGTCAATTTTTAACCCTAAATTTTTTCATTACCAATTTTTTTTAAAAAAGTATATATATATATATATATATATATATATATATATATTAGTTAAATGTAGAGAATTAGAAAGAACACATCATAGATAAAAGCAGAAATTAATAAGTTACAAAAATCGTAACAAGTAAAACAAAAATCAATTCACTTACAAAGATGATAAATACTTCTGCCAAGTGTAATTAAGGAATAAATGGAGAAAGCACAGTGAGACAGGATTAGAAATTAGAAATTACCACCAGTGTGTTATGATGTTATGTTGGAGGCTCCGGACACAGGACAAAAAGAAGGAATATACACTTGATATGAGGAAGATGAGGGTATTTTTATTTCCAGCCAATATGATTATATGTTTACCCCCACATTATCAATCAAAATAATATGCGGATTGTTGATAGTATTTAGTGGCTGAATATGAAAGTAATAAAAATCAAGTCATTATATTCCCTATAACTACTTAGAAAACATAATAATTATTAATATAAATATTATTGTTATTATTACACAGCAATAAATGTACAACAACAATATGTTGGATAATATGTTACATAATATGTCCTGGATGATAAGACCATTAAACCATTTTGTTATGACAAAATTTTCCAAGCTTACATGATTAAAATAATTCCAAAAAAGTTTTAAAACTATTTTTGGAGAAACTTGCCAAAATAATTCCCAAGTTCATTTGGAAGAATAAAGTAATAAGAATAAATTCTAGATATTTAGAAAAGGAAATCCTATGAGGGGAAGTGACTTTTCCAAATATTAAAAATACTATAATATATATTCATTTTTAGTCCACTTAGCCCTATTATGAGCGAAGGAGTTTGAATATACAATGAAGTTGGCAAAGGCGAGCAGAGAAATTATGAATTATTCCATGGAGAGTGCAGACACTACTCGTCAGCTGGAAAAGTGTTGGTTAAGGAACTCTGTGGGGAAAGCCACTCCCTGGGATATGGGAAAGGGATGCAGTGGGGTTGTTGATGTTCCGAGAGGTGGCACGTAAGCCACTTAGCACCCCTGTGCCCCATCCACAGAACAGGCAGCCTTAGATATTCCAGGTGAAAACCCTGAGGCCTGTCTCCTATAATAATTGAACATAGCCATGACCATATAGACTCAGCAGCAGGGAGAACCAACACAGGTTCAAACCCAAAGAGGAAACCCAGCATCACCAGGCAGAGGAGGAGATCCAGATTCTCCAATGAGAAAAGCCTGGATAAAGAAACAGATGAATTAGATACCAGAAGAAATGTGGAAAGTGCAACATTCCAACTAATACAGAGACTTAAGGTTTTTAGTCATAAATCAAGAACAAAATGATATGAAAAAGAAAGAATTATAAAGCAAAAACACCTTTAGAGAATAAAAAATTCAATGTGAAGTCAGGAAAATGTCCCCCAAAGAGAGAGATGGAAAATATGAGTGAAATAATGAGAAAGGAAGGACAGGAAAAAAACAACAGTGGAATTACCAGATAAAATATAAGGGTGATTCAAAGCAGGAGGCTATGAAACATCACATGAAAGGACCCGCTCCATAATGAGTTATAAACAACTCAACCCTAAGGCGAATCTAATGGTCTCTTTGATCATGTAACTGATGTTTTCCCCTTTGCATTGATTTCTAAAAATTGTAAAGGGAAGTTTTCTGCTCATCTCTAAAAAAGCGGTCAGAAATTGGACATTTTGCATATTGTGTCAGATTATTTATTGCTAGCTTAGCACCACCACCATCACCATCATTACTGCCATTATCGCCACCTCCATCACTACCACCACCATTACTACTGTCATCACCACCACCAACCACATGGTCACCACTGCCATCACCACCACAACAACCATAACCACCACCACCACTACCACTACTATCATCATCACCACTACAACCATAACCACCACCATCATCACCAGCACGTGTGTTAAGACTGGAGACTACATTTCCCAGAATCCCTTCCTTTATGCAGTTTTGGTTTAGAGTTTGCCCATGAAAAGAACTTATGTAAAATTTGGAAAAGAAAAGTGATAAACTGCCAACTCTGATGCCTGAAAGGTATCGAGTGTTTCCATTTGCCTTCCTGTGCTTCAGTCATCATAGTGAGAAGAATATGCACCAATTGGCCCTGGGTCACAAGGGAAGAACAGAAGACATATGGAGCAGAGCCACCAGCGCCTGACTCATAACCTGAGCAAGAAGGACATCTAAACTTGAATGCCAATGAGATTTCCTCACTGTTGATTACACACACTTATGAATGATACCAGTGGGCTAATGCAGATACACAGACTTTGTCCTTTCTATCCTTTCCCCATACCCCCTACTATTCTCGGTGTTTGTTTTTTTTAAAATCTAACTTGAAAATAGTGGTATTTCATTATATGCATAATAATGAGAGGTCTCAAACACTCTCTTGGAGAAAAGTGAGGTATAAATAAGAATACTAACAAAATATGTTGGAGAATGCTACTTGATCCCTTTTGATTTCCATGATGGTTCAGGTCATTTCTAGAATGACATTGTGTGACAATTCTTCATATTAGTTTAGAAAATAGCCCTTAAGGAGAAGTCTAGGATGAAGAAATCAAATGGGAATAAAATCAAACCACTTTAGCCATGGAGAGAGGACGTGTTCTGGAGCAGGAAGCCAGATGGAATATTACAAGCAGGTGATTATATCTGAAAGTCATGCAAATGAGTGGATGATCAAGTTGAGAGTAATCACTGGTGCGTGGATTTGCCCTTTTCCCCCTTGAAGGATCCCATGGGTATGTGCATGTATTTATATCAAGGAGTGTCTTCTGCTTTTATTCTCTGATGCCTTTGACTGTTTCAAGGTTCACTTCAGTTATAAATTCTGAAAAAGGAAATCTCAAAGTCATCACATAATATAATCTTAAGCAGAATTATGCTATGAATTACTGTAATTCTTTTCATTTTTTAAGGCAAAAGTGCTAACATGCTTTAGAATTCTTTCTATGTGTTGTCCTTCATCCTCCAAATTTAATTTTGTATAGCTTTCTGTAAATGGGATTGGAACATTGCTAATGCTCAGTGATCTGAGAACAGAGAATCAATTGATAACGGTGAAAAGAAGAAAATCAATTCCCACCAATATGAAATCCTCAGGAAATCAGCCAAAGAGGAAAACGATATATTTTCTACAGAGGCTGAAAAGAAGGGAAAATTATGGCTTCGTTGGGCCATCCCTATATTCTGCAAGCACACAGCAAGTCCAAGTCATTTATTTTTTGAGGCTGTTGCAAAAGCTGATGCTAAGATGCAGGCAGTGCTTCATGAAATGGATTATTCACACCCCTCTGATTCTGCTACATTAGATCTCACTAGGATTGACCTAGCAACATGGGCAAACAACTGAGGCCAGCTCAGCTCTTGAGATGCGGAGACCCACCTCATCGAGTGTGGACAGTCAGATCTTTCTTCCTTTTTTCTCAAGGTGACTTTATTCCCTTCCTTTATTGAAGTCTGGTGCCTCAGTGGCATAGTCTGACATAGGAATGTTTGTGTCACAACCAAGCTCCTTTTACGTGATATTTGGAACATATGCAACTGGGTGGGGTTTTGAAGGCGGACTGGGTTTGAGGATGATTGAGAAGGGGTGTCACTTGTGTGATGAGTTAGATGAAGATCTCTGAGACAAAGCTGACCCCCGGATAGAAAGCACTTCAGACCCAATCTCGCTGTCCTTTGCACGAGCCTCAGAGAAGCACTGGCTTTATGCACGGGCGTTAACCTGGTCAGCTAAGCTACAACTGTGGGGGAGCTCAGGCTGGGCTGTATGGGCATGGTAACTGGGGTTCCTGAGCTGTAGTCTGCAGAACAAGGCAGGGGCACACATCCCAGGCCATGTCCAATGCCAGGTGTGTCTGCACTGAGGGACCAGACCTGGAGAGGGGAGGCCCTGCTTCAGGCTTACTGAGGACTAAGTCTGATTTACTGCAAACATATGGGAAGGAACAAAGGCAAGGGGCTGGTGGCCAGTGAGCTGGGAATTTAAAAGCCACACACACGGCAGGCCAATGACCACAGCAACAGAGGCTGGGCTGGCCAGAGAACAGGACAGCTGTTCTCTCTACCCAGTCTTCTCTCTACCCTGATGGCTTTGATTGGTGAGTGAGCTCTTGGATTCTTTGACCCCCTCAGGGAAAGGAGGTGGGATTCCTGGACACAAAAAAATAAAAATAAAAAATAGGATGGTTTCCAAGATAATAAGAAGGTGTAGACCATTGATTTTAAGAATACAGGAAATTTCACCTAATGGTTAAGCCAGGCTGAGAGAATGAACCGTAACTATTACAGTAACCATATCTTAATTAAGGGCAGCAAAGCCTGCGAATTCCTTCTACTTTTCTAATGCTGAGAAGTTCTGGAATGTTCCATGACACGCACAAGTAACTGAGAGGCTCTGTCAGAAAAACAGCATGTATTAATGTCCTCAGATGTACAGAACACGAGTCACATTCATGGCTAGGTGAATGGCCCAGGAGGCCGGGGCTGGAAGAGTGTGTTAACAGGAGGGACTGGTTCGAGACGGCGTTTTTTAGCTACTGGGGCCCAACAAATGGCCACAGGCAGCAGCTGGAAACCTATAGTCCATCCTCATTATATGCAGATTCTGTACCTGCTAAAATTCACTGGGAACCCACAAACTAAGTCATCACAGTGAGCATTTGCAGACCATGTGCTGATCACATGCAGACCATATCTAAAAGTGAGTTACAGTGTCGCTGGCCACGGATTCAATGTCAGTGAATCAACTATACATTAAATGTGGTGTCTTTAAACAGAAACACACGTAAAACTAGATTATGCATCAATCGGTTGATGAAAATGTTGTGACTAGGGGCTCCCAAGAACCTAACCCTGTATTTCTCCTAGAAGCAAGGGCACTAATTCATTTATCACAGGAACTTCATAGAACATGACTATGTGAATGAAGAGAATCCACTGTACACTTATTCTCTCACAGTTTCTGTGGGTCAGGAGTCTGGGCAAGGCTCACCTGGAACCTCTGCTCAGGTGTCAGCCACCTACGTTCCTCTCAGGAGCCATGGGCCTCTCCAAGCTCTCGTGGTGTTTGGCAGAATTCAGGCCTCTGTGGCTTTCTTGCTGGATGGGCCTACTTTTAGCTTCTGGCAAGTCTTGAGCACTTGGCCATCTCGTAGCACGGAGCTCACTTCTTCAGACCAGCAGGAGAATCTTCTTCTACACTATTTGCCTATGAGGGAGTCTCATAGCATAACATACTTAAGGGAGTGACCAGCCCAAATCACATAACCTCCTCAAAGGAGGGCCAGCCAGTCACCTTGACATATTCTATTGGTTAGAAACACATCAGAGGTTCCACCCACACTCAGGGGGAGGGGATTACCCAGGACTTGACTCATTTTGGGGTGGGGGTTTCTCATGAAAGTGTATTTGCTATAGAGGTCTACCAAATCTTCCAGAAGATTCCATCTACACATGGAAGATGAGGTGTCGCTGCTGCCTCAGAAAATATCTAACAATCCTGGAATTCATGTAGTAGAAGATGTCTTATCAAGACTGCACATCAATGTGGGAGGCGTGTGTGTTGGGACATCGGGGCCCTGTTGCACTCTGTCATTAACTACCTGCGGCAAACCACTGGGCCTCCGTTTTGTCAACTCTAGAGAGTGGGCCAGATGGTTAGAAATCCATGAATACGTGGACTGCAGACATTTTTAAAAATATTTTTTTATTGATATTTTACAGAGAGGAAGAGAGAGAAATAGAGAACTAGAAACGTCGATGAGAGAGAAACATCGACCAGTTGCCTCTTGCACACTCCCCACTGGGGATGTGCCCGCAACCAATGTACATGCCCTTGACTGGAATCGAACCCGGGACCTTTCAGTCCACAGACCGACGCTCTACCACTGAGCCAAACTGGTTTTGGCGGATTGCAGCCATTTTTAAGTGGTTAAAATAATAACTTCAGAGGAGCTCAGTCGGTCTACAAATCATTGAAACTGTGGCGCGCGTACCCAGGGAGTCCCTGCTCTGTGCTATTTCACTTCTGTTAAGAATTCTTCAAGTGGTTCCTGTTCCACGTGTGATTCAGGGGCATGGAAGTAGAAAGGCCCCGATTCATATAAATAATGATGTTCACTGTTGGCTAGGTCTCTGTCAGTCCACACTGAGCCCACAATAGGCCCATCACTGTTTGATAGACCCACAAACGAGGTGCTCAGAGAGGTCTGTTCTTCCAGAGACTGCGGTTCAGTGAGAATTGGGGTGAGAGGGCAGGTCCAGGGCATCCAAAGCTGTACAGTTATGGGGTCACTTGTCATTATGGGTAATTCATTTTCCACATGGAGCTACGGAGGGCAGCCTTAAGTTACCCAAGCTCCCTCCTTAGTCTAGAAATAAAAACAGCAATTGGATAGTGTGTGGCCTAATTATGGTCCATTTGGGAGGAATACATGTCAATAGAGCCCTTTCCCGTGCAGAATTGCTTTCAGACTGCGGTCCTTTTGTTTAAGAACTGCTTTGTTTCTCTTTTATGTGGAGTCCAAAAACCATTTGCCATCAGAGCTCTTGCTTCTTCAAGCGACATTCAGGCACAGGCTGCAGATGGCCGGACAAAGGCGGGTCCTTGTGCTTCAGGCTGGATTTACGCAGGCCTCCCTCTGACAGAGCATCTTTCACTAACATTTGCTTTTCAAAGCCATCTCCCCTGAACAAAGGCGTCTTTCTATCCAGATGACTCCTAATAACCCTTTCCCCCTGTAAGGATATTTGTTTCTAATGCTTTACAGAAACATATTCCTGATTCTACATTCAGCTGAGAGGCCACAGATTCCTGCAGACACACTGAGCATTCACAGTGTCACAGTCCTGGTCTTGCCTGATCAAGCCAGGTTTCATCTCGTAGGTTCAATGCTATTTCTCTGCAAAGCAAAGAGGCTGAGTTAGAATCTCCAGGTTCCTGTTTCTTCTCTGAAAGGCTAACACAGATCGGAGGCTACAGAGCAAGCAGGCCTTACCTGGGCCAGCACTCCATGTCCCCACATGTGCCACGTCGACATTCAGATTCCTGGGTCCCAGGCAGATGCATTGGACCAGAGTCCCAGGGGATGGAACCTGGGAATTTACATTTATAGGGAGCCCAGCCTCTTCCCCCCAGCTGTTTTCCACAGACGGTCAGATGTAGGAACAAGTGGGTGGTATGTGTTTAGAAAGCAAGCTAGAGCAGCAAGCTTCTGCATGCAAGAACAAGCCACTGGTTCAGTGCAGCAGGAAGAAAACCTGCTTCTTCTGTTGGCTAAATAGTCTTTGTCTTTTTGTTCAGACACAGGTGTCTTAGCATTTGGCCCGGGAAGAAAGACAGCAAATGGCCATGGAAAACAGTAAGTTCTCGATGGAGGCACCGCATCCCTTCCCCCCAGTGTATATGCAGGCTTCCTCTTCAGGAAAGAGTGAATGCAAATGCCATTGAAATGATGGCAAATGCACGAAGTAGCCTTTCTCACAAGCGAACATGCCCCATCCTCATTTTGATAGCCCCGTCCTTTTTGTCCGTCCACCTGAAGGAGGCTGAACCTATTGAGTCTTACTTTATTTGTGGGCTAGAAGGTGCGCTCCTAGTGATTCCCCTAGTTTTCACCCAGGAGGACACAAATCAACTCTGTGTGGAAGAGTAACCGCGTCACTTATCCCTGTTTTGAGGACTGAAGGAGGCGGCTCAGTGATGGCCTTGCCTGGGGGATTGGAGGGAGCCAACCTGTTTTACTGTCCTGACGCTATTTCTCACTGAAGGCCTACTGGTCTGTACCCACGTCGATTAGCGAAAGAAACTTCAGCCCTGGCACTCTTTATTATGGAGGGAAGATGGACGATACAAGGGTTCCCTTGCACCCCAACCCCATGATGAAATAATAAAAGGTCTGCAGAGTGCAGGGAGGTTTTGGAAAGCTGGGCAGCACTCTCCTCTCGATGTGTCTGGGTGTGGGCAACCCCACCTCTAAGGTCTTGGGTGTTTGTGAGCACATCTAGCTCTCCAAGTGGGGGCTCACTGAGACCTCAGTGTGGGCCCTGCTGTGTTCCAACAGCCAGAGGTGTCCTTCGGAGGTTGACAAATCTCTCAGGGAGCCACTGGCTGATGGTCTCTGGGTATTGCTCTGGATGTGGCTGGGATAAGTGCTAACTTGTGCAGTGGAGTGTATTTCATTTGCTTCCTCGAAGTATCTGATTTGTGTTTTTCATCCTTGTGAGCATCAGTATACTAGACAGAAATAGTCTAGTAATCTGGATTAGATAAACTCAATGACACGGAAAGCTTTTACTAAGCTTCTCTGGAAGGGTCTTATAGTCTGAGAAAATGAGCTTGAAATGTGTGTTGGCCTCTGCCCCAGTGAAATCTTCAATTCTGCACCTCTTTTTAGGATGAAATATATAGTTTTAAATCTTCACCTGAGGACATGCTTACAGAAAGGAAGGGAGAGAAAAAAGAGAAAAATGTTGATCAAACATTTGACTGGGGATCAAACCTGCAACCCAGGTGTGTGCCCTGACCAGGAATCAAACTAGAATCTTTAGGTGCACAAAACAATGCTCCAACCAGTTGAGCCACTGGGGCTGAGCTATGATGAAACCTTTGAGTTGCCAGAAAAGAACAGCCTTACAGCTTCTGAGCAGGACCTTCCTGTGATGGTACCTCATCCTGGTGCTGAGAAAGAAGTGGACAGCCAGTCGGGGTCAGTGGTTGCCTCTACTCTGGGCTAAGAATGGAGCATTCTCCTTCAGGATCAGGGTTCAGAGTTGGTATTTTGGGGGAAGGAGGAGAGATTATAAAATAATTTTGGGTCAGTGGACCCAGAAGCACCCCATTCCACCTCAACCAGTGTCCCCTCCCTGTAGGTGTTGGAGGCAGGCACATGCTCAGAGGAGAAGCTAGGAGGCTCCATGTGTCACTTGCAGCTGAGCAAGTCAGACCACCTGAACCAAAAGATCAGACCAGAGAAACACATCATCCTGAGGTAGAGACGCCATTGGCCCTGGGTATCCATGCCTGGCCTCCCAAAGGTCAGGACACTAACATGTGAACTTGGAACCTCAGCTACATGAGGAGAAGAAGACAAAGGGAGATTAGAAGAGTCCAGGAAACACGTGGACTGGGAATCCAGTCCAGCTACTAAAACGAAAATCTCCCAAGTGAAAACCCATACCTTCTGCTTGACCTTTAACGTCTTGACATACAAGTGTGTGCTGGCCCTGGGGAAATACCAGTAGGCTCCCTCCCAGGACATATTAACCTTTAGCACAAGGACCGGAATGTCTACTCACTCTGCCAGGAGAGCAGTGAAGTGTGGCTTTGTTCCCATTAAACTTTATTCACACAAACAGGCGGTCAGGCAGATTTGCCATGGGGGCTGCACTTGGCTAATCCCTGCTCAAGCCGGCGGTCGGGACCCCCGCCCTCTGGTCTGCCCAGACCACAGCCCTTCTGTGGTGGCTCTCCCTCCTGAAGGAGCCCTCTTGCTCAGCCTCAACTGCTTTATCCAGAGAAGTGGCTGGCCCAAGTCTGGACAATGGGTGGTGGAAGCCACAGATATGAATCTGAGTTCCTGACGGCAGCCACAGTCTCCACCATGTGGAGAAAGCGTGTCTGTACTGAGGGGAATGGGACATGATACCTGAGCAACGTGGGGCCAGGGAATGGAGGGTGGATTGAATTGCCCACTGTCCCTGAAGCCCATCCCAGGCCACACAAAGGTGACTTCATCACATGAGACAACTCAATTTCCTCCTCACAAGTCCCCCCTTTTGCTCTACCAAGGATGAAGGAAATTTCTGTTGGCTGTAACCAGGAGTCTTCGTGGGATCTGCAGGTCTTATCCTACAGGACCCAATTATCCCCAATAACCAGGACCAACCCTCTCCTTGGCTCCTGGGTATGCTTGGTGCTCAGTCTTACTTCCTTTCAAACACTTGGACCTGAAGAGCTTGCTGGGTGCCCTCTGCCCTGTTGGCAAGATTGCAATTCCTATGCCAGAGAGGCACCAGCTCACACTGATGGGACCTTCCCAGCGGAGGGCACATCGACCCTCATGTCTCTGTTCCAAACAGAAGCGCTTGTGACCTCCTCAGCCCCTCAGCAGCTGTCTGCCTTGAAGACCTCAGCCATGCGCAGGGTTGAAAACCTTCGAACAAAACTCACCTGGGCAGCCTCCACCCTCCCAGACAGGGAGCACTCCTTCCCTCACACCAGTTCCTGGGGCGGGGCTACAGGTGGGAGATGTGTCACAGGTCCTGCTGGTCTGCAAGCTGAAGCAAGAAAGACTCACTGACGCTGGATTTTAGGAGTAAGGTGGTCCCTGCAGTGTCCCGGTCAGCCACATCGGTCCCTGGAGACTGAGAGGGATGGGCAGGTCATCCCCGGTCCCTCCTAGGATTTGGGATGGAGAACCTCCCGGCCTGTCCCATACTCAGCTATCCTCTGGCCCAGGTGAGGGGCCTCACTCACTGCCACTTTTCTCAGAACTTGGCAGGGTGGGGTGAAGAGGCATGTACAACAGATGATCACAGCTGGGAAAAAGCTGTCTGGTCTCCCACATCTTCAACCCCGAGGTTCTGATAAAAATAACGTCACTGGCCTCCCACAGATGCTTCTTGTTGGTGCGAGCCTGGGGTAGGAGGTGATAGCAGCGATCCAGAGGAAGGCTGATAGAGAAAAGGCCTGTGGCAGAGGCCAGAGGCCAGGCTGGAGTGAGTAGCTGCCTTACTGCAGGGACAGGGGCTGGCCCCGTATTGATTACGCACATGGGCTTTGTTATGGCGACCAGGGCCCACAGCATTTCGGTGGGGGAGTCTCCGTTTAAAGGGAACCTTTAGAGAAAACTCAGGATTAGCAGCTCAGTGGGGAAGAGAGGCCTGGGGCTGAGCAGGTGTGGTACTGGGGCCTTGGCTGGAGTGTGTGTGTGTGTGTGTGTGTGTGTGTGTGTGTGTGTGTGTGTGTTGGGGGGGGGGACCTTTCCCAAGAGCAGGTCAGTGGGGGCTTGGCAGGGCAAAATTTGAAATCCTCTGATGCCTATAAAAATATATGGTGCTAACAAACAAGCAAGTATAGGTTAAAACACACCTGTTTTATGTAATACATGCTCAAAGCAAAACTTGTTTAACATTCAAAAAGCGATTGCTCCATCCTAGCTGAAGGCAACTGGAAGAGGTTCTTAATTTGGAAGCTTCCTAATTGAAAAGTTAATGATTGTCTGAGACCCCCTGGCTTCCTACTCCTGCCTCTGCTTGTCACTCCTTGGAGCTAGGATGTCACAGCTCCCCCCATCAGACCACACACACACACCACACACACAAACACCCACCACACCATACACACCCCACTCATACACCACAACGCATACCACACACACACATACACCATTGACACATGCACACTGCAACATATACCACACCACAACATACACACACACACACACCACAAAACATACCCCCCACACACACACACACTCAGTTCTGCCCTGGGAGGGATGCTATTTAGGAACATGGACATCAGCTCCTCACCTCAGCAGTCTTGTTGCTTATCTCGCCTTCTCAGAAGGTGCTTGCCTTGCAGCTTGTGACAAAGTGTGAGAGAATTGTTTTCCTGCAAGACCCAAACACAAGATATAAAGAGATAGACTACCTTTGTTCCAACACACAAGACTCAGGGATAGGGGTGGACCCAGCTGGGCAGCTGCCCACTTCATGTACCGATGGGGATGACCATGCCATCAACAATGCCACTTAGGAGAGGGCTCCTTTGAGCATGCCACTTTGCATGAGGCAGGCTTTTCTATGAATTCCCATATTTAATCTCTGAGCTTCTGGTCGGCCAAGCCCTGGGAGAGTGGTGGGTTTCATTTGCATAAAGCAAAACTTTCTGAGCTGCTGACTGCTGTTTTGGTTCATTGGTGATGCAGGGGGTTGTGTAGAAACAAGGATGCAAATTGTGGATGAATTTCTACAAACATTCATGCATCTCGTTCACTCTGTTGACCATTGCACTAGCCCTCGTACCAGTTCTGACATAGGTATCAATGGAACGTAGTCCTAGTCTTGCAGTTATAGAAGCAGAGAGGGAGAAAAAACAGATAGAGAAACTAAAATTGATCTCATGCTCATTTAAACTGTAGCATGCTATTGTATTCTCCCTTATTTTGAAGTATATTTTCTACAACATTTTTGTGTGTAGGTGAGATTCTGTGTTCACTGATTTTGGTTTCCTTCTTTATTACAAATTCCATGGATATGCAGAGAGCACTCAGGAATAGTGAGTTTGGTTTAAAGTTACCTCTTTTTGCAAACATTTTCTAAAATGATGTGGTTTTGCCAGAACCGGTTTGGCTCAGTGGATAGAGCGTCGCCCTGCGGACTGAAAGGTCCCAGGTTCGATTCCGGGCAAGGGCATGTGCCTTGGTTGTGGGCACATCCCCAGTAGGGGGTGTGCAAGAGGCAGCTGGTCGATGCTTCTCTCTCATCGATGTTTCTAGTTCTCTATCCCTCTCTCTTCCTCTCTGTGAAAAATCAATAAAATATATTTAAATAAAATAAAATAAAATAAAATGATGTGGTTTTGACACTTAATTTGGGTGATATTGGCACCTTCTCTTGCTTCTCCAAGAACCAGTATGGCTTGACTCATGCCTCTAATTGCATGGTCTGAAGCAGTTCACTCATCGTCTCGTGATTTCTTTAAATTCATAATCTTGCTTTCCACGTTACCCTGGGCCAAATGTTCCACCTTCTTACTTGGAAGAAACCCATCCACCAGCAATGTCCTTGAAACTGGAATTTCTTTGAATGGAATTTCTTTGAATTCCTTGAAACTGGAATTTCTTTGAATAACACCAGGGACGTGGGTTGGTTGGTGGCCCAAGTGCCTGAAATGATACAAGGAGAACATCATAGACTGCCTTGGTGATGAGGCTAGGTCACTGATGCCTTCCTTCATTTCCCTGCATGATGTGGAAGGCTCTTATAACTGTGTCTCTGCTTACTGGAGAGTCTCAGCATGCCTACCTACCTACAGATGCCAACCATTCTCCATTTCAGAAGTCCACCAATGCTGCTAGTTCTAGACCAGTGGGCATTTTCTGCCAGAAGGCAAGTTAAAGATGCTAGCTAACAGAGAGCTATTTAAAGATCTTCTAAAGATAAAATCCAGAATGTGAGCATTGGAGAGGAATTTGGAGTCAGCATTTCTAGCGGTTCTTAAAACACAGGTTGGAATTGAAATCATCTGAGGAAGAGTTTCCCAATTACACCTTTCAGGCCCCAACCCAGATCTGATTGGTTCCTTTGGTTTGCAGTAGGTCCCTGGTCATCCCATTCCTAAAGGCTTCATATGTGGTTTTGTTGCCTGCATTTAGTTCCAATTCCCTTCATGAGGTAGGGGCAGACTGTTCAGCCCTCATTCCACTTCTGCCTGAGTCAGTTCAAGGCAGGTTTGGGAAGGCAGAGCCAAGAGGACAAGCATCCAGTTTGGGAGATCTTTGATTTAGAACCCAGTTTTTTTCAATTACTAGATGTATGACCTTTTTTCAATTCTCACCTGAGGATATGTTTATTGATTTTAGAGAGAAGAATGGAGAGAAGAGAGAGAAAGAGAGAGAGAGAGAAAAAGAGAGAGAGAGAGAGAGATGAGAGAAACATCAATTGTTGCCTCCCATACACCCCTGATTATACAGGTAGAATCCACAACCAATGTATGTGTCCTGACTGGAAATTGCACCCAAAACATTTTTGGTGTAAAGGACAATGCTCCAACCAACTGAGCCACCCAGCTGGGCCTAGCTGTGTGATCCTAACAAGGAACTTAACTTTTTAGCCTCATATTTCTTTGCAACAACAAAGCTATTGAGGGAATGAAATGACATAGTTAACAGAAGATGTTTATGGCAGTGCTGGGCATGCCGTATAGACTTACCAATAGCTGTTTTTATTTTTGTTATAATTCAGTGCTCTTTTGGCTAATACGTGCTGCCCATAAAATCTTTATGCAATAAACATTTGAAGACTCTATTGAGATGCCACGAAGCCTACGTGGATTCTCTAACCGATATTCGCAGTTTCCTATTAGTGAGGGCACAGACTGATGCTTTTCAATTCACAAGCCAATTTCTCCTCCTATTTAATTTCAGTTCCCTTCATTACTTCAGAAAATTTCCCCTCCAACTGCCAAAGTGAGAATTGGATCCATTTATTTTTTTCATTTGCTGTCTGCCGAGGGCATGGCACTGCAATCTTCTCCACTCTGACAGCTATGTCCAATTTTCCTACCATCTTAATCGCCATCAGTCTGCCGACATACAGTGCAACATTTGACAATTACAAATAGACAGGTGTACAGATTAGAAAAAGCTGACGTTTAGCCCTAACTGGTTTGGCTCAGTGGATAAAGCGTCTGCCTGTGGACTGAAGGGTCCCAGGTACGATTCCAGTCAAGGGCATGTACCTTGGTTGCGGCCACATCCCCAGTAGGGGTGTGCAGGAGGCAGCTGATCGATGTTTCTAACTCTATCCTTTTCCCTTCCACTCTGTAAAAAAAAATCAATAAAATATATTTTTTTTAAAAAAGAAAGAAAGAAAATGCTGACATTTCAACCTGTGGCTCACTTGCAAGGTTTTGGAAGGCTATTCCCTCTCATAGGCATTACGATACAACATCGTCATTGGGCGCTATTGCACTCAGTCTAAGGACTGTTGCCCAAATGACAGCAATGAAATGGTCTGATTCCTGCTGAATTAGGAGCCTCCCTCATTGGCCAAGGCTTCCTGAATCCTAAGCTTAGTCATAGAGGTGAGTCTGGCTTGGCCTGCCCGGTCATATGTGGTTTTATTGACCTGTGATGTTTTCAACAGCAGGAAAGTAGACTTTCCCATTAGAATCTGACTTAGAGGAGACCCATGCTATTGCTCACTTATGAAAACAGCTTCTGCAATCTCTGATTTCTTCTGTTCAGCTAATGACCTAAGTCCTAAAATGAACAGACTAAAAGGAAGAGAGTTTAGTTATTAGTGTCTTCTTTTGTCAACCCATGTTACATGATGATATCAGAGCCTACTATACCTCCATTTCCCCCTCAATCTTAATATTATGCATTTTCAAAAGACCCAAATTCTAAAAACAAATTATTTAGATTCTCCTGTTTTTCTGGTTACCACTGGAGTAAATATTGCCCAGTCACTATCATGGGTCCCATTTCTAGAACTTGAGAGAATGTGACTAGTGTCTGTTCTTTCCATTTCTGTTCCGTTTCCTGAAGAAAAAAAAAACAAAACACAAAAATACAGGCATGCCATTGTTTAGGGCCAGGTGACAGTCTCCCACTTCTGTCACCCTGCCACCAGCCATCCATGACTGGAATTCCTGAGATCAAGAACAAAATCTCTATCTAATAACTAAACAATAACAGGACGAAGCAAGTGGCAAAGAGACCACTGAACCCATGAGAGTCCAACAGGGACCCACAGCGGAGAGAGGAGGTAAATATGAACCCCACCCAGAGAGGAGGTAGATAGATAGAAACCACAGGCAGAGGATCAAACAAATTTGGTTCAAAGACGAGAGGGTCATAGCCAAAATATCAAAACAGTAAGATAAAGATAAATTAAAAAGCTGTGAGCTAACTTCGAAACCAAAAAATATCTCAAATAGCTCAATATAAACAAAATAACATGTTAAAACTAGAAGCCTAACCAGCAGACTAGGCGAAGTGAATTAAAGGAAGGTGGCAGAGGTATTCAACCACTTTGTCGGGCAAGCTCTCCATGCTCTGGGAAGAGGCCCCCCTGGTGCCTGGGCATCAGCCAGTCAATAGACCTTGAGGGGTGGCTGTTTTAAAAAAAAATGAGAGAATTGTCACAATGGGTGTCTATGCTATCAAAATAGACAGTTCCCCAAAAACAGATTAAAGGAAGGAACCCTAGCCGAAGCCGGTTTGGCTCAGTGGTAGAGTGTCGGTCTGCGGACTGGAAGGTCCCAGGTTCGATTCCGGTCAAGGGCATGTACATTGGTTGTGAACACATCCCCGGCGGGGGGTGTGCAGGAGGCAGCTGGCCGATGTTTCTCTCTCGTCGACGTTTCTGGCTCTCTGTCTCTCTCCCTTCTTCTCTGTAAAATATCAATAAAATATTTTTTTTTAAAAAAGAAGGAACCCGTACATGGAATTATATCAGAGATGTGCAAGGACGCGCTCAGACCTGTGGGGTCAACAGCCTAAGAGGAACCTGCCCGGGAGAAGGCAGGGCCACCTGTGGGCACTGGGAAAACCCTGAGAAACGTGCTCACTGTCAGGGATGTCATTTACCACGCAGACACCGAAATGATGCCCCTTCTTCCTGCCGTCCCTATACCGTCCCTCGTGGAAACCCAGCGGCTGGAGAGTTTTACATCTGCAGCTCACCTTTCGTGGTACATCAGTACCAGTGGTCACAGTTCCCTGGCCAAGCTCTTCTCTAATTAGCCCCTCATGCTCTCCCTCCAAACCCCAATCTTCCCAGGCAGCCAAACCTGACTCTGTTCTCATGGTTCCTGCCCTATGAGTGTGAGAGAGAAAGGCTGCCGAACTCCTAAGAACCTGCTCTTGGCCTAAGTGGTATATGAGGAGATTTTGAGTATCAATCCTGCACTCAATTCATGGAGAAGCACACTCTTCCTGCCTCTCTCCTCTGAGGACCACGTGGAAGCCCAAGGCTCTGACCTCTTCTTCCTGGTGGATAACTTCTACCCCTTTCTCAACCCACGGGGGCCCCTTCTGTGTGCTCCAAGCCACAGGGGTTCCAAGACTCTGACTTCCTCTCGACAGGCATGTGCACTAAACCCACTCATGCCCCGGTGGATGAGAGTAACAAGTGCCCCAGGCAGGGGGGAGCGAGGACAGCCCCTCTTGCATAGTCACCAAAGTAATGCCATGCCATGAGGCCTTTTCATGGATCATCACTGACCACCTCCTAGTAATGCTCATACCTCCATGCATGTCTGAAGCCCATAATCTAAGGTCTTCACAGTTATAATTTGAGAAACAGGCATGGGAGCTCCTTGCAAAAAACCTGTCTGTGCCTCTCAGAACTGGTTCCCTCATTCATGGCCAGCTGCATCCTCATCATGCAAGCTCCTTCTGTTTGCGTGTGCAGCTCTCCAGCACACACAGTCCTTCTCCTTCCTCCCAGGCCTTGCATCAGCGGCTGCTTCTCTCCTCATTCTCATCTCAGCGCATCTGTCCCTCCTCTGTGAGCATTTTACCTGAGACAGCATCCCCTGTCTCACCCCTGGTCTGTCTGTCCCAACCCTTTATCATTTCCTGTAGTGCTCACCATTGTACCGAGACGGTCTTTTACTCTCTTGTTTAATCGATTATTACCTTTTTCTCTACTTACAATGGGAGTGCCACAGAGCAGAGACCTGCACAGTTCTGGTCACATGTCTTTGGGGCTCCAAACCTTGCCTGGCCTCCAGAGGTACTGTTGATGTTTGCTAAATGAAGAAATGGTTTTGTACTTTTTGAGGACTGGGGCTCCAAGCCAGAGGAGATAATGAATTTATGGCAGGCAGGTAGGGACAAGAAGACACGCTCTGGGAGGTGTGCGCTCCTGTGTGAGAGGTGGGAGGGTAGGTGCCTCGGGCTTTTGGTCCCTACCTCTCCATGCTTGCTTGGGGTCCAGATTCCTGGCTGCTGCAGCTGCTTAAACAAGGACAGAGAGTGATGGTGTGGCCTCATCTCCAAGCCTAAGGCTGTCGAGTACATTTGATGAAAAGGCTCCATCAGCAATGGAAGAGCAAATGCAATTACTGACTTAAAAATATTTGCAATCTGCTTGTAGGATAAAGAGGAATTATAAGTCAATATATTGATGCAAGGGATTTTTTAATTTGTGATAAATCCTGGGATTAGTATATATTCATTCTCCTCTCCCTCATTCTCATTGACTGAGGTATATGATAAAAAAAAATGTGTGTGTAGTGTGACAAACACAGGAACAAGTCATTGCAAGAACTTCATTTTTCAAGAACAACAAGAGTGGTGGTGAGCAACGCTGGGAAAAGAGGCCGAAATGATTTCCTGATCAACATAATCCTTTTGATCAACTTCCAGTTGGCCAGAAACATACCTTAACTTCATAAGTTTGTTACTCAAGTTTTCCTATTAACCATAATTTTAGTCAACAAAATATATGTCCCCCCCACACACACAAAAAAAAAATCCAGTTTTTTTAATGCAATAAGACAGAACATAGTACAGCATTTTTATGGGGACAAGGGCTTGCAGTCTTCCCCTGAGGCAGGAAGACTGCTCAGGAATTATGAACACCCGGAAGCAGCTTTTGCTATGTAATTAGCACCACTGACTCTCGGGTGAGGGCTGCCAGGGACCCCACTGTCCCGGCCACTGGTCATGAGTCTTCCTTTCACACCCGAAGACGGACACAACACCGTCCTTTTGCTTGTCCTTGAAATCCTTCTGAAGGTCAAACGTGTCAGGTCTACACATTTCTGGGCCTTCAGTGGCCCATGTGTCCAAATGCTCCCCCAAAACTTGGTCTTAAAATGACAGGAAAACCTAGAATGGGGACTTGGTTTTGAAACGAGATATTCAGAGGTTTCTGCGGCGATGAGCACAGAGATTTCTCTGCGAGGCCATCTGTTCAGGCTGAGCTCCTGCTCATTTTGTCAAGGTGAGCTTGCGAGATCTAAGAACAGCTATTAAAATATCTTTGAATGGACACCTACCCTCCTGGGCTCTTTGGCCACAGCTATTCTGACCTTCCTCCATTGTCGATCATGGGAAAGGACGGGCAAGCAACACGGGAAGCAGTTTGCTTTTTAAAACATGAATGCCTCTTTGCTTGGGATGTCTGCAAAATAATATTAAATGACCCACCAGAGAAGATCCTTGCCTGCTTCGACCCTTCACTGTTAGGTGCGGGCATGGTTAGGCTCTGTCTTCTTAAAGAATTCACCCCTTGTCGGTATGGTATGTCTTTCTCTAGCCTTGGTAATGTTCCTGGCTTTAAAGTCAGCTTTATTAGCATAGTAAAATGGCTTTCTCCAACCCTTTACCTTTAGTCTGATTTTTTATATTTAAAGTGGGTTTCTTATAAAGGGCACTTAGTTGAGTCTTGTTCTATTTCCCATTGTGACAATATGTCTTGTGATTGCTGTATTTAGACCATTCACATGGAAAAGGATCATTGATGTTGTTAGATAATATCTGCCACACTGCAACTTTCTTCCACCCCTCCTGTCTCCCCTCTTGACTTAGGCTTCCCCAAGCACTCCTCCCCAGGGACGGTATGCGTCTTGTGACTCTTTCCTCTGAAATCCACTAGCATTATTCTGGAGGCCTGTCGGTGTGACCAGGAGCAGACTTTTATACATTTAGGATTAAATCTCAATCCCTTAGTGGGCCCGAGGGGTTCACAGGTGTCACTCCTGTGGTCCGGCTTTTCCCCTGTCGCCTGCTCCCATCCCTGCCTGGTGCCTTATGAGTCTACATCCTCAAGGCCCCGACTTTATCCCATATGTTTTCTTTCCCCTTTTGGGTGTGAGACAAGAGAGCTAAGGGGCTTCAGTGGGAGGAATCCATTTCCCCCAACTGGGAGAATGTTTCAGAAACTGCCATCTTTGGGGGCGGGGGGGGGGTTGCTTTTGTTGCGAAGCATCTGGGTGTGTTTCCCAATGATTATTCTTCTATCTCTTGCCAGAGCAAAGAGGGGACCTTTCTCAGATCTTCCCCATGAGAACCAGGGGGTTGGAGGAGGATTCCCATAGCAAAGCCCCTTCAGCCTGCAGTCTCCCACCCATTGTCCTGAGTTGATGTGAGAATTGGAACCCCTTGGCCACCTTTAACTGGTAGAGCCAACTCATTTTACAGGAGATAAACTTGGAGATCTTAAGTCCAGGCCTCTCTCCCAGGACAGAGATTAGTCTCCCAGGTTAGTTCACTAACCTTTGCTTATACTTTTAGTATGACCAGGGAACTACTGAGAGTGACCAGCCCCTCTCTCAGACCTTTCTCTGTCTGTCATGAAAATTGCTCTCTATAAAATTCCCTTTGACTCACTTTTCTTGAAAGTACTTGTCTCATGAAATAGACACTTGGCATTTCTTGGGAGTGAGGAACTCAAGGGGTTAATCTGGATAGCATTTGGATATGACTGGAGATGGCGTTTCTGCCAAGGTACACACAGATTCTGGAAGTTCATTTTCCCTTAAAGTTGAGTTGGTGCTTCCTGGACTGAAGGGCTGGGCCTGTGGCAAGGTGACCTGTAGGGAGTCACAGGTCCTGCCTGGTCTTTCAGGCACAAGAGATGAAGGGCTTTCAGTGAATCAATGCCTTGACTGCACGGTTAAGCCTTGGCCTCAGAGGACAGGTATGTTTTTGATAGCTGCCCAGAGTAACTTTGAAATGGATTCATTCACATCCAGGAGGAGCTGGGAGAATATGAAGTCTTTGGTTGGCTGTTTCTAGTAAGCTCACCATTAATAAACCACTCCTTGTAAGTTTCCCATAAATAATACCTCTCAGTATGAGAAGGAATGCAAGGAATTCCTCTAGGAACTCACCCAACCATAGTATCCACAAGATGCCTCCGGTGCCTCTCAGCCTTTTTCTCTGTGTGAACCACCCTCAGGTGGGCTCTGCTTGCAGGAAGGGTGGGCATTGGCACCTTCAGGCTCTCAAGCTCTCTCTTTGGTTCACATATCAGGACTCAGAAAAGACTTTAATTGGCCTGGCTGGGGTCACATTCCCTTTCTTGACCACTGTGGCCAGAAAAAGGAGCTAATTTGATTGGTCAGGCGGGGGTCATGTTACTTTTATGACCAAGAAGAGTGGGATCTGCCTTGTGATCCCTACGGCATGGGCTGCTTCCAATAGGGCTTCTTCTACCAAGAGAATGGGACAAGTGTGGACCACCCTCTTTGAAAAGAGGCATCTCTGAATGTTAATGCTAAGAAGTACAAGTGGGTGTACCAGGATCTCCTGTGCACAGGTCTTGCATCATCCCTAGTTCCTGTAAATATAAACCCAACCAACTGACCCCACTGAAAACTGACACCCTAGAAACTAGCACATAAATCTAACCTAAGTCAAAATTGACTTGACACACTTTGACATTTTTATGGTTGCTACATCACATAGATGCCCTGGAGCTCCTTTATTCCATGCCACGGAATCTCTAAGAGGATATAGGAATGTATATTTAAAATTGAGGAAATGAAGACACATGGTCACTTGATTGGAGTGCTGCTGATGTTCATTCTGGGACCACTTTGTTTCACTTTTTCAGGTCAAGAATGATCTATCCCTGACTTGATAGATAGTGCAGTGACAAATTGTGTTTAAATGTGTCCTGAAGATGGCTGGAGATCCATTTGGAAGATTTGGAAATGCTAATTTCAAGAGATCCCAGAAATTCATTCTGGTTGGCATTTTACATGTTGCTCTGTTGAGAACTAAGGGGACTGAATGCTGAACAGTAAAGGACAAGAATAAAACTTGCTCAACTTCTGAGAAGGTCAACGTAAGCATTTCCTTCCCACCATCTCCTCTTCGCTAGGGCTAAGTGCTCCTATCAGCTGGAGGTTCCATGGATGCTTTTAGGCCTAAACTGAACTTTTTAAATTGTGATTTATAATAACAAATATGTATTTGGTCTTTGTTCCTTTTGGGCACAGAGCTTCTAAAATCATTGGTATTTCCTAAGTGAAGAGAGAATAAAGATGTCTTGCATTGTTAATGAGCTGATATTTGAAAACACCTAAGGATGGTGCCAGGAGAACCAACTTCGTGATTAGAAAGTTGGAACTTTAAGTCCCACCCCCTGACTTCTCTGGGGAGGAAAGAAGGGCTGGAAGTTGGATCAATGATTTAATCAGTCATGTCTGTTCAATGAAGCCTCTATAAAAACCCAAAAGGATTAGTTTGGAGAGCTTCCCGGTTGGAGAACATGTGGAGATGTGGGATGAATGGTATGCTTGGTGATTGCATGGGAATACCTCACTCCTTCTCCATACCTTACCTTTTATAATAGGCCAGTAATCTAGTAAGTATAATGTTTCTCTGATTTCCACTAACTGTTCTAGTGGCTGTTAATCCAAATCTGGGATGAGGTCATTGGAAGCTGTAATCCATAACCAGTGAGTCAGAAGTCCAGGTGACAACTTGGACTAGAAATTGGCTTCTGAAATGGAGGGAGGGGGGTGGTCTTGTGGAACTGAGCCCTTAATCTGTAGGATCTGATGCTATTTGGAGTGTCAACATTGAGTTGTAGGACACCCGGCTGGTGTCTGAAATTGCATGCCATTCTGTTCTGTTAAGTTTTCTAAATATGTGGATAAATGTGTTAAGGTTTCAAATTAAAATGAAGGTTCTGCACTATTAATCAAGCCCATAATGTGTATGTGTGTGTGTGTGTGTGTGTGTGTGTGTGTGTGTGTGTGTGTGTGAGAGAGAGAGAGAGAGAGAGAGAGAGAGAGAGAGAGATCACATCAATATACTACATTCTTTCAAATGTAGTATTGATTTTTACTTTCCTCAACCTTTCTGTATTTAATTCTAAATCTTTCTGGAGTTGAAAGATCTCTATCCTCTAAAGAAGAGAGTTAAGATCCATGTTAACTGAGTTGCTTAATGCTAACTATTTCTGGAGTTGGCAATGTACAACACTAAAGAAACTTGGTCCACTGAGCAAGCCAGTTAACTGAGATAATTTAGAGCCAGAGATTTCATTTGGGTAAGAAATGTGCTGCTTCAGACACTCACTCATTGAGCCAAAAGTGCATCTTTTCAGAGTCAATGAATCATGAGCTGCAAACCCATGAAGAGGTTTGACATGTACCTCCCTCTCCCCCTAAGATATACGCATTACTCATTTGTCATTCAAATGTCAGATGGCAGCAGCTCTCATCCAAGATAATTACTTGTTTGGACTTTGTATTTTTTTTCAGTTTTAAGGATATTTAAATACATTTTAAATTAAATTGAACTTATGTTTATATGTTTCTTATTTGAATTTGAGATCATCTTCCATTTTAAAATGTTTCTTAGAATGATGCGATTCTTGTGAATGTTTTAAAAGTTACCAGCTAAACTTGAGCATCCCATGTGGCTTTGCTGGAATTGTGGGTTATAGCTTTTTAGATCATCCTGACATAACATTCTCCTCTTTCCACTCCTCCCTTCTTTGGACCTTCGATGGCCTCTGCTTGAAAGCTTTCCTGGGGGGAGTCCTCGAGGGGAGGAGGAGAGCAGTTGAGGGGTAGGGTCTGAAGGCTGCCTTTGACCTCCAGGAGAGGGGTAAATGGACATTAGAATTTTTTTATAGGTTGTCCCATGTGTTTCTCTTCTTGCAGAATGGAAGGCAGGACTCACACAGGAACCCTGCCTCCAGGAATAAAGGCAGTGCATTTAGGGGGATGGAGTGCCAAGAAGTGAAGAACACATCCAACTGTGTCACTTTTATGGTCTGTCTTGTTGACACTCTTGCTCTGTCACCTGTATGCGGCTTGGCTGCTGATGATTTGGAGATGACTGCCGAAATGGAGAGACTCATGTTGTGAAAAAAATCATTGCATTCAGAGCCGAGAGAACAGGACTGGAGTGTTGCCACCTCACAGCTTTGCCTCCATAGGCAGGTCGCTAACCTTCCCAACCCACTCTTTAAAGTTGGTTAAATTAAAAATCTTACAGAATGATTGTGAGGCACACATGAGGTAGAACCATGAAGACTATCACCCCGAATACTGTGTGCATTCATCCTTAGACTCTTACAGTGCACTCACTGAATTAATGGCTGTAGATACAGAGGCCATTGACTTGAATCTGACCCCTATTCGCTCCTGTGCTGATAACTGATTTTCCCTGAGATTGATCTGGCATTCCTGCTATGAGCTCTTGACAGCAGCAGGAGAAGCTTAATGGAGTCCAGCCTATTGTGTATTCCATGCTTGGTGCTTTCCCTCCAGTTAGGAGCGAGGGAGAACAGTGCTCATTTCAGTGGTATTGCAAGCCCTTAGCTTTTGTCTTTGGAGACTGTGCTCCATCAAGGATTCCTTCTCCACTTTGCCTTATGAGTCTTCTCTTCAACGTTAATACCCATGTCCTGGTCCTTTCCATGGCCCTGTACCAGCTGTCCCCTGCAGCTGTGACCTTTTGTTCTCCTCTCCTGCTCAATGTCTAGTCTGCCTATAGCGACTTTTCAGCACTCAATTAATCTTGGCCTTTGCCTCTACCAAGTATCTAGAGATACTACTCAGTGATTTCTAGTGATGTCTTAGTTACCAAACCCAACAATCTTTTATTAAGTAAATCTTGCTTGGCCCCCTGAAGCCTTGGAGACAGTCACTGGACTTGCCTTCTGGAAGCCTCTCTCCCCTTTGCATGTATGGTTTCATGTCCTCTGGGTTCCCCCAGTTCCTCTGTTATGACCTCATCCTCTGCCTAAAAACACAATGCCCCATGATGGGCCTCCTGGCCTCTGTTTTTATTTTTCCTCTTTTACACTTTCTCAGAAAATCAGAGATTCCAGTTAGTGCAGCGATCACTTCTATTCTGATGACTTAAAGACATTGCCATTGTCTTAATTGCTAGGTTCATTTAAAATATGTGTATAGATCAACAAAGAGAAAATAAATGAGACCGAGGTCACACAGGAAGGTCAGGGGATAAGAAACTGTGAGGAAAGTATTGAAAAGAACAATACCAAAATGAATTTAATATAAATATGTTTGATACCCCTTTAAGGAATTTTTAAACTGGTCAAAAACCAAAATCTATTCAGATATATTTTAAGAGGTTATATTAGTTGGCTAGAGCTGCCATAGCAAAATATCACAGACTGAAGGTTTTAAAATAGAGATTTTTCAACCAGTGTGCCACAAGAATTGTTAAAGCATGCAATACCTGACTAGTCAGGAGCACTGACCTCTTTTCCCTTAGATTGTCAAATAAAACATGACAACAGCCAACACAATAGCCTTTCTGTGTGAATGAATTGAAAGTATACCTATTTTTTGTCAGATTGGGAAAAATCTTTTTGGTGTGATACAGAATTTTAAGAAATTAGTTAATGTGTGCCATGAGATGAAAAAGGTTGAAAATCACTGTCCTATACAACAGAAATTTATTTTCCTCAATCCTGGAGGCTAAAAGTCCAAGAATAAGGTGTCAATAGATTTGGTTTCTTTTGAAGCCTCTCTTCCTCATTTGTAGATAGGGAAAGAGGGGGGAGGGGGGGAGACATCGAGATATTGGTGTCTCTTCCTAATATAAGGACACTAGTCCTATCAGATTAGGGCCCCACCCTCATGACCTCACTTTAACCTTAATTGCCTCCCTTAAGTGTTCTGTTCCCAAATACAGTCACATTGGAGAGTAAGGCTTTAACTTAGGAGTTTATGAGGACACACTCAGCTGGCCACAGAGGCAGAAGGCAACCTCTCTGCTCCCTCAATGGGAGGGGCTTGTGAGTCATCAGAGCAGCCTCCCGGGGACAAGCTTGTGCAGAGATGTCATTCATGATGAGAGAAGGGAATACACATCCTGAATGTTGAAGACAAGGCAAACAGGTTTTCTTTGTTTCAATTCATGTTGTTTGCATGTTCCTATCCTCAGGGGTGAAATGGTTTTCATGGTTTAGTTTCTGTTTAAATTGGAATTGGATGTGTTCGTGAAGGGAGCTAGGGATTCAGGGTTCAGTTTTGAACACTTCCCCTCTACCTGGATGCCTATCCCCAAGGGACACGAGCCCTCAGGATACATGACCCCATGCTGCTGGTGGCCAGGCCAGTGCCTGGGTCAGTGTCTCAGTTCAGGCATTTTGGGTACCACTGGGACAGGGAATTCAGCTTAGGACTAAAGGCCTAGGCGGAGTTTCCCACTCCCCGAAAAGTCTACATTTTTCGGCAAGTACTCTGTGCCTGTTGCGAAAATGAAATAAATGCAGAGTTTGCCTCCATTAAGAAGCCCTGAATTCTCTAGAAAGGATGATTTTTATCTAAAGTGAGCAGACAGGGTAAAGCGACACGTACTATCTCAACTCATGAGAGACTGATGTATAAAACCAGAAGGATTCTTTCTAAATTCATAAAGGGGAAGTTGGGTGGGACATGATAGATTTTCCACAACCCCGCTGCCTCTACTCACCCCAGCCAATTCTACTCTTCGTCCCATTAAGAGCTGGTACAGTGGCAGCAAGCACAGGAATTAGGGGTGACCAGGTTTTTGGTGGGAGAGAGGACCCGGACTCCAGGGATAGTGACATGCTTATGAAGAGGCCGGATCAGAGACTCAGGCAGCAGCAGAACATAAACTGCTTACTGAGAAACACCCGCAGACATGGTACAAGGAGCCGAGGGCGACTCTAAGGAAATAAACACATCTATGACGTGTTCAACTGTGGTCAATTCCACATGCTGGAATGCATTGGAATTGCAGGGAAAATATGTCAAGAATTTGTGTCCACGTGATAATTGTGAAGACAGTGTGCACTGTGACTCTTTTTATAGCTTTAAAGGTACAGGATTAGAGACTCTAAGAGTACTCACAAAACCACAGAGCCCACAAATTAGCCAAGTATGTCTTCTAGGAGGACTGTCGGGAGTATGGGCACGCCAGTGTTTGGGAGTAATACACACACATATGTGGTGACTTCCCCTCGGCAGACAGATCTGTGGTCAACCTCTCTCCAACTGCAGACCCGCCAGCTCATCTGGGAGTCCGGAGTCATTTTCGAGAAGTCCCAAGGGAAGGGGAGGCTGGCCTGCTATCTTATCTCACTGGGATGACTGGCATTTTTCTCACCAGGGGCTTAGCTGCACACTGACGGAGAAGTCGCCAAGACTCTTAACCACTGCCATGTTCCCTCCTGGGATCTTGTGCACCTCACCCACTTGCCCCGGAAGAAGCAGTGCCTGGGTCAGAGTGGACCTCGGTGGGAACCAGGCTGCTCACTTGGGCCTAGAAGTTCTGAAGCGGAATCCCTCTTTCTGTTAGAAACAGATCCTCACTGTGGAGAGCCTCGGATTGTAGGTGAAACCAGCCGCCTGGGTAAACAGTATCTGGGAAAACTGCCTTTGTGGGTTGAAGCAAGGCTGCCCTGTGTGCTTTCACATCCACAGGCATCTGCTCTTGGCTGTCACTCTTTGTGTGCTGGGCGCCCAGCCACCGGCCACCGAGGAATTCCCCTGCTGGTCCTGCTGGTCCTGCTGGGGGAAGTGAGCGAGAGGGGAGACGTGCAATCAGTGGGGGAGAGCTGTTCTCCCTCCTCTCTCCCCACTCACCCTACTCTCCTCCTCTCCCTCTCTTTCCCCTCCCCCAACTCTGTCACTGACCTCCTCTGCTTTATATATCAGACCTCTGCAAAACAAACAAACAAACAAACAAACAAACAAACAAACAAACAAAAACTTTTAATTTTTAAGTTTCAGAGGCTGAAAAATGTTTACAAACCTGGGCTTTGAATAAGCAATATTGCAAAAGCAGACCATACCATCTCTCAAGGCCTGATGGTGCAGATGGTCTCATCCCTGGTCATGCTAACCTTTCAGGCTGCCGGCCTTGAACATCAGATTGGACAAGATGGAGCACAAAGCTCTCAGTAATGTTAAATAAAAAGCATTCAGACCTGTAACGAATTTTGTGAGTTTATTTGAGCCAAACTGTCGACGGATTGAGATAATGCTCTGGAAAACGGGAAGTTCATACCTTGCTTTTATAAATTACCATCAAAAGGAAAATAGGTACCGTATTTGCCGGCGTATAAGACGATTTTTTGGCCCTGAAAAATATGCCTCCAAGTGGGGGGTAGTCTTATACGGCGAGTATATAACAAACTCTGTATTTTGAGTGGAAATGTTAGGGGGTCGTCTTATACGCCCAGTCGTCTTATACGCCGGCAAATACGTATTTTTCAGGGCCAAAAAATCGTCTTATACGCCGGCAAATACGGTACTTATTCCTATTTTGTCTCAGTTATTACTTTACCCCCCAGGAATTGTTTTCCTCCTCTTGTTATAGATCGGAAGGGCCAATGCACCCAGTGCTTTGGAGCCAAATACAAGACACTGAGAACCTCATGGAGAAATCATTTTTAAAAAATGTTTTTATTAGTTTCAAAGAGGACAGGAGAGGAAAAGAGAGACAGAAACATCAATGATGAGAGAGAATCATTGATTGGCTGCCTCCTGCATGCCCCACACTGGGGACTGAGTCAGAAACCAGGGCATGTGCCCCAACCAGGAATTGAACCACTGAGCCATACCAGCTGGGCAACCTTGGCCATTTTATTGAAAACGGTGCCACCCAAGATAGTAGGAAGCTGATGTGCAAAAGACCAAGCTCTAATGGAATGTAGGGGATGGATTCTGTAGGCAAAGGTACCAGACTCCAGGGTTAGGGGTCCAGGGAGTGCTGGGAGCTAATCGTGGGAGGTGAGGGGGTGATGAGTCATTTCTTCGGGTCTGAGGACACTCTGAGGTCTGCTCCCAGGTCCCTCTGTCTGGTTTTGTGGGAAAGTAGCCAGAGGGTCGTTCCACCTGAGGGCTCAGGAGCTGGAATGGAACTTAGGAGGAGATGTGATCGTTAGCCTGCGGAGGGCCTGACCTGGGACATCAGTCAGGTCTGGTGCTGTCTTCTGCTGCCTCAGTGATTGCTGGTTATCCCGGGAAAGGCTAGGTCTCTGAAGAGTATAGACAGAGAGACATGATTTCTAGAGCTAGAATATATATATATATATATATATATATATATATATATATATATATATATTTACTGATTTCAAAGAGGAAGGAAGAGGGAAAGAGAGATAGAAACATCAATGATGAAAACGAATCATTGATTGGCTGCCTCCTGCATGTCCCCTACTGGAGATCGAGCCCACAACCCGGGCATGTGCCCTTGACCGGAATTGAACCCGGAACCGTTCAGTCCACAGGCCAATGCTCTATCCACTGAGCCAAACCAGCTAGGGCTACAGCAAAATTTTAAATCAAAGCCTTAAGGACCCTCAGTTTTACTCTTCCTGGAATTTTATAGTTGACTTGCTTATAAAAACAACAAAAGACAGAAGTTCAAGCTCCTGACTGAAAGGCTGACCATTGGAGGGATTAGCGTGTTCTGAATGTGCTTCTGGAAGGCTGGGGGAGTGGCCGACTCTGAATTGGATCTCTAGCCTGAGAGGTTTTGCTTTAGACTGTTTATTCATGAGATGTCATATTTTTTAAATTATAAAGAACATCTATTGCCTTAGGGCAGCTGCATCCTGGAAACTTACTAAGCTGAGCATCATGGTCTCTTAAGTTCTTAAGTAATATGAAAACACCTGTTGTAGGCCAGCCAGACCATGTGCCTGTGGCATTACCTTGACTCCGTCACCCACATAAAAGGTGGCAGGTGTGCTCCTGTAAGTGTCCTTTGAATTTCTAAAGAGAGCACACACCGTGCCAGCCAGTCGTGAAAATTTTATTTTGTCCAGCCCTCTTCCCCACTCCTCCATTATACAATTCCCTTTAAATATTTAGATTGACTTTCAAATCCTCCATTTCCACCTCTATCCTCTGCAACTCTAGAAGAGCTGGCAGACAGACATGAATTATACATGAATGCAAGCAATGATTTCCAAACCCAAATACCTCCTTTCATAACACAAGGTTGAGCTGCGTCTTTGGACAATAACAGCATATTCTGGAGTGAAAAGTTGCCATGGTGTTTGTGTACGTGTTTATCAACTGTTGAAACATGCCCACCCAACTGAACTAATGCATTTTTCAGAACAGGATTTGTCCAAAAGGGCTCTAGAGTTATTAGGAACAGAAGCAATTCAAGGGAGATCTATGCTGAATGCTTATCAATATGGGCAAAGTTAAGATGTCCGTGATTTTAATTTTTAAAATGTATGTCTCTTTGACCTATCTTAAAAATATGGTTCATCTTTAACCATCTTCACCATAACTTCCTTCCCTCTAGGATGGCCTTAATGGAATTTGTGTAATGGAATTAAAATCTAGGCTCATCTTATGTAGCAACATTGTTTATAAGAAGCCTTGTGTATTCCATTTGTCTTGACATTGATCTGTTATGTCCGGGGCCCAGAGGCAGGTCTGCAGTAGGCAGTAGAGAAGAAGTGGATCTGGAATCTTAGGTTTGGAAAGCATCTTAATGCTCATTTATGATACCTCCCCCGAAACTGTGCCCACTGCACTCTTGCCTGGACACCGGGCAGACAAGAAATTATTTGGTGCATCTCAGGTGTCTTCAGGGAACGGACAGGCACCATCAGGGGGAAAAGATTCTGCAAGAGCAGTGGACAAGACTGTGGGGTGGCTGCTGCTTATTCAGCAGCATGTATCTGAGCACTTGGAGCTGCCTTTACTTTAATTTTTCTTCTTCTTTATATATATTTTTATTATTTTATTTTTATTTTTCTCATTCATTATTTTATTATAATAAAATTGAAACATGCTCACAAGTAGAAAGGCTTAAAGAATAATGAAGGGAAAAAAAAGAATAATGAGGATGACCTCCTGCCATCGTCACACATCCTCACTGATCCTTGTCACAACTAATTTGCACTTCAATTGCCATGATACAATTAATGTTTGATTGTAATCTGGCTCAGGCTTCTTGAGAAAACTTACAGAGAAGTTAATCCTATGTGCACTGACATAAAATATGTCTTTAAAACATGATAACTTTATATAATTTTATATAATTTTGAAATCTTATAATTTTCATAACACAGTATAGATGTTTAAAAGACAAATGTTTGATATCATGCTATATACATTTTTGTTGTACAACATTTTTTTTTCCAGAAAAAATAATACTTACGTTTAAAAATTAGAAATCTTTCGGAAGCAGAGACATGAATATTCCAGAAACATGTAATTACTTAGTTAATCCCATTGAAGGCTAAATTTAGTCTCCCAAGAGCCGAGGAAATAAGAACACGATGAGAAGGTTTATGTTTCTCACTATGTGGTAAGGCGAAGACAACAAGGATTTTTTAAAGGAACACTTTCCTGGCACTGACATCTGTGCGGAGTCCGTTAAACTCACCCTCAGTCACATTCTGGGATGTAAGACCATCAATCAGACAGCGAGGTTGTGACTCTGCTGAAATGGAGAAATATGCTGTGAATAGTCGTGCAACTCCTCCTCCACCGCACAGGAAACCATCTGAAACCCCAACAGGTAATTAAGGTGCTTTAGGCAGCAAGAGCAGAGTGGGCCACTCAGGGGGAGGATGTGGCGTCGGGAAGATTGGGGGAGGGACATGTGGCAGGCCCAGCTCTGCTTGGGATAGAGAAATGTATGAAAGGCATGTTAACAATGAAAACAAAACAAAAAATACCAGGTTGTTCTGGTTTGGAGGGGAGGGCATGGCAAAGCTATGCTCAGGGACTGCCTTTCTCTGCCAGCAAGGAATTGGACACAGGTTCACCGCGGGAATGGCATTGCCAGAAGATGCCTCCTCATGAGGCAATGAAGAGCTAAGGAACTCCAAACCATGCCAGATTCATCACGATGTTGTTTCAGGCGAGGGCAGATGGAAAAAGCAAGGCCCTCGCTTAGGTGAGGTCTCCCTTTCTGTGAGGCTGGATCTCAGGGGCAGTTTAACCAAACCTCACTGACACCCGGGGTGAAGAGAGCTGTTTGGCCTCCTCTAGGCCGCAAGTCCCGGCCGAGTCTGCGGCACAGTCAGCCTGACCTAAAACCCGTGGCCTGAGAATGGGAAGCGGATGTCAGATTCCAACGAAGAAGTCGCTCATTCACATGAACAGATGACTCTCCGTAGAAGGGCAGATGGTGCGACACACTCTGGGGCTCACAGTGGGGACAGGAGCAGTCTGAAGCCACGTGGTTCCAGGCATGCCAGGTAGAGCAGGGTCAGGTGGGGGGTACTTGTGCACCTCACTGCCCACACCCCAATTCTGGAGCTGGCCTACACCCTGCTTTCTAACCTAGAACTGCCATGTCTACCTGGGGCTCCCTGAGCATCCGGTGCCAGAGCACCCCAGGAGAGGAACCAGTGCCCCTACCCCCTGGTATTGGCCACAAGAGGAAGAGCAGGCAGGGGAGATTCGGGATACATATCTCCTCAGTAGGGCATCCTCTTCGTTGTCTATGTCCACTCCGTGGGTCCCCACCACCGTGCCATGGGGACTACTTGAAAAGGGTCACTCCACACCCAAACTGACACCAGATTGCATTTTCAGATCCCTTTCCTTTAACAGAGACAAAGAAGGGGCCAGAGGCACAAGGCTGTTTTTCTCAGCCATTTTCATCAAGCGGTTGCCATGTGGACTGTTCTGTAATTAGCATTTCTGGGGACATAACTGTGCCTTGGACGGCGTCCGTCATCATTTTGGCTTCGTTAAAGAGCAGAAGTTTCCTTATGAAACGACACACAGTGGTTGGACTTGAGTGTTAACTGTCAGAATCAACCTGATTTTGTTAGAAGTGCTGTTTCTAGCAAATACATCAGAAGCCAGAACCTGACTCTTTTCTTGAATTACAATTCCTTTCACATAGACAGCAGGAAACACAGCATCCAGGTGATGCCAAATTAGGAAGAACTTCGCTTAGTTTGGATCATCCTATATAATAAAGAGCTAATATGCAAATGGTCATCACATCCTCACCCTGCCATCAACCGCAATGGCTCAGACACTCAACACTGGGGAAAGAGGAATGGGGACCAGCCAGGCTGTGGCCCAGGAGAGGGACAAACTGCTTACCCTGTGGTCCTGGGTGCCAGGGACTGTGCCTGCTGCTTGGGAGAGGGACAAGTTGTATACCCCGGTGGTCCTGGGCACCTGCAGCTGCTGCCTCAATGAAGCCACACACCCTGCAGCTGCGGCCGGCCCGGGTGAAGCCAGCCCAGGTCCTGGGTGCCTGCAACCAGCCAGAGGAGGGAATCCTGGGTCCCAGATGCGGGGCAAGGCAGAGGCAGTTAGGGGCTAGGCCAGCAGGGGAGCAATTAGGGATGATCAGGCAGAGGTGGTTAGGGGGGATCAGGCAGGCAGAGATGAATAGGGACAATCAAGTAGACAGGCAGAGAGGTTAGGGGTGTTCAGGCAGGCAGGCAGGTGAGTAGTTAGGAGCCAGTGGTCCTGGATTGAGAGAGGCAGACAGATATTCCCTGAGGGGTGCCGGATTGGAGAGGGTGCAGGCTGGGCTGAGGGACATGCACCCCCCTCGATTCCCCTGCACGAATTTCATGCCCTGAGCTTCTAGTATATCTATAAATACCTACCGTAGTTAAGGAAAACTCATAGGAACCAAGATGGTGAATGAGGAGACACACTTTAAAGTGATGGATAAATGGATGGGTCATGACTGAAATCAAAAGCCAAATTACTTTCTCTGCCTCCAAAGTACAACTGAGGAGTCGAATATCTCAACATAGAAAAACAGCAGCATGGAATGCAGTTGAATAACCTTGACATAGAAGCAGAATGAATGATGGGTGGACAATGCTGTGATTCAAGGGAATCCTAAAGACACTGAGATAACCACCCAGCATGGCCAAAGCGGGTGGGCTCTCGAAGTCACTTTCCACTAGTGGGGACTTGGACGATGGCCCCAATTTCAGGGTTTGGCGGTTATGTTGTGCCCCATGGGCGAGTCCAAAGGGCCTGAACCTCCTCCAGCCACATGCCCACAGATAACCTGCTCCTGGAGTCGGGAAGGTGGGGTAGAAGGCAGCATGCCCATTGTGATGGGCACGGGCATGGGGACTCCAGCAGGTACTCTGAAAACTCCTGCTGGTCCCTGGCTCTTGCAGAACAAAGGCCCCAGGACATTGGGGTCCCAGGATTGAGCTGGGTTTCAAAAGCTGGGTTTCTCCAGAAGGCAGAGCATATTGGGTTAGGGGGCCTGGATGGGAGAAGATGTAGGTCTCCATGGAGCCAGTTCCCCAGTGTTTGCATTCTGCCATGGCAGTGGGTGTCCCCAGAAGAAACCTCCCCACCCAGTGTCTGGTTCCTATGATGGATCTGCAATCTCACTCCAATGGTGTTAGTGGCACAGGTGTTTCTAATCCCCAGGGCTGTGCTGAGCTGGTGGATAGGTGTCATCAGAGCCTCACATCAGTCAAAGGTGGAGCTCAGGCCATCGATGGGGAAGCATGGCCTCCCTCAAGGCTCCCGAGTCTTGCCCTTGGAACTGGGTACAGGACATTAGGACGTTTCCTGGATCAATGGCCAGATGTAGTAGATGTAGGTGAATTGTCCACCCCCGCGGCAAGTGTGTCTGCTCATGGCCTGGGGTCCCTGGCCTTGGCTATCTCTGCTTCAGCTCTGCCCACATGTCTCCACTGCCTCTTGGCATTTAGTGAAGCCGGGGAGAAATCTTAGGGCAGCCTACCTGGCATTCATTTCCTTGCTGATGAGCTCAAAGGAGTTCTGTTATTGGTTTTGAAAATTTTTAAAAAATTGCCAGCATTGTCCTGGCACCCATCTCTTCTGTTAATGTTGTGAGAAACCGAGAGTCCTCTCTCCTCCAGCAGATGAGTCCATTTCCAGGTCAGGAGAGTTTCCTCTAATACCTTTTATAATTGCCTCTTGCTCATTTCCAGGGTGTCCTTGATAGGGAGTGTATCTTATTCATGAGTTTGATGTCCTTTATTAGTCCTCTGCCTCTATTATCTTATTTTCCTCATCTTTTAAATCTCTATTCATTTCCTCTGTGATCTTATAGGTTTGTTCAAGTTCATCTTTAGCTTTACTCTTTGATTTCCTTCAATAATGAACTTGTTTTTTTTTTCTCCCAGTGGAGGTTTAATATCTGCCTCCATTCTTCAAATGTGTTTCTAGGACCTCTCTCTCTTCTCATACATGTGACCATGGAGAATTAGACAAGTATTTTCAAAAACTTCCCTCTGCTTCATGGAGGATGCTGTTTCACAGGAGATCTCTCCTGGGGGCAGGGAGCTGGGCTCAGGGGTTAGGAACCAAAGGCCTTTGGGGCTGGGCAGGCAAGAAATGAATGGAGCCCTCTGGGATGGAGAACACTCAGTTCTTCTCTTCATCTTATTGAAAGAAGCTAAAAATCCCCATTTCTGGGTGCAATGTCTTGAATTTTGAATGTTGGGCCGCCCCTGTGAGAGCTGAACTCACCAGGTGGTTCCATGTGGTCTTTGCTGACTCATCCTGGAGTGAAGAAGGCTTTCCCAGCCCCTTGATGGGGACAGCGAGCACAGGGCCCCCGCTCCCCATCCCTCTGCCTGGAGGTGAACACGCCATGACGTTCTCCACTGCCTTCCCTTCTCAGACCACCTGGGGAATTATCTTACTCACTTTGAGTGTATTTTCTACCCACTCATGATGGTACCAAGGTAATGTTGGTAGCTAGGCCACATATAGAAATTTTTCTTGGCTTTCTACATTTTTGTTAGAAGGAAGGAAAGCAAGAAGGAAGAGGGAAGAAGAAAGAGGGGTGGAATGGAAGGCTAAAGAGAAAAAAGGACAAAATAAGGGAGGGGAGAAAGGAAGGAAGAAAGGACTTGCTTTGATGACGTTTGAGATTAGAACGAGGACTGAAAGGGAGAGCTGGCAGGCCAGCACACACCACACAAATCTCTCATCAGTTCAGAGTGCCAACAGGCCTGGATGCAAAGATAAATATGATTCCTTTTCTCACCTCAGACTTCAGTCTGGTCTACCATCTGGTGGGCGAGACAGGCATGTGAGCCTAATTGTGCTGCTGAGTGATAAATGTCGGGATGGAAGGGAGATCTGGGGGCCGGTTGGCAGATGGAATGATCACCCCCGATGGCAAAAGGGGGTGATATCTGGGAAGTTTCTCAGGAGAAGAATTTCTGAGCAGGGTATTCAATGGTAAAGAAGTGCTTCCAGATGGGCAAGGGGCCTTGAGTCTAATTCATTTTTACAGCCAACCTGGGTCGCTGGCTTGATGAAATCCAGTTCTCAAAACCTAATATGCATCATGCAGAAACCTTGTTAAGTGCAGATTCTGACTCAATGGGTCTGGGTGGTCCAGGGGGCTCTGATGCTGTGATGACCACTCATTGAGTAGTAAGACTTGGTTAAAGTGGCTTCAGGGGATAGAGGCTGAGCCACCTGCCGAGGGCCAGGCACTCATGCAAGTTCTGGGCAGGGTGGTTACCAAGACCAAGACAGTCTCAGTCCTAAGGGGACTTAGAGTCTAATGACAGTAAAAAAATTATATAACTCCCTAGCCAGTTTGGCTCAGTGGATTGAGCATTAGCCTGTGGACTGAAAGGTCCCAAGTTCAATTCCTGTCAAGGGCACATGACTGGGTTGTGGGTTTGATCTCCAGTAGGGGGTGTGCAGGAGGCAACTGATGAATGATTCTCTCTCGTCATTGATGTTTCTATCTCTCCCTCTCCCTTCCTCTCTGAAATCAATAAAAATTTATTTAAAAATTATGTAATAACTAGTGGCCCTGCACATGAATCCCTGTGTGAGTAGCTCACTGCCACTTGCCTCAGCTGGTCACCCCACCCACTGCCGCTTGTAGCGCTCTCTGCCACGTGTAGCTCGCTGCCCTGCCCTCCTATAGCTCTCTGCCTGCTTGAAGCTCACTGTCCTGCCCTCCTGCTGATTGGTCATTACACATCACGGTGTAACAACCATTTGCATATTACCTCTTTATTATATAGGATAATAACAAACCCCATGCTCTCTCAGTCTGACCCAGACTCTTCCTCGAAGCCTGCACTCATATAATTTTCTTTTCTCCAAATGCTGTTGGCCCTGGGTGTCTCCATTCTGCAATCCTGGCATCTCTGGGAGCCTTGGAAATCAACCTCGCTGGGCTTACTGCTTCCCTGCTTGTCAGGTAAAGTGGTTCTGCTTTGACAGAGCTCTCAGTCAGTGGTGCCTGACAGGTGTGCTGAGAACAAGCCAGCAGCTCAACGCATCAGCTGCTCCAGCATTCACAGCACGCCTGCTCCTAGCCCCGGACATGGGATTCGATAATGGTCTCCAGCCTGAAGGTACTTACATGAGACAGCAAATGAAGTAATAAGTTTTAAAATGCCATGAGATGTCTGGGTGCTGTTTGATGCAGACATATGTTCACAGGGCCTCGGAGGAGAGGAGGACTCTTCCTGGGAGGTGCATGTGCTGGGGAAGGGCAGGGAGTTACTGGAAAGGCTGGGATCACCCCAGGAAGACTGGGCTTCCTTCTGCTCCAGGAACTGCCATGTGTCAGCCACCCTCTCCCTCCCTTCGGCCCCCTCTGCCCAGAAACCTCTCCTCACCCTCCTTCTACCTGCTGGGTGTGACACCCGCTTCGCTTCTGGGTCTCTCTTTTCTGACCCCTTGCAAGATTTAAGGTGGCAGCTTCCTGGGACATGAGACTTTCGCTGCTAAAATGGAACCAGGCCAGGCCCTCAGAATGGTTGGTCATTCTGGGTGTGGTTCACCGTGTTCTCTCGTCTCTGTCCTCCTTACAAGGGGTGGCAGCCACCTGCAGCCAGTCCTGGCACAGGGCTCACACCGTCAGCTCATGGCAAATGCCTGAAGACACTTGCATGGAAGTGCGGTCCCTGAAGCTCCTTAAAACAAGAGTAGGTGTCTATCAGGTGGACAGGGAAGGGATGAAGCTCTGGACGTGGACAGAAACATGTCAAGGCCCTGGGGTACCAATGGAACTTGGTGTGTTGAAGGGCAGGCTGTCCACACTTTCCTAGAGGAATCCGGGGGGCGAAGAAAGAGTCCAAACAAGGGGGGCTGTGGACATGCCTGACAGAGAGCGTGGACCTGTTTCAGTGGATGGTATTGATATACTGGATCCTTTCAAGCAGGGCGTTAAACATAGGACTTTAAGATCCCCCTCTGATGGCAAATCACAGGGCCGCCCTCCAGCTAAGGCTGTCACAGATGGGGGTACAGAGGAAGGGGTAGAGTCCCAGGAGTACAGGAGGCTGGTCTATCCTTGTGACTTAGGTCTCAGGGAGGTGGGCAAAGGAGGGAAAGGCGGCAAGGGTGGCGTCCGGATTTCTCTCTGGTGATTCAAGAAAAAGATGAGGAACAGGTGTGGAGAAGGAGCGAAGGCGAATGGATTGGAGCATACTGTCTTAAGTGGGCATCCAGGTGGCCTGGTATCTCGTCAACCCTATGGATTTGAAGCTTGCTTCTTCTAATAAGGGCACTGACCCTGTCACAGGGGCTCCACCTTTAGGACTTTATCTCAACCTAACCATCTCCCAAAGGCCCCACCTCCAACACCATGCAGCTGGGTTTATATATACTTCAGCATATGAACTCTGGGGGCACAAACGTTCAGTCCTTACAGAAGGGGGAGCTGCCACAGGGTTACAGAAGGTGAGTGGCATAGTCTGATTCACAGTTATAAATATATATCACGATCACCCATTTAAACTAGTTTTCTACACTTCATGATGTCCTACAAAATTTTGGAGAGTTTTGCTAGCATTCTTGCAACATTATTTTAATAAATGGGTAGGAACCATGGAAAGATGTGGCAAATGATTTGAAATATCAGCCAAAGTTACAATCACCACTCATTAAACACATTCTCATAAAATTTAACTTTCAAAAGTCATAGGTGACAAATTTTCCCGATGGCTTCGTGTATCTGACAGGGAAGGGAGGTTTAGACAATAATCCCAGGCCGGTTGGTTGAAAGCCTGAGGCAGCAGGAGGGCCTCCTTCTGGTCTGTTAATGGCCATTTTCATCTTGACCTTCGAAGAATGGATCTCGGCAGGCTGGATGTCCATCACGGGAACCTGTGCATGAGATGGAGAGAGCCTTATGACTTCCTGTAGGGCATGACCTTCGGGGACAATTGGAGCAGAATCCATAATAAACAAGCAATGGAGTCACTGTGCTGGGGTCTCAGGAAGGAAGGAGAAGAGCTGGGTAAACAGGCCGTTGAGTTCCAAAGTGTTCAGAGAAGATGAACTGGGATGCCACGTGTCAGGAGCTCAATAAACCTTTAACCCACGGGTATGAAGTGGCTCTCACTCCTCTGTGCAGGCGCCCAGGCCTGGCAAACGCCTTTATTGGATACTACGTATGAAGAGTGCCTTGACAGTGAATGCATTCTGAGGTTCCAGACACAGTGAAGAAACAATTGCTGTGACAAATGTATGTATTGCAAGCCTGAAAACTAGGACCCTGTTCAAGCAATGCATTGACCCCATCCATTCAAAAGCTTCAGGATGGTGAGGAAAAAATCCAGTAAGATTCATGCAGTCCTTTGAGCAGATCAGTCCTTCCTGCTGGAGTATTGTGTTGGCCAGTCGGTGCCTAAGTACAGGATCTTCCTCAGGGCTCCTCTGAGCTGGGGCAGGTGGATGTTCTCCCTGAGCCCCTGCCCAGCTCCTCTGTTAGTGAGACCCTCCTGTCTCCCCTCAAAGAGACCTTTGGTCTTGGACCCAGAGCTACTGTGTAAGCATTGCCCAGTCATATTCAACAGCAGAAACCCATGGAGATGCTCCAGCAACAGAAGGGCTGACCTGCCTGCTGCCGCCTTCCTCCCGATTGAGGCAGCTTGTTAGTTCCCAAATCCAGGAAGACGAGCCAGTGGTGACTGAATCTCTGGTTCCCATGTTTGATCCTGGCCTGGTCTACTGACCAGGACTTATCTATCCATGATTTTGCTGGGAAGAGGGTGTTTTCACTGTAACTGCTGGGTTGTAAGAGGCAGAAATCCACTCCAGCTTGGAGCAAGGGGCATCCATGGGGACCCAGTGGACTTCTCTGTAAGCACTGAGATGTCACCAGCCACTGCTGGTGCTCCCTTGTCTCCACGTGCCTGCTCCACTATCCTCTCTCAAGCCACCTTCCTCTGCTGCCTCCTGATTCACGCTCCCACACAGTTTTATCTAACATCTGTCTTTGCAATGCCAACGTGCCTGTTCTTGATCCAAACTCTTTATGAACTACTTGTTATTGAAGTGAAATTCATAAAACATAATATTGACCACTTTAAAGTACACAATTCACTGGCATTTGGTGCACTCACAATGTGAAATCACAGTATGCGATCACGATCTCTTTCTAATTCCAAAATGTTTTCATCACCTCAAAAGAAGACCTCTTTTTATGGCTTTAGCCTAAATATCTGTGTGCTCCAAAATTCATATGTTGAAACCTAATGCCCATTGTGATGATATTAAGAGGTGGGGTCTTTGGAAGGGGTTTAGGTTATGAGGGTGGAGCCCTCATAAATGGGATTAGTGCCCTGATAAAACAGACACAGGACTCCCTCCTCCTTCCACCACATGAAGACACAGCAAAAAGAGAGCCTTCTATGAGTAAGAAGGCCCTCACCAGACACTGAACCAATCAGCACCTTGATCTTGGACTTATCAGCCTCCAGAACTGTGAGAATAAATTTCTGTTGTCTAGAAGCCATCTGTTTATGGTATTTTTGTTATAGCAGCCCAATCAGACTTAGATATACCTTCAGCAGTCTCTCTTCTTTTGCTCCATCTCCCAGCCTCTGACAGTCACCAACCTGTTTCTGCCTCAGTGGATTTACCTATTCTGGATATTTCATAAAAATGGAACTCTATGATAGGTAGTCTTTTGCAACTGGCTTCTTTCACTTAGCATAATGCTTTGAGTCTAGCCATATATCAGCATATATCTAGCACATATCTGTATTTCATTCCTTTTTATGGCTGAAAAATATTCCATTATATGGATCAACCACGTTTTGTGTATCCATTCATCTGGTGATGAAAATTTGGGTTGTTTCCACTTTTTAGCTGTTGTGGAAACAATGCTGCTATGAGCACACATTTGTTTGAGTATTTCTGAGTTCTTTTGAATGGAATTGCTGGCCCACACGATCACCCAGTGTAGATATTATTGAGGATCAAAATGAGTTCAAACCTCCAGGGTTCTACACGCATACCAAAGTGTCTCTGAGTCTCAAATCCCAAACTCCTTGGACAGAGAATCTAATTGGCCCAGCAGGGGTAGACAAGCAGGAATGGTGGAGTAGGGCATGGTGCAGGGATGGTGGAATGCGGGTACGTGGGCTACCCCAGTAGCACAGCAGAGGGATTCTGCAGGAAGCAAACTAAGAAGGACATGGAGGCACCTCTGGCTCTACAAGGATTTCCCAGGCACCACCTGTGGCCTTTGGAACACATTTCACTGTCAGGCTCACAGGAGTTGGGGGGGGGGGTCATATTTTAAATTAAATTTATTGGAGTGGCATTGGTTAATAGGATAATATGGGTTTCAGATGTTGAAACAAGATCTGTATGGGGGTAATTTTTAAATACCTGCTGTCATGATCCATTGTGTCACCAAATTTAACATGATTCTTTGTAAAATACTACAAAAAGTTGTAACATTACCATAATATACCATAATAATCCAGTTGAGTGACCATTCTCCAAACCATTCCAAATGAACAAGACAAAACACACAGTAATTTCATGGAAAATTGCTTTCTGCATTGTGTGTGCTTGCAAATCAGGAGCATTAATAATGGAACGCGGAGGCCACGCGTTGCACAGGATGGGAGCGTCTCGGGCTGCTGGGTGCCATGAATAATTCATTTCTTTGCCAATACCAAAAGGGATATTCTGTTATTAAAATACATTGACATTTTCATTCATGACAGACACCTACTCTGTGTTGGAATAATAAAGACCAAATTACTTTTCCCCAGAAAAAGGAGGATTTCCACAGATGTCAGAGTAGGAAAAAAAAAATACAAGCTGCCTCGCACAGTGAATCATTTGTAATTATTTTTAAACTGTTCTGAATACGTGTTTATATCTGGAGGTTGAGGCTAGTTGCTTAAGAAGAGAGGAGCTCAGTCATTTGACTCAAATATTGAGAAAAAAAATCCTCAAAAAACAAAACCTTCCTGTTCTTTAAATCAGCAATTTGTTCACCATATTAGATAAGAAATGAAAACTTACTTTTATCACTCTCATGATGAAAAGTAATAACTATCCTCTAAAAACCTTTACTATCTCAAAGGTCAACCATAGCAATGCCATAGTGTATTATTTTTTTTTTGTAAATAAACATTAAAAAGAAAATTTCCTAAGACATTATAAACTTTCTGTAAAATACTATTCTTAACATTATTTTATAGAAAGACATAACCGTTTTCACCCTAACGCTTTATTTCCATTTTTTTTTATTATAAGTATTGTGACCGCAGCCATTTTGTGCAGAAATCTTTATGTTTGAAACACTTTTTGGGGTTCGATTTCTAGAAATAGAATTAGGACTTCTAAAGCCATGGGCATGTATAACACCAGATTATTTCCATGGGCTGTTGGAACAGTTGGTAACCCGATCACTAGTACCAGAGACAGTCATTTGAACAAAGGCTCGTGATTGCTTGCATTTTCAATTTTTAAAGATTGTTCATGGTTTAGTACAGAGAGTTGCACTTTATTGTTATTTATATGATTGCTTACCATTGTGCCTCGTTATTAGTTAACCTGCCTTTTTGGTTATTAGCAAAACTAGTTCAATTATTTGTCCAAATGACTATTAGTCACTTGCATGTATATTTGATCACACATTTGTCCACTCTATTGAAGTGTTAGTGTCTTTAGATTGATGTGTATGAACTATTTAAAGATTAGTGATATTTCCATTTTTCATAGTTGCTTAAAAACACTTTTTAAAATTAGATCTGTGACTTTTAGTTGGTATGCTTTGGCACATACTCTTCAAATATTTGATGGATTTAATATATTAATCACAGTCTTTGCAGGAAGAAGCATTTAAACTTGGAAAATTCTGTGACAATCATAGGTTTGAGAAATATCTTTAATGTGTTCTTAATTGTGAGCACTTAGACTTTTCAAGCACACATTTCTCAAACCTGTTGGAATTTATTTTATTTTATTTTTTTACAAATCCTTATAACCATTTGATGACTGAGGATTCCACATCTACCTGGTTCGTACATCCTCTTCCGAAGAGGTTATGGTTCTGATGAAGTCAGGTTGGCTGAGAGCTGTATCATTCCCATCTTGATGTGCTGGTCCATACCAAGCTAAGCTTATTACTGTGCCTTTACTGTAGGTTTCCACGGAAGAGTGGAAAGCAGCCTCTGAAACCAGGGAGCTGCCCAGCACACACAGCCAGGCCTCGGGGTTCCCCACAGGACACAAACCCCCTCTGTGACCAAGATAGATCAAGATCCAAACCTTCTCTCCTCACCTCTAGACAAGCACATTGTCCACACCACAGAAATGACCAACACCCGCATCCTGTCTCATGGGAGTGGCTGCTGACTCCTTACCTTTTACTGCTCTGGCCTCGCTCTGGTCTGTCTGTCTAGAGCTGATTCTTGTAATATCCAATCCCAGGGCTCTCCCCACTTTCTGACAGCACTCAGTTCAGGGCATGTAGCTGGGGGAAATTAGACTAAACTGAACTACATGCCTCATGCAACTTTGAGCTGAATTTGGTTCAAGCTCTTAAAGAACAACTTTAGGAGGTGCTAAGTCTTCTTAGATGAACTCTCCCTTTTTCTGGTTCCTGGAGTCCCGCCCCCATTGGCTGCTTCCTAAGACCTCAGGGCGCCCCCCAGTGGTGCAGGGGAGGTTCTCATACCTGCCTGAGGTGAGCTGGGTCTGGTGTCCCTGGGATAAGGTTGTCTTTGTCCCACCCCTCGGTGCTCTGCTGACTCCTGGAGCTGAGGGCTCATGTTCTGTGTTCTGACGGCTGTCAGGGCCTTGTTTTGTCCATGTGGCCTCCACTTGGCTCTTAAAGAGCTACTGGCATCTCTGAGTCTCTGCTTCATCTTCCAGCTGAACACGGGTAGACTCTTCCTCGGACCTGTGGCCTGTATTTCATGTCCCTGGTAACAGAGAGGTTCAAACTGTCAAAGCTGGTTCATCCTTGTTATTCCCTGAATTTACCAAGCACCCCTCCCTATCAAAGCCAAGTCTACCCCGCCTGTGCCTTCCCCTGTCCCCCAGGCTGGGAGGGGAGGGTGCCCCATCTGTGACCGTTCGTGACAGTCTGTGGCCTGACCCAGCCTGGCTCCAGACAGGTATGCTAATGCTTCCTCACAATCATGCCTGGCAGCCACAGTGCCTGTTTTGAATTTCATAAGCTGAAATTACTTTCTTTTCTCTAGATCCCCTCTGTTTATATGTTAATTCCAACCCTACCTGCCCCTCTCCCGGGGAGCCAGGCAGAAAGCTGTTAGGCTCAGGGAAAAACAAAAGAAAAATACTTTCTTTGTGAGCGGGTTATTTCTCCATCCATCCCACTCATCCTTTTGTCCCCATGGGGGAGGGGCTGGGGCTTGGGCAAGGCTGGGGGTCTTCCACCCAAAACACCCCAAGTGGCAATGTTATCAGAGAAGGTGCCTCGTCTTTCCCTGTTTGTTAGTGGGACTGGGGTCCTTGGGGTACTCCTGAAATGAGCATTCTGGAGGACCCCATGGGAGAATGTGATATGGTAGACTGCTTTATTTCTGCGGAATTATACCCCTGGGTTTCCAAAGTCCCATTTCCCTTAGTCCAGTCATAGACATGAAGCTGGGGTTTCAGTAGGGCTAAAATCAGAGCCAGCGTACAGAGTTTGCGTTCCATGTTGCAGCTGGGTCCAATACTGCATCAGGCTAACTGCAGTCATTCGTCCATTGTGTGTGTGTGTGTGTGTGTGTGTGTGTGTGTGTGTGTAGGGGGGGGTGAAGAGGAGAGGTCTGCATGGCTGTGGGCCACCTGGGAGAATGCTAGGAAGCCAAGTGTGAGCCATGAGCTAAGCATGCCAAGAGGAACCAAGAGCATAAGAGAACTTATTTGCTTAGGGAGTTAAATATCCCAAATCTTCCAAGGCTTGCAGTGGCCACGCCCATTCTGCCATTGACCTTTGTTCCCAGGTGTGACCAATCGTAAGCACCTGCCCTGTGTCACTCCAACTTTACTGGGCCTGTGTCTGTCTCCCCTTCATCCAGTCCCGTTTCCCCGAGGTTTTGTAGGGAACATCCTGTACTATCTGGCCTTCCCTTTCTCCTTTCCTGTTGTTAATACCTAGATAATTACAATAATATCAGCAGCAAGTCATTCAGTTAAAGTTAAAGGAAGGGGGTGAATGGGAACAGCCCCGTTTCTCTTTTTATCAACTTGGGAAGTTTTGTTTTCCTGATCCACCCAAGAGACCTCTGCTGCCTCCGTCTACAACTCCGCTGCGTGTTTTCCTCAAGCTGCGACCCTCAGAACACGAGCGACACTTCAGGAGGATGAATGGAGTGTGGGATTATCAGTGCTGTGTCTTACATAAAACTCTAGTCCCAGATAAGACATTTCTAAGAAAACAAAATAGTGTAGGCCTATGTGAGATGTCTTCCATATGCATTTTGACCTTCACCTCTTTAGAAATGGTCATTTCCCTGATATTTTATCATGAAATGCAAGAGCCCACAAGGACATGCTCCTAGAATGAAATCCACCTATCTGGCATCTTTCACTAGTTTCTTTTCTGCTCCTCCCTTGAACTTTGAATTGGGTCAACTCAACTCTGACCTTCGGAACCTCCTGAGCCCATGCATATTCTAGTGGGCGAATCTGGTATCTCTCCCATGTCCTGCACACGGCCTCGGCGAGCTCTGGCTGCTACATGGACTGAAGTCTGCTCTCAGGGCTGCTCCCCAGGGAAAGATTTGGGGGAGCTTAGAAGGAGGTCCCTCCAGCACAGATGAATGGTCTTCTTCCACAGGAGGAGCCACTAGAGATGTAAAGATCTAGGAAAGGGCTTTCTTAGCAATAAACTTGGTTTTTAGAGGAGGTGTTCCATCCTAACATTAAACGGTATAGGTGCCTGGCTTGGAAAGCAGGAAGGAACTCAGCATCCACGAGGGAGAAAAGGATTGTTTATTTACTGGCTGTTTTTTCGGAAAAGGAGTTGATGTGTGTTGCCTCTGGATACTGGCCACTATCTCAACTGTAGGAAAATGAGAGCTGGCTGTGCAGCTGCCAGGAGAGGCATCACGTCTATGAATTCACCGCAGGGCCTGGCCAAGACCTCTCGGTGCCCGGCCGGACACCAGGCACACGGCCTCAGAACTGGAGGGAGGGCACTCGTGTTTAGAAAGCAGGCTTTTCAGCACCAGGGGCCCCTGAAGAAACAGAGGTCAGTTTAGTCCCAGGAAATTCCAAGAGACCCCAAAGGCAATGAGGAGCACAGTGTGTGCACTGCACATGTTTGCTGAGTGTGCTGTGTGAGTACGTGGTGTGTGTCAGGGGTATGTTGTATGTGTGTGTGTGAGTGAGTGTATGTTGCATGTGTGTATGTCCTGTGTGTGCTGGATGTGGAGATTGAGTGTATATGTTGGGGAGGTGAGAGCATGTATAGTGGGGGGAGGGGGGGAAACAAGCAAGTTCCAGATTCTAAAACGAATCCTTTCTGACACATCCTCCTGAGGTGAGGTGCCCCTGGTCCCCTGTGTGTGGAAATGGGTCAATAAACACAACTGTGTTCCATGGCAGGTGCTCTCTGGTGGTGTGGCTGGAGGGCACACATTGTTGTCTACCTGTCCATCTCTCCGGCTCCTGCAAGAGTAGCTCTCAGCATCACTACAGGGGGCAGAACCGTGATGCTGTTTCAGTATGACCTGGGGCACAAGCCCCTCCATGGTGCCTTCCCTGTCTCAACCTCTTGGTAGCACCTGCCCCGTCAGCCCCCGGCCCTGGGCACGGCCACTGTTCCTGAGACCCAAGTGGGAAGAACCTTTCCTGCCTTTGAGGAAACCCTATCATTTCTCTAACACCTTGTCCATGTGCTAAGCCTTTCTAGTGTTCGAAAGGCGTGGGCTTTTCAAGAGACGCTTTGTTCATATTTATTTGTTTTGTTTATCTTTAGTTCTTGCCCTATCACATTCCTTCTCTTTACCTCAAGGCTACAGATCTGCTTGAAAGAGTGTAGTCATGGAGAGGGAAGTAGAAAAATACAAAAATCAAAGAGAACCAAAAAATGCCTGCCCATCCTTTTGTTTTCATCAGAATCTTTTTTATGGCTTGTAAAGGTGAAAAGGAAAACAACAGTAGCAAGCACTCAGGAGCTACATAATCTTGAGAAAGATGAACTCTTGATGGTCACGAGATGCTAATGTTGATTAAAGAAACTGCCCGGCAGGCCGGGGGCCATGCAGACAGTTTCATGCCTGTTGAAAGAGAAGAAAAATCTTTTCTTTGCAATAACTTTTAAAATTTCTCTAATTCTGTCTTCTCTAAACAGAAGATCTAATTAGAGAAAAGAGGCTCGAGGCATATAAATATTTGTAACTTGAATGTTCAGCGCATGGGTCAGTTTGCTGGAATCACACGAGAGATCAGGAGTTCAGCAGCCGGGGAGTCCTGTGATGTGGCCAAACAAAGGGGCGCCTTGCTCCAGCTCTGGGGCTGTACCTGGGGGTGGGGAGCATTCCCTGGCAGATCTGATGGCAGCAGAGTGTCCTGTGATTTTTGTGCAGCCACGTGGAGATTGGGAGGGGACAGGGAGGGAGAACATGGTTATGTGGCGATGGGAAAATGTAGAAGTTGGCCGGGAGAAGTTTCCAAATAGTCATGTTGGTGAGGGACACGTTTATTTATACACCGTTTATTGATCAGCTAAGAAAGAGACTGATAGTAGTTCATCCTCATCTTCTCTCACACCCATAGCTGGCTGGGGATCCCCTGAGGAAAGACATTGGTACTTGAGAACTGGCCTTCTAACAGACCCTCTTTCATCTTGTTTTTTCCTCTAGATTGCAACACTAAATGTTCATGAAATATGTTAAAAGATGTATTCACTCGATCAAGTTCCAATGCCTCTGAGAGCAGGCAGTAGTAGGCTCTAGAAAACTGTTCATTTCTATTCGACAAAGCAAATAGCATCGATTCTTGCTGTGCTACCGAGAATTCTCAGTGTGTCAAGAAGACTCAGCGAACATTTATCACATTTCTTTTAAAACTCAACTACGCTTTTGCAAAATAATTTAAAATAAGTCACAATTTACTTGGCAATCTTTGTGATTAACGCCTGCTATAGGGTCATGTCTCCATGGAGAATCCTAGGAGAATAAACATCTCGGCTGCCCTCCGCAGGAGGCAGGAAACCATCAGCCTGTCACCCTGTCCTCTTCCGTTGCCTTCAGCTGGAAATTAATGGCAAATTACAATGAAATGCCGGCAGGATTACTTACGTCATGTTCAATAGCTCCTCAGCCACCCTAGAGCCTGCCTACACAGCTGTGTCCTGCTGATCTGACCTTGAGTTTGACTCCTTGGCCTGATGCAAGTCTCAGTGCCCCCAATAAACAGCATGAGAAGAGACAGTGGGACCATGACCAGGATGTCTTGTACACTCGAGTGGAGACTTGCCTTAATTCAGTCCCCTCTGCGGCCTGCTAACCCACCCTTGTCTGGATTTATCAAAAAGATATTGGAACTCTCAGCTGTTCCTGGGCCCTTTCTATGAACTCGCCATGCAGCATGCTCGTCTCTCACCTGGCCACATGGAGACATTGGGAGCCCTGCATACCAATGTCATGAAAATGACAACACCAAACTGCACAGTAATGCTTACATGTGCTCTGACATTTCATAACTTCTTTCTAGACTTTCTGAGGTCTGGGTAAGTTACTCAAGCTAAATTGTCTCTGGGTTCTCCGTCACAGTTCTGCTGGTGCCTCACATGTGTGGGTGAACTTCCTACTGGGCAACCCAGCTTTGGTGGGTTGACAAGGCCTTTCTCAGACCTTTGCTGGGGACCGTTGGACTGAGCCTGAGACAGATCTTCACTATCCAGTGAATAACAATCCTGAATGCTCACAGGGGGGGTGAGCCTATAGCTTCCTGTAGGAGACAACCATTATGCAGCCATTCATCTAATGTTGGACATTTAGATTGTTTCCATCATTAAACATACTATTTAATAATGTTAAAATTAATGTTGGGGCATACCTGTTTTTGGGATGTTGGTTTTCCTTGTTTATGATGGATTCCCCAAAGTGGAGATCATTGCTCATCCCCTTTCAGTAAGTGATTGCTGCTCTGCAGAGCATTGAACAAAGAAAAACAGCTCCAAAAACACTCTCCTTATTGTGGAAGCTTGCATTCCTTTGATTACCAGGCACGTGGTGACCTTGTTTCAATATTGATTCATCATTTCTCTCTCCCTTTTGGTAAGTTATTAAGATAATTAGCATGTTTACCGCTGGGGATTTCTTCTTGCTGACATTTATGAACTCAGCTAATATTAAAATATTAGCTCTTTGTCTTTTACAATTATTTCAAATACTGTTCCTTTGTTGTCTGCCTTTTAATTTCAATAAGCCATGCTTTTCTGGAATGTGCCAGCCTAAGGATGATAATTGGGTTATAATTACAGTAATAAAACTGTATTTTTCAGACCCACCCTGCTCTCTGTTCCAAGACCTTCTGTATTTGGGGTGCAGCCTTCTTTCTGTTCAGACAGATGTGTGTGTTCTGGGCACCTGGGTCCGCCAAGTAGAGAAAACAATGCATCTCCCTGTGGGGATGTATTGCGTCCTATGGACTTCGTCAGTCTGAAGATGGGACAATACATCCACATTTCAAGAAAGCCTACCAAATGGTTCTGACCACATATTTTAATTAAGAACAACTGGGGTAGAGCTTGGAACTTAGCAGGAGATGAGAAAATCCAGCACAATGTCAGGTCCTGCCTGGCACAGGAAATCCAACCCACGCTGAAGAAAGGCCTCAGTGACCTAGCTACGGCCACAGATAAGAAACTTTGGTGTTTTACCAGTAGCTGAGAGGAAGCTCAGCAGGGACCCCGGAGAGACTCAGCTGCTGGTTTGATGTCAGGCTAAGTGGAGAGAAGGCAGTGCTGGAATGCAGGTGGTGATGCACCTACAGGAGGAACTTGTAAATAATTAATGGCGATAAATAGAAGCCTCAGGGTGCCCAATTTTAGCTCAAAAGAAGGAAAAAATAAATTTTCTTGCAATCTGAACAGCTGTAAAATGGAATGACCTGCCTTGGGAGGTAATGAGTTTTCCATCATTGATGGTGCTCCGTTGGAGGCTGCGGTGCACTTGGAATGATGGCACCATGGGGCACACCAGGATGAAGGTCACGGAGTCTATGGTTGCTCCATTTCCCTATTTTAAAAGCTTACACACCTCATCACAGAAGGAAACAAGTAATGTACCCCTCCTTGGTTCCTTATGTGGGATTCATTATGCACACTTTCCATTCTGGAATTATTTCTAGGATCAATGTTAAAATCTTTGGGCTATAGTTTGCAAGAACCCATTTTGTTAAACTTTTGGGAGAAAACAAAAATGACAGTTACTCATTGGCAGTACCCGTTGCTTTTGGTCTTGACTTTTATACGTGGCCCATCTAGAACTGTTCATTGACCATCTGTGCCAACCCAATCCTTCTGTTTTCATAGGGCACTTCCAGGGCTCTTCGAACCCAACGCTTTTTGACCACTTGACACAGATCTCCATTAGCTGGAGTCTAAATGCTTATAGAAGATGGGATAGACCAATTAGAAGCCTGGAAAGACTGGACGTCCATTAGTGTATTCGTGAATGGTTTCCAGAAAACTAGCCAAAAGTGCAACATGCTAACAATATCCCTGAAATCAGCCAGAGGTAGGGCTTCTCCAAGGAGTGGTTCTTCCAGCACAGTTACTGAGTGCTGGGGAAAATGCCCTGTAAGAGTGCCACAGCAAAGAAGTGCTCTGAACTTCAGAATGGCTTGGAAAAGCCAAGGAGACGTTCTCCACGGGGGTGGGGGTGGGAGCGATAGGAGGCTGACTGAGAAGGACATGTGCATTAGCAGTTCCTAAAGGAACAGTGTATCTACCCTAAAGAAACTACCCTAAAGAAGAGACAAAGTTGGATATAATCTGGTTAAGATGAGGTCATACTGAACTAGGATGAGCTCTAGTCCAATAAGTGTGTTCTTATAAGAGGGACATTTGGGCTCATACGCAGTAAAGATGAAGGAAAGAAATCCAAGTGGACACGGAGACAGAGATTGGAGGGTGCATCCACAAACCAAGAAATGTCAAGGGTTGCTGGCGGCCACCAGAAACGAGGAGAGAAACACAGAACAGGTCCCCCCCTCAGATCTGCAGGAGGAGCCAGCCTGCCCACTCCCGATTTCAGACGTCTGGCCTCCAGCCTGTGAGAGGATGGATTCCCATTGCTCTAAGCCACGTTGTGGGGGGCAATTTGTTCCGAGAGCCCTGGGAAACTAATGTACTTGTTTAGCACTTCCTGCAACGGCTGTTTAGAATATCTGTGGTGGAGAATGGAAAAAAGAGGCAGAGAAAGATGAGAAACAAAAATTTGAGGACCCAGCAGGGACAGGGAACCAGACATTGCTGTTGGCGAGGAGGGGCGCCATTATGGGTGTTTCCTTTCCCATGTCTCCTAAGGAGGCACAGAGAACAGACCTTTGGAATGTTCTGGATCTGGAGGCTGATGAGACAGATTGAAGAGAAGGGAAAGGGAGAGGAGAGTTGGCTGTGCAGATGGGAGTTGTGGGCTGGGAAAGGTAGGAGGTGAGGCCGGGGGCTTTCCATGCCTGGGAGGTGGTGGGATGGATCAGAGGGATTCCCCCAAATTCAACACGGCGGGTCCAGGGGGGTGAGAATACAGTCCAAGAATTTTCCTTCCTCTTGCCGCTCAGGGACAATCAACCTTCTGACCCCTTCATTCCTCCATCCAATGCCCCCTCCCGAAGCAGCAAAACATCTCCTTACCCTCAAACTCCAGAATCTTCAGGGCTGAAGGGCTGGAAACAGGGAGGCTGCCAGCAAGAAAACCCTTCCTCCCACAGAGGGATCTGAATTTCCAGTGAACAGCCGAAAGGGTATTTACGTTACTCAGCTTTTGTCTTCATCTAAATGCCTTCTCCCTAGTGCAAACTTTAAGGGGATAAAAGAACCCCCAAAGACCTATGGCTCCATTGTCCAAACTGGATTTGCTCCCCTATTGGTGTGTGGCAACATCACAGAGAATGCGTGGTGAGGAAAACAAAGGAACTTGTTTCTTCCAGACGAATCATTGTTTGCGGCTGAGCTGAGCGTTGTTCTCCTGTGTGTTATATGGTAGATAATTGGGAGGCATGCAAATTGGGCAAGACAATGAGCTGCAATTTCTTTGAGTCTGAAGAGGGTATTTGTAATGAAAAGTGTTGGTTACGTAGGATTTTAAAAGCCACTGAATAACACAAAAGGATAAAGTACATTTTTTTAGAAAGAGATGCCTATTACTTGCCTCTGTGGGCCTGGGCATTCCCCGGTACTCCTTGGCCCTGATCCTGGTCTAAATGAATGCATCTGTAGATCCATTGTGGCTGTGGTTACATGAATAGACATGTGATCAAACTGTGAACTAGACACTCACAGAGATGTGTATAAAACTGGAAAAACTGGAATAAGGTCCATGGATTGTACCAGGTCAATTTCCTGGTTTTGAAATTGTTCTTTAATTAAGTACACAGATTGATGTGAGCATCAGGAGAGAATGGGTGATGGGTATATTGCACCTCTCTGTATGATTTTAAAACGTTTTTTTTCCCCCCGTTTATTTTTAGAGGGAGAGAAAGAGAAAGAAACATCAATGTGAGTACATCCATCAGCTGCCTCCTGCACGCCCCCTGCTGGAGATTGAGCCTGCAACCTGGGCATGTGCCCTGACTGGGAATTGAACAGTTCAAATATCCTTTAGGTACACATGACACCGCCCAACCAACTGAGCCACACTGGCCAGGGCTCTCTAAGTGATCTTTTAAAAGTTCCTCTGAATTTATAATTGTCCTAAATAAAAAAGTTTTTAAAATTCAGAAATTTTGTATTTGAAAAGAAAATGCATCAAGATATGACCCAAAGGCGTCATTACTCACCATGCAGTGTGGGTAAGAATATCACTGAACTAAAGAAGTCCGGTTTTAGCCAAACACCAAACTGCCCCTGATCTCAACCTTGTGTATTCGGAATCCTCGACATTTCGCCAGTTGTCAGAATGATGAGGCTACCTTTGGCCGGTGCTGTGGCTTCCCAGCCCTGTCACTGTTCTGTTCCCTGTTGAGCACAGGGGAGGCCGGCCATTTCTCCTGATTTCTTTGCTCTCCCTTCTTGACCTCTTTCACTACTGATAATGGAATAAAGAAATGCAAGGAATTTTCTCTTTTTTTTTTAAAAGTGGAGAAGAAAAATAATACACTCGTTCTGCTTGGTCATTGTGGAAGGTGAGGACATACATACTGTTGTTGGTTGTGTTCAGTTATAGAGTAGTTGACAAATAAGTTAGGATGAGGAAAAATAATTTGATCAAAAGCAAACATCATTTGCCATACCTACAGCATCAAGATAATGCAGGTAAAGCTGTCTGGCCAATCAGTAGACGGTAAGAACAGAACATTCTTATTTTTTCCTTGACCCCTAAAACTGGATCTTTTAACATCATTTCTGTTCAGCTGAGGACGTGCTAGCAGCTGGCTTCCTCCCTTCTCTGCAGCCTTCTGGAGAGACTTACCCGGAGAGCTGTCCCTGCCTGCCTGGGCACGAGGTGGCGCTCTCACTTGGAGTAGCCAGTTCATAGGCGAGACGTCACAAATGTGGGTGAAAGTCTGCAGAGCCCACCTGCTCAGCCCTGGACTGAGTAGAAAGGGTCCGTTTGGGTTCGAGGGATAGAGTATTGTAATCTTACATTGAAGCCAAATTTGGGTCTCCAACTCAGCTTCCCTGGAATAAACAGGATATTGTATGGAATCCTTCCCTTTCTGGTGTTTATTTTTCTATAGCTGCAGAACTCAAGCCAGAAAGGGCTGTGCTTGATTAAACCCTTGAACCTCAATAGCAGTTTTTGTTAGTAATAACTCAGGTAGCAAATGAGAAGTTGTGTGTGTGGCAGAGAGAGAGAGAAAGAGAGAGAGAGAGAGAGAGAGAGAGAGAGAGAGAGAGAGAGAGAAGCAGCAGAGAGAGAGAGAGAACAGAAGAGAAAGAAAGGGGGAGTTGGAGAGGGGGAGAGAGAGATATTAAAGGCTTTTTCCAGTTCTTATCTCCCAGGTGCCAGGTGCCTGTTCTTCAGTTAACAGACTGTTCACGCCCAAGCAGAGAAGGACAATGAAATATCCAGAAAACCAGGTTGTTGTTGTTGATCTTTGTATTGAAATTATTTCATTTGCTTTTAGATTATTAGTTTATAAAAATAAAAACACCTGTTCTTCTATATCAATGTGACTTTCGTGGGTTGTTATAACTGCATGCAGCACCACAAGGCTGGGGTTCCGTTTGTATTGAAAGGGTGAGGCTAGAACCCTGCCTCCTTGTGGGACAGGGCGGAGCTATCCTCCATTTTGTGGCCGGACCCTAGCCCTAACCCAACCAATCAGGGTCATATCCCCCCCTGTATAAAACCCATTGAGATGTTACATTCTCTCTCTCTTCCACCATGCTGTCGGTGTGAGTGGAATGGAGCCCATGCTAGCATGGAAGAGGCTCTTTTGTTTATTGCATCGGACTCGGCTCCCTGGTGGTCCTTGGGGATCACGAAGTCTGGGCATAACATATGGGGGCTCGCCCGGGATTCCCAAGACCCCAAGGGACTCCGATCCGGAGAGCCTCACTGGCCGCGGTGAGTGTGTGTGTGTGTGTGTGTGTGTGTGTTTGTTAGCTGGTTCTGAAGGGATCCCTGTGGGAAGCGCCCAAACAGCCTAGTGGACGCACTATAGAAGGCTTGGGCCGAGTGGTCAAAAGACGTTTTGATCCTCCTGAGGTGGTCGGCGTGAGGCCGTACTTGGTGGGAGTTGGAAGCTGTTTGTCGGGCCCCACCCCCGTCTGTTCCTGTGTTCTTTGTATAACACTGAAGATGTTGATGGAGGGAGTTCCCCTTTGTTGGTTGTTGTGATTTTCTGTGTTGTGGAGGTTAGTGGAGACGCCCTGACCTCCCTGAGTCTGGAGACCAGCGTGGGCTGTCTCAAATGCGGGAGAAGTTTGGAACTTTTCCCAGGTAGCAGCGTGAGGCGGCCCCATGTCGGATGGGGCTGCGGAGCGCGGCCGGGGGTGTGGGACCCTCGGCGACGGAACTGGGAGCCGGCGGGCGGCGCGGTGTCCCAGGATGGAGCCGGCAAAGCGGGTGTGAGGCCGGCGTGCTGGCGCGGGCCCCCTGGTGGTGTCGGGTCTGGGGGAAAGTCTCCCGCGGGCCCACAGGGGCCCAGACACCCGGGCGGCGGCGGCAGCGCCTCTGGACGCGAGCCGGGCCCTTCTGGTGGATCAACCAGGCTTCGGCCGGCATCCTTGCCGCCTCCGGGCCCTGGTTCCGCACGGCGCCTCGCCTCTGCCGGCGCCTAGCGAACGACTAGAGCTGATGCGGACCAAGGAGGTTTCATAGACGAATTTCTGTGCTCATGTAAAGAGAAAAGGCCGGTTCAAAACGAGTGCGCATAGTTTTGGGCCGAGCTTAAACTCTTTTGTGGATACAAAAATGAGCTTAAAAGATGATAGAGGTGAACTGGGAGATAAATTAAAGCTGATTCCCCAAGGCATTTTAAGCTAAGCAACTTTTGAAATTCCTTCCCTGAGGCAAGTAAACAGCAGGAAATAGAAGTTGCCTCAATTAACATTGCCTCAATTAAATAGGGAGTGGTTGGCTCTGACCTTCCAGAGCTTCAAGGTTGATCAGCCTATTCTATTAGCAAGACAACAGTTGGTTTCTGGCACATGAAGTCTAGAGAATTGCTTTTAAAATGTATAATTATTATTGATTTGGGAAATGTTAAGTATTTGATTTGCTACCTGAAAAATTTATTTAAAGTTCTGAAAGTTTACGTTCCCTTGCTATGAAGAGGTTTTAAAGCTACACCTTATTTTTAATAGAGAAAGGGGTGGGCCACTCTTCCCACCCAGAACAGGTAATCCAATTCCTGCCAGCAGCTATCTTTATAGAATGCTCATTTGCTTTGAATGCCTTTTGCTCAGTTTCCCAGAGCAGAAACACACACACACACACACACAAAATGTGGTTTAAAATTAATTGTTAGATTTTATAAAGATTTATTAATGGGGAGCTGCTGGATGTTTGACTTGCAAGCTCTAAAGATTTTGGAATTCAGAATGAATTGGGAAAAATTATATAATTATGATAACTAAATGCTTAAAATATAGCAACTTGTTTTTGAAACTTAAATAATTACCTCTTTAGGAATTTTACAACAGGTGATTTATTTACCAACTGATTTTAAAATTTGTAATTTTATTTAACAAAGCCAAGTTTAATTAAAATCAGAATTACTCTGAAAGAACAGATACATGAACCAGTTTTACGTGATGATGTATATTAAAATATGCTAAACATAGAATTAGAGCAATAATCTATGTGATGCTTAAGCCCTATCCAGTTTGTTTTATACAGACCTACGTATAGTATGCCTCTTGTGAATAGTTTAATTTGTTTGTTTTACTTTATTTATAATCACATTGTAAGCTTGAATTTAGGTTTATACCTGCATTTTGTATTTTGTGCATTCAGTTGTTTATAATTTATTTAGAATTGTGCTAAAACAATGTGAAAATGATTATTTGTATTTAACCCCTGCTACTGTATGGACAACCTTCACCGATGTTCTGGGGAGGGCAGCGCTTAGAGATGCAGATAGGCCTGTATCTGTAGGAAAAATGTAGCATTTTAAGGTTTAAAAGTTAGATTTCTGTAAAGGTTGTAGAGAGAATATCCTGACAGGTTAATTAGAAATTCCCTGGTGGACACTGGGGCAGCCTATTCAGTCCTGACAGAGCCGATGGGACCCAAACATCAGTTCAGGGAGCCACTGGACATCAAGAAAGGACTGTGAACCTCGGAAAGAACACGTGCTGGAGGAATGCAGCTACTGAAGTTCAAGACTCAGCGCCTGCCATAAGCCTTGCCAGACGTCGTGAAGCCTTATGTGAGTGAGGTAAGGAGCATTGCCAAAAGAATTCTCACTCAGACTCTAGGTCCCTGGAAGAGACCTGTTGCCTAAGAGGCTAGACCCTGAGGCAACAGGGTGGCCAGCTTGCCTCCGGGCAGTGGCCACCACAGCATTGCTGGTGAAGGAGGCAGATAAGCAGACTCTGGGCTAGGAGCTACACTGGCCATCAGCCCTGCTGGCCTGCTTCCAGATGATGATCCAGAGGAGCCCATTTGTGACTGCATGGACGCAGCACTGCCATCATCAGAGGCAGAGGTAGTCACCTTAGACCATACCATTTGAGCATAGAGACACTGTGCCATCCACAGAGAAAGTTACCGACTGCAGCCGGAAGGAATTGGCTGAACAGAAGTGAGCCACCGAAGGACCAGATGATGGGTGGACCCTCCAGATGACAAACTGTTGGTCCCAGAGACTCTAGGTCAGAATTGCCCAGTGACACCAGGTTGCCCACTTAAGTGTCACCAAGACTTCTGAGCTTCCTTCTGTGGGCCAGAGTTGCTAAAAGTACTGTCTGTGCACAGGTAAATGCTAAGCAAGGTAAGGGGTTCAAGGGGTCCTCCAAGGAATTCAGGTCCCAGGAAACTTTCCCAGGAGAGCATTAATAAATGAATTTCACAGAGAATAAGCCACTAGCATTTAGGTCTAGTTTTGGTAGAGCAGGACTCTGAAAAGAGGTTTGACAAAAATCGGTGAAGATTGGACCAACCCTCTGTCTTTTGCCCTTTTTTGGGCCAGGTGTACCCTTACTGGGATAATTTCCTTGCTTTTTGAGAACCATTCCCTTGCTCAAGTCCTTACAGGCTCAGCAGTTTGCTTGTTCCAGATGCACTGCCAGTGCCCACCGCAGACCCTGTAGCCTGGGAACTCAGTGTGGATAAAGGCCCAAGGACTCAAAAGGATCCTGAGCACGCCCACAACTGTTGAAGTAGATGGCACCCAGACCTGACTACATGACTCCCAGCTCCTGCATGGCCTGGATCCTGGCAACTAGTGGCTTCACCTGTGAGGCATGGATTCCTAGCCTGAGCTCCACGCAGGCCAGGAGGAGACTTGATGCCTGCAGGAGAGGAACTGAACAGTACTGATGGGATCTGTGGTACTAAAGGTCTTGGTCGGATGAGTCAATGGTTTGACTCTGTGCACATAAGACAAGGGGGGAATGAAAGGGTGAGGCTAGAACCCTGCCTCCTTGTGGGACAGGGCGGAGCTATCCTCCATTTTGTGGCCGGACCCTAGCCCTAACCCAACCAATCAGGGTCATATCCCCCCCTGTATAAAACCCATTGAGATGTTACATTCTCTCTCTCTTCCACCATGCTGTCGGTGTGAGTGGAATGGAGCCCATGCTAGCATGGAAGAGGCTCTTTTGTTTATTGCATCGGACTCGGCTCCCTGGTGGTCCTTGGGGATCACGAAGTCTGGGCATAACAGTATGAGACGTGGAACTCACCTGAATCGTCATTTATTAAAATGTTGTTTACACTGAGAAAGTTCGATCCGTTTCCCAAAAAATATGTCCTTATACTTCCATCCAAGCTTCTCTTCTTGTGTTCAGAGCAACAGGAGAGCCCTCCTGTGGATAAGTTAACAACTGTAATTTTCTGTTCTAAACCAGTTTCCCAGGGTCAGCTTTGCCAGTGAGTGAGTGAATTCTGGACTTGTGAGCTGGAAAGTTCAATTGAACGTTTATTGCCATGTGCGAAATGAAAGCAATTATAGACTAGATCTTGGCATGGCCCAAGGGAGGAAATCCACATGCAATTCAAAGCATTTCAAGAAGAAAAGGCCTCACGAAGAGCTCTGCCTGCGGTTGGGAGGGTCACGCCATTCGAAGAGTCCCATTGGGAAAGACAGGCCCCAACGCCATGGATTGCCCTACAGCCAGAATCTAAATTTAACCGAACTCCCCTGAAAAAGGCAAGGGACCTAGCTTTAAAATATAAATATTGCATACAGGAACAATTATTCATGTAAATGTGAATAATGTTGAATTCACCACCCAGACCAACCTCACTTCGAACCCTCCTCTCCTATACTGATCCTGTTACTCTGGTGTGACATCTGCCCATCTTGACGAGATAACCAGGTTGTGTCATTTGTGTTTAGAGACATTACGTGAGCCACAATTCACAGAAGACGTTTCATCTGGGAATGGAATGCTGCATTGCTAGTAATTTTCCCTCAGCACCGGCATCTCTTTTGCTGTGAAGGGTCAGCTGTCTGTCTGGTGGCCATTCCTTAGGATAATATGTCTTTTCTTTCCAGGAGTTTGAAACATCATCAGCTCTAATCTGTAAGTTCACTGGGATGCATCTAAATAAGGAATTTTGTTTGTATGTTTCTCTAAATTGGTTTTCAATGGGTTATTTCAGTCTGAAGAGCTTACCATTTTTCTTTCCCTCTGGAAGTAATTTGCCCTAATTTCATTTAACTTTGTCTCTTCCCAATTCTATTTGATATATATGGAGTTTTTAAATATCTCTTCTGTCTCTTTAATTCTCTTTCATATTTCTTTCTCTTTATTACTCTATGCTACATTCGGATTGATCTCAAATATTTTATAAATCTTTTAATTCCTTCATTAATTTTTCAACTTTTTAGCTCATTGAATAAAAATTTCCCTCAAATTTGAGATAGATTCTTTCTCCATATTGATTTTGATTCCTAACTGCCATTTATCATCAATTTTCTCTGCTTTTTCTACCCTTTTTTTCCCATGTGCATATTCTCCAGTTGGTTAATTTTCTCTTTCTTCTTTGGCACTTGATTTCTGTATGTGCTTTGTACCATTTATCCCTCTGCTCATGTGGCATAGGGGTTACATATTCTTTATTCTGGAGAGAGGAATCCCCTTTCTCTGTCTTTCAGCTTCATGGTGCTCTCAGGCAGATCCTCCAAGACCACAACCCAGAGGAAGCTGAGGTTCTCACCCCAGCAGCCCACTGCACCCCCAAGCCTGGGACTGGCAGGTGCAGATGTGTGCAGCCTGCTAGCATGTGTCTGCCTGTGCTCTCCCTTCTTTTTGGAAAGGTAGATGCAACCCCAGGTAGGCTGAGCACTTGTGCTTTCCTTCATGGGCAAGCACCTACATCACAGCCCTGGACCTCACGGGAGAGCTTAGCTCTGATTCCAGCCCCACTCTGGCCATTCGGTCCCATCCTGCAGTCATACCCCCCGCCCCCATACCTCCTATGGTCCCGGCAGCTCTCCTGCTCCAGTCCTGTCCACTGCTCTGTGCTCCACTCCACCTGTGGTCACAGGTTTTCTTTAATTCTTGACTCCCCCATGTTGTCTGGAGCTGGGAGCTCCCTTCCCATGTCTCACCACGGCCTCCCGAGGTTCTTAGAATGCTCCTTGTGGCTGCCATGTGAGTTGGCCCCCAGAAGGTCCCATTGACCTCGGGCACGTTCCTTGAAGGTGTCAGGCTCAGAGTAAGAGGCAAACACTGGCCTCCGCTGTGAGTCAGACCTGGACATAGCATGGATTTCATACTCCGCCCTTGAAGAGACCGTGCTAGCTAGACGATGAACTCTCTTGGCAAACACACTCGGGATGTTTACCAGGTGTGAGGTGTGTGAGGTGCTGCCTGAGCATTCATTTCCAGTATCTATTTAATCTTTAAAACAGCCCTGGGACCTCTCATTCTCATTTTAACTCTTGGAGAGGATGGTGATTGGGCGAAGGTGGCAGCTGGGTGAATTCAGGGCCCAAAAGAGACCCTCTTATAAGCCTGAAACCGGGACTCCGGGGCTGGGGAAGCCAGGCAAACCACCAAAGCCTGGGACGCTGGGGCTGCTCATGCAATAGGACAGTTTTCCTGCAAAAATGGGGTTTGAACAGTCTTGGTAATCCTAAGAACAGAACCCATTTCAGGACACAGGTTTTCCCCGGTTGGGAGAGAGCTGCGTCCCTCAGACATCAGTGGAACATTCAGCCTGGCTTGGAAGCTTCCAGAAGTCTTCCTAGGAGGGCTGACTGTATTCAGGGTAGAGGGAATTCTCTATAGAGAATGGAGAGAGAATTCCCATTTACTCTTGAAAAGCTGGTCAGAGAACCTGTGTTCAGACGGAGAAAGTCTTAGCAGTGGGAAGCAGGTCCAGAGCTCCCCACACAGGCTCACTGAGTCTGTGGGTGGGAATCCGTGTCCTGCCCCCCCAGGCCTCAGGCCCGCCACAGGCTGGCCCCGCCACAGACTCGTCCCTTCCATGTTCCTTCTGTCCGGCATCCTCGCTTCGACCTGTGCTGGGCTCCCATCACAGTGACCTCTGCACCCACCCAGCATGGGGGTGGGGTCTACATTTTCACTCAGGCCTGTGATCAGTTCCAGGCATTTCCAGTCTGTCTCGGCTGACTGAGGCCAGCTCACACCAGCTGATGCAAGGATTCTGCAACTGGGCCACTGTGTTGTCCTCTTTCAGCCCAAACAGTTTCACAAAAACTCTATTAATACATGTGACAGTGTACCCACCCAGAGCAGCTCTGAAAGGTCCCCAGGCCATTTTTTACTTGTGAGTTTAGGGCGGCAGGGAGGAGAGTGGCATTGGGGTGAAAGATGCCTGACTGGAGTCTGGCCGAGCTGGAGACCTGGGTGGTTGAGCCGCCTTCCCTCCTGCTAAGGTGACTGTTCGTAACTGCAGAGGCGACGAGAATGTTCCTTGAGAATGAGTCTGACCTCGGTCACAGTCCCATTTCTTCTTTGTCTAACGCTGAGACAGAAAATAAATGCAGAAAGAAGAATTATAATTTATCGTATATAAAACTGTATTTATGTCACCTCGGGGGGAATACTATTTTCTCAGTCCATATTGAGTTCCTGGGTAAATAAACATCTTCAGGTGTTCATAGCCACGTGCTCAAGTTGCATTTCCTTTTGACTTCACACTTTATTGTTAGCATCTTCTCCGTCAGGAAAAGCATTTCACGAGACGTATGTCAGTGGGTCCGTTTTGACGTCGTTACCTGGTTGGCCTGTGGCTCTCTTCCCTTCCTCGCATTGAGCCTTTGGGTGGCTACCATTGCTTTGGCTGTTTCTTCCATTGATCAGCTCCACAAATGTCGCGTGCCAGTGCTGGCCCTGGCACCTTGTGCTTTAACTATCCCCCTTATAAGCAGGAAATCAATGCTTTAAAAAAAATCTCATTTAAGTATTATTTTTTAAATTATGAGATTTGAACGACTCTTTCACTCCCTCTTTCCATAAAGTGTCACACGTTCTCTCTTTGGGCCCCACTGTTGTTCCCTTCACTTCCTATCTTTTATATAGAACTTATATATGTAATACGTATATCCTATCTAACAAGGAGGGAATATGTTAATTGACCATCACTCCGTCACAAAGATGGCTGCACCCACAGCTGAGGCCAATTTCCCATCAGCTGACCTGAGGCTATGCCCTCCCCCACCCCAGTGGGGCTTGACAGGTGACCTCAGGCCATGCCCCCAACCTGGTGGTACTTGATGGGGGAACCTGAAGGTGCCCTTCCTGTCCTGGTACTGAGTTAGGACTGCTCCCCCAGCCCCAATGCCAGGCTGGGGAACCTCAGACTGCACCCCCCAACCCGGCAGGGATTGACAGGGGATCTTAAGCCACACCTCCTGTCCAAGCACTGGGCCAGGGGACCTGAGGCTGCACCCCCCCTGCCTGGCTGGGCTTGACAGGGGACCTCAGGCTGTGCCCCCCACCCAGCAGGGATTGACGAGAAACCTGAGGCCGTGTCACCCCACCTGGCAGGGCTTGAAGGAGGACCTCAAGGCATGCCCTCCCCCTCCCACCCCCACCCCCTGCCCAGCTCTGGGCTGGAGGATGTCAGGCCACGCCACCCATCCTGGCATCAGGCTCAGGGACTCGAGGCCACGCCCCCTGCCTGGCAGAGCTTAACAAGGGTGGGACTGGCTGGGTCTGGATCTAGTGGCTAGATTCTAGCCCAATAAGGAGGGGAGTGCTACTGGGTCTGGGTCTCACATGATTTTGAGGTGCATGTGGGTGGGTGGGGACTTGACTCTGGGTCCCCTGGTGAGCCCCAGACTCTGACAGGAGGAAGATTTTCATATACATTTTACTAATTTTATTTCATCTCTGACACTTCTATTATAGAAAAAGGGCAAATAGCAATATTAAATTGTTTCCTCTAATTAATCCTCTTTTAATGTGCACAGATTTTGTGTGCTGGGTCACTAGTTTTATATATAAAGAAATACATGTACTTTATATATAAATATATTCCCATATATTTGTATATAAGTATATTTATATATATGTGTTTATATAACTATTTTTTCCTTTCTCTTATATTTGAAAGTAGAGACATTCTGTTCTTAACTCAATTAGCCTTTACTTATAAATTTGTAAACTTGTGTTCATACCCATCTTTTTCTAATTATCAGAGTAAAAAAAATATGACAGTAATTTCTGACTTCGATGTACCCATGAAACAATGGCCATCCCTACTTTCATACCTCCGTCTTTGTTAATATTCTGAGGTTATAAACCCAGAGTGTTCTTATGATGCCACTTCTGCTTATTGGCCAGAGAAATCTTTTGCAAAAAACGAATAGGGCCTTCGTGTTCTGATTGGCAGCAGGGCCGACAGCAATCACTGTGCTCGAGTCCAAGTCCATTAACGGCACAGCCGGGCTTCCTTCCTGCCTCTGGGGTCATCTGTTATCCGAGCTTCCGGGCTTCTGTGACTTTGTGTGTGTGTGTGTGTGTGTGTGTGTGTGTGTGTGTGTGTGTTACTCTGTGTGGGCCTGTCTCTCTGTCTTTCCCTTTAGGTATCTCTCTGTCTCTCTGTCTTTCTGTGCCTCTATCCTTCTGTTTCTCTGTCTCTCCCCCTTTCCTTTCTGCCCTAATTACAATTATGTTGCGTGCAGCATGCGCCCTCTAGTGGTGCAAACGAGAACCTTCACTGTGACAACAGTATCCTGCTCAGACTGTGATTCTAACAGCCTTGGGCAAACTAAGGCCTGCCGGCCTAATCCGGCCTGTTCGGCTGTTCTATCCGGCCCTCAGAGCTGAAAGAGTGGAGGGTTCTCTTGTTTTCCCCTCCACTCTTTCACCAGCAGCCCAAGATGAGAGTGCCAGCATGGTCCGGTTGCTTTTGTTCCTGCCCTCCCGTCCAGTTTAAGAACCCACTGTGGCCCTCGAGTCAAAAAGTTCGCCCACCCCTGTATCTAGTAGTCCCATGCAGAGCATCCTGGGGACACTGTCTGCACCCCCCCCCCCCCACGACTCCTGGATATTCTGAAGAATGAGACCACATTGGAGAATGTCAAGATCAAAGAATTTGTTAGGAAGACTGACGAGAAAGGGTTATGGATGACACAATTCTGCATGTGTCTTTGACTATAAAACTCTATTCATTTTTCATTGCCCTATTCCACACTAATTATCCATACCTTTGAAAGTATATTATACTTATCTTTGAAGTTGGATATCTTACACTTTCAGTGATTTAGCTAATCTTTATACACTTGTTAAAAATTGCCATAAATTTGTGTCATCTGTTCAAACATAAAAGTTGAGCACTGTATTGGATTTACCCCGATTCATTGCTGCATTTTAAGCCCAGGAACATAAGAATACGTTCTTTGTGTCACAATCGTTAGCTTGCACTTGCCATTGGAAGCCGTGGTGTGAGTCAGAGCGAGAACCTGGTTCTCTGTGGTGTGCGTGGGGGAGTGTGTCTCTCATTTAAGCCTGTGCCACCAGGATGTGGTCCTGCCGGTGATATGAGGTTGCAGAAGGTTAGGTTAAAATGCTCTGTATCTTTTTATCTCCAACATATGCCTGTGTCTTTAAAGATGCTTCACATTTGCCTTTTGAGAAAATGAACCATATTGTGCCGAATTGCACTAAGAACATAGCAGACTCTTGGTGTTGGAACAAAGGTTCCACGATGGCCCTCGTGGAGAGGTCCTCTGAGGGCACCCCTGCAGGCAGCAGGCAAGCCCTAACTAAGCCAGGCGGGTGTGCGGGGAACAACACCAAACCACGGACTCTGCCCCATCCCTGCATGGGGTGCAGGAGGGACGGGCAGAGAAGCCATCAGGCAGCCAGCTGCTGGCTTTGCGGGGAGCCAGGCCAGCTGCCCCGGCCCAGGAGAGAGGCTGCCATCTGTCCCAGGACATATGCTGATGGCCGGAGTAGGTGACACCCTGGGGGAAGGTCGCAAGGCTCGCTCTCCCTCACAGGAGCATGCCCGAGCCTTCCTCCCATGCCTCCCCTCCTTCCCCCACAGCCACGCATCTCCTAAACGCTAAGGGACCCACCGAGGCTTGCAACCGGGAGCAATAGGCAGTGGCAGCTGGTCCCGGGCTGACCCCTGACCCTGTGTCCAAGGCCCTTTTTCTCTGACTTCTTGGCCCAAGCAGCCCGACCCAGTCTCTCATTTCCTCCCCTAAGTCTCTCTCCTGTTGCTTCCATCCTAGGCCCTTTCTAGATGCGTCACTGTCCCCAGCTTTAATAAATGTCCTCTAGAAATAAAAATTTAAAAGAAAGAATAGGTGACAGCATGACGTGAAACGACTTGATCTCTTTTGTGACCAACTCAGAGTGTACCAGAAGCCACCGGAGAGGGTGGGGCCGTCCGCCCTGAGAAACCATGGTGCCCGCAGGCTCGCGCAACCCTTTCCTGCTGCGTCACTTTCTTCTCGATGTCATTCACACCAGGGCATAAGTTCCTCTTTTTTCCTCCTCCTCCTCCTCCCCCGCCACACACACACAGACACAGACACACACACACACACACACACACACACGCATACATGAGGAATATACACACTGTCCCACCGCACGCACACCTCCCACGCACGCAATGTGACACCGATCTGATGTAACCGACCAGCCTGAGGACCGTGTCTTCCACCGGGAATGAGGTGGTGCCATGGGGCAGGCGCAGTGTTCTGCTTCTTCCTTACTTTTCGCATCTCACTTACCTCCCAGGAGTAGAAGTGGAGAGAAAAAGACACCCTCCGGCCCGGCTGGTGTGGTTCAGTGGTTGAGCATCGAGGTCACGGTTCCATTCCCAGTCAGGGCACATGCCTTGGGTTGCGAGCTCGATCCCCAGTGTGGAGCGTGCAGGAGGCAGCTGATCAATGATTCTCTCTCATCATCATTGATGTTTCTGTCTCTCTCTCTGTCTCCCTGTCTGAAATAAAATTTAAAAAGACACCCTCCACCCATACGGGGGTGACAGCTAATACCTGAAATAACCTGCCTGGGATGATGCAGGTGGTGGTAGTCCCACATCTCCTCCGCTTGATATGAATCAGCCACTGCGCTTCCGCCCTCGCAGGTCCCAACATTATTCCAAAGGGCCTCCTGGGAGAAGGGAGGGTGGGACCCAGAAAGATGCTTTGAAAACAAAGTGAAAATGTGAGGAGTGACCCCCTTTTCCAGTTAAAGATAAAAATGTCATGTTTGGAAATTCACTGAAGTCTGCATCTGTACTCCACTAAAGAAAAAGTGGGTGAGAGAGGCAGAAATACACTAGAGAAATTAGAAAAATAGAAACAAGAAATAAAAACTACTTAACTATTGTGACTTAAACACATTTTATCATCACACTTCAGAGTGTTTTCTTTCACTTCCTCAGGCGTTTTCGGTTGATTGGAAAGCAGAGCCGCTCCGTGTACCGCCAGGGTCTGCCCTGACAGGAAACGCGAGGTCTCCCCGTGAGCAAGCCCAGACCCACTCAGACGGGCTTTCACCGTGATTTCTGATTCTCGTGGTCACGACCACAGAGCGAGTTGTGTGCAATATAAACACTGAGCACACAAAGTACCGATCCCAAATCAATCCATTTAGCTTTAAAACACTACCATCCAAGTTCACGTGCATTCTCAAATAGAGTTTTGATTACCCGTATGTTAAAGAGTTTGCAGTCTGCGCGCTCACATTAATGGGGCAGGGAAGCCACCCGTAAGGAGTGGCACTGCAGAGCTGGGACAGGGCAACAGGATTGGGCCACAAATGACTGGTGGCATCAATGATGTACCAAACCCAAGGGCAGGGCCCCTCTACCCAGCAAGCTGCCTTCCCCCTCTTCCCCACCAGGGGGCAGGCTACCCCTTTGCATGCCTTCTGCACTGCCTGATGGTGCATGGGCTTACTAGGGAAAACCGGAGTTCACATAAGGAATCCTTGAGGAATACGATTCTTGCGGCTACCCAAAAGGTCACATCCAGAGACCCCGATTCTGACTAGTCAGGAGGCGTGGAAGAGTTATCATTCGTTCATCCCTACATCCACTCAGTCATGCTCCACAACTGTGAGTGTGACTGACTGCCACACGCCAAGGGAAACACTGTGCCCGTCGATGAATAGGGCATTCTCCTCGAACCAGGAGCCCACCGGTGAGGCGAGCCCAGTAGGAGGGCCCCACACAAGGAGGGGCCATGCACCCAGAATCCAGTCCATTCCCTAGCATAGAGTAAGTGCTCAGGAAAGAGCTGCTGAATAAGGTTATAGTAACATGCCTGAAGATGGTTGAACAAGTAAAGGACATCCTAGAAAATACAAAGGTTGTGGGGGACCCCCTGGAACAGGCGGGGAGGGAGGTGAAGGTAGGCGGGGATCAGGCGGTACTGAGTCTGGTGAGATGTCTCTAAAGGGCCACGCTGACGATATCAGGCTCTCCAGTCACCCCCACCCATGGCATGCTCCCCCCCCTCCCAGGTGGGGACCCAGTTTCCAGAGCGGCCTGGCCCTGCTTCTCAAGCCCCGTCAGCTGACTGTGGACAGCTTGCTGACTCTGCCCATCTACTGTTCTCCCCTTGACCTCTCCTTCCCAAGGGCGCCTGGTCCACCATTCGTGGCATTTGGCCCTTGTTCCTCCTCCAACGACCCCTGCCCCTTCCACAATTTCCATCCTCAGCTTTGGGGACCGGACCTCCCTTCTTCGTCACCGTTCTTCCACGTCAGACACGGTGCCTGAGCATCGCCTTAGGGCCACAGTGAAAGCGCAGGAGGTTAAGGAGAGGGACCTTGAATGGAGAAGCATCGCCTGTCCCTCTAGTTACTTTATTCATAGGGACGGAGCTACGGGAGGGCGCTAAGATCTTGCAGGTAGGTCCCTGTGATGAGGACCAAGTGATATTATTATTATTATTATTATTATTAATTACTATTATTTTACATGGTTGACTCTCAACGGCTCTACTTGAGTTAGGTCATTCGGGGAAAGTCTTCTCCACGAAGAGGTAGCAAAGAGACATCCTCCACTCGTCCTAAGAAAAGGTCTGCGGGCGGCCCGCTGTGACTGAGGCCTGACACAGGCCCCGCGCCTGTTTCCCACGGCCGCCTGTTTCTTCCCGAGGAACCTTCCATTGTCATCACGTGCGGCGTCCTTGCTGCAGAAGCATCGTTACCTGGAAGCTCCGAGGGACGGTCTGGGAGACCACGGCTGATTGGAAAACTGCAGCGCACAGTGCCCAGCGGGGGGCCCTGGGCCTGAAAGGCGGGGCCGTGAAGGACTGCATTAGGCACTGACGAGCATGTGTGACTTTAAGTCCATTTAAAAAAGAGCCTGGTCAGCAGCACCGGCGGAGCCCCATTAGAGAGTGACAAGATGAATGTCACTGGTCCGCTTTGTGACAAAACCATTTTTTTTTTTAATCTCCACGATCACCTCTCTCTCTCTGGCCACTGAGGGGTGAGTGCATGAAATGTGAATGGCCTGGTCAGAAAGAATCTGTTTTTATAAAGGCCTGTTTCGATGTTCACCATTGTTTCGGGCAGTCACGTGGCTGGGGCAAAACCCAACAAAGTGTGCCATGATATTAGAATGGAAACAGAAACCTAATTTCTTTACCTCAATACTGTAGAACCCTTCAAATGGATTTTACCTTAGGGGGGGGTGCGGCAATAAATCATCTAAAAAGCAATAAGGGTGGGTTCAGATTTTAGCGTTCCCACAAATAATGATTAAAATGAAATGATAGCTGTTTATATTGATTATTTAATCACATGCTATTCAGTCATACAACAGTCCTACTGTCATAAACACTGAGGTCAGAGAAGTTTGGCCTAAGAGGAATGATGAAAATTTTAAAAAATATTTTACAGAGAGGAAGGGAGAGAGATAGAGAGCCAGAAACGTCGATGAGAGAGAAACATAGACCAGCTGCCTCTTGCACACCCCCTACCGGGGACCAATGTACATGCCCTTGACCGGAATCGAACCCGGGACCCTTCAGTCCACAGACCAACACTCTACCACTGAGCCAAACCGGTTTTGGCGGAATGATGAAACTTGTGTTAAGTTCAAGTCCATCTGGGCTCCAGGCTGTGGTCCCTCCACTGGCCTGTGCAACTTCCTCCCGAGACGGAGCACAGAGAGTGGAACGCAGGGTCAGCCAAGGAACTCGGGGCAGGGGTTGGTCCAGCTGAACTAGATATTATTTTGGAGAAGAGAACTTCAGTTCATTGAGCATGAGCTCCGTGTTACTATGATTTGTAGCCCAGGAAGCCCAGGCTGCCTGGGTTCAGCTCCCTGGGCCACTTCGCCTCCCCAAGACTTAGCCTTCCCGTCTGTAAAGTGAGAATGCTCACGGATGTCCTGTGAACCCACTGAACTCAGGTAAAGTGGGTTACAGAATGCCAAGCGCATGACCATCATTAACTAATATTAGCTGGCATTGTTTAATTCTACTCAATTATTGTTAGCGGTGTGGGGATGTACTAAGGATGAGTCAAATGGTGCCGCTCTTCTGATCAAAGTCTTCCTTCTTGTTCAGGCTGAATATCACCCATAAGGCCACTACTCGTTCTGGCCCCTTTCGGATCTCATCTCCTGCTGCACATCCCTGCATTCACTTCTTCCAGCCACGTGACCTTCCTATGTGTCCTTGAACATGCCAGGTGCATGCTCACCTCAGGGCCTTTGCACTTGCTGTTGTCTCTCACCCCCATTCCTGGCATGCTCTTCCCCCAGACAGTCCGTGGCCTCACCTCCCCACTATCTCCAGGTCTTTCATCAAAAGTTGCTTTACCTATGAGCCTCTTCTTGGCCATTCTATTTAAAATTTTACCACCTTTCTTACCCTCCTCTTCTAGCTTGAGTTTTCTCCACAGGAAGTTTCATCGTGTGTCATACTCCATAGCAGTGGGATACCGTGGAGTGCTTCCCCATGGTTTTGAAAGCTGGGACTAGTGCGATGGTTGCACAGTATGTTCGTTTGCTGTGATAGTGTAACAAGTCACACCAACATTCTGTGGCTTAAGACAACATGCAGTTATTATACCAGTCTATGTGGCTCAAGGCTGAGGGAAGCTTAGCCAGATGGTTCTGGACTTCAGTCAAGGATTTGGCCAGGGCTGAGGTCATTTAAAGGCCTGGGGGTCTGATGCCAACGGAGCTTACTCACATGGCTCAGCAGGTCTCAGCTACCCTCTGCTGTTGGCGGAAGGCCTCAGTTCCTCACCATGTGGGCCTCTCTGTAGAGCTGCTTGAGCTTCCTCACAGCATGGCAGCTGCCCATCTGCAGAAAGAGAGAGAGGAGAGAGAGAGAGAGAGAGAGAGAGAGAGAGAGAGAGAGAGAGGAGAGATAGAGAGAGAGAGAGAGAGAGAGAGAGAGAGAGAGAGAGAGCCTAGAGACAGGCCAAGGCAGAAGCCACAATGTCTCTTATGACCCAGCCCTGGAAGTCACTTCTACCGTGTTCTATTAGTCACAGAGACCAACCCTGACAGAGTATGGGAGGGGACTACACAGTGATGTGAGTGTTCCAAGTCACTATCCTGCAGGCTGGCCACAACAGAATCACTATTCTTAGATTCAAAATCCAGCCAAAAAGGGAAAGTTACTTAATCTTTCTGGCCCTCCGGCCCTCATCTAGGAAGTACTAGAATAACAGTATTCAATAGCATTTCAGGGAGGGCTAAATAAAATGATACCTATATTGTCTCAGGAACATGTCTGGAACATATTAAGTGAGCAAAAAACATTAGCTATACTTGTATAGTCTGAGCTGCAGGCACACGGGTGTTTTACCCAGAGAATGACAAAACCAGATTGCTCTGTAGGAAGCTCACTCTGGGTGCAGAATTGAGAACGAATTAGTGGGACCAAACTGAAGAAAGGAGACCAGGGAGAGATTCTACTGACATGGACCACGATGAGGACATTAGAATAAATGGAAGTAGCAGGTTTAGAGCATTTTAGAAGGCAGCTTAAATGTACAAGTACAACACAGCATATATCACTTCTGCGCTGGAAGTTGCTCACTGACCCGTTCACGTGGGTGAGTGGAGGTTGGACAATGCGCATTGCCTTCCTGTGGAGGAAGGGCATTCTCTCTTCTCCTCTGAGTGGGTTTGCTCCTATGAGACAGCGGGTTAGCACTGTGTTCCCAGGTGCTTGCCTTCCTGTGAGATGACTGCACGTCCCCTAAGGATGTTTGGCTTGGCCAGGTGACTTGCTTTCATCGACAGCACATGTGACAGGACATGTGCATGCTTTCTGCCCAACCCCCGGATTCTTTTCCTTCAGCCAAGACATGGACATGAAGCTGCCTCCTCAGGCATCTCAGGGTGGGGAGGCCGTGTATAATAGAGCCACAGCTCTGCAGCCAGCCAACATGTAACTCAATGAGAAACGAGAAGTCCTGGAGTGTGAAGGGTTGTTTGTTACACAATGAAAGCCCAGATCTAATATTTTTTTAAAAAATCTCTTTGTGTTCTTCCTAAGTTAGGAGTCAAAATGCAGATTAACCTTGTCTGAGTTTTATTTATATATTCTGTATTTTATTTATATCTTATCAATATTTTAGATGTCTTTATATAACCCCCCTTTACCTCTGAGACAAGGCACACAGCGTCTTGCCCAGCACGTCCTGACAAGCTCCAGTGCACTCCACTGCCCCCGGCGTCTCCCAGGGAAGGGCGTCATTGCCCGGTGAACACGTGACACAGGGAAAGAGGCCTTGGAGACTAAAGATGTGAGTTTGGATCTGGGCTTTGTGGGCCACCAGGGGATCATCTGAAGCCTCCGTGTACATATCTGCAAGTGGGAATAAAGGCAGCCTCTACATCCCTGGGGTGTGCAGCACTGAGGACCAGCCCCGTGGACCCTCCGGGCTGTGGAATCAGGCAGAACGATTAAGCCTGAGTCTGTTTCCCACTGGCCGTTTCTCCGTAGACACGAGACACTGAGCCTGGGCTGCTGGGAAGCAGAAATAACCATGGTTGAAGTCAATGAAATCATGTCTGTGGACCCCAGAACACAAGTGGGTGTCCCGTGTTAAATCTCCACCCTTTCCCTAGGACCAGTGAGGAGGTTAAATGCAGGATGATTGCCGAAGGGATGGATGGAAAGAATCATGGAATAAGACCAGAAATTTTCCTTAAAAAATGGACAGTCGTGTAGATCAGGGTGGGTAAACTATAGCCCACGGCCAACTCCGGCTCACTGCCTGCTTTTGTAAATGGTTTTATTGGATCTCAACCAAGCTCATCTGTTCACATATTGGTCACTGGCTGCTTTCACGCCACCATGGCAGACTTGAGTTGGGACACAGCCTGTATGGTTCTCCAGGCAGCAAATCTTTACTGGGAAAGGAGCATGCTGCCTGAGTGGGGGAGAGGCACACACTGCTGAGGGGACAGTGAGATGTGCAATCTGACGAAAGCATGGACAAGAAGAGGCCGAACCGGCTTGGTGGACTCAGCATAGAGGAAGCTTTGAGGTCCAGAATGATAAGGCAGCGGGGAGCCAATGCAGGTGGTGGAGCAGGGAAGAGATGATGTTCGCTGTTCGCTCAGTGCCGTTATTAGAGGTTTAACAGCCGATCTTCCGCTTTTCAGTCTACTGGTGGGAGGGCTGTGTAGACATAAACAGGCAGAACAGATGGGAAGCCTGGGAAGCAGTTGCTTATTTGGAAGGGGGTGTCGGCCGCGAGAGAAGCAGCTGTAATTTGTTTCCTTGCTGACTGGTGTGGGAGTAGTCTCCCCATTAAAGCGTAAGCAATGAAATCGGTAGCAGCAAACTCGCAGTTGGGGAGAGCCGGGCTTCCGATGCGTACATCCGGAGATGCGAATAGGCGCGTACCACCAAAAGGGAGGCTTCTTGGATCTGGTGCCTCCTGAAAATGCCGTGTTACATCAACCAAGGTGAGCATGTCTCAGCATCTGGAATGAACCAATAAGTTCATCATCCGAGAGGAGATGCAGGGTGCTGTTTCTCCCACGTTTATTTCACCAAGTGTGTGTGTGTGTGTGTGTGTGTGTGTGTGTGTGTAGCATGCATTAATAACCATCTCAGAACATGTTTGTCCTGAGGAATGCCCCGAGAAGCCCTGGCCCAGAGCCCTCTGAAGAGCTCCAGGATAGCGTGCTTAGATGGCGTGGAGGGAGGTTGCCTGACTCCAGACGTCGCTGCCTCTCTCTGTCCTCTGTCCACTGGCTGCTGGATGCCACGTCTTCCTCTGAGCCTGGGAGTTTCCCTGATAATTTATGTACATGTTGATTTCTACATTTGCAAGTGGATGCAGCTTGATTAGCAATTTAAATGGAAATTTCCTAACCGATATGAATTGCCACCTAATTTGCACGTCTTGCCAATTATCTGTGGACCAAACTCACGGGCCCTGACATATATTCCTGACACTCTCGATGCTCGGAAGCCTGACACAGTTTGGGGGATAAAAATGGCCGGTGGACAGCTCAGTCATCCTAACCTGAAGGTCACGGAGGCTTCCTGGTATAGAGCAAAACTGATAAGACATTTGGTTGCAGTCAGCTTCCATCCAACTCAAGATGGCCCTTCTGGGCAGCGGCCTCAGATCAAAGGTTTTCCTGGATTAAGCAACATCCCAGTCGTCTGCCATACCTGTGACGTGAGTTTCAGGCTCTGTCACCTTCTATTTTCTGATCTGTCCTGTAGAAGCACTCGGGGCTGTTTGAAATCCTCCCGGTCTCAGGAAGTCGAGCCTGCACCTCTCCCAGCTGTTAAGTGGATCCCATGTCATCTGAATGCTTGTTTCTTCAGCTGATGCTGGATGTAGGAGGGCCCCAGGGACACCCCCAGTGCCGAGACAGCTGGCACATCTGCAGTGCTTCTGTGCTCAGGGCTGGGAATGCGAGCGCGTGGGAGGCACAGGTCTCTGACTGCAGAGGCAGGTCAAGTCCTTGCTGACTCACTCTGGTGGTGCCTCTGCGGTCTGGGTGAGGGGAGGGACCTGAAGCCAGGAGAGTTGTGTTGACTATTTCCCAGGGGAAGGATCTTTTGTAGGTGTCCTCAGGATGTCCACCTTTGGTGCAAAGTCACAGGCCTTCCTGACGCCATCGATTGTTGAAATCCCCTTTGCTCTGCAGGCCATGATACCTACCTTCATTGAGTGATCCTGGGCCCACAGGGACCATGACTTTTACTGTTCTCCGTCATTTATCTGCACATATTTATAGAGCCATGGGTAAGTGTGGAGGGGCTTGCACTTGGATGAAGAAGCTGATCACTGAGAAACACAAGTTGGGACCGTGGTTCCATCAGAACTGTCCAAGTAGAGGAAGAGGACTACTGGGAGAGAGGCCTGAGAGATAGGGGGAGAGGGAGAGCTGGGTGGGAAGGAGGCAGAATGGAACTTTCCAGGGTCTCTCTGCCTCTGCGCTGCTGGGTACAAGCTTTGAGCCCAGACCAGGCCTGGCTAAAGCAGACTGTTAGGCCGCAGGTTCAGACCCCTGGGACTGTTGTAGGATTTCTAGTTGCAACTCGAAGCTCAGAGACCCTTGGAAACAAGAGAGCTTCCTCCAACACCACACACACACACACACACACACACACACACACACACACACTTTCTTCCAATTCCCAAACTGAGTTCCTGCCTCTGTTCTTACCTCATTATAATTTCCCAGATTCTGTGTATATTTAAGGGACAAGATGTGGATTGAGAATGGACTTCTGTGTTTGTTTTTACACACACTTACCTGTTAACTGTCCATCTGCATTTTAAATTCCCTACATAAAGATAACAAAAGATTTGCTTCTGTGTTTTTAAGTTAGAGAATCAATAGAAGTTAATCCGAATTTTTTCCCTTGAGTTAAGAAAAACATCATAGTGGTTCTTTACCTGACACAAATTTTAACTACACTTACTAGGAAATGTGGAAAACAGAAAGCAAGCTGAACCTTAATGGTGTAAGTGTGATGTAGCATTATAGTTAATAACATGGATTTTATAAATTTTTCATACTACAGAAGAATAAATAGAGGTAAGAACATGCTGAAATAGCAAGAGTTTGTAGGAAATCAAGTTTATTATCCCTTGTTGGTGGTAAATATTTTATATACAAAACAATATACTTTAATATTAATAAGTTATAGAGACATTTGAACCAACTAGAACAGTGACTTTCAACCTTTTTCACTTCATGACACACATAAACTAGTTACTAAAATTCTGCTTCACACCTAATAATATATTTTTTGCCAATCTGACAAAAAGTAGGTATAATTTTGACTCATTCACACCAAATAACTATTTCTGTGTTGTCTGTTGTTATTATTATTTTTTTAATTTGACAATCTAAGGTATAAGGGTCAGTGCCCCTAATTGCATTTTTCAAATCTGCAACCCAGGTATGTACCTTTGACTGGGAATTGAGTGCCCCCCTCAGCTACTTCCATCAATGGGCCCTCGAGCATGACCTTGTCACAAGATGGCCACCACAAGATGGCTGCACACACAGTGGAGGTCGAGCCTAGCAGCCACTCCACACGGTGAGGCCTAGGAGTCCCACAGCTCCACATGGTGCAAGGAGGCCAGTCCTGCCTGGCAGAGGAGGGGGGGTCACAGCAGGGGAGGGCAGTTATGGGCAATCAGGCCGGCAGGGGAGGGCAGTTGTGGGTGATCAGGCTGTCAGGGGAGGGCAGTTGTGGGTGATCAGGCTGTCAGGGAAGGGCAGTTGAGGGTGATCAGGCTGTCAGGGGAGGGCAGTTGTGGGTGATCAGGCTGTCAGGGAAGGGCAGTTGGGGGTGATCAGGCTGTCAGGGGAGGGCAGTTGAGGGTGATCAGGCTGGCAGGGGAGCAATTAGGCATCAATCAGGCAAGCAGGGGAGTAGTTAGGGGGCAATCAAGCTGGCAGGCAGAAGTGGTTAGGGGCAATCAGGCAGGCAGGCAGGTGAGCAGTTAGGAGCAATGGTCAGGATTGGGCATAAAGTGGAAGGTGGACATCCCCCGAGGGGTGCCAGATTGAAGAGTGTGCAGGCCAGGCTGAGGGACACCGACCCCCATGCATGAATTTTGTGCACTGGGCCGCTGGTCTATATAGTAAAAACCCAGTGGTCGTGATGCCTTAACAACCAAAAAACGGTCACCAGGAGGCTGCCTGCATGGCGAGGCGCGTGTAGGTGGGTGGGTTAACGCAATTTCGTGCGCTGGGCTTCTAGTGTGCTGATAAAGCACGTGAGCTGTGTCCTCTGCTGAGTGAGGGGGGTGAGAACCAGAGAACACATTAGGGCTTTCTGGAAATCTCTCCTGCAAAAGTCCTGGACTCAGAAGTGATGGTCTCACTCACAGCTGCTCACAGCAGCTCTGTTTGTGACAGAGAAAGCCTGTGGTGTCCCAAATGAGGTCCATGGAGGAAGGTGGTCTTCATTGCAGGAGAACTGGCAGTTATAATTATGATCAAGGAAGGGCTACATGCGTTCATATGGAACAAGGGGATACGGCGAATCATGGAATCATGTGGATCGTTAGGAAAACAGAAGCTGCACAGATAGAATTTAATACAGGGGTTTAGTTTAAAAGTTATTGTAGAACTGAGAAGACAAAAGGGGAAATTGAGGTAATAGGCAAGGCAGCTCCCACCCCTCAGGCTATGGAAACACAGGCAGGAGCAGGTTTTGAAGGAGCAGCCCCCAGCCCACCCAGGACCCAGGCTGCAGCTAGACCCCGGTGCTCAGAGGGCCTGAGGGCGGGGACGCTTTCTGGTGGCACTGGACAAAGCTGAAGACTGAATCAACAGCTGCCAGGTGGAGGGGCCATTGTAGCCACAGAAAGTCAAGGAGTGATGGCAGCCCTGCCCCTCAGCCTGCTCTCCGGTCTCCCTCTAGGACCCCTGTGGACAGTGTCCGAGGGAGCAGCTGGCAGAGCAGAACCGGGTTTCCTGAGCTCCAAGTTCAGCTCTGCAGAGGTGGGTGGGGAGGAGGGGCGGGTCTGAAGCACCACGGGCGTGTGATTCATGGCACTGTGAGCGTGGGAAAGGGACTGGACACAGATGGGCTGGCGTGTAGCTGGGCAGGCGGCAAAGGGCGGCTAAGAAGCTTTTATATTTGCAGTCAGTATGTTCATAGTCTTTTACTAAATTTTTAAGGATTTTAAAAATTGAATTCTAGAGAGAGAAGAAAGGAGGGGGGGGAGAGAAAGAGAAATATTGATGTGAGAGCAGAGCATCCACCAGCTTCCTCCAGCACGCCCTCTACCGGGAATCAAGCCCACAACCTGGACATGTCCCCTGACTGGAAATCCAACCAGCGACCTCTTGGTGTACAGGGCGAAGCCCAACCAACTGAGCCACCCAGGCCAGTGCTGTTCATAGTCTTTTAATTCTTTCCCACCACTAGCGTGTGTTAGTGTATTTACAAAAGTTTCCCTTTCATAAGCATTTGTTTACCTGGCTGCATAGGAGAGAAAACACGCCATTCTGACTCATTGAGAAAGCGCACTTGTAAAGATTGGTCTCCTTAGAATTAGAGGAAGGGTGTGATGGGAATTTTCTCTTCTGCAGACTTCTGTTGAAAAACCATCCTGAGTCTGAGTCTCCCCTCTCCCCCACCAACACACACACAATCCCCATCCTTCCCCGCCCACACACACACAAATATACTCACATCTACACGCGCGCCAATGCCCCCTGCGGGCTGGCTGGCGGCTGCCCTCAGCAGCGGGTGTGCCACCCACAGGGTCAGCCTACTCACTCCCGCTCCCGACAGCCTGTGCCTGGCCCCATAACAAATCCCACTGGAGCACCCCGCGGCATCAGGGAGCATCTTTCCCTCCTAACCCTCCAAACCTGCCTGCTCCGTTGTCATGGCAACGTGGGCATGGGAATCCGGGTGAGGCCTCAGCCCTCACCAGGAAAGTGCCCTGGAGGTTAGCTGGCCCGACACGGAGACACTTCCACCCTCCTCCGCCCGCCCAAGCACAGATCTTCCCCCGGGCCTGAATCCAATCCTGTGATCTCAGCCGTGCTTCCCTGCTCATCGACTGGCTTCTGCGGATGGATCTGCATCTTCCTTTGTCTTCTGTGTTATTGGTTTCCTTCCTTCCTTCCTCCCCCCCTCCCTCTTCTGTCCCTCCTTCCCTCCCTTCCTCCCTCCTTTCTTCCTTTCTTCCTCCCTCCCTTTCTCCCTTCCCCCCTCCCCTGCCCACTTCCTTTTCTCTCTCTCTTTTCTTACCGAAGAGAAAAGACTGGCTTGCCGTCCCCCAGCCTCCAGAAAACAACATGGATGAAAACAACATGGATGTTTTAACTCCAAGAGGTGTCTGCAGAGTGACGGCCTCCATAGGAACACAGGCGTCTCTAGGACGGATTCTGTTCTTCAGCGTCCCTGAAAGCACACGTCCTAACACATTAGAGCCGGCGTCTGGACGTGAACCCCGGGCTGTTTACTCCTCTAACCCACCTTGGTTGCCCTGTGTGTCCCAGATCCAAATGACCTGTCGGCCCCAACACCCTCGGGAGTGTGAGTGCAGGCTGGCAGGGCCGCGGCATGTTCTGTGGGACGGGTGCCGGCCGGGACAGTCCTCTAGGCAAGCCCAGGCGCCACAGTGGAGCAACCTGAGGGGAGCTCAGAGGCCAGAGGGCCTGTGTTCTGAGTGGGAGGCTCTGGGTAGCTACCGGCGGCTGCAGCTTTCACCCTGCCTTCCTCCCCCAGCCTGGCAGTCCAAGTCTGGAAACCGCTGGGGAGGGAGTCTTAGAAAATTCCAGCCAATTGAAGAAGCACTCGTTTCATATCTTTTCAAAATATCTCTTCAAATATACTTCAAACCTAACGGGGTTTCTATTCTGGGGTAGCAGCAGCAACTAAGACCCATCAGCTTTGCACCCAGAATTCCTAGGGAGCTTTGGGGGCCAAAGTGTTCTTGGTGTCGGGGATGTGGTGACCTGGCCATCTGCGGGGACAGCTGAGGGCTCCCCCGGCTGGCCTCCCACCTGAGCCTGGGCCGCACAGCGCAGGCCGGCCCAGGCTCCTTCCAGTGTCCCAGCCCCAGAAAGCCGAAGATGAAAAACACCCAAAGACAGCTACCACACTGTGCTGTATTTTAAAAGCTTACATTGAACAAATTAATATTTTTAACAAAAATTCAATTAAGTTATTCACATACAGTGTTTCCCAAAGTGTGATATGCGTACCACCAGGGGTACGGGAAGAGTTTGGTGGGGATATGCACTGCACAGTGCTTAGCTGCGCCTAATTCTACGTTCTCATGAGTCAAGTCAAGACAGTCTTGTGAGGCGTGAGATGGTCCGGTGTGCAAATAAATGTTATTTATAATATAACTTTTATTTATATTTTATTATGAATAATTTTATTTTTCGTTTATTATTATTTTGTGTATGTACCCCCCAAAAAAGAAAAAATAAATATATTTTGATTGTTATTAAAATACATCCTTTTTTTTTTGACGAGGGGTACTCAGCTTTACGAAAGTTATCGAAGGGGTACACATATGTGAAAAGTTTGGGAAACACTGTTAATACAGAATTTATTTTAAAATGGAAGCACCCTGCTCAACAGGCAGTGGACCAGGGACAGGCTGCGGGCTTTGGGCTGTGCCACGCCTGCCGCCATCCCCTCCGCGGCTGCATTAGACCCGGCAGGAAGGACGAGTCTAACGGGGAAGCCCTGTGTGCCTGTGAGTGGGGCCAGTGGCCCTGCTGCTGACCTGCCCCCTCTCCCCCCACTATGTGGTCCCTGTGCAAGGCCAGCAGGTAAGGCTGTGGACGGAAGGGGTCATCCCCAGGAAGCCAGCCCTTCAGGGGTGCCCCAGGTACTATTGCATCCTGGCTGTGGGAGGCTGGCCTCTGAGGACTCCCTGTGTGTCTTCTCTCTGGGGAAACACACAGAGGAACAGGTTCTATAAATGCAAGTTCAGTGCCCTGGGAGCCACGGAAGTGACAGCGCTTCCCGCATGCCCCTGGACACTGCAGCTGCTCTCAGCTCTGGGTCCCAGGTTCCCTCCCAGGACTAAAGGCCACACTGGGCCAGCCCACAAATAGCAGCCCCTGAGGAACCGAGTCCATTGGAAGAGTCTCCTGATGCTCGCCCCGAACCATCTGTCATGTGGGGCCATGGTGAGGAGAGCGAGGACTGCTGAGGACGCAGTGCCTTCGTGCAGCTAGAATCGCTGTCTCCTGCGGTGATGCAAAGGTCCAGCACGTTACTCATGAAGTAGGATGGCCTGGTCTGACCCAGTTGTCGCCCTCCCTCTGCCCTGCCCTGGAGCTGCAGCCCTTTGTGCCCCCGCTAGCTCTTCTTGGTTTGGGGGAACCCACAGCATGAGGTTGGATGGGAGCACACAGAACCCCTCAGGCCTGGACACTTGCTCCCCCCACTCCCTGGCACTTGGGCACAGGCATGGGACCTGGGCTTGGACAACCAGCTGCCCTAGCCCAGGCTTCCCTCCAAACCACACAGGTGCAAGTTAGCAAAGGTGCCCTTTCTCCAGGGCCTGTGCCCGGAGTGATGCTTGGCAATCTCAGTGCAGGCACCAGAATCTGGTTCTGAAGCAAGAGGCACTGAGATCCAGGAGGCAGGGCAGGATCCGGGCCAGTGGGTAGCCTGCTGGGTCGGCATGTAGTGACCCCAGCAGGATCATCTGTCATCTAACAACATAGCATCTCCTTCCCCTGGCTGCTCATGTTCCAGCTCCAGGTCCCCTGAGTCTGGCCCGAACCTCACTCAGCCTGGCCTCTAGCCATTCGTGATTCTCTGAGACCTCCCAGTAACTTTCCATTGCTCCTTTTCTGCCTGACACAATCAGAGCCAGTTTCTGGTGTTAGCATCCAAAACCCGTGGCTTGGCACCCCATCACCCAGAACTCCTAACTCCCAGTTACCTCTTGCCTGAGGCCTTTGCACTTGCTGTTTCCCTGCCAGCAGCACTTTCTTCCTTGACCCCCGAGATATGGCTATCCCCTTCTCATCCTATGGGTGTCAGTTCATCTCACTTATGTGGGAGGCCTTACCTGACCCCACATTCCCAGGTATCCCCAGCCCAGCACACACCACACTCGAATGTACTTGTCAGGGTGCCAAGGTTCTTGTTCTGACATTAAGAAGGGTTCAGCAATCCGGAGAAAGGCTGTGTGTCACTTAAATAAGAGTCCATAAACGAAAAGCAATTTTGAAAGGCATTGGGGGTCAGAGGAGCTCAACTAAAACAAACAAACAAACAAACAAAAAAGTGCTCCTTGTCTCAGGACCCCTTGCTTTTTATTAACATAATTGTCCTAAGGCAAGGTGGAGATATACACTTCAAAGGGTAGGTTTTCTTAGAAGCATTGTCAGATTGGGAAATTGCTTTCGGTTGTTCAGGTATTTGGCCACAGGGGGCAATAACATGTAGATTAAGATGCTCTGAGCTGTCTGGCAGCAAGCAATCATCTTTTTCAGTTTTGGGGAAATGCCTTCAGCTATTCCCAAAAGATGATAACATATGTGACTCAGCCCTTGTTGAGTCCCCAAGTTCCATCAACCTTTTGATGAAATTCTTGCAATTATGACATGCTGGAACTGGCTTCTGGCATCAGGGCATCTGACTGGCTGTGAGACAGCACTCTCCAGAGTCCTTGGGGCCAGCACATCAGGTACAGGGCAAATATTGTGCCCTCGGTTTCAGCCAGGCCCATCCCAGCATCTCGGGCAGGCTCTCCTGCAGCTCAGTCTGGTGATGCTGGTCCCTCTCCGTCTGAATGTCATGTTGCAGAGTCAACTGGGGTGTCCTTGACTCCGCAGCAGGGAAGAGGAGGCAGCACTTTGCTGCACTTATCCCAACTGGGAAAAGGCAAAAGTGAGGTTTGCAGCAGCTCTTAAAACACCATGGCTTCCTTTCCCTGCCATCATCAGAATTTGCCTCATCTCTGAGCCACAGCAGAAGCCCAATCCGGACTCATCTCTACCCCTCCCCTCGCCCCCGCCCTGACATAGGCAGCAAACTAAAAAGTGAAGGAGAAAAAAGAGAAAACAAGTAGAAAACAGTAAAGATGGGGTTGGGGGAAGGAGTAATATATTTACATTAGTGATTAATTGGGCCAGTGTTTAAAACTATTTTGGTAAATTGTGAAATTTAGGACTGGTAGAATTAAGGATGCCAACCTTTAAGCTACTATGGGCTATGAAAGTAGGCAAAACATCATTTATATTGCAAAAATAAAACTAATGCCAAACAAAAATTTTTAAAAGGCAAAAAAATAAAGATGTATGGAGATCAAATTTATTCCTTACTGTAGAAAGAAAGGACACATGGATTAAATTACTCTCAAAAGGGCAAACTCAGGTTAATTTTTTAATCTAAAGATGTACTAGCTTATAAGGCACATCTAAAAATAAAATGACTTAGAAAGGTTAAAAATATGGCAAAGAAATATTTGGCAAACGTGGATGAAAAGGCAATAGGAATAGAAATGTTCAAAAAGATGCAAAAAAGGATTCAGGGAAAAATATTAAATTGGTTAAAAGACATAAATGGGATTCATAGTCAAGGACTATTTTTTATTTCCCGCTTGTGTTCTTGCAGGTAATTTATTACTTGTCACTCATATCTATGTCACTAACTCTCCCTTCTGTTTGCCATTCAACTTTTGACTTTAAAATATTTTGCCAGATTTTTATTTTATTTTTTAATCTTTTTTAAAAAAATATATTTTATTGATATTTCACAGAGAGGAAGGGAGAGAGACAGAGAGCTAGAAATGTCGATGAGAGAGAAACATCGACCAGCTGCCTCTTGCACACCCCCCACCGGGGACCTGCCCACAACCAATGCACATGCCCTTGACCGGAATCGAACCTGGGACCTTTCAGTCCGCAGACCGATGCTCTACCACTGAGCCAAACCGGTTTCATCTGCCAGATTTTTAAAAGAAAAATAAAATGCATTCATATATTTTGTTGTCTTTTGGATTTGTGTCATGCTTAGAAATTTATGCCAGGATTACAAAGATAGAATCCTTGCTTACTTCTAATAATTCTAGGTTTTAATATTGTACATTTAGATCATTGATATACCTGGAATTTATTTATTTTTCCTGAAAGAAATATTTGATTCTGTACTTCATTAGTACTCTTTTGTTATTGTTGTTGTTAATTTTAGAGGGGTGGGGGAGGGAAAGGAAGAGAGAGAGAGAGAGAGAAACATTGATTAGAGAGAAATATGCTTCCTGAACACCCCTACTAGGAATGGAGACCACAACCCCAGCGTGTGCTCCGACAAATAATTGAACTGTTGAGCTCTCCATGCACAGGACGATGCTCAACCAACGGAAGCACACTGGCCAGGGCTGGGGTTTATTTTGGTATGAAGAGCAATGACTCCCCTTTCCCCAAACACAGATAAGCAACTCTGCCCATCTTCCCTTCGCTGGCTGGCAGGACCACTTTCTCATGTGCTAAACTCCCGGTGACTTTTGCCCTGCTATTGGAGTCTCTGCTGTGTTCATTGATAGTGGATACTTACAACTGAGTAAGTCATAGTTCATGTAGCCACGATTTCAAAGACAGAAGGAAAAGGTGATGGAAGCAGGTATGCGGTGAAGCTTTTCACATACAACTGTGGTTTTGTGGTGGAACGGGTAGAAACACACACATAAGAATAAGGTAGATTTAAAATTATAAGTAATTAAGTAAAGTCCTTGTGTAGCTACATCTCAAACTCATTACCTACAAAGCCTGTATGAAAAATGGCTATGTGCTCCATGCAAAGCGATCATTATTGAATTCCCTGGAGCAGAAATCTCATAGATCATATTCCCTGACCACAGTGGCAATTTTTTTTTTTTAATATATAAAGTGACATCAGTAACAATGGACAAAAAAAAAAGATTACTTACAAAAAAAATCAAATCCATATCCTGCAATATTTGGAAAATATACTTTAAGATCCTAGATAACAAAATTATCATCTGTATTTTTTTCTTCCAGATGAGCTTTACAGTTATTTTGCCAAATTCTAAAATGTAATTCTGATGGGATAATGAAGACTAAAAATTAATTAGGAAAGAAAATTTTTTAAAACTTTTCCTTCCATCCAGTACAGGATATCTTGGTCTATTTTTAAACTTTCCTTTCTGTCTGTAAGGTCTACAGGGTTCTTCACGTAGGTCGATATGTTTTACAAAGCCAGCATAATTCTAGCACCAACTGCTTACTAAGACAATGCAGAAAAGGAAACTCTACACTCATCACATTCACAAATATAGAAACAAAAGTCCTAAATAAAATCCTAGCAAAAAAGAATGAAGTGGTGTATTAAAACAACATCATATGCAAACTCAATGGAATTTATCATGGGATTTTTACTATAGAAAATTTATATGAACATAATTAATAGTACCCTTTTGTCATTGCATTATGTGAAAAGTTGTCTCTCCCCTGCCCCCCTACACACACACAGTAAATTTGGAGGATATATTGGAATATCTGGTCATGGGACATAGGCATGATTCACTTTGGGTTACTGGGGGTACAAAACAGATAGTTGTTTCCTGTCTGGGTGGTTCAGTTGGTTGAAGCATCGTCCCATACACCAAAAATTGCAGAGGTGCACATAGGAGAAAACCAATTGATGATTCTCTCTCACACTGATGTTTCTCTCTCTCCATTCCATTATCTCTTAGTCAATAAAAATATGTCCATGTGTGAGGATACAAAAAAGAAAACATAGATCTGGAGAGAAGGGTGAATAGGTGTAGAGATCAAGAAGTACAATTTTCCAGTTACAAAGACAATCACAGGGATGTGAAGTACAGTCCATAATATTGCAATAACTATGTATGGTGCCAGCTGGGTACTCAACTTATTAGGGGGAATCCCTTCATAAGGCAAATACCTGATCATGGTGTTGTACACCTGAAACTAATATAACATCGTATGTCAACTGTAATTAAAAATTATTGGGAAATAATTATTAGAAAATTGATTGTTAATCTCTCCAGAGTAACTGAGTCTGCCATGTTATCAAGCACCATGAATAGTTCAAATTAACACTATTTCAGATATAAAGCCCCAAATCAGAGGACCCCTGAGAGGGAAGGTCCAAGGCCACCACCCCGGACCTTGGAGCAGGAGAAAGGCTGGAGTGTGTGTGCCCTCTACTATCCCTGCTGACAAACTCTGGGAGCTCACTGACTCCATGCTCACAGCTCCTACCAGACCCCCTCACAGCTCCACATGCCCAGGGGTCTCCGTCTGTCTGGTTCCCTGTCCTCCTGCTCACACTCTTGTGGACAGTCCACTTTCAGAGGGGCTGGACCTCAGAGGCTCCCCTGCTGCCTTGACCTTCCTCTGAGGGCCCCTGGGAGGCTCCAAGCTGCAGCTGGTCAGCCACGGGAAGCCTGGCGCTGGGGAAGGAGAGCATCAGAATTTTGTACTCCAGCCTCGTGTCTCTCCCCCGGGGCCCATGCATGCTCTCTCTGCTAAGCATAAGTAGGGACCCCTTTAGGATCAGAACTAGGGCCTTGTCAAGGGGAAGAAATCAGATCAACATCTCAAGTCCGAGAGGGTCTGGGGCTCCTATGCAGGAGCTGGGCTGAGGTGGGAGCGAACATTTTGGTCCCTCTCTGTGGGTGAGGAACCAAGAGAACAGAAATGTGTGGATCAAGTGGACAGACAACCTTGCATGTGAAACCCACAGGTGGGGAGCACAGAGCAGGAAAGGTCCCAAGTGAAGGCCTTGGAACAGCGGCTCGGGTACCGAAGATGCCCCCAGACATAAAACCCACACCACGTGCAGGCGGGAGCAGTCTCTACTCCTCATCTGGTGATCCTTCCCCCAGATGCTTCTCTGTGCTTAGCAACTTCATAGCAACATTGATGAGAGGCTCAATTCACAGTGTCTGATCTCGTAGAGAAAGCAATTTCTTTGGAAGAGAAATCCATTTTGAGGGAATGTATGTGCTTTCTCTTCCCGCTCCTCCTGGTTTCATTTCTTGATTCTTTGCTTTTTTGTTCTGATTAAATTTTGTCGCCTTCAATTCTTTCACCTTTCTTTGACGTCTACTATTTGTAAAGCGCTCCAGAGCGCAGAGACGGTGGCTGAAAGAAACACCTGAAACTCGGAAACCTGGATGTCTTTTTCCCTATAATTAGAAGCACTCCAGCATTCCAGACCTGTTGGTCAGTCATCCAAGGAGGTTAAAAATAATGTGTAAGTCTGGGGCCACATTTGACTTGCCTGTAACAATTGCAGCAGCTGCCACACATTTCTTCCCCTGCTGTCATAACAACCGCACATCTGTTGACAAGGAGGTGATGGAAGGTCCTAAAGACACACATCGCCCATATGCTGCGCCATCTACAAAATATCTTTTTTTTATTTTATGTTTTAATTTATGTTAAAGTCAAAACATTTCTCTATAACCATGAGTAAACAGCCATGCCAATTTATATAGCCTTTTTTTCTACCTCCTTTCCTTATCTTGCTAATGGCAGAGTCCAGCTTTAAGGTCTCCTTCCTGCATCCCCCAAAATGCTGTTGTGTCAGACCCTCTTTGAGAATCTGAAGAAAGGTATGGGTCCTCTCTCTCTCCAGGAATATGAACACACAAAGCTGAATTGCCATTCCATTTCAGGGGTTCGTGGGACTAAAATGAAGTCTTCCATGAACCACCCAGAGCTAGATTTTTTTCTCAAGATGTGGTAGGATAGTAACTTGTATAAAAATCCCCCAAAGAGCTGGTGGAAACAAGCATGTCCCCCAAACCAACTAAAGACCCAAGGAATCAGAATCTTTGGGATGGATGCCAGAAATCTGCATGTCTCATAAGCTTCTGGGTTATTGCTATTCATGGTGAACTTTGAGAAGCATTTCTAGGACCCCTCTACCTCCAATCCCTGAACTCACTTGCTTCTTTCCCAAAATATTCAAATTACTCTCAGCTGATCTCTACAGGCCAATAAGTTGTCTTTCCAGTCAATACATTCATGACCTCTTCTCAGATGGGGAAGTTGGATCATCCAACATTTTGTCTTCATTGTTCTCCAAGTCAATTACGTTAATGTATTTTAATGTCAACTCTTATTTGTGAGTTTCGCTCTTGAAAAGTAACATACCGCTTGGACAGCTTTCCTTGGAGCAGCTCTTCGGTTCCAGCTACAATAGCAAAAGAGGCAAATAAGCTCCCATCTGAGAATGTGAGCTACCCAGTGTCAACACTGAATACTGCTACCCTCTTAACCACTCTCATTCGGTTGTAAAGACTAGTATTTGTAGCTCACTTGCAATAGAAAAGTTAACCAGAATAGTTAGGAGGAGAGAAAACACTGAAGCAAGGCTCCACGGGGCTAACTAGCAGCAGAGGAGAATAAGCACATTCTCTGAGGACTGGAATCTGAAGGTGCTGCTACCAGTGAGGAATGTCCTCAAGTTTTTTGTTTTACCATAAAAAAAAAAATACTGAAACTATTGCATTTTTTAAAATATAACTTTCTTATATTCAACAATCATGGGTTTTCCCCTTAAATGTTCAAGTACAATTGGTGCCCCATGTAGATGCTTCCTATTTACTCAGACTTTGCATACTTCTAGGCACACATCTCACATTCTAATTTAAGAACTCAGAGACTTTAAATCCATTACATTTAAAAATACATTTTCTCTATATGTCTCCTCCTTACCTATTTGTCATTATATTTACTTCCAGCCAAATTCTGGCCAGAACAAGAACCCAGTACAGTAGCCACCGTTCACCATGTTCTTAGCTGATTAAGCCCAAGCAGGCAGGACTCCGCCATCTTCGCTCTCCAGGGCAGTCCCAGCTCTGAGAACAGAGCCAGATGCGTAGTTAGTGCTCAGTAAATACTCTATGATGGATTACAAAGCAAACAGTTGAATCACCAATTTACTTGCAAACCCTCTGGGTTTGCATTCATCCTCAAGCCCAGCATGATTCAGGGCCTTTGTTTTAAGAGAATCTTGTGAACGATGTCTCCTTAACAATGATATTGCTTAAGGAAGCCATGGTTCTCCCTGGCTCCGAGTCCACAGCATGGACTGGCACCACCTTCTGTTCTCTCACATTATGATTCATTGAGAGACTCGGTTGTGGGATCTATTAACATTGCTGTCACTGATTAGCTGTATTCTTCATCGATGTGATGAATCCCTACAGAAGTTGGCCTCTATTTATACACCAGGGCACTGTTGATGCTAACTGCAGAATGGCTACTGATGATCATTCACGAATGATGTTTCCAGTGAAATTGGAAATTGCTTGATGGATTCTGCCATGGACCCTGATTTTTGATACAAAGGAAAACAGCCTATACCACTCACCTACAGGATCTTTTTGATACTGGATAAGCAATTTGCAGTTGCTCATTGCACATGCATCCTTTTGTCAAGTCCCTGGGGGGAGGGATTCTAAAAGAAGATGATATAGGATCCTTACTTTCTGGGCATTACTGTCTAGGAGGTGAGCCCACTTTACCAATGAATGTGAGATGACTTAGGGCATCAGTTGCGTATATATCACAACAAAGACTTCTCTTCTGGTGGGCACTCTCAGGATGGTACTTCTCACCCCCATCCACACATTTTCTCTCTTGGCAGGCTGTTCTCCGATCCTCCTGCACTCTCTTCACCTCTCTGATCATCACTCCTCTTCTCTATGTCCGTTGGAACTCTCTCTCCCTTCTACTCTAGACTACTACAGCCTCTTAATTCATTTTTATTTTTTTGGGGAAAAAATTGCAATCTGTTTGGTATGAAGGAAACAGATTGGCTGCAAGGAACTGTCTGAAGCAAGATGCTAGAGGAGCGGGGCTCTGGGATATTTTTGGATAGCAGTAATGATAGCAGAACGTTTATTGACTACCAAGCTGGGCCAGCCACTCTTCTAAGCTCTCCATGTGGATTAGTTAATTCATGTGATTCTCAAAGGGCCTTGTGAGGTAGACATTATGGTTCTGCTGATGTTAGGGTTGAGAAAATTGAGGCACAGAGCACAGGAGAGGCAGACATCTGGGTGATGAGATTTGTGGTGAAGAAGAATTCCCCGGAGCAGCGAGCCTATCCTTCGAAGGTGCATATGGTGTGGAAAGAGGGCCAAGCCAAAGACCCAGCAAACACTCATAGTTTGTGGGCAGATGGAAAAAAAGGACCCTGTCAGGGAACCTTTGAGGCACAAAAGAGCTGGGAGCAGGGCTGTACTGAAATGCAAGGAAAGCCAAAGCTGAGAGAGTTTGGGCAAAAAAAAAAAAGAAATGTGTTCAAGGTGCCAGAGGCCATAGGGACAAGTAAGATATGGATTGAAAGACATCCAGTTTGTTCAGGATCAGGAGAGGCTTTTGCAGAACAAGTTCCAAGGGTGGGGAGAGGGTACAACAGACTGGGGACTGCAAGGTTGGGCAGGGGAGTCCTCAGGGGACGATGAGACCTGCCAGGCACTAGCTAGAGGGCTGAGAAGGGGTATGGGGGGGCAGGCAGAGGCAGAGAGAAGGAGGGAGTGTAGAAAGGGAAAGAGAAAAGAAGAAAAGAGAGAAGGGAAGGAAAGAGAGGGAAAAAGAGGGAGGGAGGGGGAAAGGGACAGGATTTCCTTTCCTGTTCTTGTGACCAAGAGAGTCCTACATAGACAGTGGAAACTCAATACGTGCTGAACAGAAGATGAAGAAAGTGCATATTTATGGGAATGGTGCAGAGAGGATGAGGTGGGGTGCTTTCCTTGTAGGGGTCTACATGGAGGGACCTTCCCAGCCTTCCCTGTCCCAAGCTCAAATTTCCTTCTCATTATTCTCATTATTGCTTTTTATTATGTACCTCCTCAACATGAAAATGGTGTTCTTAAAATAAATCTTTGAAATATAAAGTGCCACATCCATGAGGTCACACAACACCTGAGAGGTGTTATCAATGAGCTGGCACAATATTCACTGAATTACCAGAAGCTATTTTTGTTATTGTTGTTGTCATCACTCTTACCCTTTTAATCAGTACGTCTTCAAGGCTGGCCTGCTAAGTGGGTAGTATGGCTTCAAGATTGTAAGTGTGACTGTATTATCCACCCAAAGTGAGGGCACAGAGACCCTTGATGTTGGAGGAGAAAACTCCAGATTAGTCACCTGGACTTGCCAGGGGTGTTACCCTCAACTCTGCTCTCAGGTGCTGCTAGCAGTGGCTTCTTGCCCCAAGATGCTGAGCAGAGCCTTTCTTAACAAACTGCCTTGTTCTCTTATGTTGGTTCATGACCATGTTACCCCAAGACCATCAGGGTACCAAATGCACTCAGGAGGATATGAGGACAGAATCACAGGCACCTGATTCTGTGAAAGAGCTGACGAAATATTTTATTTACCTGAATATCTGTTGATTATGTTCCTTGTTTAGATGTCACCTGCACGGAAGCTTCCTCTGTGGGTGTTCTCCTCACTTCCCCTACCGCTCTCCTTGTCATCCCCCACCCCACCCCACCACGCTCTGGGCTCCCCTCACCCTGAGAACCTGCCCATTGCTATTCTTGCCTGACCACTTGTCTGCACTTTTCACTGGCCTACAAACTCCTTGAGAATCAGTAATCCGCTTCATGAGTCCATCTCACCAGGCACAGAATGTATATTCACAAACTGTGTCTTAAGTGAACGAATATTGAATTATTTCCTCAAAGACTGTATTTCTATTGGAAATGATGGTTTGTTCACTTTCGGTATTTCATTTGGACGCTCCCCCATGTGAAACATGAGCTATTATATGGCGGCTCGAGCATGCGTGTCTACTGTGCATCTGTTGGTGATCTTACAGCCCCCACAGCAGCAAGGACCTGGTCTGTGGATCAGGCCATTTTCTCACTCACCTGTAGGAATGCCTTTCCCTTCTTTGTCAAGTTGAACATGGAGGTGGGTCCAGGCTGGCACCATGGGCCACCGCTCAGCGCGCCTTGAAAGAGAGAAAGAACAGGCAGGAAGAAGAGGACATTGAAATCTGAAAAAAGGAAAGAGTGAAGTTGGAGAGGAAAAGTGAGAAGAAAGGCAAGCAATAGAGGAGAAATGAAAGATATGTGATTCCCCAAAGTGGGTGACCACTTAACTCCCAAACAGGCAGTAAATTTCCAGTAGAAGACTCATGCCTGGGACATATTGTCAGCATATTTCTCCCATTATCACCCTCCTGCTCAGATGGTTTTGACATCCTAAAATCTTAATAGACATTTATGAGTAAGTGAATGGCGGTTTATCCACCACTCATTAACACAGGTAACCATCTTCCCACGTATCCAATATAAAGAAAAAAGTTTATGCTCAGTAATTCATGTAACACGTTAGGAGGATTTCTTTACTAGAATGAACTTGAGGAATGAAAAGACCAAGGTTCAGAGCATTTAAAGGAATAGCATTTACCATGAAAATAATATTCTTTGGCTATCTGTACTGGAATATTGATTATTGATAGCTGCTTGGTTCAATGCTGGTTCAGAGCTTATTCATACACCCCAGATCTATTTCCAGTGATTTTAAAAAATTAACACTTTGTTGCAGAGGGTGGTTATCAGAAGAATGGCTTTAATTAAAAAAAAGAAAAAAGAAAAATAACCTAAAATAAAATTTAAAAGCCTAGCAGGTTTGGCTCAGTAGCGAGAGCATCAGCCCATGGACTGAAGGGCTGGGGGTTCAATTCTGGTCAAAGGCACGTACCCTGGTTGCAGGCTTGGTTCCCTGCCCCAGTCAGGTGGGTGCAAGAGGCAACCAATCAATGTGTCTCTCTCACATTAATATTTCTCTCTGTGTGTGTCTCCCCCTTACATCCATGCTCTCCAAAAATCAATGGGGAAAATATCCTCAGGTGCTATATATATGATTTTAGCAATTTGATTATAAGAACATGTGAGGTGCAGATGGCTTAGAGAATCTTCTGACTTTCTTACAACATTCCAATTCTATGTATTGTTGACTATGACAAGTTTCTAGGGAGAAGGAGGCAAATAACTATGTTCGGATCCTGGGTAAATCAAACTTGCTGACTAAGTTCTTTAGCTTGGGTCTTTACAGTGCCCGGAGAAGGAATAAAAAGTAATGAGCTTACTGAAATTACCGTGGAGAGGGCAAAGGTCAAATTGCCATGAGCAGACATGATCAATAGCAGGCTCGATGACATGGTTGATGACCCTGGTCAGACTCCATTGCTCCCTGAAAGACAATATTTTATTTTTTTGAGATGTCATACAATTTTATTAAGATGTCAAAATTAAAATAAATTAGAAGGATAGTTTGTTTGTTTGTTTGTTTTCAGGAAAATGTTACTTCTACAAGAGACAGTGAGGTTTGAAGGAGAGAAGAGTGTCCATTGGTATTACACACATTTAGCATCATCGAAAACACCTACGCCTTGGGCGATAAGCATTGGTGTATAAATAACATACATCCTTTAAAAGTGAAAGGCGTCCTATTTCACACAAGAAACTCAGCTAATGTTACTGTGTTTAGTTTTGCCCAGGTGATTACAAAAAGTGTGAGAAAACCTTGTGGAAAGTCGCTTTCTTCACTACATGGAGACACTCCGCTGGAAGGCTACTTTCCATGACTTTCCTGTGATAAGTGCTAATGATATGGAGATTAAATGTCGCTCTGAAGGATATTTGCATGCACACACAGCAGAAGAGAATTTTATATTTTCCAGTAATGGCACAAAATGTCGTTGGCATTATGAGCATATGCCAGTCCGTTGCTTTATTTTCAGGGACGGCCCTGGAGAGAACCACTTGAAAACCTGCAAAGAATTTGGGATGTTGGCAGCATACACCTTCCCCGGAGGTTAAAGGTTTCCGAAGAGCTGAACCTCGCCCCACTTCCACCTCCCAGGAAAGCGCTTCTAACTGTTAATGCGATGTTTAACCTTGTCAGCCTGACCTTGAGGTAGCAGAATAGCAGCTCTGAAGGAAAATGATGCTCTCTGTCAATTTGCCCTGGGAAGAGCTTCCTTAGCCCCTCTCAGTCATGCCTGAAGGCTGCTGACATGCCTCTAGACAGGAGGCACTTACTTATGGATATCTGACATTTGCTGGTGCAGTAATTCATTCTCTGGGCATTGGTTTTATTATTTTAATTCTTCCTAGAGCGCAGTGCAGAATTAAGGGCCTTTTAAATCTGCATATGTATGTAGGCATTTTTTTTTTCTGTCTGTGCATGCATTCACTAGCTAAACGGTGGGGTTTTTTTTTTTACATTCTTTATTATGAAAATGATATTTTTGTGCGCATAAAAAGTAAATTCAAACTATACGGAAGGTGTACAATGAAACATGTCTCTTTTCCATTCCACATACTCAGTTCCATTGTCCAGAAATAACCACTACCAATAGATTTTTGTGTTCCTGTGTTTCTTTTTAGAAAATCCTCACATATATCATATCTACATATCATTCTCACATACCTACACATTCAAACACACACACACACACACACACACACACGAAACAGAGACTAACAATTTTTTATCGAGACTGGAGTATTTGTGTACTATTCTTCCTTAAAAATCAATCCGGTGATCATAACCATTATAACACGCACAGATTTATCACATTCTTTTTGTTAGCTCTGAAGTGTTTGATTGCATGGAAGTATCTTAGATTATTCAATAATTTTGCTACCGATGGGCATTCCAATTTCTGGCCAGTATAAACAAGGTTTTATAGTAGACATCTGTCTGTAGCTAACTTTCTGGCCCTGTGACTACATGTGATTTTAATCCTGGTTTCTTCTATCACCACTCTGTTCCAAAGTCTAGGCCTAATTTTTACATTTGAATCTATGACTTCTTTAGCCAGGAAAAAACCTAGGGTTGTTTTTATGAAGTTCTTTTTCCCACTTTGCACCAGATAAAAATATAATGAAGACATGGTCCATGAGCAGCAGGCTGGAAATTAAGTTAAGAAACTCTAGACAAATAAGGTAGAATTCAATAAGTGGCAGTGAGTTCCTTCCATCACAGAAATTAAATTTATTCTCATTTCTTTGCTTTTGTTTTTCTTTATCTTTCCACCCTAAGCCAGACTGGGAAACAGCTGGAGTGACTGTTTCTGTCCCCCTGCCTTCTCTGGTCTGAATCAGCCCCTCCTAAATCAGAGGACCCAGGGCTGCATCCAGGTCAAAGGAGATGTGACCAGCAGCTGTTGGTCTGACTCAGGAGACAGGGAGAGGCAGTTCCAAATGGCTGGCCAGATGTCGGGACTGCAGCTGATGGGGACAGTACAGCAGCCCGGTCTCCTGATGTCCAGAGATGTCTAGTGGCACCTTGGGAAGGCTGCAGCTCCAAGGGATGGGTGCCCTGGGAATGCAGCCAAGTGAACCTAGCACCCAGCTGCTCTTGGAGGTGACAGTGAGAGATCATGAGAGGTAGAAGAGATTGACTACTGAGAAACAGAGGAAAGGAAGGTCCAAGACCAACAACCCAGGACCACCAAGGTTCTATGGACTGACGACTAATGAAACAGAGTCTAGTGGGTGTGAATGGGATATGGGGAGGGGAGCACAGTGCTGTGGCTGCTCATTTGGAAGTCCATGAGGGTGGTGCACCTCTGAACATGTTGCAGGTGGACGTGGGGTCCTTGCGGTGTTGCAAGAAAAACCTTCCAGGAGACCCACAAGGAAGGATGAGGTCTGGTGAAGAGATTTATTTGTGGCGCTAGATGCAAAATCAAAGGATTTCCCTTGGGTTTTCTATGTCCCATCTCCATCTGTTCCTCCATGGAAAAAGTCCAATCCTGCCTTCATCCGGCCCAAAAATAGGGCCAGTGCCCAGACATTTTGTGCCAAAGTAGAGTCCATGTTAAATCTCAGTCCAGTCCAGGCTTTATTGCCATCCAGCTCGGTTAGCTTGTTCCCCCCCCACCCCTGCACTCAGGATGGAGCCGGTGTTTAGGGTCTGCAGGGTCTGCGAGGAGCCGCAGGCAGCTGCTAAGCAGTCTCAGTCCCCGTCCAGGTCCAACTAGCTTAGCCCTGTTCCAAGCCGTTGTTGTGCTGCTACCCAGGCTCCCACTTGGAGCCTGCGTTTGGAGTCCTCCTGGCTGTCCGCTGGGTGGGTGCTGCTAAGGCCACACGGTTGCTATGGAGTCAGAATGTGCCGGTGCACAGGGTCCAGGGCACTACTGGGAGAGAGAGAGAGAGAGAGAGAGAGAGAGAGAGAGAAGGCCTTTGTTAGATGGGATCATATCATCTCAGGCTTGGGAGGGACCAGGTGCTCTTTTCAAAGGAACCAATCAACTTTCAAGGCTTCTAAAAGGTCCGCCTCCTAACCAATCTACTCTCTCCCCCGCTAGACTGGCTGGCCTGTATGGTCACCATCTTGACTCATACAGCACATGCCTCATAGAAACACCTTCCCCTGCTCTCCCACAGCCCAGGCTCCGGAAGGCAGACTGCTCCTGTGAGGGAAGGGATGGGTGTTCATTCCCTTGGTAGGCAAGGTTGCTAATTCCCTGGGGTCTGTGAAGCTTTAGTTTCCTGGCTAAACAAGTGTGCACTCCCTAGTTGATTATGCTTAATAATGTCTAATTCCCTTTGCTCCCTTCCTCTATCAATATCTCAGTCCCTGTGCTAATAGCCCAAGACAGTCGAGGGCATGATGGTCACCTGCATCTCAGGGGGCCAGTTGTTTGTTTGTTTGTTTGTTTGTTTTTATGGGAAAATGTTTAGAAAGATGAAGTGAGCAGCAGAGCCAGTTGAAAGGCCAGGTAGAAAGGGAACCAAAGAGCCTTGGGATGTTACCTTTGGTCCCCAATGAGCTAAGGAAAGCAGATTTAAGAGGTCAGAGGGGGCAGGAGCAAGAAAGTAAAAGGGATTTTCTATGATGGTGGAAGAAAGTATTCGATTACATAAGCACGGGGCAACTCCTGGGGAAATGATCATCTTTGGTGGTCGTGCCTCCAACAACAGCAGCAATCGACCAAAGAACGCTCTTCAGATGCTTGGACCGTGTTCACGGTGAGCATAGCCCCACAAGGAGCAACTGTTGGATTAGAAGGACGAGTAGTCCTGAGTGATCGGCCACACAGCAAACGAAGGGAGAGCTGGCAACACACCCTGCCCCCTCCACCACAATAAGGAGCCAGTCAACAGGGCTCAAAGAAGCACAAAAGCGCAATTGTTTCCCTCTCTCTTGGGTCCAGCCAAGGAGGTTTTAATTAAATGAAAATAATAGGCATCCCAGTTCACCTGGGGAGGCGGGCGGAGGAGAAACCAAAGTGCTCTGTTTCCATCAAATACTTTTTGGTTGAGGGTACAGAACTCTAATCGGTGTTTATTATCCTCTCCCTCTCGCCCGCCCTTTCTTTCCTGTAGCTTTTAGAGCAGAAATTTAACTACAGTAATTGAATTATTAAAGGAATCAGAAATAACTTCTGCATACCAAACTCTTTCTTCTCCTTCACCTGAAAAGGTACTGGCATTGATAAGAAATTGTTTTGTCATATCAGTAGGCCTGGGTTCTTGACATCCTTGGTAAAAGGTCACCTAAGAGATAAAATTTAAGCCTTTAAGGGGAGGTTGAAAACAATCTTATACAAGAATCTTATCTGGAAATAATATTGATAGAAAAGATAATAACTTCTAAATTTTCATACTTATCTCAGACATGTAATTGAGATGAACAACTGATAAATGAAGACTTGAATGGGAAAAAATATATTGACTATGCTTTTTTTTTAAATCAAAATTTGAAACAACTACAAAATGATCCTAGTAGTGGTTGTTGGAAAAAGTGAGAAACTGAATTATTTCAGCCTTGTTGCTACACACACACACACACACACACACACACACACACACACACTAATAATAATAATAATAATAATAATAAGGGATTTTTTTGTTTGTCTTGTTTTTGATTTTTATTAAAATCATAAACTTGAATGGACAATAGAGTAGTGGATCCCTTTTACATCCAGTTGTTGGACCACTCAAATAAAACAAAAGGTCATCAACATCCCAGATACATATCTGTCTCCAGCAAAATCGATTGCACCATCCACAAAACTCCCCTTGGAAGCAGCGTCTTTTAGTCCCTCTTAGTCCTGCCCCCTACCACAGCTTATGGTGCAAAGTGCCCGGGGCTGGCATTTCACCTGGAATGCAGAGACATATTCCATCCTGCACTCCCCAAGGCCTCTGGGGGTGTGGGTGAGGTCTTTGTTAAGGAAACACTCCCACCAGCCAAAGAATTTCAATCCTGGACCCCTGGCTCCAGCCCTTCGGGCCTCCTTGCTTTCTTTGTCCGACCAGCCTCCTTTGCTCTTCACTCCTGGTCCCATCTCCGTTTCTGGCTGCATTGCCTGCCCACTGAATAAGATGCAAAGGTTGATGTCTTCCCATCGCTAATCTCAGCTGGGTCTCCTGGGTGCCGACTCCCTCTCTCTGCCATCAATTTGTGATTCTCCGAATGGCTTTCCTGGCCCAACCCCTCGGTGCCCTGCCAGGCTTCTGCCTCTCTCTCCTGGCCAGTCACCTCCTGTTCTGCACTGGCCACACAGACAAGACCTGAGCCTGCCTTGCAGAGGTAACATCCCCCAGCTCTGGGCCCCAAGAGAGGCACTTTCTCAGCTTAACAAGCGGGGGTCTACGAGAATTGGTCCCACAGATCCAGCCAGAGCATCAGATCAGGGAGTTGCTTATCCATTCATTTGTTCAATATGGACTGAGCATTCACTAGGGAAATTTACCCCTGTGGAGGCCTTCATCCATTATACAAGAAGCTCAGTAGAGGGCACTCCTGTATTATAACAGCTAAGCACGGGGGCCGTGGACCTGAACCCAGGGAGCCAATCAGAGAGCGCAAATAATCTCTCTCCTAGGCGTGCTGGTGGACTCGCATGGCCAGGTTCTGATCTGTATCCTTACCCACACTCACTCACCTGTGGATGGGACGTTCACCTTTGCTTCTTACTAGCCTTCCTAACTCAAAGATAATCACCATGGGATACATTGCTCTGTTCACTAGATGCACTCAAAAGTCACTCCAATAGGCGGCACACTTTATTTCTAAGCCCTTAAAAGGGGGAAGGAGGGGGGGGGGAGAGATAATATTTCAGGATTCAATTGCATTCTGTTTAATTCAAACTAATTGAGTTCTTTTCCGGGTGTAAAGTCATCTTGATGCAGGAGAGAAGGAAGAGGAGCTGAAATATTGCTGCTGCTGGAAGTGAAATTCATCTCAGGCAAGACACAGCACACATTATTCTTTGAGAAATGTCTTCTGATTAATTAAAATGAAGAAAGCAGCGCACGCAGCCAATAGCTTCCCCTCGGTGGAGCACATGCCAACTGGGAGGGGGCATCGCTGCTCCTGTGACTGTGCACTACAGTATCCAAGAGGTTTCTTTGCAGTTATCAAAGCCAGCGCTTACCGAGCGCTTACTGTCCGCCAGGCCCTGGGCCAAGCGCCTTACATGTATTATGTCATGCGTTCGTCACAGCCACCGCGAGTGTCAGAGACCTTCTACAGAGGGGAAGTTTGAGAAACAGTGAGCTGGGCGTTGCCACATGACTAGAATGCGGTGAGAACCACAAGGCACCCACCCAGTCTGTCGACAGAGCGCAGCCGGCCAGCCATGGTACCCAGTCCATGGAGAAACGGGTTCTAAGCGGGCCTTGCGTTTCTGACACAGAGGTACACACGACTTTCCCTTTCATCACCCCAGTGTTTCTCAATTCCAATTCGTATTTGAAAGTTGACTGAGCCGAATGACATTTTTATGGGAAATAAGTTAAATTACCAACTGTAAAATCAGCTTACCACCTGGTGAGTGAAATTAGAGTGCAGAGTGGTTGCCGTTCAATTACGGGGGAGTTGCTGTTGAATGGCCCTGCTCTGGGAGGCTCTGTCAGTGTCTGTGACTCTGCCTTTTCTCCTGGACAATAGGTAGCGCTTGGATTGCTAAACCCCACACGTGGGGGAGCAAATGCGGGAGCTGCAGTCAAAACCACTGTTGGCAGCCGTCAGTACAGCACCAAGAAAACATGTTGGGTGTTTTGCTAAAACATTTCCCTCCCACTACCCTTAAAACAAAAAACGAGACCTGACTGGGAATTGGAGGCAAGTGAGGGAAAGGAGCCCGATATCAAGATCATTTGCCGAAACCAGTTTGGCTCAGTGGTAGAGCATCGGTCTGCAGTCTGAAAGGTCCCAGGTTCGATTCCGGTCAAGGGCATTTACCTTGGCTGCGGGCACATCCCCGGTAGGGGGTGTGCAAGAGGCAGCAGGTCGATGTTTCTCTCTCATCGACATTTCTAGCTCTCTATCTCTCTCCCTTCCTCTCTGTAAAATATCAATTAAAAAAATATTTTAAAAAGATCATTGGTGGGAGCCCGGCCAAAAGGGTTCCCCTCTGATCTGTGCCTTCCCAAAGGCCCCGTGTCCAGGCTACTCACCAAAGTCCCATCTGGGACTACCACCCAGCAGGGGCCCTGCCTGGGGCATGGAGGAAGGCGGAAGGAGAAACAGTCTCATGAGGAGGTGCTCTCAATGGGGCAGGCCTTGAAGAAAGCAAAGAAAATCACTACAAAAACACAAAATTCGGTCTTCCCAGGGCTCCCAATAACCAAAACGGCCTTATAAATCACACTGACATTTCTTCTTGGGTGCTCACTACCATTTGCCTTTTGGGCACAGATGCCTGATTCTTCTTTGGGAACCACCTTCCCCAGTTTCTTGGGCCACACCCATCCATGTGTTCCATCCTCTGGACGGGAATGCTTGCTCCAGGGGTGGGCCAGGAAGGCCAAAGGGATGTGTCCTCTGGCTTTTGTCACAGTTCATGGGAAAGAGATAGAACTTTTTTTCCTCTAGGATAGTGGTCGGCAAACTCATTAGTCAACAGAGCCAAACATCAACAGTACAACAATTGAAATTTCTTTTGACAGCCACAATTTTTTAAACTTAAACTTCTTTTAATGCCACTTCTTCAAAATAGACTCGCCGGGGCCGTGGTTATTTGTGGAAGAGCCACACTCAAGGGGCCAAAGAGCTGCACGTGGCTCTCGAGCCGCAGTTTGCCGACCATGGCTCTAGGCTATAAACTGAGGATGTGAGTCTGGGGATGCCAATAGAAAAACAAATCAACACGGAGGGCAACAGAAGAAATGAAGAGACATCTGGTCTAAAGACTTTGTTTGAGCTCCTGGATCCAGCCATGTCTGAATCATGAACTTTTCAGATATGCTGGTGAATATGCTTCCACGCGTATCTAACTCATTTGGAGTTGAATTTCTGTCTTTTGTCACTTAATTCAGGTTGATTACAATTTCATTTCCTATTAACTTAACCTAGCGTATGGGTGGAGTGAGAGAGCAGGCAGGCCCTCGGCCCTAGGCACCTATACCACTGGGCTGGGGGAGGTCCTCAGCATCTAGGTTCCACCTTGGCAAAGTGAAAAGCAGCACTGGACTGTGGTTTCCTCCTCTGGCTGGTTGGACAGACTAATCCTCAAGTCCATTTCCAGCCCTGACATTACATTCCCCGTCCCTGGACCCACTCTGGAGGGCAGACGATTGCAATGGCTGCTGCCCCCATGGGAATTCCAAAGATAGGATGGCTTGTCCTGTTGTCCACAGATGTGGTCTCCTCACCTGTTTCAGTACCAACAGAGTCATATATCTTATCGTCATATATCTTATCGTCATATATCTTATCCCGGCCTGTGAAAGGAAGGCGGGAAAGGAAAGCATGCCTGCAAAATGGGGGGCTTTGCTCCTAAATGGTTATCGTTTTCAACCCTGCTGGTAGTGGGGATTGAGCAGATGTGACGGCCTCTCCTCCCTCGGGTCTGTGTGTTTCCCATAACGCACTGGTTGCTCTGCATCCAGAGAGAATATGCATTTGTTACCGCTGCATTGGAGTCAGGGGAGATGGAGCCAGGGACCCACATTGGTGTTTGTAACCTCTGGTGCCAGGGGCTCCAAACTGTGGACCTGCTTTGTTTCAGCCCCCCAGGGCAGCTAAATCCCCAGGTGCAGGGAGAATGGTTCCCTGTGGGCAGGTGCTTCTCGTTAGACCTGGGATGTCAGTATGGTTGGTGGGAACGAAATAAGGCAGCCAAGGGGTGGTCTGGAATGATGAGTTGTCTGAGTTATCTGGAAATGAAGTGTCCTATCTCCTTCCCTGGGCCACACCCCACCCACCCACCCCCACCACCACCACAGCCTACGGGGCAAATGCTGGACCCCTGCACCCAGCCCTGCCACCAGGCAGGAAAGGCTGGGCCTCCCGTGCCCAGTGGCCTGGCGGAGCTCTCTGCAGCGCCGGCAGGAAAGCGAGCCAGGGCTTGGAAAGACCAGGGTCCAGGACATGGCAAAGGGTGTCTGAGTGGAAACGAGCCCGGGCTGGGTCCGGGGGCGTGCTCGGGGTGCAGGCTGGTGGTTCCCTGAAGCCAGCGCCCTCCTTTCCCTTCTCCTGGGGGCTGGAGACCCGACCCTGCTGCCCTAACTCCCCCCGGGGGGGGGGCACTCTCACCCCACCCCGGGCGCTCCCCACTCCCTGGGCATAAGCTGCAGAGCGGGAACCCAGAACCCGCTCCCCGAACCAGGCGGTGCCGCCCCCCCTCGGGCTGTGGCCCCGCGGGGCATCGCCGGCCGGGGCCGGGGCGGGCGGGCAGGGAGTTCCGGGAGCCCGGAGCTATTTTTATAAGACGCGTCAGCCGGCCTGGAGGAAGAGACGGCTCGCGGGCCCATTGTCTGGGCGCGGCGGCACGGGAGGGGGACGCCGCCGAGGGCGATTCCCAACGCTCCTAAGGGCGCGAAAACGGCCCGGGGGGCGGAGAAGCCGACACCCCACCTCGGGCCGCGGCGGGGGCGGGGCCGGCGGGGCGGGGCCTGGAGGGGCGGAGCCGGGCGCCCTCCCGCCGCTGCAGGCTGGTGGCGGCGGCGGCGGCGGCGGGAGCAGCCGCGCGGGGACTGCGGGGACCGAGGCAGCAGCAGCGGCGACGCCTGGGGAAGCCCGCGCCCCCGCCTGCGCCTCCGCGGCGCGCCCCGAGAGCGCGAGCGGGAGCGGCCCGCAGCGCCGCCCGAGGCAGCGGCGATCGCCGGAGCCCCGAGCGCCAGCCGCGGAGAGAGCCGGGCAGCGACCGAGGAAGACCCGGAGCGAGCCGCGGCCGGAGGAGGGCTTCGGGAGCGAGCGCCCCGCGCCGCAGGCAGCCCCGGAGGCGGCTTTTTGCAGGAGACAAAAGCCCTCCGGAGGGACGCGATGCCGGGCTGGCGCGGGCGCGGGGGCCGCGGCGTCTGAGCGCGCCGAGCCGCGCGCCCCGGAGGCCGGGCGGGTCGCGGCGCAGGGCGGCGGCGGCGGCGGCGAAGGCGGGAGGAGCTCAGGTGCCTCCGGCCGCGCGGCGGGCCCTTCCGCGCTCGGGGGGCGGCGCCCTCCCGCCGCCGCCGCCGCCGCAGCCGCAGTGGCCGGCGCCGCAGCGAGGAGCCATGGGCAACATCTCCTCCAACATCTCGGCCTTCCAGTCCCTGCACATCGTCATGCTGGGCTTGGACTCGGCCGGCAAGACCACGGTGCTCTACCGGCTCAAGTTCAACGAGTTCGTGAACACGGTGCCCACCATCGGCTTCAACACGGAGAAGATCAAGCTGAGCAACGGCACCGCCAAGGGCATCAGCTGCCACTTCTGGGACGTGGGCGGCCAGGAGAAGCTGCGGCCGCTGTGGAAGTCCTACAGCCGCTGCACGGACGGCATCATCTACGTGGTGGACTCGGTGGACGTGGACCGGCTGGAGGAGGCCAAAACGGAGCTGCACAAGGTGACCAAGTTCGCCGAGAACCAGGGCACCCCGCTGCTGGTCATCGCCAACAAGCAGGACCTGCCCAAGTCGCTGCCGGTGGCCGAGATCGAGAAGCAGCTGGCGCTGCACGAGCTCATCCCGGCCACCACCTACCACGTCCAGCCGGCGTGCGCCATCATCGGCGAGGGCCTCACCGAGGGCATGGACAAGCTCTATGAGATGATCCTGAAACGCAGGAAGTCCCTCAAGCAGAAGAAGAAGCGGTAATGTGCCCGGCGGCGCGCTCGGGAGCGAGGGGGGCGGGGGAGAGTGAGCCAGTGAGTCAGGCTTGGAATGAATGGATGTGCGAGAACCCGCGTCCGCGAACAAAGACAGCGAACCAAAGCGATGCTTCGAATTTTTAACACGGGATCTCTGCGCCCGGATGCAGGATTACTGACTTCGCCTGGGTGTGTAGGCCGACTTGCCAGCCTGCCCTCCACCTGCTCCCGCCCCAGCCCAAGGGGACCTTTTGTCTGGATGCCAGAGCTCCCTGATGGGGTGGGAAGGCCGCTCTGGGGAGTGAACGTGCCTGAGCTGCCTGCCGCCCTCCCGGCCCATGTGGAAGGCTCAGATATCAGAGACAAAAGCGATTTCTTCCTACTCCGGCAGGGCCAGAAGTTCAGGCTGCCCCGCCCTCACCTGTGAGTTACCTGAGGTATGCCACTCCCAGAACCCTGGGTGTCCCCAGGTCGGGGGCATGTTGGCAGCAGGAGGTGCTGGGGGAACCACGGCTCCTTGCGTCCGTGGGCGGTGGAAGCCGGATAATGTTGTGTCACAGGGCAGGACCCTGTTGCAATTTCACTTGTCCTGCTCTGGGCCCAGACGAGATGGTGGTTTGGGCTATCCGAGGACTGCCCGGAACAATACACAGCCCCAGGGCATGGGCTGCTGCACCAACCCTGGCTGAGGGAATGGCCCCAAGATGCCCCTCTCCTGGTGATTTGTGGTGGCTACGGAGCCAGTGTTGCTGAGAACCGCTCTTCAGCCTGGAATCAGACATCGTCCAGATGGTTTGGACCCGTCCATGTGTAGGTCATTATCACACAAAGAGACCAATAACAAAAATAAAATAAAATAAAATAAAAACTGTTGGAGGTGGTGGCACATGATGCATTTACTGTTTGCAGGATAGCTAAAGGTGTGTAAAGGGTAAGTAAGGCTCTGGATGTAAATGCTGGATGGATGTGTGTGTGTGGACACAGGGACCTCCCTCTGTACTGTGTCGTCGACATAAATATCTATTCTGGACCCATATGTGTGGAATCTTAAGTTCCCTTAGCCTACTGATTGGTTTGTGTGAGCACACCAGCTGCAGATGTGTGCTGAATTGCAAGATGGTTTTTTTTACAAGGGATGTCTCATACTAACCGCCTGATGATGGGTTTTGGTTTTCAGACATGTTAAAAAAAAATACTTATACAAATGAATGCTCGTCTTAGAAATATTCACTGTGGGGGAAAAAAACAAACAAAACACTTTGCCCTTTTATATCCCTTTACGCTGCAAGTGGCGAGATGTTCAAATTTCTAATTGGATTCATTGAGGTCTACCCTGTTTAGGCATCTTATTAAAAATGTGTCATTAGAGTATTTCATGTCATGCACCACAAAATAAAACCCCACCTTGCTGTAAAAGCTGACCTTGTTGCATGGATTTAAAAGCGAAGGATAAGTACCAGGATGAGCGAGGCTCTTCCTAATTCATCCTTGTGGGAACTGGCCTGCGTAGCAAATGCAAACCACAGCGGGTGCTTGAGAGATAAAGCAAGCGGGTGACGTTATGGTCACCTGTGCCCCGGCACTTGACAGTGTAGTTGAAAGAGGCTTTGGGAAAATAAAGTAAAAGAAGAAATATTTTTAATAATGTAATTTAAATACATTTTTTGTAATCAGGACTGAGTCTTGGTTTGCAAAAGCTGTCATTTTACCCTGAGACACAGTATCAGAAGGGAAACCGAAGCTCACTGTTCTATGTTTATTTCTTCTTTGAATCCACGTTCACAGGTAGGATTTTGTGTTCCCCCCACTGTTATAAGTTAATTTGCGAAGGAAGCCTACCAAAATGGGGCATGGTCGTGCTTGAACACGTGAGTTAGTCAGATGACCAAGTCGTGCCTGTTGTCCATTGCACTCAGAAAGTTCATTTACGAACCAGAGAGAGAATTCCTGGCTTCCTGTTTGAAACCCAGTTCTTAGATGAGATATTTTGAAAGAAGGAACCTAGCGACCCACCTCCTTTTCTCCTTTGTCAGTGCGTTTGGTAACCCTCCAATGGTGGTCTTTGGTAGAAACTCAGTAGAGGAAAATATAGCTAAGCAGTGTTGAAAAGCCTGCAAGGTTTCAGTTTACATACCAACAGCATATCCACTGATTTCTAAATGGGCTGGTCCCAGCATTGAAGACTCTGTATAGAATTATTAAAAAATAAAAAATAAAAATCCATCTTCTTTATTTTCTTCACATGCAACTATTTCTTAAGCACTTTGACATTTTGGTAGTTCCACACTATTGAGAGAATAATATATTTATTTTGTGACATTGCAGATGCCAAATACTGTAACCTTCTCGTGCTCACCATTCTTAGGCTCAAGATCACTGTTCAAATCCTGCTGTGCTTTACAGATGATGCGAAATGGTTTTTGTTTTCTTGCACTACCAACACGTAAGGGTGCAGTCAAGCTGTTAGTAATTGTGTAGTAAAGTAAAGCCCTGTGGTGTCTCAACTAATAGTTAAAAGACTCTCTCGGTTGATTTCTATAATGTTTGACCTAATCATAGCCCATCTCATCTCCGAACAAACATCATGTCATCTTGGAGGCGCCAGCCCAGAGGTCCCCTCCGACCGACCTAGCGGTCAGGGGTGTAGGGTGCCTCCTGCCCTCGGGAGGATGCGTGGATATCACCTGGAGGAAGTGGGCCTCCCCACAGCAACTCGTGAAGTGTTTTCTCACAGAAGCAGGGAGGCCAGCTTTGTTTCAGAACAGTTCTCCTCCCCCATTCTCTGTCATGGTGTTGGGACTGTGTCTCCTGGGTGTTTTCATTTCTCCTGCTACAGTTCTGTCTTGATCCATCCCCCCTCTTCTGTCCCCGCTCCCTTTTATATGCCTATATGATGCTGTGAACAGAAATAAATTATTTATACAAGCAAATGCTTGGGCAAGTTGTCTGTGGATGGTTTCTGCTGTCTATTTCCTAGGCCTCCTTGGCTGACGGGCGGGACGGGTCTGACGGTGGTTCTGAGGCTGAATCTATCGTCTGTTCGGTATGAGTGTCCGTTCCACCCTTAGAGGTGCCTGTCCGCCTTCTGGTGCCTTCTGACAGTGGTCCTCACAAATCCTTTAGGAAAATGGCCTCAATGCCTAGCCCACCCCCAGCCTCCCAGTTATTGTAAAGGTCCTGATGGTTAATTATTTCAAAAATATCTGATCATGTAGAATTGGGAATGCCAATGGGTTAACAACACTGTTAGTCATTATGAAATTGCCTCCTTGCCGATAACCGGGTTGACTTCCACTCTTGAACCCTCAGAAGGACCTGAGTCCTCTTAAATAGCAGGTGCAGCCAGACCAGCATGCTCTGTCCACGCCCTTGGGAAAGGACCACTTTCTAAAGAGAGAGACCCTGGGTGAGAAGCAATAGGACCTCTGAAGGTTCAATGTGTAGCTCGTGGAGGCGGGCATCAAGCCACACGACTAAGTAATGGTTTGTGTCTTCACTCTGAAGCCAAAAACATCTAGTCTCAAATTCTGACTCATGATTTTGCTGAAGTTTTGAGCCTCAGTTTCCCCTTTTGTAAAATGGAATTGTGATGGTTGTGGGAGGATGGGACAATAGCGAATGGGATGTGATTATCGAGTACCTGGCGCAGAGCAGGTACTTGGTAAGCAGTTATGGGCCGCTAGCGATGTGTAGAACGCATGATGGCCTTTAAATGAGGTCACTGCAGTCTTCCTTTATTCATCACTGTTTGGTGTCCTCATCCTGCTAAACCCTGAGCTGCTGACTCCAGGTCCAGGTCCAGGCCAGAGTGGAGTCAAACCAGCAGCTCTAGAATATGATACTCCTGGGCGAAGTCTCATCTGTAGCTGGGGGATGGGGATTAGATACCTAACTGAAGTCTGAAGACTCGTGAATCCTTCAGTCCTCCAACAGTCCATCTCTCTAGGGCCTAGAGTTTAGGCTGTGAGCCTCTCCATGGTAGAGAGTAGGTCTTTGATAGCTGGTGCCTAGCATAACATTGAGCATATAGTATATGCTCAGTAAACACTTCAATGACTTAATTCATGTCAACCTGTTTGGGTTGTAAACTTGAATGGAAATGGACATTCTGTAGATGATTATTTGCCATTCAATATTTTGATTAAGATGAAAGTACAAAATCCTATTATTTTTAGAGATCCCTGTTGTGTGATGTGCCATTGCAGTGGCTCTGTAGGATGTGGACATGTTCACACACTAGTAAAACCTTGGGGAGCTTAGTGATTTCCCTAACAATATGAGCAAGGCTTGACTACACCATTCACATCTATCACTCTAGAAGCAAACGCTTAAGAGCATCGAAAGGGGACAGATGCCATTTGTAAGAACTGAAACCTGAAAAATGCTTGAAAAGCCATTTATAAAAACCACCACAACTACTTATGAGTAAAAATACTAGAACTCAACAGAAGCAAAAACTGAAACCCTTGTTTTTTGATAAATGTAACCTTGGTTTAACAAATCAGTCCTTGAGGTGACACTTGGTATTGGATGAAACTGTTCATTTTTTTTTCAAGTTGAATAACCCCAAATGGCTCATCACGCTGACCTCTAATAATCGAGGAGGCTAACTGTAGTCGTAAGCGTTTTCCCCATCTGAACTTCCCCTCTGAGCTTTTAGCTCTTCCTCATGTGTAAGGTTATGTGCGTTCACATTGTCTCCAGAGCTTGTGCTCTTGAAACAATCCTGTTACCAACATCATAGACTGTTCTGATGTCACATTCATGTGGCACCATGGAAGGACAAATGATGTGCCAAGAGCAGAAGATAACAGGTCTGGCATGATGAAGAGTGAGGAGAGAACTTGGCCCAGACCTTGACCCTCCCTGATATCATTGCTCTTGCTTGTCCACCCTCTCCCTTTCCTCCTCTGCATCCACATGCGTGCCTGATGCCCACAATTTGACATTTGCCCACCAGGAACCAAAGTCTCCATCTCAGTCACTCTGAAGGTCTCTGTCCTGAAGTGGATGCTTCATCCACGTTCACTTAAAACAGCTTCTCCTTCTGGCACTCCCTGGCTCAGCTGACACCTGTTTCACATAGAACTGGCCCAGATGCTGGAGCACTTCACGCATGTGTTTTGCACGACCTCTGATGGGGAGCGGGCTGCTTTAGTTTCTGAGAGGAAATCGCACAGAGGGTTTCTGAGAGGGTGACATCTGTGTCTCCACCCAGATGAGAAGTGAGAAAGGAAGAGCTCTGTGGTTTCACTCCTCAGTCTGCAGAGCATGAGCTGGCTTTCTTGGAAGGGAAGAACCTGATGGGCCACTCTGGGCCTTACCTCCTGCTAATGGTTGTCATGGTGAGTGTGTTCTTAGAATGTGACAGTCCTGCATGAAAGAAACAACCAAAGCAATATCCAAAGTTAAAGCATGGGTTCAAGAGGACAAGGATCTCTTTGCGTGTATTAATTAAAATTAATATAGTCACCCTGGCTGGTGTGTCTCAGTGGTTGGGCATCGTCCCGTGCATCAAAAGTTTGCCACTTCCATTTCCAGTCAGAGCACATGTCTGGGTTTGGGCTCCATCCCTGGGAGGAGTATGCAGGAGGCAGCTGATTGATGTTTTGCTCTCACGTGGATGTTTCTCTCTCTCTCCCTCTCCTTTCTTGTATCTCTAAAAATCAATTTTATAAAATTTTAAATTAACATGTTAAATACAGTTCTACAGATTTCTACTCTGACTTAGTCCTGGGAAATTATGATAAGACCCATTGCTAACCTTTAGTGAACACTCAATGTGTATTAGGCACCATACTAAGTGCTTTATTTGCTCCACCTCCTTTTCCTTCCTTGAGATCAATTCATTCATCAAGTAAATTAATCAATGGATGCTTGTGCACTGGCAGATGAGGAGAGAAGATTAGATCACCTCCTCTGGGTTCAGTCACTGTTAGGGTGGAGCCCAGGGGAAGCCTGGTGAACCCAGAGACCGAGCTCGGAGTGCCTCCAGCCTGCTGCTCACTGAGAGGGAGGCCCTGCAGCGGAAGGAAGGTGGGACCCAGAATCCAGGCTGAGAGTGGGGGTATGGAAAGGGGGGAACTGTCACCAGTGGGCAGCACCACCCTCCTGACAGGGGCCGCTTTTTCTCATCTCCTCCCTCCTGAGAACTCAGCTCACAGACAGGCCTGTCCCCAAGAGCTGCATCTCACCTCATCCATTTTCTCCTCCTGCCCTGACCCCTTGCAGAGTTGTCTGTTTCTGAGTCCTTTGGGCAGGTAGGATCAGCATGACACATTCTAGTGTCTAGCACTCTAGGTCAATCCCTCTGTACCAGCTTCTATCCTTAAAGCATTTTATTTCCGATTTTCTTTTTAAGAAATAATATGCTTAGGCAATGCCCCTCTGGTACAGGACACTTATACACCCCAGTAGGTAGCACTGGGAGGGGGGGAGGTGCCTGCCTTGGGGTGCAATGTTGACTGACCATCTAACCTTGCTTAACCTAGATGCCACATATAGGCAGAGAGGCCGACAGTCCCTGCCTCGCCTGTCCTCCCGGTGATCCCAAAGATGAGAAAGGACTGTGCAACCATCCAGGCAGGTCTGGACCCTCTTAGAGGCTCCTGTTCTGTGTGGACGGTGCCCTTTCTCCCTGTGATGCCCACTCTCACTTGCAGGCATGCTCCACTTCTCCAGTTATACACAAGTCCCACTCTGCTGCTCCCTCTCCATCTTCACTTGTAAGAACACTTCCAGCTCACAAGGAGTGAACCAAAGAAGACTTAGCAAAGGCAAACATCTCTCCCTGTGAGAGTCTGAGGAGGACATAAAACCTTGGTGGGTGTTTCCATGAGGTGACTGTTGGGGAATATAAGCCTCCTTATTTCTGTCATTTGTAGAAAGAATGCTCATTCTTCTAATGGCAAACTCGTGAGTGATCTTCACAAGTCGTAGGTATGTCCATCCTGCCTGCACCTTCAACAGACAGACAGGTAAATAGGCAGATAGATAATCACACTAATATTTGCTGACCACCTATGGAGTGTCAAGCACTGAACTAAATACATCAGCCAGATACCCTATCTATATGTTGTAATGAACATTATGGGACAGGGACTATATTTTATCATTACTTTTACTTCGCAGATGCAAAAACAAGCTTGAAGATGCTGGATGTCTTGTCAGGGTCACAGAGCCACCAAGCACAGTGAAGATTTGAGTCTGGGCAGTCTGACTATAAGACCTGTGCTCGGATTCAGAGGTACCCTGCACAGCCCCACAGAGCTCAGAGCCAGGGCCTGGCATGTGGTGGGTGGTCTGAATTGCTATCTCTGCAAACCAATGCCTCTCAAATCTAACATGCACACCCCTTACCTGGGGGCCTAAATATCACAGGGCCTGATATGGTGGGGCTGCGGTGAGGGCCTGCTTTTCTTGTAAGACATTGGCTTTGCACCACACTGGGGCCCCAGAAAGCATTGGCCTGAGCAACATTACTCTGGTCCCTCCAAGACTGGTTCTCAAAGCAGTGGGGAGGGAGGGGGGGTATCAGAGGAAGGGGCACCCAGGTCAGCCAAGAAAACACGCAAGCAAGAATCCCAGGAAGACGCTGGCCATGGTACTGACTCATGCTATAATGTAGATGAACTTTGTAAATATTGTGCTAAGTGAAAGAAGCCAGACACAAAAGGCCATGGATCATATGGTTCTGTTCCTGTGGGAAAACCAGAATAAGCAAATCCATAAAGACAGAAAGTAGAATAGTGGTTGGGAGGGGGGGTGGGGGCATGGGAGTGACTGCCAATGGATATGGGGTTAGTCTTGGGTGGTGAAATGTTTTGGAATTAGATAACGGTAATAGTTACACAACGCTGTGAATACTAGTATACCAAAACCACAGAATTGTCCACTTTAAAAGCAACAAGAAGCATATCTCAGTTTATAAAGTTGTGAAACAAAAAAACACCCCAAATTAATAGCTTATCTAATAGGTAGTTGTAGCCATTCTCAAAGATACTTATTAACACACTATCCAGCTGATAAGATGATAAATTAGAGTTTACCTTTTGTACCCATCAGAGCACTCTTCTTGTGCTGCTAGACTTGAACAGTCCAGGAAAACGGCATCCCAAGCATATTAACTGAGTTATTAATGGGGCGGCATTTGAGCTGCTTTTACCCTCTTCAACTGCCACTGCTGGGCTTGTGGGTACGACAGCACATTTGAGGTTTGCCTTGGTAAACCCAGAGTTGAACAAGAACCGGCCCGATGCTGTTGCGTAATTCCTCCTATTCCTTCTTCCATTTTTCAGATCTTCAGTTTTCACCCCCCAGGAATATGGATTGCTTCCAGAAGAGCACTTTAGCATCACTGTTTACTGCTTTGCCACCAGACTGACAGCAAACTCAGGGCCCTCATCCTAATTTCAGGCTTTTGCTCAAATTTAAGTGTTTGAATATCCACACATAAGTACATTTTGACACATTCATACTCCCAGGAGGGACCACATTACAATTCTCATTCATTCAAGGACTCAGGAGCCTGTGAAAAGGATTCTGACCTGGGGTTTTGTGAGCTGCTCTTCCTCACTGTGCTCATAGGTTGCTGTCTCTCCATCCTCCCAAGGTCATCGGACTCTTGTCTGTCTGGTTCCTTTTTAAGATAATGACAGATATTCCAGTTAGGCATTAACCCACCACCTTGTCAATGTGCTCTGGAATGAACACATTCTCTAGGTCACTGCTTCTCACACTGTGATGTGCATAGGACTCCCCAGGGACTTGCCAAAATGCAAAAATCTCACTTATTGGTCAAGGTGGGGCCCAGATGTCTGCATTTCAACCAGCTCCCTGATGACGCTGAGGGTGCTGTTCTGCGGGCTGCATTTAGCAACAAGGACAGAAGGCAGGGTCTCAGCATCCCAGGAGGTGGGCTGTAACACACAGCATGCACTCATGGCTGATGGATCCAGTGTAGCTGGTGAGCAGCACTCAGGGAAATGCAAGCTTGTGCCAGGAGAGGATCCGGAAGATGCACAGAGTTGCCTCCATGGAGTGGATGCTGCCATGGCCTCTGCCAACACATGGTGCCAAGAGGGACATAGCAATACCAGCTTATTGCTGGTATGGCCCCAGGTATTCAGGAGACGTACTGTGGGACCTGAGACTCAATCCATCACATTTCCAGGATACCCTTCAGTAGTCATGACCTTCCTGGGGTCCAAGAGGATCCGTAGAATTTACAGAACAGTGAGATAGATACTTGGCTGGCCTCGGGACAGCTGTTGGCTGCATGGTGGGCGATGCAACCTTTCAAGAGTGGCCAAAGCCCATGCCTCTGCCCACTCCCTACCACCCACCCTCCTGTTCCTTCTCTTCTCATTGAGAAGGAATTGCTCTGAGCCCTGCACCCTCGTGTGTGTGGACTGACATGGGGCCGTGCCACTGACTCTCCCAGTGTAACCTGGGTGAAAATGCGCCGGTTCCAAGAGCATAACCTTCTCCACACCCTCATTCCCTTTGGCTGACAGAATCCAATGACTCCAATGAGGTTCCTGGTGGAGCAGCCTGGGCCTGAGTCACCTCTGCCAGGAGAACTCAGCTGCTCTGCCAATACTGGCCTCAGAGTGAGCTGGACAAAGACCTCTGTCCTGTCCACCAAGGCTCCAGAGCTTGTTCGCTGACCCAGCAAAGCTGGGCATTCATGCCACACTCCCACCATCACAGGAATCCCACCATGACACCCAGCTGGTTACCAGAAAAGTGGGGACAGTGAGCCTGCACATGTAAAATCCCTCCGGAGTTTAGAGGTTTGGTCTCAGGAGTCTTACTCTTTAAAACAAAATGCACTGCCCATTGGCACCCCAGGTCCTTCCAGGTATTCATGATCTTTCGACATCAAGGGAAACCCCTCTCAAAGGTCAGCATCAGGTGAGCACCAAGTTTATTTAAGTCTTAAGTTTCGCTGGCAGGAGTGTATAATTATACCCCAGCTGCGAATGAGGCCGAGATGAAAGGGAGCTCTGGATGGAAGTGGGCAGCGAAGCTTGCGTTGGGAGGTGTGTTGGTTTCCTGTGGCTGCCATAACAAATTACCACAAACTGGGTGGCTTAAAGCAAGGGAATTCATTCTTCCGCAGCTCTAGAGGCCAGCAGTGGGGAAATCAAGATGTTGTGAGGGTTGTTTCCTTCTGGAGCTCTGAGGAAGGATCTTTTTCCTGCCTCTCCCAGCTCCTGGGGGCTGCTGGCAATACTTAGTGTCCTTGGCTTGTAGCACATCACTCCCACCTGTGCCCCGTCTTCACCTGGACTTCTCTGTGTGCCTTCTCCCTTCCCTTCCCTTCTAAGAACCCTTGTCCTGGCATTTAGAGTCCACCCTGGTCAGAATGATCTCATCCAAGACCATATTAACATCAACAAAGACCCTTTCCCCAAGTAAAGTCACATTTACAGGCCTGGGGGACATGTCTTTCAGGAGACCACCACCCAATCCAGTACAGGAGCACAGAGAAGCAGCATGCTCCCAAAGGCACTGTTGAACTATTAGCTGACCTCTGTGCTTCAGAGGCTGGGGATACCATGTGGCCCAAGATTGTTCTGTATGAGTGTCTTCCATCCTGTGACCTTCATATGGTTCAGCAGTAGTCCCCTACCTGGCAGGGTCTGGCAAGGCATCATCCCCAGCCCCCCTGATTCTGACAACAGTGGCTTTTTCTGAGTTCTTTTCAGGAACCCACCATGATCCGTGGCCTCTGTTACTACAAAACAAGCTTCTCAGTCACTCCCATCCTGGCCACGTGTACTCACGGAGGTGAAAGGGGGTGCCCTTGAGAGGTTAAGGCTCCTGAAGAGCAGAGTCCCTCTGGCTCCTGGTGCCACCAATAAAAACAGAACAAAAATGTTATAAGTGCTCTGCTGAGACTCAGGCCCCAGTTTACCTGGAGGCACAGGTAGCCCATACCTGGCCACACTTGGCCTTGTTGGGTCCAATTCCCTGTGTATGTCAATGCACCTACTACTCCAGGAGAGATTCCTCCCTGGCAAAGCTCAGACCATCAGGTGCGGTGTGGACTCCACCCCAGGTTTCCTCCTCAAACCCATAATATTGTGAAACCCAAACAGAAAGAAGACCTAAAAGATGGGACATTTTCCTCCAGACTCATGACTTAATTGTTTGTCCTGAAGTCTCCTGGATTTATGTCCTACGAGGGACCACTGGTTTTCGCAGGCTGGGTCACTATGACCCTCACAGCAACGACTTTCCTGTGAGCCGGTTATCTCAGGGGAGGGGTGTGACAAGGTCCTTAGACTGAGGCTTCTCATCCTGAGCTGAGTTGTTCAGAGCTTGCATTCTCTTGTCCCACACACAAATAAACATTCAAAAGTGGGCTTGTTCACCTGTGGATGATCATAAGTTGGGTATTAGAGGATGGTGTACATCTTTAGAATGAAGGTGGACTGGAGTAGCCCAAAGAACCCTCCATCTCCACGGTTCTTTGCTCCTGTCTAATCATGGAGACCCACCTGTCAGACTCTCCAACTTGTGCCGAGTCTGTCCACATGACCTTGGAGTGTAACTGGCTTATATGGCAACCCTGTTTACCCTCAGACTTTGAAATAAAAGCAGCATACCCTCTGATGTTGTCACCTGAGTCATTTCTATCGTCGAGTGTAGCACAGCATTCCTCAGTCTTTAAACCATCAGTTATGTGTCCTCCTTCCAGACTAGAATGCAATCAATGCTTACTTCTTTGGGCAAGTGTCTACCCGCAACTTGCTGAGCTGAGCAAGTAAAACATTTATGAGCCGACCGACCGGTTTTAACTGTTCCCTGTCATTACTTTACTACAGCCTACCTTCAGAGCCTCACGTCTGCAGCTAATCTGTTTTGAGTACAACTTGCAGAATCTATATTCCAATAAGTCTGAGGACACTTAGACTCTATGAGTCAAAAATTCACATTAAAAGATGCATATTCAAAATAAATAAATAAATAAATGATGCATATTTTCTCCCGAGTCATTGTGAATTGTCTCGGGTAAATTCCATATTTAATCTGAGTTTCTTCAACATCTACTCAGGGCACAGAAACCAGTTCCAAGGCTGAGGTCCTCTTTCCTGAAGCCCCGCCTTTGTAAGGGAGGAGCCAAGACAGAGAGCCTCAGTACAGCCCCCTCAGGAAGCCCGCTGGGTCCCGGACCACCTCTCACCAGATTCTCTGCCTGTGTCTCTCTTCCCTCTGGTCTGCGGCCCTTCGGTGACAGTCTCTTTTGCATTTATATCCTCCATGCTTTCCGCACAGCTTGGCAAAGAGTTTGCCCTTACTGCATTTCACTGCACTCAGATGAAGTTCAGAATCATGAAAGGATATTAGTGACTACGTCCCCCAAAAAGCTTCACCGTCAGCCCCTGGGTCTGCACTTTCCCAACAGCATCACTAGTTTCTATGCGCTAGTTTCTTTGTCTCATTCTGCTAACCATAGAGACCATTTCTTGGAGTCAGAACCTGTGGCCCTGTGCCTATCTCTCCTGCAGTGGCTGGAGGACAGGGGTTGCCGCTGTTCATCGTGGTGACCTAGAGCAGGACGTGCACTCATTTTCAGTGTTGGCCTCCAAACAGCCGTGCTGGCAGGGGAGCGAATCCACAGGAGGAAGCAGAACCAAACCTCCCACCACACAAGGGCAGGAAGCAAGGGGACCAGGGGGCCATGGCAGAGTTGGGGTTCCCTCAGCTCCTGTCCACATGACCTTGGATTCTAACTGGCTTATATGGCAACCCTGCTTACCCTCTGACTTTGAAATAAAAGGAGCGTACCCTCTGATGTTGTGACAGAGCACAGACATCAAGAGTGGTTATTTCCCTCCCACAGGAGGACATGCCCCCTGTTCCTCCAGCCAGACTAGTGCACTCAGGTCAGCCTTATGCTGGCAACAGCTGGGAATTGGGGCCTGACTTCAGACTATGGTCTCTGGACCGGACCGCTTTGTATGGAATAAAGAGGCGCTTTATGCAAATCAGGTAGCTGCAAACATGGAGATGTTGGTGTGAAGCTTCTCTATCTCTGTGCCCCTAAACTTTCCTGCTTAAAGGGACGTTCAGATGCTTCTGAAACCTGCAGATTGACAGGTCCTGTAGTTGGTCTGAGTTCGAGCAGTTTCTAGGGTTCCCCGTGAGGCTCATCAGGGATCTTTGGAAGATACCACTCAGGTCCTCAAGGAAGCTACGGCCCTGTCACACTCAGTTTCCCTCATGACTGCGGTGGGTCACCCAGGAGTATAGTGGGTCCTCGTCCATGGGGCAGATAGGGAAGGGTGTCCTGGCCAGCCTCAGGAACCCACTGTCCTGCAAGTGTGGGACACACACAGTTCATGTCACTCACTATTGCTCCTTTTCAGGTGGCACCTTCAAAGACCCCTGGAGCAGCAGGACAGCCCTAGGGATGCTAGACAGGCGCCAGCCCAGGACAGCTGCTCATGATCCTCCCCGAGGGCTATGTTTGCCTGGTTCTGGTTTGATGAGTTCGATGTCTCACTTTCGCCTGTTCATGCTATCACTGCCCTGATACCATCAGTCTTCAGCTGCATGATAAAAAGTGCACATAAGACATAAACCTGCCGGGCTGAGAAATGGCTCCCACCTGGGCCCAGGCCAGCGTTTGGAGAGCAGCAGAGATGAGGAGAAGGGGGAAGAGAAAGTGGTGCTACTCACCAAGGGGTGGGTTCTAACACTGATGAAGAACTTTTCCTAGAGGACAGTGGCTAAGGAGAACAGGTGTTGGCCTAATGGTTTGGAGACCCAGAAAGTGAAGGTTTTGAGGAGAACGCCTTAGAAATCCAGTCCAAATGGAGATCACTTTACCTGCATGCTGAAACTGAAGGAAGGTAAACATTACAACATGAAGCATCTTCTCGGGGAGACACCTGGTGGTACACCAGGCCCCTGGTTGTATGATGCTGACAAAGTAAGAATGTCTGCCCCTCCCTGAGCTCCTTCCAGGAGGAGGGGGAGTTGAGGAAAATGTCCCATGGGGAATGGGAAGGGAGACAGTCTAAAGGAAGAAACAGACAATGCTCACTGGATGCCATGCTTGGAAACAGGTTCCATTCCATTGGATAGAATTTGAGTGCACAATCACTGCGTTCTGGACATGACATGTGGTATCTGAGATAGAAGGATGAGCCGGCACAGGCCCCAGAGCTCTGATGGCCTGGAGGAGGCTACAGACGTAAGACCACATGAATTATAAGACAATGTCATGTACACAGCTTCTGAAAATAGGCAGGTGTGGAAGGAGCTCAGAGGATGGCAGGGTTAGACTTGGGTACCCAGAAAGCTCTCAGGAAGAGGGGCTTTTGGAGTTGCTGCCAGAGGAAACCAACAATCCAAGGCCCTAGCTAGCTGGCATCCTCATTTCCTGTCATGCATCTGTTTTCTCTATGGCACTATTCACTCTGTCCCTTTCTTAAAGCCTGTTTTTCCTTTCATCCTGAGTGATACATCCCCTTTTCATCTTCTCAGATACCACATGTCACGGCCTAGAGCAGGGTCTTGAGGTGACCTGTCAATAAAGGTTTCACGCCCCCACTTTAAGCATCCTGTGTAGTGTTCTCAGGTTTGGAGGTTGGATAGAATCAGGCAGTGATCTCATGGGTATACCAGATAGCCCAGTTGGAAAGGCGAGCTATTCATAGGTATAAGCTAGAATGGGGGCCAGTGGAGGAAGTCTGGAAGGTTGTCCAAGGGAAGAGGCTGCCCAAAGGCGAAGGAAACTTCACAATCTGAGTAAAGGATACAGTCATAAGAAAGGTTGTGCCACAGGGCTGTGGGTGAGGGTCCCATTTAGTCAAGGTTAGAGCCTCCAATGGCCCTATGCATTTCACAATCTGTCCTAGTTAGCACATGCTACCATAACAAAATGTTTTTGGGGGCGAGCAATCAGACTGAGCAAGCTGCCCTACCAGTGGACACCTTTTTTGGAAATATTAACCACTTACTGGTTTGGCCTTCAAGGTGGTTATGTTTCTGCCTTGATCCATCAGTGATGATATTAAAGTTCAATTCTAAAATAAAAAAGTGGGTTTCTAAGTTCCAGAGGAGCATTGCAAGGGAACTCAATCCTTGACTCTCAGCTCTAACATATATACCCACTTATAAACTAAGGGATTATGTTTCTGCTATTATAAATTTAAAATAACCATTAAAGATCATGCCTCTAACTAATTGAATTAAATTTTTAAAAAGCAAATGCTCAAACAATAAGTTCTCTGAAAGGTAGCATTTCCTTCAAAATCTGGTAGGAATTTGGGGTTCCTAAACAAGTTGCAAATTTGATTAAAAGCAAAGGAAAAGGAGGGGCATGCGTGTGTGCACATGAGTGTGTGTGTGTGTGTGTGTGTGTGTGTGTATGTGTGTGTGTGTGTGTGTGTGTGTGTGTGTGTTTTCTTATATATGGTGGTTCTAGGAGATATTTCTAAGTGGCAAATTCACAGTACTTGCAGTGGTCACTGGAGCACGCTTATGACGACTCATTTAAACTTGCAGGAACATAAGAATGAGCATTTTTTTTGAAGTGGAATTTGCTAAGTTTTTTCCTTTCACGTTTAGTAACTAAAGGGGTCCTGGACCATTCATTCCTTACATAAGGTTTTGGTGGTAGTTCCAGTCAATGTTGCCAATTTTAAAAATTTGCATAAGCTTGAGATAGATCCTGAGTTTAGCTACCTACCCTAACTCAATAGCTGAACTTTTTGAGATTCACCTCCCTCAGTTCCTTCTAGAAAGGCCAATCCAGCTATAGAAAGATTCCCTCTGCCCAGACAGGCGCTGGCTGACTGCTCACGGTGCAATTCCGAAGGCAGGGCTGGGTTATATATAATAAAACATGGAGGTCGCTTCAGGCTGTGTGGCGCGAAAAGCTGTCCAACGTGTTCATCGTGGTGAACTCTCAGAGGAACTTGGCCCACTCAAGGGAAGAAAAAGTTTAAGAGTATTTGGGATGTACCCAGGCTCCCGATGTGGATAAACAAGTTAATCAAGTTCCCAGTGGCTTTGATGATCTTTTGCACAATCTGAAACCCAGGATTTGAGAGAGAATCTCTTCCCGAACCACCCCCCCCCCCCCCCGCCATCCCCCGCCCCCGAAACCCCCTCAGAGGCAGGACAGGCTCTGCAGAGAAGTGGTCTGTGTGCTCAGAGGGTGAATGAGGCCTTCTCACACTTACCCTCTAGGGAGCTTGTGGGTTTAGCATGCTCTGTGGATGGATTAGCAAGTGACAAATAAGTCGGTGACCTAAGGTCAGCAGATTTGTGACACAAAGAGACAGAAGTGGCATCTGACTTAGAACTGGCTCTCAGGGAGCTTGATGTGGCCGGGGTGGTATTTAACTGCTAAAACAGAGACTGAAAAATATAGGAGATTAATTTTTAGCTCCTGGCAATGAACTAGATTGCAGGCTTGACTGTATAACCGGTGTTTTGTATGAAACTTTATGAATGTCACAAATTTCAAATGAAGAGGTGGAGGCAAGAATTCCCGTCAGCTTTACGAATGGGAAACTAAGATGTGGGCCTGAGGTTACAAAGCTAGAAAGTTTCAAATCCAGTAATTGGCTTCATACTTGATCGTTCTCTACTCCTCTCCAAGCTCAGGTGGGCTGTAGTGCAGGTAATTGTACCTGGTCTGATTCCTTCCAGCCCAAGCTCTCCTCAAAACAATAGAGGTCCTGAGCACTGGGTATTGTAGAAGTTCCTCTGAATGCTGTAAGGGGGAAGCAACAAGCACTGAGATTGCTTTGATCTCTGGAGCTTAATGACTTTCAAAGATTGAGATCTCTTTGTTCATGTTTATTGTGAATACGGATTTATTTGTATTAGTTTCAATGGCTTATTTGTGTTTTTTGTTTACCAGGTTGTTTCTTTGCTGCTATTTTTCTCCCTTTCAGCTTTCTCTTGAATTGATGGTTTTCTTTAGTTTCTCTTTCCTCCTTCCCACCCTAACTTCAGGTGCTTATGAGCATCTTCCACATAGTGTTACACAGGTTTTTAGCAACACCTTACTTCTGTGTTCTCCACAATTAGCCCTGGCTGTTGCTATGATTATGTACAGATAATACCCAGTATTAGTCGTTTACTGCTGTATGACAAACGATCCCCAAACGCGGCAATTTAAAATAACAAATAGTCATTATCTCACGGTCTCTGTAGGTCAGGAACCCAGGACCAGCTTAGCTCACAGTCCCCCAGAAGGTTGCCATCAAGGTGTCAGCTATGGTGGCCGTCATCAGAAGGCTCAACAGGAGCATTGATCTAAGCTCACGCTCTTGGTTTGGCAGACTTTCAGTTCCTCCTGGGCTCTTGGAGCGAGGGCCCAGTTCCTCCCTACCCATAGCATGCTGGTTTCTTTGTCAGGCTATCCACAAGTGGCAGCTTGCTTCCCCCAGAATGAGTGATCAGAGAGAGATTGAGAAAGAGAGAGCAGCCAAGAGAAGAGCCAACGTCTTTTTATAACCTAACCTTGGAAATGACATTTCATTACTGCTACTGCATTATACTTATTAGAAGCTAAGTCACCAGGTCCAGCCCAGGCTCAAAGGAAGGAAATTGTACATGGTCGTGAATATCAATGAGCTGAGATCATTGTGGGGGAGGGGCTCATCCTAAGGGCTTGCTCAATATGTAAATGTAACCACTTGCTCAGCCACTCACCATTACTTATTAGGGCATCAATTAATCATCCTTCAAGTGAAGGATGTGAGTGGAAAATATTCTCCATTTGTCATAATATTTATTTTTATCCTCACTCTTAAGTGATAATTTATCTTAATTTATTGAAGTTGGCAGTTCTTTCTTAGCCCTTTGAATATCTAATTCCATTATTTTTTGGCTTCTATTGTAGCTAAAGAGAAATCTGCTGTCATCCTGTTGTTTGGACTACGTTATTACTGTTTCTAAGGTTTTTCTTCTTGTTATGGGTGCTCAGCAATTTCACTGTGCTTCATTTACACAATAATTGATTTTTATTTATTTTGTTCAAGATGTTATGTGAATTCCCAATTAAAATAGAGTTGCCAGATAAAATACAGGAAGATCAGTTAAATTTGATTTTCAGGTCAGTATGACCAAAATATTGCATGAGACATGATTCTACTAAATATATATTGCTGTTCTAAAATTCCAATTTAATCAGGAATCTTGTAATTTCTTTGTTAAATTTGGCAACTTGAAATTTGAGGATTCTTGTCTTTCATCTAATCTGGAAAATCCTCCATCATAAGCTCTTCAAGCATTGCATTTCCTCTAACCTTTCTGTTCCCTCCTTCCAAATTCTCATTTAAATATGTTTGCATTAGTATTCTAGAGTTGCCAACATAAAAACTGAGTGGCTTAAAACAACAGAAATAGCTTCTCACAGTTCTGGAGGCCAGAAGCCTGAGGTTGAGATGTCAGTATGGCTAAGCTCTCTCTGAAGCTTCCAGAGAACCTTCCTCACCTCTTCCTAGCTCCTGGTGGTTGTTTCTACTTGTAGCTACACCACTCCAACCTCTGTCCCTGTATTTTCATGGCCTTCTTCCCTTTCTCTGTGTCTCTATGTCTCTGTGTCTTCATGTGATCTTCTGATAAGGATACCAGTTATTAGATGAGGGCCCACCTTCATCTATATGACCTTTCTTTGCTAATTACATTTGCAGAGAACCTATTTCCAATTAAGTTTCCATTCAGAGTTTCCAGATATACATGAATTTGGGGAGAACATTATTCAACCCAGTACAATGTTATCCATTTGAATATTTTTTAATGAAACTTTTTATAAAACTGAAAGATCAAAGGAATATTTAGTCACAAATTAAGACTAGAGAGCTTAACTGAATCTGTTTTTCATATTACCTCTAGTCAAATTATCCCTTATTATTTATCCGTCTTTATTTCTTTTATCAGTCTGTTTATTCTGTTTTCATTATTCATTGTTCTTCCTTCCATTTTCTATGTTTTCTTAAGAAGTAGTTTCATAGTCTTGAACACACTAATAGTTTGGTCTTTTTAGAGAATTCTATTATCTCAAGATCTTTGATTGCTATGGACCAATTTATATGTTTCAAACTAAACTGAGGGATTTCTGCACCACACCTCTATGCAGATGGGTCATTTTTCCTTTTCAGAGCCCTGGACAGAGGCATGTTGGTAGGTAGTGTTTTCTGTGTCCTTTTCACTTTTATGCAGAAGTCTCAGTTCTAACTCTCTACCAAACCTCAGCTCCTGTCTTCATAGGGTGCTAACAAAGACCCTGCTGTGAGGTATATTTCTGGGTCTGATGACTCCCTTTCCCAGCCTTGGTGACTGCAACTATGATTGACACTATATTGCTCTGGGTTTTAACTCCTTCTGTTTCCAGCATTGAGAGGCTTTCTTTCTTGTTTGTTAAATCAATTACGGATTTTTAAATAAACTTGGTCATATTTTATCTAACAGTTTTGGATATTTTTAGATGGGGCAATTCTTTGACTGCCAAGGAGCCAATACTGGAAGGCCAGGCTCTGGGGTTTATTAAAACCAAGATAACTAGCTCTCCTGTTATGTTAGCTAACTGTTAGCTTTGGATTCAGTGTCAATCATTCAGAAAAAGTTCTGATTTTCATGTGTGATGTCTAATTATAGCTTATGGACCAACTTAGGATCTTCACTCAGCTTAGTGGATTTCTCAAAACGTGGCTGCAATATTGAAATAATTGCATGTCATTCTGTTTTCATTATTTCCTCTCCCCGGGGATTGCTAGGAAATCCAAGAGGAATGAATCCAACAGACATCAGACAGATGTTTGGTATTTTCTGAATATGGCTGTTTTCACTCCAAGTTTAAGAAACATGGGGAAGAGGAGTGAAGACTATACTGAGAAGTCAAGGAGTCAGAGTATGGATGTACCTCTGCCATTAATCAGGTGACCATTTCTATCAGAGAGTCAGGTTGTAGATCCACTTCTATTACTAAGTAGGTACCATTTCTATCTCACAATTTTTCATCTACAAAATAAGAACATTGGACAAAATGTCAGGTAAGTTCCTTCTAGCGCTTACATAATTTGTAAAAGTTTGGGGTGAAGGGCAGTTGGGAGGCCAGAGTTTTTATGAAGTTTGGAAGCCATGCAGAGGTTCTTACAGACTTACCTTGCAGAGGAGCAGGAGGGGGCTTGTCCCTGTTCCTGACACCAGGGCGAAGCACGACCTCTCTCGGGCCTTGGTCTTTGCCTCTCTCATTTACGGCTCACTTGGAGCTCACCTACCCGCTGCCCTATGAGGTGCCCCTGCTGTTGTGGATTCTGCCAGCACTTCTCAGTCTTGCCTGTCTTCTCTCTGGTCATGGAAGAGAACAAGACCTCTTCCACTGGGCTATTTCTGGTGGCTGTACTCTGCACTGGTTGGAGATGCCAGGAATCCATACAGAGTCCCTCACTTTCAGGCAGAAACTTCCTCCTTCTCCGACTCCCTTGACTTTGATGAAACACCATGCTTCCTGAGAATTTCAATTAATCCAACCTTTTTATTTTCCACATTCTACCCACTTTTCTTGTGAAATGTCTCATAAGCAAATTGGGTGTATTGAATAAATAGAGTTAGGCTAGGCACCAAAATGAACGTAGAGATAAAATAAAGAATGAGAAGGCAGACCCCTGAACTTTGAGGAAGAAGAGAGCGGCAGGTAAGCAAGGTAATTATGACTTAAGCTATTTGATAAGTGGTCTGGAAGGAAAATAGGGGGCCGAGAGAGTGAATGACAGGGTGGAAGAACTGGGTCAGCTTACTCAGGGGGCATTTGAGAACACTGAGGGCTAACAAGGAGCCAGTGCAGCTAAGAGCCAGGGAGTGCTGGCAACAAGTGCAGACTTGGGAGGGAAGTGGGGGTCATGGGACCTGTGAGGAGCCTGGGGTAGAGTGGCCAAGGGGAGTCCATGCTGGTATCCTAATCTGGTTTAGTCTCTGATCAGAATCTGTCTAGACTCCTCCATCTCATGCCTCAAGCTTTCTCAATTTCAATTCCTCTTCCATAGCTCTGCCATTTTATTTTCCCTAAACACTACTTTTTCATATTACCTTTCTCTTCATGGTATTTTTCATTTCTTATTGAGATTCTAGAAGCCCAGTGCATGAAAATGTATGCACTGGAGGTCCCTTAGCCTGGCCTGCCCCCTCTCATAGTCTGAGAGCCCTCAGGGGCAGGAGGTAACCCCAGTGATCAGGGGAAGGTGACGCCCCCATCACATCTCTTGCTCCTGGGACTGCTGGCAGCGCAAGCCTCAGCTGGCCCTGGTTACCTGAGCCTCAGGAAGCCCTGGGCAGCTGGGCAGCTGGGCAGCTGGGCAGCCACCATCTGAGGTTTGCCTCTGACTAAGGCCCACACTGGGTGGCTGGGCAGCTGACACCCAAGGCTTGCCTATACCTCAGACTGGCCCTGGGTGGCTAGGAAGCTGAGGGAGGGTCTGTCTGCACTGTATGCCTGCCAACCCCTGCCCCAAGGTGGGGCTGAAATAACTGGAGGATTCTTGCATGGCTGAGGGGACTGAGCACCACTATCTTGTGGCTAAGGGCGCTGCCATCTTTGTGATGGTATGATGGTCAATTTGCATATTCCCTTTTTATTAAATAGGATAAGGCAGTACACACACAAAGATATTCTCTGACTTACAAACTGAAATGAGCAATAGTTGACTGAGTCTGAGGGAAAAGTAATAGTAAGGTTTTGCCATCAGCTTTGCAAAGGGAGAGAGCATTCTATTCTAGCTGATATGCAGACATTGGTGGAGAAAAATCCCTCAAGGGGAATAAGAGCAATTGATCCATTATAGGGAATTAAAATGTCCCTTAGGAATGTTAAAGACCATATGCCTTGATCTCATAATCACCCAACAAGCTTCAATCTGTAACTTAATGTTTGAATGACATCTAGCCAAGGAGCTGACTCAGTTCTCAGGCAAATTCTGTGAACCATAATAAGTAAATTCATCCTCAACCTGACATAATTTTCTTGTGAATTCAGATTTACAGAACTAATTTTCTTAAGTTTGTACATTCTTGGATTTGGGGTTTGAAATTTTAAGCCCCTAGTTAAAATTCCCAGCCTGTACCTTTGGCACAGACACCTTTGTCCCCAAAGTGCATCACTTATCAATTTTAGTCCTCAGTTCCCACCCTACTCTGCTCTGCCTCTGTTTATCTGGGAGCAGAGCTCCCAGGAAGAAGTATCCCAAGGTCTTTCTTCTGGGCTCCTGGTCTGAGATTTGACTCCAGTCCCAAGAATGAACTAGACACCTGGGTCACCCAAACCCATGCAAGGCACTCAACTGAGCATGAAGGAAAGTAGTGTAAAGCTAAGTCTGCAGTACCTAAAGCCTGAGTACAACCCACACAGGGGGAGATATCTTTGCTGCTTTATTCACACCCAAAGAATAGTCTATGTAATTGAAAGGCCAAGAATCACTCTATGGCCCGACCGGCTTGGTTCAGTGGTTGAGTGTGGCCTATGAACCCAGATGTCGTTGTTCGATTCCCAGTCAGGGCACATTCCCAGGTTTGCGGGCTTGAACTCCACTGTGGGGCATGCAGAAGGCAGCTGATCAATGACTCTCTCTCTCTCTCTCTCTCTCTCTCTCTCTCTCTCTCTCTCTCTCTCTTCTTCGTTTAAGTCAAATTTAATTTTTTTTTTTTTTTTTTTAAGAATCACTCCAGGGACCTTCTATACTGACATATTCATGATACACTGCTCCAAAGCCAATAAGCATAATGAATCAGGTGGGAAGGTGGGATGAGGTCGAATGTGTTTATGTTTGTCAGAGAAAAAAGCACATGTATCAGACAGCAACGTGGTCTTTATCTCTCAATTCTATTCAGATCTTGGGGAGGTAAAAAGCCAACTACAGAAATTTTTAAATATCTGGATTTGTGCATTAGAAAGGTAAAGATATAAAACCTCTGAAATGTGATTTTTATCCAACAACCTATTACAAATGTAAAACCAAGTGTATGTGTGTGTGTTTTTGTTTTTTATTTTCAAAATACAAGCAAACATCAGGATATGAAGAAAGAATTTCATCAGAGTGCTTTTTTATTCTTCCATCACAAAGTGCATGACTTTTGCCCCAGGCCTCCCTCCCTCTATTGGGCTACTTCATCCTGGGAAACGAATTAGGCCATCAGGGCCTCTCTGGGGATATTTGAAATGTCTGCCCCTTCCCCGGGCTTATAAATCATTCATCTTAGCCTAAGCTTGAGTGGACTTGTCTACCCGCCCCCTCTGCGCTTGAGATTGAAACGGCCCCTCCTTCAAGCCCCCGTTCAGGCCCACAGAGGCTCGGGCTAAAGGCTCATTCTGAAACAGAGATGTTTATCTTTCCGTACACAACCTACCCATTGTTGTTGAGATGTTGAGCCAACAAAATGACCCTGTTAGACATGAGTAGAGCAAGGACGATGGGCCAGGTACAGAAACTCACCGGGCAGAAAGCTCTGGAGGCCTAGCAAGGGGCGAAACTTGGAAAACAAGAGCCTCACCTCCAGGTAACCTTTCCTCCCCTAGCATATCTCTGGTCATGTGGTTTGGACCCCTGATCTTTCCTATCGCTGGTCAGGTAGTGTAGACCCCCCTAACCCTTTCTCCCTAAAGATGGCATCTAGGCCTCTGTTGTATTTTAGCACCAGGCCCAGGAAAGCAGCAAACCCAGACAAGAGGCACCATGGCTGCCTCAGGACCAGCGACAGTGACAAATGACCCCTTGCCCTGGCTCTGACCAATCAGTGGAGACCACAACCCTGAAAGAGCACACCTGGAAGGCTGATGAATATTCCATTGAGACCCTCCCGTGAGACCTAAAATTTCCACCTGCAAGAGATAAATACACACAGGACAAAGGACCCAGTGTGCGCCCCCCCTCCAAGGAGCACGTCCAGGCCGTCTCCCCACAGGCCCATATCCCCTAACCCAGCAGCGGGCAAACTACGGCCCTCGGAGACGAAAGAGTGGAGGGTTCTCTTGCTCTCCCCTCTGCTCCTTCACCAGCAGCCCAAGATGAGAGTGCCAGCATGGTCAGGTTGCTTTTGTGCCGGCCCTCCTGTCCAGTTTAAGAACCCATTGTGGCCCTCGAGTCAAAAAGTTTGCCCACCCCTGCCCTAACCTCTTAAGGGAACCCATGAGACTTGCAACCAGGGGAGCAATGGGCAGTGGCCAACCCCCTGCACCTGTCTCCAAGACCCTCTCCCCTCTGACTTCTCAGTGAGCCAAAGCAGCCCCGCCGAGGCTCTCCTGTGGCTTCTTCGACGCCTTTCCTAAGTACACGTTTGCTGCCATCATGGACCCAGTACCCTTTGGCTCAGCGCTGTGTAGCCCTTCTCTTTGGATATCCCCATCTCCCATCCCTTTTCCTCAAATAGGTTCTATTTTTCTTTAATCGCCATCTGAAATGGCTACTTAGCCTGCCTGCACATCACCAACTTTAACCTTTCAGATGCTTAGTCCAAACCTAAGATTTCCTCTTCGTTTTTTGTTGTTAAAATGCTCATCTTACTGATTTTAGGGTGCTTGAAAGGGAGTATGGGGGAACTCCATTTGGGATGCACAGGAAGAGAGGGAGCCGGGGACACGTTTGTGGAAGAAAAGACCATCGCAGCCCCAGACTGAGCCCCCTGCACGCTCTTGCTATTACCCAGCTATTCAAGGAAGCTCTTACCGTTGTTGGACTGTGGGCCCAAGCATTGCCCCATTTTTCTGCTCAGTGCTCTAGTGTCCCAGGCAGCTTTCAAGTCCTAGCACATCACTCAGCCGGTCTGCTGAGCCCTAGCAGTCGCCTGCGATGCTCATCAGTAGTAGGCCAGGGGCCTTCTATTTGCTCCCTTCTCTTCAAATCCCAACACGGAGCTCTGTTGCACCTTCTCCCAGGGGAGCTAGACCCTGATGGCCTGGGATTGATATGGGATTTCATGGGACTTGCATTCCTTGCCCTACCTGGGGAGATCTGCTTTCAGGGCATCTGCCAGTTAGTGAATGCACCTGAGGTTTGCCATCCTGAAGCTACTTTTTGAGATATTGATTTTAAGTTGTTTATTAAGAAACAAGACTAAGAGAGAACCTTTGACTCTTCCCCCTTTTTCCTGCCCAAGGGAATCCAACAGAAAAAACTGCCCCAGGAAGATCAGAGGATCTGCCTTAGCCTGATTTGGTAAATAGGAGGGCTCAGGCAAGTGCCTATTAGCTAGACACCCCACCCTACCCCCATTGCACCGAGATCCGCTCCCCATCCCACCCCCACCCCCTGTCCCATTGTCTCTGAATCACAAGGGGGATTTTCCTGCCTGGTATGTCTGCTCCTCCTTGACTACCTACAAATCGTCCATTTTCACTTCTGAAATCTCAATACTTCGTCCCTGCCCCTTTTCTCCTGTGCCCCAAAATGTCTTACATTCCCATGTTGCCTCTCTATCTTTGAAATATTTATGCTTATTTGAATTCCCTGTGCACACATACCAAAATTTTTATTTTCTCCTGTTAATCTGTCTCATGTTAATTTGATTATTAGCCCAGCCAGAAGAACTTAGAAGATGGGAGGGAAAATATTAATATTATTTAGCCCCCATATGAGATAATGCACAAAAAGCAAAGTCAACTATGTCTTTGTATCCCATTCAAAAAATATTATGAATTAGATATCTTATATATTTTGGGTACTAAGTCTTTCAAACCTGGCATCAACTTTATACTCACGGAACCACTGGAGTCACGTCAGCCACATGTCCAGTGTTCAGCTGTCACCTGGGGCGCAGGACAGGGCAGAGCTGATGACTCAGAGGAAAAGACTTCCAGAATTAGTTCCTGGGAGGGAGAGGACAAGGGGGCTTCGTGACCTTTTAGTGTGACCTTTCACTGAAGCGAAGCAGGCTTTCAATGCTTTCCCTGTCCCTGGGCCCCTTTCCCACTAATCCTCTTCAACTACACTGGTTCCCTCCGTGAGCTGAGGGTGAAAAAATGTTTACGCTGCTACTTGCCTCAAAGGACTCTTGAAAAGATTAAAACAACAACAAACGTGGTCCAGCATTCTGGGCCCGTCCACCCAGCCGAGGCGGTCAAGATGAAAACCGGGCCGTGGCCATTACCTGCTGTCGCCTGTGAAATAACGTGCTGTTTGCTTCAGCAGCTGCCGTCTTTGCTTTGGAAGCTTCGGGTGACACACACACACACACACACACACACACACACACACACACGAGAAAGAAGCGTGTGGAACTTTGCTTATCTCCAGAACACACCCGATTGTCTTCGGGGATAAGCTCCCCCTCCCCAGACCAAGAAAAGTCAATTATTAATCACCTTTGAAATGAGAAAACCAGTGTGAGGAACAATGGTATGTATTAATGGGCAAAAAATAACTTGCATTGAGGCTGCAAACCAAAAAAAAAAAAAAAAGGAAAGCAAATAGAGAGGACTGCTCCTCTTATCCATCTAATAACAGCTCCTATCAGTTCGCAGAGGAGGATTAGCAGGCAGTGAGCAGAGAAGCTTTGGGAAGACGGGATTCCAGAGGAGCTCATCAGGTGTTTGAAAGGAAGCATTTCACCCTCACGGAGCCCCACCCTCTCCTCTGCACAATGGGAGAACTTTACACACACACAAACACACACACACACACACACACACAGCCCCTCTGCTCCGGGCTGTATCTGCAGAAATGCCTGAGCAGGAACTAGAGGTTGGGGTGGGCTGCAGGTGGGAGGCAGCGCTGACTAACAGACTAGGATTCGCTGTAGGTTCACTCATCTTGTGCCACCAGTGAGAGAGGTCAGGACTAGGCCTGGGAGAGGTCGTGCATAGCCCTGTTGTCAGGAACAGGGACAAGCCCGTCTTCCCACGGCTGAGCAACATAAGCCCATGAGAGCCTCTGAGTGGTTCAAGGACTGCATAGATTCTGGAACCCCAACTTCCTCCGCCCCAAACCTTTACACGTGATGTTAGAGCTGGGAGTTTGGGAGGCATGTTGTCCAATGTTCCCTTTGTAGTTGAAAACTTGTGAGATAGAAATGGTGCCTACTTAGCCCTAGCTGGCTTGGTTTGGCTTGGTGGATAGAGCATCAGCCTTTGGACTGAAGGGTCCCAGGTTTGATTCCAGTCAAGGGCACAAGCTCGGGCTGTGGGCCCGATCCCCAATTGGGGGCGTGCAGGAGGCAGCCAATTGATGATTCTCATCATTGATGCTTCTATCTCTCTCTCCCTCTCCTTCCTCTCTGAAGTCAATAACAATATCTATATCTATATCTATATCTATATCTATATCTATATCTATATCTATATCTATATCTATATCTATATCTATATCTATATCTATATCTATATCTATATCTATATATGCCACTGACTCTCCCTTCCCCACTTCCCTCACCCTCACCCTTCTCCCACCTCCCCCCTCACCCTCACCCTTCTCCCACCTCCCCCCATCCTCCCCCTCTGCACCTCTCACTTCCACCTCCCTTCATCCCAGTCTGCAGAATGTCAGATGGCAGTCATTCTAGGCCGCCAGTGCCTCTTGTTTCGGCTTTGCAGCTGCATGAAGCCTCAGTAAATGGTCACTTCCATATATTATAAGGCTGAAGGGGTGGGAGAGGGCTTGGTCCACTCCCTGTAGGGAGCATTTTAGTTCAGATCACTTTTTGACAAGGCTTTGTTACACCAAACTCCTGTCCTTGGCACCTTCCGGTGCGTTCTGTGCCCCCTGCCCGCTGGCCTGCACCCCGCTCTCCTTGGAAAGCCCCTACTTAGAAGCTGTCACCTCAGAAGCCTTGGAGGAAGGAAGTCGCTTAGGCCCATCAGTACATGGTCGACTGAGGTCTCATTTCCTTTTCATTTTCTTTCTAGTGCTCCTTTCAAAATTATATCTCTCTTCTTTAGAGCACAACTTCTTTTTTTAACCCTCAGGCTAACGTGGAAAGAATTTGTTTAGTTTGCAGTGGTACTGTGGCATAAACCATTGGCGGTGATTCATGCGCCCGGGGCTGCTGACTTGCACGGGGGAGGGGCCGGGATGGCAGCTGTAAGTTCTAATTATGATGAAATAAGTTTGAGGCTGATACATCAGGATATAATCTCTCCAAATCAGTCTTTCCTTTAGAAGTGAGCTTTTCCATCATGCTATATTTTATGTTTGTTGACAGAAGAAGGAGATAGAAAAACTGGAGAGCCCGTGGGGGTAAAGGATTAAATTGCAGGTAGAGCTCCGTGGAAGGAGGCACTAACCCTGACACTCTCAAGGATGCTCGGGGAAGTTCTGACCCTGCCAAAGGGCAGCCGGCCCGTGGTGAGGTGCTGAATGAGTGACTCACGTATGGCCGACAGCTTCTAAGCTTAAGGTGATCCACCATGGTTTGGGGACATCTTAATATGGGGAACTGGGCTGTGAGAAATTCCATGAAATCTTGGCTCCCTGTTCTTTGTGTGTCAAAGTTCAGTCTTGAACAGACCTTATTTGCACTTCTAAAAGGAGGCAGGTTGACACAATGGAAAAAAAGACCTGAAGCAGTAAGAATGGGAGTCCTAGGATTTCTCCAGCCACTAACTGTGCCACCTTACATGAGTTGGCTTAGCCAGGCTGCCCCAGCCTTCTGTGAGGCGTGTCAAGGTCTTTGCACAGTGCGTGGCACATGGAACATGTCTGATAAACACTGTGGGAGCTAAAAAAAAAATGGCTTCCCTCTCATCATCTAAGTTCTTCTTACTGAGTTAATAATCAAATTTAGAGAGAGATTCAGAGGAGAAAATCCAAATTTTCATAGATGAACACGGGGACTTCACAAAGCATGAAAGTTCCAAATAGATCGGGGTAAAATTGGATATGTATGTTGTTTTGGACAAAGGTGAAATAGGAAGTAGGGCTCTCAGATTTCAAAGGAAGTAGGTGATTTGAGCAAGAGCTGAACACACATGGCAGGTAAATGTTTTGCTCGGCAACCCAGAAGCAATGGGACCTAGAGGGTGATCAAGTTGACAGGCCCTCTCAAGGCCCTCCCACCCACCAAACTCAACCTGGGCTGCTGGGTGCACACCCTAAGGCTTCCTTCCTGGAGTAGGCTTTCCCTCTGAACCTCTTAGCAGGAAAGAAGAGTCAAAGTCTTGTTCTGACTTGTTTCCTAATAACCAGCTTAAAATCAATATCCCAAAAGGTAAAATGGGTCCCCTCCAGGGGAGAGCACATTGCTGGCACATGGACTCCTTACAGCACACCGACGGCACCTTCTGCACAGAAGCCCAGCTGCGCCCTGTAATCATGCTGAATCACAGAGCTCCAATGGCCGCCCTCAGAGGTGCCTTCCGGGTAGAGTTAGCCAGAGGGACTTTCCCTCTCCTGGGACCAAAGAACCCTGCCAGAGAAAGCCAGTTGTATTTCTTTCTTGTGGCTGCTGGCACACATTACCCACACATTTGGTGGCTCAAAGCAACAGAAATTCATTCCCCACCGTTCTGGAAGCCTGAAGAGCAAATCCGTTTCACTGAATAAAAATCCAGTCAGCAGGGCCGAGCTCCCCTGAAAGGTCAAGGGAACATCTCTTCCTTCTGCCTCCAGCTTCTAGGGGCTGCCCGCATTGCGTGGCCTGTGGCCACATCACTCCCGTCTCTGCTCTGGGGGCTCACACGGCTTTCTCCTGAACTCTCATGCTAATGTGAAGTCCCCATGCTCACCCTAGTAAAATCTCCCTCTGCCCCACTCTTCTAAGGACCTTTAGGATTACATTTAAGCAAACCCCCCCACCCCCACTCCCACACACACCCCGCTCCCCGATAATCCTGAATAACCTCCTCCTCATCAGTATCCTTAAATTAATCAAATCTCAAAAGTCACCTTCACAGGTCAGGGGGGTTAGGGCTTGACATCTGTAGGAGCCACAATTTAGCCACCCACCCCCTGTTGTCATGGGCGAGGTTGGTTTTCTCAGACTACATTTGGTGTGTTTTGGATGATGAAACATAACATGCTCATCGTATCCATCTGGGAGGAGCTGCCTATACTACCGGCGCCCACATCTGACAGGAATCAACAAGAGATTACTGGAACCTGGGTCATGGGTATCTGCTTGGCTTCACTCCACACGGTGCTGTTTGTGGGCCCCTGTCCCTGGAGGTGCAGAGCTACTCGCATGCTTCTGATGGGAAAAGCTTGGGTTCTCATGCAGGGGAAACACCCCAGTGAGTGGGTGGTTTTCCTCCACAGCAAAGCTGAGCACACAGTGTGTTAAGAAAGAGTGCCCCAAACCTTTTCTATCAGAAGCATTTACGTTATCCTCCAACGGTTTTGATGACAGCGTGCTTTACCTGGGGGCCAGAAGCATGCACATTTCTGCTGAACTCCACCCCCCACCGTAAGTGCTGGGGAGGTACTGGGTATATAAGAGCACGGGCAAGTAGGTTAACCAGAGGAGCACATGTTCAACCCTATCCTGAAAATGCTGCCAATACTAAAATGTGTTCTTCAGAGTGATAAGTAGTTTTTATCTCTTTTCAAGGTTTTTCGGGTATCTGGTGATAATGCAGCATTTGTTTCCAGCTGTTAAAACACTGCTATTTCTGTGTAACATTTATTAAGTCACACTGGAACAACACCAGCAATTTGCAATTTCTCTGCTTCATGTCAATTCTCTCCTTAGAAAGATTTCTGGAAGAGATACTTCTTTTTTTCCATTGGAATCTGGAATTTGTTTTTTAAAGAATGAAACAAAAAAGTAAGAGTTGTTTATTGTTTTGTTTCCATTTGAATAATCCTCCAAAGCTGTATGACTACTAGTAACAGCAAATTTGGGGGGTGTAGGTGGAGGGAGGAAAGACAGCAACAGTGGGAACCAAAGCATTGCAGGCATGTGATAGTTCCTATTATCCAAATTGGAGCTACAAATAACGGGGGATTTTTCATCACCAAGTGTTCATTTATACTAATTACTGAGCAATCGGGAAGCCTTTTCCATCCGAGTAGGGACTGTGGGCTCAGGAAATCAGATTCATCCCTTTGTTTCTTCATTTCACTGATGTTGAATGAGCACCAAGCATATAGCAGCCGCCACAGGTAAAATGGTGAGCAAACAGGTCGGGTCCCTGTTTCCATGGAGAGGCATCCCTGTGGAGGAAACAGATAGTGAGAGCTTTCAGGTTCTTCTAATTTTACCCTAAGTGCAAGGAGGAGTCTTGGAGGAATCTTGAAAATAGAAGTATGACCTGCCAATATTAGATTTGCATCTGAGATGATCACTTGGCTGAAAACTGTTATGAGTGTAGGTGGACCTCAGCCTGGGGAAGAGATGATGGTACTGGGGCCAGGGTGGTGGTGGAAGAGGAAAGGGATGGACGTGAGAGAGATTTATAGGGTAAAAACCACAGACCCAGGTGGTGGGTTGGCTCTGAGGAGGGTGACTGTAAGGCTGGATTTACTGGGATGGTCCTGGTTTGCCTGTTGGTTCAGCATAGTCATGAATGGTTCCTTTTTACCCAAAGTGACCTGGTTTGAACAATAAACTATGTGGCCTGGGGAAGAGTGGAATTTTTAGTCTGGCTTGTGCAGCTGGAAGGATGGCAATGCCATTGCTTGAGAGTGAGAAAATCTTTGTATGGCCTAGAAGCCTTTTTATTAAAAAATCTTTATATAATGTGAAGAATCAACTGTTCTTCCCTTGACCAAGTTTCTACTCGATCCCTTTTTCTTACCTGTTTGTGGGATTGTTTTGTATAATCATCATTTTAATGTTTTGTATGGTATATCTACTAAAAATATTTATCCAATCATTTTTTAATTAGGCATATATATATATATATATATATATATATATATATATAAAGTATTAGTGATATTTCTCCACATAGAGCTTAACTTACTACTTATTGGCATTTTGGGATATGTTTTACCATATATGATTTTTTTATGCGCCATGATATAGTATATAAAGGTATTATTATCTATAATAATAAGAGTAATATGCTAATTAGACTGAACGTCCTTCCGGATGAAGCCAGGACAAGAGTGAAGCTGGTGCTGGCAGCCAGAGGAAGGAAGGCCTATTCTTGTGTGAATTTTTGTGAATTGGGCCTCTAATATCTATATAAAATAGCACATATGCCAATTGCTATCCAATGATTTCTTGTGAGAATAATACAATCTCATTATCCTCCTATTTTCTCTAATTTTATTAAAATTTCTTCACATTTAATCTTGATTTATTGAAAACATAGCACCTGTTTACAATTATTTCTAAAAACAATGTATACAAACGTAAGAGAATTTGATTTTTTAAAACAAATCACTGTTGGGTGAAAATATTTGATCGTATTCTAGAAAAAGCAAGATTCTGAACAGCATTGAAAAGTCTGTTTGTTAAATGTTTATGGTTAGGGATGTTAGGCTTCCCCAAGTATAGTGTTTTCCACTTGGAACAAATTCACTCACCTTTCCCTCCCCGGTGCTCCAGGTGGGCGTTCTGCCCACAGCTTTGCTTTGGGACCATCGCCCATCAGCCTGCAGCTGCACCCCAACCCGGTTCCCAGCAGGTGCAGGTTACTCTAGGACAGCCTTGCACTCCACCCTCATTTCCTTCCCCATCAAGGAAGTCAATATTTCTATCCCTCCTAAACCAGCCCACATGGAAAGATGGGGTCTAGGTCAGATCTAAAGTTTGAACTTCCTGTTCCTTGTGGGTTGTTTAAATTTTTACTTTTCTATTTTAAACACATTACCTATTCATAGGTTTTTTTTCTGTAAAAAAAAAAAAAAAGTGCTATAATAAGTAACAGTCTTCTCCAAGTGACTGCTGGTGATGATCTCACAGCATCTAGTTCTCCCTTCTGCAGAAACACCTCCACTCCTGCAGCCACTGTCCGTGAGGGACTGAGGCTGGGATGAGCCATGGATACGTGGGAGATGGCCTTGGCTGCTGGGATTGGCTTTCCAGCTTCCTTTCTGGTCCCAAGGATTCCAGAGGGGACTCTTCTGCTCCAAGCAGTGTAGGGACATGTGGGAGCTGGACACACTGCGACCGCTGAGCTGCCCAGAGAGGAGCCAGTCCAAGATCAACAGGACACACCGAGGAGGGGATAGCCACCAGGACGCCTTTTGGGACTTGCTCTGTGCCTGGCCCGAGTGTCTGACTGACTGAGGCTGCTGCGCTGGAAGCTGGATGGAACTCCACACTTGCCCCCCTCCCAGTGGCCAAGTCTGCCAGCTGAGCAGGAGCGGGACATCTTAATCGGGCCTGCCAGGCAGCTGGAGGATGTGGGAGAGGATGCCTGCTCGGTCCAACTCCCCTAGCCTTTGTTCAGAAAGAGGCGCACAATGAGGAAGTCGCCTGGTTCCAGATGGCAGTGGTCCCAGAAAAGCAGGTGCCCTGCACGGCGTGGACACGCACACACATTAATAGAGCAATTTCCATTAGGGTGCAGAGGCCTGGCTGCCAAAGGGTGGGGGGAGTCCGGGAGTGGAGAAAATTGTCTTTGTTCTAAAGAGAACCCCTAAGGGAGTAGCATTTGGACACTTGGTTTTGAATGGATGCATGAGACGTGGCCAGTGTGCCGTCGGTTAGGAAGGGAAGCCCTGGGCAGAGCAAGGATACTGCAAGAAAGCTTCTGAGGCTTTCTTGATGGGACCAGGTTATTTTTCTCTGGTCTTCTTCAACCCACAAAGAGCCACCACGTAGCCAATGAACGCCTACCCACCCTGAGCAGGGAGTCCTCAGCCCAGGGCAATGTCTTAAGGGGCTGAGCAAACAGTACAGACCTTATGGCTGCTCTTCTCTTGCTAGGAGACAATGAGTGGAGCTGCTAGAATCTGGAACTATGGTGGCTCAGCAGCACGTTGGGGCCCTTCCCTGGCCTGTAAGTGTGGGCATATCAGTAGTGGACACAGCTCCCCCTCCTTGCCCTCCTCCTGAAGCAGTCCTATGGTCCCCTGTTACTTGGTCTGAAAGCTCCCAAATTGCTCCTGCTTCCTGCACTCTCTGAGGTCATGTTTCCTCAGCTAGAATGTTCTTAGTTGCACTATTCAGAGGAAACCTTGATCGGAGGCACCATCCAGAGGCTGCAGAGAGCCAGGCGGAGGCTCACGGCCAAGGTGGACAGCCAAATGGGGAACAGCTGGAATCAGCTGGCCATGCATTTATGTTCTCTGTGATGGTGAAGGGACACAGCAGAAGTCTTTCTCCAGGGTAGGAGCTGTCACCAACCAATCTCCCTCCCTCCCTGCCTCTCTTCCTTCCACCACAAATACCAGTACTTATTGAGTGCCTACAAAGTATGGTAGGAGCTGGCACTATAGTAATGACCATAAATATTTGCCTTCCTAGGTCTTATATTCTGATAGGAGCCACAAACACACATCAGTCAGAATATCTGACAGTAGTAAATGCTGTGAGGCCCAGGGGAGGGATGTTAGTCAATTGGTCTGTTCCACCCAGTGTCCATTTCCAGGCCTTGGTCCAGGAGACCTAGCTCCTCCCACCCCCAAGACACTCTGGGAGACTCCAAGGCTCCCTTGCTCACTGGACATGTCAGAGGGGTCCTTTGGGGCAGATCAAAGTGAGTGCCAGGTGTGGACCAACACCCAGGGCTCCCCTGGGCAGAGGAAGAAGGAACAGCGACTAGGAGAGATAAGGGGGTGTTGTGGCAGGATGCTTTGTGAAAACTCTCACGGCCTATAGGGACCAGCCTTGTCACCTCTTGGTGCCCTCACAGCCCTGGCAGCATCTCCCAGGGGCCATGATCAGATCCTTCACCCCCAGAATCTCTGCTTACCTGCCTCCTTCCTGGCAAGTGCCTCCAGCTTCTCCAATGTGACCCCAAACCCGCACACAGCGTCCTCCAGTGCAGGCATTCAGCAGGAAATTACAGCCAGGCAGCTCACCCCTCCACCAGAACACAGCGTTTAAAAATAGCCTCTGGCACAGCCCCGGTCACGGCTTTATATTCTGGAATCACCACATACGGTTTTCGCAAATGCACATTAAAGACATTAATCCAGCAGGCACTTCACCAAAGACAGGCACACGTACAGTGCCCGAAAGGATTATTTTTAGGACCTGGAGAGAAACCTGGAGGTGAGAGTTGCCAAAGGAAGTGGACTTTTGCACCCTGGGTGTATATCAGGGGAGAAGACTGGGCTGGGAATCTGAAACCTGCCTGCTGAGGATGGAGGTACCAGCTCAGAAACTGGCCACTGTCCTGACCACTGATGTGCAGAACACAGAGGAGCACAGCCTATCCCCAGCCATGCCAGAAAAGCAGCCACAAACTCCCCTTAAAATTAACAGGGAGCCCTGGCTGGTGTATCTCAGAGCTTACAGCGTTGGCTCTAGGACCAAAGGATGGCTGGTTTGATTCCTGGTCAAGGACACATACATTGGTTACAGGTTCGATGCCCAGCCCTGGTTGAAGCTCTAGTGGGAGGCAATCAATCAATGTGTCTCTCTCACGTTGATGTCTCTTTCTCCCTTCCTCTCTCTCTCTCAAAAATCAATGGAAAAAATACCCTTGGGTGAGGTAATAAATAAGTAAATAAATAAATAAATAAATAAATAAATAAATAACAATTAACAGGGAAAACCTTACATCCTCACCTTTGAGGACCACTAGCCATGGTGGTCTCACCCATGACCACCAAAGTCTCCTAGTCTTTGTGGGCAATCAATCCTCTTGTTTGAACCCCAGAGGAAAACATACAAATAAAACTAGAACATTAGTATTAAACAAATGTTAAGTACCTTCTATACTCCAGTGCTGTTGGGGACCTCACAGCATGGCATTGAAGAACAATGCCCCTCTCACTTGTAATAATCTCCAATGAGTCAGGTGGGATGGGACGTGTGTGGGAAAACAGGGTAGGGGAGGGATAGGTAGGAGGGGAAGCCGAGGGTGAATAGAAATCGGACAGGGGGACGGACCTATGCAAACAGATGGGGATCAGAGCCTGGTGATTCCAGCCGCAGCAGAAGGCCTTCCACTCTGGACCGTCCAGCTCCTCACTGACCTTGACTCTGAGGAGGGGATGGGTTGCTGATCTCCAAGCTGTTTCTCCGCCTTCTTTTTCCACATCGGCTTCCTATGGAAAGGGAAGGAGAAACGCTGCCAGTGCGGAGGGTGACAGAGCCTGGCCCCTCCCCATCTGTTACCATATCTTCACACTGCCAGGGACTTGATGGGCAGAGGGTGCAAGGGCCTGTATGCTGGGTGAAGCCTGCTTCCCCCAGAGGTAGATGCTCCACTCCACCAGCCCAGGGCACCAAACAACAGGTGATTCCTGAGTCCAGAGTCCTGCCTTGGATTCTGCACCCCATCTCCCCAGGAGTAGAAGAGGACCCTCCATTTCCCAGGACCCCTGTCACAGCAGCCAAGACAGAGCGGGAATCAGCAGCCAGTCCCCGGGGCAGTGGATTGAAAAACAAAGCCTTCCTTTCTCCATTTGCTTGTGTGACTGGTTACAAATAGACAAGGAGACTTTCCAGAGGGGAAGCAGATTTATGCTTCATTAACGATGTATCACTTTCTCTTTGAAATCTTTATCATTTTCATTTTTTCTCAGAAGCTTCAGGACACCTCAAAAGGCAGGTTTCTGACTGAGGAAGAAACACCTCAGATGGGCGTGTTTCCGTACTTCCTGGCCCTCACCTCTCTCACCGTCCTCCCCCGCCATACCCCCCCCCCCCTTCAGAGCGCTTCCTCAGGAAGTGGCTTCTGTGGGTGTGTGGACCACTCTACTCCAGAAAAGTGCGAAGTTGGGTGGTACCCACACAAATGGGTGAGGCGTGCATTCCAAAGCCTGGAAGAGGGACTCTAGGTTCAACCCTGGGCTTCTTAGTCCCTCCCTGTACTATGGTCGTGCTATTAAGAGAGACAGAAACCCCTTGTGGGGTGATTTTTCCTACCCAACATGAGTAGATCCACAGAACTTGTCTCTGTGTGGCCTTACTCCTTCCTGATGACAAGCACATCGCCTGAACCACACTTTTCCTTGTGGTAGAAATGTGAAAGGCCAGAGGAAGAGGAGAGTCCTGGAAACTCAGCCCCAAGGAGTCATGGTCCAAGCGGGATGGGTGCTAGGTACTGACCTTGACCCTTGATTTAAAGGGAATCATTGGTCCTTATAGACAGCAGCTCAGTCCTTCCCCACACTTTCCCTGGACCATGCCCCAGACATGGAGCCATGGTCTTGAGTTCCTGAAATTCCCTTGCAGCACTCTACTGTCTAGGGGCTGCTCCACAGGCTGCCCTGGCTGCCTGTGCAATGCCCTGGGACCTCAGACTGCCTTCCTGCCACCTTACCCACCATCACCAGTGAGACATGGGCTCCTCCCACCACCCACCACCCCACTCTCCCAGGAACCCATTTTCCTGAAAGTGGGAACTTTGTCTTCCCATCATAACAGGACTGGTGGCCCCAGCATCCCAGGGCCCTGAGGGGAAAGGAGAAAGCACCAAGCCCTTCTAGAGTCCTGGACTCTGGAATTGGGGTGGCCATCACTCAGCCATCCACAGAGAGATGGTAATTATCTGACACGTTGACTTCTTGCCCCATCCCACGCTCTACAATGGAGCACTTGAGCTGAGCACGTTTATCTGCCTGGATCACAGCTTTCAGCCCTTCTGTTGGACAAGTCCCCTGTCACTGTTCTTCCCATGCACAACTCTTTTCTCTCACTGGGATCTCTGCCAACTTCATCAACATGAGCCTTCATTCTCACCGCAATGATCTGTTAGCTTTTCTCTATGGTTTCTGAATGTTTTTGTGGTTTCTAAATTTCTTGCCACTGTTCAGCCATCTTTATACTTCTTGGAACTTTTGAATTTTGAATTCAGCAGACAAATGATTGAATATGCATAAAAGTCTTGAAATGAATAAAGAGAAACAATTACAAGTCAGAAGTACCTTTCTGCACAATGGTCGACATGCTAAGAGTTACATGTTAGAGCATTCCTGAGCTCAAATTCAAAGGGATTTGGCAAGTGTATAAACACATGTAATTCCCAAATACAATCTATACTTCCCTGTCAAGTCAACATTCTTTCTCCCTGTATATATAAAGAGTGTTGTCCCAAAACCTAAATGGGTGTGACCTTGGTCATGACCACATGAAAGCCATGCTCTGATGAAGCTTGGGGAAGCATCCGTGAGTGTCATAGGCATAGATGACAAAAACCTTTCCTTCCCAACATCAGTGGCCCTTATACTTTATGAGAAATGATGACATGAAACGCACACCCAGCTGAAGCGTGGGGAAATATATCATTAACTTACTCATCCTTCCACAAATACTAGTGGAAGTAGTTGGCATGTTTGAAAGTTAGTATCAAGAGCAGTGGCTGGTGTGTTGGCTTGGCTTTATCTGATTTAAAAGAATAGGAATAGCTAGCTGAAGGTTGACATAGCTAATGCTAGCCAATTTGTTTATCTTAAAGATATCTGTAGGTAGAAAGGGAAGCAGTGCAAATGCTTCCATGGGGCTATCTATACCCAGTTGAAATCAGTCAGGCCTCATATATATTGATTGACATATAGGCTTAAAAATGGCTCTTGCAATGTAGTTATCATGAAATGCCATACTATTCCCGGTTTCCTCCTGGGTTGTCGAGTGTACTTTCATTTTGATTCCTAGGCACTGCCCTGTCTTCCTTCTGGGCATCCCACCTTCTACTAAATATAATCTAATTTCTCTACCTCATGCCTCTGCTTACTAACTCTCTCCTGCACTTCCTACAGCCTTAGCCACTAATGACTGATAAGTTCAAGTGTCTCAGGTTCACATTTGCCCTAGAAGTCTTGAGTGTTTTCATTGGTCATCATGTAGGGTGTTGTATCTGAAAGGTAAACATGGTGGATGGTGTGCACGGGTGGGCTAAATAACCACCTCAGATAGTGGATGAAGAAAAATTAAATTTATTTAAGGAAAGGGTTTGGGAGAAGGGATATCCAAAGGGAAGGGGGGCACAGTGCCGATCCAAGGGGACATTGGGTGGATAGGTTGAGCTGGTAGGCTTGGAATGTGGGGGAATGTAGATGTGTGATCAGGTGTCTTCAGGACAGTTTCCATTCCTTGTATGGTCTGACTCCTGGTGTCCAGCAAGCTTTTTTTCCTGGCCTTTGTCTCCTGTGGCATTAAGTGCCGGGAACCATAAAGACAGAGATCGGTCTCACTTCCTGGTCAGCCCTACTTCCTGATTGAGCAAGAACATAGAAAGCCCGTGTGCGCTAGGGCCAGAAGAACCTCCCACATCAGAATAACCAATCAGCTAAGGACAGGTACCCAGTCCCCAACCAATCACCCCATGACAACTCCTTCTCCTACCCCTCCCCTCCCTTCCTGAGTGCTTATATACCGCACGCTAGAATAAAATCACGAGGCTTGATCAGAACCCTGTCTTGCCTCTGTTCTTTGCGTCCATTGTTTGTTTCATTCTCTTAGGTGATTCCTGCGTGCCCCCGTTGTTGCCCCGAGGGCTGGGGCAATTAAGGTTTGTATTGCCCTACAGTTCTAACAGTATTCACGCTGGGTAGAGCTTTCTTGCCAGGATCTTGCATAGACTGCTGAACTGGGAGACTACTATTGCTGGTACCTCTTGCCCACTCCATCTCTGGGCTGCATAATTAGAGAAAAAGTTAATGTCCTTCTTGCTTAAGCCATTTAAAGCCAGAGTCTGCTCTCATTTGTAATCAAACTCATCCTGCTGGTACAATATTTGTTTTCCAGCTAAGCCTTTCTTATTGGGGACCACCTGAGTGTGAGTATTCCTAGGGTGATGATGTAAAAAGTAGAGTGAAACTGTGCTTGTGAAAGCCATTTGAAAGCTCACGTGTTCAATATTAATGCAAGGCAAGGTAATTATCGCTACTCAAGCATCCCCAAAGGGAGAGAAGCTCGCGGACTGCTCAGGAAATAATCAGAAAGTGTTGGCTGGGTCTCTCCTTGTGAAATTACATACCACTTACAGGGTAGTCCCGGGATCTCTTAGGCTTCACACTGAACCTATTTTTTTTTTTTTTGGCATGAATCCCCTTTAGCTCATGAGTGTACATATTTCCATCAACTCAGATTCTAACCATTTCCCAAGAAGAAACAATAATTAAAAATATATATATTATGTCCTTGCAGACTCTGTTGCAAGCAGGCTAAAGCCTACAGCCACAGAGTTCAGAGGTTAACAGCGAGGAAGCTGCTGCTACTGCTGGACCTTCCTCTCAGCCCACATCTCCTGCTTTCGCCCTGCTTTGGGGCTAGGCTTCTAGGAACCCACCCCACGCAAGCGTCTCTATCTGTGATGGTTAGTAGTGTGTGTCAGTGTGGTGGGGCTATAGTGTCTAGATATTTGGTCAACATCTAGATGTTGCTGTGAAGGTGGTGTTTTAGATGGGGTTAACATTTAAATCAGAAAACTTTGAGTAAAACAGATTAAGACCCCTCCCCCATTGGGTGGGCAAAACCTAATCAATTGAAGGCTTTATGAGGGGTGGGGAGAGGTGTGGGGGAGGGTGCCGGGGGGAGGGGGAGAAGAGGTCCCCAAGGAAGAAGGGACTCATGCTGCAACATGAACTCTTCCCTGCATCTCCAGCCTGCTGGCCTGGCCTGCAGGTTTCAGACTTACCAGCCCCCACAATCACATGAGCCAATTCTCTAAAATAAATCTCTCTCTCGCTCTCTCCATGTATATATAAAGAGTGTTGTTCCATAACCTAAATAGTCCACAAATCATCTGCTTACTATTGCAATATATAGCTATAGTTGATTCAGCTATTCCCCTATTATTGTTTTCTTTTTTCTCTATTATAAGTGACATTATGATGGGCCGTCTTGTATGTAAAGCAGTTCTGTCTACATAAACTTTATTATGGTCACCGTTTGCTCTGCTTGATGAAATTCTGGAAGCACTTTTTTTGGACGTGTAATGAAATGTGATGTTAAATGGGCCTGGACAACTGGACTGGCTCTTCGTTTAGGCCCCAAATCCCATTTCTTGTGTTCATATACACACGGCCATAGCAAAGTCCCTGTGAGCGCTTTCCGTGGCCAGGAGCATAATGACTTGGCGAAATGCTGAGCCGTTGCTATATTTCCTAATGTTTGCAGAAGACATTAACATCTCCCACAGATGAAAAATTTTACTTTTAATTGTCTTCATTTCTATTATCCTCACTCTTAATGATGGCGTTTCTTTCTTTCTCCTTTTGCTATTTCATTTATGAAGAAACAATTTTGTCATTTTAGAACATCTGATAGAAATAAACAAACTCACAGGTTCAACCAGTGTGATTCCCGTGGCTGTCAGTACTGTGGGGGGATGATGGTGGCTGGGAAGTAGGGCAGGTGGGAATCAAGGTTAAGAGCTTTGTCAGCCCACGGGGGATGTTAGCTATGATTATTCTGCATTTGACATGAATGTCATGAATGATGTTATGCTGAAAGTGAAAACCAAAAAAATTCCCCCCACTGGGTTTACCAGTTGTCTAAAAGCTAAAGCAATCACATGGGTAAGAAACATATTCCCAGCAAAACCATCAGCTTGGCAAGTGTGGCCAGCTGAGGTCTTACTCAGCTCACAGCTGAGAATGGCCAGTGCAGGTGTGGTCTGGGGGGCCTTGGATGTGGGCCAAGTGCAGCCGCACCAGCTGTTCATTTGACATTTACATGAGGGGTGACGTCCACACGTGGGACCTGGGAACATGGTGTCTACTCAAATGTTTTATAACACCTTTTCTAAGTGTCCATGTCTGTAAATCACACCATGTAGATCTTATAAACGTATGAGTAATGAGAACATCTACTTAAAGGGGGGGGGGGGGGGACGACTTGGCTTTTCCAAAGTTTCTAAAGTGACCTTATAAAGGAAATATTTTTCTTTCCATTTGGAGCGCTTTTCCTGTATTTCTAAGTTCCCACGTGGCAGGTAAAATTAATAAAGGAAACAGGTATGTGTTCTTTCAGAGACTAAGTAGATATCAACCTCACATACGATTACATTACAAAACAGACACCCAGATTTTATCTTATTCCGGTGAGCGGTGATATTGTAAATTCGACAGCAGCGGCAGCACCCACAGCCTGGCTTCCCTCCTTGTAAAGCCTCCCAGTCTTGGTTTCTTTATCATTGCGCTCCTGCTCGCCCGCCCTTACCGCTGTTCCTTCTTGGTTTCTACACCGGGGCCCAGCTCCTTGACTGGTCCTCGGAGTGTTTGTGTATTTAGAGTTGTGTCTTAGCCTCACTTCTCTCTGTACTCTCTTATCCGAGGCAACCTCAAGTAGCGAGTACCCACAGGCAAGTGCCCTCCAAGTGTCTCATCTCCAGCTCTGATGTGTGTCTGAGCAAATACTCGGCGTGCCTCCTGGGCACCAAATCCTAATCTCAAACTCAGTACGGCCCAAGCAGCTTCTGGTTCCCAGCCCCCACACCTGCCTCTCCTCTGTACTGGATCACTTCCCTGTTCTCACCCCCCCATGTCCAGTTCATCCCCAAATCCTACCATCTTTTATTCAAAACGTCCCCAGGCTCATCTCCTTTTCTCTCCTTAACTTTCCCACCTGGCAAGGCATGCTTCCCACTTGGCCTCCTTCATTCTATTGCTGCTGTCCATGGCCCACAACATTTTCAAACTTTTTTAAAATTTATGTTTTTATTGATTTTTTTTTTTTGAGAGAGAGAGAGAGAGAGAGAAGAGGATAGAGAGATAGAACCATTGATAAGAGAGAAACATTATTGATCTGCTATCTTTTACATGTCCCACATAGGGGACCCAGCCTGCAACCCAGGCATATGACCAACAGGAATTGAACTGGTGGCCTCTTGGATCTTGGGTTGACACTCAACTGCTGAGCTGCACCTGCCAGGCTGTTTCCACATTTTAGCAAATTTTCAAAACATGGGAATTTGATCATGACAGTCCTGTGCTTAACCCTTTTGAATGGATCCATACCACATGTAATCCGGACCCCCATCCAGCTTACAAAACCCACCCCAGCCTGGCCCCCACCTGCCTCTCTGTGCTCACTTCATTCCATCCAGTCAGACTCCACGCTCTAGTCTCTCCAGCCTTCCCAGGGCTCCCTCTGTGGCAGGCGTATTCCCTCCCTGGGACCTTTGCATCCGCTCTTCTCTCTGCCCGCAGGTTCTTTCTGCATGTTTACCTGGCTGGCGCTGTTCTTGAGAATTCTGCTCCATGCCATCTGCTCAGAATTTCTCCTTCACCACCCAGCTGGGGCGACACTTGATTATGTCACCTCATTTGGTTGGTTGCTTGTCTATGGACTATCTTACAGCAAACAATGTTTGTTCAAACGGAGCCTGGTATTTCTAGAACCTAAAGTCCATGCCCAGAAAAGTAGTGGGTGACATAAAGAAGTGGTTTGGTAAGTATGGACATTGTTTCCTTGCTCGCAGAAACGTTCGTCACGTGTGCTGCCCTCGCCTCCTCCTTCATTAAAGGATGTATTGCATGAGACAAAGATGATGAGTGGTCTTGTTGCTTCCTGTGGGCGCTCACATCAATAAGCTAGGTGAAGGTTGTGGGCAGTTCCAACACAGCACGCTCTGTAGGCCCACATGTCAGATGGAAATCTTACACGAGAGTAGGCACAGATCTGCTCCGATTTAGGAGAGTTCAGGTTGCAGTTAGGGCTGGTAGGTGTTTCCCATACACCACTATTTGGTCTGTTCCGCAGTGTTTCCCAAACTTTTGACATATGTGTACCCCTTCTATAATTTTTGTAATGCTGAGTACCCCCTCGTCAAAAAAAAAAAAGGATGTATTTTAATAACAATCAAAATATTTTTTTTTGGTACATACACAAAATAATAAACAAAAAATAAAATTATTCATAACAAAATATAAATAAAAGTTATATTATAAATAACATTTATTTGCACACCGGACCATCTCACGCCTCACAAGACTGTTTTGACTTGACTCATGAGAATGTAGAATTAGGCACAGCTAAGCACGGTGCAGTGCATATCCCCACCAAACTCTTCCTGTACCCCTGGGGGTACGAGTACCACACTTTGGAAAACATTGCCTAGGGAAAGAGCCTTTCTCCGTGGCTATGATCTATCCTGGGCTTTCTTTTCTTCAATGCTCTGCCATGATAGAGTGAACCCATAGATTCCCACTTATCTAATTCATGAGTAAAATAATCACTTGACTGCTCCTTCTGAACTTGAATGGCACACCCAATCCCGTTATTGTAATCTGGGACTATAGCCTGATTTTAAATACTACTTTTGCCCTGTTTGCTTGTTTTGAGTTTAATTTTTTTTTGTAATTACTGTAGACAACCTGAACCAAAGACTTTCCCTGTTACATTTTGTAATCAAAGTTAAACAATTCTAGATGTTTATTGGCATCAATGCACATTGCTGGTCTTTTTAAATGACATCTTCCCCAATCTTTCATTCCTGAGTCATCTTTGATCATTCACACGGAAGGTTCTCCAGAAGTTCATTACCTGAGTCTTACACACCTGAGAGTGTGTTGGCAACAGAGGGCAGCTGGGCTGCAGGGTCAGAGTTTCAGTCCGGTGCAAGAAGCAATTATATTTCAACTTTGAAGTTATCGCTCTTGCAAAGCCCAGAGCTCTGTGAATCCTTGACTGGTTTCTTTTATCTTTTATTGTGATCCAAAATTAAATCATTCCAGGGATAAGTGGGCAGGAACAGAACAAGTTGGCCTTTCTTGTCAGCACACGTGGAGAGCCATTTAAGCCATTTACCGCATTAGTGCACGGGATTAGTGTGACGTTTCGGCAGCCTTCCATTTGACTGGGGTCCAACGTACAGGACTAATTAATCCAGAGAGGACGCCAATCATTTCCCATCTGTCTCTTTTGCTGGCACTATGTCTCTGAGACAGAAGATCCCACCAAAGGGGTGGGTCACACCACTCTCCAACTACTTTTATTCACAGGCCTTTCGACCTGCGGCTTTGGGTGTGCCTCTGGCCACTTGTGGACACACTGGTGTAGCCCTGCGTGGCCCAGTGTTACCCACTATGGCGCATCTCACGTGTCCCTCTCCAAACTGGTCCTAACAGCACACGGTGCCATGGAGACCTGTAGGAGGTCATCCTTGGACTTGACATAGGATCTAACTACAGGGCAGGAAGCTGGCAACTTAGTGGGAGCTCACACCCAGTGAGTGCTCTGGCTTCTGCCTCGGGTTTGGGCTGTGTCTCCTTCCAGGATAAGATCTGCTCCCATCAGATTTTCATAAGCTGACTCTCTTCCTGCTGCTTTCTGGAATGTGCTCCACCTCCACCACCTCCTTCCCTCACCTCAGGGAGCAGGAGCTTTGGCGTTACCATTTTCGTTTCCTCTCTGCCTGTATCCTTATTGTGAGTATAGGAGGAATTTCATTTACCCACCCCTCCTCCCCCCACCAAATGGAAAAGTCTCTCATCAGCCTGGTTCAAGGACCATCACAATGAAAATGAGTCCGCAGAGGGCTGCAGGCACCTCCTCCCGCAGACAGCCCATTGCATAATAGAGAGAGAGGATTGCATATTGTCTCAGCTGGACAGACTTCCTCTTGGCTTTGTTCGTGTCTATTCATCTGTTTAGAACCAGAGGGTCAGGGGGACAGCTGCGGAACGCTTGGCATCCCAAACCTCTGCCTCCTGAATTCTGGGGAGGCCAGCAGCCCAGGGGACGTTGTGCCAACAGTTCCCTGACTTTCCACCCAGAGCCCCAATTCCATAGCCCCGTGGTCGGCAAACTCATTAGTCAACAGAGCCAAGTATCAACAGTACAACGATTGAAATTTCTTTTGAGAGCCAAAGTTTTTTAAACTTAAACTTCTTCTAACACTACTTCTTTAAAATAGACTTGCCCAGGCCGTGGTATTTTGTGGAAGAGCCACACTCAAGGGGCCAAAGAGCCGCATGTGGCTCGTCGCAATTTGCCGACCACGGCCATAGCCTGTTGTCAGGTGCAGAAACGTCTTCTTTGAAACCTTCCAGGGTGTTTGGATCATCAGTCACATTGGGGAACCTCAGGTAATTTCTGCACCTGAGATCTGTTATGCCTTAGGATTAGTAAGTTCAAGCCTTGGAAGGGAACTAGGCCTGAGACCACATAGCTAGGCAATGGCTTTGACCAAATCCATGGAAAACATTCTGTTATGTCAAGCACACTCTCTTCAGACAGATGGGAAGGGCTGGGACTTCTTTGGAAAATCTTGCATCAACTCGGCTTAAATTTCCTAACATTTGAGCTTGAAGAAGCCTCTCTTTCCACACCATAAAAGTGCAGCTCATGGACCAGGACTTCTGGGGACTCCCAAGCACCCATGTTTCCCTGAGGCCGGAGTGATGTTTTACAGCAGTGCCTTGGCTGCCCCTGTAAGTGATACCAATTATTTACATTTTCATTTTGGTCCCAGAGCTAACATTTGAAAACCTGGTTCAAAGGTCGCCCTAGATGGTGAAATCTATTTGAAATATAACACAAAAGCTGGTGGGAAAATGACCTGCTAAACTGAATATCCTAGTGAGAGACTCAGCACATCACACACTTGCTGAGTCTTTCAGGTTCCCTGGAAAGTCCTTTCAGTAAGAGGGGAAGGAAGGACCGCTTCTTTGTTTTCATTCTGTCAGGTAATTGCATCAAACACGTGCCCTGTAGGTAACAATCATGGTTAGGAGGCATTTTGATGTTTTGGGGAAAATAACTTAACTATGGTTTGCCATGTGTGGATTTCTTATATTGTGTGAGTGGAATTCTTCACTCTTGTTGGAGCGAGCATGCACTATATACAAAACACACAGATAAGAGTTGAACCAGTTATAAGAAAGATGCTCAGCTTTAATTGGAAAGTAAAAGTTTAGAACATATCTGAGAATGTGTGGGTTGAATCCTTGTATTTACCCGTCAGCCATAGCAACACAGTGATAAGAGCCGAAGTTTTTAAATCCAGGTTTTGTTGGGGGCTCTCTGGCAGCGCTAGATGGGATGTATCCTGGAGCAGGCGCTACATTGAAAGAATGTCAGCTATGCGAGAGGCGGGCCGGGAATGCCTGCGCCGCTTAGCCTCGACCTGGGGGTCAGAAGGAGGCATCCCTGGAAGCAAGCAGAGCTTTGAAAGTAGAAGATAAACATGGTGGCTATCCAGGAACTTCAAAGAGCTCAGGGGCCAGTTTCCAGCTGAGATCAGGATGGGCCCAGCAGCTGGCCAGCCCTGGAGAGAGGGGGGTCACCCACTCAGCACCTTTCCTGAGACACCACATTCCTAGGGGCCTCACAGGCATTCACACAGGTGGACTTTGACTCTTAGAAGCATCCAGTATCCGCTTCCCAAGGTGTAGAGCTGGTGGCCTGGTCGGTGGCTGAGCCGGAGCCCAGCCTAAAAATGCTTAGAGAAGTCTAAGTTCTTATTTTGAAATCTAAACGCGATAGAGCGGCTACTCAGAAGATGTGATCTCCTGTGGGGATAAATCAAAGAGCAGGGTTTTCTTTTGTGGGGGGTAAGTTGAGGCAGGGAGACTGCCATTGGGGCTGGATGGGGCCAACAGTGGCAACAGTGCTCGGTGCCTGATGGGAAGGACACACAAGGCAAAGCTGTTGCCCGACCCTCCCTCAGTCACTGGCCCAGGCCAAAGCCCAGGGCAGAGGGATCTTTAAGACTCCATGGAAACCCACCTCCCCACAGTCACCCAGGGATTTTTCTGCTGGGCCTTCTGCGGCCTCCCCAAAAATGTCCTGCACATCCACTGCCCCAGACTGCTTGACTCCGCTGGGCGCCACACAGCTTCCCCACATGCTCTGACGTTTGGATGCTCTGTCCAGAAGCGGTGCCTCCCTCCGACCCTCAGGAGGAATTTTGCCCCACCAGCTCCTTCGCCCCTTGTCCAGGGGATAGAGATAAGAAGTGGTCCCGCCAGCACTGAATGCTGCGGTCCCTCTGCTGCAGCACCACTGCTGTAACCAAAGTCAGCACCCGGTTCGTGAAGGTGTTGCTGGTGGAGGCTGCACTAACACTCTCAGGTTAGACCTGCCAGGCGCCTCTCCCTCCTCGAGCATCACCAGAGCAGCCGCCTGTGTGTGGACCGACCATGCCTCCAGGTGGGTCCCCTCCTGGTCTCCTGAGAGGGGAGGTGGGGCGGGCACCCACTCACTCTCATCAGGCTGGAGGCTAAACAAACGTCCACCGTTGGGGACAAATCCAGAGCCATGTCCTCTCTAGGCTCTTTTAAAGCACAGTACAGCTCCCTGCTTCCTCTTTGTGTGATTCCATTTTGTTTCTCATTGTGTTCAAACTTCCTTCTTTTGTGTAGGGATTCCCCTATTTCCGGGCAAGCCCTTAATTTTTCCCTGCCTTCTTGGCTGCTCAAACATTCCAAGTGAATGTCAGGAGAGGGTCCCTGCTGCCAACAGCTAAGCTCTGGGACTCACAGAAGTCCCCTAAGGGACCAGAGGTGCAGCTGAAGGACTTCCACGGGCCGAGAGTGATCCTCGGGCATCTTTTAAAAGCAGCCTCCACAGTCGCAGAGGTGACTGCTGGTCTAAATTTCATTTGAACTCCTTGCACGGGGAACTTTCAGGATGGTGGGGTTCCAAAGGTTTTTTTCCAAACTGATTCATCTGGAAATCAGAAGACTTCTTTCACTGTAATTGTTAGGCCCACAAAAGTTTGTCTAAAAGACCCTCAAACTTTAAGGAAAATGTAGTAGACAACACAACCGCATCACTAGTAATTACACAATTTAAAAGCACATCACAATGAAATGAAATATACAACCACTTCAGATGCAGAGGGTGATGAAAATCTGCCTAGCCCTTTATAGAGGTACTTAGTGTGAGTTTCCACAGGTTTAAGAGCTTTATCCTATATAATAAAGAAGTAATATGCAAATTGACCATCATGCCCTCACAAAATGGCTGTCTATGGCCAGACTGACAGCCGGGTTAGTGAGGGATGATCAAATGACTGACCAGCAGGCTGCGTGGGGCAACCAAGCTGGTGCCCCACACAGCCTGCTGTTCAAGGAGGTGGTGAGGGGTGACCAGGCCAGCGGGGGGGTGAGGGGGTGGAGGGAGCCCAGTGAGGAGTGACCAGGCCAGCGGCAGGGAGGAGGCAGTTGGGAGGTGATCTGGCCAGAGTGGGGAGCCTGTTAGAGGCCATCAGGCTGGCACAGAGAGGTAGTGAGGGGCGATCAGGCCAGCAGGGAGGAAGGGGGGAGGGGGGAAGAATGGTGAGGGGGCAGGGGGGTGACAATTAGGGGCAACCAAGCAGGCAGGCAGGTGAGTGATTAGGAGCCAGTGGTCCACGATTGTGAGGAGGAAGTCCAGCTGCCGGTTTAGGCCTGATCCTGAGGGATCCTGGACTGGAGAGGGTGCAGGCTAGGCTAAAGGGACCCCCCTCCTGTATGAATTTCGTGCACTGGGCCTCTAGTAGAAATATAATATTATATCTGGTCTCACTTATGTGAGAATAAACAAGTGATGAAAATTTTTTCTGTCAAAGAAGTTTAGACAGTGCCATTTTGAACTGGATGACTTGGCAGCTGCCATGTTGGCCACATGGCTTATAGTTCCCCTGGGGACTGCCATCTTGAAACAGCAAAGGCCAACCCCTCCCTTTGAATTAGCCAATCACAAAAGACTGTGTGGGCCTGAGCTCCAATCAAGAGCAAGGGACAGGTCACATGTGTCAGGGGTTATAAAGCCGAGCAGCCTGCCTGCTCTGTGTGCATGCTTCCAGACCATGTGTGTGCACCCTTCTACATAGAAATAAAGATGTTTGCCTTGATGCCTAGCTCCCAAGTATGTTTTGTGTTCTACAAGGACCCCTGACTTGGGAGGCTCGCCTTATTTCTAACACTTAAAAAGCAGGGCTTTATTTTTCCTTAACAAAACATTAACCACAAAATGAACCACAACAGTTTACCATCTCCACCAAATATGAATCCAATATTGTCAGATTTAACATATCTTGTAATGTAAGAAGTAGTAGAAGTTCTTGGTAGGAACTCATAAGATAAGTGTTACTGCTTTTATCCTCACACAGCTGTGAAAGAAGGGTTATCATTCCCATTGTAGAGTTGTGGAAACTGAGGTTTGTAAACATTAGTAATAAGCTGGAGAGACCAGATCCAGGCTGTTCTCCCACAGCTCCTGTGGCCTCACAAAGAGAAAGAACCGAGTGGAGGGGAGGAAAGAGCAGTGTGTGTGCTCTGGTGGGGAAGAGAGAGCTATATTCTGAGCTGGAGTAGCTGGTGGTTCCTGAATGTTCATCTTCTTCCTGGCACTTCTTATGTCTTATTCTGCTTAATCCTTATGGTAACGCCATACATTAGGTGCTTCTTTATCACTCCCACTTTACAGATGAGGAAACTGAGGCACAGAGAGGATAAGCTGCTTGTCTAATGCCACATCTCAGACAGCTTCCCCTGAGCTGCCCACCTGGTTCAGCTGTCCTGTCCACTTCTCAGCCCCAGACATGGGCCTCAGACAGTGAGAGGCACCAAGAGACTGCAGGCAGGATGATGGGCAGGCGTTGATGAGCAGGACTACTCAGTGGTGAGGTATCTCCTGATAGATGGGTGATGTGCAAGTGAGGGAATGAGAAAAGGAGCAGTGTAACTCCCTAGGGACAGGGTCCTCATGAGGATAGACAGCCAGAGCCCAGGGGCCCCAGTGCCTGAGTGAGCTGAGCTGATCACCCAAGGCCACCTGCATGGAACTCAGCCTTTCCCTTTGCCCATGCAAGGATAGCACAGCATCTGAACATTTGGGGACCTGCCAAGATCTTGGGCAGCATCCCAGCAAAGACCCACAGCCTGAGTTACATTTTTAAAAGATTGCTTTGGCAGGGGAGAAAAATCCCTCTGGCTGCTTCTGTGTCCCTGTGCCTCCTGGCCAGTCCCTGTCTCTCTCCTTCCAGCTCTCGTCACCTGTATGCTCAGCTCCAGAAAAGGGAGGCTTCATAGGGTGGGTCCTCTCCCTCTGTGATCGATGTCCGTGCAGGAGGCAACTGGGATTATTTTCCTACCCTCACTGCATAGTCACTCTTTGGAAAGAGTTCATTTGGCTCTGTGCCATATTGGTACCGAATGTGGGAAAACATCTATTCCTATATTAGCTTCCCAATAAACTTATGCACTTTATTGGATTTTGTTCCCACAGGTAGACACCCAATGTTCCGTGTACACTGGGTTCCATGTACACTTCGTTCATATCATAGATGGAAACAATGAACGTGAAGTACGAAATGAGAAAACAATTAACTATGGCAGGAAAAGGAGGCTGTTCTCGATGTGGTCGCCATATGTTATTTTGATCTTAACATTATTAATGTTTGATTCCGTCATTATAAAATCAGTCACTGAAGTGTCTTTTGAAGCAATAAAATAACCCCCAAATGTTTGCCTTCTGGTTGGAATTGTTTTGCATGTGAAATGAGCTGTCACATCAACATGCTTTCCAAATGGACATTCATCAGCCATAATCACGAAGGAGGGACATCTAGAGTCACAGTGTCTGGTTTCTCCAGAGATTCCTACTGACGGTTCCATCTCTAGTGATTGCCTTGGCCGGTAGCACCTGGGGTTGTAATCACATTTGTCAGCAATCAGCCTGCTCATGAGGGTCTTCAATTTTAAGAATGTTGATAGGTATTCGCAGTTTCCTCTGGGAGGATGCTCTAGCAGGGTTGGGGAACATCTGACCCGTGGGCTTCATATGGTCCTCGAAATCATTTGATCTGGCCCTGCTATGGAAACTGTAGGCAAGACTCAAATTCAATAAATCTAGGAGTTTTTCTCATAACAACACAAATTCATATTAAGTGAATTGTATTAAGCGAATGTTATAAATATCCAAATGGTCCTTGTCAGAAAAAAGATTCCCCACCCCTGCTCGACAAACGCCTAAGAAGTTAGATCATACCGTTACCGACAAGATGATGAGACCTCAGTTCCTGTCTTCTTAAAGGAAAGATTTCAATCAAGAGACAAAGTTCAGCAGAGTGAGCGAGAATTTACTCACTGTCGCAAAACCACACTCAGCACAGTGAAACAAGGAAGGGCTGGGCATAGAAGAAACGATAGGAGAGCCGAGGCGGGCTGCTTTGGCTCCCTGAGAGGAGGGGCCTCAGAGACAGTTGAAGGGGCCATTAGTCAACGCAGCTGGTCCTGAGGCAGCCTTGGAGTCACTTGTCTGGTTTTGCTGCATTTTTAGGCCCAGAGCTGAAATACAACTGAGGCCTATACCCTATCCTTAGGGAGGACAAGGTCAGGGGGCATAAACCACATGCCCAGCAATATGCTCAGGGAAGAAAGATTAGCCTGGAGGAAAGATTCTTGTTTTCCCAGGTTTTAAAAAAATATATTTTTGTTGATTTCACAGAGGAAGAGAGAGATAGAAACATCAGTGATGAGAGGGAATCATTTACCGGCTGCCTCCTACACATTGGACTGAGCCCGAAACCCAGGCATGTGCCCTTGACCAGAATCAAACACAGAACCCGTTGGTCCACAGGCCAATGCTCTATCCTCTGAGCCAAACCGGCTAGGGCTTGTTTTCGAAGTTCTGTCCCTGAAACTCTATGGGTAATCAGACAGATCAGACCCTCCGCCCCCATGGCCCCTGCTTTCCACCCTGTGACCTTCTGCACCTGGCCCATCGTCCTTGCTCTGCTCATGTCTATCTAACTGCCTACCACAATACTGTCTCTTGTATCTAGTTTCCCCTAATTCTACCTCCAGAAGCAGGCAACATTTAAAAGTTCTTCCTAACACGCTAAGCACTGGGCTGCGATAATCCCATTTGACACTCATAAAATCAAATGTGAGAGAAGAAAGAGGGTTAGAGACAGCCTAAGGCTACACCGTCACTAAACCATTAAATAGCAGAGATGGGATTTGACCCCATCCAAGCCAACTTCATAACCTGGATTCCAAACCCCTACTTTACTCTGCTTCTCCCTATTTCCCACCACTATCCCCACACTGGGACCAGCATCCCGGCACCATTGTATCAGGAAAAAGGCTCAGAACATGAATTCATTTCTCCATGTTGGCTTTGGGTGCGACAATATGGAACTATATGGTGGTTCTCACATGTTATTGTTAATCAGAATCTCTTAGAAAGATTTTTAGGAACACAGATCCTTAGGTCTCACTGCAGAGATCCCAACCGAACTGGTCTAGGGTGGAGCCCAGAGTCTCCATGTGACCAGCACACCAGCAATTCTGAGACCACCTCGAAAACACTGATCTCCCCATGACAGTCTTCAGAAATGAGTCTAGATGGAGAGATTAGCAGGACAGACTTATGCATATTACTTCATATATTTGCATATTCTCCTATTCACCAAACTCATAGAGAAGGGTTGTTTATTAAACCGTATCTAAGGGTAATAAACAATAAATTTGTGCTGTCCAATGAATTCTAATGAGGAAAATGAAACCCTTTAAGTCAGTGTATCCTCCCCAAATCCAGGCTGAGTGTGTTGGCTGACCTTGGCCATTCAGAGGAAAGAGTTTACTTCCCTATTGTGAGTGTAAGGAATTGCAAACCCAGTGAATTGGGGAACAGTGGTGAGTGGGTCCTCATGGCTGAGTAAACAGCTGCCCTGCCCATGGCGCTGACTCCCTGTAACATTCTGAGCACGTGGAAACACGTGACAAGGCCCTGTAGTCTGTGCATGTGTTTAAAGGTAAATATTTTAGAGGTGAGGAGCATTGAGGAACATGGGTGCTGTGGGAGTCAGCTTTAAATAGAATCTCCAGTTACTTCTAAACAATCTTCATGCTATTTGGGTTTTTCTATTAGGAGTCTTCTTTTTCATAGCTATTGAGAGCTGAGGTAGTATTTTGTGAAGTCTGTACACAACCGCCATTTAGTTGAGTTGGGCCTTGAACGGGGACAGTCTGGCTCCAGAACTGTGTGTTTAATTATGCCACTTTTTGAAAAGGGGCGGGAACTATCTGACTAGAGGGGTGGAGTTTTGTGGCCAGGCATAGGGTGAGCACCCTGAGGGGAATCAGCCTTGGGTGTTTCCACTGTCCAGTAAGGTAAGGGGGGTCTCCTGTTGGCATAGCTGTGGAAATTGAGACATTCTGGAAACGTCAGGCTGAGCCCCACCCAATAGTTATTCTCCTGGCAACCAAGACAGAAAATAGAGTAGGGGATGTGCCAATGCAGCCAATGAGGTTCAGGGTGGTTTGGCTGCCACAACCCAGACCTTGTGTACATGGGTTAGGCTGGGTACAGTCTGCAGCCTTCCCTGGCCCCCACATTTCACACTCTTGTGTGCAGGAGTGGGTCTCAGCCCATTGAAACTCTACAGGCAATCACATCAGACACTCTCCCCTCAAGGCCCCTGCTCAGACTGGAGCCCGCTGGTTTCTGCTAACCCATCTCTCCACGATGTGGCTGCTCCAGTTATCCTGGCTGGGGGTCAGCTCAGAATCCCAAACACGGCCCAGGCATGGAGTCCAGCCACTTCCTGACCTTCCTGCTGCCTGTTAGGTCCCCTTTGATGGTGCCGTGAGAGATGGTAAGGTTAATTCGACCGAGTGTGGCCCTGAAAGCCGTTTCCTTGCTCCTAGGGCCAAGAGAGCTGCCTCACCCTCTTATGAGCCAGGCTTGCCTTGTTCCAAATCCCAAATATGTGGGAACTTATTGTGTCCAAAAGAGGAAGTGTCCCTCCCTGATTCCAGGGACCCAAACTTCCAGAGCCATAACCCCTCTATCCAGGGACTGGCCAGTCTATGGGAAGTCAGTGTCAATTTACAATCAGCAAGAGGATGAGTGCCAACCTCAGTGGAGGCCCTGGCCCCAACGCCTGGACAAGCTATGGTGGCTTATAGGCTGCCGCTGTTGGGCACCACGCATAGTGAGTGCAATTCTCCACTATGAGAGTCTCCCTGGAGAGCTTGTATGAAGAGGAGGGACTTTCCACGGTGGTTTCAGCTAGTGGTAGTCAAATATCCTTACTCTGATAGGTGATTCCCTAACTAGAAAGGTCAACCCTTTCATAGAGTGCCATGAGGAAGAGCTAAAGGAGAAAGAAGAAAAAAAATGATCCCCACCCCCAGAGTCAACAGAGTGATATCAATGGCTCAGGCAGTCAGTGGGGACCCAGACCTAACTTCATCCTGCCCTCGTCGCCCATGCCTACGATGTTAAGCAGTGTGAGAACACGGAACATTACTAACCTACTTCTGCTCCTAATAAACACTGAACATATTTATTCCATGAAGGAAACCATGCCCCCTGTTCAATGTGTCAACATGGCCTAAATCCTGTGTTGACCACTCAATTGTATGCTAAGTTCGAAAGAACACACCACCCCGGAAGAGCCGTGTGCCCCAGGGGAGCCATGTGCCCTGGGGAAGCGGTGGGACCTGGGGGGAGGGGGTGGTGTGAACCGGAGGAGGAACGGATTCTATTCATGTGGTCCTGAGACAATTGGACAGTCTGCAGCCATTAGCTACAGAACACTCTGTTCTATTTCCCTACAAAAATTAATGAGAGAGAGTGTCCCACTTGAAATTCATATATGGGAAAAAGGAAAAGAGAAGGAAAAAAAATCTGAGGAACAGAATAAAGTGGTGAATATAGTAGAATCAGAGGCAAAGAAGGGGAGTGGACTGATAATTATCAGGAGGATAAGGGGTGGCGAAGCAGTGAGAGACTGGATTGAAATCGTATTACCAATGGATGAAGACAATTGGGGGGAGAGGGGGTAAGGGCAGAGGGTGGGAAGGGAACTGGGTGGTAGGGAGTTTTGGGGGAGAAGAAGGAGAAACAATTGTAATAATCTGAGTAATAAAGATTTATTTAAAAATAATAATAAAAAATAAATAAAACTTCTAAAAAAAGAAGAAGAAAGAAAGAACACACCATTTGAAATGCATTTATTTATATGCGGAAGCTGAGCTGCCCCGCCCCAGTACTGAACAGCGGGATGCCTGGGTTCCCACCTGCAGCCACCACAGAGATGTGACCTTCCTGCTCAGTGTTTTGTGAACTGCATTCTTCTAAATGGAATTAAAGAGCCAGCTCCTGCTGAGCGATGCCAGAAACAAACGCCCTCCCTCCCTCCCTCGCTCCGCTTTTACCAGGTGCCTCCAAATTCAAAGAAAAGCAAAAATTGAACTTCAATTAGATCATGTTGTGATCGTTAAACACACCAGAAATTACAGAAATGTGATCCAATAGTTATTTGAGATTTTAATGTACAAATGTGACTGTTAATTTTATTGAATACGATAACTACAGTTAAGTATCTGTATCTTTCTCAGATGCATGCTAAAATATTTAGTGGAAATATAATGTCTGACTTTCAAGTACCTCCGAAAAAGTTAAAGATTTCTTAAATGGCAGAATGTGAACAACTGTTAAACCAAGATTTACAGGTGATCATTACAGTATTCTCTCTACTTTAAAAAAATATTCACAAGAAAATGTTCTTTTGGTCTTTTTAAAAAATACATCCGTTCTTATTTCTTTTAGGAATAGGTATTTTTGTGAAGGGGGAAATGTTGGTGTTTTTTCTGATTACAAAATTTACAGCTCATTGTAGAAATTTTAGGTTATACTTAAAATCCATAGAAAAGAGGATCAAAGTCACTGATGATATCAACACCCAGAGATGACTCAGGCGGGAACACAGATAAGTGAAATGATACAATATTTGTCTTTCTCTGACCTATTTCACTTCACATAATACCCTCTATGTCTATCTTATCACAAATTGCAAGTTTCATTCCTCTTCATGGCTGAGTAATATTCCAGGATGCATATATATGTGTGTGTGTGTGTACACATTTATAAACTCACTTCTTCTTTATCCATTCATTTATTGATAGACACCTAGGTTGCTTCTATATCATGGCTATTGTAAATAATGTCACAGTGAACACAGGAGTGCATGTATGTTTTTAAATTAGTGTTCATTTTCTTCAGATAAGCATCCAAACGTGGAATTTATTATGTTTCAGGTGGTCATTTTTTTTTTGGGGGGGGGGGGTACATAGAAACACTATCTACTGTATAGCTCAGGGAAGGCCTGCATGGTGGATTACAAACTCAGAGGCCAAAAGCAACCTCATGGTATATTCTGAAATTAAAAGGTTCCAATTAAAATCAAGTCATGGCAGGTAACCACATCCTCAGCTGGTATCTTCCCTGACAAATGTCAGTCTCTACCTTAACTGAGTCTGTCTTTTTCCATCTACAATAACATACCTTTGGAATGTCAGGGTAATTTCCCTTTTTTCCCCCCCAGACCTCTCAGGGCACAACTATTACACTAGAGCAGCAATCATAGGTTGCGTCATTATTTTTTTAAATATATTTTATTGATTTTTTACAGAGAGGAAGGGAGAGAGATAGAGAGCTAGAAACGTCGATGAGAGAGAAACATCGATCAGCTGCCTCTTGCACACCACCTAACGGGGATGTGCCCGCAACCAATGTACATGCCCTTGACCGGAATCGAACCTGGGACCTTTCAGTCTGCAGACCAATGCTCTACCACTGAGCCAAACCGGTTTCGGCAAGTTGCGTCATTATTATTATCATGTTAATTGTTGACTGTTAACTATCCTATACCTACCTGTGTAAAAAGGTATCTACCTACTTCCTTTACTTTTTATTCAATCCCAGATATTTCCCTGCTTTGCTTTCTCCCACCTCCTTAATCTATCACCAATATATTTGATGTAATCTTCCTTAAGTCTCCTCCTTTGATTTCAATGTATAAAATAAGGTGCAAAACTGCCATTCTCTGGAGCATTTTCTCAATCCATTGATATTTTGCTTCCTTGCAATTGTCATCAGTCTGCCTCAAATAAACTCATGAAAATTCTCTACATATTCGAATGTTTCTTACGTTGACAATTCACACATACACAAATGCCCATATGTATATATACATATGCATATATTTTTAGTTTATAATATTTATGTAACATAATCCCACTGTCTTTATTAGTGTAATAGTTATTAAGTTGTGCCAAAATTATGATAGTATATAGTATATAAAATTTTAGCTTCTTTTCAATAATTGTACAATATCTTACTTATCAAATTGCCTAGGACTTTCAGAAGAGTATTGAACAAAAGCAATTCAGTGTATATAGCAAAAGAAAAAAGTGAAAGAATGAAAGAGAAAATGATTAATTTATCTCTATATTTTTATAGGTTGATGTTGCTGTTATGCCCAGATTTTGTGATCCCCAAAGATCACCAGGGAGCCAAGTCCGATGCAATACCAGAAAGCCTGTATTCCATGCTAGCTTTGGGCTCTGTCCCACTTACACCGACAGCGGCATGGCGGAAGAGAGCGAGTTTCAACAGATCAATGGGTTTTATAGGGGTGGTGATGTCACTGCTTTGGCTGACCCCAATTGGTTAGGTGAGGCCTATGGTCTAGTTACAAAATGGAGGATCAGGAGTTAGCCCTGCCCTCTCATTGCCAGTAGAAATGGGTTCATCCATGGAGTCATGACAAAAGCATTTGGGGGACCTACACATAGGAGGTGTAGAGAGCAGCTTGGGAAGGCACATGGGCATTTCTTTTCATTGTTGCCAGCTGAGACTGATATGATTGGCAGAGCTGCATCTAGGATACACATTTCCCCAAGATGGCGGACAGTGTAATCAGCTTGGCCTTCACCTTGGGCTGCCAGGTGTTGGCAGGGGCAGGACTAGATATGTAAGTCCAGGCTTGCTAGTACTTAAGAATGCAAATAAGTTGGTGATACTTCCTGGTATTGGGGGTATAAAATAAATGCGCTGGGAGGGGTTGTCGTCTTCTTCCTGCCTCTCCAGCAGACAGAATGACAGCCCACCCAGCTCCCAGCAAAATCTATCTCTGTGCCTTCTCTCCACTTAGAACCGGTTTGTTCATCTCTCTTTCCATGGGGGACGCAGAAAAGGGATATCCCCGCCGCATCAGGCCCCTGCCAGGAGGGTGAGGTGTAATGGTACCATTTACTGGGGCAAAAACTAAGGACTGTTCCCAGGTACTCAACTACATCCCACTACAGAATACATCCAGTCTCTGAAGCCTCCAGCCCATACTAGTCCTCACCAAGGCCAGGAGGACCAGAGTCCAGAGATCCAGGACTTCCTGTGTCTCATTTCCCCATCTGCACATCATTGACGGGACATCCAAAGCTTCTAAGATTTCCTAGTTCAGTTCAGTCTCTATCCCCCTCAGGCTAGCTTAGTCTCTGTTCCCAGCTGAGTTCCAGCCAGCGCTGCACTTGGGGCCCTGCCGGCAGGCTGGCATGGCTGCTACGGAGAGAGAACACGCAAACGGATGGTTGAGCTCACAAAAGAACACCAACTACCAAGACAGGTCTTTGTTAGGCCTTGATTATATCACCTTGAGCTTGGGAGAGAGCAGGTTTTCTCTCAAACTAACCAATCTCTTTCCTAATTCTTTGTAAGCTTTGCTGGGTCCTCCCCTATCCAATTTGGTATTTTCCGCAGGTTCCCCAGGCTAGACTTTGCCCCTTTGTGTCACCATTCCTGATCTAATAAACATGCCCCAAGGTTTTGCCTCGTCATCTGGTTTCTACTGCACATGCAACCAGCAAAGGAATTTCCCCTTTACTGGTCCTTCCTCCTCCGGTAATCAGTGGGGAATGTAGTGGTTGTTCCCGGGGGAGATTCTTCCTGACAACTGAATGATTGCTCTGAGATTAAATCCCTTCGGGGGAGGATACAGCCATCCCCTGGGGAGCCCGTGAATGTTATAGCGAGTCTGGCTTAATGTCCGACTCAGCTCCCTTCTTTGTCAGGCTCAGCATTTGATTCCATTTGCTCCCTTCCCTAACTAACTAGCTACTTATGCTAACATTAGGATTATATAAGCAAACATGTCAGTGATGCTGAAAAATAACATGAGGAAAGAGAATAAAGATAAAATGATGGGCTATCTGTTGAGGGCAGAATTTAACTCCTATTATTGACAGCCCTCTTCATAACCCCAAGCTGGTAGGCACAGGGAGCTGAACCAGTCCTTGCCTACTGGTATAGACAATTAGCATTTGTTGCTGGTTTTAATGAGCCAAATTGGTTATTATTTCTGGTCAGAACCACGAGGGACACAGCCAGGCTCTTTGTTCCTAATTTTTGGTGGAATCTGTGCCAGTGAGAGCTCCTGTCTGGAGGAAGTCTGGAATGTGGCTCTTAGACTTGATAAGATGCCCTATGGCAGGGCCCAAGGCATCCACTTCCACCAGACTGAGGTCAAGAGTTGGCCCTCCATCCCTGCAGGGCCAAAGCACTCCTACAGGTTCCAGCAGGATGGTGCAGGACAGGACACATCCTCCTCCTGCTTCCCAGAGGAGCGGGAGGGGCTAAGCCCGTGCCCACAGCCACAGGACAACCCCCTGCCCTTCTCCCAGAGACCACAGGCTTGCTGTGCACATGGGCCTGAGCTCACCCGGAGCCCTCCTCCACCTCTCAGCACCTGGGGTGCGGGCAGCCTTCCCTGGGAACCGCCCATCAATGCCATCCCACAGGCCCAGGCCCCTGGGAGCTCTGTCTACACTTGTCAGCCTGTTCTCAAAGTAACGCCTCACCAGGCGAGAGGCCCCCGGCTTCTCACTGTGATTAAGACTTGTTGAATGGCACTTTCTCCAGCCTCTCCTGCAGCCCTGGCACCCAGTGTGGGCTGAGTTTCTGTTCTAGGGTCTCTGGGTTTGCACAACAGGGTTTGGTGAAGCAGTGAGCTTAAATGGTGGTCCTAAGAGAGCCTTATTGCAAGCATACAGACAGTTCTGGCTGAAGTTCCGTAAACATTGTACATTTTGTGTTGTTTGGGAGGACTTGAAGGGATTCAAACATATCACCCCGAAATACCCCCTTTTGGCATGTGGACTATGTTAAGCTAAAAGCAAAGGAGAACCAGAAGACTCAGGGAAAGCTCCTGACCTCCCCTGACTAGTTACAATGAAGTAAAAATGTCCTCCTTTGCACAGGAAATGGACACTTATAAAGGAAATTTCCAGAATTAAGTGTACCTGGGAGAGAGCTACTCCGAGAGATCACATTGTTCACCTGCGGTGCTTATCTGCAACAAGAAGCCCTATAGTTTCCATCCATCTCCTCCCTCCCCGGACCCCAAGGTGCCCACTCCACTCCCAGAAGCCCCACTCCAGTCCCTTTTGTTAGCCCAGGATGGTGTGAAGCCTCAGTCACCGGAGAATAACCTTATTTTTGTGAACTCTGTATGAACTTCTGTAACTAAAGTTTATTTTTTCTCTCCTGTTAATCTGTTATGTCAATTTAATTCTTAGAGCAGCCATAGAACCACAAAACCTAGAAACATAGGAAACTTTTCTTTCCCTACAGTGTTGAGGACGCCAAAAATACCAAGTCCCTCTTTATTAAGTAGTTGAATTATTTAATGATGTCAGAAATAGAGAAAAGTTTGCAATGAATAATTTCCAAACACTAACCTATTTACATAAGTGTGTGTGTGTGTGTGTGTGTGTGTGTGTGTATGAGTGCACGTGCAGGAAGCTGCATTATTTGCCTGTGTTGCTGCCCCTGTGGCTTTAGCTTGTCATTTTCTGCTCTTATCTGTAGACTTAAAGTGATGGAAGCAGAAGAGATTGCTCTCTGCAGTGGTTGTTCAATGCTACAACCATTTTGCTAGCATATTCATCTCCTAGAAACGGTGGAAATAAGAGAAAAGAAGAACTTATAGGAACACAATACACTAGGCCCTAGATGTGAGGAAGGATAGTAAGAAGGTGGGAAGATTCCCTGGCAAGTGAAATTGGGGCCTGAGACAGGTGGCTGATTCAAACTAGCCCCATCCGGGACCATGAGTCACCTGCCCCCGTCTCCCTTGCACAGCACTCCCTTAAGTATTAAGACAATGAAGTTCTAGTATCAAACCTTAGAAACAAAGCTTTGGGTCTGTTGACCATAGAGACAGAGTTTTAGTCAATCTAGATATAACATTAAGGCCCCAGTTATGTTTCAGTTCCAGGCCCAGAAAAGCAGGAAAACCAGGAGGGACACCGTGGCTGACATCAGGACCAGCTGCGATGACTAATGACCCTACCTTAGCAGGGACCAATCAGCAGAGAAGTCGAGACCACAACCCCGAAAGGACACACCTGAAATAAATATTCTACTGAGATCCTCCCCTAAAATTCCTGCCTTTAGAAAACAGATAAAAACCCTTAAGGCAAAGGACCCAGGGCACACTTTCCCTGGAGCATGTCCCTGCCTCCCACTTGTTTCTTTTCTTTCTTTCTCCAACGGCCCTTCTCTTGCCTCTGTGACTTGTGTCCTGATTCCACTCAGCCCAGACGGCTCACTTCTGCCTCTGACTTTCTTTCTCAAAGGCCAAGGCGGCCCACTGAGCAGCCCGCTCAATTCTTCCTTTTAAGGGAACTTTTGCTCTGCTTGCTAAATAAATTTCCTCTTGTGCTAGCATTCTTGGCTCTGAATTTTTTCTTTGCCACACTCAAGAACTGGGAGCCCACATTGCCACTAACAGTTGCAGGTGTCAACATTGTCTTTTTAAGGATATGGAATTTGAGGATCAGAGAGGTTCAGTTATTTGTCTAAGGTCACACAGCTAGTGGATATTAGATCCAGGCTTTGAATTCAGAGCTCTATCTAACCTAAAGCTGCAACCCAGATGTCAGATGGACCATCTAGTCTTCCACCACTCCTGCAAGTTCCCAGTCCATCCGTCTCCTTCCCTCCCCCCCCCCCCCTACTTTATGATCTCTGCTGCTTGGGAGTTTGGGTGGGCTACTTCTGTTCCTCCCCTCAGACACACTGAGGAAATGCAGCCCCTTCTATTGGGTAAGATATTTACTCACACGGAGCATTCTACGGGTTTAGTAATGTAGGGGGTTCAGGGATAGTCACCCAAAGATGTGGTCGGCAGATTGTTTTGAGTGTGGGGCTAAACAATATTAATACTTTTCCCTCCCATCTTCTAAGTTCTTCTGTCTGGGCTACTCATCAAATTAACAGGAGACAGATTAACAGGAAAAATAAAAGGTTAATACATGTGCACATAGATGTGATCATTCAATAAAAATTCCAGACAGTGAGGCAACTTTGGACATATAAGACATTTTTTTTTTTAATAAATCTTTATTGTTCATATTGTTACAAATGTTCCTCATTCCCCCCCCCCATTGCTCCCCTACACCAAGTTTCCATTCAATTCTCTGCCCTTTCCCCATCTCCCATTGTCCTCATCCATAGGTGCAGTTTATGTTCAGTCTCTTCCCGCCCCGCTCCCCTCCCCATTTCCCCAAGAATCATCAGTCCACTCCCCTCCCATACCTCTGATTCTATTATATTCACCAGTTAATATTGTTCATCATTTTTACTTCCCTTGGTTTTTAGACTCACTTGTTGATAGTTACGTGTTTGTTCATAATTTTTATCTTTATTTTCTTTCTCTTCCTAAAGAACCCCTTTTAACAATTCATATAATTCTGGCTTGGCAGTGATGAATTCCTTTAGCTTAAATTTATTTGTGAAGCTCTTTATCTGGCCTTCGATTCTGAGTGATAGCTTTGCTGGGTAGAGTATTTTTGGCTGTAGGTTGTTGTTATTCATCACCTTGAATATTTCTTGCCATTCCCGTCTGGCCTGCATGGTTTCTGTTGAGAAATCAGCTGACATTCGTATGGGTGCCCCTTTATAGATAACTACCTGCTTTTGTCTTGCTGCTTTTAATATTCTCTCTTTGTCTTTAGCTCTTGGAATTTTAATTATGATGTGTCTTGGTGTGGTTCTTTTTGGATTCCTTTTGTTTGGGGTTCTGTGTGCTTCCTGGACATGTAAATCTATTTCTTTCACCAGGTGGGGGAAGTTTTCTGTCACTATTTCTTTCAATATGTTTTCGGTATCTTGCTCTCTGTCATCTTCTGGGATGCCCATAATTCTGATGTTGGTTCGCTTGAAGTTGTCCCAGAGGTTTCTTACATTATCTTCAACTTTCTGGATTCTCTTGTCTTCTTGCTTCTGTGGAGGAGTGTCCTCTGGCTCTTTGTGTTGCAAATCTTGGACTTGATTCTTACAATCTTCCGTTCTGTTTTTAGGACTCTGTATAATATTATTTATTTCAGAGATTGTATTCTTTATTTCTAGTTGACCTTTTATTATTTCTTGTTGACCCTTTATTATTTCTTGTTGATCTTTTTTCATATCCTCATAGGTCTCATTTATTTTATCGGCCTTTTCTAGGAGATTGTTGAACAACCTTATAAGCGTGGTTTTGAACTCTATATCCCGTCGCTTTTTGTCCTCCATTTCTTTCGTTTGTGATCTGTTTCCTAGTTTCGACATTTTCGCTGCTTCCCTGAGTTGGTAGGTTGGGAGGATCAGCTGTGTCTATGCCAGGAGATAACCTTATTCCACTAGACTTGGAAACCTGCAAAAGCCTCTCTGAGTTCAGCTTGGAAGGGGCAGAGTTTCAGGGCGGAACCTACAGCCTTGGCTTCCGGTTAGCCCCGCCCTCGGAGGTTCCTGAGTCTCAGTGTACCTCAGTGTCCTTTGGTACTCGCTGCACGCACCTCTGAGAGAAAGGCGCCCTGGAGCTTCGCCCGCTTCCAGACAGTGCAGTCTCTCCCCCAACAAGCCCACAACTGGGGTTCAGAGCAGTTGGAAGTGGGGTTAAGAACAGTCCGGAGCTTATGTCTCCTTCCCGCTGGGGCAATCTCGCAGCCCAATCAACAGTCTGTCCTCTGTGCGCGCAAATGTGCGCCACTCAGGGGCTCTGCTTTTTGCCGTTCCCCCTGAGCTTCTGTCTTACAGCCCAGATTCCCCCTGTATGAGGCTGGGGCCCGAGGGTCTTGCCCAGGACTGGGGTTCAGTGCAGTCAGAACTGGGGCTCAGCACATTCCTGAGCTTTTGAGTCCTTCCCGCTGGGGCAATTCAGCAGCTCAGCGAACAGTCCCTCCTCTGCGCACAATGTGCGCGACTCCGGGGCTCTGCCTTTCTCGCCGCTAGGCTGAGCTTCCGCCTTACAGCCCAGATTCCCTCTGTATGAGCCTGGGACCCCCGGGGTCTCGCCCAGAACTGGGGTTCAGTGCAGTCAGAGTTGGGGTTCAGCACAGTCCGGGGCTTTTATCTCCTTCCCGCTAGGGAACGCCAGCCAGGCACTCAGCCGCCCCTCCTCTCCGGCTCAGTCCTCTCCCCGCGCGCACCGTGCCTCCGTACCTTAGGCTTTTACAGCTCCTCTGGTTTTCCTTCTGGTTTTCTCTTTCCTTCTAGTTGTAGAATTTCCAGTCAGTCAATTTTCCTGTAGTTCTGGATAGTGTCCACTGTATTTTTTAGTTGTATTTTTTTAAATTGTTGAGGGCGGCTGCAGTTAGGCTTTTACCTCTGCCGCCATCTTGTTGTCCCATATAAGACATTTTGGACAAAGGAGAAAGAGGAGCACCTGGCATTAGGTTTCAGAAGTGAAAATGGGTGATTTGCAGGTAATTGGAGAAAAGTGAAATACACACAAGCCTGGAAAACCCTCATTAGGCCACTTAGAGACAAAAGGACACAGCAGGTGTCTGGCTAACAGGCCCCTTGCCTGAAGCCCACTATTGAACATGCTTAGGTTTCCTTCTTTGTCTGAATCTCTTGGGCAGAAAGGGGGAAGGGTCAAAGGCCCCTCCTGAGTCTTTTGTTTCTTTATAAACAGTTTAAAATCAACGTGCCAAAGGGCATCATCAGGGTGGCAGACTTTGGTCCCATCATGAGCTAAGGGCAATTGTAGCTGCTGGCTCAGGAGACACTTCTGCTCCTCCCGCGACTACCTGGAATAAGTGGGATTGGGGAACTTGCCAATAATGTTCGATTCTCAGAGAAAACCTTTTGTGACCTGTCGGTAGGGCACAACACACATCTATTACTAAACATCTGCTCTTCTATCATCTTGCAATGGCCTATTGAAGCCCCTCAGGCGCCTTGCCTCATCCCCAGCCCAGAATGTCTTTCATACCCTTTCTGTCCCTGAACCTCTGGTACATGTAAAGTCTCCGACTCTGCTGTGTGTGGGCTTCGAATATGTATGTATTAAGTTCGGTTATTTTCTCTTGCTAATGTGTCTCCAGTCCATTAGATGATGAGACCAGCTAATAGAACCTTGAGGCTAGAGATACGTCTGTCTCTTCCTCCCCCACAGAAACCGGACTGACAGTAAGGCTCAGGGGTGGGATAGCAGCCTGCAGCTTTGTCCTCCTCTCACCCGCTCCCCTCGGTCCTCCAGCATCTCACTCACCAGGATCTGGCTCCGGGGACTTTTCCCACATTGGAGATGGGAACAGGCCATGGAATGAGGGTGAGCTATAGGATACAGGTTCGCTTTCTCTCTGCGGGCTTTCAAACAGCCTCTGTGAACCCTCCTGTTACCAGTGGAGGTATAGTTCTTGGGGTGCCACTGGGAAAAGAATTTGCTGAGGCCCCATGGGAGGATGGGATATTGTGGAAAGCTTTATTGATGGTGTAAAATTAAGAGGGTTCCCTTCCAAGGTCCTGTTTCCCCCCATCTCATCATGAAAGAGGTCCAATCTTGCCTCCTGCAGGGCCAGGATTAGGCGGCTAACCAAAGTCTCCACTCCATATTGAAGCACAGTCCAGTCTGGCATCTTGCTAGCTTAAAGCCACATGGTTATGTAGTGAAGATGGGCGAGTGTGGGTCACAGAGCAAGAGAGTACAAGGGAGCTTTTTTGTTGGGATTATAACTAAGAGTTTAACCAGTTAACCCTTCAAGATTTCACTCCCTTGCATTGGTTCCACCCTCCTAGCCAATGATCTTTGTTCTACAGGCAAGCACCTTTCCTAACTCACCCCCACTTCACTGGGCATGCACTCATCTCCCCCTGCTAAGCCCCTCCATACACACACAATCCAGTGGGGAAGGGAAGGGTGTTAATCCCCTTCAAGGGACAATGCTGTGATTCCTTGGGGTGTGGTTTCCTGGTAAAGCTGTCCAGATGACCAAGTTTATAATGTTTGGTTTCCCCTTTGCTCTGTTTCTATTATTAATATTAAACTAGCTAGTTACTATGATAACAGAACTAGAGAAAATTGTCCTGTCTGTAAAGAGAAAGCATCTAATGGGCGGTTTTGTCCAAACTGCCAAATCCACTCTCTTTTACACCAATGCAGCAATGAGGTGCTGACCAAGCTTCCTTTCCAGAGACTGGCTGATCTAATTGGAGGGGAAGGATTGCTTCATAGTGGAGAGCAGAATGCAAGATTTAATACTCACTTAGACTAAAAAAAAAAAGGTTTATTATTTATCTGAAATTCAAATTTAACTGGATGTCCTTTATTTTACCAAGCAATTCTAAAACAGGTATAAGAAGAGTAGTTTACATAAGAAGCGCAGTTTAACTTCATGGAAGATTTTTCATAAAGTGGAGACTTGGAAACTCAGAATTTGATCACGTTTCAACGCACAACTGTTTGAAGGGAAACACTTCCTTAAATCTTTCGAATCCATTTTCCACCAATTAACTTAGTGTTGAAAATATTGGGTGAAAAGTGTTGCAGGAATTGAAGACATTGTTATCACAATATCCATGGGTGTTGGTAAGCCATCCTGGGGAACCTGAATGCTATTTGCATCAATCAAAATGGGAAAAGAACTCAACACCCAGGAAATGTCTTGCAAAGGCTGCGAGAACAGGAAAAGGGGGAAACCAATAGGGCAGACTTCTTTGGCTGGAAGCTCTCACCAGCTCTGGGCGCCCACAAAGCGGACTGTCTTGCCTCGCCACCCACTGCCCGCCACCTGTGAGAGCCCCACCTGAGGGATCTGAAGCAGCTGTCTCAGCTCTGGAAGTAAAAAAATAAATGAAGGCACGCCGACCCTGGAAATATAGATGTTATATAAATGCTTCACGTGGCTGCATTAACTACATAATGAAGTGTTCATGCTCTAATGCTTTGTAGACAAAACAGTTCAAGTGTAATGCAAGGCAGTGCTCAGCAAATTAGTAATTGGGAAAGTGCCTGCGTTTCTGTCTCTGGTTTCCTGATGCCATTAACTGGGTCTGGCCGCCTTGCAGCCTGAGCGCCACTTGCATTTCCATTTTCGTTTCCCAAGCTGGTGGCTTTCCCCATTAGGTTTATAAAAGGAATGCATGCTCATTATTGAAAATGTAGTGTTCAAAAAAAAAAAAAAAAAAAAAAAGAGCACATGAGCTAGCTGGAAAATATTATCTATAATCCCTGAAGGGACCAAAGTTTTGCCACCCTGAAGCTGCGCTTTTGGGATACTGATTTTAAGTTGTTGGTTAAGAAACAAAAGACTCAGAAGGAACCTTTGACCCTCCCCCCCTTTCCTGCCCAAGAGACTCAGACAGAATAAACCTGCTTCAGGAGAGATCTTAGAATGCCTCCCTAGCCTATTTGAATTAAATAGGACAAATAGAAGGCTTCAGTCAGGTGCCTATTAGCTAGAAACCCCCTGTGTCCATTGTCTCTGGGTCACGAAGGGGGATTTTCCGGTTCCCTCTTCCTCAGTTGCCCACTCTCACTTCTGAAATCTAAGATCCCATTCCTTCCCCTTTTCTCATTTTGAAACCAGACAGTGAATGGGTCTGGCCTGCCTATCACTACTTGAGCCAATTAAGCGGAGACAGGGTTGAATTGCATATGAGCATTTTTATTTTCCATATTGCCAGTAGCATGGGAGAGCAGCAGATCATCCACAAAAATCTGCTCCTTTCCCCCACCCTCCAAAAGCCACTGCTTCTATTGGGTAGAAGGTCAAAGATTGCATGGAGACTTAGACAAAAGGAATAAGAATGGGCATGCAAAAGGAACAATCAGGGTTCACAGAGCATAATTAATTTTTCTTAAAACTGTAGCTAGTCCCCATTAGTCTTTCTCCCTCCCACCCCTAACAATTTGTCCATAATTTTTTATATTCTTAATGTCACATCACTGTGCTTACCAATTGGGGTTACAGGATGAGACCTTGGTTATTCTCATCAACGCAGAAAAGATTTTAAGGTCAATGAAAGTAAAGGAAAGCAAGCAAGAATTTACTTACTGCAGCAAAAATATACTCAGGAGAGTGAAACAAGGAATGACAAAGGAGAAGCAACAGGAGAGCCTAGGCTGGCTGCTTTAGCTCGCTGGGAAGTCAGAGAAAAGAAAGTCTTGGAGACGGGTTCAGGGAGTTGGCTCAGGACAAGCTGCCGCTGCCCATTGCTCTCCTAGTTGCAAGTCTCATGGGGTCCTGAGCATATTTATCTCTCTCTTGCAGGTGGAAACCTTAGGAAAGGTCTCAGGGGAGGGTCTTAAAAGAATATTCATCAGCTTTCCAGGTGTGTTCTTTCAGGGTCATGGTCTCCACTAATCGCTTGGTGACCAGGAAGTCATTAGTCAGTATTGCTGGTCCTGAGGCCATCAGGACATCATCACTTAACTGGTTTTGCTGCTTTTCTGGGCCTGGAGCTGAAATACAACTAATGTTATATTTAGGAAGGAAAAGGTCAGAGGGGTCTAACCCACCTACCCTGTGATATGAAAGATGAGGGGTCCAAACCACATGACCAGCTAGGGTACTGGATGGTTCGAAACCGGCCTGTTGTCAGTCTGCTGGCTACTGGGTCACCCATGGAGAGGTGGTCTCAAGGCAATGTTCCTACAAACCCTGTTCAGGACCCCAGGGCAGGCCCCACACCAGCCATGCATGTCTAACTTCCTACCTAACAACTGACTTTGGAATTTTCATGCTTATACAAATACCCCGTATGCATGTATTAACACTTTCATTTTCCCCTGTTAATCTGTCTCTGTCCATTTGCTAAGTAGCCCAGCCAGAAGAACTTAGAAGGTAGAAGGAAAGGTAGTATATTTCTTTTAACCCCCACACCCTAAGACACTCACTTTTAACCTCCTGAACACATTTCTTTTCAGGTTTTTTTTTTTTTAAACGTTGTTGTATAGAGTGTACATTATTGTGTTCTGCTGCTTTTCCCACATTGTTAAAAACTCTTTAAACATCCTCTTAAATAGCAACAGTATACTGCTGAAAATAAAGTTAAAGGTGAGATTAACCAAGAAATGTGTAATAAACTGCTAAAGACAACAGGCTCAGAATGGAGTCACTTATGTTAAGCCCCATGTCACCAAACTGAGACTTAATTATAGTGTCAACTCTCCCAGAAGTGTAATCTTAAACCAGTCAATCAGGACTTGCCCAATCAGCCCCAGCTGAGGTCATCTGCTAGGCCCCTGCCATCCCCTAAGGAAAGGAAGCTTGCAATAACAAACCCCCTGTTTTGCCAGTTCAACTTCCTTGTCCCACTCCCTCCTTTGTACAGCTCCTTGGCTCCGCTTTCTAGTCTGCTAGATGGGATGCTGACGGATTCATGAATCGTTGAATAAAGCCAATCAGATCTTTAAAATGTACTCAATTGAAGTTTGTTTTTAAACAAAAAGATTCTAATTACTTGCAAGAGGTGAGGCATAAATGTGTGAGCTCCCTCATAGCTGAAGCCAATACGTGAGCATAAGTGAAATGTACTGAGCTCTTCAGAAAAGGTCCTATTGATCCCGAGAAGAATTTCTCCCATGAGTCCTTTTTAGGGAGGATCTATTTATCCCATAAACAAGCTTGCAACGGCGATATGAAAGACACTCCCATCTATGTTTTATTCTTATAGCATGACTCATTTAAGGCTGCAGGCAGTGTCCCAAGCTCTCAAAGAAATGACCTTTACTCTAGAACTCAAAATATACAAGAAAACTAGAATCATTTTTCTTGGGTTTCTTGTAAATATGCACTGCCAGTTTCTGTCCCTACTGTTGGGAATATAGCTTCATTGCCTAAAAAAGTTTGATAGGCACTGTTGGGTCATGGAAGGAGGTATGCACAAGGCCAAAAGGGGTAAAGAATTATGAATTTATTAGGTCATCAGATGGGCTGAGCCCAAAATGGCATTAGCACCCAGGAACCACTGAGTCAGAGGTATTAAACGACTCTAGGTGAGTTTTGTTTTTTTTGTTTTGTTTTTTTTGTAGGGAATTCTCTTGGTGAGTCTGGATCTTGGGCAAATCTGGAGGAGAAAGTTACTGGTCTTAGCAAATGGAAGGTAGAATAAGCGAAAGGAAATGTCAGCTGCAAAATGATCTTAAGGTCGTTTTTACAGGAAAGGGAGTATAGATTTGATTATTTGGTAAGACATAATATTCCAACCTTTTTGTCTAATGAAACAGGGGTGGAAGTTATTTTCCATAGTTATTTCCTGCTGAAAGAGGATGTCAAGATCTTAAGGGGATGGACTCTGATTGTAATCAGCAGGAACACTGTATAGATTCCTCATGGTTGGAGTGAGGATGTGCAGCAACTGATTTCCCTGAGAGACTGGTTGGTGAAGGCTCAAAAGTGGTCCTAAAGGAAAGATGAAAAATGACACAGAATACATGGGTCAAATATGAGGATGAGGAATGGGAATGCTAATGGTCCTATGAAGGGAAGTAGGCATTAATTTACATTTTTAGTCTGTAGTGCCATGAGTTTGCAAAATATGATAGAGCAGTGATTAAACCCCTGTGCCAATCCAGACACCTGCTGAGATACCAAGAGATATGAGGCAAGGGATTATCTGGACTGCCCTTTGGTGTCTGATATGATGGGTTATGAGGAAGGTAAAGATTGATTATTGGGAGGAGGGGGCTATATCTACGTTGAGTGAGAGATGGAGTATAGGTTCTTGTCCAGTTGATCACCCCTGTTTTGAGTAGAACTCTGTCTCATTAATTACAGTCAGTGTATGATTAAGATGCTGGGTGGAGTTTGTATGTGATACTCAAAGCTGAGGAAACCTGTTGAATAATGTGATAGTCTAGGGCCCCAAGATTGAGGGATTGACCTTCCCCACTGCCTGTTCCAGGATGTGACCTTTACGGTTAAAGATTAGACAGGGATGAGGTCAGTTCTTTATGGTTGAAGATTAGGCAAGAATGAAATCAGTGCCCAGAAACTCCCTACCCTGAGGACTTACCCAGAGGAATGGGAAGGGGAGAGACAAAGGGGCTTGCAAGATTACATGTAATTAACGAGCCCAGCTCCCCTTCTTGGAATTTCCTTGTTCCCTTCTTCCCTCTCCATGTGTAACCCCACCTGCGTGTGGTGTTTGCCTTTATAAACTTATGTTCTGCAGTTACTCGGCGCTCCAGGCAGCCAGCACTGTTGCTGTCTGCCTGAGACGCCCCTGCGCTGCGCATGTAATAAAACCTCATGCTTTTTGCATCAAGTTTCGGTCTCGGCGTTTGACTTGGGGTCGTCGCCCCCTCCGTCGGACTCACCGGGGGTCTTGGGACCTTACAATAGGTAAAGACTTGTCCTGAGTTAGCCACAGCATCACTTGTCTGGTTTTATTGCTCTTCTGGGCCTGGAGCTGAAGTACAACTGAAACCTAGATACTATCTTTAGGAGGAAAAGGTCAGGGGGTCTAAACTGCCTGACTAGTGATATGAAAGGGGATATTAGGTTACCCTGGGCAGAGGTTCTTGTTTTTTTGTTTGTTTGTTTGTTTGTTTGTTTGTTTGTTTTTCAATTTTGCCCCTTGCTAGGCAGCCAGAGCTTTCTGCCCAGGTGAGTTTCTATACCTAACCCATCATTCCTGCTCTGGGGGTCCAGCATTCTGGAGGTCTGTCTAACATTTCTCCCCTCAAGGATTTTTGGCACTAAATTCTTTCAGAGAAAAGGGGGTGCAGGGTCTCTTTTCTGCAATTGCTTTCTGCTAACAGGGGGTGACGTTTTTCTTCAGAGCCAAAAATCTTTGCTCTCTGACAGAGGGATGATCAGGCCAGGGCACAGAAGGAGGTTGTGATGGTGTCTACCAGTGGTATTTCCTTAGCACAGGTAGGGCTTGTAACCTGGTGGAGACAAACTGTTTTATAAATTTTAGTATAATTGGGACAAAAGCTAGAACAAGAAGAATTATGACAAATGGTCTGGTGGGATGAAAGAGACATTGGTTTGGAGGGTTGTAGTCTGATATACCAAAATGAGGTTTATTTTCTGTATTTGTCCTTGGGTATGGTTGGCAAATGGCACTAATTCTATTTCTGCTATCTATCTCCCTAGATAGGTTGATTTAAGCTATTTACCCTCTGGCTAGGGAGGAATAGTGCAAATCATTTAGTTTTAAGTGTCCTTGATTTAGGGAAGATAGGATTTACTAGATGCTAACTGCTTGGCACCTAGATTTTGCAGATGGCTGCAAACTGCTATTAAACTATTCCCTATTCTGCTTGTCCTGGCTTGCTGGTCAGTGTCATTTATATAACTTCCTTTTAACATTTCTCCTAACAGATCTTCTATAACTCTCACAGACCTTCTTACAACTTTAATTCATTTTCTTTTTCAGAATGCATGTCCATGCCTCATGCCTTCTATTGCCAAAACCATACAAGTTTTCTTTCCAATTTAGTAAGAGTTCTTAACTCTTAGAAACCGTAGTTTTCCAAAATTAACCAAAAAGTAAACAGCCGGCATTTCTTAGATTGACATTTGTAAACACTCTCACTTTGGAAAAACACACCTTCAACAAATCACAAGGCATTCCAAATCCACTTTGTAGATTTTTTTTATAACAAAAGCTAAACTCAGGTGAACTTAAAACTTGTTGAAATATTTAAATGTTTATCATTTAACCCAGCAATGCTCCAAAGCTTTTAACTTACCAAAGACTTTGGAAAATTATGTATAGGCAGATGAGGCTGGAGAGAAGGCGGGGAGAGGAGGGAGCAGGCCCTGCAGCCTGTTCTAGGACTGCAGTTTCTAGTCCTCCAACCAATTGGACTTAAAACTGCCACATTTTTCCTTAGAGATAACGTGCTCAGGTTTTGGTAGTAATGAGTTCAACTTCTGACAGTAGCAGGACCTTTAAGTAAGCATTTGCAGTAAAGTAAGTTGTTCTTTGGGAAGGGAAGGGGGGAGGTTTGAGAAGACACAGGTGAGAGCAGTTTTTAAAGCATTAGAGGGAGTGAGAATGCTGGCCTTGGAATCTGAAATATGAACATAAGTGTTCATAAGCACACCAGCTGAGACTTTACACGCTTTGCCAGGTATGAATATTTCCAGCTTTCTTGCTCTTTCCTCTTCACCATTAGAACTCCTTGGCCCCCAAATCAGCTGCCTCCTCAGAATCTGGCTGTGGACAACATGGGTTAGAGGATCACAGCAATGATTGCCAACATGCACCTCGTGTGAGAATCAAGCCTTTGTTGTTGTAAGGGACTGATTTAGGGGCTATTCTGTGGCCAAAGTCTTCCCTTAAAAATCTATCCCCTTGAGCTAGAAACTTAATCTCTGATGGAGCATTTGACAGGGCCATTTTCTACTGCTCTTTGGAGAACACAGAAGGCTGATGGTGGGGACTCGTTTGGCCCCAAGAATTGGAGGAGTGAAGGGCCACACTGTCTCCTGGATGCTACATTCTGGTCATGGAGCGAGAAAGGGCCAGTACTGCTATATTTGTTTTCCCCTAAGTTGTAATTTCTTTCCCTTCTTGGAAAATATTGATGTAGGACTAAAACTGTTAAAACACAGTCTTATTTATTTATTCATTCATTTATTTATTTATTTTGATGTTTTGGAGAAATGCAGTGTTCCCGAGGGGAAAGGCACTTGTGGCTAAAATGACCCTCTTTTTGCTAGCCTGAGCTAGAATGAAAAATTGCACAATGCTTCCAGGCCTTCCAAAATCAGATTTATTTTTCACAAATAGCTAAGCTAGAAAAACCTGCTTGCACCACACACAACGCGGCTTCTGCAAGGGATAGCGGGAGCTAATTGGCTTCTGTGGGTCAGAGGCTGTCCAGCGATGATCTTTGTCTCCTTCTCTAGCGCCTTCCGTTATTTTAGCTTACGTTCCCATGACCTCATGCCTGGACTTGGGGAGTTGTGTTAGGGTTGGTTTCTCCTACACACCGATGCTAGATTCTCCTTCCTAAACCCCAGCCCTCCCACAGTCTTCTTTGGATAAAAATCTTGGCTCACTCCCTGCTGTCCATCCACACCTCTGTCCCCTTCATCATGGTTCTCGTCAATCTCACTTCCTTCCTGTGCAGCTAGACGCTGCCATTCCTTAGAAGCCAGGCATTGCCCTGCATTCCAACCTCACTAAACTTTTTGGATCCCCAATCATACATAATTTCTTTCAACTGTGAAAGTTACATAGCACATAAACTTTATTTTAGTATGTTATGAAATATTTTATAATCAAGGTAGAAAATTTGAATGTTAAACAAAATGATGGAGGAAACAATAGCAAAAGCATAACTGAGCCTCAGGAGATAGTCGCTGGGAACACAGCATATTCTGCTCTTTCGGTTGAAAAAGAAAGATAATGCTGAGGGTTGGCAAAGGAATCAGAAGTAAACTCTCAGGTGGTTGGATGTGTACCAGGATAGTAGTACGTAGAAAGGCAACCAAGAAATCAAAATGTAAAGCTGTCAGAATTAAAAGATGCCCATATTCTTTGGCCCAGCAATTCTGTCATTGGTGGAAGTGGAGTTCTTGGGTTGCCACAAAAAAAAAAAAAAAAAAAAAAAAAAAAAAAAAGAATTTCCCGAAGCCCCTAGGGGAGGTTAGTGCTGAGGGCCTCTTGGGAATGCACATGAATGACTTTTAAATTAATGTCAGCTAAGTCAGAGGTGACTGGCAAGGCCGTCCCCAGAAAACAACCTCCCAAAATGTCGGAGACTGTTTACAGTAACGATTTCTTATCTTTATCCATGTGCTTGGAATGAGGAACGAATAGGACCTTGACTTACCCAGGTCTTGATATGCTAAATCCCAGAAATGAGGGAATGAATAGCACCTGTGCATACTCAAAACTTCTTTGACCATAAACTCCCTTCTGGAAATCAATAAATGCGCTGTGTTGTTGTGGTGGGTGTTGACTGTCCCTCCATCAGAGTGACCGAATCCACCGGGCACCCAGCTTATGAATCTATTTCTGCCTCTTGTCTCTTTCTTTTCTTTCTTAATCCTCAGCTCCTCCATTCAGCAACCTGTCCTTCTTCCTTTCCATGCGGGACACCGAAAAAGGAGAAACACCCTACCACAGGATAGGGTTTCATGGAAAGCTCTATTGATGATGTAAAATTAAGGGGGTTTCCCTCTAAGATCCCATTTCTGTCTTGTCATGGAAGAAGTCCAACCTTGTCTTCGGCAGGGACAGAATAAAGGCCACTGCCCAGAATCTTTGTTCCATGTTAAAATCCAGTCCAGCATCTGGCTAGCTCAGCTTATGTTCCCAGCTGCAGTCCATTGCATGTGGGGCCACATGGCCCATGGGTGCTTAAGGCCACATGGCCATGGAGAGAACAAGCAAGCGCCCTGGCCAGGGTGGGTCATGGAGCAAGAGAGCCAGAGGGAACAAGGAGCAAGAGGGAATGAGAGCAAGAGCTCAAGAAGCACAAGAGAGAGGGAACTCTTTGGGGATTTTAACTCTCCAAGAGTTTGAGAGTTCCTGAAGGGGTCCACCCCGTGGCCAACCCATTGCTCCCATGGCGAGACTGATAGGCAAACACCTTCCCTGGGTCACCCCAACTTCACGGTGCATATCTCCCCCTTTGTTCGATCCTTTCCCCTGGTGATCTGCAGGGAATGGACCTGTGTCTTCCTGGTGACGCTGCCCAGATGACCCTGCTTATAATGTCTGGCCTCCCCTTGGCTCTTTTCCTTTATTACTATTAACTAGATAATTAGGACAATAACAATTCTGGTCCTCAGCATTTATCCTATGAAAATAATAAATAGATATGCAAATGTATTGGTTGGGGACATCTCATTGCATCATTGTTTTTAACTGCAAAAACAATATTTTTTTTTGAAACAATCTAAAGGTCATAGTCTGTCCATTATGAAACATCTGTGGATGAGAGGGGCCACATGCTGACCTGACAAGCTCAGGGGAGGCCTGCATGGCGGTCTTGCAAACTCAGGGACCCAAAGTAACCACAAAGGATGGTCTGAACTTAAACTTGAACTAAACGGAATTACGGTGGGCAGTTCCGTCCAAAGCCGGTATCGTCAATCTTTATCTTAACTGAGCCTATCTGTCTTTTTGCATCTATGATAACATGTCCTTGAAAAGTCTGGGTAACTTGTAACTTCCCTTTTCATGGAGGCCCTGGGGCACAACCAGATGTGGTGGGCGCCTGGACAGATACCACAAATTCCTTCATTATTATGTTAATTGTTCCGGCACCCACTTAAGTATGTGTCCATCATTTCACTTTTTATCCAATCCCAGGGGTTTTCCCAGCTTTGCTTTATCCCTCCTCCAATGAATTTCATGTAACCCACCTATGTCCTTCCTATGATGGCAATGTATTGTTAGGTTTGAAAGGAAGCGGGAAACAGACCACCAGGGAATTTTAAAGTAAAGTTTATTCCCCAGTAATGAGCGGGAATCATTACGGAGATAGAGAAGTCAGGATTGAAGGAGTGAGGAGGGGGCAAGGGACCCAGCCGGACTGCTTCCTGGGCATGGAGGAGCAGCAGCACGTGGCTTGCCTGGGGGTCCCTTTAAGGGCCGGAACAGAAGGGGGTTGGACCCAGGGTGAACAGGAAGGGGTGGGCTCTAAGGACAATAATGTGTTAAACTCCGCCCATCAGTTGGGAGGGGGGGAGAACCATACACAAATGTAACCAGCCATTCTCAGGAGCATTACCTGAGAATCTCAATTCGTGGAGATTCTGCTTCCCGGCTATGTCCACAGTTTGGCTCAAATAAACTCACAAAAATTCTTCTCAGGTTTCAATGATTTTTTTTATATTAACACAATGAAACATTATAAAGTTGTGAAGAAGACAAATCACAGTGTAGATAGATATACAGTGTAGTCCAGTCCACATGCCTAACGTTTTAAATGTGTATTATTTTTACTTCCTAAAGCCAGTTCTAAAGTCCCTTGCCTGGATTATTTTCATAAACAGAAAATATTTCATGTGCATAGAAAAAAAATGACGTGAGCTACACCCATGATTAACGTGGGTTATCTCAAAGGGATGAAATTCACAGACATTCTTTTTCTGATTTGTATGTTTCTGTATTTTCTAATACTAAATAAAACACTTCAGTCCCATGCCAGAACAACAATAACAAACATTCTGCCTAGACTACTTGAGTGAGATACTTGATAGGTGTTTTTCGAAGGATTTAGTAAAAAAAATAAAAGCCTCCTAGAAAACTGCCTCTAGAAGTGAGATTAACATGAAAACTTAAAACAACGAACGAAGTCCTAACAGAGCTCCTAGTGTATTTGCCTGTTGGGTTCAGTTCTGAGAAGTCCGTGAATCTTAGTGGTTGATCCTCTGCAGGACAGGGCCCTGGCCCCCTCGGGGGCCTCAGAGATGAGCTGACGTGAGAGGATCAATCAATGCCAGATTCTCAGACTTCGGTCAGGCTCTTTCTTCCCGTCCCCGATCCCGCCAGTCCCCGAGACACAGGTTCTGCTAGCTCAAGGCAAGCAAAGCCCCTTCTCCTCCCTGATCATCTTCACTCAGACAAAAATTTGCATCAAGATAGGGAAAGGTAAACACTGCATTCCTCAGCTCCCCGCACCCCGAGAGGGGGCGGGGAGGAGATAGTGTGGGCCTTCTCCAAACCAGGCCTTATCTCTAATGTCAGGGCTTGTGGTCTGCAAGTGCTCAAATGCCAGCTTTTCGGGTAAAGGAGACGTCACACACCGAATAGTCCCCGCTCACAGCGGAAGGACCATATAACTCTCTGCCGGGCCTCCTTAGCCCGGGAGTTGGGGGGAGGGCAGAATCATGGGAGTTGCCTCTTTCTTCTGGAAGAAAAAAGCCCTTTTCAGGGGGAGACAGAGTTTGAAACACAGTGTTCCCTACACAGACCGCAGTAGCGTCCATTAAACAACGTCTCCCCCATACCTTAAACCTGCTTGAGTTTTCTGATGCATTTCCTAGCCACTGAGAGAAATGTAACTTCCACCCACAGTGAGGCTGCAGACTAATTCTTTGCAGTGGTGACCTTTCCTGAGTTGCCCCCACCTGTGGGCCCAAGTTCCATCCCTAACTACCTGCTGAGTCTGAAGGACAAAATTCAAAGGTTCGAGGGGGAGGTTTTGCCAGAGCTGTGGGTTGTGGAGCTCGCAAGCATGTTTTTCGATGCTTGCTGACACCTAAGCAAAAGCTAAGATGAGTGTTTAGACGGTGAGTGAGGCTTTTCGAGTGTGACCAGAGGCTACAGAACTTTTCAAGACAGTTGCTGGGACTCCCTTTCAAAGCTCTGGGGTTGCTGGGCATTCCCAGGCCTAAGGAGGGCTAGCCAGGCCCTTTGAAGTTTTCCAACCCAAAGACTAGAAAAGCAGCTTGCTTCAGCATGGTCAGCAGGGGGGAGAGCAGTAAACCCGACCTCCCCAAACAAAGGAGCCAAAGGGAGCCAGGAGGGGCTGGGGCAGCCATGTGCCTTTTGCACCTGGTATATCTGAGGGGAGGGGTTCCCAGGGGGCAGAGATGGACACCACGGGGGGCCTACTAGTTCACACTAGGGTGAGGAGGCAATTCTTTACATAAGGATTAACACTGCCCTGAGAGATTTAAAAATCTTGGGGTCTGGAAGGGGTGGGGAAGAAACGCTATTCCCATCAGTATTCAGTTATTTCTCTTTGCACGTCCTTACCTACGCACAGACCACGGTTCTTTCATCAAAGACGCTGTGTCGCCCTGGCCCTGTGGCTCAGGTGGTTGGAGCATCATCCAGTACACCTAAAAAAAGGTTGAGGGTTTGATTATCGGTCAGGGCACATATCTAGGTAGTGGGTTTGATCCCCCCTTCAGGGCACGTGGGAGGCAACCGATTGATGTTTCTCTTTCACATCACTGTTTCTCTCTCTCCCTTCCTCTGTCTAAAATCAATAAAAACATAATTGCTTTAAAAAGCCAATCCTTTATCATCCGCCTCTTGCTCTTCTCACTGCCGAGCAGGCTCCTCATATTCAGATGCTGAGGCTTATCATCACTCAGCCTGTTTTGGGGTAACAACAAATTCCTCAAAGCTGCCATCTTCCCAGAGGCTCTCTCTGATTCTCCATGAGAAACTGACCGAGGGTACCTCTGATACTGGAGTCGCTTCCTGGATGGCAGTGGCATCCGTGGTGGCGGTGAGGTCTACAGCTCGGACGCAGGCTGAAACCTGGATCAGGCCGAACATGTCACTGAGGTGTTGCTAGCGCCTTGGATGAATGCCTGTGTTGGAGCATTTCCCAACGGGGTGACTTGGAGATGTCACACACACACACCTGTGGGCACAGCACACCCCCACACTCCCAACCACCCCTCCCCGACACACCAGGTTTCTGTGCTCAGAAAAGTTTGGAACAGCCTGCCCACATGGATATATGGCTTGGTCCTGTGATTGACATTTCACAGTACCAGCTCCGAGTAATCCTGCAGCAGAGAAGCCTTTTCTTACCCAGTGTGTCCCCAGTGCAATGGCACACAGCCTCGTCCACACCACCTCTATGGGTTCAGGGAAACGCGCTGAGGAAATGGCACACCACCCCTGCCTTCCTGGACTCGGCTTGCTCTCAGACGTCGGGAGGTCTATCTATCATGCTTCTGCCTCCAAGGGCCTTTGGCCTCCTCGATTTCCAATGTGGCACGTTGGACCAGTTGGACCAGTTGGGTCTGCATGGAGGGTGGTTTTTCTCTGGGTTTATGGAGGGGGTCTCACAACTTTGATGGGCCAGCAGTCACATAGACCTTCGCCCTCATGTCTTTGGTAAACCCAAAGCAGCACTGACCTTCCCCCGAGGCCACAACAAATTCTTACTGTATTTCTCTGCTGCATGCTGCTTCCTCCTTGTAAGTCCACATTTCATCTGGTTTAACTGGATACATGACCACAGGCCAGAGTGGGGAGAAATGTGAGACTGAACCAATGGCTTTCTGGGCAGTATTTGAAGTCCAGGTCCTCTTCCTCCTGCAGTGGTGGACGGAGATGCCCAGCCAAGCTCACCTTCTCTGGGCAGAACCGGGGTCTTGAATCAGGATCCAGAAGTCAGGATCTAGCACACCAGCTGTGCAGCAACATGGAGTGGTGCTTAAGTTGGAAAGTAATTGTTATTGTGGATCTTCTCTGTGTTTTTACAATATGTTTTTTATTGATTTCAGAAGGGAAGGGAGAAAGAGAGAGAGAGATAGAAACATCAACGAAGAGAATCATTGTCAGCAGTCTCTTACACACCCCTTACTGGGGATTGAGCCTGCACAGGGGCCTATGCCCTTGATCAGAATCGAACCCAGAACCTTTCAGTCCACAGGCCAATGCTCTATTCACTGAGCCAATCCGGAGAGGGCAAAATGAGTATTCTTTTACACTCATTTCTCCTCTCGCTGTTGTAAGGATTAAGGGAGGTAAATAATATAAACTCTTTACCCAGTGCCTGTCCCCATAATGAGTATTCGATAAATGCAAACTATTGTATACCTGTTGCACATATATTACATATGTGACACATGATGGGTGGGTGCTCAGCAAACGCTTACCATATTTCTACGTGTTCCTAAGTAAGATAACTCTCATACCCTTTTAAAAAGATTTGAGCCAAATCCCCCCAAACTGTCTTACTGGTAAGTTTATACATAAAGAAATACTGTGTGTGGTTTTTTGTTGTTGTTTTTTTCCTGGGGATATTATTGTGCCTGTAATTTATGCATGGATGAAGTGGCCCTTTCTACGTTTTCCTTTAGGAGGACAGACTTTAACTGGATGCTGTGTTTACTTTCTCCGTGGTTTATAGGGTCCCCTGAATGACTGATGACTGCGGTGCAGAGCCCTGGGAATGGGCCTGCCCGGTGAACTCCGCTGTGAAGGCGAGGCCTTATCTATGGTTGGCTGACTTTCTCAGAGGCCCGGGGAGCCGGGACTTCTCTTTGTTTCCCGGTTGCTGTGTGGGGCTGTGTGGGGCTGTGTGGAGGACACGCTGGGGGAGGGGGCTGCTAATCTGTTAATGGGTAAAGGAAGGCTTACACGGCCCCTGGCAGAGGTGATTGTAAGCAGCTTGAAGAGGCCCTTTATTGTTCTTTGCTGTGTTTGCTCCAAGTGCTTCAAAGCTGGAGGGTTTTTTTTTCCTTGGGAACACAAGAAAAAGGGAGGGCGGAGTTGATGAATGGACAGTGATTGCTTATTGAGCAGCAGTTAAGGAGGGGGGGGGGTGAAATTGGTGTAGTACTTACAGTAGAGATATTAACTGACACCTGAGTTCAGAGACTTGCTAAAGAAGTGAATTGTTTGTACCTCTAAAATAAACCACCTCACCTTCATGAGCAAAAACAGTCATGGGGGAAGAAGGGGGCCTTTTAAAACAGCGGTCGGTGGCCAACTGGTGGCCTGTGGACCACTGGTGGTTCGTGGGGTCCGACAGGCTGGTGAGCGCTGTTTTAAAAGGCTCGTTCCCAGGCCCGCCCCAGGGGAAACGCTCACTCAGTAGGTCTTTAGGAATCTGCATTTTACCAGCTGGTGCAGGGGATCCTTGACACAGCTCACCTGATACAACTTGAGAAATTCAGGTCCCAGGGCACCAGTGCTCCTGGCCATAGGCAACTGTTAACTTTCTCCTTGTTACTCTGGAATCCTAACCCCGGGACACTCCGTGAAGTGTTAAAGGGAGAGTGAATAAAGGAGGATTAAAAAAGAGCCAAACCTTGGCTTCATCCTTTCTGGAAAAATAGCTCCAAGTACTTTGGCAGAACAGCTGGCTAAGCCGAAACTGGTTTGGCTCAGTGGTAGAGCGTCGGTCTGCGGACTGAAAGGTCCCGGGTTCGATTCCGGTCAAGAGCATGTACATTGGTTGCAGGCACATCCCTGGTAGGGGATGTGCAAGAGGCAGCTGGTCGATGTTTCTCTCTCATCGACATTTCTAGCTCTCTATCTCTCTCCCTTTCTCTCTGTAAAATATATATTAAAAAAAGAAAGAAAAAAGAACAGCTGGCTAAGGTCAGGGGTGCAGTGTTGGCCCTGGGGACGCGGAAATGGAATTGGGCCCCATCGGTAAATGACTCAGGACACTGGCCCTGGGATTACTGGACACTACTAGCCCCTGGGATCCTGCGGGGCACCAGGCAAAAATACTAATCAGAGCAGCCTCTGCAGGAAGAGCTGCCGAGAGGCCCAGGACCTGACCTGAGGAGTCAGGGAAGTCTGGTTTGGCTCTTTTTGGATTCAAGAATAACTGGAAAGATTCATGGTTTATGAAGACAACAAAAGCAGAGATTGGCTGAACCCACGGTAAGCAAAGGATACATCTCCATTGATACTACAAGGTCATATTTACATGTAGATTGCACCATAAACTTAGTCACAATTATAAACAACTCCAAGTGATCACACGAGGCTTTCCCATAATTTTCAGTTCACTGCTCACTAGTAGAGCAGTGAGACTTTCTGTGAGATGTGAGTAAGGGCAATGTGTTTTTCTAAGTGTTTTTACAGCCCTGATACTGTTGCAGGCAAGCAAAGGGTTACATGATGAAATATTTGGAAGACTCTGGGTTAAATTCAGTGAAATGCATTCCTTTATTGCAGGACTTCTCTTCATTCATTGCAAATCTGTTGATCTGACCACTACACCCCTTTGACAAAGATCATCTTTCAAAATTAGTGTCTCCTGGACAGGTTCTGGGAGATGGTGGACCACATAAATCTGGGGTCCCCTCTGGCTCTCACAGCCACCAGCATAGACATGAGAAAGTCAGAGGCCTGCAAATGCCATGGTTTGTGCAAAAGGATGACAGATGGCCAACCAAATAACTGTGAGCAGTTATTGACATAACAAAACACTGAATGAGAAAAAAAATCCATACATACCACTCACAAAATAATTGCCTCTCCAGAGCACACGTGACGTAGAAAAGAAAAGAAAACTGCTATTGTGTGCCCTCAAGAATCAAAATAAGAACCAGCCTGACTTGTATTTGCGGTCTGCAAATTACCCAAAGAAATTGCACTGCCATAGAAAAAACAATACCCCTTTTCAATCAATGGCTAGTCTCACTGAAAGAGAAAATAAACACAGTGACCCTCTGTAGCTCCCAGAATCTAGTGTGTGGGTCTCAAGAAATCAGATGTGGTAATACCAACGGCAATTGGACCCCTGAGAACAAGGTGGTCACTCCTCAAAGAGAGCAATCTGCACCAGCTCACCCACAGGAGCAGGAGCCTGAGGGGTTCCAGGGCAGGAGAAGGGAGCCAAGAATGAGCACAAAAAAGAATGCCTTGTACTTTTCTGTTTTCCATTCCCCCCCCCCCCCGCCCCTTTTTATAGGCAATGACTTGGAAAACTCAGAATCCTGGTCAATAAAAGACGATTAATAGGGATCATTACATGACAAATTTAGTAGAACTAGAATTGAGAGAAGACAGCTTTAATGAAGGTAGACTTGCTGCAGGGTTAATGTAAATTTAGAGAGAAAAAGAGAAGGGCAGACCTCATTTTCCCAGGAGATGAGCATTTTAGTTCTAGCTTGAACATAGCAAATAACTTCATTTTGAAGTGCCTCTGATAGCTCCTTTAATTTATAATGTTAGTATATACCAAAAATTCAACAACTGGTGTGCTCTAAACAGGAATAATATTTTACTGTAATGGGGAAAGGTTATTTTCTTTTATTTTTAAATATATATTTTTATTGATTTCAGAGACGAGAGGGAGAGAGAGAATCATTGATCTGCTGTCTCCTACATATACCCTACTGGGGACCAAGCTGCAACCTGGGCATGTGCCCAATGTGGAATCAAACCATGATCTCCTAGTTCATAGGCTGATGCTCAACCAACTAAGCCATGCTGGCTGGGCGAAGGGCTATTTTCTTTAAAGAATGTTCAATATCAATCTCAAAATAATAATTAATGTCATACTTAGAGCTAAAATGCTCTAGGGGAACATTAAAGATAAAACCATAAAAGGATTCCCAGTATCACCGCCTCTCTTTATCGATGTCCTAGAAATGGAGCCAAAACAATAAGACATGTGAGAGAAATAGCTTAAAGAAATTTCTTATTGTTCAGAGACTAGATACATGTCTAGTTAGAAATCCCAAGTTAACAAACTAAAATTAGAATTATAACTAAAAACAAGAAAGAAAAAGAACTCAGAAAGCCATAGATGAAAAAGAACTGTTACTCAAAAGAACTCTTAAAACTCAACAATAAGAAAACAATCTGACTAAAACATCAACTAAAGACCTTAACAGACATCTCATTAAAGCAGACATACAGATAACAAACTAGCAGATTTTCAATGAATGACTTCTGGAGAAATTAAAATAGATACACAACTTGAAATTATAATGAAAGGATGACAGAAAACAATCATACAAGCTAAGAAGAAAAATTAGAAGATAACATAGTAGGGAGGTTAAAAATTAAAGTCATTTCTTAAACTTGAAAGCTTTTCTGAAATAGAAAATGTTTATCAAAATAAGGTCAGCAAGTAAAAAAATCCTGAACTAATATCAGTGAGAAACTTGTTTAAGTTATCTCCAAAGTATAGTTTTTAGAAGTGTGGTTGGAAGTTGGGGGATAAGGAAAGGAGAATTCACGCTGGTAATGTGATAAAGAATGTATTTATGATATAAATTTAGCTGTCTCATATCTCATGCTTAAAATGTTTAGACTACCAAAAAATTAAAAGAGAAAAAAACTTAATGTGTTAAGAAATGCCATGAAGAATGGTTAGAGAAAGGAAACAATACCAGCAGGCAGCAGCTAACATTTATGAAGGTTTGAATATACTCCTGATTGGTGTGCTATTTTACTAAGAGAACAAGCACAACAAAAGAGAAGATGCAAGAGTATTACAAACATATTTTTAATGTCAACATCACCAGAGATTTAAGAAATATTAACAGAAAAATAAGACCAAATTTGAAAATGAAAAGATAATACTCAATGTTGACCAAAGTGGTAGGAAATGTACTCATAATGCTAGTGAAACTAAACTGGGACAGCTTTTATAGAGGGCAATTTGGCACTATGCATCATGGGCCTTAAAAAGGTTCCTATTTATTGACCCCAAAATGCAACTTTATGAAATAACTAGTAACCCAGGCGCAATATCGTGAGAGACCCAGACCCACAGAAAATCGCACGAGTCCTGCCATCACCACAGGACTCTCCCAAGTCCCATCATCACTACGGAACCCAATGTCAAGTCCCCACCTACCCCCACATGCCTTGCCATGCAGGTAGCCTCCTGGTGGCCAGTCTTTGGTTGTTACAGCATTACGACCACTGGGTTTTTATTATATAGTTGTCAACACAAACCAGACAAACTGTGAATCCTACAGTATCAAGAATTTACTCATTTATTCAATGACAATCATGTCATCATCTTCTGGAACATCATCATAACAATCCAATTCCTGAATTTCCTAGTGAATTTCTTGTGACTCCATTTCTTTCAGAATCAGTGGACCAAATCTCTCATGTTTAGCAATAGCACTGTCTCTAAATGAGTACTTCTTGTCAAGGTAGCCTGCTTGCAGTGCCTTTGCAATGCAACTGTCAGTGATTTTCTCCCATGAATTCTTCACCCAAGTCACAACTTCTTGCAGTTTAGGTTTCACAAAGTTTCCACACTGATTTCTCTCCATTCACACAACAGTGACATCAGGACTCCGCGTAAGGTCACTGGTTGCTTAGACGCCAGTCGGGGCAGCCCTAGTGACTGGTTTACGGCAAATTAATTTTTATGCTGAGACAGAGCCTGGGGGCCTTATTTTCGGGGGGGGGGGATGCCTTATATTTCACTCAGAAGAAAACCTGTAAGTAGGACTTATTTTCTGAGAATGTCTTATTTTTGGGGAAACACAGTATCTTAGTGACAAGTTTATTATGCTCATTTCAAAAACAATAAATAAGCTCAGGAAATTTAAGCATGTCTGAAAATCCAAGAGTCCATTGGAGCTGGAGCTTGGACTGGACCAGGCCTTCTGATTCCGGTCCATGGTCCTTTCTACATGGTGACATGGCTTCTACTATGTTAGGACATCAGAGATGGGTTTTGGAAACCGTATGATTTATATAAAACCCAGGTCAAATGACTAAGTTAGGTTCAGAGGAAGTAAGTCAGCCTGGTTAGCAAAAGAGCAAATATGGTCATCTCTTCTAATATGCACAATATTCTTATGACAGCATTAAGTGTTTCTCTGTAACTCTCATGACAAGGTAGAGAATGATTTCAAGTAGGCCACCAGGGAAAGATTTTAGGGTGCTAAGAGACAGTTGAGACATTTCTGAAGATTGTTTCTGCATGTACCCAGAATCCTCAACATCTCACTCCCAAAACTCAGTCCAACACTTCTAACTGCCTGTTGGGAAAGGTTCATCCTCCTCCTTGCCCAAGTAAGTAACCTATTTAGCAGACTTGGGAGAAATAGTCTTTGTGCAGTATTAGGTCAGTGCTATGCAGTTTCTTCATACCAGTGAGTCTTAAACTTTGTTGTGTGTAAGAATCACCTGGAAGACTCATTACAAAGACAGATTCCAGGGCTCTGTCAGTAATGGTTCTCATGCAGTAGCTTTGAAATGACCCCAGAGATGTTTTAGCATGTGGATCAATCAGAAGGAAAAAATCCTTAAGAACACAATTGGAACAATGCTATTTTATAACTCCTATTATTTCTTGACTTGTGATCATAATTCTAGGCAAGTCCCTTGTGGATGTTTCAGTCCAAATTAGAACGATTATTCCTGAGTCTTTGATGTAAAGCATTGTTCTTGCTCATGCTTTTTCCAAGCCCTAGACCTGGCCCATGTACTGATGCTGCTTCAAGTCCCATCAGAGCTGACTTTTACCACTTTTTCCTTCATTTTGGTGTTTAAAGAAGAAATTATATTACATTCCCATATCAGCCATTAGCTCATGTTGTGGGCAATTTATTTATTCAACACGTGCTGAATGGCAGCTCCCAGTGGTACAGAAACTATATTACAAGACTTAAAAAGAATTTCTTTGCAGGGAAATAAGAATGATGTGTCTCCTGACCAGTACAGCACCATGCATTCCTCTGGTTGTCTTGGCCAACTTTATGGGCACGTCACCAGCACTGTCCCTCAGATCCCCATGAAGGCCTTGCATTTGGTTTAATGCTCTGATGTCACTGTCTTGAAATGCTTAATAATTTTGAAAAAGAGCCTCTGCATTTTCACTTTCCCATTAGACCCTGAAAATTACATACCTGGGCCTACTGACTGTAGTCAAAGGTCACATGTCAAACAGATGTACAAGAAGAGAAATGACATCTGGGGGCTCCTGGAATAGCTCTGGGGGTTGGTAGTGTGTCACCAGAATTGTTCAATCTGGTTTGATGTATATTTTGTCTTTGCTGCACAGGACCCTTCTGGTTGAATGTAATAATTATTCTCTTGTGTTAGTGGTAGTGAGCCCAAAGTCACTTCTATTTTGGGCAATCATAATCGAAGACAGGTTAAGAGAATGCTTGCAACAGAGTCACAAATGTCCAGGGGGCAGGTCAGATGTCTACCTCTTCTATTCCATATTTCCTTTGTTTCTGAATTTTAGCCTCAAAGGTCATAGCTTCATTGGTAAATCAATGCTTGACTATAAGATATAAATATGGCTTTGGACCATGCAAGCATGTCTACATCCACTGATCGCTTGGCTGCCTTGTAGAGCAACTGGCCCAGTGCAGCTTAAGCAAAGAGCAGGCGCACCTCTAAAACCAACAGAAAGGCAGGTAACCCAGCCCTGAAAGGTCCTGGAATCGAGGTTTAGGAAGCAATCAGGGATCAGGAGGCTGCTCTCTCAGCTCTGTCTGGGGAGCCATCTGCTCCCTCTTCCCTGATTTTGGCTGAGTTCACATCCTTTCATTTCTGACTCGCTCACTCTGTCACATGTGCACATGGCAGAAACATGCTCACCCTGGGCTCAGCTTTTCATGACCTCCCAGTTCAAACGCCCCACAAAGATTACACAGAGCCTTGAGGTACCAATTTTCAAGTACAAAGAGAGCAAGCCAAGAGTCCCAGTCTGATCCTAGCAATAATGCTAGTGAGTCACAAGATCCGTTACCCTCTCAGCAGGGGTCAGAGGAGCAGCTCTGTGGGAAGGAGGTAGATGAGAAGTCCATCAGTGGGCTTACACTGCTACCTCGGGCCACAAAAGAGTGGTCAATCTGAAGTTTCGGAGGTTGGGTGGGCTTTGGGGGAGGATGGACTCTAGGTAAAGGCCACTGCTAGGTGTAATTACAATTGATGACCTAGATTTGGGTGGTGAGTTCATGCGTGCTCATGTAGGATGTACATGCAAATAAAGAAACTGAACAAGATCATGGATCATGGATCAGTGATATTGTATCTAGAGCAAGGATTTTGATTAACAAGAATATATTCACCTAAAGTATGTTAAAATAGAAACAAGCTAAACAATAAAACCAGGGGGCTGGATTTTGAGTCCCAGGAGAAAGAAAAGTCAAGTTTAGGAACATCTGTCTCCCAGAAGATTTTCTTTATATAGCTAACGCTTACTCATACTAGCTCATGTAGAACTCAAAATAATCCCAGATCCAGTATTACATATTAAAACAGTTCTATAGATAAGAAAACTAACATGGAAGGCATAACTTCTGCAAATCAGGGCAGAGTGACACTCTATAATTCTGTTTCTCTAATGTCAAATCAATGTTGGTAATTAATATATGCTTCAAAGTAAAAAGCAGGAGAACAACTCTCCCTTTTAAATAGATTTTGTTTTTAGAGCAGTTTTGCTTGTGGGTTCACAGTAATATTGAACAGAAAGTCCTCATAAAGCTCCTTGCCCCCAAGTGCCCAGTCTCTTCTCTTATCAATATCCCCCACCATTGTGGTACATTCATTACAATTGATGAACCTACACTCACACATCATTATTCTGCAAAGTGGCTAGTTTACAATAAAATTAATTTTTTCTGATGTACATTCTATGGGTTTGGACATATTTGTAGTGACAAGTATCCACCATTATCATACAAAATAGTTTCACTGCCCTAAAAGTCCTCTTACTCCATCTATTCATTCGCCCAACCTCTGACAACCACTGAATGTGATATAATTGGGATCATACAATATGTAGTCTTTTCATAGTTTTTCTATCATTTAGCAATATGCATTTAAGTTTTCTCCTTGTCTTTTCATGGCTTGGGAGCTCATTTCTTTTTAGCACTGAATAATATTTCATAGTTTACATGTACCACAGTGTATTCATTCAGCTACTAAAACATATCTTGGCTGCTTCCAAGTTTTGCAATTATGAATAAGCTGCTATAAACATACAGGATTTTGTGTGGACATAAGTTTTAAACTCCTCTGAGAAAATACTAGGAGCACAATTTCTGGATTACATGATAAGGAGAGTATATTTAATTTTTAAAGAAATTTCCAAACTGTCTTCCAAAGCATGTATGTCATTTTGCATTTTTACCATCAATGGGTGAGAGGTCCTGATCTTATTGGGAAAGTTTTTAGTTTTTCCACTACTAAGTGTGATGTTACTTACCCTGTACATTTTTGGTAAATGTTCTTTATCCAGTTAAGCAAGTTCCCCTCTACTCTGGCTGGGTAGCTCAGTTGGTTAGGGTATTGTCCTTACACCAACATTGCAGGTTCAATCCCTGGTAGGGCATATACAACCAATGGATGCATAAATGGGTAGAACAACAGATCAATATTTCTCTCTCTCCCTCTCTCTAAAATCAATGTTTGAAAAATAAAGAAAAGAAAGTTCTCCTCTATTCCTAGTTTGCTAAGACTTCTTATCATGAATGGGTATTAGATTGTGCCAAATACTTTTTCTACATTTATTAATATGATTATGTGATTTTCTTTTTTGGCCACTTGTTATGATGAATTACATTAATTAATTTTTAAACATTGAACTAGCCTTGCATACCTGAGATAGAGCCTACTTGGTCATGGTATATACCATCAGCCCTCTATATCTTCAGATTCCACATCCAAGGACTCAATCAACCACAAATAAAAAATATTCAGAAATATATTTACCTTGCTTCTGATGTGTACTATGTAGTGAAGGTGACAATGGTTGCATCTGTAACAAACATGTACATACTTTTTCTCTTGTCATTATTTTCTAAAAAAACATAAAACAACTACTTACATAGCATTTACATTATATTAGATATTATAAGTGATCTAAAGATGATTCAAAGTATATAGGAGGGTGTTATATGTAAACATTACACCCTTTTGTATAAGCAATCTGCAACCACAAATTTTGTTATTCACAAGGGGATCCTAGAACCAAACTCCTGTGGCCACTAAGGGAAGACTATAATTCTTTTCATACATTCATTGTTCAACTTGATTTTCCAATATTTTATTGAAGATTTTACCATGTACATTTGTGAGAGATATTGGCCTGTAGTTTTCTTTTCTTGTAATGTCTTTGTCTGGTTTTGGTAGAAGGGCTACACTGGCCTCATAGAAGGAGTTAGAACGCATTCTCCCTGTTGCTATCTTCTAGAGCAGATTGTAGAAAATTATATATTTTCTGTTTTAAATGTTTGATATAATTTACCAGTGAACCCATCTCGGCCTGATGCTTTCTGTTTTGGAAGGTCATTAATTATTGATTAAATTTCTTTAATAGAGACAGGCATATTTAGTTGTCTAGTTATTCTTGTGTGGGTTTTGGCAGAATGTGCTTTTCAAGGAATTTTTGTTTCATCTAGGTTATCAACTTTGTGGGCATAGAGTTGTTCATAATACACCTTTATTGTCCTTTTATGGAATTGCCATTATAAGCCACTTAGATTTGGATTTTTTGTTATGGCAGTCTCAGGAAACTAATCTAGTACTCTTGGGATGAGGGAAGAAAGTGAGGAGATGGTGTGGTATCAACCACATTAAACAACATAAAAGAAGGATAGAATTCACTCCATAGATGAAAAAAATTCAGGAAACGAGAAGCTGGCCCTGTCACAATGCCCATGAGACCTGCTGTAAAAACAGTCAAATGAGAGATACAGAAAAAGTATTTTGGATGACCCCAGAGGGTACCAATCCTGATATAGGGACAATGGCATGGCCCTGTGATTTCTGCAATATAGCCAGACAGCAGGTCTTAGTTCCCTTAGAAACCAAGTGGTCACCTGGGCCTGACGAGATGATGGGTGAGACACCCTGAGGAGCAGTAATGGTAGACAACAAGTGAAGTTTGTACCCCTTGCACATTTTTAGATTACTAATTTTTGCCTATAAGTTTAAATAGTTGCAACAGATAAAATTTCCAGTGAATTTCAACTACTTACATTTAAAAACACAATTGCAACATAATTTTTAAAAATTATGCAGTAGACTTTGAATATCATGGTGAATGAATGAATATACACTAGCATCCATTAAATCAAAACCAGCGACCAAGGCTCTTCTTTAGCAGCTGGAAATTTATATCCTTCCTTTTCTCTTCGAACTCATATTTCCATTCCCACTGAATTTCATCTGGCATAAAACATTTTATGCATGAAAATATTTTATTGATTATATGTCCCTGGATCCAAAACAAATGTGCCCATGAAGAGGAATTGAAATATATTTTCAATATCCTGTGACTATAAGCATTTAGGTGCTAAAAATTTCCTCTGGATCACATTATCATTGCAATGATTAGCAGCAAAGAATTGATCAAAACATAAATAGAGCCCACATTTTGATGGGTAAATATTAAACCTAAAGAGGGAATGTGACCAGAAATTCACCTCTTCGTGAGATGGGTGGAGCTGTTTCAATTTTCAGTGAGTTCCTGTGTCTGAATATTCTACTGCTGCAATAAGTTGGAATTCAGTATGATTTCTGATCCCTATTTTTCATTTTTATAGCTATCAGCTATGAGAATTTTGCCCTTGTACACAGAAGTTATTTTGGTTTTTTAAAAAGTTATTTTGTCAATCAGTGTCACTTAATTTTCTAACTTTCTGAGTTATGTGTTTTCATCAAGAAGAAACGATCAATGATGAATTTTTGAAAGCAAACATTTAGAAACTACCACCTGGCTTGTGGAAGGATTTTACTGTCAGTCATTAGAGCCATTCACATTTTCAAGACCAACTCCAATACTGACATGTCCTTTTGGAGGAGCCCTGGAGAGGGGTAAGAGGCACAGCCTTTGTGAAGCAGAAGAAGGGGGAGTGGAGGAGGGGAACTCACCTCCATCACCAGTGCGTCCTTGAGGGAGATCCATTTAGGATACAGGGACTATGAAAATGACTCCTTGGACTTCTTGTGCCTGGTCCCCATAGGAAACTCTGCTCATGCCCAGAGGTATGTGGGCCCAGACTGAAGATCTCTGACCAAGACTTGTGTTCTGAATTGGCAACCACTGTTTCAGGCTAAAATGGCAGACCCACTATGCTCGCCTAAATTTGTTCTCTCCAGAACCACACCCAGGTACACTCTGCTAAATCAATTAGAGAGACAGAGACCCTGATGGGCAGCAGAGGGAATGACAACATGACAAAAACAACATTTGAAGACTTGAAGAGCAAGAGGGTTCAGTGTTTACTGACTTAAACAGACCTTAAAAACCAACTCTGCACTGGCAGAGAAGAGCTGAGAGCCAACCTGACTCTGAAAGGCACAGGAACGAGCATCTCTAGGTACCTCTGGAGCTGAAGCTGAACTCAGATGCCCATATACACCGAGGACAGCACTTCCAGGTTAGAACCATGTGACTCTGAAGTCTCACGGGTTAGAGTTGGATTGAGTCTTTTTCCCTCTAAGACTGAAAGCAGCGAAATGGGAAGAGGACAAAGGCATGGCCTCAGAGACCCTGGCCATGCCTTGACTCTGGGTTACCCTCCGTGGGAACATGGGACAGTCCTGGACCCATCAGACTTCTAGAAACTGCTTGCTGGAAACTTGGGGGCACTATGGAGTGACTGAAGAAGAAATGAGGATGAGTTTTCAAAGTTGTTGGCACTAAACCTTTTTAAAATTCAAAGGCATTTCGGAGAACCCAGATGACTTGATGCATTTGACATGAGGAAGCAGAGGCTGCTCATGATCCTGGGCCTGCATGGAAGGGTGGTCGGTGGAAGCACTAAATGAACCAGAGATACAAGGAAAGCAGACTTGGGGTCCTGTGACTGAACTGTCCTAATGCAGGATGCTTCCTCCAGACTTCACTGCCCAAATCAGCTCATTTCCTGATGCTCCTGTTGACACCGTTGTAATTAGCTACTTATTAATAACAGGAAGGGAGCAAAGGGGGAAGTCAGACATTACAAGATGTCATTTGGGCAGCTTTGCCAGGAAGCTGCTGTTTTACACTCCCCAGAGATCCAACAAAGCAGAGATAGACTCATGCCCAGTAAAGTTGGAAGAACCAGGGAAGATGCTTGCTGTCAGTCACACCTGGGAACAGAGGTCATTGGCCAGCATGCACATGGCCACTGCAAGCCCATGGAAATTTGGGGATACATAATCCCCTAAAATAAGGAATTCTCTCTCTTGAACACCCGATACTCTTGTTTGTTCTTGGCTGTTGGCTCTCTTGCATTCACCCATGTGGTCCACAACCATGCAGCCCCCCACATGCAATGGACTAATGGGCTGCAGCGGGGAAACACAAGCTCAGCTAGCCTGATGCTGAACTGGACGGGGTCCAACATGGAAAGGAAACTCTGGACACTGGCTCTGGTTTTAGCTCTACTGGAGCCTCAGCTACACTTCTTCTATGACTAGACTAAGGGGAATGGGACTTTGGAAACCCAGGGGTATAATTCCACGGAAATAAAGCTTTCTACTATAGCTCATCCTCCCATGCGAGTGTCAGAAAATTCCTTTTCTTGGGATATCACGAGAACCCCACTACCAGCAGCAACCCGGGAGATGAGCAACCCTCTCCTGCCCTGTAACACTGTCTGTTTTTCTGTCCAGCCACTCTGAGGACTGCGCTTTCCACGCCGTGGAATATTCTGGGGGCCTTTTGCCTCTAGGCCTCCGTGGGGTCAGCTAAGGCTTCCTTGAGGCTGCAGGGCAGCTGCTCCCTCTGCCGCTCACTGACTACAGGGGGCTCCCATGGGGGAACAGCCAGGCGGGCTTTTGATAAGCAGACCCTCAGGCTATACACACTCCAGGAAAAGGCCTCCTTATAATTAAAGGTGCAGAGACCGCTGAAACCGGTTTGGCTCAGTGGATAGAGCGTCAGCCTGCAGACTGAAAGGTCCCAGGTTCGATTCCAGTCAAGGGCGTGTACCTTGGTTGTGGGCATATCCCCAGTTGGGGGTGTGCAAGAGGCAACTGATCGATGATTCTCTCTCATCGATGTTTCTAACTCTCTATCCCTCTTCCTTCCTCTCTGTAAAAAATCAAATAAAAAATTAAAAAAAATAAAGGTGCAAAGACCATTGGTGAAACCCAAGCTAATTTGTTGACACTGAGCCAAAAAGCCCTAAGTGGCCTGGGATATCAACCTGGGTGATTAAGCCACAGTGAAAAGTGAAAAGCTGGGTGGTTGACACAGAAAGGAAGGCTTACCAGGTTCTCAGCTTGCGTGGGCACAGGAGTGCCTGGTACCAGGTGTCTTGCTAGACAATGAACTGGAGCCCATCATCTAGTCCTTTTCCCGGCTGTTGACTTCCGATGCTGCCACAAACCCACAGAGTTAAACAAAACAAGACAAAAACCACAAACACAAAACAAAAGGCTTGTCTAAGATTTAAAATCAGAAGGAGATAACTGACCAGCAATGAATAAATTAATCCATGCCTTTTATTCATTAACACTTAATTTCTTGTTGTGACATACTACACAGCTTAGTCATATGAGCAACGTGCTACAATTTACCTCCTGGAGGATTATTGCCCAGAGATATGACTAATGGGTGCTTCTGGAGTGCGTGCTCCATACTTTCCTGGCCACATGACCACAGGGAAACCGGGGTCAAGGGAACAGTCGTGTGCAGTTTTCCTAGGGCTCTGCTGACGTCTGCTATTCTGGGAACCTCATTTTCTCACTCTAGAAGTCTCCCTCCCTGGAGGTTGCTGCAGGTGGGCCCCAAAAGGTTGGTGCCATCTAGGCCTCTGCTGGTGCCATCTAGGCCTGGGCTGTAGGACCCCCCCCAAAGAGCCGGATTAGGCTTGGGGCCACTCCAAAGGCAGATAGACCTGGGGATTCCATGTGCCCTGAGGTGCTCTTTAATAGTCCTTAGAGCAAAGACATAAAAGAAAAACAAATCCAAGGTTCATAAAAAAATAGTCACCTTGATAAATATTTTATAGGTGTTTGAAACGAAGGTACATTTGTGTTTATACCTATGCATTTTATTTATTTGTTATTTTGTAAAATATATTTTTATTGATTTCAGAGAGGAAGGGAGAGGGAGATTGAAACATCAATGATGAGAGAGAATCATTGATTGGCTGTCTCCTGCACACCCCCTTACAGGGGATCAAGCCTGCAACCTGAGTATGTGCCCTGACCAGGAAGCGAACCGTGACCTCCTGGGTTCATAGGTTGGCACTCAACCACTGAGTCATACCAGCCAGGCTATTTTTGTTCACTTAAAGGCAAAATTCATTCTGTCTTTTTGTTTTAGGTGAGTCTCATATCAACAACACACACTACATTTTATTTTTTTTTAAATGTAGTCTTAGAGTATGAAAAGGAAACTTTTGGTATTTTGTTAAAAAGTATGTGTGACCTTACTTTTGCTATCTTATCTTATTTTATTTTTTTATGAACCTTAGATTTGTTTTTCTTTTATGTCTTTGCTCTATGGACTATTTTTATCCTTGCTGTAACTTTGAAGATCTATGTCCTATTGTTAACTTGACTCCATTGTATGTCTAAGTCGGATGATGCTTCACCATCTGCGCAAACCCAATATCTCTTCACTGATGTTGCACCTACTGAATGCTGCGCCTCAACCCACAGAGAACAGGCTCTGACAGCACAATAGAGCTGAGCTGTGGGAACCCCCAGCATCGTCCAAGTGTCCCCTTCCTGTCCACTCTGCTGCTGACGGATTTCTATTCCCAGAGCCATAGTGGGAGAGAGGGCCATTGGCCACATTCTGGGAAAGAGCCAGCTAGCTGCCTATTGTCTGGCCTCGGAGCTCTGCTTCAGAAGCCTCATTTGTGCACCAGCTAAGAGAGTGCCTCAGTCTGTCCTCATGGGCACCACCGTAGAAGAAATCCCTCCTAGACGGGGGGTGGGGGGGTGGGGGGGGTGTCAAGCTTTCCCTGATGTTCTCAGCTTCTGGTGCAGCTGCAAGATTGCAATTCTGCATGTGCCTTCCTGGGTCTTTTAGGGGAAGGATGAATCAGGCAATCAGGTGTCTGCTGTGAGCTACCATATTCATCTCAGAGTCTGCAAGCTTGGCTACGAATGACAGAATGTGAATCGTGGTGCTTTCAATGTCACTTAAAGCTAATGGGCTCTAGTTTCAGCCTGACCACAATCCAGATTTCCCAAACTATGTGTTGAGAAGAAAAGGAACATGAAGCACACCACATTTAGGGGGGGGGGGGGAAGCAGAAGAGGGACTCCAGGGTCAAGCAAAATGGGAAATTGGCACACTCTGTGCTCCTTGGACATTCAAGATACACCCTTGTCTGATAAAGGCTAAGAGTACCTTAGATAAATCACAAAAGTAGACTGAACATTGTGTAAGCCAGCAAATCTCAATACTGTACTTGGCATTGAAAATTTTTTGTTAGGGCACCTGGGAATGTCTAAAAGAATGTCTAAATGTTTTTCCAGAATATATATGGGAAATCTATGGCACAAGTGTGGGGGTGAGAGAGTGTGGGGCAGAAAGCAGCCAGTGCCCAGGTTTCCCCAAAGCCCTGGGTGGCATGACAGCCTGGCTAACGATGCATGGCTTGTTCATTCTTCTAGATTCTTCATATCAGTTAGATCTTCAGAAAACAAAATGCCTGAGCACATTTGATTCACCTTCCACAGAAGCAGCACTACTGATTTATAATTAATGAAATATTTCCAAACTTCATAGAAAATTAATTGAGAAGCTTTCATTTAAATTGTATCTCCGTGTCTTATATCAAACAGCAACAGAAGATGCTGTCTTTCAATGCTGCTCTAATCCTTAGGGATATACTGTATTTCATCATAAGCATAGTTTCATTACAAACAGAGATTAATGTGTCTGATTTCCTTTTTCAACTATTGAGTAAAATGGTTGTTTTTCTTCTGGCCTTGGTTACCAGGAAACTTAGAAACAAAAACAGGGGTGTCCTTTCTCCAAGTGACCTGGAAACATCAGCTTTCTCTGTTCATTTTGTACAATCTCTGAAATTTTTCCAACTTTATTAAGACACAGTTGACATAGAATATTGTGTAAGTTAAAAGTGCACAACGTGACTTGACACGGGTATATATTGCAAAATGATTAAAATACAGTGAGTTAGCACATCTGTCATCTCACATAGCTACATTCTGTGTTTGTGTGTGATAAAAAATTTTTAGATTTACTTTTAGCAGCTTTTTCCCAATACAGATGAACAAAACATGTCCCTAGCATGGAAATATGAATGAAAAGCACAAACAGCAATGCTAACAACAAAAAGTTCCATGAAATCCCATTTTCAGTGTCAACAAAATCTTTAATTATTCCGATTTAATGCTTTATGCTCCAAGATTATTCTGATATTGATTTTTTTATTTTCATTACTATAGCTGCCTTGAGTTATTTATTTTAAAAATATTATGGAAGTTTTAAACATAGCCCAAGTTATAATAAACTTCCATGAACTTTATCAGCTTCAAGTTCAAATTTTTTCCTAATTTTATCATAATTTTTTAAATTTTGTCTCATGTTGCTCAACCTCATATTTTAAAAAAATTTTAAACAAATCTCAAACACCGTGTTTTCTACATAAATGTATCTTTAGCAGATGACCTTTTGCATAATCATCGTGATTATCACTGCTTAAAAATTAGCAATAATTTTTAATATCATATCATACCTATGCTATAATCAAACATCCCCAGTTGTCTCAAAAATCTTTCTTATTGCTAGCTTGTTCAAATCAGATTCCTCATGAGGTCCACTCTGCATTTGGGTGATGAATGGGTGACGGACCTGCAGGGAGTCAAAGTGCCTAAGGGGAAATAATGTGGGTCTTATTGATCATTGATTGTTTAGTCATTCTAGAATAACCCAGTGCCCAATGGCTGGTCTTGCCAGGCACCATATCTAGGGAAAAACACCATTACTTCATTCCTTGTGGCAAATTGTGTATTACACGAAAAACAAAGTGGGATGTTGATAAGGACATGTGGGTGACTTGTGGTAGAAATTGTACCCAATAATATTTAGATAATATTATTTCGTATTATTATAAAGAAATAATTTTTCAAGAACATTTTTGCTCATGTAGATATTTTTTGGTTGAAATAATTTTTACGAACAAGATTTTTGGATCTCAAATCCAACATTTCTTAGAAAGACAAAAACAGAGGGAGAGAGATAAAAATATTGTTTTTCAAAAGAATGATATTGATCACTAATGCCACAAATGTACATACAACTCTTTGTTGTAGCCATGTTTATGCACTAGCCATAGAGGTTTCAACGGTGGGGATACAGAAGTTCAGAGAGAGAGACACTGAAAGCACCTTTGCCACATTCTGAGCATTTGAAATGAAATCTCTCAAATACATTGCCATAATCCTGTTTTTTTAAAAAAATCTCTGTATTGATTGTAGAGTGAGAGGAACAGAGAAGGAGAGAGGGAGAGAGAAAGAGAGAGAGAGAGAGAGAGAGAGAGAGAGAGAGAGAGAGAGAGCACATTGATGGGAGAGAGAAACATCAACTGTTTGCCTACCATATGCACTCCAACCAGGAATCAAACCCATAATCATGAGCATGTGTCCTGACTGGGGATCAACCAGTGACCTTTCATGGGATGACACTCAACCAATTGAGCCACTCTGGCCAGGGTGCCATGGTCCTATTTTACCTATAGGAATTTTCAATGGAATGAATTAACTCAGTTAGGAGGGATGTATTCAATGGAAGCTCCCAGAGATGAATTCAGAAGTAGGAAGACCAGTAGGTGGCAGGGAGATGAAGCATGGCATTGGGTTGAGCAGGGTTAGGAATGTTCACACTAATATTTTTAATCTGCAAAAACTAGCCCGACTAGAAGAAGCCTTCGAAGTCACCTGCTTGATAGCATTTTTATTTCTAAAACAACAATAACACAGTATTTCTTGCAGTCTCAGCATAATTAAGCCAGGGTAATTAAGAAGTCTTTAGCGAGGAAGACAGCTGGCGCATTTTGCATTGAGATTGACAGGATTGCAGCCACAAGCAAAAATGATGTTTGTTTGAGAATATCGAGTTGTGTCACAGAATCTGTGAGACAACGCTTTATCTGACAGCTATAGGAAGTGCAAAGTCAAGTACTAGGGGGGAAAATATGTTCCTGACAGTAGCAGATGTTCTGAGAGGAAATATTTCTGTGAAAAATTGTGGTAAAAGAATCAACTGATAAAACAGCAGAGGCTATTTCCGCAGCTCATATCATGGTAAGAAAAAAAGAAACAACCCCAAACACACACAAAATGAAGAAGCCACCTCTCATCTGAGCTTCAGTTTTTTTCTGTAGCAGGAGGATTGAAGTCCATGATTTCTGATCATGGGTCTGGATGCAGTTATGGGCTGACCCAGGTATGTTGTTCCAGAAGGGAATATTTTATTACTGGAGACAGAGGAGAGATCTTACTACCAAAGTAATGAGACAAAAGAAGAAAAGAAAGAGAAAAGAAAGAAAGAATGAGGACTATAATGGGGAGTGAAAAGTAACTCTGATCTAACTCAGTTGTCCACCCAGAGTTTGGTTGCCTCTAGAAGCAGTGGATATACTGTCTCAAATCCAACCCTTTTGGCTGTCACTAAAATTTCATGGCATGAGGAATTTGGGCAGTGTTTTGGGTGAAAAACTAAGACTCACAGAATTGTATTCAAACCTATGCACTTTTATGGAGTCTTAAGGTCCTCCCTACTTCCAGGACTCCTTGGCCTTTTACCTGTCACCCAGTCTTGAAATTCGGCCCCTTCCTTCCAGAATTCTCCCTGAGCTCATGATGCTGCAGATGCTCCTAAAGATGTGAGCAAGTGGTCATGGGAAGAACCCACTTATGCTATACCCCAAATGGTGCCATATTTCTGGCCCTCCTTCCCTTTCTTTCTTCGCTTTCATCCAGGAGAGATCAGAAATCCAAACTCTCCCTCATCCTGCAGATGGTTGATTGCCCTGCTCCAACTGTGAACCTGCACATCCACATGGATTGAGGCGCTCTGCTCACTTGTTCTTTGTTTGGTCAGAGCATTGTCCTTAGAGGCCCTTATGGTTCTGAAAAACCAAACATTCAGAACCGTAATTCAACAAAACATTCTGTTTTTATAATTTATTCATTTTTTTTTCACTACCAGTCCTGCAATTACATCTTAAGACAAAATAAATTTGGCATCTCTTTGGAAAGAGACGGGCTGAGAAGCTCATTTATCAAATGTCCCTGCCTTGTTTTGTTGTAATGTCTGCTATCCCCAACTCAGGGTAACTGGGACTGTTGGGACCTTGTACCTACAGACTTAGTTCTGCCCCAGCTCTGAATTCTAGGAGGTAGCAAGCTCGCCAAGATGCCCAAAAATGTCTCCCTGGTCATATTGAGATGAGATGAGAATGAAGTCACCTCCCCAGGCCTGGGACCTAGAAGCACACTGACCAGCACTGGGGTCATTCTCAATGTCCTTTTCCAATGGTGCTGAAAGCTAATTCCAGCATGTCAGCAGGGCCAAATCATCTGGAATAGCTGAGGGCATTTCTCCAAACCTGAAAAGGATGCATAAATGATTGCTTGCTACCAGACAGCTGAGGGCATTTCAATCTACAAGTTATTGCCTCCTGCTGGCCAAACACCTGAACAGCATTTCCTCCAATCCAACAATACCTCTCTCTGTATACTAAACCAGCCTTTGATATGTATATATATACCTTGCTTTAGGACAATTTGTGTTAATAAAAAGCAAGGGTTCCTGAGAAATAAGAAGAACTTGATTCCTTTAGCTAAGTCTTCTCTGGCTCCCCAAAAAGCCTTCCAAAATTATGTTTTATCTCTGAACTCTTGATTAATTTACACTCAGCACCTTCTCCAGATTACTGAAACCCTTCAAGATGCTGGATTAAGACCACTGGCATTACAATGGCACTTCCATCATCCAGTTTCTCAAACTTAAAACCTGAGGTGAGCTAGAGTCACTTTTTCTGCCTCCTCTTCTTCAGGTCAAGTCTACATATAAGGCATATCTCAAACCTTCCACATTTCTCCATCACCAGTCACTACCTAGGTTCATCTTTCACCACAATTCCCACAATTGTCTCCCAGCTGGTTCTTCACATTTTCTCATTTATCTCAACATAACAAACAATTTGACTGTTTAAATAAATGCCAATCTGGCCATGTTAATCTTCTGATTTTCCCTTGGGAGTTTCTATTGAGTTTAGGATAAGTGACTTTGTACCTCATTTTCCCTTGCCTGAAAAACACTTCCCAAGCTGTCCATATGGCTTGATAACCTCATTTCCTTCAGATCTTTGCTCAAGTATCCCTGTGACTACCCTTATTAAACTGTAGCCCCTTGAGCCCCCTTTATTCTCCTTTCTATTTCCTATAGCATTTATCACCATCCAACCTACCAGAACACTGTTGTGTTTGTTTGTTTTTGTGTGTGGTCTCCCTCTTTCATTTTACCCTCTCCCCTCAGTGTGGGCTTCTGCTGTGTTTCATTTATAATCTCATTTAAGTACATAGAACAATCCATGTCACCTAGTAGGCACTCAACAAATATTTGTCAAATGTTGAATTAAATCAAAACATCTTTACAAAGAAATAAATGGACAAAGAAAGGCAAAGTCCTCTATCCCTGTGGATTACAAGAAATAATTAGTGAGTGGTAGACTCAGGATTTATATTTAAGCAATCTGACTCCAGAGATCTTAAGATTCATGAGTAATGAGCTTTCATGTATCAGGTAACATAGCATCTATGAACTTAAATTAAAACACAAAATACATTTTGGAAAGAATCAAAAGCTATTAACAGATCCCAATAAGTCCACCAGAGATCATGTGTATGATCTTGGGATAAGCAGTAAAATGTGAAGTCATCTTGTAGCATTTACAGATGATACTATATACCACCAAAAGGAAACACAACTCAGTGAAAATCCATGAAGTGTGGTAAATGTTCTAAAGAGAAACACAAATCTATTTATTGAGTTCTGGGGAGGAGCTTTGTTGAACTCAATAAAGCAAATAAACAACAATAACAAAACCAAAGAAAGTGAGGTCATCTGCATGTCCATAGACAGACACAAATGGCGGAGACCTGTGAGGTTCTCCAGGGTCCCACTGGTGAACTGGAAGAGGTAAGAGTGTGGCTCCACTCCTTCTTCAGCCTAGACAGGTTGTGGAGGGATGTGGTCTGGCCTAGACTCTGGCCTGAGCAATTTACCTGGGCATAATTTCCAGTGAAAAATGAAAAAGAATGCGTGTGGGAAGGAAGACTGCCCACAGCTCCAGCCTAACACAGGTGTGCCTTGTCCAGGATGCAACCCATAGTCATCATCGTGGCGGCGCAGTGACCATCCATAACAAGGAAGAAGAGGATTGCTGATGGGTAAAAGAAAGAACCCCCCTCAGTGGACACGTCTCTGACAGCCCAGAGATTCTAATGGAAGCATCCAGAAACTTAGACACAGTTGCAAAAAGTAAGCTCCTCCCATCTGAAGGTTTGGGAGGAAATCTCTGGAAGAACATAGCTTTGTAATTGCCTTGTACTGCCACATACAAGGACTTTAAACATCTTTACAAAGAAACAAATGGACAAAGAAATGCAAAGTTCTCTATCCCTGAGCATTACAAGAAATAATTAATAACATTTAAAAAATATCTTAACCATTTGGATATTTGGAAAAGATTTTCTAAATAATAATTTGTGAGTCTTTATAAAAATCTACAATATGCTAATCCTTTATCCAGTAAATGTATTTCTTAAAAACCATCCACCAGGAATATTTGCTCCTGTATTAGGTATATATCTTAGGATATTCCTTGTCGACTTGTCTGTAACAGTAAGAACTTGCAGGAATGTCCAGATATCATCAACAGGGGAAAACCTAAATAAATTATGCCCCAAAAGGAATTATGTGACAACTTCTTACATGGAAGGACAGCTGAATGTAAGTGCCATGAGAGCAGGATCTTTGCTTTGTTCACATGTGCATCCCAAGACCCTGGAACAGAAATGGACACATAGATCTCTCTTAATAAACACTGATTAAGTAAAATGTATTGTTAACTGAAAATCAGACCAGACTCTATGATGTGAACCATTTGTGCATATGTACACATATGTGCATCGAAATGCCTAGGAAGAAGAGGGCAGGGGGGAGGTACCCCCAACTCCTGCCTGTGATTATCCTTGGAGAGGGGAGGGGATTAGGAATGAGGGTATTTTCATTCATTCATACTTTTAAAAACAATAAAGAGAAAGAGAAGAAAAAAGAATTAAATATAACACAAAGTTGATTCTTTGAGGGTTGGTTGAAGAAAGCTTTGGTAAATCTCATCAAGAAAAATTATACATGAAAACCAGAAATGAAAAAAATGTTGATGTTACACTATATGAGAAGAATGCAATAATAATATGCCAATGAATTTTAAACTGTGAATAAAGAGACATTTCTTTCTTGTTTGTGTATTACATGAAAAATTTAATCTAAGTAGAAGAAGCCTGAATACATTTATAATAAAAATTTTAAATAAAAAATATAAAGCATTTCCTGCTCCTAAAATTCTAGACTCAGAAAATTCCACTGTGGAATTCACTTAAACTTTCAAAGAAAAGAGATGACATACTTCATAAACTCTTTCAGACAAAAATAAAAATGATGCTATTCTTCCTATTTTCTGATCTCATACCTTTGTCAAGGATAGCATGTTATTAATAGAGTTGCAAATATCCTAAATAAAGTGCTTGCAAATAAATTTATAAATATTACAAATAAATTTATAAATATTACTCCATCACAGTAAGGACCATTCAACAGGCTGCATACACAGCAGGAGCTGGCGGGTGGGGACGGGGGTAGTGACTTGCACCACCAGAACATAAGGCTGCCTCCCAGCCCAGCACCTGGCAGGGGATGTGAGGCTGCCTCATTGGCTCCTCATGTGAAAGGTAAGCTCGGATCCTCATTCTTATTCACTATAGTAGAGCGTGGAAATTCTTTTATAAGATCCAGTCCCACTTGGGGGAATGTTATTGCAGTCTGAGAGTAGATGTAAAATGGGGATCATATTTATTTATTTATTTATTTATTTAAATATATTTCATTGATTTTTAGAGAAGAAGGAAGAGGGAGAGAGAGATAGAAACATCAATGATGAGAGAGAATCATTGATTGGCTGCCTCCTTTACGCCCCCCACTGGGGACCGGGCCAGCAACCCAGGTATGTGCCCTTGGCTGGAATTGAACATGGGACCCTTCAGTCCTCAGGCTGACGCTCTATCCACTGAGCCAAACCAGTTAGGGCAGGATCATATTTGTTTGCTTACAGGCTTGCTGTAGAACAGACAGAGTCACCATCCTCACAGAATTCAGGATGCCCCACATGAAAACCTAGAATGAAAAGTAAGCGACATCCCACGTGGCCAAAAACTAGAAACTGACCTTTGAAAGGAGCATATGCAACAGAACTGTGAGTCCCAGGAGGGCAAAGAAGAAAACTGTCTTTGCGATTAATTTAAGAGTTTAAGGTGCAAAACTGGCATCAGAAAGTAGTGGCATAACACCGAGGTCATGCAGTCATGTGGCAACCCTGAGACTCTGGGACCCTTGGGGTAAGGAGTTTCCGATATCATGGGGACCCCCTGCCCCCACCCCGGCCTCTGGGCACCTGTTACAGATGACCGCGTGTGCAGGGCTGAGGGCTCCAGGCCTGCAGTGGTGGTGTTAGTGGACAGAGGACCTCTTCCCATAAAGTCCCCCAGCCCGCACAGCATCAGACTGTGTGGCGTGCCCACTGATGGCATCACCAGGTGATGTCACCTAGAGGGGCCGCTCAGGCGGTTTCCCTGAAGAGGGCGGGGCATGCACCCAGCTCAGAGGTGAGGAGGTACAGGCTTGGGGGCCATGTGAACTCCTGCAGCCCCTGCAATGCAGCTGGAGCTGAAGCTGCAGGTCCGCCTGGCTGTGGACAGTGTGGTGGCCCTGGCTCTGGTGGGAAGTGCTGGGCATCTGAATCCAGGGAGCCACCCAGACCTATGGGCCTTCCCAGCTAGACACTCCCCTCCTGCATCCCCCACCCAACCCAGGTCTGACCCTCATCCTCCCCACCAGACCCCAGGGGCCCAAATGGTGACCTTTGATTGCGTGCCCTCACCCTAACATTTCAGTCTCAGAACTTAACACTTCCCTCAGCCCCTTCACCTCTGATCTAACCTCTAACTGGAGCCATTGCCAACCACATCTGGTCCAGCACCACTCTCTCCCCTCCTCCACACCCCCACCTTCCTCCACGGAAGCTGCTATTGCTTCTTGTGAACTCAAACGAAATAGGATTATTCAAAGAAGAATATGTCCGAGCAAAGACCTTGAACTAAAGAAGAAATAAAGTAACTAATATATGTGAGAAAAGTTAACTTCAAAGGTAACCAAGTAATTGTAAAGGGAAGGTACCTGGAACTTTAAAAAAAACACCCACAATATTCAGTACTAGAGAGGGTGTGATGAGACAGACACCTGATGGCACTGCTCCGGAGTATAGGGGAAAGCATTTCCAGAGACAATTCGATAGGATGTAGCAAATATTCAGGCTCCTGGTCTGGGTGATTACATTTCCAGGAATTTATCACACACATAATAATAAAAAAGTTGGGCCAGATATCATCATAGTAATAAAGGCTAATATACAAATGGTCATCATACCATGACACCATAAGGACCGAACAGCAGGAGGCTGGGTGTGAGGCAGGCGGGTGGGGGGGGGGGGAGGAGGGAAGGCTGGGGGGTGACAGGGGTGGGGGTGGCGCAGGGACTTGCAGAATCGATGGGCGGGGACTTGCACCAGCCTAGGATGTGAGGCTGCCTCCCCACCCAGCGCCAGGCCAGGGGAGATGAATAGCAATATTAAAATATTTCCTCTAATTAATTCTCCTTTAATGTGCACGAATTTTATGCCCTGAGCCACTAGTTTAATATAAAAGTACAACAATCATTCTCATTGGGGGGAAAAACCCTCTTAAAGGAACTATTAAAGGACTATGTCTTATATCGACTAGACAATGCGATGTGTTAAGGGTAAAGAGCTAAAACATTTCCAATGAAATAAAAATGGAGCCTGCCATGCTCTACTACCTGACATGATCTAGCAGATTTAGAATCATCAAAAGGTACAGCTTTTAGAGTATAGAAGACATTCTTTTATTTAAAATTGTTTCTTGTTGAAAATATTACTTATGTCTTCTTTATCCAACAGAATTATCTTATTTGCCTGTGATATGATTGTGTACCTGGGAAAGTCAAGAATCCAACCACTTTTCACTTTTTTCTCCGCAGCAAGGCAGCCGAAATACAAAGATGTTGCCCCATGAAACCAGCTGGAATTTGGAGACTCCAGGAGAAACATCCTGGGACCCAATTCTGGTTATTTACAGTTAAATTCGTGAGCCGGTGAAATGAAAGAGCACACTGCCAGGAGCACTGGTTCTGCAACCCACAACCCATGTTCTCTCTCTCTCTCTGTGGTGCCACAACCCCATGGCTTCTGTGAGGCCGGCTCTTGGTGAGACCACAGCCCTTCAGCCTTGACGTGTCCCCTTTTGACATATGGGCTTTCACTGTGTGGTTTTGGGGGCAGGGACTTCCAATTCTGCCACATGGGCCGGCCCGAGATGAGCTCCGAGGGAGCTGACGTAGATCTTTCCATGTGGCCGGTGAAGCTGCCTCGCTGGTCTGGGCTGTGGTTTCTCCATTTTTATTTTTATTTTATTTTTTTTAAAAGGAAAGCAATTAGTTATTCTCTGAGTCACGTTATATTTTTGTGACCGGTGGTAACACCCTGAGAAATACCTCTAAACGTTATATGGTTTGAATCAATGACTTGTTAAGTAGTGTGCACTCCCTGACCCGTGATCTGTGCCTCTGTGTGACGCAAGGAAAGTCTAGACATGTCGTATCTATTAGCTTTTGGAGGAGAGCTGTTCAAGTGGCCTTCCGATCGAGAGCTAAACTTGCATATGTCACCAGTGGGTGAGGGTGAGGACGGGTCAGTGAGGTGCCAGCCACAGGGCCACCCCCTCAGTCCTGAGCCCTGGTTTGGGAAGCGGGGACTACCAGGAAGGTAACGGGGTAACAAGCTCACACACAGCACAGTAGCTGCCTCCCCAGGTGTCAGGCTCAGCCCAGTACTAGCTTAATATTTTTTCCTCCTGTCCATTGCTTTTCAACAATTCTCTACTTTACAGACTCAAATAAAATGGCAGAAAGATGTCGATTAAGTATATATTATGTAGAAGTCGCAAACTCTCCTGCTTGTCTTTGCTGTCCACGTCAGAGCTCCTGTCCGGGTCCAGTGCCAACTCTCATTGCAAGCAAACAGAGACTCGTACAGATTTTATACAGTGGAGGCGTACTGAGGACTTTCCTTTTTAAAGGACTACTGGAAAAATCCACCTAATTTTGGGCATTTTCCGAGGTGCTGAAACTCGGGTTTTGAGTGTTTACTTCCTAGCGCTCAGTTTTGAGGTGGGCTGTGACAGCAGAACAGAAACCAAACGAGGGCAAACCTTGTGGTTTACTAGAAGCAGCTATCATATATTTTATTTCATTTCGTCCTATAAAAAGCCTTAGGGGACAAAGGAGATTTTAAGCTGGGAAAACCAGGGAGTAACGAAGAGCGTACGTTACTTTCCTAAAGTCAACCAGTAAGCAAGTAGCAGCGTCCAGATGAAAATCAGGTCAGCCAACTTCAAGTTTAGAGTTCTCTCTCGTTCCTGTCCCTGACTCCTCTAGTGGTTCATAAAAAAACTCCCCAAAGCTGTTGATTGTGGCAGTGACGTCACACAGAGGCCCAGATCATGGGTCAGGGAATGCACTTAGGGATTCTGTGGGTGCCTACGTCTGTTCTGATTATGTGGAGCATCAGGAGATGCTGTGAGGTGGATTCCTTCTGCCCTTAGGCATTGTTACAACAGAAGTTCTCAAAGTGTGGTTCCCCAGCGCACCAGCCTCAGTGTCACCTAGTTACTGGGCTCCCCCCCCCCCCCCCCCCAGCTACCGAACCAGGAACCTGGAACAAGGCCCAGCTATCTGCGTTTGCACGAGCCCCGCAGCTGATTCTGATGCATGTGCAAGGCTGAGAACCACCGATCCAGAAGTTTCCAAGTCATTAACCCGGTTACCGGTGACTTGTCTGGGGGGACATGGCTCAGGAAGGAAGGTTGTGCTTGCAGACGTGAAGACATCCTTCCCACATCCATGGCACTGCAGTCAGGGTCAGAGAGGGATATGGTGGGGGGGGGGGGCAGGTTGATAAAAAGACATTCGGAGGGTTTCGGTGTTGGGGTTGTTTGTTTTCACACGGGCTGGACGCAGGTTGGCAGCTATGAGAGGGATGTTGAAAGACTGCCGAACTGTCCCGCTGGGCAGTGGACAAGATAAAATGAAAATCCTCTTGTTCTTCAGCATAACACATAACCCTAGTGTTTCTCCGTTCCCTCTGGCTCTTGCCTCTCTGGGTTTACAGTCTCACCCTGGCTCCTTTAGGAGTTATTCTCAGGTGTGTTATTTCTGGGACGGAGGGTGCCTAACCCCAAACAGAACGTGTCAGATCATGTGCTGCTTCATGCTCAGTGGCACTGCGGATCTGCGTGTGGCCCTGGGGAGGGGCGGGGCTCCCCCTTATTCCGAGGTTGCCAGAAAGCAGAATGTAAGGGTGAGTCAGCAGAGATAGGCAGCCCAGGGCATGTGACGCTGGCAGCTTCTCCCGATACTGCTCCCCCTTTCCCTGGAGAGTGAGCCTGGGCCTGCTCTCCCAGGAGGCCCCCGCCGCAGGCTGGGCTAGCGCTCCATCCTGCGCTCGCCTGCGTGGCCTCGGGTATGTGCAGCCTTACAGCCTCTGAGTGCTTGTCTATCTCCCTTCTGCTCTCGGTCCACGGTGCAGGCCCCAGGATTCCGGCGGCCCACCCGCTAAGGTCTGATACCATATCTGACCGTAAATCGGTGCCCAGCATATGTTTGTTGAGGGAAGAGTGACCCCAGAAAACTGTCCCTGACAGGTTGGAGGCAGAGCCGCTGGGAGCAGGAAGCTGGGTCAGCACACTCCTGCCTGTGTTTGTAGCAGGAATTACTACCGGGCAATGTCTAGAATCCACCTCCTCCAGGGCCGCCAGGTCATAACTAGGGAAAACTGTCCAAAAAAAGCTAAGTCCTCTAAGAGCCAAGATAGAGAAAATTCAAAGAAAAATGGTTAAGGAGGCCAAAAAGGCACGCAAGGGTGTCAGGAAACGCCAAGCAACGTGATATGCCTGTGGCCCCTCCCCTTGAAAAAATCAAACTTTTACTTTGAGTTCATTGTCAATTCGCTTGCAGTTATAAGAAACAACACAGAGAGATCCCATGTGCCTTTTCCTCAGTTTTCCCCAGGGTAGCACCTTGCAGCAATGTAGTACAGCTAGCAAAACATCACAGGCAAGACAATGATTCAATCCACAGGCTTTATTTTGACATCCCTAGTTTGACAGTTTGAACTGCATGCATGGAGACGTGTGTGTGTGTGTGTGTGTGTGTGTGTGTGTGTGTGTGTATGCTCAGTTCCATACAATTCACATGTGTGTGATCGTGTGTGTACCACCACACTCAAGATACTCAATGGCTCTGACTACCCCAGGAGGACTCTTCATGTGGCCCGTTATGACCACCTCCCACACTGTGGGGCATGGATGTCAGGGGTTAGTGCTGGTGAAGGAGTCTGGCTCTCAGGACCGCGGGCATCCAACCCCACATGAGCCTAGGAGTCGAACGTGCGTTTTGCTTGGCTTCTGGCTCCATGAAGACAACCAGGACCCCGACGGGGAGAGAGGAGGTGCTTTAAGGAAGAATGAGAACGCCAACAGGAGACGAAGGCCCACGAGGGGCTTAGATCTAACCTGGAGGTCCTGTCGGGGGATCCCCTTGCCCAGGCCCTGCTGAGAGCTGGCATTAAGACTCCCCTGGTCCCGGCGCCGGTGGTGTGACTGTTGGGCAGTTTTCACTTCTTCAGATCTGTAATTACCTAATTTTAAAGGGAAATAGGAAAGGGGGTCAGCAAACAATAGGGAAATAAAACTCGCATGCAAAGCTGACAGGACCGATGGATCGGAATTTCTGCCAAGAAGTTGTATGCCTGCGAATGCATTGGAGCAGACGTGTAATTTATGCACGTGCATTTGTGTGTATGTGAGTGTGCATGTGCACAGGGGTGTCAGTCTGTCTTTGAGTGTCTGCATGTGTGTGCAAAAGTGTTTGCGTTTAGAAAAGTGTCTATGCGTGTCTGTGTGTCTGTCTGACTTTAAGGTGGGGAAATAAATGGGTGTGTGTCTGGGTGTGCCCAGGCGAATGTGGAGGTGTGTGCGTATATGTGCCCAAGGGGGGCATATGAGTGCTCAGGATGGAGGCACCAGCAAAAAGAGGACTATAGATGGCATCACTGAGCAAGAGCTGAGGTCGGAACTGGAAGTGCCCTCAGGAGAAGGATGCCAAGTCCAAGGTGAAAATGCCTGGCTTTTCTTGCTGTGACATTTGCTGGAAACCATAGCCCCAAAACCAGTATCACATGGCCAGCTTGGTCCTTTTCTCCCCAAGGAAGTGAGAAGGGGCTGTGGTTCGTTAGGTCTGATCTGTGATTGCCTAAACGCCTTCCCGCATGAGACATTAGACCCCGGACTTCCTCTTTCGCCACAGTCCCTGCGTCTTGTGTAACCTCATCGGCCAGAGCACGCAAAGTATGCTGAGCCTGGAGTTTGATTGCACAGGGTTTTTTGCCAGTCACATTGCCAGTCCTGATTTTTCTGTCTGGGTAAGGGTGTGCGTGTGTGTGTGTGTGTGTGTGTGTGTGTGTGTGTGTGTGTGTGCTTGCGTGTGTGCGCCCGAGAGCGCAGGCAAGGGATAGAAATTGAGAGACGCACTGGGATTAACTTTCAAGAGACAGGCAGAGAGATGAAGAAACAACAACATGCCTCATATTACTAAGGTCCCTGCTGCTGTCTTTGACAGCTTTCGTATTTAACTTGAGAATTTTGGGGCCAGTCTCTTTGTCTTATAGGAAGGTCAGTGTATCAGTTACCTACTGCCACACCAATCCTGTGCAAACGTCATGCCAAAACTCAGTATTTTGTTTCCTTTATCATTCCATTTATTTATTTTGTTAAAGTATCCTATTTATTTTCATCAGTTGGGCCTGACTCAATCAAAGGAACCCTTACAAAAGCCTGGGATCGTCCTAGAGACAGCATGAGAGGGACAAGACGTGAGGGAGGTCAAATGCTGGCTTTGGAGATGTGGCCCCTTCCATCTCCAAGGAATGCATTGTGGCCTCTAGGAGCTAAGAGTGCCTCAGTCCTACAACCCCAAGGATCTGAATTTGGTTGAGTAAGCTTGCAAGTGGATGCTCCCCCAGAGCCACCAGAAATGATCAGCCACTCTGATTTTAGTCTTATAAGACCCTGAGCAGAAAACCCAGTTGAGTCTTGCCTGGGCTTCTGACCTACAGAACTGGTACTTGCTGGTACTTGTTACACAGCAATAGGACATGAATACAGCCTGGCCACTTTCTTTGAAGGAGAAAGGAAAATTTCAGAAGGAAAAAATACAAATTAATGTCTCACTGAAGTAGCCTGTCACACCTGTATGGATATTTGCTCTGCCTCAGTAAATAGAAATTGCCTAAATTACTACATCGGCACCAGCAAGCAATGAGTTATTTTCATTGTTGACAAGTAAAAATGTCAACTCATTATTTTAATTTGCATTTATTTCTTTGCCTTCTAGTAAGAAACACCTCCTTTTCATATGGTTCTTAGTATAACAGCTGTTAAGAGCAATTTTTCCTTAATTTCTAGCTGAATGGATTTTTCTAATTTCTCAGTTTTTACAGAACCCCCTACGCATTAGTTGCTATAGAAATAATTGCTGAGTGAATGTCTGAGTTAACAAATAATGAATGAGTGAAGGTAGAGAGAGAGTAAAGGAGGGATAAATGGTGATGGAAGGAGACTTGACTTGGGGTGGTGAACACACAATACAATATACAGATAATATGTTATAGACTTGTACACTAAGACGTATATAATTTTATCAACTAATGTCACACCAATAAATTCGAACTTCATATAGATGAAATACTGTATGAGAATCAAAGAAAAGCCAAACTGACAAAAAAGACTTTTTTTTTTTGCCTCTTGTACTAAGAATTAATATCAGAGTTTGTTCAAATGTGGTAGATAAGGCAGGCATTTTTGTGTCTAAGGATGGGAGGGCAAATTTTTACAGTCTTTTTGGAAATCAATTTAGCAGTTGTATTTAAAATCTAAAATACTGCCAAAACCGGTTTGGCTCAGTGGTAGAGCGTCGGTCTGTGGACTGAGGGGTCCCGGGTTCGATTCCGGCCAGGGGCATGTACATTGGTTGCAGGCACATCCCCGGTGGGGGGTGTGCAAGAGGCAGCTGGTTGATGTTTCTCTTTCATCGACGTTTCTGGCTCTCTATCTCTCTCCCTTCTTCTCTGTAAAATATCAATAAAAATATATTAAAAAATAAATTCTAAAATACTTTATATGTTTTAAGTGGAAAAAAAACACATTAAAAAAAATAAAGGTAGAGTAATCAAATGTACTAGGGAAATGAAGAAGATATACCCAAACCTTGCAATAGTACACTCTCAGTATTTGGTGTTTTCTCCTTTACACTCTTTTCTAACTTTCAAATGACTTTTATTTTCAGCAGAAAATGAGTAACAAAACAAACCGGAAATGCTAGGTACGCTCTCTGCACCACCCCACAGGAATCACTGCTGCCACATGGTAGCAGGATCAAGGGCATGAAGATAACAATGCAAAACGGACATATCTCTTTGCTCATACAAATCGAGTGACAGCACATTAACCCAATCAATAGGCGGTTATTTGGTGATCCCCAAGTAAATGAAATCTGGCACTAAATGGACTTACCTCATTCATCAGAGAAGTTCATGTTTAGACTAAAAGGTTAATGAGGGTGACTTTTTCAGGCAGAAACGCAAGGAGAGGACCTCAGTACAAGAATGACCACGTGCGAAGACCGTCGGCCAGCCGTGTGGGCGGGAATGAAGGCGGAAGAATGGCGACGTGGCAGGAAGGTGGGGGCGGGACCACTAGGGGCTGTGAAGGCAGTGAGAGCTGGTCCTGCACAGAGGACGGGAGCAACGGCAACACTGGGGTTCAAGCATGACCATCACCTAATCAGATGCATCTGTTGAAAGGCTCAGCTCTGCAGAGAATAGACTTAGGGGGAGGTTGGTTGTGTGTGGGAAGGTGGGGGAGACTGTACAGAGGCTGATGGAGGCAGAAGCTTATGCAGTGGCCCTTCTGGAACCCTAAATAAGGCAATTACAGTTGAAATGAAAATGGGGACAGACTAGAATGTCAGCTCTCCAAAGGGCTTTTTTTTTTTTTTGTCACTTCTGTTTTCATAACCATTAGAAAAATAATTGGCCAATAGCAGTTAATCAACATATATTTGATGAATGAATGAATGAATAGACAGGTAAAAAGACACAAGGTATTTTAAATGTAACTAGAAGGACATTGGTGAATTCATGGATATCAGAAATAATGGCGGAGGACTTTAAAAAGGACGCAATCAGCCCTGGCCAGTTGGCTTAGTTGCTTGGAGTGTTGTCCAGTGCATGAAAAGGTTGCAAGTTCAATTCCCAGTCAGGCATGCAAGGTGTGCACCTTCCCACTGGGGATGTGCCTGCAACAAGGTACTTGCCCCCGACCGGAATCAAACCTGGGACCTTTCAGTCCAAAGGCCAACGCTCTATCCACTGAGCCAAACCGGTTTCTGCCAAGGTGTCCCAGGTTTTGAGTTCTATCCCCAGTGTATGGGAGGCAATAGATCAATGTTTCTCCCATCTCTCTCTCTCTCTCTCTCTCTCTCTCTCTCTCTCTCTCTCTCTCTTTCTTTATCTTAGACTTTCAAAATCATTTTAAAAAACAACATATCCTCTGGTGAGGATAGAAAGGAACACAATCAAATAATATTCCTCAAATAATCTCATCTCAATAAGTAAACTCATCCAATGTAGCCTCATAAATTTCCTTACATATGGCTGCATTGTTATAATTTTGATTACAATACTATAGGCCATCAAAATATTTTCAAAGGCTACTTAATATTTATCTTATCAACGGAAACATGGTAATTATATAGACATAAACTCTTTGCTAGGATTAATATAAAAGATTCTCTCCCAATCTGGTATTTGGTAATTTACTTTTAGTTGGGTTAAAAAAAAAACACCACACAGACATTTACATTTTTATAACATGAAAGTGACAATATATCGCTTTAAGAGTTCTCAAAACTGAACCATTATACCACTGTCAATTTCCTGGTTGGGATTGACTGTTTATGCAAAGTATTACAGTTTTGGGAAACCGAAAGGACTTCTTGTAATTTCTTACGACCGTGGGTGAATCTACCATTATCTCAAAATAAAAAGTTAAAAACGCTCATCGTCCTCATTGAGGATCTTGTACACGGTCGTGTCCACAGGAAATCTTGGATTGACACACAGCCTCAGGAAGTATTTCCTTTGGAGATGAACACAGAGATAGCTGCTCCAATGTTATCATTGCAGCCTTTCTGTTTTCAGCTGCATTCCCGAAGTAAAAACACCTCTTATTGACGGCCTCCTGGCTGCCAGGCCGGCCCCTGCGCTAGTCTCACTGCGCCTCTGCGCTTATCACTTCCTCTCGGGATGTGGTTTGTTCTGCCCTTAGAACGTTTGCTGACATTACGTTTCAAAGGAGTGAAGATGAATCATTTTCAAGTGTTCTGCGCATCAGCACAGTGCAGTGTTGCTTATCTTGATATCTTTCGGTCTGGAGTGCGTGCTTCAATCAGCGAGGTCCCCTCATTGTTGTTGACAACTGCAGACACACTGTCCTGGCTGTGTGTTTGCTGTCTTACCTGTGTGAGGGGCGGGGGGCAGTGAGAAATCTCCTCGGAGCCTCTGCCTCTCCTTCTTCTTCCTCGTAGCCCTCTCTGGTCCCAAGGCCTCCTGAAGTGCAGATGGGGACCCAGGCCCAGGCCTCTTCCGACCCCAGGCTTGTTGGTCGGGCAGGTGACCCCTAGGAGGCACTCCGCACACGGTGGCTGTATGAACCTGGAATCCTGTGTCCGTGTTTTCTCTGTTACAGACGCCCATTCTTTGGATCTATTGCACGGCCTCCCAAACTGGTCCCCTGAGTCCCATTTGGCCCTTCTCCATCTGATTCTCCACAGGCAGCCAGAGTGAATTCTTTAAAACATCACTCCGTGCTTAATGCCTTTGGAGATGCCAACATACCAAAGGATAACACTGAAATATGGCATACGTGGCCCTCCCCGACCTGACTGAGCACACCTGCCGAGCCTCGTGGCTTCTCTCTCTGCAGGGCGCCTCCAGCTGTGTGTACCAGGCACACACAGGTCACCCCTGTGGAAGTCTGGGAAACTGGTTGGTTATTTTGAAAAAGCTTCTGGTTCCTCCCAAGCCTGAGAATACTTAATTCCAAGTAAACGAAGAATCTCTCCCTCATTTTTTCTCTCTCTCTCATCACTTTCTGGTATGCTCACCTGTTCTCTCCATGGTAGCCATGTGGCCTTAGCAACCACATGGTTGATGCCTGTGCAGACTCCATATGCAGGCTCTATGTGGGGGCCTGGGTACAGCAGCAAATCAAAGGGTTGCAGCTGGGGACACAAGCTAATTTCACCAAAGGCTGGACTGGGATTAAGCTTGAATGTGGTACAGAATTCCTGGACGTTGACTCTCTTTCTGGCCCTGATTTTCCATGGTGGGACAGACAGAGATGGGCCATAGGAGGGGCATCTTTTTGGTTTTGCATTACAAATATTATCACCAGACCTCATTCCCCACATGAATTTTACAGAAAAGGACAAAATGGGAACTTGAACCCAAGTCGCCACAGTTTTGGACGTTCATCCAACACCACAGCGCCCCCTTCTGGCCACATCAGAATACTCTGCTCAGAGGCTCAGTAGCTCTGCGCCTGGATTCCGATGCAGCAGCAGGTGGGTGTGGACCTTTCTCTGCAGGAGTCAGGCTGGGGCCAGGGTGAGATGAAGCTCCTGGCTGCTTCCACTGACCTGTCTGTCTTCACTGACCCCCCCACTCCCCATTCCTCGTCCCCCCATCTCCTAGGCTTCTGGACACCCAAGAGGGCAATCCACGACCAGTGCCTCTCTTGCCTCGGGGGACAGGTAAATTACCGAACGTCCAGTTACTCTGGAATTGCAGATACACAGCTAGAATTGTTAAGTAAAACTATGTCCCAAATATCCCACAGGATATGCTTATACCGAACATATCTGTTGTTTATGCGGCATTCAAACTCAACAGGGCATCTGCTTTTGTTTGCTTGTCTCCTTGTTCTTGCTCAGACTCCCCCTGAGTGACTGAGGTGGTGTGTGCACCAGCCCCAGCAAGGCACAGTGCGACTGCGGGCCCCTTGGGACAGACTCCACCGCTTACAACTGCAAAACCTGGGGCAGAGCCATCTAGCCTTGCCAGCCTCAGTATCCCCATCTGTAACGTGGGGATAGTGGCAGCACCCCCTGATATTTAAAAAATATATATATTATATTGATATTTTACAGAGAGGAAGGGAGAGAGATAGAGAGCTAGAAAGGTCGATGAGAGAGAAACATCGACCAGCTGCATCTTGCACACCTTCTACTGAGGATGTGCCCGCAACCAAGGTATGTGCTCTTGACCAGAATCGAACCCGGGACCTTTCAGTCCCCAGGCCGAGGCTTTATCCATTGAGCCAAACCGGTTTCGGCACCCCGTGATATTTTTATGCATTCAGATGCTGGTAGCAGGAGACAAGGATGATTATCAGGCTGGTTGAGGCTGGAGTTTTTTCCGGTAAAGAATGACAAGCACAGATATGAACTATTGAGCTAAAGTGAGTTACGGACTTGACTACTCTGTATTCCTAGTGCAGATGCCTGTCCAAATGAATACCAAGACCCTGGAAGCAAGAGGGACTCGGCTGTGTGTTTTTTGACAACAGCAACGAAAGTGGAATTCATGCATTACGATATAAACAGACAAAACCGCCCCAGTTGGCAGCACGTAGGCCGCACCCGGGAAAGTGTTAATGGAGAGTACCAGGTGCCCACTTCCCACATCACTTCCCACATGTGGTCCTGCTGGTTCCCTGGCAGCCACCCTGCAGATCGTGAAAATGACCGACACGTCTATTTTCACATGTTCGTCTGTCAAGACTAAAGTAATTGGATTTTTCCGCAGCAGAACTTGGTTGCCCGGTGTTGAGAGAGAGTCGAAGGCGGGCAAAGGTGGCACTGGCGTGTCCCCTCTCACCCTCTGTGCTGACCAGGACCGACGTGCTTTCCACATCCAACTACTCTTTGGGAGGTAGAGCCTGTTGCAAGTTCACGGCCATTCTCTGCACAGGTGTTTATAATTTTTTTCTTTTCTTTTTTAAAATATATTTTTATTGACTTTTTACAGAGAGGAAGGGAGAGGGATAGAGAGTTAGAAACATCGATGTGAGAAGAACATCGATCAGCTGCCTCCTGCACACCCCCCACCGGGGATGTGCCCGCAACCAACGTACATGCCCTTGACCAGAATCGAACCTGGGACCCTTCAGTCCGCAGGCCGACGCTCTATCCACTGAGCCAAACCAGTTTCTGCTGAACAGGTGTTTATAAATTCCACGGCTCCCTTCATTTCTCTTTCACCAACACAGGCATGCGTTTGAGAGCCAGTTGAATGAGTGTCAAGGGCCAGGCGAGGCTGAGAAGAGGGCTGGCAGCTCACCGGAGGGACGCTCACGAAGAAGGAACAAACAGAAACAACATTTGGTTGGTTCGTTTCACAAGGGTTTCTGGACCCAGCCTCTGCCCTGTCCTGGTGGTGTCCAGCCGGGTGACATCAGTGAGCCAGGCGGACAGAGGAGGTTCACTTTCTGGTTGGCCAGCAAGTAAACAAATGAGGCGAGAACCCAAGGAAATAACATCGTCACACCTTCACATCTTCCAGGGAGAGACGCTGAAGGAGGGGTGAGGGCTGGGAGGCGATGGGTTACGTTTCAGAAAAAATGGTAGAGAAGTTGCTTTGCTAATCAGCGGCCTCCACGCCATGCTCATCTCTCAAAATCAAACCGGGATCTGTGCAGGATGTGTGCTTGCGAAGTTCCCGGGTGATAATCATCACATGCCGCTCGTAAAACCAGCCTCAAAGCTGGACATTACGTGAGAGCCGGTCCAGCTTCCCTCTCCACAGTACCCCTCACTCACCTTCCGATTCACGCCATCGTCCCCTGGTTCGCATTTTAAACATTTTAAAAAAGAGGTTTCTTGCCATCTAGTAGGTGTTATGTTTGCTTGAACCTTGCTGAGAACACGAATCCGGTATTTACTCTACGATTATTATTTTTGAGAACACGAATCCGGCATTTACCCTACGCTTATTACTGTTTCCTTTTTGGAAGAAACGTTATTTCAGAGGAAGGCAGGTCCTCTGTCCGCCAGAACTGGCAGGTCTCCTTCTGGGACAGCGCCGAGTTGTCGTGGGCGTGCAGATTCTTTCGTTGGCTCGCCAGAGCAAGCCCTGTGCTTGACCAGCATTCACTTACCGACGGGTGGGCGTTCAGCTAGATTAGACTCTGCCAGAGATCGCTGTCGATTCTGCCCAAGTCCTTCAAGAAGGAACTTGAAGGTCGGTCCCAGAGAGGCAGGGAGCGGAGGTGCAGGAAAGGTCGGGGTTATCAGTCGGTTCAGGGTCTGGGAAGCCAGGGCGAGGGTGATTCAGAGCTTCGTTCTTGGCTCTGGGGTAGCCAGGATTCCAGGGACAGCTTCCTGGCCGTGCGGGCTGGGCTCCCTGCAGGGTGTGGAGGCCTGAGCCAGGGACACACACCGGCCTGCTGTGGGAGGCAGCCTGCTGAAGCTGTCCTCCCCCCGTTAGGCCATGGCATGGCAGCTTTCATTACGGGGGGACATTTTAGGGGTGTCAAGGGTGGTCACTGGGCTTCCCCCAAGAACTCTGATTTTCCTTTCTTCCTTCTTTAAGACCTCTGCTTCCCCTCTGTTGCCCTGAGGTAGAAATGGAGTTGAGGCCAAATCTTGTCACAGGTTGAGATAGGGCTATCTTTGTCCTGAACAAATGTTGCAATTTGGGAACTGGGGGGACTTCTAAGGGTCAGGGCGTCCAGCCAGTTGCTTGAAAATGGGGTGTGCATTGTCGAAAAACTTGACGGTAGTGATCTGGAATCACTGTTTCCTCTTTTGTTTGTTTGTTGTTGTTTTTTTTAAGTGTTTTAAATGTTTAGTACATATTTGAGCAAATACAGATCAATTTTAAACATCAGATATAAGCCATCACCTAAAGGTTTTAAATGCTTAGTGTCTTCTGACATCCACCTGTCCACATTCTCTAACCAAAAATGGGTCATCCCCGAGGTATTGGTTTTTTTTTTTAAACTGTAGATCAATACTTGACAGGACTTCCTCTATTGCTGCCTCTGTTTCTGTGGTTACAGACATCTGCTACTCAATCTCCGATCAGAGATGGGCCCTTGAGAAGACCTTGAGGCAAAGAGGTAGAGAGTGTGAGAAGAAAGGAGGCGCGGCTCCCGGCTCCCGTCAAAGGCCGAGCCCTCGAGCCCTCGGTGCTGAACTTAGGCATGGCCAGCTCCTGCCTCTGAGCCCCTGTGACCACAGAGTCCTAGCACTCTCCACACACATGTCCTTGCAGGAGCCCCTCAACTCCAGCGCTTCCAGGACAAGGAGCATGGCGAATGGCTGGGGGACTGCATATGCTTGCCTCACTCCCTTCTGATTTTTTTAAACGCTGAGAATGGCATACCAAAGCTATCGATGGGGCAAATGGTGAAACAAGTTGACTAGAGGTAGTGGTGGTTCTCATCCACATTGCAATGTGCTTCTCCGCAAATCCTTCCCCATCTAGCTGTGTTTTCCTTGTGAATGAGCCTCAGGGAGTATCATGTTTAGGGCCCACCTGGGCAGGCTGATGGATCAAAAGTTAGGCCAGTTGTGGTCTTGGTCAACTTCCTGCATCACAATAATGAACCTAAAAAAAAAAAAAGAAAAAAAAAAAAGAGGAGTTGGAGTTGGCACACTAGGGACTAAGAGTGATAGTTTGCAGTGAATAACAAAGTCAAACTTGCTTCTGGGGCCAACCAGCCCCGGGGCACTGGCGTCTGAGCCTTACTCTCTTCCCTGTTGTTAAAATGTTTCTCCTTGTCGAATGCCTTTTACTTGTCAGGGCCCAGCCCTTTTTTTCCCCTAAATAGTTGAGGACTGAGTTGTCAGTTTTTTTAAAAAAATTACTTAACGAGTGAAAGTGTGGTGCCTGGCTTGACATTTTTATTTTATTTCTTTTTAAAATATGCTTTTACTTATTTCAGAGAGAGGAAGGGAGAGGGAGAGAGAGAAACATCCATGAGAGAGAAACATCCATCTGTTGACTCCTGCAAGCCCTCTAGTAGGGGTGGAGCCCGTGCCCTGATGGGGGAATTGAGCCAGGGACCTCCTGGCAAATGGGACAACTGAGACACACCAGTAGGGCTGGCTTGGCATTTTAAAATACGGTGGCATCTCATCTCTGATCAGGTTGGTGGAAGGAAAACCTCAGTAGTTGCCATATGTGGACTGGCACATGGACGTCTCGTCACGCTGCCCCCGGGTTCCTGTGTAAACGCTCTGAGGCTGAGTCTGTCCTGAGCAAACCCTCCCCCAGCTGTCACTGCACGCACCATCCCGTCTACGGGGATGGCGGCTCTGTATCTGTGTGAAATGGCGTTCTAGATACGGTCCCCAAAAGAACCACAAGCCCTAAGCCCTCTGTGCTGGTGGAAAATAAATGAACAACGAACTTGTGCCCCCGGGAGGGAGGAAGAGACACTTTGGAGGCTGGCAATGTTGAAGCAGTTGACCCAGAACTTGGTATAGGGAGGAGAAGGTCATTGCTTCCAAAGCCAGAAGACAGGCTGGAGGGAACAAGCCCCCAGATGAGTAACAGACCAGCGGATGGTGGGTCTGGAGAGCTGTTTTGCTGAGGAGAGGATGTCAAGGGAGACACACGGACCCAGGTGGAACCAGCGAGGATGCAGACTTCTCAAGGAGCCATGGAGGAGCCTGGGGCTCAGGCACTTGAACTGGGGCCTGATCTTTAGGAAGACCTATTTTAAGTTAAGTCAGGCTGAACAGTAAACGTTCTGTAGGACTTGAACTGGGCCCTTCTTATAGTTTGTGTTTTTATCACTTCTCAAATGTGTTGTAAAATAGCCCATATTGTTCTCTTTAAGAGAACAAGCCTAAAGGGTTTCTGCTGAAGATGCAATTCTGGAGAAAAAAAAAAAGAAAGTTATTTTAAAGGGGGGGGGCACATCTTTTTGCCTCTGGTTTTTCTTATTGTAGAAAATTTGGAAAAAAATTAAAGACAAAATATAAAACAAGGATACAACCAATGGCAATGAATTTTTCATTCTTTGCCCAGTGAATTTTAGCATAGTTATTATCATGTTAAAATGATCGCTTGTATCTTGCACATTTTGCTTACTACTATAACACATGTACTTTTCTTTGACATTAAAATAAGTTTGAAAAAACACCAATTCTTAATGGCTATAGACTGTTTCACTCTATTGGGCACCAAATTGTCTTATCATTACCTATTGCTGAGCATTTATTTCTGAAGACTTAGTCACTTAAGTAGTTCATGTGTAACCACTTATGTGTAAATTTTATCTGTAATAAGGATTATTTACTTGGAAAAGATTCCCCAGCAGAGTCATAGACTACAAAGTATTTTGAGATTATCCACTTACACTACCATGGGAATGCCGATTTCCTGCAGCCATCACTCCCTGCTATCAATAACACCCTAATTGACCATGTGCAGTAATCTGTGAAACAGCTGAGAATAGGATGACACGGAGCAGGCTTTTTATATCAAAAAATGCTGTTCAGACTCAAAAAGGAAAGCTGTGTAATTGTGGCTTAGGAGAGTTTGTTTGTTTGTGGAAGTAAGAAGATGGTGGGTAAGATAGATATTCAAGGGCATTGCAGCAGCTCCAGAAAGTCCCCGGGGTTCTGACTACTCTTACTTTCCTGCTTCATCATCTTTCTCGTGCCTTTCGGCTTCATAATCACAAAGTAGCTACTGTGCTTCCCAGTTGCCCCGGCCTGCAGGGCAACAACGAGGGCACGCAGGAACCACCTAAGAGAATGAATCAAGCAAGGAACGCAAAAGAATGGAGGCAAGACGGGGTTCTGATCAAGCCTCGTTTCTCTATTGAAGCGTTGCGGTTTTTAAAAGCTCGGAAGGGGAGGAACAGGATAAGGGATTGTCATGGGGTGATTGGTTGGGGACTGGGTATCTGTCCTTAGCTGATTGGTTATTCTGATGTGGGATTGTCCTGGGGTGATTGGTTGGGGACTGGGTATCTGTCCTTAGCTGATTGGTCTGGCCTTTGGCGCGCGCGGGCTTTCTTGGCGGGCTTTCTTGGCGCGTGCGGGCTCAATCAGGAAGTAGGGCTGACCAGGAAGTGAGACAGAACTCTTGTTTTTATGGCTCCCGGCACCCAGTCATTGTTCATTCCAGGCAGGACACGGGCAGGTGGAAGACACAGGGCCTCATCTCCCAACGCTTTGTTTACCACAGCAGGTAAGCCCTCCCCAGAGGCTTTTGCTTCCACGTCCCATGGACACCCTTAGAGGCACAGGAAGCTGAGATGGTGAGTGAGCACATTGCCCTGTGAACAGAGTCTGTCTGGGTGGGAGAAGAGGGGAACGCACGTTAGGTGCACACCAGATGTATGCCTGCGGTGACTGTGTTGTGTGAAACACATTTTCTTTTCCAAAGCCAGTTAAATAGAAAGAAATGTAAAAGTTTTATAGATGTTTTGAGTACTAAGTGATCTAAAAATACGGGCAGTCATTCAGAGGAAGGAGCCACATTTGAATAAGTCATATATCAATAATTTCTGGAGGCAGAAGGAGACTTGTGACAAAAGTATGAGAGGGGAAGTATTGTGGGAACAGATGGAGATACGTGAATGCCTAACTGGAAAGAACCAGAAATCTCAAGACAAAGATTGTCCACGTAGGATTCCCATAGCCTGCCCTCTGTTGTCACTCACGTTCTCTCTGCTCTGGGTGAGTTTATGTCTATAAAAATCCTTCCTCCATTTCACACTTTTCTCTCATTTTCTCTAGATCAAAGTTTCTAAAAAAATTCTGAAAAATTATATCACCACTTCTAGGTATTTAATATAGTTTGAAACAACTTGTCTGCAAGTGCAAAAGGGCTACAGTTTATCCCTAAATATGACCTCATGGAATTTTTAAACTGCATTTTTATAGAAATTGAAGTTTGCATTGTAGACATCATTGAACACAAGAAGGTTGGGATGTGCTGCATATTTATAATGTACTAGAGGCCCGGTGCATGAAATTCATGCATGGGGGGTAGGGGCTCAGTCTGGCCTGCACCTTCTCCAATCCAGGAGCCCTCGGGGAATGTCTGACTGCCCGTTTGTGCCCACACTTTTAACAGATGACAGCTCCATTGTTGTTTCTTTCTTTTCATTGGAATTAGTAGGTATTCAAAGTGTGTATACATTTTGGGGGGACACCCTGTATATCTCTAGTCAGCAGTGAAAGGAATCAATGGCAGATTTGGAACCCCCAAGTAGGGAACCTCGCTCACTCCTCGCATGTCTCCCCACTCTGCTTTCCACCTTCACAGGCCACTGGAGAATCAATGTTTTCTCTCATTAACTCGGAAGCATGTCCTATCAACTGCTGCCCAGCAGGAGTGCACTAGGCTCCAAGGGAGTGAGGCTCAGTCAGGGCAGCCTTCGCTCATGGGTGTCAGCACCCAAAGTGCACATTACTCCTCTGACTATCCCACCATTTCACTGAGAGGACAGAATTCCTCGCCTCCTCTGGGTTCCCGATCTTGAATGCTGACCGAAGGTACCTCAGCAAGGGCCACCTGTGCCCACCAGGTGTGTCTGTCCACACCTGTTCCAGTGTCAGCACCTGCATTAGCCCCACGGAGGTGATCTCGCTGCACTGGCCTCCGCGGGAACAGAGCGTCACCACTCTGCCCTCTCACTGTCATCTCACAGGCACCCACCCTCAGCACCCAGACACGCTCCAAAGGATGTGAGTGTGCCGGAGGGGATGTGTGCATGTCCTGTGGGGGATGTAAGCATGATGGGGTTGATGGAAGTGCGGCAGAGGGGCAAAGGAGGCAGGTAGAGGAGACTTGTGCACTCCATGGTCTGAAACTGTTGCAGGTGCAAGTGGGTGACAGCGCGCTGGGGGACGTCTGCACACCAGGGTGGGAGGAGAGGATGTGTGCACTGGAGGCCTGTGGGGCAGGACTGACACAGCCAATCCTTGGTGCTGACGGCCTGCAGGCGCTACTTCAGCTCAGCCAGAAGGCTCTTCTTGGCACACTCATGGCTGCCACTGCCACCATGTGGGAAGTACAGGCTGTCCTCTGCCGTCCCACCTCCTCTGCCCCGAGGGCTCTCTGTGCATGCTTCCCACAGGCCCGGAGCAGCCTGGGTAGGGTGGGACCCCTGTGCACACTGCCTACCTTCCCAGAGCACACTGCTCGCCCACCAGCTGCTCGGTACCTGCATGCTGCCCGCAGGCCCTCCTTCAACGACGCAACTATCCTGGCCTGGCTGCTGCCATTTTTGTCGTGGAGAGACCCTCAGTTTGCACATTCCTTCCTTATTGGTTGTGCGTGCCTCCATCTTTGTCATGGAGTTATGGTCAATTTGCATATTCCCTCTTTATTAGATAGGATATTAATAGCTTCCAGTTGGAGTTAAGACCCTTCCTCTTCTACTATGCTATTTGAAATTCAACTTTATAAGGTTATTTCTCTCTCTCTCCTTCTTTCCTTCCTTCCTAACAAAATAGCTTCAACAACTAGCTGAATAACTTTAAGCAACTCAATCACCACATCTTTCAAAACCCGGATTTCATAAAATATAAAATTAAAAGTTTTGCATCAATCTTTACTTCTCCTTGTATTCCAATAATCAATGTGTATATATTATAAAAATCTTGTAATTCCAGGTCTGGGAAAAGCCCCAGAGAGAAACTCTTCATATTTGAGCAAATGGGATCCAGAGTGCAGAGCTCACGCTCCTAAGTCACATGAGAACCTGCAGAGCTGAGACCAGACTGGGGCTTCACTCAGTCGGTGTGGATTTGATTTTGCCAGGGTTATGGCCTGGACATGACTCATTAAAAAAAAAAAAATGCACACTTGGTTTTAATAAGAACAACAGCAACAAATGAAGGTTGTTATTAAAATTTCTCACCTTTACTGTTTTTACCATTTAACTAGAAAAAAATGATTCCTTTGACCAAGCTGCTCGGCATAAGTAGAAATTACATTAGGTTATTTTCATCTCTTGTCATATTGTTGGATCTGACATGATTGAATTTAAATACACACTGGGTGTAACATTGTCTCCGAGATGAGAATGATTTATAGGTTCCTGAGATGCTCTTGAGGGGTTAGATAATGTAAAGTTTAGCATCTTTCCTTTAAAGCAGCACTTGAAACATTTAGGACTTTCCACTGGGTATTGGCTTCTCTCAGTAACATTGCTGAAATCAAAGTAATTTATGAGTCATCCCATTAACGTGTCATCATCCGTAAGGAATGTTTTTGTGTGTGTTGTTCACCATACATATGGCCTTTTTCCTTTCTCTCAGTCTTATTCTGAGTGCGGCTTTCTCAGGAAAACAATAATCTACTCATCGTGCTGCCTTAGCCAAGACGCAGAGTCATCTGAGCGCCACATCCAGCAAAACCTTGAAAAACCCACTAATAGCAACTGGCACTCTGGGGAAGCTTGTTCAGAGACCAGCTGGTGCTTTTTCCATGTCCTCAGCTTCTGTCAGTGAAACACACTCTGTAAGGTGAGGGAGGGCGGCCCAGCAGGAGGAAGTGCAGGGAGACTGGAACCGGGAGGGCATGCGGCAGGTCCAACGTGGCAATGCCCAGCTCTGGCGGAAGCAAGTTCTTTGTGCGCAAAAGCATCCCTTGGGATTGCCTCCGATTACAGCAGATGAATAGGAATTCAAAATTAATTACAAAACATGCAAAGAAGGAAGCCGCTGTCGGTGAAAGCAAAAACAATGGAATTAGTTCCCCAAAGCACTTCAGCTATTGGATTTATCACATGTAGACCAGAAAATGACTAGTTTTATTGGAAGAAGTGAAAGAATAAAAATGACCACTCACATGGGATGATTAAAATTTCCAGGAATATTTTTTAAATAATCACACTTTACAACTCCTATATAATAAAAGGCTAATATGCAGATAGACCTAACGGTGGAACAACTGAACAACCAGTCGCTATGACATTCGCTGATCACTAACGGGCATGTGCGGAACATGGTGGGCTTTGGCCACGGTGGGATGGTGGAGCAGGTGAGTGAGGGTGCCAGACCAAGGTGGGGTGCCAGTTGCTGTCATTGGGGTGAGCCTCTGGTGGTTACTGAAAATTCTTTGCTCCTGTGCACCAGAGTCCTGCACAGTGCTTGCACCTACTGCAGGTGTCAGCCCTGCTCACACCCGCTGCTGGCACCAGAGCTGTTGCCCGTACCCACTGCTGGTGCTCAGCAACAGTCCCTGGCACCAGTCCTGATTGTTCGTTGCCATCAGCAGGTGTGAGCAGTGGCTGCCGGCCTGACTGCTCCTGAGGGCTTCTCCACTTCTTCCTGCTCCTGAGGGGTGATCAGGGCAGCAGTCACCACTCGCACTCACTGATGGCACTGTCCCCGCTCACACCAGCTGCTGGTGCTGGCCCCAATCGCTCTGCACCATCAACAGGTGTGAGCGGGGCCAGCACCATCAGTGCAAGGGAATGGTGGTGGGAGTGGGGCTGTCAGCAGATAGGAGACCAGGGGCTGCAGAGGGAGGGGCCAGATAGAGCTGCAGGGGGAGGGGCCAGATGGGGCTGCAGAGGGAAGGGCCAGGTGGAGATGCAGAGGATGAGCCGAGACCCACCCTTATGCCTACCACAGCCTTGCAGCCCACAGTTCCTTTTAAGGTGCACGAATTCATGTACTGAGCCTCTAGTAAAATTATAATTAGTAAAATATAAAACTCAGTAGATGGGTTGTAAGTAGATTAAATACAGTTGAAGAAAGAACTGAAAAGCACATATAAAGACATTGGCCAATATTTAACACAGAGAAACAAGAAGATAGAAAATATGAAAGAGGTAAAGAAATAAAAGTAGGGAGTGAGAAAGTATAAATGTGTTAGGGGTAAGATGTCAATTCTAGCATAGAGAAATGGAAGAAGAGAATTATTTTGAGAGACAATGGCTCAAAACTTTCCAGAATTAGTGAGAATATGAATCCCTACTTACAGAAAACATAATGAATCCCAAATAAAAGAAATCAATTCTCTGTCAGATTATAGTGAAATTATAGAAAATCCAGTGGAAAAATAAAAACTGATGCCCTAACTGGTTTGGTTCAGTGGTAGAGTGTCAGTCTGCGGATTGAAGGGTCCCCGGTTTGATTCCAGTCAATGGCATGTACCTGGGTTGTGGGCATATCCTCAGTAGGGGGTGTGCAGGAGGCAGCTGATTGATGTTTCTCTCTCATCGATGTTTCTAACTCTCTATCCTTCTCTCTTCCTCTCTGTAAAAAATCAATAAAATATATTAAAAAAAGAAAAACAAAACAAAACCTAAAAGCAGCCAAAGAGAAGAAATAGATCACCTACCAATGGAAATAAGACTTAGAGAGACTGTTATTAGCTGTGTGGACAAAGAAGAGGCCACTTACAAAATGCTACAAGCTCAGGGGAGGCCCACACGGTGGCCTTACAAACTCAGAGACCACAAGTAACCACACCATGATCTGAACATCAAAATTCCTAACTGAAAATGGTTCATGGCATAGTAATTCTAAGTCTGCTAATATTGTAACGATGTTTTTTTATGGGTAAAGTAACTGAGTCATTATTTTAAAACTTGATCTGCGAGTAGATGTTGCATCCATTAACTGGTTCACTGGCAACCAAAACATGAGACTCCGCAGTATGACATTAGAGTACATGGTAAAATGAAGGAACAAATTTATCTATTTCTTCCACAGACGTTTATTGGCCATCTACCCTGTGTCGGCCTGAGTACCAAACACTTAAGAAGTGGATAGTTAATAGCTTGAAACCAAAATGCATTTGTCCAAAGGAAGACAATCATAGCGATGGTGAAGATGATGGTTCTGCTGGTGACCATGATGATGAGGTCAGTATTTATTTATTCAGCGCTCCATCCTAGAGCTGTGGTTACTGTGCAACCTTAGCTCACAGACTTGTTAGCATACCACGAAGTTGTTACAACTATGACCCTCACTTCACAGATGAGGAAAAGAGGTTTATTAAAGCAAAGGGACTTACCTGAAGTAATACGGTAATGGCTGGAGCCTAGATTGGCAAACCAGTCTGTCAGATTCCAAAGCCTGCGCTTTTAATTCCCACATCAGCAGGAGCTATAGGAAGGGAGCTGTCTACACGGAGGGAATGTTATTAGAGAGCTAGATAAAATTTCAGAATTAAAATGTGCACGCAGAAGCCATGAAGAGAAGAGCCAGCATCGGTGATGGGAGAACCAAGTGAGAAGTCCTCTCAACAAACAAATGAAAAGGGCAAAAACCAAACACTGGGGAAAATTCAGGGGCAGCTGGAATTTCTGTGGAAGAGATCAGAATCCTTGGAAAAGAAGTGATATGACATGATAAAATAAAAAGTCCTCTACTTCCAAGAAACCTGATCCTGCAGCTTGTGAAGATTTACTAAGTATACAGCAAAATCACCAAAAACACCGAAATGTATGTGTTCCATGTAAATGTTTTTATTTTTAGTGAAATATACAAAGACGCACAGACCCTGAATGTTCTGTAAGTTTTGACACACAAACAAGACAGAATAATTTCAAAACCCTGGTAAGTTTCTCTGCATTCCATTCTAGTCAACCCTTACTCCCAGAGGCAGCCACCATCTGATGCCACTCACCATAGGTGAGTTTTGCCTGCAACTGAACTTTACATAATGGAACTACATAGTGTGTTAATGCCTGGATTCTTTGCTCACCAGATGTCTCCATAATTCATCAGTAGTTTATTTCTTTCATTGCTGAGTGATATACCATTGAATGAATAAACAACAATCTGTTTGTCATTTCTCTTGCTAATGAACATTTGGATCCCCTTCCCCCCGACCCCCACCCGACTAGTTTTTGGCTATAATAGAGTTTCTATGAACATTCTTGTTTAAGGCTTCTTGTAGACAGATGTTTTTAGTTCCCTCGGGTAAATACCTAGGAGAGGATTTGCTGAGACAGGGCAAGTTTGTGTTCGACTGACAAAGTAGTTATAACTGTTGCACGCTCCCACCAGCCACATATCAGAGTTCTGGTTGCTCCATATCCTCATCAACATTTGGTGCTGTCAGTATTTCTCATTTTAACTAGTATGTGAAGTTGTATCTTGCCCTTTTTGTTTTTTCTTTAATCCTCATTTGAGGACATGCTTCTACTGATTTTGAGAGAAAGAGGGAGAAAAACATCCATGTGAGACTGAAACATCAATGCCTCCCACATGCCCCCCAACTGGTGATCAAGCCCACAACCTTTTGATGTACAGGATGATGTTATAACCAACTTTGCCATACCCAACCAGAGCTTGTCGTGTTTTTAATTTTTGTTTTCAGGAAGACTAGCGATGTGGAGCATTTTTTCATGTGTTTATTGTCTGTCTTCTTTGGTGAAGTGTTTATTTAAATCATTTCCCATTTTTAACTGGTGGCCTTTCATAATAAGCCAGGTGAGAACTTAAGAATACCTGAACTGAAGTAATCACAATGGTGATAATGAGGATAATGCATATTTAAATATTGAGGAGATATTGAGGAGATAAAACTAATTGAGTGGTGTGAGGGTATAAGAGAGGGCATCATGCAGGCTAACCACCAGATTTTTCTTGTGAGTGTGCAATGGTAGTAGTGAGTTCATTCAGACATGAGGCATTGTGGTCCTAATCACTTTAACACACCTAACATGACTCAGCAGGATTTTTGGCAGAGGTGTGCTGAGGACAAGACTTCTTTACAACCTGGTTTTCAACCTTAGCTCACTCCACACCCATCCCAACCTCCACCGTCTACATCACTTCTACACCTGGTACTCTCTTGGGAACACACCTAGAGCTAAAGCAACAACACTTAATTATAAGCTTATAAGTTTATTAATTACATTCCCATTAATTTAAAATAACTTAAATGGCCGAAACCGGTTTGGCTCAGTGGATAGAGCATCAGTCTGTGGACTGAAAGGTCCCAGGTTCGATTCCGGTCAAGGGCATGTACATTGGTTGCGGGCACATCTCTGATGGGGGCTGTGCAGGAGGCAGCTGGTTGGTGTATCTTTCTCATCGATGTTTCTAGCTTTCTATCCCTCTCCCTTCCTCTCTGTGAAAAATCAATAAAAATATTTTTTTAAAATAAATAAATAAATAAAATAACTTAAATGCTTCCTTCGTTGGGTCAAAAGTTTCTAGAAGGTCTCCATAGGAGACTTTTTAAAATAAAAGAATGATATTAAGTTTTCAAAGTTAACAAAATGCTGACCTAATTTTTGTGCAATATTTATGCCCAGTGATCCCTATGTTTAATTTGATTTGGATTTTTGTAAGAAATAGATTTATCATCTAATCCCTAAGTAAACAGTTGTGGCATTTTCTTGGAGTTGTTTGCTGTGTACATATAATGATGCTTGCTGCATCATTTTCAGGGAGGACCAACCTTTGAATAGAGTAAACCCACGTCTCAGTTGATCCATAACTCCTGGATTATGTGCGTGTTATGCCTGGTTTTATAACGAGCTTAGTCACAGGATGGAACCATTCCAAAAACATCTTTGTAGAAACCTTTTCTGAGTCATTTCCAGGAAAGTTCTTATCCTCTTATTAGTCTTCCATTTTCCATTATTTCCCTGTATTTGAGGTATATTTGAACACATGACTGACACATTCTTTCAGGTGGCAGTTCCCATGCAGGAAGCATAAAATGAGCTTGGTCTGTTTCATTGTATGCATATTTTTATTTCAAGTAGCCATTCGAGTGCAAATCATGAGCTTAATGTTTCAACAAATTAAAACTAGTTTCTGAGTGATATAAGAAATAAGTTTGTGCAGAACAAAATATATATGAAGTGAATTTGAGATGGTATACAAGTAAGGGTCTCTCTTAGGTTGTGGCACATATAACATGGACTCATGAATTGTGATATTAGTGCCTTTTTATTTCTGTGATATCTCCTTTCATTTTGTTCTGGGAAGAATGGGAAAGATATGCATATATATATATATATATATATATATAATCAAACTAGAGGGGGAAATTTAAGTGAATAATTTTGTAATTTTAGAATGCAAATAAATTTCCAAATATAATTCCCAAGGTAGAAACTCTAAAGGAAAACAGCAGATGTATTTGAAGATAATTAAATAATAAAAAAATGACTTCCATATGGCCAAAATATCTGTTAGTAGTACAAAGGTCAATGATAAATTATCTCTAACAAAAATGACAAAAGTTAATATATTTGTTATATGAAAAACTTTTACAAATCATAATTCAAAGAGATAAGCACCACGAGAGAAAGCTGGCCAAAGGTTATGTACTTTAGAAAAAGCACTGAACAGAAGCAGTTCACGTGAAAAGAGGTTGACATATCAGACCAACCAGTGATTTTCACAAAATGATAGTGCTCAGTTGTGGTGTGAACACTTTTAACTGGTTCAAACCTTCTACAAGGAAACTTGACAACATGTACCCGAATTTTAAGTTTGCGTGTTCTTTGTAGCAGCAAGAACACTTCTTCACCAGGTGGCGGAGGAATGCTGCAGCCAGCAGGGGCTCCCCCTCTTTCCGTGTGTGTCTGTGTGTGTCTGCGTGTGTGTGTAGGGGGGCGGGGGGAGGCGCCTTGTGTTTACTGTAAAACTCTCCCTGGCTCCCTTCCTCTGCCTCCCTTTCCATTGCATCCTATGTACTGACCCAGCAGGTCTCTTTAATGTAGGCTCAGCTGTTGCAAATTCTTAGGCTGGGTGGGCATGCACCTGTCCTGTGGCCCTTGCCCTTAGGTGAGGCTGTGACTCGCCTGAGACCCTTCATTAATGTATGGGCATCTCTGCTCTTGTTATGTCTCCACACACAGCCAAACCTCCCTTTTCTCTGTGTTTGAAAGATTTATGGCAAATGCATTTCTCTCTTCTCTCTGTCTTTGGAGTATTGGCGGGTAGGGGGTGGAGGGATGTTCCTGTCCTTAACCATCAGTAGAAAAAATGAGGGTGGTGGTGGTGGTGGAAAGAAGGAATATAAATCTCTTAGTTAAATTGAAATGCAAATCAAATACTTTCAGATAAATGTTACATCAAAACCTGTGACATCCCCAACGTTCTATGGCTTTTATCTCTGAAGTTAGAAGTTTACATCTTTGAAGATGCAAGCCTGTCCTCCCCATTGGGAAATTGAGCCTTGTTGTCTTAAAATATGGATTAGCTGGCACTTAGCCAGCATACACATGCCAAGGGCGGAAGATGCATTTACACTAAATTAATTCTTTACATAATTAAAACATGAATGCCAACCCCAGGGCATGTGCACTCACCCATACACACATAGTCCTCCCAAATATCAGACATTTTTCCAGTGGCAATATTTTAACTTCAAGGAGACCAAACAGATTCATACATACAGATGCCACGTCTAAAGCATCAGAAGACAGCTTCCCACTGCCTAGTCTTTCTCTGGGGTATCTCCACTGGCTGTCAGCCCTGCCATTTCCATCGTGAATGTATATTTTTTATTAAATTATTCAATTGAGATTTGTTTGTATTACATAAATAATACCCCTTTTTTGGTAGAAAATTCAGAAAAACCAATATAAGCCATCAAAATCTTTTAGAATCCTTCAGGATCAAATACTGTTCACATTTTTATAAATACTTCATCAGTATTTGATAGGGATCCTTTTTTCCCCCCAAAGTAAGATCACAGTATTTGAAACTTATTTTTCCAATACATTTTTTACGAAAATGCCCATGACACTATACATTTTAATTGTTTTTATTGATCATTTGTTCCATTCTGTGGATTACTGTAATTTAACTTCAACCCCCACCTATTAAATGTTTCATGCTTTTAATTTTCCATTATTTGGTGCATCCTAGCTCAATATTTGTGCACATCCATGCTTCCTCACCTGGAACAAATTTCTAGGAGCAAATTTTTTCAAATGCTTCAAAATTTTTTGTAGCTTGAGCAAAATTATCCTCTGGGGCTCTATGAAATCCTACAGGCCCAAACAGGACGTGACAAGGCTGGTTTCCCTGTGTCCTCTCCAACCAGGCCTCAGGGTTTAAGTCCTACCTAATTTGAGAGACAAAGTATTTATTAACATATTTGTTGATGATTGTATCCTAGGAATATTTCAAATAGAAAGATGGAAATTTTGTATTTTACATAATCTATAAACTGGTCAAAGCTATGCAAAGTAAAACATTGATGTAACTGTATATACAAAAGTAAGCATTAGTAACACGTATTTAGTTCCTGACCTTGATTTTATGCCTTTGAATGACCCTGGTAGTGAAGTTGTGACCCTGCATTAGTAGACCTAGCTATTTCAGAAAGCGGTAAGTAGTGTAATTTGCCTGAAAATAACTAACTTTGATATCATTACAAAGGGTTGTTTCTAAAACTTCAGAGTAGGGATGATGAGCTCCTGGCATAAAAACTTCAATATCTGACTTAGTTGCTTCTATGGAAACAAATTTTATTAGCAAACAAACCATGATGAATAGCATCTATTATCAGTGCTTCAGCATTTAGGGTTTCAGTGGAAAACAGGCAAAATGCTGCTAGTGTCTTGTTTTGGAGAATGTGCCAGGCCCCTTAATAGCATCCACCTTTAATGAGCACTGGTCCCATGGAAATAAATCAGTGATCCAAGTAAATAAATGCATGCACTTTAGTTTGATCATGCCGGGATTCCTGTCTGAACAAGGCGAAGGATGAATCACACAGGTGGGAGAGCGTGCATGTGGACTCTTGCCCTGGATCTTGCAAATTTTTAGGACCCTCCTGCATAGCAAGGACAGTGACTGGGTTCCACTGAGCTGGGCTGAGCTTGTTCAGGCAGCACCAGGATGCACATTGGGTCTGGCTCTGTTCTACATGTTTCTCGTTTTCCTCAGCCCACCAGGTTGGTTAGGGTATGTCCTCATGGCACGAAGGGCAGGTAAAACCATACTGAGCCTCTTAAGACTACGCTTGGAGTGAGAATATTAGTCTCATTTCCACCCACTTGCTCTCCTGGGGAAGGAGACCAGCAGTAGGCAGGTGCTGTGTGCCCCGTCCCTGGCCATTCAAATGGAGCCAACCCTCCCACCTGCCATAAGATCCTCAGCAAAACAAAACTTCCAGGAAAGCCAACCCCTGCCTCAGTTCACTGCAACTCTCAGCTGAGTTTCACTGTGGGTCCATTCCCTGGTCTTTCTAGTTGACAATTTGTATTATAACTCTGCGTCCAAATTTCTGCTACCTGGTTCTGGACGCTTGAGTTTGGTCAACACACTCAGGGTTCTCTCCCTAAGCTCTGACAGTGGGCTTCTGATCAACTCTGGCCTGCACGGATTCTGGATGCAAGAATATTACCCAACTTATACATGAAACACTCCACTCCCTCCCTGCCAAGGAGGGACCTCATTATGAAAATAAAGGATGGTACTTAGAATCTTTGGACAAAATTGAACTGGCTCCCTGAATTAAAAAAGAGGAAAAAAACTCTATTTCGTTAAGAAGTAGGTCTAAGGATTTTCTGTGTATGCCCTATCTCATGTTGCCTTGTCCTAGCCAAAGTTAATAGAGAAAGTCCTACACTGGTTCCTGAATTTGACCTATTCAAGGGGCAGCTGTGTATTCTGAGACAGAGGCCAAGGACAAGTGAAAGTGTGAATCAGCTTTATTCTTTATAAGACAGTCAGGGTATCAGAGATTCTGGAATTTTCATTCACCATCCTTCAAGGTCTTAGTTAAATTAAGCTGCATGCTTCCAACTTGAAGGGTATCTGTACTGGGGACCTCCTCCTAGACTGTCCCTGATGTCCGCGGTTCCAGCCTCAGCCCTGCTCTCCTCCTGGATCTCAGATATCATGTCTTCACTGTTCCTGAGAATAGATTTCCTTCTGAAAGTGGGAACAGATACTGTCACGTGTACCCATGATTACATTCAAATACACCAGGAGCCATTTCTTATCCTCACAAGGCAGCAAGAAGGCTGTAACTATTCACCAAAATAGAAAAAAGAAAACCTCAATATCTTTGCACCCTTGTCTATAATGGATCTAGCCCTGTGTTCTCATTAGAAGAAAAAAAAAGAATCATTCTACTTTTCATTTGGATAAGCTGTCATCTCTGCTTTTTGCATTGTGGAAGGGTGGAGGAGACTTGATTACTTGTTTCAATGTAAGATATGTAATTTTCCTAAAAAGGCTGCTCACACAGATGCATTTTCAATCAGGGCTTCAGAGCCCAGGAAAAAAAATCTTTTTGATTAATATTCCATCAAGGGTTTCCGCATATGGTTCTGTGTTTAAAGGATTTTAGATAAATCCATTGAGGACCTAACTCTGGCCATTGAAGATAATATTATCCGGCTCTCCCGTGCAAATGCAGCTGGTTTAATATAAAGACAGTGGATACCCTCAGATACACGGGCGGTAAGGCCTTTACGGCCAGAATTTGGTATTATTCAGAAGGTATCTCTAACATGTAGCTTAGTGCTTGAGACACAGTGAGGACACAATAAGGGCTAAATGAAATGTTTCTATGCCTGATGGGAGATGTAGATACTGTGAGCAGAAATATCAATGACTTTTGACAGGTTCATTGAAGACCATATTCATGTTGGTACAGGCCACACCGAGGCCCGTTCACTCAGCAAGCATTTTTTGAGCACTTACTCTCCACTCGACTCTGTTCCTGGAGATGGCAAACATAAAAAATCGGTTTTCTCTTTGTCCCAGGAACACCAACAGTTTCCCAGTCCCCCTGGTGGTGACTGGTTCTAGCCAGTGGGAAGCCTTGCTTTTCTTTTTTTTTTTTTAAATATATTTACTTTATTGATATTTTTACAGAGAGGAAGGGAGAGAGATAGAGTGCTAGAAACGTTGATGAGAGAGAAACATCGACCAGCTGCCTCCTGCACACCCCCTACCAGTGATGTGCCCACAACCAATATACATGCCCTTGACCGGAATCGAACCCGGGACCTTTCAGTCCGCAGACCGACGCTCTACCACTGAGCCAAACCGGTTTCGGCAGGAAGCCTTGCTTTTCTTCGGCACTGGCCCTTTAAGTCTTTCTAAGTGTCTTCCTCTGTCCCCTTCTTCCCTTCTAGTTGGCTAGGACAGAAACAGCCATGGTGCCTTTGGAAACTGTATGCTGGGTGTGGGAGACCTTCTTCAGCCTGGCCATTCCCACCAAAGGGCTTTGTTCCCCTGAAATCCCAGCCTCTGGACTTCCATCCCCTGAGCATTTTCTTCAATCTCTCCCTTGTTATGGGTTGAGTTGTGCAACAACAGCAACAAGATATGGTGTTGAAGTCCTGACTCCCAATACCTCATCACGTGACCTTTAGAAACAGGATCTTTTCTTCACAAGAAATCTCGGTAAAATGTGGTCATTAGGGTGGGCTCTGATCCAATATGGTTGGGGTCTGTAGAAAAGGGGAAAGATGGACACAGAGACAGATAAGCCCTGAGGGAGAAGGATATGAAGATGCAGGGAGAATGCCGCATATAGAAACAGACTATTGGAATGATACAAGTACAAGCCAAGGAACGCCAGAGATCACTGCTAACCACTGGGAGAGAATATCCTGATATGGGCAGTAGTGTGTGTGTGTGTGTGTGTGTGTGTGTGTGTGTGTGTGTGTGTGCTGGGAAGAGGAGAGTAGAGCCTGTCTCTTCCCCTCCCCCAGGGACTCCTTCCTAGATGTAGAGGTTGCTGGGCAGTCAGATCATGTGACCACCTACTGGGCATGTTCTCTGCCATCACAGCCACCTGAAGCAGCTGGTCCAAGCCGAGAGCCTACTCCTCACTCCATACTTCCAGAAGACTGGTGGCCAGCCCCCGACCATAACTACAGTCTCTAAGCTTGGGTCATGGGGCTTTCTGGAGATCAAAGCCCCTGGACCAGAGTCCCCTCTGCAGTAAGCAGTTTCAGAGACCTGTCCATCAACACCATCACCTTCCTCTCCTAGGATCACCTGTACTAGTGATGGGAAAATACAGCAGTAACAGACTTTTTTTATGGAAACCAGAGGCCCAGATTTGAGAGGCAAAGGGCATGGGATCCATTTGAGATACTTGGTGTTACTTTTTCTTTCCTGTCCTCCAGTTTCAACATCCAACCCCAACAAAGAGAATGATGTTTCCACATGTGGACTTCCCAGAGCTGTAGAGGGGGAAGCACACGTCTCATCAAAATTCCATTTTAATGCACAAAAGTAAGCCAGAATCCTTGACTTCTGAATTATACACCGATCAGAGGATTGGAATGGAGAAAAACACCAGTATCTTAGAAAAGTCACAAAGACAAATGAGCCACCTGCAAAATTGATCTCTGAGGCCCAACTCGGGTCAATGACAGTTCAGTTAAAGGTCATTAACAAATACAAATTGTGATCAATTATTTAAATACAATTTAAGGCAAACACAGTGCACAGCCTTCTCCAGCCAGACACAATCGATTCACTGAAAATAATGTTGTGCTTTCAAGAGACCAGCCAGACCCAAATCAATAAAATTATCCCCAACCATAAACCTTTCACTCAAGGCAGATTTATCATTATCAATATCTTTTAACAAACCAAGCATTTGATGTGCCACTGAGAGGATTCTTGGTGGTGATTTTCCTGAAAAAATTTACAAGCAAAAAGAGTAATTTGTCCCCCATTCACACGTGCCCCCCCCCTCCAGGTCAGACTTTTGTTCAAAGGAACCCATTTTATTATTTCTATATTTCTGTTCTGAATAGAAACTGCAAATTTGGTGTTCAATTCAACTCCACAATCAGTTATTGGGCATCTAAACAGTGGATCTTAACTGTTTTTACTTACCACAGCAAGTTAATGGTGTATGGTGCAAAAGCTTCCCCAGGGTGATCAGGACAGCCCTGATCCTACCTCTGTATCTCACATGTAGGATGTGTGTCAGAGTCCAAGAGAATGATTGTGACAATGTTATAAGGATGATAGTAAATGCATTCTAATTCTTGTCAATTAATATAAAACTCATAAACTTTGGTGCCAAAACTATCATGAGGAGCAACTGTAAAGACACATCAGTGGTTGAAAACCACAGCGGTATAAGATGCTTGTATGTGATCAAGCCCTATCCCATGAAATATTTTAATGACGTTTAAAGGGATATGCACGTATGGAGAAGAAAGAAGTGTGACCTTGAAACCTGTTAATTAGACAAATGAGCTTTTGGTTCCTAGGCTAATGGCTCAGAATCCATTCTGCCTCTGCAGTGTGGTTTTGCAATTTTTTTTTTCTCTGAGATCTTGCACTGAGTTTAACTCTTCGTGGGACAAATCGGATTTTCCCAACTGTCAAGTCCATGGAAAGGCCTTCCTTGTTGCCCCAGTGTACAACAACCCTAGAAAGAGCAGAGGGGGGGAGTCTGAGGAGGATAGGGTCACAGGGATAGGGGACAAGAAAGGGTCTTCACTCCACCCAGGCAGCGTGGCTCAGTTGGTTGAGTGTCCCATGCACTGAGAAGTCACTGGTTTGATTCCCGGCCCCAGGTTGTGGGTTTGATCTCCAGGAGGGGCCATGCAGGAAGCAGCTATTTGATGCTTGTCTCTCTCCCTTCCTCTTTCTCTAAAAATAATCAGTAAAAGCATATTTTTTTAATAAACAAACAAAGAAAGGGTCTGTCCCCAGAGCCACTTCTCTTGTCATTTCAGCAAGATGGGCCATCAGGGGTGATGGTTGGGCCCCAGGCTGGATGGGTACTGTGGGTTTGAGTCTCCACTGCACCGAGAGCTGGTCCTCAGCCAGAACACAGTGGGGTGGGCACTACAGTTACTTTCAAGCTGTGTCCCTTCTGTTTGTTCTGTGTCCTCCCCAAACCACATGTTCAACACATTTTCCACTTTTTATTATGGGAATTTTTAAATATAAAAAGTAGAGAGAATGGTATAATGAGCCCCATCTGCCACCACCAGCCCTCGACAGTTATCACCTCATAGCCAGTCTTGTGCATCTATTCACCCAACTTCCTTCCTCAACTGGATTCTGTTAAGAATTTTGATTCACCCCAGATGCACAATTACTCAATGGATAAACTTTGGCAAATCACTTAATCGCTGTGATCCTCAGGCTCCCTGTCCCTAAGATCAGAGCATTTCCTCCCAGGCAGACAGTGAAAGTTAAAAGACATAATATAGGGGGAGTCTTCAGCGAGCTAGAAAGGTGGTAAATGCAATGTTAGCTTATTTGTATAGTCTCTCCTAGAATTCTCTTCGTGTCAAGCACATGGCAGCAGGGGACTCATACAGTGTTTCCCAAACTTTTGACATATGTGTACCCCTTCTATAATTTTCATAACACTGAGTACCCTTTGTCAAAAAAAAGGGCTTCCAGATGGATATATTTTAATAACAATCAAAATATATTTATTTTTTTGGTACATACACAAAATAATAATAAATGAAAAATAAAATTATTCATAATAAAATATAAATAAAAGTTATATTATAAACAATATTTATTTGCACACCGGACCATCTCACACCTCACAAGACTGTCTTAACTTGACTCATGAGAATGTAGAATTAGGTGCAGCTAAGCATGGTGCAGTGCATATCCCCACCAAACTCCGATGCAACGTGTACCCCCACCAAACTCTTCTCGTACCCCTGGGGGTACGTGTACTACACTTTGGGAAACACTGGACTAGAAGAATCAAGTGATCATGTCTTCTGATATCCTCCCAAATGAATTTCCTGGCATTGGGTTTTCCCTGTCCAATGAAAATCTGGGGAGTCCTTGGCTCTTCTGACCATTCTTAGGTAGCAAGAAGGCCCCTGCTGGTCACTAGAATGTCCAGTTCATGGAAAGGCTGAAGTATAGGTCTTCATTCAGATACATAGCCTTTCCTCCTCCTCCCAGCCCAAACCCGTGCAGACAATAGACACGTGTTGGAGGTAGTTCCTTTATTCACCCCTACTTCAGGTATCCTAACTCCAGGTATCCTAACTCGAGTGTGCTCTCTGTTCTTAGAGAAAATTCTGACCCAGGCTTGGGGCCTCACCGGCCTCTGAGTGATGCCCCAATTTTACTAGAGCTCTCCTGCAAAAGCCTGAGGCACCCATGGTCCCATGTTGGTTCTCTCTGGAGCTGTGGGACCTCAAGTTCTCAGCCACAGCATGGCCATGGACTTGGCCTACACTCCCCATAAGACATTCCAGAACTCCCAGCTTCCTTTTTCTGGATCCCTGTGGCCCAGACACCGCACAGTTTCTGTCTTTCACCTCCTTACTCTCCTCTCCTTCCCCCTCTTACTCCACCCCCCCCCCATTCTGAAGGGCTTCCACCTCCCCTTCATGTCCCAAGGGGAACTCCTGTAGGTCAAATGCATCACCTGTGAAACTCTTTGCTTCAAGGTGCCCACCCTCTTCTTCTAGGAGCACCAAGCCACATGGCTGAGTCTTAAGAACAGATGGGTTTATAGGGAGAGAAAATTTTCAGTTTTGGAATCCCCTTCACTCCCTAACCCCCTACCAGCATAGCCTCAGAAATTCATATTTGACTAACATTTGGGAAATATCTTACTAAGGATTTCAGTCTACAATCATGGAATAAGACCTCCTAAAAATAACTCTGGGAAACAAACAAAGACAGGTGCCCCTCCCCTCCACTACAGGACTTAACAGAATCTTTTCCATGCTGTTGTTGGGTATATGTACCCCCTTTAAGACTCTCTAAGGGGGTACACAGTATTTCACTTTCTTTGTGATGATTAACCTGAGATCTTTTTTTCCCCACAGACCATCTCACAGGGCCAGTGTTCTGCCAAACACGCTCTGAAGAACACTGCTCTGATAGGATTAAATTCATAATGTCAAAGTTCAAAGCCATTTCTTTGGATAAGAGCAAACTAAACATACTTCTCTAAGGCAAAGAGCAGGTGAGAAAGGGAGCAGCAAGGTGCATTAAAGCTGAGAACAAAGCAAGACAAAAAATGGATAAACCCACTTATTAAAATACCAAGATTCTCCCTGGCATGCTACTCATGAAAGTTTACCCAAAGGGGGAAATACAGGGAGATGAGAAATTAAAGGATGAGTACATATACATAGCAATGGAAATGAAAAAACGGTGGTTAAACTTAATAATATGAATGAAACTCACCAACCTAAAGTGAGTGAAAGAAAACAGAGTATATAGTCTATGAATATATAGTACATAGCATACATCTATGAGTATATACTATAGCCTATATTCTATAGTCCACTTATATAAACTTCAGAAACAGACAACTCACTTATAGAGTTCAAAATCAGAGGCACACAATCCAGCAATTCCACTTCTGGATATATATCCAAAATAAATGAAATCAATATCTCAAAGAGATATCTGCACCCCCTTGTTCAATGCAGCATTAATCACAACAGCAAAGACATGGAAACAACGTGTCTGTCAGTGGACGAATGAATAAAGAATGTTATGTATGTTATGTATACATTCTCTTGCGCACACACACACATGTACACACACACAAGAATATTATTCATACTTAAAAAAATTATATCATCTGTGACAATACGGGTGAACCTGGAGGACATTATGCTAAGTGAAATTAGCCAGCCATAGAAAGACAAATACTACATGATCTCACTAACATGTGGAGTCTTAAAAAGTCTCACTCATAGCAGCAATGATTGTCAGGGGCTGGGCGATTGGGAAATGGGGAGCTGTTGGTCAGAGGGTAAAAAGTTTGAGTTATGCAGGATAAATGAATTCTTAATAATATAGCATATATGAAATTTGGTAAAGTAGATCTTAAATGTACTTACACAAAAAGAGGTAACAGTGAGGTGATGAATGCGTTAATTTAATTGTGGTGATCATTTTACAATGTACACACATATGAGAACATCACATTGTACACTATAAATATTTACAACTTTTATATTAATAATACCTCAATAAGGCTGGATTAAAAAAAAAAGACATCAGGGCACAGTGGACTTCTAGGGTGTAGCTAATGCTCTGATTTTTGTGCTTACTGCTGGATACACTGGGAGTTCACATTGCTAAAATCCAACAAGCTATGTACTTATTATGTACTAGAGGCCCGGTGCACAAAATTCGTGCATGGGGGGGGGAGTCCCTCAGCTCGGCCTGCACCCTCTCCAATCTGGGACCCCTGCAGGATCAGGCCTAAACCAGCAGTCAGACATCTCTCTCACAATCCGGGACTGCTAGCTCCTAACCACTCACCAGCCTGCTTGCCAGATTGCCCCTAACTGCCTTTGCCTCAGTCTTCACGGCTTTGTTCAGAAGTACATTCAGAATGATGACCGTAAAGTCATTTGGCTGTCCAGTCTAATTAGCATATTATGCTTTTATTAGTACAAATGTTTATTTCTATAGGTTGCCATTCATTAGAAAGATCTTTTTAAAGGAATACAAAAATAATGGTCCCAAACTAGAAGATAGAAAACTCCTGGGACATTTCCCTTTGAACTAAAGAGCAGAGAAGGGGAGGAGGTTGGCCAGCTTACTTCACCCTCACTCATTTCCTGAAGTGCCGACTGGGTCCTCCACACTATTAGCTCTGGAACTGGGAGAAGAAGGTGAGTCACTCTGATTAACGCAGCAGTTAGAGAGGAGCTTTGAGTCATTCCCACATGAAGAGGAACCTGGAATTAGTCACTGACTGTTCACGCAGTGCAAGTGTATAAATTAGTAGCCAACAAAATAAAACACAACCTATTAAAACATGTGTTTGAACAGAAAATTTATACTTCAGATGTGAGTTCCAGACAAAACAAGTGCCTCATCCCCCGCACAGGAGTTCCATCACACATGCGCGTGAGGGTGCCAAGGCCAATGCCGCAGTAGAGAATCCGGAGATTCTGAGTTGCAATACAGTGAGGACTTACTTAGAACTCTGTTAATATCCTATAGTTTGATTTTTGCCCTTACCTTTCACTGGTGGCTAATAGCAACACAAAGCCAATATTAATTTGTCAAATAAGCCTAGTGCTATTAACCTGAAAAGAAGACAAAGTGGTGGACTTAGTCACACATCTCTTTGGCCAAGGGACAGAGGTGCAGGCAGAAACACGTGTGCACATTCATGCCTCCTGCATCCAGTCTACTAACATTCCATTGGCCAAAGCAAACAGGTCAAGCCCAGCAGACAGGCTCAGGGACTTTGTCCTGCCCGCAGTGGGTGGGCACTAAGAAGTTACATGGCAAGAAGCTTCAACACTGGGAACAACGCTGCATTCCAGTTGATTCTGGAGTCTCAGAGGCTGGTTCAGCCCTTCTGGTGACTGCCATGTCCTGTACCAGGCTCCCCAAACATCCCTGCCACCCTCACAACGATTATTGATCTCCACCAAACTTCATTCAGGCTCTTGGACCTTCTCTGTGGCCCACCTAGTTTTAGCAAGAACATTGATTTAACCAGAACTCCTACCTTCCATATCTGATCACATTCAATATCTGATCAGGATCCCCATCCTTCACCCCTCCCCTCCCCCTGCAATGTCTGATCACCTGGACTGTCTTTAGCAAGAATCCTATTAGGTTGGTATAGCCAGAACCCCTTTACCCACTTGTGTTTCCTCTTAGTGATTTCTATCCACTAACCCCCACCCGGCTCATTGGCTATAAATATCTACCTCCATATTCAGTCATGAGCCCAATCTCTCCCTCAGTGCGAAATTCCATTGCAGCGATCCTTACCATTATCACAATAGTCTTAAATAGCCTGCCTTATCATCTATAATAATAAAAGTATAATATGATAATTAGGCCAGACAGCTGAATGACCTTCCGGATGTCATTCCAGACATCCTTCTGGATGAAGCTGCAGCAATGGGGACCGAGGCAGAGGCGGTTAGGGGTAATGGGGGTAGAAAGGCCAGTCAGCGATTAGGAGCCAGTGGTCCCAGATTGCTAGAGGGAAGTCTGACTGCCGATTTAGGCCCTATCCATTCTGGATCAGGCCTAAACCAGCAGTCAGACATCCCCCGAGGGTTCCCAGATTGTGAGAGGGTGCAGGCCAGGCTGACACCCCCACCCCATGCATAAATTTTGTGCACTGGGCCTCTAGTCCTTAATGTCATTGGATTTTTTTCCTTTACACCCTCATTTCTCCTTTATTGTTCTATACTGCAAATGGCCACTGCTCAGAGAAGACTTCCATGGGCCCCCAAATACTGAGCCCCCCAGTGTTCTTATGTTTTCCTTCCTACTTAACACTTATTTCTAAGAGTGAAAAGAAGTAAATCCTGGAATTATAAATGCTGAGAGCCTGCAAGGACCTGGGGGAGTCCTTGTTCCAAGTTCCTTGCTATAGTGATATATAATCTGTACAACCACCCTCTGTGATCAAATGCATGCATTTTTTTTTGTAAGAATATTGATATGGCTAAAAAGAAAAAGTGTTCTCTGTTAATTTGGTTTTTAATTGTACATGCAACTAATAGTTTAAGATCAATAGTATTGTGAAAGTCTTTGATATCTCTATTTATTATTTTAAAATTTTGCCTGCTGAATCTACTATTTTTAGGGAAAGGTGTCTTAAACTCTCCAAAACTTAATTTGCCTGTTTCTCTGCCATTCCATCAATTGTTGCATCGTAGATTTTGAGGTTGTAGGGCATGGTGCACATAGATTTGTGAGAGATATATGTGAGCCTCCTGTTTCATGCCCCTCTCCCCCCATAGCTTCCCTGCCCTCCTCACCTTCTGAGAGTAACCCCACAAAATGCCCCCTGAGGGACTTTCTTACAAAGTTGCCAAAGCATCCCAGGATAAAGCCTGTGTGTACTACTGCCACCTTGTGGTCATTTTCCTAGGTCAGTCCCAAGTCCCTTCTACAAGGGACAGTAGAACCAATGGTCCAGACAGCAGCTGCCAATTTCTGCAGTAAAGTGGCCAGTAGCAGCTGCCAGGGCAATGTCAGCAGAAATTGAAAAGCTGTCCTCTAAGCTGCCCTCTTGCCTCTGACCTTCCTCCACCCCAGCGGAGACTCCCCAGCTCCCAGACATGAACTGAGTTCAAGGCAGCATCTACCTCCCAGGACCTTCTCTGGCTTTCATTGGCATAGTAGGAACATGGTTTATTTCTTTGCTTGTTGTCTAGTTTTTGCAAGTTAAATAATATTTTTCTCTATTATTATAGTAATGCTTAGGTTTTTTTTTGTATTTAAGTTTGGACGAAAGGAAGAAAGAAAGAAAGAAAGAAAGAAAGAAAGAAGAAAAGTAAATATGTTCACAGCCCAAGATAAGCACCATCAATAGTTAGATGTATTTCCTTCAATTTTATTTTATTTTGTCTTACAGCTATTGAGATCACGTGGTACATTCAAAATTATGCATGATGACATTTTAGTCTATTTCCCCCTATTTACAAAAGAATTGTATGCTCATCACAGAAAAGCTGCTTCTTGGTGGTTTATTGACTGATCCTCATCTAAAACATCTGCAAAGATTCAGGCCCATCATTATGAGTTTTGAAGATGCAGAAAATCACCACTCTAGTTCTTGGCACTAAATATGGCTATTATGTTGTTCTTTGCAGCTATGCTTTTTTGGAGGAAGAAGAAAAGTCTTATTGTTTAGCTATTCTCACATCACAACCACATAGAACTGGGCCATTATTAGCAACAGAATGGCATGGTTACCGTTCTAAGTAGACACCAAGACTGGCAAGTCATTCCATCTGAGCTTAGAGGACAAGGAGATGTGGGTTCATGCATGTTTCCTTTGACCAAGGACCAGAAGCATCTCCTACACCTAGGCACCTTGTAACATCCTGGATAAGACCCTGAGAAGGGGGATGGAAGACACAAGAAGGACCAAAGTTAACCTTTCTGCCAGCCAGGGAGAATGAGAGTTTGGTTTGCAACTGGGTAAAATGATAGAACACAGTCATGTGTCTGGAGGGAGAGTCCTACCCACTATGAATACCTAAGTCACATAGGATTTTGTGAGACCTTAGGGGACCTGGGCCTTTTTAGGGATGCCCTGGAGGTGGCTTGTTACAGATTTGTGAGACCCACTTGTGCTCAAATTTTCCCAACTTCGTCTTCAGTGAATTCATGATGGTAGATTAAAATTGGCTAAAGTGGTAGTGTTTACACCAAAGGAATTGGCAAATGCTACAAATCAGGGTCTGTTTCTCCCCCGCCCCCTGCCACCACCACTCTAAAAAACTATTGCTAATTATTTATGAATATACAACTCCCAATGTGCAGTGCGTCACAGGTTAGCCCATACTTCCTGTTCTGTGGTTTTCTAGCGCTGGTAGAGAAAGAGCTGGGAGTGGGGACCCAGGGGTGGAGCACACTGACTTCCTCAAACAGCTCCCATGCAGCAAAGTGTTGCCAAACTACCTTGTTGGTAAAAAAAAAAAAAGTCATTTTTATTTTCTTTCTTTGCTGTATCTCTCTTATCTTTTTATGAAATCATGTGTAAATATTTTTGGTACCTTCTTCCATGTATCTATCCTGCACTGTTCTCTATACCAGAAATGTAGCAGTGGACCAGACAGAAAAGGTCCTTGCTTTCATTATGTCTTGGGAGGAGGGGGGAAGTTGTCAATAAACACACAAATAAATGAACAGGAAAACAAAAGGCAATTCAAGTGCTCTGCTTAAACTACAGCCAAGTGAGATGATTGGGAGAGGGAAGAAGGCAGCCTGCTCAGGTGGGCGGCCGTGGAGGCGGAAAGATGGTAACAGATTCAGTGTAAGAACCGATGGCAACCACACTACTACTAGTATAACCCCCCAAAATGTAATAATTTTTAAATAATAGAATCTCCTACTTAAAATAAGTAATAGGCACTCAGAATAGCTACTGAAAAATCACATAGACTTTTTAAATCTAATAGCAATATTACAGGAAACACAAAGCAGATATTTTTAGAAAGGCCACATTGGGAGCTTGTGATCCACACCATTCGTGTGTGTGGCTGAAATGATTTAACCACAACCCTGCCAGCACACTCTGCAGCCCCTTCCCACATTCCTCATTGCTGTTGTGCCCAAGGTGCACCAGCCCCTCTGAGAAGACGTCTTGGACCTCTCTGACAAGGTCGTCCTCCCTGGGATGGACATCTGTGGCATTGCACTTCTTTCCTGAACAGCTGATTCCACATTTGTCTGTGGATTGGTGTGATTGACACCTGTCTGCAAACTCATCAAGGCAGGACATGTATTTTTGCTTAACTTCGTACCCCCAGACCTGTCAGGGCACCTACCATAAAATAAGAAATTCAGAAAAACCTCTTGATTGAATAATAAGATTGAGTGTATAAATGCTGATCCACATTGATAAATTTCCTGCTAGACTCTCACATATAATCAATTATGACCATTTTTAAAAAATACTTTTTTCTTTAACACAACCTACCCAGGTCTTTATAACTAGAGTGTACTTAAAGAGATAGCTACAAGAAATAAAATAAAGAACTGCCTAGAATTCTTCTGCCCAACAAATTATGAATTTTCTACATATAACAATGGGTCTATTTTTGCCCCTTTTCTGGAAAGGCAAGTCATTTCATGCTAGCTGGAGCAATTCCCGTGAAACAGAAACCCTTGCTTATTAATAAACTAGAGGCCCAGTGCACGAAAATTTGTGCACTAGTGGGAGGGAGTCCCTCAACCTGGCCTGCCCCCTCTCACAGTCCAGGAGCCCTCAGGGATGTCCTCCTCTGCAGGAGGTGACCAGGCTGATCAGGGGAAGGCACTGCCTCCATCACCCTGCTGCTGCTACCACTGCCAGACACTGTAGCTGCTGGTTTTGGCCTTAACTTCTTAGCGCTGGCCCCACCCCTTGCCCACTGGTGGGTGGGGGGCAATTTGGGGCCAGGCCGTCTGTGGGAGGGGCTGTGGGAGGTTGAAGCACAGCAAGTTGCACCCTGTCCAGCCTCTGCGGAGGTGTGGTGCCTGGACCGGGCCATGCTACTATCTCTGTGGCTGCCTCTGTGGAAGGAGCAGCCCTGGGATTGGGCTGCGCTGTGGCCTGTCCTATGCCACCTTTGCGGAAGGGGATATTGTACCGCCTTCTCGCTGCCTCTGCAAAAGGTGCTACAGTGCTGTACCGGCAGCGCTGGACCAGCCTTCCCCTTCCAGGTTCTGTGCCAAACAGGCCCGCCTCTCCCACGTAGCAATGGCCCTAGACCCTTGCAGCCGCTGTGGCTTTGTCCAGATGGACATCTGGATGGATATCCAGATGTCTGCCCTAATTAGCATATTCCCTTTTATTAGTATAAATGTTTCCATTAGGGTTTCCCATGTACAACCCTCAGGAAGTTTCCATGTTTCATGATTTGCTGTAATAGTAAAATTATATTTAAATTTAGCTGGAACCATGCTGAAGCTAGTATTTGTAATCCAGTGAAAATTAATTGAAATGGATTCTGTTTCTTTGTAAGACATACATGTCTTAAATTTGCACCCTGCTACTATGAATGTCTTTGGTTGGTTGACAAACTTCAGATTAGCTTAAAAATAAAGCACTCCATTTGTAAAAAATTTGAAGAAAAGAATGACTTTCCTAGTAGTAGCTAAAAGAAAAATGGTGCAAGAGTTTCTCTGTATAGTAGCTCTTGAGGTAAATTAGACTTATGTGAGAAAGAGGTGCCTAAATCTGTATTCTAAGTAATACAGCAGAGGCTTACAAAGCAGATTGTGCAGCTCAGAACAGTAGCCTCAGATATTTTTATGACTAGTAAGTGAATTGCTTTGGCAAAATGTCTTCTGTTCCCTCTCTCTCTCTCTCTCTCTATCTCTCTCTCTCTCAATGCATCTTCCTAACTCCCTTTCTTTGGCCGCCAGCCTCCCCCTCTCTCACGCACTCCCATAACCACACATACACAGACACACACAGCAATACATCACAACTTCAACTGGCAAGGAATCCATCCCCTGAGCATCTCAGTAGCATTGTCCATCCTCATTTTCTTTGGACTTAATGCATTTTTCTGGAGCAAAAGGACCCATAGGAATTAAGACCATAGGATCAAAATTTGCTCCCACCCCCATCCCTCTGGAAGCTAAAGGGACCACTAGAATGCACAAAGGGAGGCATGAGCATTCTTTTCTTTTTTAAAATATATTTTATTGTTGTTGTTGTTGTTGTTTTTAACAGAGAGGAAGAGAGAGGGATAGAGAGCTAGAAACAGTGATGAGAGAGAAACATCGATCAGCTGCCTCCTGCACACCCCCTAGTGGGGATGTGCCCACAACCAAGGTACATGCCCTTGACCGGAATCAAACCTGGGACCTTTCAGTCGGAAGGCAGAGGCTCCATCCACTGAGCCAAACCAGTTTCGGCAGCATGAGCATTCTTGTTAATAACCAGGGGAAAGAACTGCTATGGGGGACACGAGGGCTGTGCAGGGTACAGAGCTGCACTTGCATCGTGGCAAGTGCCGGTTCCTAGAGCTGCCTTGACAAAGTCCCATAAACCAGTGGCTCCAAGCATCAGGTAAGCCTCTTCTCTCAGGGTTCTGGAGGCTCTGGGAGGCTCTGCTCCCCATGCCTCTCTCCCCTAGCATCTAGTGCTACTGGCAATCCTTGGGGTGTCTTGGTTTGTGGCTGTATCATTCTCAACCCCTGCCTCCAGTCGTCTCATGGTGGGTCCGTCCCCAAACTTCCTTCTAATAAGGACACCGGTCATAGGGGAAGGATCCACCTAATGTAGCATAATTTCATTTTAACTTGATTACATTTACCTATTCACAAATAAGGTTACCTGTACAGGTTCTGGATGGACATGAACATGGGCAGGGAGAGGGGAGCAGGTCACGGTACAACCCAGTACATAGCCCATTAAAGGAGAACTTGCCGCCGAAACCGGTTTGGCTCAGTGGATGGAGCGCTGGCCTGTGGACTGAAAGGTCCCAGGTTCGATTCCAGTCAAGGGCATGCACCTTGGTTGCGGGCACATCCCCAGTGTGGGGTGTGCAAGAGGCAGCTGACCGATGATTCTCTTTCATCGATGTTTCTAGCTTTCTATCCCTCTCTCTTCCTCTCTGTGGAAAATCAATTATATATATATATATATATATATATATATATATATATATATATATATTTTTTTTTTTTTTTAAAGGAGAACTTGCCTATCAGACATTCATTCTACCCCTGGGCAGGAGCCGAGTGGTCTGGCCAGTACTGTTCCCACCTCCAGCGTGCTATCATCCCAGCCTCCGCGCCACAGAGATGGGAGCAGGACTCAGCGAGACACATTCCTCTTCTACTAATTAGTTTGGGGGTGGGGTTGGGGGGTAAATGAGGAGCCAAGCTGGTCTCTTGAAAGGGTAGCCAGGACTTGTATTCCATGGTTGAGGAAAGAGAAGTCTTTCTCTCCCCTGACCATTTTTTGGGTTGATTTGGTTTTTCACTTTTAACAATACACATTGATTGTAGAAAACAGAGAAGAGTAAGAGAAATATAAAATTACTCCTAATTTTGCCCACTAGAAGTAACCAACATTATAAAGTATATTCTTCCAATCTTTCATAACATTGGCACACTATATTTTTTTAGCTTTATTGAGATATAACTGGCATATAATATTGTATAAGCTTAAGTCGTACATACTGTAGCTCAATTTTTTCCCAAATACTTACATAAATACAAATATATGTAATTAAGCACAGAGAAAATGTTCAGAAATAAGACACATGTATAAATCTCTGGAGAAAGGAATTGGACTGTGAGTCTTGGTGAAAAGAATTTTCCATTGGACTGTATGTTTGTGTTTCGTGATTCTGTAAGAAGGTTCTGCTTAGTTCATTTAAAAAATAATTTCAGAAAAGTAAGAAAGATATAAGCAAAATTGAATACATAAATTATAAGGCATGTGTAATATTTGGAATGTATTCACACGGTCATTCCTCAAGGCCTATTTCAAATGCCCCATCTCCTTTACATCTTTTTTTGATCCATTCAACAAAGTTTATTGTCTGTCTCTCTCTCCTTCTAACCCCACAGCCTGGCACTTTCCCCAAAGCCCTTGTCCCATTCTGCCTTCGTTGCTGTCAGATCTTTATTCCACACTAAAAGGCCAGTTTCTTGAGGGTAAGACTGTTTCTTCCCTGACACATTCCTTATACAATACCTCTCATAGCCAAGCACAGTGCCTCTTCGTACATGAAAGATAATATTGATTCATTGAATTTGGATTTTGAAACAGCCCTTTGTGGAATCTAGTAGCCATAATTGATCAGTCCTTTTCATAAATATTCTTTGCTTTTCATGATGATAATCAATACCACTTTCTAGGGCAACTTTGTATGTCTCCATGGGTTGATGCCCATGACCTTCGTTCACACCAGTCCTCTGTTCCATGCCCACAAACCACATTCCTCATTCCAGCCAGCTGCTATCAAAATGTCGCTTGTGTATAACCACAACCATCGAGTGGCAGAAGGAGGGATGGCTCTAAAACTGTCGCCCTGCCCTGGGTAAAGAGGGACATTTACATATGCATGTGCTATTAGGGCCATTTCTACTCGCACTTGCCTTTCCCATTTGACTGTTAACCTCATTCATCTCTGTATCTGCTTCACTGCCTTGCATTGCTTAGTGTGTATGTTCAATAAGTGATTACCCAATTGAATTTTCCTAAGAACGAGTGTTTTTCTGGTGGTGTATTGTTGTCAGACATGGGGGTGAGTGGAAAAGCAGGCAGAGAACAGATGCGTTCGCGTGCTTTCTGTGTTACAGGGACTGCAGAGGGCCTCTGAATCTCGACCATCTTTAATTTGACAACAGCCCGGTCACAAGGGGCAGATCTAGTTACTTTATTTTCACTGCTGCACAGAATCGAACTGTGAATTGCAGAGTGGAACTCACCCCCACGATGCCCTTAGAGGAAACTGGCGTGACTTCTCAAATCATTAAAAGAAAAAAGTTCTTGTATTTTCAAAATCTATTGTAACTAGAAGCAAAAGGAAGAAGAAAACCATTAAGCAGGAGGAAGGTGAGGCAAGTTCGGGCTCTGCTAATTTCCTGCTTATCTCACGGTGCACAGCTCAGTGGCTTTTCTAAGGTTTTGCTTTTGCACTTAACGATGCACTATAATTCTTCACTCAGAAAAACTCCTATTTATCCCCACTGCTTGGAAAGTTTATGGGATGCTCAAGTAGAGATATGGAGGCACCGTGCAGCAGAAGATTAGTTATGTTGCCAGAGAATGTTGAACAATACAGCTGAGGCCAGGGAAAGAATTCAACGAGGACAATAAGCTGGATTTATATACCTCTCTCCTTACGTTGTTCAAGAACACAGTAGTTTAAAATGATAATTTTTTTCTGATTATAAACTAACGTAACATATTGTAGGAACTTTAGAAAATATATCAAATGATTAAAGTATAAAATACTCACCAACCCCCTCCCCCAAAACAAACAAACCATAAAACAAACAGCATATACAATTCCTTCCATAAGTATGTATGCTTGAGATAGGGTGCTCATTCTTTTTGTTACAATTTTGGGTCATTGAGCTCTTTTCATATTGGCATTGTTCTCAGTATGACTCCATGTCATCAAAAACTTCATATTCCTTTAAATCAATGACGATAAAGAGAAATGGCCTTGTAAGTGAAGTTGAGACAACTTATGAAGCAGTTGGAAAATAAAATGCCATCACTAGCATTCTCTCCTTACTGCAAAATAAATTCTAGATTATAAAAATTTAAGTATTAAGAAATAAAAATACAAAAGCCCTGGAATACAGCTTTAGATAAATATTTATAATTTTGAGGTGCAGAAGCATTCTCTAAACATGTCATAAGACTGAAACCTTTAAATGAAGAATAAAATTTGACTGTATAAATATTAACTTCTTTGTGTAAAAAATTATGCATAAAGTTGAGAGAAAAATGGCAAAGAGGGATAAATGTTTGCAATCTATCTGGCAGGGAATGGCTTAATATACAAAGAATACTTGTATAAAAAGTAGCTAGCCCCTGCCTGTGTGGCTCAGTTGATTGGGTGTCATCTCATACACCAAAAAGATCACCAGTTCAATTCCTGGTCAGGCACTTGCCCAGAATGCTGGTTTTGTCCCCAGTCAAGGTGCATATGGGAGGCAACTAATCCATCGATTTCTCTCTCTCCTCTTTTTTCTAAAGTAAATAAAAACATATTTTTTTTAAAAATTAGTTAATTGACTTAAGAAGTCAGTTCACAGAAGAGTAATTACAAATGGGCCATATGAAGTGGTTTGACTTTATTAATAATAATAAAAAAGCACATAAAGAGATATAAATATTTATTTGTTTCCAGGTTGTCACTGGTTGATAATAATTGATTAAATCAATTATTGATAAGAGTGTTGGAAAATGGACACATTCATTAATCTCTGCTCACATTTTATTACCAAAAATAAAATAAAATAAAATCAGGGATGGGGGAGCTAAATGCATTTGCTCCATTCACCATTTTAACTGAAAAATTCAGTTTTATACTAGAAGGGAGTCATTACTTACTAAAAGTAGAACGAAACAAGATAGATATGGCACAAATGTGTTTCTAAGGTGAGGGTCAGCGTATGCCAAGCAGGAAGGCTCGAAGAGGTCTGTGCCCTTCCCCCGGGCGGTTAGAAGGAGCTGGGACCAACAAGGCCCACTCCCCCTTGGGATAAGTGCTCCCTTCTCACACTCCGAAGAGCCATCTTCCCACCTTTTTGACAACAGTTGGGAAGATGACCTTTTCACAATTCGGTAACTTAAACCATACGGCTTCCTACTACAGTTTCATTTTAGAAAGTAGAGCTCTGGTTTTCACAGGAAACTCATTCCACAGCGGCTTTTCCTTTCAACTCACACCCAATTATTACAAACAAAGATATACATGGCACCTCCTTGAAAAAAAAAATGAGGATACTTCAAACTAAGGGGCAGTGGAAAATGAAAGCTCAACCATTTGTCACAAGGCCCATTAAGCCCATTATTTCTGGATGGCAATCTTTTCCCCGTTTGTCAGTTCCAAATTTAGAGGCGCTCATTCAGGGTGTGAAAGTGGAAATGATGAAGGTAGGAGGCTCCGCTGATGCTATTTTTAAGCCCCTCATGTGTCCTCATCAAGGGAAATGCAAAATTCATTAGGGAAAGGATGTCACGTTGGCAGAAAGCTTCTCTTTCTGTTGCCATGAATATCTTTGCCTCCCAGAACCACCAGTGGCCCCACCTGCCCCAGAAGACCGGGGAACTCCACAGCTGTAGCCCACAGCAGCTGCAGTGACTCCTAAACACTTACAGAGGCAATTCCCAGCCTGCCTTCCCACCTGGAGCCTCAAGGGATCTGGTGCACTGTCCCCTCTTCTGTTCCCCACTCCCCAGCTTCCTCCTCCTTTCCTAAAGGAGAAAAATCAAGACTTGAGACCCTTAAGGCTTTCCCATCAGACAGCATATAACTGCCAGCAGTGGCCTTGGTTGTCCTGTAAGCAACAGCCAATTCCTGAAGGATCTGAGGCCCATCTGAGTTTCGGAGAAATTATCCAGGCTGAGTGAAGAAGTGGGTTTGAGGGAAGCAAGTGTAGAAGCAGGGACAAGAGCTGGGAGGGTACTGCTAAGAATTGTTGAGAGAAGCCGGGATCAGAATCAGTGGCACAGGGAAGAGAAGAGTCTGCCTATGGGGGCCCCTTCCAAGTCCCGCGTGGTTCAGGGTTCCGTGTTCTGGAGAAGACCGCACACAAATGAAAAGAGACTGGAAAAGAGTTAATTTGGGAAAATGGGGGGCCAGAAGGGAGTCCACCTCTAGTGGGAGGACTACCTCTGCTCTGGCCTTGCTGTCCCTTTTATTGAGGCTATGGGAAACACCCATATCCTTTTGGCAGGAAATTCCAAGAATAGACAATCAGCAAGAATTTACATATGATTAACAGGTGGAGATTGCTTTAACTACCAATGTCTCAACTAAACAATGAGTGAATAGCTCCGACCATTCAGAGCAATTAAGGCTGACCATCCTTCCTGATTCCCTTTTCACATTTCTCTGTTAGTGACAATGTTCATTTCCAGCGTCTGCCCTTAGGGTACCATCCACAGAGGTGATGCTGAATGGCAGGCATCCCCTTTAGGGAAGGGGTGCTATTGGAGGCCAAATGGATCCAGGGACAGTGAGCAATGGGAAGTGGTGGATTTAAAAGGGACTCTGGGGAGGGACCCAGATTCACTGACTGTCCTATGACCTCCAAGGGTTTTCAGTCATCTGCATTTATTTTTGAGGTTGGAGTTGACAGTAAGATTCATAAAGTCTCATTTCCTAGACGTTTCTCTCTTAGCTCTTGACTTACAGATTTCTGGCTCCAGGGACCACAAGGTTAGTCACAAGAACAAAATGGGGGAAGTTGGAGGAACACAAAAGAGATGAGATACATTTTAGTGGAGATTTAACATTTCTTCGTCCTTTTGTGCCCAGGCTGTGCACCACAACCACCCCTTGAGGATTGCTGCAGAGGAAGGAGAGAGTTCCTTAGTGCTGAGTGTGGACCCTACACCATCACCATTATGGTGCTGTCACATCTCAGTGTCTCCTTGACCCCAGCGCAGCCTCTGAGCTGAGTGTCACCAGCTTGTTCTACAGATGTGAAGGCAAAGGCTCAGAAAGGCTGTGACTTGCCCAAGGCCACAATGCTCATAAGTGGCAGAGCTGGGATTCAAAATCATAATGATGGTTGCATTGCAACACTACACACAGCCAAGGTCATCAGAAGGTCACCATGTGGAATCTTACTGCTTTCCTCACTGGTGACCACGATTGGGCCCACAGAGGATTTCATTTCCAAGTGTAGTGGGTACCCCACCTGGGACAGCCTTTGCCCATCTACAGCTCATATTCTGGACCCAGCATCATTGTGTTTCCTTCAGTCCTCCCCTGTTCTTCCAGGCTTCCAGGATTAGGTGACCCCCATGATCAGAAGGTAGAAGTTTGAAATGAAATAAAAAAAAGAAATGGGCTCCATAGGCAGCCTTCAGCCACTGCCACTTGCTTCATTTATGCAAAAGATACGAATCCCAATGAAACCCAGTTTAGTGAGAACCCTGAGGTTTGTAAATATGGCTACAGAGCAGAATTCCTAAAAGCTAAATGACAGTGCAAAGTCAGGCATTCTTTCTGTGTGTGGCTGTCATCTGAGAGACAAAGAGCTTAGGATGTCAAGGAAAAAGAAGAAGAAACTACTTAGAAATGAGCAGATGCCAATGTAAATAGCTACTAAAAAGAAATGGAAATGCCAGACTCATAGCACAGAAGGGCTCAGGGGGGAATGATAGCTCAGATTAAGGAAGATCAGGGAAGATAGATGATGCTGCATATAATGTATTTTATTCTGATCCTCACTAGGAAAGAGAGAAAGTTTGATCCCTTGCTTCCTCCCTGGGCTTTGGTCTCCCTTGGGCCAGCCTCAATTTGGGGTTATTTGAAATAGTGTCCACTTTCCAGTCATCCCATGGCCTGGCCATAATGGCGTGTATCTGGACCATTACGTTGTTTACCAGGACCTGCTTCCTGGACCCTCCAGCACCACCAGGCTGGACATGTATCACCTGCCACCTCTTTGTGCCGCCTGCCTTCCTGACTTTGAGCCCAGTTTAAGGGATCTGCTTCTATTCCTTCCCCATACAAGTAGACATACATGTGTGTGTGTGCACACGGCACAACACCCACCCCCACAATACATACCCACAACCCACAACACCCACAACCCATGACACCCACCTACACACCCACAAAACACACAACCCACAAAACACTCACACAACCCACAACATTCATTTACAATATACACCCACAATACACACACATCCATAACACACACTCACAACCCACAACCCACAGCACATACACAGGACACATTCACACACCATCTGTCTTTGCACACTCTAGGTTGGTAACATTATGGGAAGTGTGATCGCCCCCTTTGCCTGTGATGACCCTGGAACCTGGTACCCATCATCCTGCCTTGCAGGTCAGCAGAAACTCTTCACCCCCTGGGCCGACTCATCACAGTGCTGCAAACTTGTCCTGCCAGCAACAGAGGATGTGCACAGGTTGTTCTAAACAGTGGAGACAGTGATCTAGAGAGACTGTCAACCCCATGTAACTCACCTCATGCTTGTCACTAGGTCCAAAGCTATACCAGTAAGGAGCACCCACCTCACATTTTAATTAAAAAGTAACTCTGTGTGCATAAGATAAAACATGTGAAAGGAATTTTCAATGTTTATTTGTAGGGATTACAACTTGCTCTAGATTGTTCCTTAGAATTCCGTGTGTTCCACAGCAGCTGGTAATGGGAACCCACATCTTTATTTTCTTAAATCAAACACATGTAGTCAGAACCCCTACCCACTGAAGGATATCTTCTTCCAGTCATGTTTTGGTAGGTCCTTTAATCTTCCCCACTATTTCAAAATGCTTCCAGGAAGTAATATGTACTGTAAGGTGCACAAATGAATGGTTACAGGAAACCCAATTTCTGATGGCCACAAATCATCTGACCTTCACACTGAATCAACATAGAAGCAAAGAAGGCTCATCACACTCATTCAAACAGTCAACATTACATGTCCTATGACATAATGTATAAAGTAAGCCTAACATTAGCCATTATTAATGGGGTTTAGTTATTATTTTAAACACAACTGCACATTCAGATCCTGTTGCACAGCTGGGGCCTCCTGCTCCCTCCTGCTGGTAACACCACCTCTCAGAGCTACGCTCTCTGGAGGGAATAGATGAAGGGACTCCAGTTGTTAGGAAGGGTGGGTCCCTCTTCCATATTTCCAGTTCTTTTCCTTCTAGTCGCTCCGGGAACTGTTATTCCCTTCCCCCTTCCCCTGAACATTAGATGTGGTCACATGACTTTCTTTGACCAATGTGATGTGAGCGGAGGTGGCAGGTGTTGCTTCAAGGGAAGCACTTAAATAGCATCAGAGAGACCCTCCAGAATGCTCTTTCCCCCATCTCCTTAATGTGGTTACAACAGAGGTGCAACACCAAGCCACCACCTGAGGACTGCTGCCCTGGACAATGGCTGGGACCTGCAGTGACCTTTGCACCAACAGGAATAGAAGCTTTGTCATTAAGTCCCTGAGTTTGAGAGTTATCATGGTGGCACAGCCAACCTATTCTGACTGATACAAACCCCAACAGTACATTAACCAAATTTCAACCTGGCTGTAAATCAAACTCCTGTAAATGTAGTTAGCAGACATTGGTTTCTCAAGGTCTCATCAATCTTGAGGCAATTGAAAACATGAAATGTCCAAACCTTTCAAGGTGAAGAACAAGACCTGGAATGGCCCAGACACCCTGAATGGCCCAGACGTCCACATCCAGGAAGAGCCAGCCCGGCTGTGTCAACATTCTTCAAACTGTGGGGCATGAGAGGGCTGCTGACCTCAGCTCAGGGAAGGCCTGGCCACCAATGGAGGAGAATGCACACTCCCTGTGCCCACAGCAACTGCACACACCCAACCCAGGCTTGCTCTTGACCCCCAATCAGAAAACTGGCAGACATCCAGATGACCCTTGACAGCCTGTCAACAGCCCACAAAGTACAATAGATGCAGCTGTTTGCTTGCAAGCTTGTACACTAATTGTTATGGAAGTGTGAAAGCCTGAGCTAAGCCATAGCAAGAAAATATGGGAACTTTTATGTCAAACGTCTGGCTATTAAATCATTTTGCCCTTAAGATCAAACCCCTAGCAGTGGGGAGGGGTCAGGGGGCATGGGTACTTGTTAGCAGGTGTTTGTTGTGGTGAGGAATAGGGTAAATCAAGGCCAATGCCAGCAACTGAGGCCTGATAATGCTACCATGGAGGTGAACTTGAAAACTTTAGGCTAAGTGAAGGAAGCCTAAAAGGTCACCTACTGCATGATTCCATGTACCTGAGATGTCTGGAATATGACAATCCACAGAGAAGACAGCAGGTGGGAGTTGCATGGTGACAACAGTGCTTGCTGGATTTGAAGCTCAGCATGACCACCTCCCTAGACTCTCCAAATAAGTACTTCCTGCCCCTCCAAATAAGTACTTCCTGTTATGATCTCAGGGCCACTTATCCCTCTGAACCTCTTATCAATGCTCCCACAAACGTGGGGGTGGAGTCTCATTACATGAGAATAACATGCAGAGGCGACAAGCACAGACACAGCAGGGATGCGGCTATGGGGTTCTTTGCCCACCTCCCCACTCGGGAGTCTGCAGCATGGCCCTGAGTGACAGGAGGAAGGTGTGGCCTCATATTTGGTCTGGATTTTCTTCCTTCTTGGGTTGGTGCTGCAGCTTTATTAATCTGTTGGCCCACAGATGATGCTCATCTAGCTTCACCCACGACGCACAGTTCCTTCCTTTAGTAGGACTAATGTACTGATTGTGATGGGGTCTGCCTGGAAGCTCTCCCAACAACCCTTCGATTGCAATGAGGAAGAACTCTCCTCAGACCACAAAATATCTCAGCTTTCTTTGGGGAAAGCTGAGCAGGTCTGGGCAGCAGAAAAGGATACTGTTCCAGATAAGCCCACAGAGGGCCCCTTGCCCAGGGATGATTCTGGCCCGCCTGAAACAATGGGGTGAGCTGTTTGCCAATCTTAGTGAGTTGTGCGATCAACATGTTCTGCTAACCAAGTCTGGCTGAGGTCTGTTTCCTGCATGCTGGGAATCGGCCTCCTGGTGAGAGGAGATGCTGCCTGCCTTTGACCAGCTAGTTGCTGTTCACTTCCTGCAAAACAACGTGGGGTCTCGAGTGAGCAGGCAGAGGGGCCCCTGAGCCAGGCCTGCCCCAGCCTGCAGGAGCTCAGGGTGAGCAGGGAGCAGGCTCTCCTGCCCTGTCTTATGTTTCATGTGTCCTCATCTCCCAGGAAGTTACCCTGGGCCCTAAGGGCCACAAAGAAGGGACAGCTCCGAGCTGTAAGGACAGCCGGGTGAGGATGCATTGAACTTCAAGTTTGGGGAAAAGGCCAAACTAATTCCACTGATTGTTTGAAGGGATAAGATACTCAGAAGGTGAAATGAAGCAATGAACAAATATCCTTGAATTGGGTGTACTTAACTGGCCTCTGGTGTCTTGTCCTTCTACAGCCACATACCTTGGCAGGAGCCTCAGGCACTGGGACAAGTGAGGTTCAGAACCGGACTCAGCACAGCTAACTCTACCTCCCCAGAGGACACACTCTCTCTGCGCTTTCTTTTCATGAACTTGCCCCTACAAGGACTCGGGTATGGACTTGGGGTAGGCTTCAGGGCTGGACCCTCCTGAAGAGGCCACTCTGAAATGCAAACAGAGAGAAAGTGGCAAGACCTGAGGAGCACACAGGAAGTAGACAGCAGGACTGCCAAGCACCACCATCCACTAATTCAAAGGAGATGGGGTTGAATGTAGTGTTGGGGTTGAATTTAGTATTGGGGTTTGTTGGAGGCAGTTAGGAGATGGGGTTGAATGTAGTGTTGGGGTTGAATTTAGTATTGGGGTTTGTTGGAGGCAGTTAGTCAGGCATAAACAGAGCAAGGATGATGATGGGCCAGGTACAGAGGACACCAGCGTTGAAAGCCCCAGGTGCCTAGCAACGGACAATCAATTATAGGGTGGGACCTAGGGTGACTTTTCCTCCCCTAGCTTATCACTGGTCCTGAGGTTTGGACCCCCTGACCTTTCCTCCCAGAGACAACATTTATGCCTCAGCTGTATATCATTCAGCTCCATGCCTGGATAAGCAACAAAACCAGCCACGGCTGACATCAGGGCCAGCTGCATGGAATAATGACCCCCTGCCCTGGTGCCGGCCAATCAATCAGGGGAGACCACAACCCAAGAGGACACACCTGGAAAACTGCTGAGTATTCTATTAAGATCTTTCCCTAAGACCTCCCCTAAAATCTCACCCTTAAAGCCCTTAGGATGGAGGACCCAGTGTGCTCTCCCTCCCAGGAGAACACCCATGCCTTTCTCTCCCCCCACCCCCCACCCCACCCGCACCAGGCTCGTTACTATCGGCTTTCTCACTCCCAAGCTCTGAGGGTCCTTCTTTACCTCTAGAACTTGTTTACCAAACCCATTTCTTCTAGGAATTACTTTTTCTACCTCTGAAATTTACCCAATAAATGTTCTCTTACAGTTTGGGTCTAGAGACTCTGAATTCTTTCCTAGCCAGAACCCAAGACCGAAGTTGCTGAACTCAGGTTTGGTCTGACCCAGCGTGGGCAAGCTACGGCCCGCAGGCCGGATCCGGCCTGTTCGGCTGTTCTATCCGGCCCGCGGAGCCGAAAGAGTGGAGGGTTCTCTTGCTCTCCCCTCCGCTCCTTCACCAGCAGCCCAAGATGAGAGTGCCTGCATGGTCAGGTTGCTCTTGTTCTGGTCCTCCGGTCCAGTTTAAGAACCTATTGTGGCCCCCGAGTCAAAAAGTTTGCCCACCCCTGGTCTGACCTTACAACTCAGACACCTGGCACTGTTCCCACTGCCTAAAACAGGGTTGAATTTAATATCGGGCTATCCTTTAATAGTTCCAACTTCCTGTTTGCGCACCGAAACTCAGACTGTATTATTGAATTAATTTCAAAATTGCTAAATTTAATGGCTAATCTGGCAACAGAGTTGTACTTCAGCTTCCAGAAAGAGAAGAACCAGAGTTGGAGGGCAGACTGGACCCTCATGCTGGTCACTCTGTGGTCCAGGGTGGAACATCCAGCCTGCAGGCCATAGAAGGCACAAGAAATTACTTGGTCTGCTCCTGCCAAGGCATTAGGAGTAAGTTAATTAAATGTTTGACCAAATTTAGCAGGCTAATTTTTAAGTAGATAATTTTGTATGGCCTGAGAGTGATGTTATAAATATCCAAATGGCCCTTGACAGAATAAAGGTTCCACACTCTTGCTATAGTCAAACTCTGCCTACCTATCAGGGCAGACGCACCGTGCACCCATTAATGGAGGCCATTCTAAAGTGACTTGTTTGAAAAGCTGTATGGTGAGGTATGACTTCCCGTGTGTTTGATCTCATTATCTGAGTCTATAATCTAAAGGTGACAATTAACATTTATTGTAAGTGGTTAGAAGCTCTGGATATGCTTCACTGAGCATCTCCATGAACCTGTGTTAATTATTTACTCATCTTTAACAGTTTACTTGTTAGAGGTCATTGCCAAGTCAGAGCCCCTGGGTCTGGGGTAAGCCAGTGGTTCCCACAGAGCTAACCTGAGAAGAAGGCATCGCTTGGAGAACGCTTTGCCAATGATTGCCTAAGCCCTCTCTTTCACGGGTTCGGTCACTGGACCACAGCCAAGCTCCCTGTGCCTTCCCAGCCATGATGTGAGCTGAGCCCCATTTCTTCCCAGTGGCAGCTCAGAAACCCTCCCTGTGACACCTGCAGCATCCAGCCAGGCTCCACCCATTTCACAGAGTGGCCAGCGGGACCCAGCCCTTGCCCCATCAGACAGAAAAGAGAGCAGGTGAGAATATAAAAAGGCAGCATTGTAAATAACAGGTATGACACCTAATGTGTAGCAAGAGAATTTTCTCCCAGGATTCCTTTCTCCCTCCCAACAGTTCTCCAAACATGAGGACAGCCCTTCTGCCTGGTAAAGATGAGGATAAATGACTTTCTGCGTCCAGGTTAATGTTGGGACCGTGGGGTAGCTTCAACCCCCAGGCAGATGGTTGGGTCTTCTTTAACATTGACTTTCTGGATGACCTTTGCTGACCTTGGGAACAGCATACATTCCCCCACGTTATAAAGTCTCTGTCGGTGTTTGTGGATGTGATAAATGTCTGCACAGCTCTGTGAACACACACAACCTCCTGTTAATGAGAAACAGAAATAGGAGACAGGATGTGGTCTTCCCCGTCCTGAGTCAGTCAAATACTGGGCCCGGGGCCTCACCCTGAGTCATCGGCCGATCCCTGCCGCGTCTTGTCAGCTATGGGCCGTGGAAAACACATGGATCGCTTCCTCTCGTAAGTTCAGCAAAGGGTCCGGCACAGCTCTTTGTACTTTAGCTGAAAAAAATTCACTGCTTGTTGAATGAATCCAGTGTATAAAAATTATCTTTACAGAAGGCCTGGCAAATAGTAAGGTCTCTTGAAATGAAAGTTAAATAAGAATTGTTGTAACATGCTTTGTTGATTCTGTGTCTGAGCTTCAGCCAACAGAGTGGCTAACAGGGAGACAGAGATGCTGTCAGGAAGAGCATTAGCACCTTTGCTAGAGGCCAGCTTAATTATTCTGGGATTTCTGCAGCCTGCCTGTACACCTTCCTGCTCTCTTCTCCTCCCCGCAGGAAATCACGTTAACCTACTGTCCTGACATCTGTGGGCCTTTGTGTCTTTGTAGCTCTCTCCCATCCTCACAGATGTTCATGGGTGCTGTCATGGCTGAATTGCATCCCCCAAAGTTTATATGTTGAAATCCCAAGCCCCAGTACCTCAGAATGTGACTTTATTTGCAAGCAGGGCTGTTAAAGACATAATTAAGTTAGCTCAGTTGATTAGTGTGACATCCTGATACATCAAAGTTTCAGGTTTGATCCCCCTTAGGGCATGAACAACAACCAATAAATGCACAAATAAATGGAACAACAAATAAATGTTTCTCTCTCTCCCTCTCTCTCAAAACAATTTTGAAAATAATTAACTTAATATGAGGCCTTGAGTGTGTCCTTAATCCAATCTAACTCGTGTCCTTTATGAAGAAACTAGAGGCCCAATGCACAAATTCATGCACAGGTGGAGTCCGGCCTGCCTGGCCCCAATTGGGGTGGATTGGGGCTGGGCCTGTTGGGAAGAGGAAATGGTGGGAGGTTGGCCAGCCAACCCGCTCAAATTGGGGACCAATCAGAGCTAGGCTGGCTGGGGGGAGGGGCCAAGGGTGATTGGCTGGCAGGCCCTGTCCCCCAATTGGAGTTGGGGGGCCAATTGGGGATGGGGCCAGCCATGGGGAGGGGCTGTGTGCAGTGGGCTGGCAAGCTCCTCCCCCAAATGGGGCAGGGAGTGCCAATCAAAGGCCAGCAGCCTAGGGGAGGGGCCATGGGTGGTTGGTCGCTGATCCTGCACCCTATTGGGGTGGGGAGGGGCAATTAAGGATGGGACCAACTGGAGGGAGGGGCTTTAGGCTGATCAGGGTTGTGGGGGCCCATCAGGAATGGGATCAGCAAGGGTTAGGAGCTGCAGGAGATTGGTGGTGTGATCAAGGGTGGGGCCAGCCAGGGGAAAGGGGCTGCAGGCCTATCATGGTGGGGCAGGCCAATCAGGGGCAGGACTGGCTGGGGGGAAGAGAGAGGCATTTGGCAGGCTGGCCCTGCCCTTGATCAGGGTGGGAGAGTCTGATCAGGAGCAGGCTGGCCACGGGGAGGGGCCGTAGGCGATTGGCCAGCCGGCCCCACGGCCTGATCGGGCCAGTTTTCTGGCCACAGTGGGCATCACAGCGACCAGTCATTATGGTCATTACGGCATTACGGTCACTGGCTTTTTATACAGTGTATATAGATTAGGACTCACTGAGAGACACCAGGGTGCACAAACACAGAGTAAACACCACATGATGAGGCAGCAAGAAGATGGCCCCACCACTGAGCCATACTAGCCAAGGCTGAGCTCCCTTTTTTGGGTGACACTAGCATTCAGCAGGGCTTGGGCAGGGCTGTGGCCCAAAGCCAGAGGATTCTGTGGTGGAGTGTGGGTTCTCTAGTGTGGAAGGGACATGAGGACAGCATCTACAAGGACGCACGGGCACCAAACAGGCTGCTGGGCTCAAGGCAATGCCAGGGGGTGAGAAGAGGAGGAAGAACTTAAAGGCAGGGGACTGGACCTGTTGTGGGGGCTGTTAAAGCTCCCCGCGGGGCTGCATTCACGGAGTCCCATTCCTGGAACATGAGCTGTGAGCCTGTGTGTAATGGGCTGGAAGATGCCCTGCACAAACCTTTGAATATGTTATCTGAAATGATCAAAAGGGACTCTGCTGATGTGACCGAGTAAAGGACTTTGAGTCACAGAGACTGGCCTGGATTATTAAGGAGGGTGGGGGGGGAGGTGGGGGGGGGAGGGGTCAATGCCATTGGAGGCAGGAGGGCCAGAGTCTGAGAAGGTAAAGGATATCTTCCAGAGATGCCAAAAGGAGACCAGTCCTCCTGACCTATTTAGCCTCTGCCCCCCAGAAGTGTAATGTGATACATTCCTGTTGTTTTAAGCCACTCTGCTTGTGGTCATTTGTGACAGCAACCCCAGGAAACTCAGATACTATGTGAGACATGGCATCTCATCATCCTGACACACACAGCTGTCCCTGCTGCAGTGTGATCCTTCTGCACAGGGGTTCCCATATCCAGTCTGCCCACGACCATATTGCTGCACTCAAGATTTCTTCATCTTCAACAGGAATTTCAGTAGGAGGTTGGGGAAGGCTGTCTCAGAGGCCGCTTGCCCAGTGCAATCTTAAACCAGAAGTCCACTACTGCAGTTTGATAGATTTTTTTAAATGATATTCCAAACAAGAGCGGTTGCCATGGCAAAATACCATAAATATCACTTAAGCAACTCTCAGAGATGCTATTGCTTAAATAATTAATTGCAGCATTGCTGTTCCACTGCCCTGTAGGTAAACACTGCTGCATGTGATCTTTTTATAAGACAGTTGACTCTACGTAAATGAGCCACAGTCATGTTTATTTCTGGCCCTTTTAAAATATAATATCCGGAGCTCCCAATGAAATGCTTTCAGGCTCTAGTGAGTTCTGCATCCACGACTTAATCAAATAATTCACCTTACCCCAGAGTCACCGGTGAGAAATTAAAAGATGATGGTCTTCAGCTCGATTCACAGCAGGACTTTCTATGAAGAGGTCTTTCCTTGCTCTCAGAAGTTACTCAAGAACAAAGCAGCATTTGCCATGAAGATAGCCCACTCCTGTGGATGGTTACAAGTCTCAGCATAAAACTCCCTGGGCCCCCACAGAAAAGACAGGCCAAACATTTAGAAGCTCCTGCCGCTGTGAGCAGGACTGGAAGAGTCAAGGTTGATGGTCTTTTGTGCAGAGAACACAGTCTGAATAGCCAAAACCACACATTCCTCCTTATCTGTCCATGAGACCGCCTCTCAGACTTCCTTTCCTTTAAGAACCAGGAGGCCACCACTGAGTCAGTGAATGGTGAACATAAGAAGTTCCTCTACTACAAATTCAAGAAAGAAAGAAGCTGATCGTTCTTGGTCATAGTCACAAATACCACCGTAGCCAGTCTTAAACTCATTTCTACCAATTGATAACATCTTCACATTCACACTAGGGAGCGCAGTGTGAGAGTCAGCCCACCAGTGACAGTTAAATCCCAGTAACCAGGATCCACTGCTAAAGGACAACTAATCCTGCCTCAGAAAGCACTCCAATCCCTGACTTCGCACCTCAAATCCTACTTGGAATCAGCAGTTTGCTTTTTTTCAGAGACTTGAGCCCAGCAAGCATGCTTTCCCCTGCGAGCAGTGCACTCAGCTTTTGGCTTTAGATATCAAGTGGTGGCCTCTTTCTTCAACAGTAGAGGCTGTCTCTTGTTTGAAAGTAACCCAGCCACTAGCCCCACAGAGAAAGTGCGTGGTGTGCTGGTAATATTCTAACAACCAGCTCTCCAGATAGGAAAAGAAAAAAAAGTTATGGTGTGTGGCTTTTGCCAATCCTCATAGTGTAAATACTCACTCCCCCCATGGCATGTTTCCAGTTACCAAGGCACCACTGATCTACTCACAGAGTTCCTGAAAATTTAATATTCAGATTTTATGAGCTGGTTCAAGTCATCTCCAGTGTACCACTGACTTAGGGAGAGGGAGCTGGGGGTAGAAAGATTCCAGCATTGTCCACTGGTAGAGTAGGTATCATGGAAGGTGGCTGGGCCAGTGCTGCACTGCCAGCAATACCTACGAGGACTACCCAGCAAGAGGACCCAGAAGTAGGAGGTCATGAGATGGATCACAGCGGTGGGAGCTGAAGGAGAGATGAGGATATCAAGTCCTAGCAAGACCTCCCATACCTGGGCACTCTTTCCCCTTGAGAGCCAGAGTGTGATGCCCACAGAAAGCGAATCCGGGGCTGTTCCATGTAGACAGGAAGTCAACAACAGTCATAGGTGCAGCACCTGGCTTCCACAGGGAGGGGGCTGTCATGTAAGGGAGCAATGGTTTCACCAAACCAGGAGAGGTCAGCCAATTGCCACATAGATCTAGAGAAGGGGACATGTTTTCCCCTCTTCCTCCTTAATGCCCAGGCACTAGACCAAGCTATTGGAGCCACAAGTCCCATCTGCCAGAGAGTTTGAAATAAAATCTAAGTTTGGGATTAGTGAAGGATTGAATCGTAATAACAAAATGAAACTAATTCAGTAACTGACCGTGCCTGGAAGACTGTGGAATCCAAATAAATTGTGGGAAGGGAGCTTGTTCCTGGTGGGAAATGCAGATGCAATCAGATCCTGCACTCGAGGGAGGGAGCTCCCTCCTTGGTATGCGCAGGGGAGAGGCCCAAAAAGAAGAGGTTCTGCAACACCTGTCCAGCAGTCTCCAAGACCCCTGTCTCTGTTTGTGTCCACCCTCCAAGTCTCCTCCTTTTAAAATGCCCTCATAGACACATCACTGTAGGTGTAGGCTGGTGTGTGTGTTGGTGCTGTGAAGAGCTCAGGATCAGTCATTCAAGTATCTAGGCTACTGACAGCTCTGCCACCTTCACCATGTGGCTTTCAAACCCCAGGTCACGCTGGGCATTGACGTCCAGCCAGCAGATGGCCAAAGAGCAGACCTGGATATGGAATACATCAACTCTGCCCAGATCTCATTGGTGAGATACGTTATGGCTACACTGGTCTGCAAGGGAGGCTGGGAAACATGGCCTAGCTGGGACTCAGGAGGACAAGGATGTGGGTTGGGTGCTCAACTAGCAGTGTTTGCCAAACCTACTGTCCTGCAGATGTAAACACTCCTAATAGTCTAGAGTTTATACTTCCACACATTTTTTTCTTATGTGGGTTTGTGTGTTTTCTAATGGGCTGCTTTATAAACTGCATATTTACAAGGTGTACTTGGAACATCTTTCTTACTCAGCTGATACTACTACCTCATGAAAGTCAATGACTGCACAGTAGGCCACTGGATGTAGATGCTGTGATAGAATTAATCAGCTCCCATGGGACTGGGCTGACTCGTGTGGATAATTTTCCTCCTTTAATTAAATGTGTTTATTTGTATTCTTTTGTAGTAATTCTACTGCTTCATGTTTTGAGGTTCAACAGCATCTCCTGATCACTCTGATTGTCAAGAACGAGATGGAACTTGGTGTAATGGGGTGGGGACTCAGATCAAGTCCACAGCCAGCACATGGCAAACAGATGTCACCGCAGAGGAGGAGCACGTCTTCGAGGGCACCACAAATGTGACTGAGTGTTGGGGGCTTGGAGGGCTAGGTTGTGAGAAGCTTCCTCACATGGCATTTTAGGTAGAATCTGAGGACAGTCTTGAGCTGCTCAAATCACTGGTCTCACCTTGCCAGGGGTTTAAAATGTGACACTTATAAAACTTAATTTGAAAAAGAAAATATTTTGAATCATAACACCAACAAAATAACATGAGTCTAGCCAAGACCGGTTTGGCTCAGTGGTAGAGCGCCAGTCTGTGGACTGAAAGGTCCCGGGTTCGATTCCGGTCAAGGGCATGTACATTGGTTGCGGGCACATCCCCGGTAGGGGTGTGCAAGAGGCAGCTGGTCGGTGTTTCTCTCTCATCGACATTTCTAGTTCTCCATCTCTCTCCCTTCCTCTCTGTAAAATATCAATAAAATATATATATTTTTAAAAATAACATGAGTCTAAATTCCACTTTCTAACTCAAATTTCCTGGTGGAAGCCAGGCATCAGAGTGTGCCCCATGCTGCCTTATGCCTGTCTGTCTTATCACCATGGGGGCAAAGGGGCAGAATTCCATCCCTGACAGCCAAGGGCCTCTGGGACAAGAAACCAGATTGAGGACAGAATGCCCCCGTGGGTGAAGTACCCCTGGGTGGGGGTGACTTTGCCACTTAGCTGGCCCTGGGGCTTTGAGACTCACACTCAGCATGCCACCTGGTGAAGTTGGTTCCCAGACTAAAAGGGCCTTAAATGCTTCACTTAATTGAACCGGTTGTGGGATTCTTTCTGGTTCCCCATTCAATATTCTCACAGAGCTCCAACTGAGTGTCAAAAACTTGACATCATTACATGAAAAAAACATTAACTTCAATGGAGTGAGTCACTGGTTGCAAATGTAACCTTCGGGCATTTGGGGGTGAGGTAGTGCTGGTTTCTCAAAGAACAAAGGCATGGCAAGCGGGCCACGTTTGTTCAATGCCAGAAACTTTCCTGAGCAAGTCAGGAGCTTCATCCCTCGGAGTGTGAGGATGCTTTGTCCAGACCAGGAAGAGGATAGGGGAGCAAGAGCCTGGCAAACAGTTGAGTCCTGCCCCAGAGGGACTTGATTTTCTGCCTCCGTGATCTCCACCTTCGAAAGATCTTGTTGCTCTTAAGGCTTCTCAAAAGTAGCAGTGGATGTGAAATCTAAAACAAGACAAAACCAGACAGTAACAGGGTCCAAAGGGACGATTACCAAAAGGAAGGAGTGGGAGAGTGGGGGAGGGGCAAGGGAATTATTATATTGTGATAAGCTCACAGGGTGACAGATAATTACTAATTAATAATCATATATACATTATTATAAAGTATAAAAACATTGAATTGCTACACCTGAAAGTAATGTGCCAATATAAGATTGCATACCTACTACCCTTAAATTAAAAAAAGAAAAGAAAAATAGCAGGCAGTAGCCAGCACTCTCCTTACTGTGCAGACTCACTGGAGGAACTTCTAGAAAGTGCTTTGACTAGCTCATGCAAGGCCGGGGAAGGAGCTGTGCATGTCCCACTAGTTGAGTAGTGTTAGGTTTGAAAGGAAACAGGAAACAGAACAACGGGGAATTTTAAAGTAAAGTTTATTCCCCCGGTAATGGGCGGAAGCCATCATGGAGGTAAAGAGATCAGAATTGGAGAGAGAGGGGACAGGGGACCCAGTCTGGCTGATGCAGCAGCAGCCACAGCCACCAGCAAACAGCAGCACGTGTCTTGCCTGGGGTCCCTCTTAAAGGACAGAAAGGGAGGGAGTTGGGCCCAGGGTGGAACAGGAAGGGATGGGCCCCAAGGGCACTCAGGCCCGTGTTGATTGGTGGTTCAAAGTCTTGGAGATGTCTCTGTGGCAGGTGCCAGTCATGTGTTAGCTCCACCCACCAGTTTGGGAGGGGGGGCGGATAACCTTTCAAGTAGGTCACTGCCTGACCCTCAGGCCTACTCTACAGTTCCAAGAAGGACCATCCTGATGTTTCAGGGCCATAGATGGAAGCCCTTGTCTATGAATGAATTGAATTCAATATATTTGTCCATATTAGTCGCTTAAAAAGCAACACAAAAAAGATACAGAGCATTGAATCTGGGTTTGAATCCAGCTCTGGCATCTACCAGCAGCATGATGTCAGATGAGCTCTCCAATCTCTCGGCCTGTTTCCTCATCTGTAAAATGACAATGATGACAATCCTAACCCACAGTGTCAGTGTGAGGATTAAACTCCTCAGTGCATGGAAAGTGTTTAAAGCAGCGCTTGGCCATTGGGAACAGCTTAATCGGTATAATCAATATCAAAGCTCGCTAGCTCCCCTGAAGCCTCAGCTGTGGCCAGAGGAAAAGCTGTGATCCTTGGGTGAAGTCCTTAGCCCCACCAGCCCTTCTGTCTCCTGTCCACCTCCCAGGGTCTCTGCGGGGTGGAACCAGCCAAGCCCAGGACCTGGCCTCCTTGTTCTGCCTTATTGATGCCTGGTCGCCATCTAGTGCCCGTGAGGAGTAACTGCACCTCTCCCATCACTAATGGCTGTTGACTCCTGGAATAGACTAGAAGATCCCATGAAAGTTGATCCCGAGGGCTACCCACTTTAGGAATCTCATGTAAAGAACCCAGATCCGGCCTTTGTTTAAAAATTCCCCAAGATGGGGACTTCTTGTTGAAATTTCTGGATAACTCTAAAACTCTAGAATCCTAGTCTTTAGTTGTGGTTCTATTCCTTTCCTTACCTTTTGAACTTGTCCCTTTAGCCAAAAGTTTCCAAATCCAAACATCCATGGAAAGGCTAGGGCTGGGCTGGGCCTGACTCCTGGTGCATTATCCCACTGGTGTGGAATCAGATTCCAAGCTCCCACTTTATTTTCCTTTCTTTCCCTGGGAATAGAATGGTAACAAAAAAGCACATAGCCACTGCCCTTAGCAGTTTGAGGCAAGGCTGGCTAAGAGGAACAGCAATCAGCTGGAGGGGGAGTGAGGAGGGATTAGACCAGGTCCTGGTCCCCCCACTATACAGCGCCACCACCCAGGAGTCCTTGAAGCCACGGCCAGGCCACCTCACAGTCAAACAAGAGTCTTCCAGGCCAGGCGTCATACTTATAGCTCCAAGGATGTTATGCAATCGTCCATCCTAGAGTGATTAGGATGATAAGACTAGGCCCAGGATGAGGTGAAAAGGTTTATTAATCACATATTAGGGAGATCAAGGTGGGTGCAAGCCAGTCCAGAGGCTTGAGGAAAGCGGAGGTGTGGCTTTGATTTTTATGTGGTTAGGATTGAGCCAGGATTTGAACCCCACCCCACCTTGCCACCAGTGGGAGGGACCAGAAAAACTCATCCCTGAGCTGCTCACTGAGAAGGGCACGCTTGCACCTGCCAGTGCCTAATTATTTTGGAGTTCTTACAGTTAACTATCCCTCATACTCTGCACCCTCTTCTTGGTCCAATTGGAGCTGGAAGTGCCTCTGGTCATCGCATCTTGCTACACTCTCATTCCCACATTCTCTGTTCTTCCTCTTCTCTCACTGAGCCTTCACTCTTTCTCCCTTCCTTCCCTCCATCCCCCAATATTTCAATATCCTCCAGAGGGAGAGAGACTTTTGTGGTTAATTACCTCTCCACCCCAAGATATGATGAAATACTTCTCAATCTTTGACTTGACAGAGTCTGGTCACACCCCTGGGTGGTGCTCCCCAGTGGTCCTCTAGAGCAGAGACAAATTTCTCCTGCACCCCAGTACTCTCTCCTCACTGCCACATCAGGGCTATTACACCTCCCTCTTTATAACCAGCTGCCTACCAGACGTTTTCACCTGGAGGTCCTATCTCAACTCAACCCAAACTTAACTCATATTCTCACTCCCAAACACACTTCTTCCACTGCATTCCCCATCAACCTCGCTGCCAAACACAGAACCTATAGTCCCATTCTTGTCCTCTCTTCCTTTCCTTGCAACCAATTATCAAACCCGTTGGTTCTGTTCTCCTTTCCACCTCTCTCCCCACACTCTCACCATCACTGCACTAATTCAGGGTCCCATTATTCCCTTTCTCCTGGGTGACTGCTTCAACTCAGCAATCCCTCTCCCTGCCTTCACTGTTCCCCATGATCCATTTCCCTCTCAGCCATAGATTTCTAAAATGCGAATCTCACCATGTCATTTCTCTGCTTAAAACATTTTAATGACTCCCCATGGCCTACAGTAAAATTCAAATTCTTTACCATAGAGTATAAGGTCATTCATAATGGAACAGGGATAAAATAAAACCTACTAGGTAAGTGTTTATATTCCTCTCCCCTGAGAGCCCGCCCACTATCCCTCCTGCCCCCCCCCCACGCCCCTCCCACACACTCATGCACACCTTCTTATGAAAAAGGCTACTGTGATCTGATCTCTAATCCACCGCTCAGGGCAGTGGGTGAGCGCCTCAGAACTGGAAGAAATCCAGATGCCTCGATTGATTCACTTTAAAAAGCAATGAGAGATAGTTGCTAAGAATTCAAAGACATGGCTCCTGGTCCTCAAAGGAAAGCCGGGCTCTGGACCTCTGGCTTTGGGCTGCCCTGGAAGGGCGGCCAGCCTTGCAGCAGGGCCTTGGGTGTCTGGGCAGTGCTCGAAAGAAGTAATGTTCCAATGGGAGCTCATTACCATAGTATCAAAGAACAAATCAAAGTCACTTCTGGAAGAGCCTGCATAATTACATTAGATGTAAAGTAATGCATATGTGTAGAGCTTAAAATTTTGATACATGTAAACATGTTTTCTTGAAAAGTTTGTCCACAGGCTAACCGTTTCCTTTGGAAATCATGAAAATAGCTAAATATCTTGGGCACTTACTATATGGTGTGCATTTTCTATGCCCTCTCACTTTAGTCCTCTTACCCTTATGAAGTCCACTTTACAGGTAGGAAAGCTGAGACTTATAGAGGCTAAGTAATAAGTATGCGGAGCTAGTCAGTGGCAGAAGCAGAAAACAAACTCCAACTTGCCTGGCGCCCAAACCCAGGCAGGCGATGGCTGTGCTAGAGCACCTGGCATCTCTTTTGAAACAAGGCAGGTGTCTCCGATTGGACCCCCTAGAAGAAGAACCTGAGTCAGGGACGCAGGTACAGGTGTTATGTTGAGAAAATGCTCTTTAGGAGACACATGTAGGGGAAGGAGGGAGGGAGCAGGAGAGGGAAAGAGAAGGAGCAAAGCAAGAATGTGCCCTCAGATAAACTTTAGCCTTGACTGTATGCCATAAGCATCTATAGATGCAAGCGGCGGACCTTTTTGAATTAAATTTGAAATATTTAATTCAAATATGGTAGTTAACTGGTTAATCCATGGTGTGTGTGTGTGTGTGTGTGTGTGTGTGTGTGTGTTGTCTCTGGATCTAAAATGCTGCATAGAATTGTCCCACCTGAAGTCCAGGGAAGCAGGCTTCTGTACTCTATGTATAAGCATGCAAAAGAGCTAGGGGATTGATGTCCCAGTAGTAAAGAGAATCTAGCAAAGTTTACTACTCTGAAAATCCCTGAATAATGAAACAAATAAGCCGTGGAATTTCTCAAATTCTCTAAATCTAAGTTGGGCCTTAAAATGCCATTCTTTTCTGCTTGTTAATGTAAGTCTCAGGTAGTCCTAGAGCTCTGAGCTGGAATCACAATGAAGAGGCCAGTGGTCAGCAGTCTTCAGATGGCCGCTGGTCGCTGCCCACCCCTGGCATTGATGCCCTGAGTGATCTCCTCCCATGAATGCTGCAGGAAAAAGCAGACAGCCACGTCATGAATGGCTATGGAGAGGGTCGTGTGGCAGGGAACTGTGGGAGACCTCTGGGAGCTGCAGAGAGCTGTGCCCTGCTGAGAGTCGGCAAGAAAATATACCTACAAGTCCTACAGTCACAAGATCATCCCTGCCAATAACAGGAAGGAAGCTGGGGATCAGGTTCTTCCCCAGTCAAACCTCCAGATGAGAACACAGCCTGACCAACACCTTGACTGCAGCCTCGAGAAACCCTGAGCAGAGGACTCAGGCTAGACACATCCAGACTCTGGACCTATGGGAACCATGAGATGATAAATGTGTGTTGCTTTAACCTGCTAAGTTTGTGATGATTTGGTAGACAGCAGTAGAGAACTAACAGAGCAATGTGGAGTAATGGACTAAATTTGTGATTTATAGGGTGATTTACTTATGCTTAAATATATTCCAGAAATGCAAAGACTATTGTTAAACCTGTGGGAAAGGAGTGAGGACAGTATGGCAGAGTGGAGTATACCATGATGTGTTCATTAAACAACACATAATTAAATGCAGTGGAGTTCATTTGGGGATTCTCCATACGTGTCATTTCAAGCATATTAACACACACAAATCCTAATTCAGCAAGCTACAGACACATTTTGATGCTCTAATTTATTAATGAAATCCCACACTTCATATTTCAAACAACTGTTCTATATTATTTACAACATAATTATAATGGCTCTGTATTTTAGCAATACAAAGTTTTCCAGTGTATTTATTTTAAAGAAATAACAAACCTCAAGGTTAGAATAACAAAGGTAGGCTAGCTATATTTTTAAAGGCTTTATCCTATTTCTTATTTTAAAAATCCATGAAGATAATCAAATATGGAGAGGAGAAGCTAGCGATTAATTTTTAGGTGAAATTTCTGTCATGATATGGACTATGTAAATGGATTAAAAATGATTTTAACTGGTCATAGAGGTCACTTAGGCTTCTATATATATAGATATGCTAAGGCTCCTCAACTGCTCACTATGGTGTACACTGACCACCAGGGGGCAGACGCTCTGACCGGTAAGTTAGCTTGCTACTGGGGTCCAGCTAATCCATGGGGACTGAGTGAGACAGGCTGGTCACTCCCTGGAACCCTTTCTTGGTCCCTCCTTGGCTTGACCAACCTCCCGGGTCCTTCCCCAGTCCCAATCATGCATTTGTGGGGTCCATCCGCCTGGCCTGCATCCTCTCACAATATGGGACCCCTTGGAGGATGTCAAAGAGCCATTTTTGGCCAAATCCCACAAGCCAGGCCAAGGGATCCCACTGGTGCATGAATTCATGCACCAGACCTCTAGTAGATATAGATATAGGTACAGACACAGGGACAGGTGTAGGTATAGTAAAGCTGCATTTGTCTTCAGGTCTGAGAGCTGGAAGCTGTCGTGCCCCCACGGACATGCCAAGGGTTGAACTTTACTCCAGCCATCCTGTCTATTGACAAATGCATCCTGGATGGAAGTCCCCTCATTCCTGAATGAACAGGAGAAAAAATAAAAACTCCAGAGTCTCTGCCCTCTGTAGCTTCTGTCTCATAATGATATGCAAATGATGATGCAGCTAATTAGCATTAGTAATTAGGAAATGCACTGGAGACACTGATGACCTCTCCCAGAGATGCCATTGGCATACAGAGCAGCAGAAAGACTTGTTCACAAATTACTTCCCACCAAGTCTATTAGAATTTCATTTCTGGGCCAAGTATTTATTTATTTATTTATTTATGCTGCACATGATATTCAGGAATCAATTTATTGCTATCAGGGGATGACTTTCACTGATGAGCACAAAGACATGTCCCTGTCACTCTTAATAGGGTCATTAGCATTTGTCCCTGTGACCACAATCACTGTTCAGGAGCTGCCAATTTGACTCCCTGCAGTGTGATTTGCAAATTTGACCTTTGCACATGGGAGATCTCACAACTGTCCCCAGGGAGGGCCTGAGTGTGTTGCCAGGAAACCCTCTGGTACAGTGACATCCCTCCTTTGCCCTGGCCACCTATGGCATCAGGGCAACCTTGACCTTGTTCCTGTGGCCACCAGACCACTCTGTTCCTGAGAAACCTGCCAAATAGCTCAAGTGTTAGAACGGTTCTCCTTTTGCTGGTTCATGACCTGCCTCCCTGTGACTTTGGCCCTGGGGTTCCAGATCTGGGGGCTTGCTGAACAGGACCAGGAGATGCCTGCAGGGTGAAAGGGATGTAACCAAGCCAGAAGCCGGTGGTGGTGTTTGATACAAGGCTCATTCTTCCTGAACCCATTTCACTGTCTGTAAAGATACCTGTCACAATGATACTATATCACAATGTTTTAGAAAATGCGGTGTCTCTCAATTTTACATGAATACACTGTCTTCTAAAAGAGTTAAATTGCATTGCTTTTATAATAATGTTTCTTTAAAATATGCAAGTAGAAAAATACAAGGTCAGTATGTTTGCTGCCTTTGTATACTCTACAACCAAAATAGACAAAATGATCTGGAGGCCCTTGGACAAGCTGATCACACAGCTGGTGTGGAGGCTGGTGGACAGTGTCCAAGGCAGCAGCAATGACTGGCATAATGGAGAACCATCTAGAGAGCAAGAGACCCCAACCCGGTATAGGTGTGGTGAGCAGTGGACACCCACACAAGGCTCTAAGAACAGCATCTGGGTGATGTGAGAGCCACCACCTCCTCCCATGATGGACTCAAAGAAAGAGTAATTGGGTCAGAAAACACCATGAAGAGACACAGCTGTGCCTGTCAATCAAGCAAGTATGACTTCAGAGCGTAGATAGTTATGACATTCCCATAAAAATGGTACTTTGCAATGCCTGTGTGGCTTGGCGATTGAGAGTTGACCCAGGAACCAAGAGGTCTCAGGTTCAATTCATGGTCAGTGCACCTGCTTGCTGGGTTGTGACTCAGTCCCCACTTGGGGAGGGGACAGGAAAGGGGGCAGGAGGCAGCCAATTGGTGATGTTCCTCTCTCTCATTGATGTTCCTATCTCTCTATCTCTCTATCCCTCTCCTGTCCTCTCTCTGGACATCAATAAAAACATATATCTTTTTAAATGATACTTTTGTAATCATTGATGACTGCAGCCCAACTCCCCCTTACTAATTACTCTTATTTTTAAAAAAGATGACCTGTCAGTGTGGAAAAGTTGGTTTTGATACTTATGACCAATGTTTTATATAAGAACCTAACTTGATAGTATTATCTAAAGCCTTTCTTAAATTATTAGGTTTCCTTCTGCCTCCTAACTGAATCCAAAAAGGCTGCCTGCGCTCCTTCCTAGTCCTCACCCAGAGGAGTAGGGGTCCTTGGTTTACATCTGCTGAGTTGATAAATTAGCTATTCAATGAAAGTCCAGGCTTAAAAATAAAAATATATAATCCATTAAGGTCAAATTTTCTCTCCACAGGCATTTGAATTAATCAGATTTGGTTCAGAAAGTTGCATATATCAAACTAAAGGAATGAGATGGGAATACGGCTCATAGGGGGCGGCTCAGATATTTCCTTTCTCTCCTTTGTTTCTGGCTCAAGCTTTTTTTATTGTGTTGTTGTTGCTGCTGCTGTTGTTAGCAGTCTGATGCCATCAACTAAATGGTACCAAAGCGGTTCCATACAATGAAGTATGGACAACGTATTTTCTGCATCCATCACAGCCTGCATTCCATCGCTACACAAGATGAGATTTCACCAACTAGACTCACTCTTTTTTCCATTTTTCAACTGCCTGGTTTTTATCTCTCTTTCTCCAGGGATTCCATAATCTTTTATATGATGCCATAATGTCTATAATATCCAAATTACAGAATATCACAGGGAGTGATCTCTGAGGAATGTCGACAATCAGATCTGCGAAGTTTGATTTTTTGCTTTATAACCTATAAATTGTGGATATGTGTTCATTCGCATAAATTAAGGGAGATGTGTTTCTGTATCTTTTACTTCATTATATTGGCTCTGTGTATTATTTGCGCAATTCATTACAGAGTACTATGTCTTCAGCTTTTCATAATGATGTGACAGGAAGTGATTTATATATTTTTAATGTTCAAAATAAGCTTAACCTGGCACTTTTTCCACTTTTAGATTTCAGCCAAATATTGGGGTAAACACAAAAGAAGAGTGGGTGAGCATGAGAATGGAACAGAATGTGCCACTGCTGACCTTCGTTGAGGGGCGATGGACTGGAAACGGAGCATCACACGTCATTCTTTGCAGTGGCTCTATCCAATCACAGAGAGTGTGGGTCAGGCTGTCTCTTACACAATCACGTGTGTGTGTGTGTGTGTGTGTGTGTGTGTGTGTGTATTTCAAAGAGAAGTAAGATATACTTTTCGCGGAAACCGGTTTGGCTCAGTGGATAGAGCGTCAGCCTGCAGACTGAAAGGTCCAAGGTTCGATTCCGGTCAAGGGCACGTACCTTGGTTGCAGGCACATCCCCAGTAGGGGGTGTGCAAGAGGCAGCTAATCGGTGTCTCTCTCTCATCGATGTTTCTAACTCTCTATCCTTCTCTCTTCCTCTCTGTAAAAAATCAATAAAATATATATTTTTAAAAAGATATACTTTTCCTTCTTTCAAAAGAAAATGAAATGATTTATGATTTGAGAGAAATGATAAAAGTTTCAAAGTAAATTGGAAGTAGTTATGCCAAAATTAATTTCTGAAGAGTTTTGAAATGAAAAAAAAAGCCTTCCCTTGAGAAAGAATGAAATATTTGGGAGGCAAGAGGAGTATGCAAACATGATGATTATGGTAATGTGGCTATCAGATGAAGAGAGAACAGTATGAAGTTAGTATATATCACCAATATTTGGATACTATAAAACTAAATTTTAATTATAAAGTAACTGTTCCAGAAAAAAAGAAAAAAATTCAGAATTATATTTAAATGAAAGAAGCGATTATATAAAGTGTAAAAAGTTAAATGTGTGAGAATTTTACAGATTCATTGCAAAGTCCAATCTCAGAAATTCAATATACCTAGAACTCTCAGATAACTTCTCTGTTGTTGTCTACCTAAATAATCTTGATTGGTCCTGCCTGGGTGGCTCAGTTGTTTGGAGCATCATCCCATGCATCATAAAAGTTTGTGGTTCTATCCCTGGTTAGGACACATACCTAGGTTATAGATTTGATCCTCAGTTGGGACACATATGAGAGGCAACCCATCAATGTTCCTCATATTGATGTTTCTCTCTCTCTCTCTCTCTCTCTCTCTCTCTCTCTCTCCCCCTCTCTCTTAAAAAAATTAAAAAATCATATTCTCAGGTGAAGGTCAAAAAAAGTAAAAATAAAAAAATAATCTTGGCTGTTTGTTATATGGTCTTCAAAGTAAAGTTATTGGGTTGTCAGCATTATTAGATTTTGGGTTGAACTGATCACTACAGTAAAAGCAGAGGGCTCATTTTCAACTCCAAGTTGCCTAAAAATATATCCTCATATCTCAAGGGGGAATAGAAGCTAGAGGCTCAGTGACCTGGCACAGATTCCTACTGAGCAGAAATTATAACCCAATTCATGGAGCCTGCAGGACTCAGGGTTTGTGTGCAGAACTTGGCTGCTAAAACTGGGCAGAGGTGAAGGTTTATTAACTGAATTTCCCCATGAGAATTTTATACTTCAGCTACTGTAAGTTAAAGCTAGAAATGTCAGCTAGAACTCTATGATGGCTCTTGTGGTTATCATTGTGTCTCTTTCCTGCTTTCTATGAGGTGAAATGTTAAAAATTAACAGATCATTTTATGAAAATATTCTATATTACCCATAACAAATAACTGGATTTTTTTTGCCTAGATGGATTCACAAAGACCCTGACTTAAACAACCAGAGGATGGTCACACTGTATGAAACAGAGTTTTGTAAACCGTGGATAACTGTAAGTGCAAGATCCTTGAGAGAGGGGATATTAGTGCAGTAAGCTCTCAGGTTGCCCCAGTTTATGGACTAGAAGCAGTTTCCAGGCTGCAGGACAGAAAGGGGGTCCCATACAGAGTCCAATGGTCTCCGTGAGTTGAGGAAGAAGAGATTGAACTTTGGAAGGGCCAACATGGCTAGAATGTTCTGAGTAAAATATAGGAGAAGAAAGAGTGACAAAAACAGAGTGAGAATTCTGGAGATTTCCAGAGAAGAAAGAGCCTTCAAAACTTTGGCTGAGTGTTGACCTATGAATATTTGAGAAGTAATTGAGTTCAGAAAAAGACTCACCAGAAAGCAGTTGGCAGAAGGATTCCCTGAGCTCACATATGGTGGGAAAGAGCTTCTGTTTTACTTGTCACACTTGGGGCACGGGATAAGATCCTTAGAGCATTGCATTAATAGTGGTATCACTGGACCAGTTCTGTGCCCGGGGCCGGCTCTTCCCCATGTGGTCTAGGACTTCCAGGCTCTTGAACCCACACAGGAAAGAATTCAAGATTGAGTAAGAGCCTAAGTGAGAGCAAAGGCAAGTTTTATTCAGGTAGAGACAAAGAGGCTAGAATATGCCACTGTGAAAAAAATCTATGAACTTTGCTCATTACTAAGATCAATTATTTCTTTCCCCAAATTGTCTGTATAAAAAAGCTTAAACATACAAAAAGCTAAAAGAATCTATACTAATAAAAGGGTAATATGCTAATTAGACCAGATAGAACTGACATCCTTCCAGACAAAGGTGCAGTGGCTGTGAGGGCTGAGGAGGGCAGGTGGCCTGCAGCGGCAGCAGCAGTGGAATGATGGGGGTGGTGCCTTCCCCTGATCAGCCTGTTCACCTCCCACAGAGGAAGGCCAGACTTCGGCTTGGGCCTGCTCCCTGGAGGACATCCCCTGAGGGCTCCCATATTGTGAGAAGGGGCAGGCTGGGCTGAGGGACCTCTCACCTCCAGTGCACAAAAATTTGTGCACTGGGCCTCTAGTGATAAAATAAAAATTCATATACCTGATTTCTAGGTTAAATAATACTAACTGGTTATTGTTTCGAATTTATTGCTTTCAATATCACACACATATTTTTTTATGTAGGTAGTCATGTGTGCCAGAGTTCAGAGGGGCAAATCCACCACCACATGTCTACATAGCTACATAGCAACATCTGTTTCCATGCATCTGTAAGGCTGTTATCTTTGTTTCTGATGCTGGAGATTGAAATCCACAGGGCAGCAGCCAGAAGGGAAAATCGATATAAAATGCAGGAGATCAAGACTGGTACCCCACAAGGATGGCTAATCTTCAGAGAGCAACAAAATCTACACTTGGTAGATTTATGTCATTCTCGCCACCACCAACTTTGATGAAGCAGATGTCCTGTAGGAGCTGGAGCGCCCTCTTCCCCCCCCCCCCCCCCCAGCTAACCACACACACCTGGCTCAGGAGCTAGAGAAGTGGGAAGGGGACCCCGGGGGAGGTGGACTGGGGGCAGGCCCAGCTGCTTGCTCCTGCCAACAAGGCGAGGGGTGAGCTAGCTGCTCAGCAGTGATGTGCATGACCCACAGAATGGTGGCCGCATCTCTTCTGCCCTCAAAACCTCCCAAGAATGTCTTTTGTGGCCCACCCTAACTAGAAACATACAGGAAAGGGAATTCTGGGAAGCATAGCTCAGCATAGCTAAATTGACATATTACAAAGCCACCGTTTCAAATTAAGCTTCAAAAACTTTGCCATTTCACCTCTAAATACTTCAGCTTTCAACTCAAGTTTCCACTCTTATGTGGCAGAAGAGCACAGACATCGGAGCAACTTAGAATGGCAAATGCTCGGCTTTCATGGGTGGTACAGGCTTAAGTCTTCAGAAGGCCGATACAGTTTGATTTTACTCTTATTTGATACAATTCTTCTCTTAAAAAAACACACACAAAAAACCCCCACAAAACATTATGTTACATTTATCTGGCCTGGGATAGCCTTGATTTTTATTTATCTCTGACAACCATAGAATAATAAGATCATCAAAATCATTTTGACAAATATTAAACGTGTTTTCTTCTAGAAAAACAAGTTAGTACAAATTTGCTGGTGAGGAGCCCGCTTCCCAACTAACAGCTTCAGATTTAAACGTTTTAAAATGAGTCTTTTGACAAATGGCTTCTCTCGTTCTCAAGCTGTTTAGACAAAATTTCCATCCTGAATAAAAGGAAACATTCCAAATCTTTCTCCTTGAAGATCTGTCCTGGCGCTACTATGAAATATCTCTCCAGTTTTTGTTTTCTTTTCTTGGCACTCCTTGGGTAGGCATTGCTACACTGAAGACTAAAACTATTAAAAATTGTATGTATTGTCTGTCATGAGAGCCAGAATATTTGCTCAGCTGTTGAAACTTGAGCTGAACGAGAAGTATTAAAAAGAGACCCAAAAGAGTCACCTGTGCCATGCCCCTGTCACCAAACCTAGACTTAATACCTAACTTCATTACTGTTTCAGCCACTCCCAGGAGCGGAATCTCAAACCAGTCAATCTGCAATGACCTGGTCAACTCTGGAGAGGGACTCGGACATCCTCCAAAGGAAGGCGACCTGGCCCGAAATAATCCCTCTTTGCGAATAACGTCTTTGTCTCACTCCCTCCCAATCATAACAGTTTCGTTTTGTTCATCTCCTTGGAGCTCCTTTCTAACTGCTAGATGGGATGCTGCCCAATTCATGAATTATTGAATAAAGCCAATCAGATCTTTAAAATTTAGTCAGTTAGATGTGTGTTTTTTTTCTGAAACAGGAGCAGTAGATGAAGAATTTATAACCAAGCACAACTCCATAGCAACAAGTAAAGCTGATTATAATTGAAAGACATTTACTCAAGATTTTTTTTTTTTAATTCTTAAGAAAAATTTAACATGAAAGAACGGCTCAGAATGCTAAGGCAAATGAGCTGGCAACAAGTAGGAACCATTCATGTTAGGTTCAGTCATCAAAAAGTGGGTGCACGATTTAAGTTTAATAAAAAGCTTTGCTTTGAGAATGCAGACAAAGTCAGCTCCCTGAGGAAGCATGCCGAAGTCCACAGGTATGCTTCTAATCTTCTTGCAACCCCAGTGGATTCTCCCCTCGTGACGGCTCTGTCCCTGGTGTTTGATTTCAAGACTAGTCCACAAAAGCTCGATTGGCCCACATACATCCAAATTATAGCTCTCATCATACTATTTCAATTACATCTAGCTGCATTGTTTTTATGGAAAATGAATTCTGATTTCCAAGTTGCAATGCCAAGAACGTATCTTCTCTGAGCCAAAGAGCCAGAATAGGTATCGGCACTGGGCTTAAATTTTACTTAGTAATATATATATGTCCCTAGGTTAGCATTTCCGGAAGCACACCTTGGCAAGAATCCCCAAACTGAAAAAGGGGAAGAGGTGAGAAAAAGTCCGATTAAATAAATGTAGGAAATTGTAAGGAAGGAAAAACTAATTTCCTTCTACACTTCTGAGTTCTCAGTTGAGACCCCTGCAATAAAAGACAGATTAACAGGCAAATGACAAACAGCATGTTTGGGAATGGCATATCCTGTTCCCCTTAGTCATGTGACATGCCCTCTCCTTGTCTTAGGAAACTTCATATCAGTACATGTTACACCATGATTGCAGAAGACAATTTTGATGATACAAACAAACATTAACATTTCATGACATGGACAGTCTCCATTTGAGGGACTGCCATGTGGGGCAGAAGGCAGGAAGCTTTTATAGAACAGAATAAAAAACAAGGAAAAGAAAAGTAGAAAAAAGATTGCCTGGGCCTCTAAGTCCACCTTGTTTGGGGTGACAAGAAACAAGGACATCAGCACAGAGCCCAGAGCTGGCTCGACTTTGGCTTCGGGGGACTGGCTGAGCGGATGTGCTTCTGGGTAAGCGGAGTGTTTGCAGAGCCACAGAAATGACCCGCGTTTCCATTTGCTGACGCATCGGGAGCCCAGGTCAGGGCTGGACCATGCAGGGAATGAAGGGTGAGTTTGGCCCAGGGGCTACCCTGGAGGCCCACGGGGATGAAAAACCTCAAGCCGAAAGTCCTCCGGGTATGAAAAGTCCCTCAAGAACCTCCTCCTCCCCCAAACCCACCAACAAACAAGGTTCCTTTATAGAAGAATCTTTGGAATGTTTGCCATCAGAAAAATGCCAGCCCAACTCAGTCAAACCCCTTTGTTTTCCCTCCTAACCTTTTTCTGGTTGTGTCCTTTTTTCCCCCCGGGACTAGCTCAGCTCTTCGTGGGTCTTCATGGCTCTTTGTGGCTCAGCTCCGAGGCTCCCAGGCTCCGAGGCTAGGCTGGACTCCGGAGGTTAACCTCAGTCTTTAATGAAGTCACGCTGCGCACTGACAAGTCACACGCTTTGCTCTTGTGTTGGCAGTGGCAACTTAAAACGATACTAAAGGGTCTGAGCACCAGAATGGCCTGCAGGGAACAATCACTCGTTCCAACCCCCCCTCCCCCCCACTTCTTGCCCCGGCCCATTCCTTCTGAATTCCATCATGGGCCCGTCCAGAGAGCAGCAGCTGCTTCAGACCGGTTTCATTTGAGTGCACACCAACTTTACACGGAATTATAAAAACATACTAACAGACGTTCTGTAGTGTTCTGATAGTCAGGAGCAAAGACCGTTTTATCAAAGGGATTATATTTAGGGCTGTGCAAAATTCAAAAGGATCAGGCCCTTTTAAAAGAGTGCAGAGTCTGCCGAAACCGGTTTGGCTCAGTGGTAGAGCGTTGGTCTGCGGACTGAAGGGTCCCAGGTTCGATTCTGGTTAAGGGCATGTACCTTGGTTGCGGGCACATCCCCGGTAGGGGGTGTGCAGGAGGCAGCTGGTCGATGTTTCTCTCTCATCAACGTTTCTAGCTCTCTATCTCTCTCCCTTCCTCTCTGTAAAATATCAATAAAATATATTAAAAAAAAAAAAAGAGTGCAGAGTCCATTCAACAAAATTGACCCCGGTCATGGGGAAGCCCTGTGTCCCCAAGTTACCTAAAGGAGAGGACCTTCGGTGAGCACACTCGGCCTTGGAGCTCCTGACTGTGGAGGGAGAGGTGGCCGTGCAGGTCATTCCCACTCCCTGAGGCTGGGTCTCTTGGTCCTGCTGGAAGGGGAGGTATTGCTTGTGGTCGCCAGCCAGGCAGTTCTGCAAAAATAGTCTGGGTTCTCAGTTTGAGATGGCAAAAGGTGGCCTTCTTCAGGAAGAGCAAGACATGGGAGCAAACCCAGAGTAAAACACCAACTGGTCACATAATGGAAGCTGAAGAGCATCCAAGGAAGGTCTGCTCACCTGGACGGCAGGCTGACATCACCTAGTGGCCACCAGCAAAGGGAAGACAGAGGGCTCTCTGTAGGTGAGGCTGCCCCCTGAACCTGCTCTGTGTTTCGAAAACGGGGCCCATGGGAGGCGGGCCCACAGCCTTGAGCACTGGTACAGGCATGGCTGTTGGAATTCCAGAGGCAGAAAAATGGTCCTTCTCCTGGAGCCACACTGCAAGGAATATAGGGGCACCCTCTTCCCTGAGGCCCAGGCTTCCTTCTTTAAGACAGTGGCGCCCAGTGACCCCTATGGTTATTGGTAACTGGACTGCGGGCCTTGTAAGTTCTGACCCCCAGATACCATGTGACCTGGGAGTTGGAGGCCCTAAATTTAAATCCCATTTCTGGCTGTGACTCAGGTTCGTGGCTGCCAGCATCTCGGGCTCGCAGTGGTTCAAAGCAGGGATTGAGACAGGTCACCTGTCTTTCCCTTCCTGCTGGAACAGCCTAGGTATCTAAGCTGGCTCTTTACGCCTATGCCTGTGCTATTCCCACTATCGTCACTTCTTGTAGCTTCGGGATTCCAAATGTGTTGCTTATGCCCAATCGGCGGGGAGGGGGGGTGGAGAATATGGTTGCCAGCACATAGCCGGTGGTAGTGCCACCCAAAAGGTTGTTGGGTAGAAATGTTATCTACCTTTGTGATGTGTGGGTGTGCTATCACTTCTCAAGGAGGAGGAGAAGCAGAAAGGCGGTAAGAAGAAAGCAAAGATTTTCCTCTGTGTATTTTATGCTATTTAGTGTGTTTATGCACTGTGTGTACGTGTGTACATGTGTATGTGTATATGTGCATATTGCTGTATTTCTCTCTTAGAATCAAACAGTATTATCCCACAGCATTTGGCCAAACTTATAATAAGTCCCCTATTTGATTATATTAACCAGTTACTTTCTAGACTAAATTATATATAGCTATCATATAGACGGGCTTATGGTAGGTCACAGTCTCTTGAAAACATACCATGAGACATAATAGCTGGCTGAATAATGATTCTATGATTTATTTTATCAGCTCTAATTATAGCCTTATGTTCATGATAGCAGTTCGTGTAAAAATCAGATGTTTTATTGGACTGGACAAACATGTTAAGCTCCTGGTACAATTGCATTGGATTAATGTGATCAGGATTTTGAGGTTGTTATTTTGGCCAGGCATTCACTTTCGGTCCCATCTCTGACTGATGTGCATAGGAAGGCTGATGTGATTCAGACACGTTTGTCCCAGTACTTAGACATAAACGTACAAAGGCCTTCAAATGGGCCTTTTAAACATTAGAGGGACAGAACCATGGGAATGTGAGAGTTCATTCAGCCCACTGCTCTCACTGTCCAGATTATGTCACCAAGGTTAAGGGATACAAACATTCTCAAGTCAAAATCTTTAGATGTTAGCAGACTACAAGCTGAACCACAGATCTTTTACCTCCTGGTACATAGAACTTTCAGCACTTTTTTTCAATTTTGACTTCTTCAGAACAAAATGCCAAAGACTTCTATGACATTTATGCTACTAAGTATTGGAGATGGAGGAGGGAGCTGACCCAAGACATGTTTGATTTAAGGACAACTTGTTATATTTCAGGGCTTGCTTTTAGAGTAGAGGCCAATAAAAGGAAAAGCACAAAGAGACACATTTTTAATACACATCTGGCACCAAATGGAAGGACGTGAGCTAATTGTGACTGAACTATATCAGACGGGTAGCCCAGACAGGTTAAGTACCGGGTTATGCCCTTGTTTTCAAAAGGCTACTTTCCTTGCTCACAGACCAGCATCTGTAAGAATTGTTATAGAAATGAGTCACAGGGTTATTACACGTCTTGTACCAACCAGCATAAAATAATAGTTACAGAAATTACAGGTTTTGAGCAATAGACTTCAGGCAGGGAAGGTACAGGAAGAATGGAGGGTGTATGTAGCCTTCAACCCAACAGCTCCACCACTGGGAAATCTTCCTAAAGAAATTACCAGGTACGTTCAAGTACATTTATTCCTTATTATTTAGTTAGTTCAATTTTCAAATAGTAAACATTTTACAATAGAGTTGATTTAGCTTCCTTATACTACAGAATAGTGTGTTATCATTAAAAATAATTGCCACAATGTCTAATGACATGGGGAAATGTTTATAATATAATTAGTGTGTTGGTTTTCTAGGGCTGTCATAACACATCACCACAACTGAGTGACTTAAAAACCACAAAAATGTTATTCCCTCACACCTGTCGAGGCTTGAAGTCTGGAATTAAGGTGTCAGCCATGGGGTCTGCAGGGCCAGCTCCCACGCAAGTCTTTTTTTTTAAAATATATTTTATTGATATTTTACAGAGAGGAAGGAAGAGAGATAGAGAGCTAGAAACATCAATGAGAGAGTAACATCGACCAGCTGCCTCTTGCACACCCCCTACTGGGGATGTGCCCGCAACCAAGGTACATGCCCTTGACCGGAATCGAACCCGGGACCTTTCAGTCCGCAGACCAACGCTCTACCACTGAGCCAAACCGGTTTCGGCTCCCACACAAGTCTTAAGGGGGAACCCTTCTTTGCCTGTTCCAGCCACTACAGGCCCCAGGTATCCATCGGCTTGGGACTGCATGAGTCCCACCTGTGCCTTCTACACATTGCTTTCTCCTCTGTGTATCTTTATGCCTTCCTCTCTTCTTATAAGAATACCTGTCATTGGATGTAGGATCCACCCTAAATTCAATAATCCTTTCTAGAAATCCTCAGATTAATTATAACAGCAAAGACCCTTTTACCAAATATGATCACATTCATGGATTCTGGAAGGACATGTCTTTTTTGGAGGGGTGAGGCACAATTCAGCCTACTACAATGAGCCAGAAATGTTTCCAGAAAGACTCTGTACAGTCCCACCTCAACAATGTAAAACCATATTTATATACATGCCACATGTAATAGGATGTTAGGATAGAACCTGGGAAACAAAATGAGTGAGAAAAGACTCCCCCAGTACTCTCCTCCCCCACCCATATGCAGAACTTCAAAGGGAATGAAGGAGAACTCGTGTCCCAGCACACGGACCTCTTAGCAAGGCCAGCTTTGCAAAGGGATCAACAGAGGAGCAGTCTCCTCCTCTGAGGAGACTATGAAGAGTGTCTTTGCAGAGAGTGGTTGGCTGCTGTGCAAACCCACCCATGGGGAGAGGAGAGGGCATGCTAGTGCTCAGGGGGGGTCCAAGTGCAGTCAGGTGACACCAAAGACTGGTGTCTGGTCCACAACTGAGAATGACAACATGGGCTCCAACTGCCCATAGGAAATGGAGAGGACAAGAGCTGATCAAAGACTTTGGAGGCAAGGCCAGGAATGGCTGCCTTTGGAGGAACTCCAGGGTTTATCAGGGCACAGGGTATGTGGTTTTTATCTGGGACCAGGTGTGAGTAAATGGGGGAAGTCAGCGCATTCATGTCCCGGGCTGCCATAGGGAAGTCCCACATGCCGGGTGACTTAGAACTGCAGAGGTTCTGCAGGGTTGGTTCCTCTGGAGGCTCCGAAGGAGAAACCCATCCAGGCCTTGCTCCTGGCTCCTGTCTGCTCCGGCAAGCCTTGGCCTTCCTTGGCTTGCAGACGCATCACACCAATCTCTGTCTGTACCTGCATTGTCCCTCGAACTTATTCCCTCTGTCTCTGTGCCTCTGTTTTCTTATTAAGGACGTTTTCTTAGAAGCCCCACTGTAATCTAGTATGAACTCCTCTTAACAAATTATATCTGCAAAGACCCTAATGCCAAATAAAGCTACATTCTGATCTTCTGGGAAAACATGAATTGGGGGGGGGGGGGCATTATTCAACCCAGGGCAGCTGGCATCTTGAGTCATTCTAGTGTGGCTGCATAGGGGGGTGAGAAGACCCAGCGAGGGAGGGTGGGATGATGCAGGAATACCTGGGACTGAATGGGGAGTCACAGGGGCAATGTGGCACATTGCTGTGTCTGTTTAGGCCAGGGCCAAAGGATCCCCAGAAGAGAGAGCAGAGGACATTTCTACAGAAACCTGAGTGGAAGAACAAGCCTTCCTATGCGGGGCCCCAGGATGCAGAGCTACCCAGCCCCCAAAGAACTCTGCAGATCCCTCCCTCACCTTGTAGAGTGAGGGTGAGGACAGACCATGTCCCTTCCTCACTGCAGGCTAACTCAAGATGTGTCTGAGATGAAAGAGAAGACAGTGACACCCACCTTAGAGTTTTGACTATATCACAGGACATGTGCTAATATGTATGTATTAGTATGTAATATGCATATATACCCTACAACATGGTGTTATTCTAATTAAAGACCTGAGTCTGTTTTAGGATTAAAATTAACCTCGGAGCTTTTTATTATCTGACAGTGATCAGAAAAGAAGGTGGGGCCGGCAGCATCTCATTCTTGGTCAGAAGCACATTTCCATAATCAATTTTAAAGGGAACTCAAGAGACAAATGTAGGTGGTGGGAGTTTTGGTGAATTTTATTTATTTTTTAAATGCAATGTTTTCTTTTACTATGCAATGCATTATCTTTAAATGTGGGTAGAGCTAACTTGTAGAGTTGAAAATGGAATGTCGCTAACCCAATTCGTGGCTTGAATGTGAAGCAGTGTCCACGTGCACCCTCAGAGGCCCTTAGGAGGAGACCTAAGAGAGGACTCACTATTGCAAAACAGGGAAGAAAGAAAAAAGGGTGGAGAGAGTGGGCAGCCTTTAGCAGTTGCTCTACCTTTAAAGCAGCAGCAACAGCCATGTTGCTCCTGCCCAGAGAAAAACACACATTTCCTGGTGTCACTGTGACCTAGTTACAGTGACCTGGAGAAAGCACCATGCCTGCTCTCCTACTTAGTATGGAGGTCTGCGTGCCCTGAGGCAGCTGGGTGCTGGGCAGCTTCTGTCTTTTTCCCTTCCCCCTCAACCTCTCAGGTCAGAGAAAATAAGGCTCAGATGTCTTCTGTGCTGGTTCATTTCATTGTTGTTTTTTTGAGCTGGTTTTGTTTGGCTTTCAGGGGATGCCAGTTTTCTGTTGAATGATAGCCAAGGGAGTATCTATTTGGATATGAAAAGAAAGAATGCCAATGTCGTGGGCAAAGGAAAACTTGGAAGGAACTCCAGCTTTGCATCTAATTTCATAAGCTTGGCCCAGGGAAGAAGAAAATGGATGGGAAACCCGATGAATGTGTAATAGGGCCGTTCAGGGCAAAACAGTTCCCCAACCCTCATGGGATCCCCATGGCAGATTCAGAGAACCAAACTCATGAGGTCACCTTCATGCACACATATGAGAGAGCAGGTGGGCTGCTGCAGGGCTGGCAGTGGTTTTATAAGAATCACACATGACATTGGATGGCCAGAGTGACCCATCAAGCCAACGGTTTGGCTACCATACTCTTTGAGAGAATTTCAGACCCATTGGTTAACTTTCTAAAGATTTAATTATTATAATTTTTTTTTTTAGGGACGGGAGGGCAGATGTCAGAGATATAAGCCCTCTTCCCACAAAATAGAGTTCTTCACACAGGATGGTTGAACAGGATGAAAAATCCCCAGCTTGCCTTCCATGGGTTGCTGAAGACAATGTATCAGAGCCCAGGGAAGGAGGAGACAGGAGTCGAGGAAAGAAAACGAAGCAAGAAGGAAAGAGGCAATCCAGAAACTCAGAGCTGATCTGTCGGAGCTTCATTTTTGAAAGGCCACAAGTTGGCACCTGCAACGCAGGGCATTCTGTAGGGCGATTCTTCCTTTGCCCCTGCCCCGCTGCATCTGAGCTGCCAATACCCCCATGGTCACAGAACAAATCAGACCATGTGCTGTGAAATGTGTAGAAAATTGATCATATGATAAAAAGATTTACTCTTGATGCAACCCAGAAAGGAAAATAACGCACAACAGAACACCCTAGGAAGGTGCCCCAAAGGTGCAAAGGTCACAGGTGCGTGTTGGGGCTGAAGTAGCCCCAAAGTGAGACCTTGCCCAGTACTTGTCGAGGGAGGAACACCACACATTGGCCACAAGCCATGCCACAACAAGACGTTCCAGGAATGGGAAATAAGGAAGAACATTAAATATTTGAACTCTGGGCAATTTTTAATCCAAGCTATGAAGGAACAAGGAAGGTAAACTCGGTCCCTCCAAAAAGGTGTGTGCTGGTTCCCAGGGGCAGAGCCCAGTAACATAACATCGTTATGCTTATTGACGCTGCTGAGGATTCCCACGTTAAAAGCCATTCCATACAGGTTAGCTCTGGTCACACCTGCCTCTGAGGAGAGGCCAAAATTGTTCTGCAGAAAAATGTCTGGCACTCCGACATTTTTATGGAAAGGTGTACAGATGCTTGCCTCATAGGGGATTTCTATAGAGGCGTCAGTTGGGAGGACAGGTGTTCATTGTTCAAAGGAAAACCATGAGGTCTCCTTTTTTTGACATTATGATTTTTTTAATTTAAATTTTATTGGGGTGTCATTGGTCAACATGAACATATAGGTTTCATGTGTGGATTCCTAAGTTACAAAATCTGTATATAGCACCATCTTAAGAATAGAGCTACCCCGAAACCAATTTGACTCAGTGGATAGAGCCTTGGCCTGCGGACTGAAAGGTCCCAGATTCGATTTCGGTCAAGGGCATGTACCTTGGTTGCAGACACATCCTCAGTAGGGGGTGTGCAAAAGGCAGCTGATTGATGATTCTCTCTCACTGATGTTTCTAACTCTCTGTCCCTCTCTCTTCCTCTCTGTAAAAAAAAAAAAAAAAAAAAAAAAAAAGGAACAGAGCTACCATCTAACCCAAAAATTCCTCTCCTGGGTGTATACATGAAAAACTCTAAATCACTTATGCACAAAGATACATGCAAACTTGGGCACCTAATTGGGACAGATTTCTAAGTAAGTGGCTCAGGGACACAGTCCTTGGTTCTTTTCTGGCAATACCTGCTTTGACAGAAAGCCAGTTTGCTATTGACTCTGGCCTAAGAAATCTGAAGAAAAGAAGCAATAGCAGCATTTTGGTGGGGGAGGAGATTGCCTCTTGTCCTTTAATCACCAGATGATTTCTCTTTTCTTTTTAAAATTAAAATTAGTCACAAAAGGAAAGACACTCCTTGATTCTGAACTGCCTGGGACTGCCTGTCTTGGAATTATGACTATTGTATGATTTAAGACAGGTGTTTGACATGATTATGCTAAACACGCTGCTTTACACATCTCAGCTCCTAAAATCCTTGGCTAAACTAATCTCCTCATGACATTGGCTCCTTATCTGAAAATGTAATACCATAGTTACTCCTATCTTTTATTTTTTTATTTTTAGAAAATCAGGCAATGAAAGAGAAAAAGACATTTATTAAGGTCTGCAACCAAACAAAAGGAAAATTACTTAATTCATGAAGCATCTTTCTTCACTGGAACTTTTCCTTCCAATGCATTTTGCTGTTAAAAGAGAGAAGGACAAGATGATTAGACGCTGTGCTGTGCCTTTCACATTCTTACCAAGGAAGCATAGTGCATGGGGGACTGGGGGAGTCTGGGGGGCCTGGGTGCCATTCAATATGGAACCCAAGATGAAGCCAGGTCCTCAAAACAGGAAAACATGAGGGAGACCTGCAGTGAGAAGAGGAGGAACTGGAGTCCAGGTAAGGGAGACACAGCCCCAGATAGGATGCTCATGTCTCAAAAAGGGAAGGTCCAGAGGAGCCCTGAGGAAAGGCTGTAGCCACATACTTGCACTCAGGCTGGTCTAAGGAACAGCTGATGGTGGGTGGCTGGGAGGGAAGGAACCAGTCAAGCCAATAAAGGGGTAGGTTGGCCTCAGCTGTGGTCAACTGAGGCTGTGTGGATCAAGTCATTCATTCATTCATCCATTCAATAAATATGTATGCATTGAGTATCTCTTAGGGGATTACAAAGATCAGTAAGGTGTAGCCCCAGTCTCCAATAAGAAGGAAAGGGGAGAGAGGGAGGGAGGGAGGAAAGAATTGAAAACCTAGTGGAGAAGACAAAAGCAGAATAGAGCACAGGTGGGCAGCGAGTGGATCTCAGATTGTGAGTAAATAGAGTCACCTATAGTCAGGTATGCACCTCCCTTTCTTTCCTATCTTATGAGGGGTAGGAGTATTTGGCTTCCCCAGGAGGTGGGCGGTCATGGGAGCTCACGACAAGAAGTCACTTCCTCACTAGACTCCCTGTAGAAGCCTTTCCAGCCTTGTTTTGTGATTCTAGCAAACTTAGAGCACCGGAGGGCAGAGACAGACCAGGACTTCAGTCAAAGTCAATGCCCAGGCCAGAGTGGCAGCCTTTGACCTTTTTGTCTGTGCTGTCATTAAAGCAATGTTTTTTGGCTCTGGTTGGGTAGCTTAGTTGGTTAGAGCATCATCCAAATATGCCAAGGTTGCAGTTCAATCTCTGGTCAGGGCACATGCAAGAAACAACCAATGAATGCATAAACAAATGGAACAACAAATAGTTTCTCTCTCTCTCTCTCTCTCTCTCTCTCTCTCTCTCTCTCTGAAAAAAAAATCAAGTAAAAAAAGACGTTTTTGAAGTGATCATTTTTTTCATAGAAATCAGGTCATGAATTTATATAGCAATACATATGTATGCATGGCCAATATAAACATATCATTAATAATAAAATATAGCCAAATCATTGAGAACTCTATTTTTTACCCTGAGGACGCTCTGCAATGCAAAAAGAAATGATTTAAGTTTGTACAAAAGGAATATGATGAGTCTGTTTCTTCATAATGAGTAATTTCATGATCTCAGCTAAAGCTGGTTTTTATATTCAGTGGCACATAGATGAAAAAGAAAACCTACTATTTGCATTTTTTCATCCAATACAACCTCACTGGTCAAATTTTCCTTTTATTTTATTAAAGTCAGTTGACTTCTTTCAAATTCCAATGGTTACAAGTTAATTATACTATGCTTAGCTGTTGTGTGTATTTTTGTTGTTGTTTTTTTACTGTAATAAAAGAACCTCAAGAGCCTAAAGGGAAGAATTCCATCATTCACTCAACAAACACTTCCTGAATGCTTGCTGGGTGCTCTGCTCTGTGCAGGGCACTGGGAGACGATGGCAGGGAAGCTCCCTGAGCTCTGTGCCCAAGAGTTGAGTGGGACAGATCGGGCAGAAAGAAGACAAGCAATTGCATGTCTGGGATGAGGACTTGAGGGAGGCCCTAAAGAGATGTAGCTCTGATTTGGGAGGGGCCACTGAGGTGAGACCTGAGTGGTGAGGAGGAATTAGCCAGGTGGATGTTCCAGGTGGAGGTCACAGCAGGAGAAATTGCCAGTATTTGAGTGCTGCCGGAGCTTAGGGGACCGGGGGTGGAGGGGTGGGGGTGGGGGAGGACTTGAGAGAGATGAGGTTAAAGAAGTAGGTGGGGCCAGGTCACTAAGGTCTTTGTGGGCCATGGTAGGGAGTTCAGACTTTATCCTGAAGGTATATAGTGCTATGTAAATCTAAAGTCCAGGAAGCCCAAGCTTTATTATTAACGTGTGTGTGTGTGTGTGTGTGTGTGTGTGTGTGTGTGTGTGTAAAAATGAATGCTCTCTGAATCAGTAGTTATGATTGTATACCAACATTCCTTTGTGTCCTTCATGATGTTCCTTTACTAATGCCTTCAGAAATCCATAGCTGCATTTGCTCCAATCCCTAGTAACTGAGAGTTAATATACCCATGAGACTAGATACTCAGTGTAGGTTTGGAAAGCCATTGCTCTATGTGAAGGTCTCCATCTTCATGCAGTGTGAGTGACACATGTTCCTCTATGTGAGGGTCTCCATCTCCCCAAAACACCTCCTCTTGGCTCAGGATCTGACTTTTGCACACCTCTGCTTTATCCCATGAGTGAAGCAAACATTAGGGGGTTTAAGTAGGGCAGGACCAGAGTCTCCTCTGTGTTTCCAGATAAACCCAAGGACCTGCAAGGTAGACATGATGGGACCAGGACCTGGGCCAATACCAGAGAAAATATGTGGACAAAATCAATAATTTGCCAGTGTTGGGAGAAGACAGAGGATAAGGAAGAGTCCATGATGCCCTAAAATTGTGAACTTGTGAAAATTAGGTGGGTGGTGGTATCTTCAGTTGAGGAATGGAGCTGGAGAGGAGGTTAGTTGAGTTTCATTTGCTCCCAAGGTTTCCATAGCAACTAAATATAGTGGGCAGTTGATATCAGAGCCTGGATCCCAGATGAAGCAGGGCAGGAGATGTGGACTCGGAAATAACTGCGAAATGATGAAAACTTCAGGCAGTGGAAGAGATGACAGAGTAATCTACTTTAGAAGGAAAGAATTGGGTTGCAGAAATAATACAAATGATCACAGGGTTTAAATTACCGATGGAGAAAAGGGAGGCAGATCAGATTTCACAGATTTGGAGGATTAGAATCCAGTTTGCAGAAAACGGAAAAGTGAACGGGAGGCAAGGAGGTCGATCAGGAGCCATAGACACCGTGGCAAGAAGCTTAGGCAGAGAAAGAGGGAGGGTGGAAGGGAATAGTCTTTTGTTTGCTATTTGTTTGTTTGCTCTAAAGTGGAACAACTTGATCACCTCAGTGGCAGCAAATACAAAAGCCACAGGAAAGAGCCTGAGGAAGCAAGAGTGAAGAGCTGAGGAGGAGCAGTGTCTGGAAGGGGAAGAGATGGCGGAAAGGCGAGGATGGGAGGTAAAAGTGAAGCACAGACTTTTGAAGGTGTGGGGGTTACAGTTTGAAGGCATTCACTACAACAGTGTGTTTCTAAATACACATTTTTACCTGTGTTCTCTTACCTTAAGACTGCTACTCAAAGACAGTATTTACTCTCGCTCTCTGCCACTGGTTCTGGTATCTTCTATCTCCAGGGGGAAAGACCCTTCTCACGTTCTCTAAAGAGAGAAAAGGAATGCATAGGCTCTGTCATTCACACACCACGTGACAATAAATTAATGAGGATTGTGACTAACATAACCAGAACCTATCCTGCCATGAGAACATGACAATTTCGTCTTCCTTGTCAAGCTCTCCTGCACCCTGTTCTGCATGGTGTCATACCGAGCCCAGGGCTTATTTCTCTCCACTGCCTGTGATCAGTCTCAGTCACAGGTGTAAGCCCTCGAGGGCATGGACTGTCTATTTCTCTTTCATTTTCTATGGCTCTGCCCAGTGCTTGTCACACAGATTTGCTGCATTGAACTAAATTGTCATGTTCAAAGCCATCTCCGAGAGAGCTGCACATCTGTGTCCGTGATGCTCCCAAAGCCCAAGATGTTTTTAGAATTCAGCTCTGGAATTACCTCCTGAGACACATAAAAAGGATCAATCACATTAATTTATATCCATATATTTCTCATGCCAAATGGCTTTTCCCCAGTGTGATAGCCAACCTCCAAGATGGTCTCCTGGTTTTTCACACTCTTGGGCATGCCCCTTCCACACTGAACCAGGGGTGGTCTGTGTGATTAATAAATATGCAGAAATGATGGTCTTTCACTCCCAGAATTAGCTCATTAAAGACTTTGCCTCTGTCATGGGTGCTCTGTTGCTTGCTCGCCTCTCTCTCTCTCTCTCTCTCTCTTGTCATTTTCTTGGGGGAAGCCAGCTGTCACATTTTGAAGATATTAAGAAAGGCCCATATGATGGAAACTGAAGCCCTTAGTCCAACAGCCCATGAAGATCTGAGGCCTGCCAACAAGCAGGTGAGTAACATTGGAAGTGAATCCTTCTGCCCCAGGCAAGCCTTCCAATGACATCACAGCCCTAGTCAACATCTTGTCTGTAACTTTGTTTTTAGAGACTCTGAGCCAGACATGCCCAACTAAACTGCTTCTGGGTTCCTGACCCTCAAAAACTATGCTAATAAACAATTGTTGCTTTAAGGTACTAAGTTTAGGGTAAGACTGATTTCCAAATGTCTTTGGGCTATTTCTCAAATCAAATGAAATGGCAAATATTTACCACCAGTACAGAGATCCAAAAGAATGAGCCAGAGATTCTGAAGGCAATTTCAAAAGAAGTGTTCAGAATGTTCTCAGCAGTTGTCACAGTAGTGGAATAACTGTATGTTCTTTCAAAGTGACTATATAGAGAAGGTCTAAAACTTGGGTTTTTGTTTATTTTCTTAAATCAAGCCTCAAAATGAGGATCAGACATTGAACTCAATGAAATATTTATATCTATTTTATTCATTGTGGTGGAAAACTCTGGACATAGAGTAAATTTCACAGTTTCTTTGGAAAATAGCATGAAGAAAAAACAAAACAAACAAACAAACAGGCTTTAGAGTGGCAGGTGGGTATCAAAGTCCTGTCTCGGCCACTCACTAACTTTTGGTCAGTCCTAGTCACATAGCTGGAGGTTTATCCAATTCAGCCCCAGTCATTCAGATGAGCATTAGTCCAGATCTTCCCAGCTACACATTATTGCATAGCTGGTTCCCATAACCTAGGTCATGCATCCAGGAGGGGTAGCCTCGGGCAGTTACAGGAACTCAGTTTGCTCATCTGTAAAATGGGAAGGAACACGGTGCTGCCTTCCAGGATGGGTGTGAGGGTTGAAGGAGGAAATCGTGTCTAGCAACTAGCCCAGAGTATTTGTGCATACAATTAACACCTTGAGTTAATTCTCATTTCTTCTATATAAGCAGCCAATAATCTGGTTTAAAGTTATCACAAAGATTAAATAAGAAAACTGATCTGTAACAGGAGAAAATAAATACCACTAATGTCTGCTTAACACAAAATATAGTTGAGAGTGGAGGGCAAAGAGAAGATCAAAATAATTTGGATTATTCAGAAAATGCCCAATGTGGGGCAGGAAAAAGGTCAAACTGATCTCCCTAGCCAGATTTGATATTTCAACTCCTGATAACATTTAAGTGAGTTTCTAATGCCATAAGTTTACCTTTTGAATGATTTGCAAAGCAAGTTTATGCAGTACTCTACTATCATTTCATTCACTTAAAATAGTTTGTATTTCATGGGTTTATCTCCTATGAAATGGCTACCACAGAGTCTGGCTTGATGAGACTGAGGTCTACTGACCTTGGGAAGAAGACAGGACCACTTACCATGCGACCGTTCATAAAACTGTTCACGTCTGGGTCTGTCAGGAGTGAGATCTGGAACGCAATAATAGTCTTAAGGCCTTGTCGCTTCTAGAATATTCTGTGATTTTATTATTGATGCCCCAGATGTGCCTCTTGAACAAGGAGGAAGTGGGAGATCACCAAAGAGTTTGACCACCATCAGCACCAATAGAAAAAGCCTCAGACTACCTTATGATTCAAATATCTTAACAGAACACTAACCCATCCTACTTCAAACAAAAGGCCACACAAGAAGGAAAGAAAGGAGAGCCTCCCTCCCCCAATTAAGAGTTGGAAATGATAGTCCATCCCAGTCACGTGGCTGGAGGATTACCCAATTTAGCCCTAGCCAGTTAGATGAATTTTAGTCTAGATCCTCCCAGCTTCACCTTATTGCATATGCGGGCCCCACAGCTTAGGTAGGTCATGTGTCCAGGAGGGTTGCACAAGGCTGTTCAAGTTTACATACCCTCCCAAGGGAACACCAACATCTTCTCTGACTACTGGACAGTGATGTTGGGGCCATCAGATGAAATCATGCATAGAAAACCTCTGTATAAACAGAGGAATGCTTAAATGAAAGGTTGTATTGCTATTGCCTAGTGTGAAGAAAGAAACAAAAATAAAATAAAATGTTTATTTTCTGTAATGACTTGGTTAGATATTTGAATCATAGGTAGTCTGTGTTATTTTTTTCATTTTAAAGGAGAAGCGTATAGGTCTCTACATGGTGCATAGAACTCAGCCAATCACATAACACTGCAGTCGTCAAGGAAGCTTTAATATGAAGTTGTTTCAAGAAAAGAAAAAAAAAATTAAAAAAGAACGGATCTCAACTTACCAAGATAACTGTTTCTCCATTTAGAGGATCCCAATATACCCCTGAAAACCATCTACATAAATGTAAGCATCAGTATGTATCAGCACATGAAAGAGAGAAAAAGGAAAGATATTATTTTAAAAATGCAATTCTTATTTGGAGGACTCTAATTAATTAAATAAGACAATATATTATTTCAAATAACTTTATAGGGTACCAACCAAGTATGTCTAAGAAAATATGTGGGGAAGTGCAATTTACATAAAGCTAAAATAGACTAAAATGCTTTCCACCGGACTCAGAATTACTCCCAAATGTTATAGACCAGAAAGATAGAATCTTGTTTCGTGGACTTGCAAATTGTGTTCAGGTCAAATTTTGGAGGTTTCTTTCTATGAATATTCCATATGTGTACAGTTAGGTGCACATAAGTAGCCTTCATGAAGCCACTGAAAGGCTATACAAAAATACATGTGGAAAGCCCTGACCGTGTGGCTCAGTTGGTTGAGCGTCATTCTGTGTAACAAAGGGTTGATAGTTCATTTCCCAGTCAGGGCACAAGCCCAGGTTGTGAGCTCCATCCCTGCTCAAGGAGCATGTGGGAGGCAACTGATTGATGTTTCTCTCCTCTCCCTTTCTCTTTCTAAAAAATTCAATAAAACATAGTTTAAAAATACATGTGTATACTAATTTTATTATAATTAACCAATATAATTTTATTATATTAACCAATGTAACCCTAATACATTCAATTATAGAAAGCCTGCACATGAAAGCTCATAGTATCATTATTTGTAATATCCAAAAAAGGGAACTGTTATTCAACAATTTAAGGAATTAAGTATTTGCACATACTAGAACGGGCATGGACCTCCAAAACATGAGTCTAAGTGAAAGAAGCCAATCATAAAAGAGCACATATTGTATGATTTCACACGTATGAAATGTCCAGCATAGGCAAATCTATAGACACAGGAGGGAGATGAGTGGCTGTGTCCAGGAAGGAATGAGGATCAGAATGACTTCCTATTAGCTAAGTGGTTTCTTTCTGAGACGGTGGATATGTTCTGGGTTTAGAGTAGTGATGATTGTACAATTTGTGAATATACTAAAACCACTAACCTATACACACGAAAAGGGGGAACTATACAGTATGTGAATTATATGTCAATATGGGTGGTATTTTTAAAAAATTAAGAAACACGACTAAGCCAGGCCAGTGGAAAGAATGCCGAAAGGCATCTCCCACTGGAGTTTAAGAGAAATACTCCTTTTACCTCTAAGTTTAAAGGAGCTAAATGTGGAGTAGCTGGTAGCCTTGCTTGCTGCTACACTGAGAAAGGCCATGGCAATGAGAAAGGGAAGGAAAAAGAGAGGCATGGGAGGGGGAGGGTAAGGGAGAAGGAGAAAATGAATGTGGCACACATAGCATTGAAGGTGCCTAAATTGAGTTGCTCCTGAGGCCAACTCCTCCCTTTCCTTTATGGGAATGTGACCATGAAATTGTCTTATTTCAGCTCAGGCTACCTCTAGTTGAGTTTCTATCTCTTGAAATGAAAGATAGTAAATAAATGAAGCACCTGTCATCTCTCCTCCCCTGAGCTCAGAATTTCTGTTCAGTTATTCTTCCTCAGTTTCTTTCTTTCGGACTACTTTCTCCCTTGGCTGATACCTTAGCCAGACCTCTTCCCTTTCACTCCAAATGAGAAGGATTTGTCTAATGTCAAGTTCAATCACCCACTTACAGGTGTAACATTGCATTCTTGATGACTGCATGGTTACATGATTGGCTGAGTTCTATGCACCATGTAGAGACCTACACGCTTCTCCTTTAAAATGAAAAAAATAACACAGACTACCTATGATTCAAATATCTATTTGATTAAGGAGAAGAGACTTTTAGCAAATTTAGACATTTATTTCCTCAGATGTCTTTACAGTTTTTATAAATTATATAGTGGAAAATCCAAATTTCTTATATTCAAGGCCATTTCTTACCAGATATTTTCCATTTAATCTAAATCCTTTTTTATAATTATTTGAATTTTTCAGCCTTATTCTCCATGGTTAAATCTTTATTTACATTATATTCCTTTTCCTGGAAATTCTTTTGTATTCTACATGTTTGTCAAGTAGTCTTTATTTTCTTGACTCATGTGTCTTTTATTTTTTCTATTTCCTATTTCCAACAATGGTTTATTTGTTCCATGTCTAAATTCATCTACTCTATCATCTTTCATGTTTGTAGTATCACCATTTATTTCACTGAAAATGGTTAACAGTTGTTTTCTATTTTTTTTCTGTATCGTGTAAGAAATCTATTTCAGAGTTTCTAGGAATTACTTTAAACTCCATCTGCTTTCTTCTCTTTCTTTTGAATTGCAGCATTTTTTAGTTTAAGGAATTCTCTCTCTCTTTTTTTTAAGGAATTCTTTTTTTAAATTGGCTCAGAATTCTTAACAATCTCAATCTCCTAATCTTCCAGGAATAGCAACCTGAGAGTTTATGTAAAAATCGTTTTTGTTGCCGAAACCGGTTTGGCTCAGTGGTAGATCATCGGTCTGCGGACTGAGGGGTCCCGGGTTCGATTCCGGTCAAGGGCATGTACATCGGTTGCGGGCACATCCCCGGTGTGGGGTGTGCAGGAGGCAGCTGGTTGATGTTTCTCTCTCATCAACGTTTCTAGCTCTCTGTCTCTTTCCCTTCCTCTCTGTAAAATATCAATAAAAATATATATTTAAAAAAAAATCGTTTTTGTTTCAGGAGCTAACTTAACTAAATGTCAGTGTCTTCTTACAAAATGCGGGAAGGGAGAACAATGAGTGTCTTCACTCTGCAATTAGAAAGATTTGTGGTGCCAAGTCCATATGGCTCAGTGGTTGAGCATTGACTTATGAATCAGGAGGTCAAGGTTCAATTTCCTGTCAGGGCATATACCTGGATTGTGGGCTTGATCTCCAGTAGGGGGAGTGCAGAAGGCCACCAATCAATGATTCTCATCACTGATGTTTCTATCTCTCTCTCCCTTTCTCTTCCTCTCTCTGAAATCAATAAAAATATTAAAAAAAAAAAAAAGAGTTGTGGGTTGCCCAAACGATCAGAATCAACTTCCCAAGACAGACACGGAAGAGGGAGGGGTTAATTTAGAGACCATTTATTAAATTAATTTCAATTGTGTCAAAGATCATAAAATAAACTAGAATCCCTTTCTCTCAACTTTCACTACTAACTCCCAACCCCAGGCAGCATTCTCATTAATCTGTGCTGCCTTGCCCCCATCTATCCTTAGCTAGTTCCAATCTACTCTTCATCTATTCTGTCACTGCCCTACTTACAACCCCTCAATAGCCCCATTACCATTATGATCAGCCAAGGATGCCCAACATGACCAATGAAGCTTATCCTCAACTGGCTGTGGTCCTGTCTAGCCCCACTCCCACATCTCTCTCTCTGCAGTTTGCTCATTCCATCTTGGATTTCTGTCCATTTAAATCTACCAGCTTCTGACATATTTCAGGGAACTCCCTCATGACCTCCTTTTGCTTGGAATTTCTTTTCTCCCTCCCCTCCACCTCCTATCCCTTCTGTCATGATGTCAACCCTCCAGTTCTTGGGTTGAATATCAGCTCCCAGGGAAGCTCTCTCTGCCTGGGACACACTAATCTGTCTTCTTCTACATGCTTCTACTTGCCTGGTCACCCCTGCTTAATAGACATCACCCAGACTCATCTACACACTGACAAGGACCGGAACTATGCTTGTCTTGCTCCTCACTATCTCTCTAGCTTTCTCCACAGAAACCATAAAATCAATTCCAACAAAATGCTGGTGAAATGATATTCGTGGCCCCTGTCACTTCTGGGCTAGCTGGGCAGTGAGCATGTGAGTGTGTGAACTGTGAAACATATCTGACTTTCTAGATACTTTAATGAAGTCTAGAAAAGGAGGCCCTTGGTATTGTCATATCTCCAAGGGAATAGGACTCTGCGGTAATTGTGCCAGAAATCACCTGGGTATTGATCCTCAAAAGTAGCCAGTGTGAACAAGATCAATTCACAAGGTCATGCTCAACTAAACAGTGTGTGGAAAAGGTCCTAATAACCTGGGGAAAGTTCTACCTGTGCCAGTAACACCACCCCCATAACAGGAGTTCTCATCACCTCTTTCATTACTTCCTAATCCTAAAACAGATTTTCATAAATAATAGGAGACTTATCCAGTGATCACTTTGTAAGTTATATAAATGTTTAGTTACTATGTTGTACACCTGAAACTAATACAGTATATGTCAACTGTAATTGAAAAACAAATTTAAAAAATGAAATATAAATAAATAAGATGGACTTCCTAACAAAATATTTAAAGCAAGGGTATGTTAATAATATGAGAATATTACTTTTTATGTATAATTTTTGAAGTTGAAATTGTATACTCTTTTAATGTAATTCTCACTACAAATTTAAATTGTGAAAAATATGAGTAGATAAGTAAAAATACCAGCTTTATATTGGTAGAAATGTTTTTAAAATACTTGTCAAGAATATTATCCCATTATTAATAAACAATTAATGTAACAGTTATGTTTTTACCCTAGTTAGAGTCATACCATACATACCATATTCCTGACCATTTCTTCCTCAGTTTTAAAAAATTCATTCAACAAGTATTTCAACAACATGCAAATCAACAACATTCAAATTAATTTCAATGTGATTGAAGGAAGGAGTGTGTCCTGCCATTCACCACACACCTGTCATGTACCAGATGCGAGACCTGATCTTCCTTGCCCATCCCTCCCTGGTTGGGTCAACAACCTATCAGATGGTCTTTATTCCTTTACTAAGATGAAGAAGCTACAGATCATAGTTATGTATCCTGAACTAGATTGCAGAGCTAGCAAATAATTTTGACCTCTGGTCCAGCAAAAATGTTCCTCTTTGTTTCACTGAACCACAGGACCAGTGAGTGCATACTTAAGTCTAAAACTTTGAAGATTTGCTAATTTTACAAATCTTGGGGAAACAGAGAGATAGAAATAGATATAGATGGATAGGTAGATGATAGATAGGTAGATAGATAGATAGATAGATAGATAGATAGATAGATGCAGACAGACAGAGGATAAGCTGGAGGAAGTAAGGGGTATTGAAAATGAGGTTGTAAGTTTAACAGAAAGAATCCAGCTGAGCAAGCAGAGCTCTGCTTGCCCATACCTGGGTGATGCTCCGACTACACTAATATAGCAATCTGTCACAGATTCACACAGACCCTATGAGGAGCTGTCCTGATGGACACCAAGGCCCAGTCATACCTCTTCGCTGCTGTCCGACTCGGAGCTGGAGGACCAGCTGCAAAGAACCCACACGTCCTGCACCTGCTCAGCAGACATCCACACGGTGCTTCTGCAAGAGGCTGCTGGCTGGAAAATGCAAAGCAATGAGCTGTACCTCCCGCAGCTCAGAGGGTTAGACCTGTCCAAGAAATCAGGACTATGGTAGGGCTGGACAAATGACGCAGACAGAAAGAAAAAATTAACAAAGACATTTCATTTTTCCAAAACGAAAGTTTCTCAATACCTAAGGAGAAAAGTGAAATATTTAAATATCTCTTAGGCATTTGATATATTATGAGCCCCAGGAAATCAGACGTTCCTGCATGAGCACTGAGGGGGCGCCCTGAAGCCTTTCCCACTAGAACAAAAAGAAGTGAGAGAACCCCAAGGTTCTCCTTTGGCTCCAGATTTCATTTGCTCTGACACTTGGGGCTTGGGGTCCTTTGTAAAATACTCCTGGTGAAAAGTCTCAAAATAAAGGATTCCTTTTTAGAATTTACATCATTGTAAAGCAACCTCGACATAAAATGATTGTGTAACAAAGGCCCGAGAATACGTACATGTCATCGCAAATGCCTTGGAAAGCAATCATTGGTTTAATGGTGCAGCCCATGGGTGCGAACCAAGTGTGGGACCATGTTCTGGATACTGGGGATACAAACCAAACATGCACGGTCCTACATTTATTCCTGACATTTATTCCCAATGGAGTCCAAGCTAGTGGGGGATTTTATACAACAGACAACTGCAAAAGAATGTGACTCTCCCTTGTAGTGTTTTAAAATTATTTTAAGTAAGATTTGAAATGTCTCTGGGATTTTTGTTTGGTGTTGGCTTCATTGTATTCCCTTTGCTTGGAATCATCACTACCCCATTTTAAAGAGCAGGAAACTGAGGCAACAGGGGCTAAATAATTTGCCAGGATCATTCAGGACCCAGAACTCAAGTTCTCAACCACTGGGCAACACTGCCCCCATCCGGGAATACAGCATGGACACACTTAATGCCTCCACTGTGGCCAGCCAACAGGCAACAGCCAAGCTCTTGCTGTGACAATCATGGAAGAAGACAAGGTACTGCCTCCTGTTAGTTAGTGGGATTGGAGGTGGGGTGGGGGGTGGAGGAGGGTGGCCCTTTCCACCACACTTACCACATAGTAGCTACTTTGAAAGTCACAGGTGGCGGGGTCTGCACCAGAATCCTTCCTGCATGTGGTCTCTCGAACGCTGAATTCTATATCCAAGCTCGAGTTGTTCTCACCCAGAACATTGACCTTCACAAAAACAAAACATCAGTTTGCCACTGATGAGTTTCTGAAATTCACAATATTAGCATGGTCTCTACCTGCACAGGGAGAAAACATTTCAGAATCTTCCACCAGTAAAAACAGCTGCCAGTCATCTCAGCCATTCCCTGGTCTCATGCCCTCATGCTCAGGCCCAGAGGAAAGGTGCTTTGCCAATGGCACACGATACTTCAGGGGGAAGACGGAACCAGCCCTTCGGGGTCCTAACTCCAAGGGAAGCATGTATAATTGATCTTCATTATTCACAGGTTCCATACTTGCAAATTTGCCCATCCACTCACTAAAATTTATTTGTAACTCCAAATTTCGACACTCAGGGTCCTTTGGCAGTCATTCATGGACATGTGAAGTTTTCGTGGAAGGGGCATAGTATCTGTCGCCTGACCAATGAATTTGAATAATCAGAAAAGTCCAGAGAGAGGCAAGAATAGGCAGCTTCCAGACAGAACAGCAGCATTCAGGATGCGGTGGGACATCACCTACTTTTGAACTCATTAAGGATCACACACACACACACACACACGTATGTTTAGTGTGCTGATTTGCAAGTGCATGTGTGTTGGGCTCGGGTCTATACCAAGATGGTCACATGACAGAATGTGCGCTGGGTGGCTCTGCCTCACACCAGCTCATCTCCGCAGGCCAGACTTCCATGGCGTCTGTAATTGACTCTCTCGGGACCCGTCCTCATGCTCTTATTCATTTAATTAAGCCCTTGCTTTCTTCTGTCATGAGCACAGCTAAATTACAAGCAAAGTTAAACTGTTCGTCTGCAGGTTGGCAAGAGGACATAGATTTCCCCCACACCACAGCCACCAGACCCAGTGTGCAAGGAACGCATCTCACACTGACCCCACATCATGCCATCCAGGCCACGTGTCCCCTTTCTGGCCACGACAGCTGGTTCTGGGCTGCACACCTAACTAAAGTGTAGCCCATCATCTTCGTGACCTATGGCCCAATTAGAAAAGACAACTGGGACAATTGGATGCATTTCCTGGGACTCTGGAAATGAGACCCAGAGCCATTCTCTGAAGAAGAAGGGTCAAGAAGACCATGGTGTATTTACAGACTGGGGCTAAGAAACCATGAGCCATATGCTCTTCACGATTCAAGAGGGAACAAGCTAAGCGTGAGTGAAGGCGGCACCCAACCAAGATGGGAGACACGAGCAGGCAGACTGAGGGGCCACCTCCGTTCCCTCCCATGTGGCCTGTAAATCACAGAACCTGTCCCACCCCCCATCTTCACCGAAACCAACATGAGGGCATTTCTGCACAGGAACCCTTTAGGTGATCAAATCCCCTGGGGACGGGGAGGGGGGAGGCCACTTGCTGCCCACGCTCTCATTTCCTTTGAAGGATATTTGTGCTTCTCCTTCTTTGCCTGTCACAGACGTAGGCACGGGAAGCCCAAGAAAATTCATCTTTCCCTACTTCCAAAGCTAACAGGAAACAGACTCCTACTAAACTGACAAAGGGAGGGTATATTTTTATCTCAAAAGCCAGGATTTATTTCCAATAAATATTAGAAGCAGAACTGCTGCACTTGAAAAGGCCTCATTTCTAATAAATGAGAAGTTCTTAATAAAGGATTTCAAGAGGAGCCATGGGGACACAGGCTACAAAGGCAGGATGCTCGGCAGGAGCCGTCTGGAGACGGGCAATGGGGCCAGCGAGACTCGAGAGTCTGTGGCAGAATCTTAATTAAATCCTTTCTCTGCCAAAAATTGTCTGAAAGAGATGACCAGCTGCTATCATTTTAACCTGAAAAAATATTTTAAAAAGTGTACCCAAAGCACTGACCAAAGCACAAAGGCAGAAAGCAGTAGCAAGAGGCGTGGAGGAGAAGCACTGTGCACTTACTCTTTTTATGGAGCTTCTGAATGCCCGGAACAGATACGGGCTCAGGGACCGAGCGTTCACTTCTGCCACCGAGGCGCCCAGGGCTTGTCGCAGGGAGGCCAGGTCGTAGTCATACACCGGGAAACCTGGGCACGCAAGCACGCGGGGACACAGTGAGATCATTTGTCAGATGCACGAGCCAGGACCTCCCCCCCCCCCCCCCAGACTGAGTGGAGCTGAGTTCCCTACCTTCACAGGACCAGTTGCTCATTCCAAGAACAATCATGACCAACAATGTCTTCAGTGCCATCTTCTCTGTGCAGGGGAAGAACAATTTTCACTCGGAGCCCCGGAAGAGTGTCTCTATGTATCAGAGGACAGTACGTCCTCCAGTGAGCAGCCCTTTCTTTATCAGGTGTGACCCAGTTTGCTCTATTTGACTGGGGCAGTCTGGAGCTTAACCAGAAACAATTGATCCGGGGTGAATATTTACCACCGCTTTTTCTATGGAAAGGTGCCAGGCCACTTGGAAGTTGCGACATCAACCTGGGACTTTAGCCCAAGCAAAGACATCAAGAGGCTCAGGGCTTCGTGTGTACGCTGTTTGTTTTTGTCTGTTTTAATTTCATCCAGATGCACCGCTTATTTCTCTTTGTTTTCATCCCATTTTTTTGGAGGGAGGGGGTATATTTTATTTTCAATAAAACTTCATTTTCTATTGTTGTCAGTTTAGTCCCCTCTCATGTTCCTAAAAATTTTGTAGTTGACTGTTTATGAAAGGTGTGTGGTTCTTTCAAGGCATCTCTGGGGCTTATAACTGCAAAGAAGATAATTTAATCTCCAGGACTTAAATATGCCAAGCAAGGACCAGCCTTCTCTGCCAATGGGCATTTTTGCTCTTCTCTTGGACAGCATGGTGTCTGCATATTGATGGTTCTTGTGCACTACAAAATCCCAAGGTCACTCCTGAACCATTAAAAAGAAGAGACACTTGAGAGCAAATATAGTTTGAGTGACATGCAGGTCCTCGCGTTCTCATGCTTGGAATTCACGTGGAGAAGCTGTATTGTGCTGAGGCTTAGGAAGACCTGGACTTTCTTGGCTCCTCACTTGTCAGGAATGGACCCTTGGTCATGGGACCCAACACCTCTGAGCCTCAATTTCCTCATCTATAAAATAGATATTTCTATCTATTTTAGATGGTTAGATGTAAGGTATATGATTAGTCAGGGAGAAACTGAATCAATAGGATATACACTCAGTGGCCAAATTATTATGATCTCTAAATGCATATTAATCAGGCAAATATATATGTATATATATAATATATATATTTTAGAGGTCCAGTGCATGAATTCGTGCATGGGTAGGGCCTGGCCAGCCTGGCCAGGGAGAGAGGTCATGGGCGGTTGGCCGGCCTGCCTGCTGGTCGAACTCCTGGTCAAGGGGATAATTTGCATATTAGCCCTTTATTATATAGGATATACACTGAGTGGCCAGTTTACTATGCATTCAGAGATCATAATAATCTGGCCACTCAGTGTGTGTGTGTGTGTGTGTATACACACACACACACACATATACATATATATGTGTGTGTATATATGTGTGTAACATAACATATATATTATATTCATATATGCTTATGTTTATATATAAATGTTTATGTTTACAGGTTATACACATACATTTTAAGGAATCAGCTCACACAATGGGAGAGGCTAGCAAGTCCAAATCTGCAGAGTGGGCCAGCAGGCTGGAGACCCAGGGAAGAGTTACAGCTCACGTCCAAAGGCCATCTGCTGGCAGAATTCCTTCTTGCTCAGGGGAGGTCAGTCTTTGTATATTAAGACCTTCTACATACTGGATGAGGCCACCCACATTATAGAGACTAATGTACTTACTCAAAATCTATTGATCTAAATGTTAATTCCATCTTAAAAATATCTTCAGAGAAACATTCAGAATAAAGTCTGACCAAATATCTAGGCACCATGGCCAAGTTGGCACATAAAATTAAGCATCACATAAAGATTAAATCACAGACCCTTAAAAGAGTGCTTGGAAAATTAATTGCTCAATAAATGGTAACTGCTGGTAAGAATTCAATTCAGTAAGTATTCTTAGTATCTGTTAGGTTTAAGGCAACAATAATTACTGTAGAGGACATCTAAATGAACTAATCATCTAGCTCACCTGCTTAAACAACGCAAATGTAAGTGCCGGCACTGGGAGCATAAATGGCTATAAGAAGCCTGGAGATGGTGGGGATACTGGCCATTCACTCACTTCTCCTGACCTCAGTTGCCAGGTGGTCATGTGTCTCTTGAACTAGGCCTTGACAGATGCAGAGGCATCCAACAGGAGAGGTGGAGACTCAGGTCAAGAAGAAAGAACAGAAAGGAAACCACTGGGAGGGCACAAGGTGTAGCACAGTAATGTTCACCAGAGGCTGGCCAGGCATGGCTGGGTATGAGGAGGAAAAGGAGGGGGAGGAGGAGGAAGAAGAAAATGAGGAGGAGGAGGAAGAGATTCTGGGTAGGCTGCACATGACAGGTGTGTCTTATCAAAAGTGCCATGATGCAAATTTTATATTATTGCTGCTACATAAAGCAACTTTATTAATTAAAATATCGCCTCTGTTTTGCCTGCCCTCTGCACAAGTTCAAAATCATGCTTCAGACTTCACATATGTGCTGGACCACACATATTTACTGCTCTGAACCCAAAGGTGTTCTTTCTGTAAGTCTCACTCATCAGCACATGAGGAAGGTGTGTTAAAGGTGCATTAAAATCTCACCTGGATAATCTCAGTATCTAAATGCCCTTTTCCCCATGCAGCTCTCCAGTAGTTTCTGGCTTCATTTCAGACCTCCCTCTTTCCCCCACTAGGTTCCAGCCAAATAGGTGTCCTTGAAGTTCTTTGGGACATCAAATGATTTCCATGCCATAGCCCAGTGGTTGGCAAACTCATTAGTCAACAGAGCCAAATATCAACAGTACAACGATTGAAATTTGAGAGCCAAAAACCAACTTCTGCACATGCTCCACGAAGTTTCAATTGCACGTGTGCGCCCACACGTGGTATTTTGTGGAAGAGCCACACTCAAGTGGCCAAAGAGCCGCATGTGGCATGGAACCACAGTTTGCCTACCACTGCCATAGCCTTTTACACATTATTTCTTCCAACAAGTAATAGTGGATTTTTTTCTTGCTTTCCCCAACTCCGTTTCTTCCCAGCCTTTGGGCCTCTGCTTAAGTGGCACCTCCTCAGAGAGCCGCTCTGACCACCCACCTAACATCATCTTTCCTGCCTTTCAGCTCCTACTCTTCCTCCCCAGCACTTATCACTGTTGTGACCTTGCTTTTTTTGTTTGATATTATCTTTCTCTTCAAGTAGACTAAAGGCTCCATGAGGCAGAGACCATGCCTGTCCTGTGTATACAATACTGCAACACCCAGAGAGGAACATAATTAAATATTTGTTTAATTAATTAATTAATTTGTTAATGAGCACACCTCGTCTCTCTGAACCTTAATCCAAATCTTTCTTTTTGGAGCCTGCAGCTATTTCTGGTGTATAGAAGTTGCACAAAGGGTGTGCTATGCGATGATGAGCACTAAAGATTTGTAATTCTATTACTCTTAACCTGGTTTGAACTCAATTCCATTAGAGTCTTCCAGATTTAACTATCGACACCACCTGGCTGCAAACTCCAGGGTCTCATTAAATGAGCAGTAATAATGAAAGCAATTGCAAAAGACTGGAGGAGATTAAGGAGACAACAATAAAACAAGGTTGCTAGCACAGGACTATTGATTTTGCTTGTAGCTCACTGGTGCATTGACGGGTCATTTCATTTCTCAGTGCTAAAAAGTGATGATCTGAAAACGCCTCTGCAAGAGTTCCGTCACGTCTGCTAAACCTAGAAGATTAAATGTAAGCCATCCATTGAAATTCAGGCCATAAAGATTTATTCCATTATTCTTGTTTCTATCTGCAGAAAATATACGGCATTCAGTCCAGCAGTTTTCTGCTGTTCCAACAAAAATTACTTAGTTAATGTACTAAAATTATGTGGCACTAAGTGAAGAGAGTTGTATAATTTTTACTTACATAGTCCCTGGAAATGTATATAAAATTTATAATATGAAGCTTAACATGCAATTAACAAAAGGTCGACTAAAGATGGGTGGACATCCAAATCATTTATATTATAAAATAATTAAGAAATTATAACTAACTGATCTTACTAATATCATTCAATAAATGAATTTACATACATATATATACATATATATGTGTATATATACTTATATACATATACACATAGGTATATATTGCCTAAGTGACCAGCTGACCGGCCAGTAGCTGTAATGTGCACTGACCACCAGGGGGCAGATGTTCAATGCAGGAGGAGAAACCACAGGCATGGAAACAGAAAACAGACTGATGAATCTCAGAGGGAAGGGAGAAGGAGTAAGGATGGGAAGAGATTAACCAAAGATCTTATATACATACTAGAAGCCCAATGCATGAATTCATGCACCAGTGGGGCTCTTTGGCCTGGCCTATGGAGAGTCGAAACTGGCTCTCCGATATCCCCTGAGAGGTCCCAGATTGTGAGAGGGCGCAGGCCAGGCTGAGGGACCCCACCAGTGGAGGAATCCATACACCAGGCCTCTAATAGACTAATAAGATTCTTTGCAATCATAGATATAGTTTCTCTTGATTGTTTCTTTTCATTTTGTTCATCTCTCTAGTAATATTATTGAAGAAAAACCACTAAGCTTAGAGCAAATGTAAACCAAGTCTTTATCTGATTCTAAAACACAAATTTTACAGCTATCTTCCAATTTTTTGTGATACTGAAATCCACGGTCAAAATATACCTTGATTGCCTGTAGTTCCAAACTTTCCATGTACTGGAAATGTCAACATTATTATTATTACTTTTATTTTTTTAGGGGATGACATGTGTAGTTGCAAGTGAAGTAGTAGCAGAGGTGCTCAAAGTGTGGTCTCCAGGCCCAGAACTTCAGCAACACCTGAGAGTGTCAAACCCACCCTGACTGGCTACATCAGAAACCCTAGGGAGAAGAAGATTCAGCCATCTGGGTTTGACAAGTCCTCCAAGTGATTATGATGTAGACTCAAGTGTGAGAACCACAAGTGTAGAGCAGTGAATTTGCCTTCAGGACACGTGTCAACCTCTGGAGACATTTTGGCTCGTCAACAACTAGAAGAGAGGGTACTATTGAGTATCTAGTGGGTAGAAGCCAAAGATGCTGCTGAACATCCTACAGAGCCCTATAACCAAGAATTATCCTGCCAAAAATTCAACAGTACAAAGGTTGGGAAACCCTGGTGAGAGGCAAGAACTTTTTATCAGCAGTTTTAACTATGGCTTCCTCTTCATTTTAATTTATTCTTTAATTTTGTGTTTGGTGTTGTATGTCCTATAAAAATTATTATTTTTGTTTTAAATCCACTGATTTTTCTTTTGTTTCTTCTAGTGTCATCTCTAGAAAATCTTCCTCCAGTTTAAAATCACATAAATATTTACCTATCTCTCTACATAAAAGCCTAATATGCAAATTGTCCCTGTGGGAATTCGACCAGGAAACCGCTCACTCCCTATGACATATGCTGACCACCAGGGGGCAGTGCGAAATGAAGCAAGGCCCTGGCTGGCAGCTGGCAGCCGGGGAAGGGAGGCCCCAGTCAGCAGCCGGAAGGCTCCAATGGACCCTGATTGCTGCCCAGGCTTAGGAACCCTACCCATGCATCAATTTAGGGCACTGGGCTCTAGTATCTTATAATTTCCCTTTTTACACTTTAATTATTTAATGCATTTGGAACTAATTTTGATTATTAAAGTTGTGAAGTAATGATTTGATAATTTCTTTCCTGTAGAAACCCTTTATGCCTGGAATATATATAGTTATTTTTATTTCCTGGTCACCCGTGACTGATAAAAGGATGTCCTCCACCAAAACAAGGGAATTAGCAAAGCAAAGGAAGGATCCGTTTGAATCAGCTTCATCCTCATGTGACCAAAAATCCAATAATATTGGGTTAAATAAAACAAAAGCTTATTTCTCACATTAAAAAAAAAAGTGTAATAATAAGCATCCTGGTGTTATTTGATGACTCTCCAGCTATCAGGAACCTAGATTCCTTCAGGATATTCTTGTCGTTATGGCCCAAAATGGCTGCTGGAGCTCCAGCCATCACAATTGTTTCATGCAGCTTGCTGAAGGAAAGAACAAAGAAGGAGGAGCCTCTTCTCCTTAAGGACAATGTCTGAAGGTGGCACACAACGTTTTGCTTATATCTATTTGGCGGGAAAATTAAGTTCCCTTAATAATCCCATCACCGGGACCATCCCCATGAGAAGTAGTGGCCTGTGAACCAAGCCAGAAATTTCCCAAGCAGCTGACGGAGGTGGGAGTAGATGGGGAAATCGCTACCACCATCATCTCATGTCTGTCCCTGAGTCCCTTCTTTCTGCCACATTCACAGAAATACACGGTGACCCAAAGGGCCAGGAAGAGAAGGCCTGCGGGCGTTCTGAGCACAGGTGAGCTCGGCCTTCCTTTATTCAGGGATGGCAAAACCTGAGCGACTCCGAGGGCACAGCCTGGGCAGTGGGTTAGTTCCACTTGTCCTTTCCCTAGTGAGGGTGGTATGGGGACACTCTCACCTGCGGGTGTCCACGGAGAACACGAGGACTGAGAATGAATCCGGGCACCGGGGACACAGAGGCGGGTGCTCAGTGAAAGAGAATGCGTCTTCCTTCTCTGAGCGCAAAGTGCTCCATCCGAGTCAAATGCGCTCGCTCCGGTTGGAACAGGAGCGCCTCCCGGCTGTTTACCGCGGGGAGACACACTGTCCGGGACAGGAGGATCCGAAGCGGAAACCTTAAAAAAGCAGGGAACGTGCCCGGGATTCTGGGACTGGAAGGCAGAGAGCTCCCCGGAGTGGAAGGAAAATCATCCTCTGGCCTGGAAACAACTCTCCTGTGGAAGGAGATCCTCCTGCTCTCTGACGCTGCAAGGTCGGTGGGCTGTGGGTCTGATGCGAGGGGCGGGGGTCCCCCAGGGAGCAAAGGAGGCTGATGTGCGGTGCCTGGGCCTCCCCGGGGAGGTGGGCTGTCAGGGAACCCCGAGGGGGTGCAGAAGCCCTGCCCCCCCACCCCCTGCCCCGGCCCAGAGCTGGGAAGTCCCCGGGGTCTTCAGTTCTGGGGCGCTGGAGGCACGTGGCTCAGCTCCTTAACTTGCCCGTTCCACCTGAACGAAGCTGACAGCGAGGCTTGCCAGGAAGCCTGTTTCTGGAATAATCCCCGAGCGCGGCAGATTCCGGCAAAGCAGAGGGAGCCGGGGGCCATTTCCACTTTGCAGCGGTATTATTTCAGTCAGGAGGCTTGTCCGGAGGACACGGGCGGTGAAATTGGAGGCGAAAGCTCTCTCCATCAACCCAGAAGCCAATTTCTTTTTTATCCCTCACTCATCTCTGAGCAAAACTGACCAGACATCAGAGCCATTTGCCAGCGCTGGAGTGAAAAGGGGAGACATTTGGGGAAAAGAGAAGGGAGGAGGCAGGGACAGAGACTCCTGGCTTCTAGCCTCCTGAGGGCCAGAGTGACCACAGGCCTGGGGAGTCAGGGCTTGGAGCATTCTTACCTCCTTCATACGAAAGCAAGAAGGGCAAATGAGCATTGGCATTTCCCTTTCATCCACACAAAATTATTGCAAAACAATTCAGCAAGACAAAGAAAGACTAGTAAAGCAAACAGCAAAGCTGGGATTCTCAGCCAGCCACTGTGCCCCATGTTTCTGAGTCCCGGCCCTGCAATCTGTTAGAAAACCCACCGCGAGTCCTATAACCCTGAATCCCGGCACAGCACCTACTGGACAGGAAATTCCTCCTTGTCAAACCAGAGCTCGGGAGGGGGGGACGTTTATTTTGAAACGATGATATGAATGTGTTCATGCAGCCCTCAAAGCCCCAGCTTGATCCTAAACCAACCGTGCTTCAGAAGTGTCTGCTCAGGCCTGAGCCGTGCCTGAGAGGCCACCTAAGGCTGTTTTCCCCCAACAACGTCCATCTTCAGAGAACAAGGGCCCATCTACTCGTGCCTGGACTGGGGTCAGAGGGCACAGATGCTCACCTCCCACATCCAGTGCGGCTGAGAGCCCCCGTTCTGAGCTTTTGGTTTTTGAGACAGAGGCTTGGGCAGGGAGTGTATCCCTGATGAGCACAAGGTTCAGTCCCAAGAGGACAGCGAAGAAGCAGGGTGGGCGGGAGGAATGACACACACACAGAGGTCCTTAACCCTCCCTGGAGCAAACGTGGCCTAGGAGCAGGGGGACCCTGCTTCAGTGATGACGGACCCCCACTTCATCATCGCCTGGGGCTGGGAGCAAGGGGCATCCCCTGTTGTGAGCCTGCAGGAGACCCCTGTGCCTCAATAGCCAGGCAGGCCTGAGGGGTGGGGGCGGGGCGTGGCTCTGGGTCAGTGAAGCTGGGGACCTTGGGCTACGGGGCGGGGGGGGGGGGGGGGGGGGGGGGCTGGCTAACTGGGGCGACCAAAGGCGGGCCATGGGCAAACCTGGTCGTGCTGGCAGGAGCCAGAGCCACGGGGACCATGGCTTGCGTTCACTCAAGCCCCCTGCTTTGAGAAGTCAGCTCCAGTCACCAGAACCAAGTCCCTACAGAAATAAATCTGAACAAACTAAGGAATTCTCTCTCTCTCTCTTTTTTTTCACTCTCAAAGAATGACAAGAACGACACATGACAATTCCTCCATTATTTAATTCATTAACTCACCCATTGAAACCAAGCTGGAACATCCGTGGCCGTGGACAGGTACACAAGGCGCTTTTAGGACCACACACAGACAGCACCTTGGATTAGAGGTACTTCCATACCTGCGCTATTTTCATGAGCGACGCCGAAAAGAATGACTTCTTAGGCAACAAAAAAACCCCACACACTAGCCTTGCAAAAACACAAGCTACAACAAACACCCCCCTCTCTCTCCAACGTGAGGGAATTCTGAGCATTGAGCAAGCACTGATACCAGTGTCAACAGAGACCTTCTTTAGCCCTTGACGGTGATACACACATAGGCCTGTGTTAAACTAACAAAAACACAGCCAGTGGAAATGTGAAAATACGGACCAAGTGCTTAATTTAAGGGGGTCAGCCAAGAGTTGTGCTAAATTTTGTCTTCTGGGAGGTTTTCAATTTAATGTACTGATTTTATTCAGAGTTCCTACTTGAAGTGAGGGTATGGGCCTGGGACTGCCGGCTCTCTCTGCAGGATCCATTGTTTGCAGTGCTGTGTGCTTTATTGTTTGGGTTAGGGTGGCAATGACATAAGCCTCTTCTCCGCGGCTTCAGAAAAAAAAAGCAGAGGTTCTAGTTGCCATGGTGAAATGAAAGTGGCATTCTCTCTCGGAGAAATCTCCAAAATGCCATTCATTGAAGGTGTTTGTCATGTAAATTTGATCCCATCTATTTTCCAGTGTCCAAAGCCATGAATTGATCCACCCTATTGACAAAGATTCCCCTTGTAGGCCATTAATGGGATTGAAATACAAAGACTGCTGTTATTGGTGCTCCTTCCTGCCAGCAGCATGAATGCAGTGAGGAGTCATTTTAAGTATGCTGCCCAGACAAAAGGAAAGCAGTTTTGTTTTGGGGTGTTTTTTTTTTATCGTTGTTGTTGTTTTTCATTTGGTTCATGCTTTTGTAGTTTTTCTAATTAGATTATCTTTTTTAATAGCTTCCTTCTAAGATTTTCTTCTTTGGCCACTGAGTTTATAGTCTATTCAAAGCTGAGGAAACTATGGGCATTTGGAATTGCCTTATGTACTGCCAGCCTATCTCTTTGGGGTGACGATACCACCTGTTCCGGAGAAAGCTGGGACCAGGCCTGCTCAATAAGATATTCTCACCAATTCTCTACCAATGCCTTCCCCATGCATAATATTTAAATAAGCATATTGGCTTCTTCCTAAAGATTAAATACAATATTTTATGTTAAGAGCTCTAGGTTCACATATCTCCTATCTTATAGTTGAGTTAATAATTCCTGTTTGCTGTGCATTTATGAAAAAGCCTGGTAAGTGGTTTGATCATTAATACATATTCGTGGGAATCTAGCCGTGGGAAATTTCCACAGTGGCAGCAAGATTCACGCACAGAGATGCTCATCCCACTGACTGACTGGAGCCAGCCTTCGGTGGCCAACCCTGTGGGGCTCATTCGAGGCTGGATATTATGCCATTATTAATGTAGTGTTTAAGAAGGCCACAGCTATAAGAAAACATCTTTGATAAAAGCTTATAGGAAATTGTATATATGGCATAATGACATTATGTAAAATTTTAAGAGAGATAAAGCATGCATAGGAACAGACTTGGAGAAGCCTCCTGAAATGGTAGCAATGATTATCGTTAGGCAGTGGGATTATTTATATTTTTCCTACTTTTTCATGTAGTCTAAATTTCCTATAATACCCATGAATTATTTTGAATGGGAAAATAATATATATAAAGAGGAGAGAGAGAAGCACCCAATGAAAAGCAGAGGAGCCTCTCAAAGCTCCATTTTGCGGGATTTGCACATTGTCAGGAATGGGGTGATTCCTTTGGCTGGAGCTTCAGGTGAGGCAGAGGGAAGGGAGCAGCTTTGCCACCCCTTTTAGATAAAAAGCTGAACGAGGTGAGAAAACAGTTTCTCCTGGGAAGAGTGGGGTCGTCCTGCAATGGCATGTTTTAAAATGTGACCTGATTTGGGAGATTTTTCACAATATGCCAATGGATTAGTCACATGATACAAGAAGGAAAAAAATGGAGAATAGATTGGAGATCAACGAAGTAGCCATACAGATATAGAAGGAAAGCATGGCCAGGCTACTATTCTGAGGAGACTTGTTCTCCTAGGACAGGCGTGGCCAAAGTGGGAATACAGGCAGAAGAGGGAGCAGACTTTGAAACCATCAACAGCAAGTGCTGGCCCCGAGGTAACAGGCAGCCTTCGGGGGAGCACTATAGAGGTGGTCTTCCTTCATCTCCACCTTCTCCAGTGAAGTCCATCACAAATCTCATCTTCGGGTTCAAGCACACAGGTGCTCAAGACCCCAGCTGAGCAGTTCTCATTCAGTAACCAAGGGGTTCTTCAGCCTCCTTGTGTCTTTTCCACTCAGAGGTCTGTGGGAACAAAGAAAGAACACTGTGTGGAGAATGAATTCCCCACTTACATTCTCAGGATACAATTTGCTTCCAATTATATTGGTAATACACTGGTAGTTGGTACAAATTTTGCCAGTTTGCCAGTGAGGGCAGGGCCAAATGGCCAGGCCCCCTCTGTCTGGGTGAAGACCCAGGAAGTTCCCAAGTATTGTACCTGCTAGGCAATTTCTGCATTAATAAAAGAATTCATTGACAATAAAGTTAAGAACTGCGGTAGTTATCAAAATGATGTTTTATGATGACTCCCAAAGGAACATCAAGTTCTTTCACTGGACTAGAATTTCAGTGCAGCAAATGCAAGAACCAATGGATTATTGTGTGGGGATTAATCAATTTCCAGTGACCATTCCTCCCCGTGATCCTTAGGTCCTAAGCACAAAGCTATGAGAAAACAAATGGCTTTCCTCTCACCCTGGGTCTTACTTTCTTTCAACCTCAGTGCAGGAGAAAGAAATATATATGCAACCATCTGCTATTCCATCCTGAGTCACTGGGTCAAAGGCTAGTTCACGGAGGAAGAGCCCAGATGAACCGATGGGTAAAGACCTGCCCCCAAGTGTCTGCTCCTGTCCTATCTCTACTTGTCAGAACACCCCCATCTGGGTTGGCTTTCTCTTCCCTGTCCCTGCCCAAGGAGAGTTACTGTCACCCTTCAGGAGAGAGATACCAAGGAGACACAAGAAGAATCACATTTTGCAGCATGTAGCTGGTTGCCTAGAAAACTGATTTTCAGTGAATGCCTTAAGGATATGCCAGGCAGATAACAGACCAAAAAGAAAATGGATCTTATATCCAAAGAAAAAAAGTCTACCAAAAAACTGGACACACCCAATTCATTGTTCCAAAAGACACAGTGGTCAAGAATGAATGGGTCCTCTGTTTCCTCGTATGCTCTTCTCAACCTCCTTCCTTCACCAAGGGTCACACGGAAATGAAGGGAAGTCCTTCTCCCAAGTTACAGTCATTAAGTAATAAGGGCAAGCTCACAAGAAGCCCGTCTGTTTTCTCATTTTACTCACAGTCAACACGTTTGGAAAAGAATGAGAGATGTGGAGATCAGGGTTGTAAGACATGGATATGGATATATATGTCTCATTTTGGAACCTTTTCTGATTAAGTCACCTCTATGGTTTTTAAAAATCATGATAATTGTTTTATCTCTTCCTGATTTTAAAAAATATATATCAGATCAAATTTAAACAAAATGACAAATGTTCCAAAACTCAAATTATAATTTATTATAAGGTAAAATATTGTTTTCATTTAACACCATTATGAGAGAGTTGAAATGTGTTCTTCCTAAACATGCAGTTTCTTTTCTTGAGCAACTTGGGAGGCTATACCTGCCTTCCCGATGACATAAAACATGCATTAATCTTATTCCAACAAAGTCCCCCCTGATAGAGGGTTTGTTAACATGATCTACAATTGTCAGAACTCAAAGGAAAGTACTGAGTGTCCAGATATATTGAAAGAGACCTGATGGTCACAATTACCCTATAAGAGTCACTCAGTGGATAGAAATTCTACAGGGACTTAATGTGTAGGCAGGACTCAGTGTCTGCACCTCAGCACAGGTCGTGGCACAGTTCTCTCAGCACTTAGTAGGCACTTTATAAATATTAAGGGAAGGAAGAAAGGGAAGTAGGGATAAAAAGAGGGAAAAAGGGAGGGAGGGAGGGAAGGAGGAAGGGAGGGAGGAAAGTGAGTATGTGGATTTCCATTCTTTACACTTCACTTTCTCAAAAACAAAATCTACTCAAATGGAATGCCCATTGCTTTTTTTCCTAGGTCTTTGTGTCCCCAACACCATTTTAAGCATTGGTTTCGGAATCTGGACAGATAATGGGAAAACATAATGAAAGCCAATGGGAAGACCAGAGAGCAAAGCCTTGGATTCAACTTGGCCAGTTAATCAAATTTCATGTTTATTGCTTGAATGCCTTAGTAGAACATGCTTGGTAGTAAAAGGTGATCAATATATATGTGCTGATCGAAAACAAACTATTTGCATGTCCCACGGCAGCAAACATAAATGATGGGTCTTGATAGGAGGTGCACTTTTAGGCACTAATCTGTAAAGACAGCCGTGATATAGAGATAAGAAAGGGGAAAATGCCAAGTCTCAGAACAGTGTGACCTTGATTCATTGAATACCAAAATAGCTGTCTGGGTTGCCAGTGCTTTTAAATCATCCAGAAGAATACATGAGCTGGCTGCGGCACTCTCTAGCCTGAGAGCGAAACCAATGCAGGAAGTGTGACCAGGGGTTTCCTCTTGCTCCTTCCTATAACCCAATATAGTTTACGATTTTTACACAACACATTATTTTCAAATCTGACAATATGTGAAAATAAAATAACTGAGAAAAAGATCGTAATTTTGAATTAGTCTTAATATATGTTCATTTTCAGAGCAAAAAAAAATCCATTAAAATGACTTACCTTGTTCTTATTAGAATTTTCTCCATTACGGTTCATGAGTTTTATTTGATTTTATTAGCAATCTCTTTCAGAAGACCCTTGAGGTCATTAAGCTTGGGGGGTGGGAGTGGGGAGAAAAAGAACTGGTGTTAAGATCAATTTTCCAACTTTGAATTTTAAATTACCACTCTACAGCTTTTCCATGAAATAGTTGTGTGTATGAGTGGGTGTGGCGCATGCCTGGAATGGGATAGCGAGGGACGTGATATTTCAGACCCTGTCCACCGCTTACTTTCCGAACTCACACCACTAGCAGATGACCATTTGCATCAGTTAGCATTAGTTTAACTCAAATGGAAATCACTAGTGATTCCTACATAGAAATAATAGATTTTTAACAACACAGAGTAATAATATTTAGAAATAATGTTATATGCAACAAATACAAATATAGTTATAAAATACCAATAAAGTTGTGCTTTGATATGTGAATAATACTAATAAAAATAATATGTAATACGAATATATCAAGTTTTTGCAAACTGTCTCTCCTCACAAAAAACAAACATACAAAAAAAAACACCACAGGATAAGTGGTAAAACAATTTCTGTGAAAAGCATAATAAAATTATGTTTCATACATGCATATTTCATAAGTTTATTTCACAAGATGCACAAATCTCACTTGAAATTATATGCCATCGTTGTGCACCTGGTAAAAGTTACAGACATAATTTGTGTACAGTTGGTTGCTATCTCACTCACTCAGGGAAGATCTGTGTTTAACTTGGGCTTATGTTCAGTAATAATCTCTTCATTTAACTTTCTATTTTAAGGAACAAAAAGAAACCGTATGGGTTAGTGGCTCCCTGAAATTAGAAAGATGGAGTAAGATCCCTGCTTACAGACTCACAGGTATCTGTGCTCTTGTTTTCTGGTGTAGCAATGAGATGGAGAGATTCTCTATTCACCAGAGGGACTTTAAGGAGAACTCTGTGTGTATTGATGGTAGAATGGCCCTAATAAGCTGTTCTGTAGGGTGTAAAGTTCCAAGAGCTTACTAAAGAAACAAGTGATGCTCCCTACATTTTATCTGCATGAAATGGAGACTCGGAAGAGGAGGTGTAGAAGATAGATGAGGGAATAAACAACAGAGGGGCCAGGGAAGCAAGACAAGAAGGGGGGAGAGGTATTAAACCCCACGGGTGAGGACAGCCCATGCTGTGTGCTGTGAGGTCTGAGTCTTCCCTGGGGCCTACAGAATGCGTGGCCTCGGTGGGCTTCTTGCAGAACCAGCAAAGGGGGTGAGCTCTATAGCCAGGGGAATGCTAAGGAGACAGAATCTACAAGCACTTCTCTGAGGTCCTCGGAGACTCCTGGCTGGCACATGTGTGTAAACAGCCTTCAATATGATTTCATGATATACGACTCCCCGAGCCCCCACCTCCCACACCCTCCACTGTTCAGGTCCATTGTCCCCTCTGAGGGTGCCCCTGCCCAGACCCTCACTGGTGGGAAGGTCTCCCTGGTTTCTGGGAGTCAGGTCAGCTTGTCTAGTGTCCGGGATGACCTCTGCCCAGAACCAGAGGGTGTCCAGGAGGCCCGAGGCTCTGCCCTGCCCATGGTTGCCTCGTCCTGGCCATCCTATGCCTCAGAGCAGGGTCAGCACTGAGGAGTGGCTTTTGAAGCTTCAGCCCAACCCCTACTTTCAGTCAGCTCCTGCCAAAGCCACCCAAGTGAACCCACAAGTAGAACAGCACAACACAGCAACACAAACAGCCTGTTTTCTCAACGAACACAACACCTAGACAAGCCCCTAGCTCATGTATTCCCCAAACCAGCAATCTGGAATGCACGAGGATACCGCATAGGAAATTGTTCCCGCAATCCCAGGCCGTACAAGTCAGCCTGCAAATGCTCCCACTGAACAAGGGTCTGGCACGGCCCCAGGTCTGCTTAATGGCCCAGAGCCCCATGCCAGCCCATGGCAGGTGCTCACTAAATTCGATGTGCTTTGTGGTCTAGGCACAGAAGCAGCAGACAATAAATTTAAATATAAATATTTAATACAGAAAGGCGAATATATCATATAAGGTTTTCTATATAGTACATATTGCACCTGTCTAATGGAAATAGTCTTAGAATGCAATCTCCTATTGCTCGTTTCATACATTCTCTCAGTATTCTATAAATATTTTCTGATCTCCTCTGGTATAAACATGATTTACATCCTAGCATGATCATTTGTGTACAGTACTCATCTCTAATAACTTAGGAATCTTCCTGGCCCCTCAATTAAAAATTAGCAATAGGCTGAAACTGGTTTGGCTCAGTGGATAGAGCGTTAGCCTGCGGACTGAAGGGTCCCGGGGCATGTACCTTGGTTGCAGGCACATCCCCAGTAGGGGGTGTGCAAGAGGCAGCTGATCAATGTTTCTAACTCTCTATCCCTCCCTCTTCCTCTCAGTAAAAAAATCAATAAAATATATATTTTTAAAAATAAAAATTAGCAATAATACAACATGAGAACGAGTGGCTGTAACAAGATACATGACTATAATAGCATGTCTCCAAAGGTCCTTTCTCCCTGCACACACATACTGCCCCTCAGCAAGCAGCGGTCTGCTCCTCCCTGACCTGAAGCCAGGCTGGCCTGGGCTGCTTTGACCAGTACCCTGGTGGAGGGGCTATCATGCCAGGTCCAGGCCTGCCCTCCCTGTGCCTAATGCTCACATGTGTATTGGTGCATCTGAGAAGCAAGTCCACTCCAGCACCCAGGGAATGTTTTTATGCAGGGAAGCTGAGTATGAACAGAGTCACATCTGCTTTTTAAAAAATAAACTTCTCTAATTTTGGACCATAACCACTCTCCTCTCGCTGGAAGCTCAAATGTAACAGAGATGAAAATAATATTTCTCAGAGTATAAACAAAATGATACCTTTGCATCCAGCTGTCTAAACCGATGCCTCATTCTTCAAGGGGAGGAGAGAGAGAGAGAAAGATTGAGAAAGGGCTATTAGGCTCCATTTTCCAGTCTTTTAAAGAGAAAAATACAGAAATACAGATCATTTTCATTTCCAACTAAACCAACGTCAGCTGCAGTTACCTTTTTAAATGTTCTCCCTAATACCCAAACAAAGAATTCCACTCTCACCTCAGCTAGGAGTGCAGCAAATAGGAGCTACCCGTGGGGATGGAGTAGTGGAAGTGACCCATATGATCCATCCCTCCCTTCTGAAGCCAGGGTCTCAGATTCTGGAAATGGAGAAAGCTCGGGCCGTCTGCTTTGCCACTCAGAGAGAAAGAGCACATGTCCCATGCTCCCCCATGGTTGTGCTGAGGCTCACACATGGGATTCATGTGCTGCTTAGATTTACTCATTTTTGTTAGAGTGAATTTTTATGTGTGTTTGGAGTGCTTAGTACTTGTGACATGTGACCATAACCCATGTAGCTCACATGATAAAAAAGGCACGCTCCTGGTAGCCAGCCCTGCATAGCACATGACCTGCGGACCATCTATGGACTCAGTGGCTTAGCTAGTTCTATGGGACGTTTATAACTGCTGCCTGTGATCCATAAAGGATGTCCAGGATTCTCAGGGATAGTCTGAGAGAATGTATGAAAGGAGCAACACATCACACAAATGGTTTTCCATCTTCTAATGTCTCTACTCCATCCCAGAACTATCTCTGTGGCACCTGCCTGGTGATGCCCATTGCCCGTTACCTGAGGGTCTTCCCGGAACCCACCTCTGCAGCCATGGCAGTAGGGCCTACACTCTTGTCACCAGGTTCTAGGGTCCTGCCCTGCAGACTCCAAATACTCCTTCCCCAGGGCCTAGAAGGGCAATCAGAACAGCAGGCTGGTGGTTTGCCCCTCCCTGCAAAGCTGACCCCACGTTTACTGTCTGTCATCCACAACTGCCTGGGTAATATCTTTGGGTGCAATTGCTTTCAGCTGTAACTTCTCTCTACAGAGCCGCTCAGATCAGCTGCCTACATTCTGCCAGCTGGGCACACAGAGCACCTTGCAGAGCAGAAACAAAGGGTGGACATACTCCTCTGAGGAGTCGTTGGCTTTCGTGTTGGTCTTGACAAGGTAATTTTCTTTCATGACGCCCTCCCATGCCAGAGTCTCGTTGTCTTCATTTTTGAAACCTTGAATAATGAGACAAAGAAAAACATTCAAATTGTTTCATTTGCCCCTTGCACCTGAATCAACACCTGCTAGGTGTTTTGGTGATGCTGGTGCCAGGAGAATCCAATTCGTCCTGGGCAGGCTGATCTGACTAATGTTACTTACTAGTGACAGCTGCAGAGAAATGGAATATTGATGAATTTCTCTGCCGGCATGAAATAGGAATGCAATCTCCATTCTAAACAGAGAGTGACCCAAAGCCTGTCTCGGTAGTTTGTGACTTAGCATAATCATTTCACTAGTAAATTTGCTTCTCATTTCATTGTGCTCCTCTTCATTTTGATGACATAAAAAAACTACCTAGATCATCCTGTTAAACTAGAGGCCCAGTGCATGAATTCATGCATCAGTGGGGTCCCTCAGTCTGGCCTACACCCTCTCGCAATCCTGGACCCCTTAGGCCATTATGCATATAAGATCTTTGGTTAATCTCTTCCTGCCCTCCCCCCTTTCCCTTCCCCTTCCCTCTGAGATTCATCAGTCTGTTCCATGTTTCCATGCCTGTACATTGAGCGTTTATGCCCCTCTTCCTCCTCCCTCATCCCTTACCTCCCCCCGCCCCTGTAGTCAGTGGGCATCATAGCTACCGGTCAAACAGTCGGTTTTATATATAGAGAGATAATTACTAATGGGTTGTCTGCCCTCAATCTAAGACAGGGATAGGAATTTTAAAGGAGAGGCAAATAAGGTCTGACATTGCCACCCCATTGAGCTGTGAGGTCTGTGCCCAGGTTTTATCTTTTCCTCCGAGGGCAGCAGGGTGTGCTGCTCCATGGGCCTGGGGCCTGTTCCAGCAATCTTAGCTCAGCTTCCTACAGTGCCTCACCTTCCAGATGGCAGGCAAGCAAGAGAATGGAGAAGCATGTCACCTGTGTTTCAGGTTCCAGCACCATGGACTGCCACCCTCGCATGTTCACACAGGTGTCTGCTTGGAACAAATGCACTTAGTTTTTACATGTGAATCAGTTCCTCGACATGTGAGAGTTTAGGGAGAATTATATAATCTTTCTGAATTTAAAAATAATTCATTGGGAGTCAAAGACAGCCAAAATGCAGGCGGTGGGTTTGAAGCAAACCCTACACAGCAAATACACATTTATTTCTTTTCTTTACCTTTCTCATCATTTTCCCCCCTAAGATTTATTTCTAAATGGTAGGTATTCACCTTAGAAAATAACTCCTAACTTAATCTCTTTCCATTGTATTTTTCCTAACAGCATCATTTCCAATGTCTTTTCCTCTAACTAAAATGTACGGAGGAGCCTGAGAGGAGGGCTTTATAAATCAGCACAGAAAGGACAAGGTACTCCTGGATGCAGGTGGCCAGAGCAGGAATGACAAATGACCAAGAAAGAATGGCCCAACTTTATCAGGAAATGCTGGTGGGAATTATGACATAGCATTTTCACCAATCAACCCAGAGAAGTAGCCGAGTCTTCAAGAATAACTGCTCTGGCAGAGGAAGATAAACAGGCTTCCCAGGGGCTGGGAAATCTGTACGTGGTTCCGGCCTCAGGGGGTGGGGAGGGATGGGGGCCCAGACAGTATCTGAAAACTTAAATATCTAGAGATTTATCTTATAGAAATAATTCCAAGGGAAAAAAACACTGATGTGCTAAAAAATGAATGCATAGAGCTGTTTATCATAATAGTATATGATAATAAAGAAGACAAAAAATCTACATGTTTAACAAGAGATTAGTAAAATTAATTAAGGTACACTGATATTGGACCATTCCAGTTAAAATTGTCATGCAGATTTTTATTTATGAATTTGAAAAGTGGTCATGCTGTATTATTAGATAAATGAACAAATTAAATTATGAATGTATATGCACAGATCAAATTATCATACTCCCAGACAGAATAATAGAATAAATGTCAGTATGTTAACAATATTTAACTCTGGGTGGTGGGTTACATGTGCCCTTGCTCTCTATTATTTGTGCTTTTCTATATTTTTCTAATATCCTATTAACAAATATAGATTACTTTTTAATCATGACAGACAACAACTTGTATAAAAATACAAATACTTTTTTAAAATTAAATATGTCACCCAAAATGCAAATTTGGATCCCCCCTTTTCTCAAAGTTACTTGAAAAACCTTGCATTTTTCTCCAAAGAAGAGCAATTTCAAGCTTAAATTCCATGCCTTTCCCACCATTGGAGGCAAATGCAAAGTAAGTTTAGGAAACAAATCACCATGAGAGGCTGTGGCACCCATAGAGCACTGGGTTTCTGGACTTAGAGGTTTCTAAGGAGGAACAAATGAGCCGGCCGTGAGTTCCCTCCAGTCATCACTGCACCGTGTGCAGAACGGATTCTGTCCTTTGGGGTCTCCCATCCCCCCTTCTTTTTTCCTCCCTGAGAGTAAGAACTTTTTGGAGAACAAGTGTCCACGGCTCACACTTGTAAGATCATCACTCTCCCAGGGCCCACAGCGGGAGGCAGGCGCAGGCTAACCGGGTCATTTCTGACCTGTTTGCTTCCTCCAGGTAAAGCTCCTATCCATTTGCTGGCTCCTCAGTTTCCCGGATCTACTGAACTTGGAGTGATGCACAGTGAGGAGAGCGAACCTTCACCCCTTATCCACCTCTCCACAAGCAGAATCCCACTAGTGATGAGGCATTCACTAGCTCACGCAGCTATCCAGTTTTTTCCCAAATAGCACTAATTAAACATGTAGACATTGTATTTGATCCACATGGAGTCCAGATCTTCCTCCCTGCACCTTTCAACCACTGCTTGTTTTTTCTCTGAAACCATTCAGGAAAAATATATAGAACTTGTGGCCAGAGTCTCTGGTTGGCAATTCATTTGCCTCCCAATCTGAAGGTGTAGGCTCTCCCCACAGCCTTCCCCGGGGGCCCATAGACACTCATTCATGACTTGGCATCACACAGCCAGAGAGAGCTCTGAGTCAAGTCACCAAGTGCCTCTGACCTCGGGCCTGCTCTCGAGTGCAGTAACATTCCAGAGCCCAGCTCCCATGTCCCACAGGAAGCTTTCCATTCTGTTATTCCAAGATGACTTACTCTGCCTCCCAAGGCAAGATGATGAGAGAAAATCAGCAGCTTATCCAAATTGTCAAAACACTTTTCTTCATCAAGAAAAGGTGTGATAGCTAATGATGGCCCAAAAGTGACATTTAATGTCTTGAAAATGCTATTAAAATAGATGACTATGAGGATTCTTTAACCTGTGTCGTGAGTTGGGAGTCATTGGCACTTTTACATCCTGAAAGCTTGTGAGGGATCACAGCTTCAGGGATAGCACGGAAGTACATTATGACCAATAGTGAGGATCACGTTCATGCTTGCTTGCATCTCTATGTTGTTAAGGAACTCCACGCCAAAAAAAAAAAAAAAAAAAAGATAGTTCTTGGCAAGTTAGATTTTTCTTAATTGCCTCCAATGACCATAGGTAGGTTGGTAAAATCCCTATTTTTACTTTCTGAATCGTCTAAATATTTGGGTTTCACTGAAGTGACAGGGATGATCCCCTCAATAGGAAACATGAATGGCTGATGGCATTAGACCCGAGGGAAACACAAATATGCCCCCAGCAGCCACAGGCTACACAGCACGCAGGACAGTGGGCACAAGGCACAAAGAAGCAGAAAGTCTCTATCTCATCCTGGCAAAAGCAATATGAGACGAGAACAACCTGACCGCATCTGCTAATTATTTGTTCCAGATTCTACCTTAGATCATTCCCTTCCTCAATTGCCCTTAATACCTACTTTTCCCCTTTAACAGACACTTTTTTTTTTTTTACCATTAGTGCTCCAGTTGGAAGGGACATATTTCAAGACCCCCTCCTGTCCCCCAATTCCAAATTGACTGCTCCTCCCCAAGTCATGAGAATGAGCATCAATGTCTGAGGGGCATCACTTCACCTGGCGATCTGGGATTCTTTGTTCACTTCCACCTTGAGGGAAACAAATGCAGTCGGCAGAGAGGTATTATGAGGTGTGCTTTGTGATTTACATCACCACTTCTTGCAGTACCATATATCTGCTGCCTACGTTTTTCCTGGGATTTAGGATGGCACTGTGACATGGTGGGCTGGGGACTGTGTGGAGCTAGAACCTGGTTGTTGAACATAGCCCGGGGTCTTGCATTAGGTTCTCTGCAGCCCTCAGCTCTGGGGACCCCTCTCTTGTCTCATCTGACTTAACTTCCTCCTCTTCCTGACCACGCCTCGCACCAGGGCTCCCTCCCAGCTTCTGCCTCATTGCCTGGCTAATTCCAGCTCATCCTCTGGGTCTCAACTTAAATATCACCTTCTTCCAGGAAGTCTTCCCTGACTCACCCCAGTGTGGGGTTGAAGTGTCCATAGAGTAACTCTGTTGGAGCCCTGCACGTTCTGGAAAATTAGCGCTCCCCACACTTCCCAATGAAAGCCTTTCATTTTTGTCCTGCTCCCTGTGATCCTGAGCCCCACTCGAGGGCAAGGATAGCCTCTATCTTACTGAGCACCTGTTTAGACATTGCACGAGAACTTTTTCATTGGTCCTTGGTGGCTGTCTAGAATATGTGACGAGACTAACTGAATCATTCATGAATATTGAGGCACCCATTTCTTTCCCAAATAGCTAAAAGGTCACTTCTGGAGCCAAGCTTGTGCATCTCGCTAACATCCACACCAGTCACAGATCCTGCTCAGAGGGGAAGGGCTTGGGAAAGTTTCTCTTCAAGGAAGGGGAAACACAGCAGATATTCAAATTACTCTTGGATGAATCCACTGGAGAAGAGTGGAAAAGGAAGGGCCACTAGGTATGGAGACTAGCTTGATGCCACAGAGAGCTGGGTGCCTGCTGCCTGCACAGTGGCAGGTGTGACCAGGGATCCGACAATGAGAGGTCCTGGCTCCCAGAGCAGGGGAAGGAGAGGCGCCTGGTAGAGACCTCTCTGCCACCCAGAGTTTGTCAGGGCTGAGGATATGGGTGAGCACAGGAGAGAGAGAACAGACTCACCTACAGACACAATGACTTCTGCCTTCCAGAAGGAAGTGGGCCCCTCAGGAAGAGCGTGCCCAGTGGACCCAGGATATCAGAGGCCCAGGAGGTAGGCCCTAAGAAAGCACTGCCACACCCAGAACTGTCGTAAGAGGGCAGCCAGGCCCACAGACCCACCAAGTGCCCCCACAGTAAAGGGTCAGTTTCAAACTGTGCCAGGCCAGAGAACATGGAACCATCCCTGACCAAGACCACTGTTTCTAGACAGGACCTCCTGCTCCTTCCCCCACTGCCCACCCCCCTTGCTGAGGGTCAGCAATGGCAGCTAGTGAGGGGATAGGGGGAAGCCAGAAAAGCAGGGACAAGCCAATGGGCCCCTTCCTGACAACTCCACCAGCTGAAAGAAGGTGAGCACACAGCGGGAGTCTCTCCTCTGAATGGTTACTAATGGGCTGGTTGCTATAGTGGACTGTACATTCCAATTTCTAAGCTGAAACTACTTTACCAAGTGAAGTCATTGGGAGTTTTCCAGTTCCTTAAGAGCAACCAGAAAAGTCATGAGCCCTGCCAGGGTCAAGGCTAATGCTTCCCAGAGGATGAATTTCACAGCAGCCAAGGGCAGCAACATCCCGTAAATCATGCTTGTTCAACGTACTATTTATATGACTATTATGTCCATCCCAAAGTTATTCCCCCACATAGGACTACCCTGGCAGATGGGCAGCAGGGTCTCAATTAATTGCTAGGCTGGCCCGATGCCCAAGCTTTACGGACAGACAGACAGACGTGAGTGGGGAGGCTGCTGAGTAAGTAAGCCCTTAGAGCTGAGCTAGGGAACAGGCACACCCCCCTGATGTTAACCTCTGCCTTTCATCCCAGCACGCGTGTGCGGCACTCACAGCAGGACAGAGGCTCCGTGGGCTTCTCCTTACAGCAGCACTTGAAGCACTTCTTCACCACCATGTAGAAGTAGGCGAAGACGACGAAGGGGAAGGGGATGTTGAGGCGGTTGCAGTACTCCTGCACCAGGAAATACCGCTGGAACTTCCAGACCTGGTCGTTGTTCTCCTGGACGGTGCCCACGGTGTAGCTGGTGGGGGAGACAAGGTCAAGCTCAGCTTCCGCGTGCCTGTCATTCACTGTCAGACACTGGCATTCACTGCCGAACACGGCACTGTCGACCGTAGTCCATGACCCTGACCGTTCAAGTCTGGACAGGACAGAAAGTCCACACTGGCATCGGGGCCAGAACAGCTCAGCGCCAGGCACTCTCCAATTCAAGATGGGGCAGAATGGTGTCTGGCTTTGTTTTTCTGTTCAGTCACACACACAAAAGTTGAATAAACTCTGAAATTGTTTTTATTCAAAGCCTTTCAAGGAGTCTCTTTTTCTTCTTCTCACTAGTCTATTATTATGTTAGATACAAAGAGACCCAAGGTGTCGACTCTTTCAGAAAGAATGTGCCCTCACATTCATGAAGGGCCTTAAAAATGTTCACCCCTCCGACCCAGTCACTTTACTTAGGGAAATTTCACCCAAGACTAAGGAGGTACTGAGGATACACACACACATGGCTGTTTGCCACAGCACCATAGTAATGGCTGTCCCCACTTCCGCCCCAACAGAATGAAACAACCAAAATGTTTGACACTAAAATATGCCTCACACACTACGGTTAATCAATATGATTACATTAGGCACCATTAAAAATTATGCTTATGACTAATTCTTATACTTTAGTAAAACACTTATATAACAACTAGGGGCTCCATGCATGAAAATTCCCCCAGCTGCCGGCACTGGCTTCCCTCCAGGACCCGGAACCTGGGCTGGCTTCCCTCAGGCTGCCTGCAGGCACCCGGGACCCAGGATGGCTTCCCCCCCCCCACCCTGGCTTCATCAGGAAGGACATCCGGAATGATGCCTAGTCTGATTAGCATATTACCCTTTTATAATTATAGATTAGGCTCAAACTTGTATTTACAATGTAACCTCACTATATAATCACACACACACACCCCTTCACACACACACACACATACTTTCCCACAGCAAGGCCCTTGTTCTGAGCAGCTTGGGTCCTCTCCCACCCAGGCTGTCACCCACCCCAACCCACATGCCACCCAGTCTCCCTGCCAACCAGTGCCCGTCTAAGTACCTTCCCTGGGAGAAATCCTACAACACTCCCTCTGACTCTACATCTCCGGTGACATCGTGGCCGCAGCTCCCAGGCTGGGCTGGCAGGGGGGTTTTGGTAATAATCACGCTCCATCTCCTACGATCACATGGGCACCCTCCTCCAGCAGGAGAAGAGGAGGATGCACTTTTTTTTTTTTTTTCAAGGATGCACTTTAGTAAAACACTTATATAATAACTAGAGGGGGCCCACGGAGAGACAAGCTTTCAGAAGTGTGTTGCCACTGAAAATGTTACCAAGAGATAACAAATGTTTGGGATTCGGACAGCCTGTGGGTAAATGAAACCCAGCAGTGCGCTAAGTGACCAAGGAACAGAGGGTGACTAAATCCTGAGAACACGCATATGATTCATCATTTTCATAACCCGTCACACATCAAAAGGAAAAAATATGTCAAATGTTGCCAGAGTCTTCTGGCAACATTCAACACCCACTTCTGATTAGGAAAAAAGCTTAATAAATAAGAAAAAAGGAGGAAACGTCCATGGCAGGGTAAAAAGAAAAGAGAATAAAAAAGGATTCAGTAAGGAGACCTGCTCCGAAATAAATAAGCACAACTTAAGTAGTCTTCAAAAAGTGGTAATTAAAATACATGTGTATTAGAAAAACATATCTTGCTCTCGACAAATGGCTAGAAGAAAAATGTAACAAAAAATCTGCCAGATCCATGTGAATAAAGCCATAAAACTTCACATGAGAAGCTGCACATAATTGCATAAATGGAGACACACCATTTTTTAAAAAATGCCATCTTCCTCCTGCTAAATGATTCTACAAAGTTAACATCATGACAATAAAATTCACAAGATTTTTTTTCTTTTGAAGGAATAAAGGATTTCAGAAGACAAGACTTAGGCGCCTCCATACAATTAAATATACAAGAAAAGCCAGGAAAGTTTGAATAAGAACAATGAGGCAACTTGTACAACAGATGCTAAAATGATTTTTAAAGCAGTAATTAAAGCCATTTGGTAGTAAAATCCAAAATAGAAAGCTTGATCAACAGACCAGAATGAAACGTCTGCAAAAAAATTACGAAGAAAACAGTAGATGTTAAAACAATGGCCAAATTTTAGAAGAAATTGAAATATAAGGAACTTGCCTGATGGACTTCCATCGTGAAAACCCTCCTGAGGCTTTTCTCAGATTCCATACATTTTCTGTTTGTGATTCCTCGCCCACACGCCAGCAGTCTCCAGCCAGCACAGCCCATGACCCCGGTGACACTAGCTTCTTGCACCCTCACAATACTCCAGGGCATGTTACAATGCTGCCACATCTCAGGTCCCATCTCATTCCACAGCATCCAAAAAATCAGGTTCAAAATCAGCAGTAAGAGACAACAGAAGATTCTGTTGCACTGACTTTTGAAATACTAACTCAATCCGATAGATTGCCACCAGATAACACAGCTAAACATGGCCATAGGCCTGTGTCAAGACCCATCAAATCTCCCTTCCTCTACAGGAAAATGTCCCAACCCTGTAACCTGGCAGAAAAGACACTCTATAACCTAGTCCCTGCCTCCCAGCCCGCCATTGAGGGTGTCCATTCTCCGCAAACAACCTTAATCTCCCCATTTCTCCCTCCACACCAGCCTCTGGGCTCCAGGCCTGGGTTCTCTGGACAAATGTCACCTCTGCTGCTGCTGCTGCTCCTAGCCCCACCCCCAACATCAGTCACAGTCAATCACTCTGTCCCCCATGCACCACTGTGTTGTGTAATAGCTTTTATGCTGCTATTATATTATATTATATTATATTATATTATATTATATTATAATGTTTCTGAGCTCATCTCCTCCTTACCAGCAGAACAAATCTCTGTCTCTAGGTCCTCATTCATAAATGATAACAGAACCATGTCTACATAAAAATGATTAATAATTTAATGCAGTCGCACATGTGAGCACCTGGGTGTGCCTAACATGAGAATGGGTCAATAAATATTAGCTACTGCTCCTATGGTAATGATCTGATCTTCTTTTTCTTTTTCACCCCATTTCAATACCCTCCCTTAGATTGCTATAGCGGGTGATTATTATTTTTTTCTTTCTACTTTTCTGCATCTTTATCATGAACATGCATGATTCCTAAGATTAAAAATAGTTTTTACCCTGAGATGTTATCCTAGATCGAAGCATGTTTGCCAAGTCCTCCTCAGAAGAAATGCCTGGGATGGATTTATCTCCAGAACACCGCGCCCGTAGCGCCATGTCTCTGGGCTGAGTCATTGACTGACCTTAACGTCACTTTGTGTCTCTAATCAGCCACACACAGGGCCTGCGATAGATCATTGTAATGTAGAATTATCACAGACGTTTGCCCTATTTCCTCTCCCCATGGAACATCATCCAGCGAGCACACTGACACTGTGTTAAATTCCCAACCGTGCCTTTATGTTATAATTCCTAAGGTGGCCATCATGTGTGATTACATAAATATTTGATCTGGTGCCAGACAGGGGTCATGGCACAGGGCATAAGCAGGCAGAGTAAGCCCAGAATACCTATCACAGCGGTAATAGGTGTCCATTCTCCCTGCGTTCCAACCTTTTATTCCAAGGATGGCAAGGGGACCGCTCTGGTGCCTCTCAAGTTCCCAGACAGGTATTAGCAAAGGAAAAGTCCTGGTTTAACCCATGACTGGTCTGGGAGGCCCCCCAAGGAAGGCACATCCCCACGTTGTCACACTTAAGCAGTGAACAATGAATGGGGTGACAAGAGGGTACAGCCCAACAGCCTGGGCTCATGGGCAGGGGACCTGCGGTCCAGCCTCGAATGGACACAGGCAAGCCAGACAGCCATGTGGCCCAGGCCACAGATGCTGAGCATGTCCTTAACCTGAAAATGACAGGCTGAGCTCCAAATGCTACCACTTCATGATTGTAATGCAGCTAAGGGGTCACAGAAGTGCCAGGGGCCTCGAGAGTGGCTTTTGTGAGCAGGTCACAACACACAGGCTTGGGACAGCTGAGTCATCATCTGCTCTGTGCTGCACTGAGACTCGCTGAATCGTGGCGTGCAGAGGCCTCGGCGTTGGGAGCCGCCATCTGCTTGTTTGGTGTCTGTGGAGATGGTATTAGTGGTGGGCTTTACAGGACTGTCTGGTGTTGGATGTGACAGTTGACAGGATGTTATCACTAAAACAGGATCCTAAATTTCCCACTTCCTCCCTCTCTTGCTTCAAGTTTGGGAACTGGTGCTCCCTTTCCTGCCCACATGTGGACAAGAATCACCCATCACCTGCCACCAGTCTCTGCAGGCACAGATGTGCCCCCTGACTATATCATTGACTAACTTTCTGTGAGCCACACAGGCATCTGCCTTCCTCATCCCTTCCTGGCTAGCAGATTGGGGTGGAGAGGGAGGTCACACATGCCCTCTTTAAGGTCACATGGGACCAATGGCCACATGACATTCGTGGCCCCAGCATCAGGTGCAGAACATCTATGCGATGATTCCCTTGCTGGCCTGTCATGCACTCAGTAAACAACAGCCCCGGCAGCTCAGCTCCCAACGGTAACCAAATAATGAACCAAACCTAGGAAAGAACCTGCTCTTTTCATTCAGCGAACAAACCCACAAAGAGCCGGGTACTGAGCCAGGCACGAGCTCCTCCTGCAGAGTTATTGTCTGGGAGGAGAGAAGGCTGTCACTGTGCAAGGGGCCCCGGAAGTCTCTACACAGAGTGGGGAGGGCACCAGGACCACTGAGGCAAAGGATGACAGTTGGCTCCTTAAAGGGCCAGCAGGAGAAGGGCAGGAGGAGGTCATGACAGGATAGGTCACCCGGGCACAGAGGCCAGCATGTACAAATGCATCGGGCATGACAGAGCACCCTGCTCAGGACAGACACATTGGTGCCTACCCAGGACAGGTGATAGCGGTTAAGCCTAAAGGTGTGTTTGAAGGCTGGGTCACAGATGACCTGAGCAGGGGGAGCTGAGGAGCCCAAAATTTACCCTGAACTCTACGGGGGAAATACTGAAACCCTTTCACAAGTTCAAGCAGAGCAGTGACCTTTCAGAAGCATCAGTGCGGAGGCTGTGCTGGCCGAGGACTTCCCTGCCCACAGAAAAGCCAGGTAACCCCTCACTGCCCAGCCATGTCCCCGGAGGCATGTGTCCCCACCCGGCCCCCACCAAGGGTTTCTCTTCCACCTCAAAGCTCAACAAATAATTTTAAATTTGCATTCTGTTTCTAAACTGCCTGTCTGTGCCAGGTACTCAAAATGACTACCTCCCTTAAAGCCACCACATAAAACCAAGGGACTCCCACTGAAACTACCACATGGGATTCTGGATCTCTCCTAAGAAAGAGGAAGGACAAATGAAAACCATGATTTTCTAAAGGTATGAAGAAGACTTGTCGAACGCAATGAAAGTATTTTGCAGTCACCATCACATTCTCCCTCAGCCTCATTAGACATAAGCCCCAAAGGAGAGCCACTCTCCTGCCTCTTTTTATTTGTATTGAAACTGAAATTCTTAAAGCAGCAACTAAATAAAGGCTGAGTGTTAAAGCCCTAGAATCCGCTCGGAGTTCCATGGAGAACAAGAACCCTGGAGATGAACCCATCTGTGTTCTGTCCCCATCATGCCAACATCAGGTGCTCAGGGAGATGACAAACCAGATGCTAAATGTGGAGAGTCTGGATATCCTGGAGGCCGTTACAGGGGCTGGTCTTTGGTGTCAAATAAGCTTCCAGCACAGCTAATGGGGACACACTGTATTTTTAATATAGTCTCTTTTAGGCCCCACCCCCTTTAGACATCCTGTTCCCTAAGGCTCTTCCATAAGCTCCCTAAGGGTGGCCTTTTCTGCTCTGCTCCCAGTTCCTCCAGCCCCTATCCCTGGCATGGGCCCTCGTGGCATAGACACCAGCGACCGCCTGAGTAACACGCACCCAAACATGGCGACCAGCAGGTTGACCAGCAGGATGTTGGTAGATAGCATGTAGATGCACACAAGCGGGATAGTAATCCACTCAGGGAATCGTGGTAGGTTGTGCTCGTCCAACTCCACGCACAGCGGCTTGGACTCATTCCCAGTGAACGTGCAATGGGAAAAGTCATACGTGGTTCCTGAGGATGTGAAAACAAAAAAGGTAACATGAGGACCCCAGGGGACACAAGATGATGGTCTCTACCATGTGTTGGGCACTAAGGTGGACATAAAATTCTGTTTAGGAGCAAAGCAAAGCTTCTGAGGGTGGTATTCACTCCCTGGTATTGGCCCAACACGGGCTGTCTGCTTCCAAAACAGCCCCAATGGTCAGAATGGGGAACCCTCCTCTCAGCTGTGCCCACTCAGGCCAAGTCAGGCTCACCATCCACATCACTGGGCACCTGGCCAAACATGGCCAGGTAGGGCTCATAGATGACCGAGCGGAAGATCCACCTCCAGCGATGCTCATTTTGCCGGAGGATCCCTTGCCTAGCCACGCCGAAGGCCATCATCCACACAGCAAAGAGGAATAGGAAGAAGAACACGTCGATCAGCTATCAGAGGAAGATATCAGAACTGAGTCAGGATGGGGTCCAGGTGATGTGTCTGCTCAGTTGGTTACAGAGAGAGCAGAGGTTTAAGGGCCTGGAGAATCTAAGTCAACCAGCATTTGCTCACTAATTTTAAAAATGGCTGTCCTCACCCGGCTGGCATGGCTCGGTGGTTGAGCATTGACCTATGAACCAGGAAGTCACGGTTCAGTTCCCAGTGGCTGGGTTGTGGGCTCGATCCCCAATGTGGGGTGTGCAGAAAGTAGCCCATCAATGATTCTCTCTCATCATTGATGTTTCTATTTCTCTCCCTTTCCCTTCCTCTCTCTGAAATCATATTTTTTTTAAATGGCCATCATGTACTTTGGGTCTGGGGACATCTATTTTCTAAAATTAAATTTTTGTTTATAGATCTCCAAACCAACTCAGTAGCAGAAGCTTTCCGAGTGAGGGATAGCTTGTGAGCAAAGGAGGAACACAACTTTGAAGCCCTTCTCTATCTCTCATGATGCCCATGTTCATTAAACCCCTAAATTATCACCTTTGTTTTTTGAGGGTTTTGTTTTGTTTTTTGTTTTTTGTTTTTTTAGAAAAACCAAAGCTATCCTTAGTAAACAAGAGGCACATTTTGAAATTTTTGCACCCATATTATGACTTCATGGTGACTTGATGTCTTAGATATGCTTTGAATTAAAACCACAGAATCAAAGAACCTCCGTGTTGGAAAGGAACCTCTGGATGAGCTCATCCCAACGCCCATCTGATTTGCAGACAGAAAGTAGGAGAGGTCTGGGTCATCTGGAAAACTGGCTTAGGAAAGCCACGTCGCCTTGCTTGGCTCCCTCCCTGCAGCATTTTGAGAGGGCTCACTGGTGCTTCCGCTCCACCTACACTACATGGCTATCAGATAGACGTTTCAACCCTCACTGCGCTTTTCGCTCCCTACATGCTTCCAGACACACAAAATAACCTCCTAGGAGCCGCTGTCTACATCTATGGAATGCATATAACAGTCCAGATCCTGCCAGTGCTCTTAGTGAATTATTAAGACTCAAATGAAAGTGCTTGCTGGAGTGTATACCTAAATTGATATCTTCATTAGCAACTCACTGAATTGTACTGTTTGCTTCTAACAATCATATTTTGTTCAATTGCAGCCCGGAAGAGGTCCCTGATGCAAACACATCAAAGAAAGCAAACCTTCCTGACTGTGAGATGCAATAGTCACTCTTGGACAAAATCCTCCTATCAATAATTAAAGGAACTCCAGCAAGAATACTAGCAACTACAGATATCCTTCATGCTTACCATCCTCTGCAGCATTATAATCTTGGGTCCTAAATTTCTGCTGACAGTAAAAATGTGGATCAACCTTAGAGTGAATATAATGTAATCCAGGCAAAAAATGACTCGTCCGGAATACAGAGAGGCTTTGTTAGAAGAGTGGAGCCTGTGGGCAGAATGGGAACAGCATTTGTGAGATATTGACATTTCAAAGCTTTGTTTTTAAATTAACCAAACTCGAAGAAACATCCAAGAGTCGAGAGTCGGGGGTACTGAGAGTGTGTAGAGACAGTCCATGGAGACCACCCACCTGTCAGTCACTGAAGACAAAGGCCATGGTCTTTTGCCCTTGGGGGCTCCAGCAGAAGCAAAGTCATCACATAGAACAGAGCATTTAGAGGTCTCAGTCGTTCCAGTCCTTCATCCTCAGATACTACTGCCAGAGCCGAACTGCAACATTGCTACCTTCCTGGCTCACAAGACTTCTACAAGGATCCCAATCCCCACCCCAGCCCGACTACCTGATCCTGCCAAGTTTCCCCTAATGAAACTCACCTTTCTCACATCCAGTCACTGGATTATCTACCTGCCTGCTAATGGGTGAACTAAAAGCCATACACACTTTCTAGCTAGAATGCCCTGGAAATCACATCCAACCAACTGTACTTCAAATGTTGGGCCCTTACTGTCCTCAAAACTGCCTGGTATTGGCACAAGAATAGACATATAGACCAATCGAACCAAACAGAGGACCCAGAAATCAACCCAAACCATTATGCTCAATTAATATTTGACAAAGGAGGCAAGAGTATATGATAGAGTCAAGATAGTCTCTTCAATAAGTGGTATTGGGAAAATTGGACAGATACATGGAAAAATATGAAACTAGACTACCAACTTACACCATACACAAAAATAAACACAAAATGGATAAAGGACTTAAACTAAGACGGGAAACCATAAAAATCTTAGAAGAATCCATAGACAGCAAAAATATCAGACATATGTCATAGCAATATCTTTACTGATACAGCTCCTAGGGCAATGGAAACTAAGGAGAAAATAAACAAATGGGACCAAATCAAAATAAAAAGCTTCTGCACAGCAAAAGAAACCATCAACAAAACAACAAGAAAGCCCACTGCATGGGAGAACATATTTGCCAATGTTATGTCCAATAAGGGTTTAATTTTCAAAATTTACAGGGAACTCATACAACTTAACAAAAGGAAGATAAACAACCCAATCAAAAAATGGACAAAGAACTTAAATAGAGACTTTTTGAAACAGGACATACAGAAGGCCAAGAGACATATGAAAACATGCTCAAAGTCACTAATCATCTGAGAGATGCAAATCAAAACTATAATGAGGTATCATCTCACTCCTATAAGAATGGCTATCATCAACAAATCAGCAAAGGACAAGGGCTGGTGAGGAGATACAGAAAAAGGAACTCTCGTGCACTGCGGTGGGAATGCAAACTGGTGCAGCCACTGTGGAAAACAGTATGGAGTTTCCTCAAAAAATTAAAAATGGAATTCCCATTTGACCAAGTAATCCCACTTCTAGGGATATAACCCAATAAATCAGAAGCACCAATCAGAAAGAATGGATGCAACCCTATGTTAATAGCAACACAATTTACAATAGCTAAGATTTGGAAACAGCCTAATTGCCCATCAGCAGATGAGTGAATTAGAAAACTGTGGTACATCTACACAATGGAATACGACACTGCTATAAAAAAGAAGGAACTCTTACCATTTGCAACAGCATGGATGGCCCAGGAGAGTATTAAGTGAAATAAGCCAGTCAGAGAAAGATAAATATCACATGATCTCATTCATTTGTGGAATATAATGAGTAACATAAACTGATGAACAAAAATAGAGCCAGAGGAAAAAATATCTTAGAATATAATAGGAGTAATCCTGTTATTTGCAGATTTTTAATATTTCCTACAACTTTTGTGATATTGTACTATGTTAGTAGAGTTTTGGTAATATTATATTTAAAATATTTTTCTTGAAATATTGTTTATTACATGTAATATCATTATATTTTAAATGACTTTTCTTGAAATACTGTTTATTGCATTTAACATTATATTTAAAACCATTTTTCTTGAAATATTAATGTTTATTGCATGTAAATAGCTAATTATTTTGTATTTACAATCTGGTAATAGATTTATTTTGTATATTGTAAAGAAAAAATAAGGGAGGTTCCTGGATGAGGTAATTGAGTTTTTACTCCCTGCAAATGGTAGATCAAGCATTCACTGTAAACACCTCATTCTAGGGTACAAATATGGATCATCAGGCTCCTCTGCAAGGTACATTGTGTGCTGCTCAGACAGAAGCCGGGTTCTACCCCGAAGCTATGTGGGGAGGGCAGGCCTGGATGGATGCGGGCACAGGCAACGTGAGCCGTGGTGCTGGGTGGATCCCAATTTTTTCTCTGTCCCTCAGACTGCACATTGCTTTTTGCCTTTGACCATAATTTTAGATTGGTTTTTCTAGTGTGATTGCTTTTAGATTGGAAATACACTTGTAGCAAGGAGGGCAGGCTCCATACCAGCATGCAAGTTGAAATTGAGGGCATTTTAGAAGATTGGATGGCCTCAAATGAAAGCTTGATATTTAAGATCCTCATCACTTTATACTCTCCTCAATTTCTAATTATCTCCTCCCAAGTTCTGTGAGCACACAGGGAAAAACCAAGAAGAGTCCCTTTCAATTACAGGTCACCAGTCGGGGAAGGGAGAGACAGCTCTATACTAGCACGCCATGCCTCCCGGAAGCAGGGACAGTGGCCTTCTGGAAACACCTCTGATGGGGTGGGGAACTGGCTTATCTTGGGCTTGAACGCCAAAGATCTGTCCTTTACCTTCTCTTCCAAGAGAAGCCCAACCCACCTGAAGCTGGGAAAAGCAGTGAGGACTACTCACCGAAACGCAATTCCTGCGATGAAATAAAAAAGGCCAAGCGTGTCCATAACGTTCCACAGGTCGGTAAAGTAATTCATCCCGTTCATGTACCACTGCAGCGCAGAAAGGGACAGAGAGAGAGGACGTGAGCGGCGTGAAAACATCACCTGCTTCCAGATTAGCTCATGTCCACACATTTTTTTTCCCAAGCTCCTTTGGAGCCAATGATGTGCTGGATGAGCCCTGGCACATGCCTCATGCTGATCCAGGGGGACCGGAAGTGAGTTGCATCTTTCCTGCTCTGTTATACTTGTGCTGCTCATCAACTCACCAGAAGGGACTCCTGTATCCTCACAGTCCTTGAAGATGAACCTGCAGAGAGTGAGCACAGCCCATGAGGGCAGACGTGGGATCCCCGTCCACCAAGTACCATGGTGCAGGCTGTGCGCTGCACAACTCTAGAGGGCGTTCTCATACTGTCAGCCTCGCAGACCTGTGCATTTATTGTAAGACTTTCCTAACATGTAGTAATAAAACATCTTGATACAAAGGAACCTTTTTTAAAAAATGTGCACAAGTGTGCTCTATGTGGCATCTCTGAGGACAGCTGTGGCTACAGAAATAAGTGACAAGGAACCGTGTGCGCCTCCCTGATTCTTTCAGCACGACTGGTATGGACCGGTCATGGTTTCTTGGAAGAAAGCCCACCAGGACCACCGGGGGATGGAGAGGGACAGGACTGTCCTTCAGAAGGCTGCATCTGGCCACCCTCTCTGCAACCCACGTGCTGGACCTGGGTGGTCCTTTGAGCCTTCATTCCACCATCTACTCAGAACATGATTTGAGAGCCCGTGGGTCTCCATACGCTTGTGCTGGGCTCCCCGGGACTCAGAGGCAAAGGACGAGGCGCAGTGCTGAGTCTCAGGAAAGCCAACTGGCCCATTGGGAAGAACAGATTAAATATGTTTAAAATGAAACCTGATAAAGATTGGCAGGGAGGCAAGACCAAAGCCCCAAGGGAGCTCAGATAAGGAAACCGCCAGAAGGCAGGAAAGCAGAGTCCCCAGTGGAACAGGGTACTTTTCAGTCTTCCTGAGTGATCTCACCAAGATAGGTCTGTCTGATATTCAGATATTATATTTCCTGTTTTGCAGCTGAAACCAAGGCGTGGGCGGTGGGGGTGGGGATGAGCTAAGGAACTTGCCCGAGGGAAGACGGCCAGCCAGTGGCAGCCTCGGGAGTCTGAATCTTAGATTCCTCTCTGGACATCACCCTGCTTCCTTAGGTCACACAGGGATCCAGCAACCCTAGTCTTAGATTAGAAAAGCATCATGGGTTTTTCAAGAAGCATTTCCTTGCATTCATTTATAAATGCAAACAGCAACACTCCTGTACAGAGGAGGTAAGCGCATCATGAAATCTAGCACCAAGGAGACAGAAAAATCTCCCAGGTTTGAGCAACTCCAGTGTGACCTTGTTTCACTGAACTTGTAGGCTCAGAAATCACATCCAAACCTCCAACTACCCATTTGGGTGGTTGCAGTGACACTGACCTCCACTTACTCAGAACCATTTGTAAGAAGAGAATGGTTAAAACAGGCCCCACCTGTAGCACTGCTTCCCCTGGGAAACCCTGGCCTCGGGGCAGGTGGGCGACCCAGCTGCCCCAGCCCAGCTCAGCCTCTGCCCAGCTCAGCCTCTGCCCAGCTCAGCCTCTGCCCATGAGAGTCCCAGAAGCCTGGCCTGTGGGCTGGAAGAAACCCTAAATATACCAGTTTTAGGGCTTGGAGGCACTACCCAGTGAGAAAACATTTTTTTTTTTAACCCACAAAGGCCTCTTTTTTGAATGGAATGCCAGATATAGGCTATATTCATAAAGTACTGGAACCATATTTCTTCATATCTTTCGTGATTTGGGGATTCATATGGCCTCAAGATTGCACATTGTGCTCCACAAAGAGATGATAGGACTTACTTTAAATGAAGAACCACAATCTGTTTCGTGGACCCAAGAGTTATTTAATGAGTGTATTGGAGCTTGTTGACTGCCTTGGTTAAAAATTCCAATTTAGCATAGCATCACCTGCCCCTGGCGGACATGAGGATACACTAAAAATCTAAAACAGTAACATCCTGCTTGGTTTTGGTTTTTCTAACAATTGCCAATGAGGTTAATTAAGGCTGCACCAGGCCGGCAGAACTGCCTGTTAAGAGGGCTCCCATCAAATTGAGGATTCCCACTGCTGGAGCCTGAAGAAAGAAGAGAAACAGCGACCCCCAGTGGCAGATTCCTCTCTTGACAAGCATCTTCCAAGCTGTGTTCTGCTAGTTAAACCATTAAACCAGAGCAGTCCTCAAAGGGCAGGGCGGCCCTTGAACCCATGCTCCTGGCCCACACGATGGCCTTACTACACGGTATTGCTGAATGGACGCTGATCAATGTTATCAGAAAGAGAAGAAACACTTGGACAAGGTTATAAGACCTCATTAATCACCCTCCGTATCAAACATCACCCAATCTGAAGGATGACTGGAACTCGACCAGACCCCGGGGGCCTCATGTCCCTGCCCCCCACAGGACCCAGGAATGACTGGAAAATGCATGCTTACCCAGAACCTCCACAGCCCACTTCCCTCCCCAAGACTCTTCCAACTGCATATTGTTTGTTCCCACCCAGTGTCACTCTCCTGGGCACCACTTCACACAATACCTGCCAGGGCTCTTCTCCCAGCAGAACACACCTGTCCTGAGTCTCCTTCCTGTATGACCGGAATAAGTCACTGAGCAGTTAAATGTACATCTGAATTTGTATGGAGATGTTAGTGACTTAAGGGCAAATTTTACTGTTACCAGTCCCTTGGGCCAACCTCCCAGTAAGTGTAGGACTCTCTCTTTTAGGGTTGCCCTGCTCCCCTTGACCCTGCCTATCCTCCTAGAGAGGATTCTGCCAATCATCTCTAACTGGTAGAAAACTCCAGAAGGACTGAGATGTCTATCGCTTCATTGCTCTATCCAATTCTCTAGAACAGTGCCTGGTGCTTGATAAATATTGGTTGAAAGAATGCATGAATAAGATGGGTCTCCCTGCATCTTCCATCCAGGACAAGATCTGCTCTGCAAAGCAACCTGGAATCAGTCCTCTCTCCAGACCTTATGGCTTCTTCAAATGCCTGGAGGAAACAAATAATGTCTGGACTTTCACAGTGTCTTAATGTCACGGGGGAGGCAGGGTCAGGTATGAGACTAGTGGAGAAATGTTGGGAGCATGAGTGAGGGAAAGGAATGGAATGGGCCTGGGATTTGGGTGTCCCTGTGACAAGGGAAAATTTGGACACAGACATACACACAGGGAGGATGCCCTGTGAGCCTGAGGACACGGTTCAGGTGACACCTCTACAAGTCAGGGAATCACAAAGACTGCAGCACACCCAGATTTCCCTTGCCGCCCTCCCAAGGAACCAGCCCTGTCAACAACTTGATCTTAAACTCCAGGCTTCCAGAAATAAGACAGTGAGTTTGGTTGTAAGCACTCAGCTGGTGGTGCTATATCATGGTGGCCCGAGTGAACTGGTAGGAAGGCACGAGCTGAACTGAACCATGAGGCTGATCTGAGATCACAGAAATCTTCTGCATGTCAGTAGGCCCTGTCCTTGGGCCGGGGGGAGGGGGTGCGTGCTGTCTGGTAGACAGAAAGCCTGATAACCTTGCCATGCTCAACACTGACTTGTGTCATTTACCTTCTTCTTCCTCCACCTCCACATTGTCTCCATCCCTCACCTGCACCTCCCCCTACTGAGCAAGGGAGAGCAGGACTCTTCCCATCTGTCAAACCCATGCAGACATCACTAACTGATCAAGACACCTCCTTCCTCTCCCCCCACCCCACCCCTCCTGCCTACTGAGAACAGATAGAGCCTCAGAGTCTTTCCAGGACAACTAGAAGTCACACACAAAAAAAGTCTATTGGAGTTGACATGTTAGTTGAAACCAATTTAAGATTTCTTTACTAGGCAGAGATTCTGTGAGGTCGAGAACAGCATTCTCCATCCCTCCAAATCCCTCGAAGCATGTGGCACAGTGTCTCATAAGCTGTAGGCACGTAGGCCATATGTGTAGAATGCATATGAAGTTAGATTTAGACTCAGAAGGAATGAGAGAAGGGACTACTCCAGCAGTTCTCATAATCTGTAAACTGCTAAGTCTGACCAGATTTTCTGGGGTCACTTTTTATAGTGGTTTAGGGACAGCACCATCCCTCACCATCGATATTTATTTATTCAATAATTAGGAGCTGAGTGCCTTCTCCATGCCATGCCCAGGCTAAGGTTTTCGATTCAGTGGTGGAGAACACAGATCCAAGGAAACTGCAGAAAATCATCATGAATAATTCACACAAAGTCGCTGCAGTCCACAGGGACTTCTATGACTTTCCAGCATGTCCCTTGAGCATGCGGGGCATTAAGATGCTCTGAACTGGAAAGCCCTCCCACTCCCCTGCCACTCATCCTGCTGCCTCCCCTGGCAACAGCCAGAGCACAGACAGCTCCTGGTTACAGGCATGGTTTAAGCCCAAGGTCAGTGTGTTCTTTGGATCCACTCTCAACGCTGAGGAATTCACCGCCCATGAGCATCAGTTAGAGAGCAAAGAGTGCACTGGCACTCAGAGACCTCGTTGGAGTGCTGGGAGGCTGAAACATCCATGGGCTACCAAAAATTATTTGGGGAAAATAATGACTTTGGAACCTCAGAAGCAACTTCTGCTCCTCTTGGGCATGAGGAAGAGCCTGCCCCCCGAGGGAGGGAGGGGTGCCCCACGTGGGGCTGCCCTACCTGTCTCACTTCGTCGCAGAACAGGACAAAGACCAGCGCGTAGAGAACCAACTCGGGCAGGTGTGGCACCGAATGAAAATCCATGAGCAGCACGTAGGCGAAGAGCAGGAGGAAGGCGATGTAGAAGATCACATTCCAGGAGAAGACCACGAAGGGGGAGGTGAAGAAGGCCACGTAGTACCACAGGAGCTTCCGGTGCCTGTCCACCGGCTTCTTCCTGGACGGCGTGAGAGCTTCATCACTGTCCTCGCCAACACCATGCGAACACAGACCCACGGCGGGGGCGGGGAGTCAGGCTGCTCTGAGATGGACCGGCCAAGCGTCAGCCCTTAGCTCTTCATGGTTAACAAATCTAAATTCTGCCTGCAGGAGTGGAGACATGGCCCCACCTCTACGTGCTTAATATCAAACCCAGGGAAAGCCAGAGGTGATCCCAGACCTAATTGTAGGTGGCAGAGTGAACATCCTCAGTTCCAGACCTTACAGATCTTTACGTGGGAGCATGCGCACGCGCGCGCGCGCGCGCGCGCACACACACACACACACACACACACACACACGTATGTGTCTTGGTTTCATACCTAAATGATACAAAGCCACAGCCAACCAAGGGTATGATAAATAGACACAGGATAATCTTCCAGTTCTTGGTGTCTCGGGAGATCTCCCCATACCACTGTTTGGAAAGGAAATTCTACAGGGGAACAAAGACAAAGGACAGGGGTCCTTATTAATGCTATGGCATGCAGGATGGTAACCAACCTTTCTTCCTGGCCCTCGCACCACCCCGAGAAAATAGGGTTCTTCTCCATCTATATCAGTTACCTGGGTCCTAAGGGGCTATGACCACAATTTAAAACTGTTTGATTTTTGGTCCTGTCCTTCCACGGGTTCTGTGTGGTGAGAATTATTTCACGGTTAAATAGGTTCTGCCCATTTCACAGGTGAGGAACCAAGGCCCTGAGAGCTTGTATAACCTGCCCATCATCACACTCCTGGTTAGGGATACAGGGACTTCGGCACCCATAATGGTGGTGCTATGCTCTCTGCCTTGTGGAAACCCAAAGGATGCTCTCTCTCCTGCACCATCCCATGAGGCAAAGACACTGCCGATGCCTAGACACCGCCATCTCCCACACCACACCCACCTTCTCCCGCCAGGGCTTTCACGTTAGAGTTGTGGTTTATTACTAATATTATATTTTTAAGGTTGCTAATAGCAGCTGATGTAAAAGGCACGTTTCTGGACATGCCTGTACATTGTTTACCTGGACCCCGGGCTGGGCGATGAAGTGCTGGTCCGTCGCCTCCACCGCCAACTCCAAGCAGTTGCTTCCCCCCCAGGCCTCACAGGAGTAGACCAGCAGCTGCTCGGCCAAGTCTTCGTCGCTGCTGTAACACTCCGTGAACAGCTCTGCAGTCACATCAGCAGCAGAGAGAGGGGAGCTGGGCGGGCCTGGCCAAACCCAGGACTGTCCTCCCTCATCCCCCAGCGAGCTCCCCGGTTTGTAAAAAGCATGGGAAATGCTGGCACATGGTTCTTTCTGAGCTCAAGGCAGCAGATGCCAACAGATGCTCAGGGAACTGGCTCCGCTGAGCACCAGTAGCCCCTCTTCTATGAGGCTCAGCCACTGGGGAGGGACACAACCCTCCTGCCTGTCCCAGAGCAGCCCCTCCCCCATCTCATTTACATGATGTGCTTTCTTGGTGAGGTTTCTTTGCAGAGAAAGTATGGCACAAAAAAGCCAAAAAGATCTAAGAAACACTGACCTATTGCACCGGGGGTATGCTTACATCTGGAGACCTAATGACAAAGAGACTAGAGTGCAGATCTTTAGAGGAAATCTGGTAAAATATAGGGTGTCCCCCCGGCAAAAAAAAAAAAAAATGTATATATACTCTCACAGCTGATAACTCACTCAATTTCACTCCTTTTCAGGTTTAACCAATTTGAAATAATGGGTGAAACCAGACTAAGCTTTGAACAAAGAAAATTTATCCTAAAATGCCAATAGACTTCTTTTATGGGGACACAATAAAAATAACGTTTGTGGTATAAACCAAAGCAACAGCCAGTGAACTGAAGGCACACAGACACGGAATGAAATGATTCTTGGCCTTTGCGATTTCATTGCTTTGCCTCATCAGCAGCGCCTGGACCTGTTTGAAAACAGGTGTCGACGAAAAAATTATTCATTTCCGTAGATTCTTTTAAACTTTGAAAATGAACTGTATGTTAATAAACATTGACTTTATAATCATTCAAAGCGTGCATACATTTTTAGGGGACACCCTGAATTAGGAGCCATTGCCTAGTTGAGGTCAGTCATAAATTAACATAATTTAATATATTAATAGAAATCATTGGGCACATTTTTTCCCAACCCAGAGAAGCTGAGCTGATGATCACTTTTTCATCAGCTACAACAACAGACAAAGACGTGTGCGTTTCGCAACATACTACATTGCAAACTCAAAACGCCCGGCTGAAAAATGGAAACAGCTGAGCAGGTCTGAGACGCTGCTGTTGGGAGGCCACTGGTTCTGGTTTCCTCACTCCCCCACCCAGGCTGGGCCTTCTGAGCCAAGGGCTCTGATAGGCTGTGTTCAGGGACTGAGTAACAAACAGAGGACAGGCACTCCGGGAGATAACGCTTAGGGCTGCCTCTCCCGCCTTCCACTGCAGATCCTGGGTGATCTCACCCTGGAGGGGAGTGTGGGCAGGTCACCTGCAGCCCTGACAGAACCAGCCTTTGGTCACATCGCTGAAGGGGAATGGAGGCACGGAAGGCCGACCCAAGATGCTTCTCCAACTGCTGCTTATGATATCAGTAATGAACCATGGGCCTGGGGTCCTACCAGCATGTACATATGAAAGTGGCAAGCTAACGTGATGACTTGCAAGTCAGGTGAAACTTCAGACCTTCAGTTTTTTTTAATAGCATCCAAACACAACATCCCCTAACCCCCGCTGCCACCACCACCTGAGCTATTTAGACCCGGCCCTGGGAAATGAGAGCCTAAGGTTTCCCATTTTCATTCTAGGAAAAGCCAATAAGTACCAGGATCAAGGGGCCTGTGGCTTCTGCCTGACACATGGACACCTGGCCACATGTTCTGCAGCCCACAAAATCAGGCCAATCGAGGAATGCGAACATGCCACTGAGCTCTGCCATCTGGCACCTGAGTGCCACAAGCATGCCTGTGCCCACGTGGCACCCTGGCCGGGAGGCTTACCCACTGCGCGGGTCTCGTACTCGTTGGCCAGCTCTTCAGACTCCCCAGCAGCATTGATGTCGCTCTTCACCTTGGCCAGAGTCTTCAGGAGCTTGCTGGCTCCCAGGGCGGCCAGGGTGCAGCCCCTGGTCTTTGAGAAGGGCAGAGAATGTCAGGGTTAATTCGGTAATCCCTTGAAGTGGTCAAGTCAACCCTAATGTCAAACAAGGATGAATTCACAGCAAAATGGCAAAATCTAAACTGTTAGTACTGACGTAAAGCAAAATTTTCGATGTGCATAAAATAGTCGTGACCGTGAAGTTAGCATAGGAAAGGAAAACAAGGCCTTGAAAGCACCAGTAATGTAATTAGTAAGGCTGTGCGTGAACTCAATATTCAATATCCGATTTTACGCACTAAAAATAGAGAATGTAGCTTCTTTTCAACTGTCCATAAATCATTTCCAACACATCATTCTGTGCCGGATTGCCAGAGGCTAATGCCAGCATGTCATAATAAATGCAAGAAGTTCATCAAAAGGTTGGTGAACCTTGAAGCTTCAGCAGAGCTGAAAGTATTTCCTCAAATACATGTTATTGCCTGTTGGAATGGCCGAAAAGCATTTCCCCAAACCTGAATTAGGACATTTTAATATACATGTTATTGTCTCCTGCTGGCCAAACAGCTGAACAGCTGAAGGCAATTCCCCCAAAACTGACAATGCCTACTGTACACTAAACCTTACCTTTTGCTATGTATATCTGCTTTGCTTTAGGGCAATTTTTTGTTAATAAAGAGCAAGGGGTCCAGAGATTCAGAGAACTTGGTTATTGAAGTTAAGCCCTCTTCTGGCACCCCCAAGGATTACAAATTTATATTATATTTCTAGTCTCTTTATTAATTTATGCCACAGCCCCTTCTCCAGATTCCTGAACCCTTCTAAATGCTGGATATCACCCCACCATTACTGAATCACAAAGTGGGATCTCAGTAAGTTTCCCAAGGCAGAATGTGTCCAGGCCCTACTTCTGTCTATTATGCAATAAAGCTAGAAATAGATTTTTTAAATTAAACTTAAAAACCTCATGGACTTGGAAAAAAATCACACACACACACACACCTGAGAAGCAGGTGCCTACTGGATCGCCCACCAAGCACAGCTCCCTTCCAGTGGCCTCTCATCCCAGACACACCTCCGCCGATGGTGAAACAGGCACAGCCGTACTCACCTGACAGCAGACATTCCATTGTATCGAGGATATTTTAGGTTAGGCAAGCAAGTCTGGAGGTCAGGACAGCCACAGGAAGGCAGACGCTTGGCGTGGGCTTGCACACTCACCTGCTCCCAGATGACTTTGGAGAGCTCCTTCTTGTTCTGCAGGATGGCCCAGATGAAGAGCGCTTGCAGGGGGTGCCGAGTAATAGGAGACACGTCCTGGAGAGTTAGAGCAAGTGCAAAGGAGTGTCATCCTAGCTACAGTTCTCTCAGAAAGAAAAGAGGGGGTCAGGATGCCTGAGCAGAGAGCCCAAGTTTGGAGGTTCTATAATCGGTGGATGAATCCACCCTAACAGCACAGGGACACAATTCTCAGCTCTGCAAGCCACCAGGTGGTATAATTTGACATAAAATCTTTTATCGGTCACAAAAGACAATGTACAACTAATGGAGAGGTATAAAGGGTGAAAGTGGTACCGAGAACAATCTGAACACTAAATGACTTCTGACAGCTGAAGAGCAAGCAATTCCATCCTGTTAATCTATTTCTCATCTAGAAAAAGCATTCAGACTACATTCTAACTTTTCCTATAGTGTGGTTCAGTTGAATTACCACAACAATGATTTATCTCTTTGATTCCTAATACATTACTTAAAACCATAGCTCTTACTCAGTGCCCCATATCTTCCAGGGGAACCTTTTCACATAGAAAACAGCAGGATGTGTATATTCCTATATACAGGTTTTACTGAGGTCCAAACTGCTTCAGGCCTGGTTATGGATTCTGCAGAGGGTTTGAACATAAATAGTGTCAAAGAGAAGCTTCCTAAACACCACGCTGTTTAGAATTTTGCAATATAGGCACACATATCAAAATCCTGGAGTCACTAAAGACAATGACCTAGCTTCCCTCGAAGCAATCCTGAGGCATGTAGTTTACTTAAGAGGCGATTCCAGAAAAACCAACAGGCATCTGAGAAAATGAGATCTAAAAGGAAAGATCAACAAGTTGTCCTGGTGGTTAGCTAGAGATCAGTCTCACTAGGCAGCCCTGGGACCCAGTGCAGCATACATGCCTCAGAATTATCTGTCCTTACAGGGAGGAACTGGGATGTTCATACATCCACTGCAGGCATAGGGCTCAGAGCAGAGAGCTGCAGGTGCTGGCAGCTGGGAATGGTCTGTGCCTCAGATTAGAAGGACTAGAGAATACAGGTGTTACTTTCACAGCATCCTCTCAAAGGGGAACCTAGATCATCCCTTTGGAAATAATCACTGCCCCTTTTATCCACAAAAGAAAATGTGTCAGTTCTTCAGTCCTTCACATGGCAGTGGGAGGAATTTTAGGCAGGTCATGTCCCAAAGGCTAAGACATGAACAGGCAGCCATGCATGTGCCCCTGTTCCCTGAGCTTTGTAATTAAGAAACACTGCAACAAGTAGTTTGAAATGAAGCAAAGAACTTAAGAGCCGACATCAGAAAACTCACGAGGGAGACTCGTTATTTTCAGTAAAGGCAGTAGAAAAAAATAAGAATGCCAACACGTTCGCTACCTTTATGGTGATGAGGTAGGGAGTGGGAAACTTTTTTGAAGGAAGACTCAGAAGACCAGAGAGAGAACTTAAGCAGACAGGCCTCCCATTACATACGTGAAGTTCTACTTCTGTCTCGTCCCTGCTGCTTCTGTCTTCCTTCCTGGAGCTCCTCCGGAAGTTGGCCACCAGTTTCCAGACGAAAGTGAGAAGGGTGTCGTTGTAGGAGTTCTTGGCGATCTGCAGGTTCCGATAGACGAGGGTGCTGAAGTGATTGGAGAAGAGCTCGGTGAGGACGTCGCTGGTGAGAAACTTCCGCAGGTTCAGGCCGTTCTCCAAGAAAAGACGGACAAACTTGGGCCTGTCCTTTATGAGAGCCATGAACATGACCTCCCGAAGGTCGGCAGACTGAGGAGAAAAAGCAGAGAGAGTACTCACACCCTGGACCCAGGAAAGGAAGCACATGGCCTTTCTCTGACACATCATATTTCCAGCCACCAAGTAGTAGGATCTTCAACTTCGCCTGAGCTCCCGTCTTGAGAATAAAATACATCTTTCCATTGAAATACGACATTAGATTATAATTCACACACAGGGGAAGTAGGATTTTTTACATCAGCCAGATGTGGGCTTGGCTGTGACTTGGCCTTCTGCTGTGGTAAGGTGGAGGTAATTACACCCATGCAGGGATGATGTTTGTCAAGGATTTATTCCAGAGCCTGGCATAACTGAAGCACTCAGGGGGTGGGGAATGTACAGCTCACACCATTTCCCTGAAATCTCCAGTGGATACTGATTGTGAGCCACCAAAGCCAACACCTTGCTCTAGGTCATGGGATCTTCTGCTGCCCTTCAAGCCACATGACACCAAAAACATACCTGATCATGTTGCATAACAGCATCACTGAAATACTTGACAATTGTACCTAGTTATCATTTATCTTTAGCTCTACTTCCTGGGCTCCTGATAAAACCTATTCCAGAGAAGCATATGGGAATTTTAATAAAGGACAAGCACCGTTTACTTCAAACAGAAACTGGTGGTCTACAGGTCACAACAGGTCACAGATATATTTTGTTTATCATCCATAGTATTTCTTACAATTCAATTCAGTTTTCAACATTAAAAATTAGAAAGTTCATACAAATCCACTTTTCAGCATTGAAATCCAGAAGCCTAAGCCTGGACAACATGGAGTACCATCATGGATCCGAGTGGCAGCTGCTCTTGGAAACTGGGTCCTCCAGTCCTCAGGGACCCCATCAATCCTCACTGCCGTCCACCCAGCCCACTTCACTCCTGAAACTCCCCTGGTCCTGGTGTAGTGAATGCCTCCTGCTAAGGGCAGCCTTGGCAGTTGCTGTATCTGTCTGCCCTCAGGGAAAGTGTGCCTTGTACCCAGTTTCACAATTCCTTCTCAATGTTTGCCTTTACACTGATCACCCACTTGATAGCATAGGGCAGTGGTCCTCAGACATCAACCAGAGTCATCCAGAAGGCTTACTTCACACAGGGTGCTGGAGTCAACCTCCAAATCCATCCTTTAACAAGCCTGAGACAGAGTCTGATCATCTGTGCTGCTAACAGATTCCCAGGTCATTCCTGAGCTGCCACAGGTCTGACACATTTTTGTTTCCAAACATTGCTGCTACAAGTACCCAGATGTGTGACCTGAGCCTCAGTATCACAAGATTTTCCCTGAGCCTCAGTCTGCTCTTCTAGAAAATACGTATGTGTTTGTGGAGAAGAAGTGAGATAACATAGGTCAGAAATTCAAGGTCAGAGCAGGCCCTCAAAAAGAATGAGGCCCGGCTGGTGTGGCTCCACGGTTGAGCATCAAACTACAAACCAGGAGGTTATAGTGCAATTCCTGGTCAGAGCACATAACCAGGTTGTTGGCTCAATCCCCAGTAAGGGGCGTGCAGGAGGTAGCCCATCAATGATTCTCCTTCATCAGTGATGTTTCTATCCCTCTCTCCTTATCCCTTTCTCTCTCTGAAATAAATAAAAGCATATACTTTTTCATAAAAACAAACATCAGTAACCCTCTCCTGTGGTACTCGTGAATCCCTGATTGTTAACCAGGAAAGTGAGAAAGGTTGGTGTGAGGGGTAAGTGAACTAACACAATGAGACTGCTTTGTGTGATATAAAAGTTCACACCAACATTACCATTATTCCAATGATTTTTTCTTTTTTTTAAATTTATTAAGGTATTATATGTGTACATAGCTTACCAGTGTCCCCCCCCCTCCCATTGATGCCCTCCCTCCCCAGAGTTCTGTGTTCGTTGGTTGTACTTATATGCATGCATACCAGTCCTTCAGTTGTTCTCTTATTTCCCCCCAGGTCTCCTTCCCCTCCCCGCTGTCATTTGACAATCTGCTTGTTTTATGGTGACTATCTCAGGACCACATGAATAGAATCCGCTCCTCATTTGGCAGTCTGCTTGTTTTATGGTGACTATCTCAGGACCACACGAATAGAATCCGCTCCTCCTCTGGTTCACACCGCCCCTCCTCCCGGGTCCCACTGCTTCCCCGGGGCACATGGCTCTCCCGGGGCTATTCCAATGATTTTTTATGCATTTTTTAAACAAATGCTTATATATCTTTTAATATGAGCCAATGTTCCTAAGCACTACAGAAACATTATCCCATTTAATCATTGTAACAACCCAATGCAGTAGATACTGCTGTTATCAACTCCATTTTCCGATGAGCAGTGGTGTGCTAGTAAATGTTTAGCAACCAGCTCTCTGGAAAAAAAATAACAGACTCCACTTTGTAGTCTTGCCAATTCCTATTGTGTAAATGCTCCCACTGTGGCTAACTCCCAGCTGCCAATGTGCCATCATTGAATGCAGAACTGAAAATAGACCTGGAGTAGCATAACACTTGCACCATTTCCAGCATGCAATAATAAATGTAGTAAAATAATTCGAAAGCAATGAGTTTTGACTATGCATTACCTTTATGTTTTAATAAAATGTATTTAGTTCTATGTCTATATAGTTGAATTTTTTTTAAATGTTATTATTGATTTTTTTAGAGAGAGAAAGGAAGGGAGAAGGAGATAGAAACATTGATGATATAGAAACATCAATCATCTGCCTCCAGGAATTGGTTTTGAAACCTGTGCATATGCACTGACTAGGAATCAAACCAATGACCTTTTGGTACATGGAGGGGACGCTCAATCCACTGAGTCACCCTGGATGAGCTATAGTTGAATTTTAATAATGATGGTATTTAATTACTGACTCATAAAATCTCTAAAGCTTTAGCAGTCAGCTCTTGCAAGCCAGCATGAGGAGGCTCCACCACACCACATCTGAGGGATCTGAGGTACGGAGAGGTTAAATGCCTTGCAGAGGTTAAGTCAGGCTGATGGGCTGCCTCCAGAGACCCTCCATACAACTCACATAAGAGCTTAGCCATTATGCCCTTCCTCCTTCACTGTCTTAGGCTGAGTTAATAAAATTAAATGCACCGTTCAATATGTGCCTGAGTTTATGTTTATTTATACCATATGACCTTACTTAAATAGACCATTTCTCACATAGAGATCCATTTATGAATCAATTAACTACATCTACTTATACTTTCCCTCAACTAACTAAAGCTTTGCAATGTGTAATGCAGTTCATTAAACGTAAAGACCAAACACAAGATAATGTTTGCTGCAGGAATGAATAATTTAAAAATCTATAAGTCATTACTTTATTTGCATTCTGTTATTAAAATTTATTACCTGTGAATATAAATCAAGTCTTCATCATTGATTATACAACAGTAGGCCTAAAAGTGGTTGCTGAACCTGGCTGCGTAGGATGCCGGTTATGAAACGCATGCACCTTCAAATATATGCATACGTGTATAAAATTAAATAAATCCCAGCTGCTCACAAGTTACTCAGATTAATTCAGAAGGAGCTGAGAATAAAGATACCCTCAGCCTTGCAGGTCCAGGTGTGATGGCTTATGATATTTCCTACAAAACAGATCTCCCGTGGCTGATTTAACTGCAGTTGTACATAAGAAAGCATCCCTTGAAAGTGTGGTTCTATAACTCTGATCAAATTGCAAGTGAGAAAAGTCACTATTTTGGGGTAAAATGGTGGTTTTTGAACATAAAACTTCCATATTGGAGGTGTTCATTTTGCAGGGAGCCCCAATCCTCCAGCTCTAAGACATTCACTGTGTGTCTTCAACCAACTTGTGCTACCTTCTCCAATGCATCTCACTGCTGGCAATTCTCTTATCAGAACCTGGCTAGGTAGATGGGGCAGGGAGCAAAATAGACCAGCTGTCTTCATTTTCAGTAAAGTTACTGCTGACACCCATTCCAATCATGTGGCACGTGTTTTCGTCATCCTCCCGCCCACCCACTGCCAGGGGAGCTGCACCTCTGCATCAGGGTGGAGAAGTGGCTCTCCCAGCATGACTGAGGGCTATCAATATGGATGCCAGTCATGGATTGAGAGTTTTCCCATCAGTGCATTTATTATCATCTTTTCACAACCAACCTACTAAGTCAATATCGTTACCCCATACTACAAAGGAGGAAAGGGAGGCCTGGCAACATTGGTGGGCCAGAAAACAACTCTTTACAAGAGCCAATACTAGAGACCTTGTCAGAAAGGGACCAGACCTGAGGCTGGAGTAGCCAGGAGAGCCGCTAACGTACCTCCCAGCGGCAGTCGTTGGTGAAAATCTCGTCGTTGGCCAGGTCCAGCTGGTTCCACTCCAGCAGCAGCTTCAGCTGCCCGTTCCAGTTGTCCTGCTTGTTGGTGCTAAAGGCTACAAGAAGGCAGCAGAGTCAACCACCAAAGGCCCAGAAATAAAAGGGCCAGAACCATTCCGTGTGACCCATTATCAGGGCCATTTCCCCCAGGGGATTCCAAGCATGTTCTTCAAGAAGCAGACACTCACAACTGTCCTTTCGCTTTATTTTCACTCATTCTTATCAATATTCTGAATGTCCCAAAGTATAGAATGAGGATCAATTCAAGTGGTAATAATGTCTTTCCACTTCATATTTTAATCATGTAAATGGTATATTGGTATTTTTCCATAGACTCAGATTCCATAAATGTGATATTTCAAGGACCATATCTGACTTACACTATATCTAAACCTATGAAATAATGCCATATTACAACAATGTTCTACTTGTCTTTTCCAGAGCTAATATATCCTGATCTATGTTTCTCTACAGGTATAATCCTCTTTTAATAAATATTCTTACAATCAACTTTCTGGCAAGCACAATAAGAATGATTCCAATAAAAAGTGAATGTTTAAAACCCACTTCATATGTGCCTTGCCCTGCTCTGTACACCTTACAGCCATAATCAGGAAGCTCAACTCTAGATGGTCTTTGCCAAGGTTCTACTTAGGTTACATCTACCTTCATGGAATTCTAGCCAAGATCATAGGTGAGAAGTTTTAACCTGAACTTGACTCCTCAGCTCCAGGAGATTTGTAAACCCTGAAACTGATGCAGAATCAATGATGTGTGTCAAAAGGGTGTGCACATATGTGGAACTCAAGGGTAAATGCCTATAGTTTTATCACATTCTCAAAGGAGTCTGAGACACACAAAAAATAACTCTAAGTCACTGTTAGAGACAGGTCTTTGAAGAGTGCCATGATTGGGTTTGACCAGCATTTTAATGACATAAAATGTTTTGTTCTATTAAAAATACACTGAGTGGCCAAATTATTATGATCTCTGAACACATAATAATCGGGCCACGATAGATAGATAGATAGATAGATAGATAGATAGATAGATAGCCCGGTGCATGAATTCGTGCATGGGTGGGTCCAGACAGCCTGGCCAGGGGGAGGGGACATTGGTGGTTGGCCGGCATGTTTGCTGGTCAAACTCCTGGTCGAGGGGACAATTTGCATATTAACCTTTTATTATATAGGATATACACTGAGTGGCCAGATTATTATGAGTTCAGAGATCATAATAATCTGCCCACTCAGTGTATGTAATGAAGGAAATTTAACTCAGCAGGTAAACTGTAGTTATTGTAGCTTCTAACCTATCATAATCAAAACTAAGCACAAGATTCTATTGCAGTAAAGCCATTTAAAACATAAATGCAAGTCTCAGGAAGCAACACAAAGCTGAGGCTTCCAGAGTGGCTATTTTTACTCACCTTTGTACAAAGCATAGGAAATAGCATTGCTCACAATTTCATCCCCAGCCTCTTCCATTTTAATAACTGTCAACAGGTGAGAACTTTCGAGAATTTCTTTGAGCTGAACATTTAAAGAACAGAGTTGTCAGCCAACTTGTTTTAGACATTAGGAGTATAAAGTTCACACTAAAAAAACACCTTTTATTCTACTCTTTTTTAATTATTAAATACCATCTACTCACCCATTTGATCCAGCTCTCGGTTTCCTCCTCATGCAGCCGGGACACGGTGCGGGGTAAGAAGCGCACCAACTTTTCCTTGACAATGGAAGAGGTCAGGGTGTCCTCCAGCTCCACCAGGCTTGCGATCACATCGGCAATCTGCCCTGAGCCCTCCACCACCACACAGGGAATTTTACTTTTGATGGAGGTGTTGATGGCCTGGGAGAGGGGAGACAGAGCCGGTCGTCAGATGGAAGAGACACAACAACCAGAGATCCAGCTTGAGACCAAGGTTCTAAATCAGTGGTTCTCAACCTTTCTAATGCTGCGACCCTTTAATACAGTTCCTCATGTTGTGGTGACCCCCAACCATAAAATTATTTTCGTTGCTACTTCATAACTGTAATTTTGCTACTGTTACCAAGTTGTAATGAAAATATCTGTGTTTTTTCTGATGGTCTTAGTCTCTACAGCAGCGGTTCTCAACTTGTGGGTCGCAGCCCACAGGTTGAGAACTGCTAGCAGGGTCACCTAAGACCATTGGAAAACACAGATATTTACATTATGATTCATAACAGTAGCAAAGTTACAGTTATGAAATAGCAACAAAAATAATTTAATGGTTGGGGGGTAACAGCATGAGGAACTGTATTAAAGGGTCTCGGCATTCGAAAGGTTGAGAACCACTGCTCTAAATCAAGACAGTTAACCAAACACATTGACATGTCATCCCTGCACTTTCCCTTTGGGGTTTTACTCTTGATCAGAAGCAAACAAAATGTTTGCTATTGGCATTGAATGCGAAAAGTACTCATGCCAAAATCCATAATAAGGGTACATGTGACTAACTGAAGTTCTCCATCAATAAATGCCTGAAAATATCCCTGTGTAAAAAAAAAATCAATCATTCCAAATACTGACACCATAGATTTGAGTGACAGCATTTGACATTATCGTTGCTAGCTTCTCGGATGAAGGTTAACAATATTTGTACTCTTAAGGTCTGAAAACACCTTCAAAGCAGCAGCCACATTGTGTTATATTGATTCATATTTCCCTCCTCAGCTAATTTCCCTTGCCCCTTTAATTAAAAGTGAAAAAAAATTGCTTCCTAGATACACACATATCACATTCCCATATAAAGACCAAAGCAGTCAGCACAAGAGAATCAGGTATGAGAATTTTAATCCCTTGACAGTGAGACCATATGAGTACAGAGCTATGAAGCATCTTCCTTTAGCCATGACCGAAAACTTTGTTTAGAGCAAATGTTGCCCATACAGTGTGTGGTTTTTCATCAGAGTGAACAGAGGGCTGATCCACAGACCAGTTGGGATGTTTCTCTGCCTCACACTGCACCCACTCTGGGTGTCATGGCTGAGCTGGGCTGGAGTAGGTGTGATAAAGAGGGCACTGAGAAAGGAGGGGACAAAGAGTTGCTGTCCTCCCTTTTCCCCTGGGTCTTGCAGCTGCCTGAGCAGAGGGCAGAGACACAGCCTGCTGATCTGGTCGTGAAGTGATGCTGTAATGGACAGATTTGTATATTCCTCTATTATTAGATTAGACTCGAGGCCCAGTGCACAGATTTGTGTACCAGTGGGGTATCTCGGCCTGGCCTACAGAGATCAGGCCAAAACCAGCTCTCCGACATCCCCCAAGGGGACTCGGATTGCAAGAAGGTGCAGGCCAGGCCGAGGGACGCCCTAATGCATGAATCCATGCACTGAAACTCTAGTTGTTATATAAAAGAATAATCAAAGAGAAGTGCTAGATTATAAAATTCCAAATAACTCTGACAGAAATTGCTTCTAACTGTAGAGGTGAACTCTGGTAAAAAGAGGAGAGAAGGTCTAGGACCTCAGATATCTGTAATCTAACCCTGTCTTAGAGTTAAAACATTAGGTTAAGGGAAATGGGGGAATATGCAAGCCAACCTGGAAATTAACTAAAAGAGAGAAGTAAAATTACTTCCTTATACTGTCCTATTCCTGGAAAGGTGAGATCATGAATGTGATGTTCATGCCTTTGAATACTCACCCACATGTGGCCACACTAATGCTCTCTGAGAAGTTGGAACAGATGTCTAGCTGCAGACAAGATGAGATCAGTAATGTCAAGTCTACAGTGGGAAGCAGAATTCTTGCTCACTGCTCAACGATGCAGGTCAGAATCATTCTAGAAGCTTTCCATGATCTCAGGATCACGTAGGGTTTCAGATTCCTTCACATGGGACTCTCAGACTTTGCATGCCCAGGAAGCATGTGGGTGGGTAAGCTCAATATATGGGACAGGGTTTTGGTGTTAGGCTTTGTGTGTCTGATCACAACTCATCTCCACACAGATAGGGTGGCATGCAGATACTTACTGGTTATATCCTTAAGTCTCACGAGTTCGTGCCAACCCTTGTCTTTGGCAGGCTGATGGCCAAAGCCAACAATGAGTATTCATCCTGGTCATGTTGCTGCAAATTCTCTTCCTAAATCTTAGCTGAGGAGACAACCTAAGCCTGGCAGGGAAACACTGTGTGGTGGGAAAGATGCTACTGACTTGCTCTAGAGAAAATAGCCAGGTTAGATTAGGTGAGTCCCCAAACCCTGAAAATACAAATTAGATGAGTAAGCTTGTTAACCAATTTTCTAGAAAACCAAATCAAGACTCACTTTTAAAGTCTCTCTTCCGCCTCCTTGGGCAAAACACACAATGGGGACCTTGCCACCATAGTTGGAATCTGTAAAACATGAACGTAAAACTTATTTTGGGATTCATTAGAAATACTCAGTGTACAATAATCTATTTGATAAATTCTTAATGACCATCTACATTTTGGTCACAATCCCAAATTTGAAAATAATGATACACATAAAATATTTTAACCAAATAAACAATACCTATTCTTAATTTTTTTGAAAAAATAAAAGGATACCTATGACCAGGGAGAATAGGACTAAGAGCTTCTTCCCTGTAAGCCCTGGGTGTGTGGGGTGATAGCTACAAACCTCATGGACTTCACTATTTACCCCTTCATCATGCTAGATGTGTCTTTGTGTCTCAAGCTGCTAACAGCATGATGCAGGTCATGCTGCCATTTGTCACTGGTATTTAAAATGCTAAAATCCTTAAATGATTTACTTTTGCTAACATATATTAGGCCAGGTTCAAGTTTATCCTCACAATAAAAACATTCACTCATTTGCATAATCCTATGCTTTTCTGAGCTGGTGAAAAATTTTCATAACTATTTATTCTCTCAAGGGAGAACATTGCATATAAAAATGTCTTCCCTGCTTGTATGTCCCATTGATGAAAGTGTAAAGCTGAGACTATCTCCAGCAGTTCCCTCTTACTAAATAGATCACTACATCACGAGCAAATCTGGTTCCACAACAGATGCCAGCTAATGACACTGTTTTGTGAGCTCATATTTGCCATTAAGGATTTTATTTATTCTGAACTGTTGTCTAGCAGAAGAGACAGCAGACTTTCTATCCTAACACACTAGAGGAGGACAAGGCAGCATTTATCATTGTTCCAGCCTGTTGAAGGGTATCTATCACAGTGAACCTGGCAAAGCACTCCTAATATGTTGAAGAAAGAGGAGAAATAACAGCTCTTCTTTGGGAATAGGAGATTAATCGGGTGGGTTCACCATGTTTCACTCAATAACTGGTCGCTACTGTTGTTGATGCTACTGCTGCTGCTCTTGCTAGTATGTTTGCCCAGTGCCCCGCTCCCTGAGTCCTGACCTTGAATGGTGCGCTCAGAGATGTACTTCTCCAGCTGATTCCGGAGCTTCGCCTCCACTGTGGGATGTCCATGGCAGCCGTTGTCCACCAGCAGCAGGTGGGTGTGATTGTTGTCCAGGATGTACAGAGGGTCCCTCTTGAAGTCATCCATGATGTACTGAGCTGAAAAGTAGCCCTGGAAAGCACACAGAAGCTTGTTTTTGAGATTCTGTTTGTCAGCCTAGATGTGTGATGATATTTTTATAGGTTCCTCTGAAGGCTAACCTTTTGCGTTCAGCTACATTGATACCTCTTCCCAGATTCTTAAGTTCAGAACATTTTAGAGATCTTACAGTTACAGGCCTTCATTTTAGTATAAAGAAATGAAGGTTCAAAATGGTTGGGTCACTTGCCTTTTATCACATAAGTGACCAATGACAGTGCAAAGGTCAGCTTCCTAATCCAGTTCTTGTTCCAACACCTGTGCTCTTTTGAGTAAATTCATTGAAATTGATAGCATTCAGAAAAGTATAGCACTATATATATATATATATATATATATATATATATATATATATATATACATTCAGACACACACATATATATTCATACATATGTAGTTGTGTGTGTACCTGTATACAGGTAGAGGTGGACATTGATATGCACAAATATATATTTGCTTACAATCTATCATATGGAAAGACCTGTGCCAGGGTTTAGGGATTAGAAAATGAATTTGTTGTTGTTGTTGTTGATATTTTTTCATTGATTTTTTTTTTAGAGAGAATAGGAGGAATGGGTGGGAGAGAGAGAGAAACATTGATCGGTTACCTCTCATATGTGCCTGACGAAGATCTAACCCACATCTTAGATATGTACCCTGATTGGAAATCAAACCTGCAAGTTTTTTGTGTACAGACCAACCAACTGAGACACCAGTCAGGGCTGGTGGGAACAGATTATAATGAACTGAACACATCTGTTGGAAGCTCCTTCCCAGGAATTCTTAGATTATGTCATCCTTGCTTTTAATTCCTGAGGTTTCAAAGGCCTTTCGTGCAAGGCCAACTTTCCCATGAGTTAACGCCATCACAGAGCCCCAACGTTCAGGCCAGAGCTCCACACCCTGATCTTTCTCCCATGTGACCTGAGAGACCTCCTCCTATCCTGTCCATACCTCAACATCACAATTCCTGATGAGTGTGTCCCTGTTGGAGACCATGCCCCAAGCCGCTATCCCAATGGCCACAATGTTCTCCTCTGAATTCCTGCTGATGGTGTTGTCTCTCACCACCTCCCCAATGAACTTCATCAGGCCATAATGGGTGCCTCCGGTGAGAATCCAAGCGCCTGTCAATGAGGGAGAAAGCAAAGGCTCAGCTGGTTCTGAGTAAGGTTCCCTTCCTGTGCTCATAGTTGGCCACATTCCCCTTTCAAATGAGGCCATGGGAAGTGAAGTACCACCCCACGTGGCCCACGCAGAGTGCAGGCAGATGACTGACTTCCAAGCTCTGGGCCCTCACATCATCTCAGTAGATGTTCCAGGCCAGGGGTTTTGTCATGATGCCTACGACTTACTGTCAGATGATTCCAAAAATATCATAATATGTAGATATATATGGAAAGAGAATGGTGGGAAAATGTTAACATTTGGTGAGTCTAACTAAGTGAAGAGTTATAGACATTCGTTGTATTATTCTTACAATTCTTCTGAAGGGATTTTCATAATAAAAAATTAAAAAGAAAACAATGCTGCCCTGGCCAGTGTTGCTCAGTTGGTTGGGCATCATTCCATGCACCAAAAGGTTGCTGGTTCAATTCCCAGTCAGGGCACATGCCGAGGTTGCAGGCTCTATCCCCCATAGCAGGCATGGGAGGGGGGAGGGGGCGGCCATCGATGTCTCTCTTTCTCTCTCTCTCTTCTCTCCTCTCTCTAAAAATCAATAAAAATATTTTTTAAAAAATAAAAATGCTAAGCTAATATTTCAAATAATAAAGCCCCAGTCCTTTGTTTTGATCTCCATCAAACCTGGTGGTTATGGCCTGCTATTTCCAAAAGTCCATCCTTGCTATAAAGAACAAATAAATAAATTTTGACTTTTCAGAATATACTGGGTAAAATTTTTTATGTAGAAATAAGAAAATTAAAGCTTAGACGTTTAAAGAAAACATCAAATTACCCACAAAGAAACACATTAACACTGATTGTAAAGTTAGTTTGTGAACCACAGCACCCCCACACCTGCCAGAGCTTCCTGTCCATTCATTTAAGGTCCTCGCTTTTTACAAGAGAATGATTAATTATTTAATTCTAGAGCATCTGGATTCTGTGCACAAACTGAATATGAGAATTCCGTTCTGTCCCCGAAGACAAGCGCACCTTTGGACTGAGCGATGTAAATCAGGCGGCTGAAGATCTTACGCATGCGTGGCTTCAGGGCGAAGTTTTTGGCACCTCCGGTCACAGAAATCACAAGGTTGGGCGTTTTCAGGTGCCAGTGCTGGGTCAGCAGCTCGTACAGGATTTCCGCGTCAGTGTCGCAGGACAATCGGATATACTGTGGGAAGAGAAAAAGCATCAATGCAGGTGCCACCAAAGGGCCCTCCAAGCCAGCTGGAGGACTTGGCACTTTATCCTAAGAGCACCTGTGCAGTGTTCTCAGCAGAGCAGACATGGGTAGGGTTTAGTTATGTTTTAGGGCTTCCATCAGGGATAGAGATGATCACAGACTGAGGTACAGGCTAAGGGAGAGGGAGCTGTGGGAGGCTAGACACGGTGCTGGCCCATTCAGGGCAGAGGTCCCGGGAAGAGCAGTGCAGGGAGATGGGTCACCTTCCAGGGCTGCAAGAACAGGGCTTGGGGTGGGAGTGGGGGGGTCGGTGGATGGAAGGAGTTGAGGCCCAGGCTTTCAGCCACCTGTGAGTGGTTCTGTCATTGAGAGAAAGGAAATGGGGGGATTTGAGGAGACACTGTTAACGATCATTTAACTTTGCTGTAAAGCCCCATGGAAGAGCCTGCAAAGTGGGTGGAGTGTGTAGTGGGTGTGTGTAGACCTTATTCAGGGCCATATGTATACTCAAGATTGCCATATGCCAAATGAAACAGGACCATTCAGGAAAGTGTTCATCAGTCCTCTTGCAGCAGTGAGAATCAGTATGGGTGTCACAGGAGTGCCTGCAGTGTGCAGACAGGCCGCTGGGTGCGGAGCCGGTCGTCGTCTGAGGTTCCAAAGGCCTTTCTTGCAAGGCCAACTTTCCAGTTGCACATAATCTAACCATGGCTTTTATACTTTTACTAGAGGCCCGATGCATGAAATTCATGCAAGAATAGGCCTTCCTTCCCCCGGCTTCTGGCACCTGCTTCTCTCTGGCACCCGGGACCCGGGCTTCCCTCGCAGCCCCAGCTTGGTCCAGAAGGACATCCGGAAAGATGTCCAGTCTAATTAGCATATTATGCTTTTATTATTATAGATAAGGTTTCTCTTTTTCTTTTTTTAAAGGAATATTTTCTATAAATTTGACTTGGGATCCTTTTTCATTTTTGCCCACATGATTTTCCTTTGGCTTGTTTTGACACCGTGAGAGTGTGTGTGTGTGTGTGTGTGTGTGTGTGTGTGTTTTCTTAAATATATTTTATTTATTTTTTACAGAGAGGAAGAGAGAGGGATAGAGAGTTAGAAACATCAATGAGAGAGAATCATCGATCAGCTGCCCTTGACTGGAATCGAACCTGGAACCTTTCAGTCTGCAGGCCGACGTTCTATCCACTGAACCAAACCGGTTTCGGCAAGGTTTCTTTTTTCCTGTGATAGCTTTTGGACTGACCCCCTATCTCCCACCTCCATACTATTGGACAGTTCAAGATAACTCGAAATAGCCTGCGTTTTTATCCTAACTAATTGCTATATTAGCTATTTAGGGTAGAAAACCATTGCTTACCTTCCCTTTCTTCCCCATAGTCTCAAACTGAATATCCCCAAAGGCATCAGTCGGAAACTCCTTGGTGTGTTTCTTGTAATTCCATTTCTCGTTCTGGTTGATCTGGGTGCCTTCGATGTGCTGGCTCTGGGCATAGCCACACTTGCACACATTTTCCCTGAGCAGAATGACATTGATGAGTGAGCTCATACCAGTGACCAAAGAGAGAGCCTTAGTTTTTCTGATGCTCACCTTCTACTTACACAAATGAAGAACACTCATTTACTCATTTATTAAGAACCTTTTATACTCTGAGGCACTACACTAGGTGTTTGCGTGTTACCCCACCGAATCTTTACCACACCCATGACGAATACTTTGCTAACATTTTAGAATAAGATATTTCAGTTCAGAAAAGAGAACAATTGGCTCAAGGCCATGCAGTGAGCAGGCAGCCAGGCCAAGGTTGGACTTGGGCTGCTTTTAATGCCCCTGCTCTTGCTTGTCCTTACACCCTCCTCTGTTCCTACCTCTGCTCAGCAGAGAGTCGGTGCTTTAATTATAAACTACAGCAGCCACTCTCCTAGCAGTTAACAGCTAGACTCTTCTTCAGCAGGTAGAAAAGACAGAGGAGAACTAGAGGAGAGGGAGGTGGGACCATACTGTGCACTGGGGTCCATATGCATCTTCGGTGGGACAGATCAGCAGGAAATCCACTTGCTCACTCGCTCATTGGCTAACATCCATGGAGGACCTCCCTCGGGCAGAGCTGCTGAGGGTTGCTCCCAAGTCTTTGGTAACCCAGCCTTGATGCTCTAGCACACGCGAGACTCGCAGTAGATAAACACCCGGTTAGAAGGGAAGGCCTGACAGAGAGCCAGTCCAATTGCATGCGTACACACGCCCAATGTCACCTGCCAACTACTACAAAAGGGCAACATGCATTGCCACAGGCCTCTGAGGGGGAGAAGGGGTCCCGGGCTTGTGGGGGTGCTGAAGGGGGCCATAGCCTCTCTTGGAGCCTTTGCCAATGATTGCCAAAGCTAAACATATATAACAAAATGATTTCGCTCCAGGGATCAACTTCAAGCTACTTGCCAAATTCCTCCTGCTCATGCATTTCTGAGAACTGCAAGATGGAAACAACTTTAATAATGGACTAGTGATCATTTGTTTGTTTGTTGAAATTGCAGTTAATAATTTACGTTCGAACATGGAAGCAAAAACGAAGGGAAAACAGTTGCTTACGTGGCCTTAGAGTCTTTGGTAAAGAAGACACACTCCCGTTTCTTAATATTTGCTTCAATAAAATTCACCAGATCCTTTGGAGAAAGAACATTGGATGGCAAATTACCAATTAATCCTCCCCTTGCTGTAACTAACGAATACTGAAATGACCTGCCCTTACTTCAAAGGTTCTAAGACTTTTTACTACATACTCATAGCATCCTCATCCGTTCATGCTTTTAGAATGCACAGAGTTTGTAAAAAGAGGCATTTGTTCAAAATTTTATAACTAAATGCAAATTTTTCTAAAAGTTATTTGGAGTTATCTTGTAAGAAAGTCATAATATATACACTGAGTGGCCAGATTATTATGATCTCTGAACGCATAATAATCTGACCACCCTAAAATATGTATATTAGAGGCCTGGTGCATGAGTTCGTGCATGGGTGGGGTCTGATCAGCCTGGCCAGGGAGAAGAGACATGGGCGGTTGGCCGGCCTACTTACTGGTCATACTCCTGGTCAAGGGGACAATTTGCATATTAGCCTTTTATTATATAGGCTATACACCGAGTGACCAGATTATTATGAGTCCAGAGATCATAATAATCTGGCCACTGGGTGTATATACAAATTATGTTTTTCCATCTTTAAGGCTACCAAGGGAATTTAAGCATTTGTTAATAGTTCAGTATAAATAATACAGTATTGCCGATAATAGTCCTGTTATGCTTGCTTTTCAAAAAGAGATATATTCCAAAAGCTCTGTCCATCCCCCCAGCGACAAGGTGGTATGGTATCTGTGACCTAATTCTGACAAGCAACCAAAAGATTGTGTAAGGCACAAGCTTCCCTTTAATTGTCAGAAGCAAACTTTGGAAACAGATGAAAAATACTTCAAAAAATACTTACACTCCTCAAAGTAGGAGGAGATACTTGCAACATGTATTAATCATGGGATTGGCAAACAGCATATATGAAGAACTATACATTTCTAAGAGTGAGAGAGACAACCAAATTGGAAAGTGGCAAAAACTTGAGCAGTCATCTCGTAAAAGAGGACACACAAACACCCCATAAATGGGTGAACAGAAACTCAACCCCCCAGCCATGAGGCCAGTCTGAAGGGAGACCATAGTGACATCCCATGGCACCTCCACCAGGTCAGAAGCATTACCAAGCACGGGACACGGAAAGTGGGTGAAGGGCAAGGCAGCTGGCTCATGCCCTCTGTGAGTGGGTGGGCAAAGTGGTAGGACCACTCTGGACCACTGTCCACCGCTGCCAGCAAGGTCGCATCCCTAGAAAGAGTCCCATGTGGAGAGAGAGGGAGGTTTGTCCCAAGAATGACCTGCAAGCTCAGAATGCCTGGCAGTGGGTCGTGGGGTTCAGGGGCTGTCCTGCACTGGGAAAGAGGGGCTTGGCAACCCAAACCCACTGCTCGCAGGTCCCCGGGCACTGGCAGTTGGAGTTCTCAGGCCATCACACAAGATAGTTCTCCCACGTCAGGCTGCTGGCACCAACACCAGCCCTGACTCCTCACCCCCAGAGAGGAGTCAGGGCTGACGTTGGTGGTGCACGTCTCATCACCAGACGTGCACCACAAAAACGGGGGGTAGGGACAGGCCCTCTCCTGGAACAAGGTCCATGGTGCACCAACACCTGAGTCAGCTTCCATCCAGAAAGGCTGGAGAGGACAGCACAGCGGAGGCCAGCCACTATGTCCCTGTCCCCTGTGTGTTCCTCACAGGACCAAGTGAGACCAGGGACAACACCTAAGAAGGGGCCTGGTGTGGGGAGGGGGCAGGGAGCACCCACCCGCTCCTCTGTTTTCCTACAGCTCCCTGATGTGTCCCAGGTCAGCCCGTGGAACCACAGCCATGTGCCCAGCACGTGGGAGAGAGCCTTCTCCGGCACCCCCACACCCCAGGCTGGCTCATCCAATAGCAACAATGGGCGTGTCTGTGCAACCTGAGGGCCGCGTGGCCGCTGGCTGGGAACAGGGGAGACGCTTTGGCAAGAACAAAACAAGCCCCAGCCTTAGAGTAAAAGAAAAGGACTTAGAATCAAGAATCGTTTCTGGGGGACTCACAACAAGATGGCGGCAGAGGTAAAAGCCTAACTGCAGCCACACTCAACAATTTCAAAAAATACAACTAAAATATAGAGTGGACACTATCCAGAACTACAGGAAAGTTGACTGACTGGGAATTCTACAACTAGAAGGAAAGAGAAAACCAGAAGGAAAACCAGAGGAGCTGTAAAAGCCTAAGGTACGGAGGCACGGTGCGCGCGCGGGGAGAGGACGGAGCCGGAGAGGAGGGGGCAGCTGAGTGCCTGGCTGGCGTTCCCTAGCGGGAAGGAGATAAAAGCTCAGGACCGTGCTGAACCCCAACTCTGACTGCACTGAACCCCAGTTCTGGGCGAGACCCTGGGGCCCCAGGCTCATACAGAGGGAAACTGGGCTGTAAGGCGGAAGCTCAGCGGAGCAGTGGTGAAAGGCAGAGCCCCGGAGTTGCGCACATTGCGCGCAGAGGAGGGACTGTTCGCTGAGCTGCTGAATTGCCCCAGCGGGAAGGACTCAAAAGCTCAGGAATGTACTGAGCCCCAGTTCTTACTGCACTGAACCCCAGTCCTGGGCAAAACCCTCGGGCTCCAGCTTCATACAGAGGGAATCTGGACTGTAAGACAGAAGCTTAGGGGAGCTGCGCACAGAGGACAGACTGTTGTTTGGGCCGCGAGATTGCCCTGGCGGGAAGGAGACATAAGCTCCGGACTGTGCTTAACCCCACTTCCAACTGCTCTGAACCCCAGTTGTGGGCTTGTTGGGGGAGAGACTACACTGTCTGGTAGCGGGCGAAGCTCTAAGGTGCCTTTCTCTCAGAGGTGCTTGCAGCGAGTACCAAAGGACACTGAGGTGCACTGAGACTCAGGAACCTCAGAGGGCGGGGCTAACCGGAAGCCAAGGCTGGAGGCTCCACCCTGAAACTCCGCCCCATCCAAGCTGAACTCAGAGAGGCTTTTGCAGGTTTCCAAGTCTAGTGGAATAAGGTTGTCTCCTGGCATAGACACAGCTGATCCTCCCAACCTACCAACTCAGGGAAGCAGCGAAAATGCCGAAACGAGGAAACAGATCACAAACGAAAGAAATGGAGGACAAAAAGCGACTGGATATAGAGTTCAAAGCCACGCTTATAAGGTTGTTCAACAATCTCTTAGAAAAGGCCGATAAAATAAATGAGACCTATGAGGATATGAAAAGGGATCAACTAGAAATAAAGAATACATTCTCTGAAATAAAAAATATTATACAGAGTCCTAAAAACAGATTGGAAGATTGCAAGAATCAAGTCCAATATTTGGAACACAAAGAGCCAGAGGACACTCCTCCACAGAAGCAAGAAGACAAGAGAATCCAGAAAGTTGAAGATGGTGTGAGAAACCTCTGGGACAACTTCAAGCGAACCAACATCAGAATTATGGGCATCCCAGAAGATGACAGAGAGCAAGATACCGAAAACATATTGAAAGAAATAGTGACAGAAAACTTCCCCCACCTGGGGAAAGAAATAGACTTACACGTCCAGGAAGCACACAGAACCCCAAACAAAAGGAATCCAAAGAGGACCACACCAAGACACATCATAATTAAAATTCCAAGAGCTAAAGACAAAGAGAGAATATTAAAAGCAGCAAGACAAAAGCAGGTAGTTACCTATAAAGGGGCACCCATACGACTGTCAGCTGATTTCTCAACAGAAACCATGCAGGCCAGACGGGAATGGCAAGAAATATTCAAGGTGATGAATAACAAGAACCTACAGCCAAAAATACTCTACCCAGCAAAGCTATCACTCAGAATCGAAGGCCAGATAAAGAGCTTCACAAATAAATTTAAGCTAAAGGAATTCATCACTGCCAAGCCAGAATTATATGAATTGCTGAAAGGGGTTCTTTAGGAAGAGGAAGAAAATAAAGATAAAAATATGAACAAACACGTAACTATCAACAAGTGAGTCTAAAAACCAAGGGAAGTAAAAATCATGATGAACAATATTAACTGGTGAATATAATAGAATCAGAGGTATGGAAGGGGAGTGGACTGATGATTCTCGGGGAAATGGGGAGTGGAGCAGGGCGGGAAGAGACTGAACATAAACTGCACCTATGGATGAGGACAATGGGGGATGGGGAAAGGGCAGATAATTGAACGGAAACTTGGTGTAGGGGAGCAATTGGGGGGGTGGGGGAATGAGGAACATTTGTAATAATATGAACAATAAAGATTTAGTTAAAAAAAAAAAAAAAGAATCGTTTCTAAGCCGAAACCGGTTTGGCTCAGTGGATAGAGCGTCAGCCATTGGACCGAAAGGTCCCGGGTTCGATTCCGGTCAAGGGCACGTACCTTGGTTGTGGGCACATCCCCGGTGGGGATTTTGCAAGAGGCAGCTGGTCAGTGTATCTCTCTCATCGACGTTTCTAACTCTCTATCCCTCTCAATTCATCTCTGTGTAAAATCAATAAAATATATATTTTTTTAAAGAATCGTTTCTGAGATGAACCAACAGGGCTGCAAGCAAGAACAGCGAGCAATGAACATTAAGCTGATTATTAAAAGGTTAGCATTTACATGTCCATAAAAGTCGGTTAAGAAACGCATCATTCAAAAAGAAAAAAGGAAAAGAAAAGAAATGCCTAATGCAACAACTTACTGAGGTCACAAAGGATTGCATGAGAAACAACACAGACAAGAAAATGCTTCTCCTTTCAACCAAAATAACCCACAGGACAAAATACTACATATTGAGATGCCATCTTTCTAAAGAAGGAGCATTGGTCCCCAGAGAATCCCGGGTGCCAACGTGATGCTCTCTGACAGGAGGGCGGCAGCGCCTGGGCGCCCCCGGACTCACGCTCTCGCTGTAGGACACGTCCGTGCTCCGGGACATGCTGGAGTACAGGGTCCGCGTGCTGTCCAGCGTGCCGTTCCTCCTGCTCCTCATGCTGAGCCTGGCACCCTCGAAAGACATCTGTTCTCCTGTGGAGAATGGGGGCGGGAGGTGCTGAGTTCGGGTCACAGGCAGGAAAGTGGCTTCCTTGAAAGCTTTATCACAGCCCATCCCTCTGCCCTCTCTTCTCCACCCTTTGCTGAGTGCCCAGGCCCCCGAGGGGCAATTGTAGCTCTGCCTCTGCTCCTCTCCCTCCCTCATCTTCATCCCTGGACCCAGCTTGGTCTCTGTCCTTTGTCCTTCCGCAGGTCTCTGGTTCCTCCCGCCGAGGGCTCCCTTTCCCCAGTGTGATGTGCATCACAGACCACCACACACGGTGGCTTCAAAATAGCTACTTCTAGGTTCATGGGTTTGGAGTAAAGAGAACTTACGGAACCAACTGTAACTAGCAGCTTGTATCAGCCAGAGCAGTGGTCTGCAAACTGCGGCTCCCAAGCCACATGCAGCTCTTTGGCCTCTTGAGTTTTTTAGCAAAGGCCAGCTTAGGAGTACCCTAATAAAATTAAGTGAATAACAATGTACCTACCTATATAGTTTAAGTTTTAAAAAAATTGGCTCTCAAAAAATTTCAATAGTTGTACTATTGATATTTGGCTCTGTTGACTAATGAGTTTGCTGACCGCTGAGCCAGAGGGTAGGGCTGTCAGGTGCGGGGAGGAATCCTGGCCCTGACATCTGCAAGTGAAGAGGGGGAAGGACCTTGAAGAGGGGGATGGTAGGGCCTGAGGGCCAGCCTACCCTTTCTGGTCCCCTGAGACTCAAAGTGGCCCGTAGGCCCCGGGGACGCTGGCAATGCCCTCCCAGGCTGGGTGCAGGCTGTACCTGGGCATCACAGAAGCCTCAGCTCCCGTAAAGACACCAGGGCTGCCCTCCATGCCTCACGCTCAGACCTGCCCCTCTCACCTGAACCCTTTGCTCCTGTCTCCCAAAGCCCATGTCCCAGGCCGCAAACCAAACCCACCACGCCCCTGTGCTGTCCACAGACACAGGAAACAGGGCGTTTCTAGAACGAAGGCATCAGCTATCCTGCACAGCCCCGTTACCCCAGTCTCTCCTGGCACCCCGCTCCCCAGAGGCCCAGTACCCCTCTGTCACCTCCACCTCCTTCACCCACCCTGCCTCTCCCAGGGGCCTGCTCCTCACATGGGCCCGCCTTTCTCATCCTCAGTCCCCCCTCCTCCTCCCAGACCCTCTCCTGGTTATCTCCTGCTCATCCTCTCACGAATCACCTCTTCAGGGAGGTTCCCTGCGATGCCCAGGCTGGCTCAGGGCATCACACGCTTCTCTCCACCTGCTGTGACCACTCTGATTTCATGAGCCCTGTGGCCCGTCAGCTTGCTGACGTCATGGACCAGATGGAACTCGTTTGGCACTACCTTCTCGAGGCTGGCACACTGCACGTGGTAGCTCTGCACAAATACTTAGTGAGTGAATAATTTAAAGGGATAAATACCCTCACACACCCTCCAAATCCTCCTTTGGTTTGTAGACTAATTCCCCATCCTCAATATGGAAAGGACTAAGACCCCCGCTCAGCCTGAGCTCCTGGCCACATGAGCCTGACTCCTGTGTCCATATCGCCTGCCTTCCCAAGCCAGCCTTCGACTCTCCCACCCACAGGGCCTAGACGTTTCTTTAAACCTCCCTGGGAAAGGGCAGTCCCGGCTGTTTAAAACAATGATGCTCCTTTTACTTCTCTCCCCAGGCATTTTGAAGAGAGGCTAGGGTATTAATTGGTGCTTTACATACATCATTGCAAAACCGCAAATCAATCCTGCAGGGTCTTCACTAAGAAGCCCACACAGCAAATTGCTTCTAAGTAGGGCACACCAGGCAGGAGATGATTTTATTTGCCTTGAAAGGAAGACGCTGCTTCTTTCACTGCAGTGGGGAAAGAGCAGTTTTGCTTTCTGATCACATTCCCATCAAGTGGGACACGGGAAAGTGTTTAGATGAGCAGCAAGCAGCTGTCCTGACGTTGCCGACACCTGGGCCTGAGCTTCTGCTTGGCTTTCGGAGGCCAGTCGGTATTCACCTTGACTGATTATAAGCACCGGCATCCTTTATAACGTCTTACTCAAAAGATGGTTGCTGCTGTTATTTATGGTGGGGACAATTGGAAAGAACCTAAATTTCCATCAATAACCTGAAATTCCACCCAAAAGAAGTAGGAGGACAGTGCATGAACGGGGTGCACTGTAACGAAACGGAAAGATTATGGTTCATTGTGAATAGGGGAAGACACAGGAGGCAAGAAATCCAAGTGGTTAAGAGCTCTGGCTTTAGAGAGAGTTGGGGTTCAGCCACTAACCCTGTGACCTTGAGTGAGACCATCACCCTCTTGCTTTCTTTTTTTATTTTTGGGGTTTTTAAAAAATATATTTTATTGATTTTTTTTTTTTACAGAGGGGAATGGAGAGGGATAGAGAGCTAGAAACATCAATGAAAGAGGAACATTGACCAGCTGCCTCCTGCACACTCCCTACTGAGGATGTGCCCGCAACCAATGTACGTGCCCTTGACCGGAATTGAACCTGGGACCTCTCAGTCCGCAGGCCAAAGCTCTATCCACTGAGCCAAACCGGTTTTGGCTCCTTTTTTTGTTTAATGTGTTTTTATTGACTTCAGAGAGGACGGGGGAGAGATAGAGATAGAAATATCAATAATGAGAATCATTGAGGGGCTGTCTCCTGCATGTCCCATATGGGGAATCAACCCACAACCCAGACATGTGCCAAACTAAAGACTGACAGTTTCTCCTGTTTCCCACCCAGAGAAACCTGTGTTCACACACTGAGCCACCAGAGGCCTCATTAAACCTCAGATGGCTGGTCCCACCTGAGGTACCCGAAAGCTGTGGGGTGGACCTCGGACTTTGTGTCTCTAACACATTCCAGGGGCTGCTGATACTGCTGGTCAGGGGACTCCAACCAGAGAACCACTGGGCTAACCCAGAAGCTGCAAACAACACCAATGCCTTCCTTATCTCAAGCTTCAATCAAATCCCTTCAGAACTTGTAACTGAATCTTTGTAAAACACAAGCATGTAATTGGCAGGTGCTTAAGAGGCAGTTTTGGCTTAGTATTCTTCCCTGATCACAACTTGCATCCATGAACAAAACAGTTGATCCTGCCAGCACATGAAACACACCATCGGGCCAGGATCAGCGTCCTACTGTGGGGAACAAATAACAGCTATGTCTTATGTACGGCCTACTATGTGCCAGGCACTGTGTGACACTCTTTATATTAACTCTCAATCCTCCCCACAAGTTCTAAGAATTATTATTTTCATACTTAATCAAATAATGAAACCAGGGCACGGAGAGGTCAAGTAACTTCCCCCAAGTCACACAGCTGATAAGTAGTAGAGGAGAATAGGATTCAAACCCAAAATGGCTGGCCTGAGAGCACAATCCTTAAACTTAAACTACTCTTTGCTCTCTAATACAAACACCACTTCGTGAAGGAGTAGATTGTCACTTTTACTATATTAATACACTATCAAAATGTAAATAAAGCATTAGAAAACTCATTCCTATGGTTAGGGGAGAAACTGACCCAATGTTATTTCTATTATTGACTTGCATGGATAATTTTAAATAATCCAGAAGTCACCCTTTCACAACGTCATACTCTTGCATCCTCTGAGCCCAACGCAGAAACAAAAACAAAAATCAATCTGCTATGTTACTGTTCTAACACAAGAATGGCATTTGGCATGTTTTCAAACTGCATTTCAGCTTTAAACCTGGTCACCATTTTCCAACAGGATGTACAGTCCTGGGTCTCTTTGTGGTAAGAAAGGAAAAGAACGAGAAAGAATAAGTAAGAACGCCTGTGATACTGAACGAGAGAGGAACTGAATTGTTCATGCTCTGATGAGAATGTTCCAAAGGCCCATCCAAACCCCAGGCACCTCCACTCTTATCTCTCCCTTCAATTATTCATTGCGATGGTGAGTGTGACACTTGCAGAGCTTCAGCTATAACGGACACCATCCAGAGATACCATCCCTATCCCCCGCTGCCAGGCTGCTGCCTCGGTGCACGTGGGAGTGGCAGTAACCTGGGAGGGTTGGTGTACACCTGGCCTCCACGTGTCACTCACTGCCACAGAACTGAGGTTAAGGGTGTCATGGGCATTCTCCTGCGTTTCTAGTTGCCTTTCTTTTTTGTCAGCCACGTTTCTGGAATTTGAATAGATGGGTCAAGGCTGAGAAAATGGTGAAAGCCAATGGAGGCTCCTGAAGTCCTGATCCCAGTGTCTCCTCCCCAAAGTGTCTCCTGAGAGACAAGAGGTGGAACCCAGCAACAGATGATGCTTGAAGGTGCTATTTTCTGAGAATCTCCTAGAATAAGGGGGAAAGCAGCGGGTCCTTATGGTACCTGGAACCCTATAATCTTCATAGATGCCATGAATAACATCAACTCTTAGACAAGACATAACATAATAATCATGGATGGTAGCTGTTTCAAATTTTAAAGAATTATACATTCAAAGTCACAACTTTAAAATAAAATTATTTACACTCTCAGGATACTCAAACTTCTCTTGAATAATAAGTGTACTTGGATTAGCACATAGATGACAGATTTAAGAAATAACCATCCCCTTATGTTCAGCTTAAGAATCCTCACACTGAGAGTCAGTGTTGGCCATAATGGACTCAAAATTAAATAGAAATAAAATCTTTAATTATTCATCCACCTCCTCAGTGTTTTGTGCTCCTAAATAATACAAGTGATGAGCATGCTTCTGAAGCCGAAAAACTGGAAGGAACCACAGTATGTAAAAATAAGTCAAATACATTTTTCTCCTTGAATTATCAAAGAATACTGACGATTTGAATGCATTCTTTCTTGAGGCTAATGTAGGTTTCAACACGGTCTTGGTTTAAGGGAGACCTGCTTCATTATGTTCCCAGTAGGTTTCAGGACCCAGAACTCGGTTAGGTCGTCAGCTGCAGCCTTGAGATGGGAATTTTCTAATAAAGCCCCTTGGAGGAAATTTGTGACTCTGTCAATCAGGAGGAAGGGGGGGGAGAGACTGTAATTGTATTTTAAATCATTCAAAAATATAGCAGACATTTCTCCATTTCTAGCTAAATCCAAATGTGTGCTAAAGATATCTGTGCACTAGCATTTACTTCTCCGCACAGCTCTTTGAGTAATTTCCAATTTTGTCTTCCTTTAGCTCCAGATCTTCATAAGAAAACTAAGTGATGCCCCTCTCAGAGACACTAAACTGGCACCAGTTCTACAAGTCACAGCAAGCACAATAGTTACGGAGAGGCAGAAAGCAGAGGAGAACATACCAGTGGAGGATCTCAGGCAGGGTTTGCTTTCACTCCAAAGGTCCCGCTTCCTGCTGGAGGAACAGGCTTTTATAGCCCGAGCTCCCTGTCCCCGCCTTCCTCTGGGAGGTTCTTTTAAGAGGAGGAGCAGAGCAAACTTCAGCCACTGTGAAAGAGGACTCTTGGAGCCAGGCTTGCAGTAGCAATGTCTCGAGTGAACATGAGCGAGGCATGCATAACTATAAAACATGGTATTTTAAATGCTCATAAACACACAAAATTCTTACCCCTCGCGTTCCCACAGTATTAGCATTAAAACATATTAAAATTTAATTTCTACAAAGTGGTGGCATGTTTTTTAAACCACAAATAAAATAGGAAGTGTTCATCATGCAAAGTAATGACGAGAATAATTAGTAGATTAGAAGCTTTTAATGAGGGAGAAATCTTAAATAGAGGGAATTTAACAAGCATTGAAGTTTTTTTGTTTGTTTGTTTTTGCATATTTTGTTCACTTTCTCCACACCATCAAATACTCAGCATTGGGCTAGTGAGGCAGGGGCGGTGGGGGTGGCCTGAAGGCTCGGTGAGGCTAGCTTTATTAATTTAGAGTAATTCCCATGCCCCCTTGAAACCACACTTTGTCTTCATGAAAACTCCACAAGAGAGATGAAGTCATGATGGCCAGTGGGTGATTTGTAGTCATTTTATTTAACTGAGGCACCACAGACATCATTGAAGCAGTTTTGTTATAGCCAATGCTCCTTGGGTGTTGGTGATCATTTCTATTATGTCTTTATATGTGAAGTCTATGCTATAGACAAGTAGAAATAAGATAGCGTATCTGAAGATTGCCTATACAGTGCAAACAAATGCAAAGGGGTTGGAGATTAAACATAATGAGCGTCAAGGGGAAATTTTGTAAAAGCAGAGAGATTTGGGCAAGATCTAAATAGAGAGATAAGATACAATTTTTATAGTGGTATATTTAATTTGAGGAGAAAAGCCCTTTGACAAAAAGAAACAAAGAATGTAAGTATAGGGACACATTATAATGGTAAGTGTGACACTTGCAGAGCTTCAGATATAAATTACACAACGGCCAACAGTTAATGAAAACAAAGAGTATAAGGCAATAGGAAAGGTTAGAAACTGTGGGAAATTGGAAATAACCGGTGCTTGACCTGAATAAGGACCCATGTCAGAAGAGATCTAGCCAGAAACTTAAAAAGCTAGAGAATCAATTTTTAAAAGAGAGAGAGAGAGAGAGAGAGAGAGAGAGAGAGAGAGAGAGAAAGTAAAACCTCAAAATTGCCCTTAATGTGAATTCCAGGACTGAAATCTCCCCTACCCCACGTCTTCCAACCCTGCCAATGGATCCTCTCTCTCCTAAGCCTGCACTCCACACAACATCCTTACAGGTGTTTTCAGAAAAATGGAATTGCAAACCAGAACCTAAAATCTAGGTTGAAACACGCCCCCCTCCTCCCAAAAAGAACTAGAAAACTAGAAAACCATAGAGACTGAAGAAAAGATACATACTGAAGGAATGCCCTTGTTGAAGGTGATGGAGCAGTGACCCTCCGAGGGCATAAGGAAGCAGGTGGCAGAGGATCATGGAGGGGGAAGTGAGAGAACTGGGAGGAGAATGATACCTTCATTGGATGGAGTATTGTAGAGACATTACATTAATCTTGATTTAAAGCTGTATTCCCAGTGAAAGATTGGAGTAGTTTGCAAAACAGGGTGTACAATTTCACCTTTGGTTTAAAATATACCTAGAGGAAAAAGACCCAGAGGACAAGGAGGCTGGAAGCAGAGGGACAGTGTTGTGAAGCCTCTGAGTGGGATGGAGGGATGTCATGGCACTGCAATATAGAATGGAAGGGTCCTGAGTACCAGACTGGAGCCTCAGGTTTTTATTAGATGTGCCATAGGTCCTTGATAGTAACAGGGAGAGTTGCACACACACTGGAGGGCAGTCTTCAGGTGGATGCAGCCCTGTGAAATCTTGGGGAAACCGGTGTTTCTGAGCAACTACTGTATACTTCCTACGACCATGGCTCAGCCTTGTGCCTCCCCCAGAAGACTGGATCCAGCCCATTAGGGGCTGAATTGTGCCCCTCCCCCCCACACACACACATACACACAATTAATATGGTTTAGCCCTGACCCTCATGACCTCAGAATGTGACTGCATTTAGAGATAGGTCTTTATAGAGGTCATCCAGTTAAAATGAGGTCACTGGGGTAGACCCTGGTCTGATATGACTGATGTCCTTATAAGAAGAGGATATTAGGACACGCACATACACACACACACATACACACACACACACACACACACACACACACACACACACACACAGGGATAACCCCGTGAGGACACAGGGAGAAGACAGTCATGTGGATGCTAAAGAGAGAGGCCCCAAAAGAAAGCAACCCTACCGTCTTGACCTCGTACTTCCATTCCCAGACTGTGAGAAAATACATTTCTGTTGATTAAGCCTTCAGTCTGTGGTATTTGTTACGGCACCCCTAGTGACTGATACAGCCATGTATAGTTGTCAACCCCTCCCTTGCGACAGATAGTACCACCACGGATACCCACGGGAAGAGCAGATATCTCCCATGGAAGCCTTTGGCACCCCCCCCCAACCTCCAACACCTGCATCTTCAGCACCGCACAGCAGTGAGGGTCCATCTGAAGAGCATCAAGATGGGATTTTGCCATAACTATCGGAAATATCAGGAACCAACGGATCTCATCTGGTCTCAGAGTTAATTAAGCTAGTGTAGACTTTTCTCCTTCGTTTTATGACTATTAAACCATCATGTCCTTTGTTTTATCCCAATGTTAACCTCAATACCAAACTTGTTGTATCAAATGATCATCTGGCCTAAACAAGTTTTATTCAAATGTCTTCAATACATCCTTAAGTCCCATGTGAATGGTCTTTGCTATGAGTAAAATACCTTCAAGCAACGGGAGGGATAGAGATATACAAGTATAGGTAGAGATGTATAGGTGAAGATGTAAATGTATAGGTATATAACCTACAGATTTTCCATTTTATTCAAGGTTTAATAAAATCTCCAAATTCCTCTACTTGAGGCAAACATGAACTTTTTTTAAAAGGTGTTTGTTTTTTTAACTATGTTGTTGCATTATCTTTAAGTGCCAGAAGGTGGTGTCTCTGAGCAAAATCGGTGGCTGCAGTAGAGTCTTTTTATGCACCTTACATCCCCCACCCAAGCAGGTTTCATAAGTGAGTCATGATATTGGCCCAGAGCACGTCTCCAAAGCCTTCTTTGCCCCCACTAAGAGAAGCAGAACCAGTCAGCGCGCTCCCTGCTGAATTTTTATACCCTATTCTCAGCTTTGCTTTCCTGTTTTCTGTGCTGCGAGGAAACACATCACAATTGAATGAACTAGAGATGGATGGTGGTGGTGGTTGCACAATAATGTAAATGCATGTAATGCTTCTGACCCATATGCTAACAATGGATAAGATGACAAATGTTAAGTTATGTGTATTTTGCCACAATAAAAATAACTCGTTAATACTCAATGAAACCGCTGTGGGTTTGAGCTCCTGCTCTGAGCATTTGCTAACTGTGAGAGCTCAGGCAAACCACCCAACCCCAGCTCCTCCTCAGTCATATGGGATCCTCAGTTAGATGCCTGCATCTCAGGCTGTGTCAAGATTGGGCGGGGGAGAGAGGTGGTCCTGAAAGACCAGCCATGACAGATATTATGTCCTTCCTCCTTCTGACTTCTTTTGTTCCTCTAATTCAGGGTCCATGTGCCTGGGGTTCCCATGGAAGATGGCAGCAGGAGAGGAGGCCTTTCCTTCTGTTGCCCAGATGCCACTGAAAGAGTGAGGAGCCCACCCCCATCAATACTGAACCCCACATGTTTCCACCTGCACCTACATTTCAAGGACATGGGTTTGAAATGTTGAACCAGGATCTCTGTGCCATCCGAAGAAATGCCATCACTCAGCAGTAATGAGGCAAAACATAGCCTGTTGAGCGGTGGCAAGTGAGTGTCCCTGTAACAAAGGACAGCTGGCAAGAAATGTGTGGGGGTGGAGAGGGACCTAGATGCTACACCTCTCACAAGGTCTTTCCAGGTGAGGTCTTTCCAGCGGTCCACGATCACTCTTTGAATAGCAAGGGCTCAAGAAGAAATAGATTCCTGCCAGCACCATGGTCAGCTCCAAGGCCAGCAGCCATGAGAAAAGTAGGAGACAGTAAAGTGGTCAAGATGACTTTCTGCCCACCTGAAGATGGTCCATCTGGTAAACCCAGGGGCCATCTCTGCCTAGGGGAGAAGGGCTTTTCTGGACTTGGTGCTCTTCAGATGTTCCCCAGACCCTGGAACTCTGCTCCCCTTGACAGAATCAAATGTAGCTGGCTCCTTGGGCACTTGTCTCTCCTCTGCTCTCAAGTGAGAAGCTCCTGATCCATCCCTGAGTACACAGTACCTCAGTATTGGCCTGCCCTGGGTCCCTTTTTAAACTTCACACCTTCCAAAATCCCCTGAAGGTGACCTCATCAGAGAACTGTGGGTCCTGACACCTCTTTAGAGATCAATGTTTTACTGAGTGATTTGATAAGAAGAAGGAGCTTGAAACTCTTTTGTGCTCATGGGGAATCTTCCTCAGCTATGCTAGACATAAGGGGCTAAATGAAACTCCTCAATGATTTTTCTATGTCACGCATCCATGTTTCTTTGCATATGAGAACCCAAACTGGGACTGAAAACAAGAATGAACACAGAGAGATGGTGATAGAAATAGAGGTAGAGACAGAGATAAAGATGAAAATGATGGAAATGATAGAGATGGTGGAGATCATAGAGATGGTGGAGATGGATATTATTGAAATGGAGATGATAGAGATGGTGGAGATGGAGATGGTGGAGATGGGGATGCCAGATGAGGATATGGATGAGAAAGGGGAATGGAAATATAAGTAGAGAGAAACAGAGATAGAGATGGAGATGATAGAGATACCAAAGTGACAAGGACCTAGAGCTGCTCAGATTCACAGATCAAGTATTGGATATTCACCAACATAAATGTAAACAATGACAATTTTCCTTATGCGTTTATAGTAAATCACTCTGAATAAGGCAGAATGCTGTAGTCATTAAGCACTGCATCTCCAGAAGGTGGGTCTGGATTCAAGTCCTAGCTCCAGGGCAACCTTGGGCAAGACCCCAACCTCTGTGAGCCTAGCGTCCTCACCTCAAACAATAATGCCAGCTATCCAGCTCTCAGCTCAGGTGCCAGGACACAGAATAAAGGACCAGTGATTGTGCCCTGCTGGGGGTTAAACTCCTTGGACCCGGTGCTCAAGGCAATGCATAAACATTCCTTGACACCAAGACAAGCTTCTCAGAAACATCGATGAGTGAGGAGTTAGAAACAGGGTTTGAGACTTAAAGTAAATCATTTCAAGGAGCTGCAGAGAAAACAGCATTTTAAAATCTGCAATTGGAATGGACAAAGCATGGGTGCCAGGGTGGGAGTGGAAGGGGGTCTTTTGAGAAAACATTTGCCCTGACTCTAGCCCAAGAGCGCTCCAGCCCCTGGGTGAGAGAGGGAAGGAGAGTGCTTTGCATCTTGAAAATTCACACAGTGGTCAATTTGGCCTATATGACCCTGCTCTGCCCCAGTTTTGAGCTCCAGGCAATAAGAACCCATTTCTTCCCTTTTATCCAAATTACCGAAACTTGGCTTGAGGAGATAAATAAGTTCTGAGTGATTTGTGACCGCTTTTAGGTGGTAACGGGGATGGGGAAAGAAACACACATCACAGGCCCGCTTGGGTTCGCAGAAGTGCTCCATCTGCCTTCTATTTCGGGGGGTGAGAAGCCCACCCCCAGCAGGAGGGACGCCTGGATACTGCTTAAAAGCATGATGTCTGCGGGTGATGAAGTGTAATGGAAAGAGGCCCTGAACAGTGGTGGACAATTAGGATTATTAGAAGTACTACCAGCCCACAGAGCGAGCCCGGAGTGGGAACAGATTCAAATGTCAGAGGCAAAAATAGCTGAGCGACCCTAGATGATAACTAAATATTTGCCCTGAAAGTAAGCTGATGGGAAGGACATTTTCCAAAGGGAGAGTGGGTACCACAGTCTGATGACCCTGGAAGCCCCATCCTGTCCATCAAACCAAGACAGGCTGACTTCCAGGCCCTGGGTCAGGGGCTGCAAATTCACACACGCTGAGAGGGCAAAGCCCCACGCAGGAGGAATTCAGTCCAGAAAGACTCATGGTAGGTAATGAGGAACCGGTGCCTGTGATGATGGGTATCTAGTCAGTTAGGATGAGGCATTCCACCCAACAACCGAGGGCAAGCTTTCTGCTCAGTTTTCTCCATATATTCATTCTATCTATAATGATGAACCTCAAGTAGGAAAGTATTAGACCACGCACCCAATAAAGAATTCCTATCTTTAACAAGTTTACAATCAGAAACTCAGTACAATTAATGCGCATGTGACAATAGCTAATATTCACTGAGTGCCCATTCTGTGGCAGGCACAATGCCTGATGCTTCATGTGTGCTGCCCATTGAAACTCCCAGCACACCTGGAGATAGGTGCCACCAGGACCATCAGCCCCATTTTTCAAGTAATGCACCGAGGCACAGTCAGGTTAAGTAATGTGCCCTAATTTACATAACCAACAAGTGGTGGAGCCAGGGTTGAAATCCAAGCTGTCTGGTTCCAGGGGCCTTTTGCTTAAAAAACATCTTTGCTAAAACTGCTACAGGCACCCACATGGGCCCACATACACACAGATATGCACAATCACATAAGACACACACACACACACACACACACACACACACATACATACATACACACTCAGAGTCACACAGATAAATAAGCACAGGGAGGTAGGTTGGCCCTAATGAGACTCAAAGGTCAAGGCTATTTCTGCTGCCCTTTTCACCTAAACTTCTATTGGGAGATAGGGATGTTTTCAGGAATTTCAGGATTGCTTTTGATGCCATTTATGTGTCTAATACTAGTAAGCAACTCAGACCTGAGTCCAAGCCACCTGACACCCCTTAACCGGCACCTCCCTTAGCTAGCAGCTCAAAACACCATTGGCCACCACACTAGACTCATCTTGGTCCTTCCCTTTCCCCCACGACCCAATCCATCAGTCATTCCTGTTGGCTCTGCCTCCCATTCTGATGTGGTGTACCCCAAATCTACTCATCTCTCTGGTCACTGCTTCCTTGTCCAAGGCAAGGCCATCTCCTTCCTGGAAGCCAGCCATGGTGCTAGCTGTTCCAATCTCCTCCAAAGCCATCTCTTCCAGATACTTGTCAGATTCTGTCAGATTCCTTTCTAGAACTCTCCAGTGGCCTTCCCACTATGGCCAGAATAAAGCCCACCGCGTACTATGACCTGTAGCAACCTGCGGAGACCTCAGCTTCCACCCAGCGCATCCCTAATGACCCTCCTCAGGCTCCTGATGCTTTAATTTAAATGTAAATTAAATGCTCCAATCAAAAGACATAGGATAGCTGGATGGATTTAAAAAAACTTATTATTGATAGGTACTTATTTATTGCCATTTTAATTGTCTGTTTGCTTTGTTGAGAACTCTCCCCAAATTAGGAGCATGCGGCTGCTTTAAGGACACGTAGGAAAAGGTCGAGAGCTCAGGCTCCGGAAGCCTGGTTGGAAATCCACCATCTCACCTGTGTGTTCTTGGGCAAGTTTTTCAACCTCTCTGTGTCTGTTCCTTCCTCTAGAAAATGGTGAAGATAGTCACAGCATCTGTGCAGGGTTCTCGTGAACACTAAATGAGTAACCCGTGTAAAGATGCTAGAGCAGTGCCTTTCCCCTACAGTCCTCACTGTTGTTATTATCGTTATCACTATTACTATTAACAGCAAATCAACTGTGAGGTTGGACTGTAGAGTCAGACTCACCACTGGCTGTGTGACCCTGGACACACTGCTGACCTCTCTGTGCCCAGTTTTCCCATTGGTAAAATGAAGATAATAATTACACCATCCTCATAGATATTTTGTGAGGATTTAATTAATTAATCAATACACATACAGCACTCAAAGTAGTACTTAGCCACAATAAGCATTCAGAAATGTTTATCATCATCATTACTATATTCTCAATATCAATCTCGTCTTCTGGGTCTCTGTTACAGGATCTCCTCTTTCGTGAAGCCCCGAACCCCAGCCTTGGTCACTGTCAAGCATCCTGTCTTGTTTTCATCGTTGCATTGATCACTACTTGATAGGAGCTTCTTCCTCATGGTGTCACCTGGTTTCAATCCCCCTCTCTCCCCCTCCAGCCTGAAGCTTCACCAGTCTTCCCCAGGGCCCGGAGCAGATGGTAGGACTCAATAAAAGCCCAATGATCAAATCTCGAAGAAATCACTTTTTCACGTGTGGACAGGCTCCATTTGCATGAGGTCTCTCTCTGTTCCCTGTGGTCGTTATTCTGCTACCCACGTTCATAGCCAGCCACCCCTGCACATCAAACCCAATGGGAGGTCTTCCTACTGTATTCTGTTGTCAAATGGCTGCCATCAGAGCAGCTCCCTCTACAGGGGATAAGCCATTGGATGGCAATCTTCCCCTGGCACATGAGCTCAGACGCTGCCTCTCATATTTACCTTCTCGCTTTACCCATTCATTTATTCCTTTATTCATCCCTTGACTCATTCATCAGCTCAACACTGACTCGGGGCCAGCCACATCCTGGCCTAATGCTGGACATTAAAGTCACCAAGGCAACATGACCAAGTGCAAGCACCTACTTGTTAGCATTGCCATAGCCTGGGGGAGAGAAAAAAACTGCCCTCCACCCCCCCCCATGTGTTCCTAGGAAGCAAAACCCAGACACAGTTGAGCAAACAGCTGAGTGCAGTTGGCATCTGGAGTAAAGGTGGGGGGTTCAGAGGGGGAGGGGAGATTGAGCACCTGGGCAGGGAATTTCCAGAGCCTGGCAGAGGAGTGACATTTATATTACAAAAATATAGGCATCGAAGGGCTTTATCTCTGAGTTATTGCCAGATTTGTCTTTTAGGAAGGTTATCCTTGAGTTTCCCCAGTGGTCAGGTTATAAATGGGGGAAAGGGAACAATTTAATTCCAACAAGAGATGACAGAGAGGAGGGATGAATTTTATACTCTCAGAAAGCTTGAATGACAGGATCCGAGAAATAAGAGGAATTGACCAAGCGGTCCAGTTACTTCTGGTGCAGGATGTGCCCTTATTTCTAATTCACTATCATCGTGCAGTAGAAACCCTCTCACCAACACCATCAGAACTGGTAGGATGTTAGTGTCTTTGAAGAGCAGCAAAAATGGAGAGAAGCATCCCATTTAGATTGCTATGGTAAACAGAACCAATGGTTCCCCCCCCCCCCCAACACACACACCACCACCACCACCAAAGATGACCATGTCCTAATGCCCAACACACGCGGACATGTCAGGTTACATGGCAAAGAGAATGTTGCTAAACAGCTGGATTTAAAATAGGGAGATTTTCCAGGATTACCCAAGAGGTCAATGTAATCACAATGGTCCCCTTAAGGGGCAGGAAGGAAAGACAGTGCCAGAGATGTGCTATCAGAGAGATGCTACAAGGAAGAGGTCAGGAGCCAAGGAATGTGTGCAGCTCTGGAAGCTGAAAAAAAAATCAAGAGATGGATTCTCCCTTATAGCCTCTAGAAAGGAACACAGCCCTGCCAACCTCTTGATTTTGGTCCCATGACACCTGTGCTGGCCTCAAATGTTCTTCTTCTTCTTCTTCTTCTTCTTCTTCTTCTTCTTCTTCTTCTTCTTCTTTTTCTTCTTTCTTCTTTTTCTCCTTCTTCTTCTTTTTCTCCTTCTCCTTCTCCTTCTCCTTCTCCTTCTCCTTCTCCTTCTCCTTCTCCTTCTCCTTCTCCTTCTCCTTCTCCTTCTCCTCCTTCTTCTTCTTCTTCTTCTTCTTCTTCTTCTTCTTCTTCTTCTTCTTCTTCTTCCTCTTCTTCTTCTTGCCTCGAATGTTCTTAAATTGCAGACTTCAGGTTAAGGATCAGCTCCAATTTATACATCATTAGCCTTTACACAAAACTGTTATAACCAACAACCAAGACTGAATGTGCATCATTGCTGAGTCCTGGTAACTGCAGGTACAGTGGTGTATGTTTTTACTGTTTGAGCCCCTGACTGGCTTTATCTAGACCTGGAATGGGGAAAATAATCCAGATTCAACTACGTTCATTGAACAATGAACAATGCCTCTTGTTCATTTTCCCATAGACCAGAAACAAATGCTAAACTAAATGAAAAGTCCCTGTGTGATGTGATTTCTCAGGTGTAGACAACCTTCACCTTAGAGAAGGTGGTAACCAGCAGAGCACCTGTGCCAGTGCTGATAAATATTGACTGACTGATCACCTGTGTACCATGAGGCCGACATCAAGGGCCATGCTGTGTACCATGATGTGGAACTAAGATCAAACATGGGTTCTCAGCCTAAGCTTCCGAAGTCTCCTTTATCAGGAGACTTGTCTGCAAGCAATTCTGTTTCTAGGTTCAAGGAACAGAAAGTCATTCATCATGGACTAACAACAGGCCCATCCTACTCACTCTGCAGGGAGGAACGAAAAGGTGTATGAGACTTTCCTTCACAACTCTCCTTCTATCTGAAGGGAGGGAAATGGAGCCACCAGTTGGCTGAGCTGAAAGCCCCCTCTCCTGCCAACCCTGGACCCGGCTTCTGGTCCTGCACACTTCCAAAGCAGGGCGGTTCTCTGAGGTGTGGTGGGACAGGCAGTCCGGCTCACTGAAGTCTCCTGTGGTGTCACCAGTCGGGGTCAGAGTCCAGTCGAGTCAGAAGATGAGAAGGGAGCATCCACATCATAGGTTTCTCTGATGCCCATACTGACAGAGACTCTCCCAACACTGAAAGCAATTGAAAGCAATTATTGAGAGCAATTTAAATTCCGAATACACTGAATTTTAGAGGAAAAAACTGCCATGAAACGACACTTTTATGAAAAATATATGAGGATGCTTCCAGTAATTATAGATCAGTGAGGGCATGTTTCTTTCATTGGCCATTAATTTGTATCAATTATTTATCAAGTTCTGTGATGCTGTGTGCTTAAGACTACTTAGGACTGGGTGCTTAATGTGTTCTTTAAAGGGACAGGTTACAGACTTCACTTCGAGAATTTATTTCTCTCGACGTGCGAAGAAAGAATAAGCTGTTTAGGATCAAAATCAACCTGATCCTTACAATGAAGTTCCCTCCCTACTCTCTATTCCCTAAACTTAGGGTGAGACTTTTTATGACTTTTTCTTTTTTCTTTTTTTTTTTCCATTAGCTGCCCTGATTCCAAAGATTATTCCAATCTTAAGAACATCCTTGGTGCTTCGACACAATGGGCATTTTAGGAATTGTTCTAGCTCAGATATATTCCTGGCCACACCCACAATTACAAGATCACAACTTTTTTCTGGTTTCTTCCTATGTCTGGTCAACACCAACTCAAAACTCACGTCCAGCTGATGACATTTCACAAATAGAGACTTTATTAGTGTCTCTTTTTACTTTTGCGATGTTTTCTGTTCTTGGATCTCTAATGCCTGCTCTAGGCAGAATGGGAACTTCCTGAGCATCAGGGAAGAGAATGAAGAAAAAGTGGTGAAGATGGCCCAAAGGCAGACATAGTGGCACAGGCAATGTTAGGGAAGATGCTTTATATCAGTGTTTCCCAAACTTTTGACATATGGGTACCCCTTCTATAATTTTCGTAACACTGAGTACCCCTCATAAAAAAAAGATGTATTTTAATAACAATAAAAATATATTTATTTTTTCTTTTTTTGGTACACAAAATAATAATAAATGAAAAACAAAATTATTCATAATAAAATATAAATAAAAGTTATATTATAAATAACATTTATTTGCACACCGGACCATCTCATGTCTCAGAAGACTGTCTTGACTTGACTCATGAGAACGTAGAATGAGGCGCAGCTAAGCACAGTGCAGTGCATATCCCCACCAAACTCCGGTGCAATGCGTACCCCCACCAAACTCTTCCCGTACCCCTGGGGGTACGTGTACCACACTTTGGGAAAGACTGCTTTACATCAAGATGAACTCAAATGCATGGTTCCATTAGATGGGGAAGCTATTTGCCAGACTGACGCAACCTATTGTTTGCCTACCTACCCTACAAACTTCCTTCCTCCCTGAAATGCCAGTGAGCTGGCTGACCAACACATGTCCTCTCTTCGTAACAACCTTGGACCTGGGTTCCTGTCAGTCCCCCAGTGCCTGATGCTCCTTCTCTCCTACAGGCTTTGCATGTTGACTTGCCCTCCCACCAGGGTGCTTTCTCTCCCACCTCCCTGCCTGCACTTAGCCTTGAAGGTGTGACTCTAGCACTCCTGGTTCAAGAACCTTTCTCAGCAGGCACCAGCCACTTCCACCCTTTGCTTCTCTGTGTCACATGCCCCTGACCACAACTGCCACTTCATTTGTGTTGTGACTTCTAGGGAAATAGAAACGATGTCTTCTGCATCCCGGAATTCTCAAGGCATTCTTGTGTTCCAGAGCTGGCAGATAGATAGTACTTGTTCCTTGATGTGTAATTAATGATCCTCACCAAAAACTAGCAAAACAAGCAACCCTGATAAGCCTAGGGGAAAACTGTGCCTTGCTGACAAACTCAGAAATGCCTCATTAGTTCCAAATCTCAGGTTTGAATTCTTTTCTTCCTAATAGACACACACTAGATTCCTTCCCTAAACAGTCCAACAACTGCAGTTTCATTTCTAATTCAGATGATTGGTAAAAATAAATAAAAATATAAAAAATAACCTAATAAAAGAAGAGTAGATTTGAAGATCTCATTCATAAAAAAGGATGAACTGGGTGTTGTTCAATGCGGGCATCAAAAGGCCTGGCCATCTTGGTCCAATGTGGGACAATCAGAAGAACCATCTAGCACAGAGCCCCGGGTGGTGGGCAGAGGCTGGGGTATACATCACCACTGACTTGTTCCTCTGTCCACTGCCTTTCCATAACCTCCCTTCCACAGGGGTCAATCCCAAGTGCACCCCCAAATAGACATCCTGCTTTAAACTCCGTCTCAGAGTCCTCTTCCTGGGAAACTAACCCAGATGGCAACACAGTACAAAGGAACCTGCAGTGTGTATCCACATCTACAAAGCTCAGAATCAGGCCAAGTTGCCTCAGTGTTTAGGGGTGCAGTCACACGTGCAAAACCAGAGCAGAATGAGGATGTATTAGTGCAGTGGTCGGCAAACTCATTAGTCAATAGAGCCAAATATCAACAGTACAATGATTGAAACTTCTTTTGAGAGCCACATTTTTTAAACTTAAACTTCTTCTCATGCCACTTCTTCAAAATAGACTTGCTCAGGCCATGGTATTTTGTGGAAGAGCCACATTCAAGGGGCAAAAGAGCTGCATGTGGCTCGTGAGCCTGTTTGCCGACCACATTATTAGGATAGGAACCACCTGAGGGGCAGGGCACAAGTGAATTTTTTATGTGTAGACAATGTCCTATTTCTTGATCTTGGTGGATTTCTGGGGGTGTTTGCTCATGAGTATTTTTCCATTGCCCCTGGATGTCCGGTATAGTGCTTTGTGATGATAGATCTTACATTCAAAAGGGAAAAGATTTAACAAAACAGTATGTTTGTTGACACCACTGTTGTTACTATTATTTCAGTGACAAGACAGCACTGTCCAGTGTCCTGTCCCTCCAACAAGCAGGGAGAAGGGAAAGCTGGGTGACAACTCTGTTCCCAACAGTTTTCGCCCACATTCCTCAACAGAATGGAATTGTAGGTAAGATCAACGTGGGCAAGTAGCAGTGGGGCTCTTTCAGGTGGTCTGACAGTCATGACCCCCCTCTTGACCTGCAACAGGTCGAACTGTTTCCATGAATAATGAAATAAGGTCTCTTGCTACCTGTACTTCCCAGCAGTGAAATATATGGGCCCAACTTCCACAATGTGAGTGTCACATCCAGTGACCCTCTCTGTAACCTTAAGGGACATTCCCCTTTTCCTGAAACTTGTCTTCAAATAAGAGCATCAAAGTGGGTATATAATCTCCACCATCAAGGGGAGGGGAGCTGAATCTCATCTCCCCACAGATGAGCTGGTTGAGGGAATGGAACCCATGACACCACAGTGGCTTAGAAAATTCCTTCCCATAATCCTCAGAGCTACTGGAAAGGCTAGCAAAAGCCTTGCACACGGGTACGGAGGGAAGCCACAGACTGAAAGGCAGCATTCTCTGCTGATAGCTCTTCAAAGTTGTGGCAAAGAAGGGTGATATTGCCAGAACTCTTGGGGCAAAATAATCCATTAGACTCCATCTACAGCAGGGTAGGTGTCCTGTAAAAGCCAAGAGTGAAAGAGCAGACACCTGGAAAATGCAAAAGTGTGTGGCCCTCCACAGAAGGAAAGTAATTTAACTGAAGTCCCCCAGAACCACTTAGAAGTCTCTGCCCTCATACTTGCACTAATACTGGAATTCCATTTGGCTTTTTAAATAAAACTCTTAAAGCTAGATCCAAGAGTGATTCTCTGAAATAAGTTGGAAGTGTTTTCCAGGCCTCTGAAAAACCATGATTTGGGGAAGTTTAAATGGAAAAGGGCTCCTCCACCCACCTGTCTTTCCTGACCTCACACCTTGGATGGACATTCCCCTGTCATTGCCACTCATGGCATTACAATGTGGCATGGAAGTAACTCTCCTCTTCTGCCTGTTCTCTAGCCCCACACCTGCCTCGGTTAAAAATTGCAGAACTGACACTTCAACACAGGTCATCTCCCTCCTTTGTTGACATCACTGACAGATACAATATATATGAACTGGTTAGCACAGCTTCTGCTCAATGAATAGTGTTATTGTTTTTACTAGTTTTATTACCCACTTCAGGAAGTGGATTGTCCCAGGATCCATCTTCTGATTTTCTTACAATTTCTAACAGAGTCATTCAACCAGAACCATGTATGGGCCCCCATTAATACCCTGAGCAGAGCATATAAGTCCACTCACATGTGCTGCTGTCCCCAAGGACAATTTCAGTTTTAAACATCTCCATCATGAAATAGGGAAGAATGAAGATAATTAAGCAGGCAATCCCATTAAGAAACTAGATAACAACCAAGAGTGTAAGTAAGGCAAAGAGAATACATAAAATGTCAAATTAAAAACTCATCAATTAAAATTTATAAAATGTGTAAATCTAATAAATAAATCTAAGAGTTAGTGCTTTGAAAAATCACTCGATAATGTAACCAAGGAAAATCAACAAAGAAAGCACAAAATTTGAAACCTGATGAACACAGAGCTGGCCCTAGCTCTCCTTCTTGGCGGGAGCACAGCCATGAAGCCCAGATTGACCATATTTTAGACCACGGGTGGGGAACCTTTTTTCCAAGGGCCATTTGGGTATTTATAACATCATCCACGGGACATACAAAGTTATCAAGTTAAAAAATTAGCCTGCTATAGTTGGTCAAACATTTAATTAATTCACTCCTAATGCCTTGGCAGGGCCAGACCAAATGATTTTGCAGGCCTTATATGGCCTGAGGGCTGGACGTTCCCCACCCCTACTTTAGACCTAAAAAAGATCCTCAACTAATTTGAGATTATAAAAAGAATTGGCTGACATGATTACGGCGGCTGAGTCCCTGATCTGCCCATTATTTGCAGGCTGGAGATTCGGAGAGCCTGTGTTGCGGTTCCAGTCTGAGCCTCAGGGCCCAAGAGCTGGAAGGCTGAAGGTTGAAGTCCAAGGTCACTCAGTCTGGCAGAGAGAACATTCTCTCTTCCTCCATCTTTTTGTTCTTTTCAGGTCCTTGACACACTGAATGACACCCACCCATTTTGGAGCACGCAATCTGCTTTACTCAGTCTACTGATTCAGTGCCTGTTTCTCTCAGAAACATCATCACAGACAGGCCCAGAATGAATGTGTTACGAGATAATATCTTGGTGTCCCATAGCCCAGTCGACATAAAATTAACCATCACAATGCCAGAGCCTGGTGAACCATAAACCCACCATAAAAATTAACAGGATCCACATGGGAGGGGAGAGCTATCATGATCACAGCCTTAATGATGGGCATGGTCTTGGTTTTAGTTTGCATGTTCATATTCTTTTTTCTAAAAATATATTTTATTGATTTTTTACAGAGAGGAAGGGAAAGGGATAGAAAGCTAGAAACATCGATGAGAGAGAAACATCGATCAGCTGCCTCCTGCACACCTCCTACTGGGCATGTGCCTGCAACCAACGTACATGCCCTTGACCGGAATCGAACCTGGGACCTTTCAGTCCGCAGGCTGATGCTCTGTCCACAGAGCCAAACCAGTTTAGGCTGTATGTTCATATTCTTAAGCACACTAACTTCAACTCCATGGACCCTTTAGGATGGAAGCTTACAATTCCCTCAGGGACTGGCAGGCTCAAGGACACTTACTGCAATGCTCCAAGTAAAGGAGACATTTTCCATTGGTTTCTTAGGTTTTTTTCTCCTCTAACACCAGCAAATTTTATTATTAATTTCAGAGGAATGGCTGCAAATGAAGAACAGAATATTTTCATAATAAATTCTATTATGTGGTAAAAATACTACTTACAGACCATTGAAATGGAAGTTAGTAATTTTTTTCTGTCAAATACTTTCAAAACTATAGCATGAAGAGAATTTATAGACTTCTAAAATATATATTGCATTCAGCAACAGAAAAAATCTGGGATATAAGCAAGGCATTTAAAACAAGAAAATAAGTGATACTGCCTAAAGACACACACACATATACACCTAAATTCTGTGAAGAAATAATTGTGATAGCCCAGCCTGCATGGCTTAGAGGTTGATCATCGACTTATGAACCTCTAGGTTGCAGTTCGATTCCCTGTCGGGGCACATGCCTGGGTTGTGGGCACCATCCCCAGTGTGGGGTGTGTAGGAGGCAGCCAATCAATTATTCTTGCAGGTTATAGATATTTCTCTCTCTCTCTCTCTCTCTCTCTCTCTCTCTCTCTCTCTCTCTCAACCAATCTTTCCTTCCTCTCTAAAATCAATAAAATATATATTTTTAAAAAATAATTGTGATAAATGAGAAAGACACAGAAATTCTTATTTATTGGAAGAATTAAATACATTAGATACAATAATAGCAGGGGTTGAATATAAAAAGACAAACGGGGGGGGGGGCAATGGTAAGCTATGTACACAAATAATACCTTAATAAATTAAAGTTTAAAAAAATAAAAAGATAGCCAAAACCGGTTTGGCTCAGTGGTAGAGCGTCGGTCTGCGGACCGAAAGGTCCCGGGTTCAATTCCGGTCAAGGGCATGTACATTGGTTGCGGGCACATCCCCAGTAGGGGGTGTGCAAGAGGCAGCTGGTCGATGTTTCTTTCTCATTGACATTTCTAGCTCTCTCTCTCTCCCTTCCTCTCTGTAAAATATCAATAAAATATATATATATATTTAAATTTATTAAAAATAAAAAAATAAAAAGATAAAGATGGGAGATGTAATACTAGTAATACCATTAACATAAAATCTAACCTTAAGTAGGGACTGGATGCACCAAAACTTTTCAAGAAACAGAACAAAGTTTCTTCTTTTGCAAACTTACTCCAATAAACCATGGGTGGTAAGAAGGAACTAAAATGGTTTGATGAAAGAAGAAAGGAGAGTAGCAATTGGAATATTTCTAAGGTAGGCCCTTTTTTTGAAAAGTATTTAGCAAATTATTAATTAACCTGGTGCCTCCTGTTATAAAATTATAATAACAGAAGAGCTAATTCTTGAAGACTCCAGAGAAAGAGGTCCTGAGAGTTTTCAGATCCATAAATAATGGGATTTATTAAAAATAGGTCATCCAAATCAATCTAATTGCCTTCTATTTTTAATGTTAATTCTTTTTATTGATTTTTTAAAATGGATAGCCCATTAAAAAGCATTAATCATAACCCAAAGAGTGTATTTGTATTGCGAAAAGCCTAAGGTGAAGAATAAAAAGCAATTCCCCACCACATGAACCTGAGGTGGGAACATCAACCAAAAGAGCTGGAGGCCTACTTTTCCCAGGAAAAAGCATTTCTGGGTAAAAGCTGGGAGGTGGGGTATCATTATGATAAAACGTTGTATGACAGCAGTTTTAGAATGTTTAAGCCATGCATGTCCTATTTGGGTGAATGGTCTCTAATTTTGTAGAGCCAAGGCAAAAACACATGATTTGTTCTGATGTGTTTTCATTACATAAGTAATGCATGCTCATAATTGCAGAATATATGTTCATTCCAGAAAATGCAGCTGAGGAACACTACTACTAAAAATAATCCAAAATCCAAGTCCCACCATCCAGCAGTAACACTGGTAACATTTTGATACATACATGTTCAGATTTTTAAAACATACAATGGATACTATTTAAATGCAGATCTATAATACATGTTTTTAATCATCATACTAAAGCAAAATAAAATACATTAAAGATGACAAGAAATATCATTCTTCAAAACTGTTAGTGGAACAGTTTTAGTGGAATATAGATAGGTATCACCTTTTGCGCAACCTTCCTTCTCATATTGGACTTTATAAACATGCTTCACTACAGATCCCACAGCTGAATCCTGGACCAACATTCTTGATTATTTAGGATAGATCTGAAAAGGGAGACTCATTAAATCAAAGAGTAAACACATTTTGTGAGCTTTACCTGACAACTTTTGGAAAGTCAACTTGTCGGCTATTTTCCAGTCCCTGTTTCTATAATCTCTCTCCTCACTCCTTTCCTCTCTCCGAAATAATTTGTTTTTAATTTTAAAGAAGTAATTGTGGGACTTGTGTGTATGCATATAGTCCCAACCAATGGATACAAGCAACAGGGGGTTGAGGGCATGAGTCGGGGGGTTGGGGGAGATAATGGGGGGATGAGGACACATATGTAATACCTTAATCAATAAAGAAATTTAAAAAATAATTGTGATAAATAAGATATACACAGAAATTCTTATTTCTTTCAAGAAATAAAAACACTTGAATCAATAGTAGCAGGTGTTGAATATTAAAAGATTAAGATGGGAGATGTAATGCTAATACTATCAACAGAGAGTTGAGCCCTTTATTTTTCGGGACTGATGCTGTGGTTGATAATTCATCTCAGAGAGATGTTTTCACTGTCACATAGCAGTTTCTATGTCAATGCTGAAACCATCCAAAAGCTGTACTTGTTCAGCCACAGGCAGGTGATGACATTTCCACACCTTTCCAGCACAGAATTATGTGCATGGCAACTCTATGTAGAACAAATCTTCATTTTAAAAAATTATATTAAATTTATTGGAGTGACATGGGTTAATAGGGTCATACAGGTTTCAAATATACATTTATATGACATGTGATCTGCATATTGCACTGTGTTCACCACCCAAAGCCAAATCCCCATTTATTGTATAACAATTTTCTAAAATTCTGACACATTTTATGAGAGCAGACAATAATTCCAGTGAGGATTTTTTTCCTTTGTACCTAATTTTAAACAGCACTTTGACGGTTGAAAATTCTGGCCATGTCAGCAGAGGGCGCTGTGCAGGTGCCGCCAGCAGTGGAGCTTCTGCAGCAGGGCTGAGCACCCCTCATCCCCGAAGGTTACAGAAACCAGTGAGACCCCAAGGTGCTGCACCCAGCCTCTTCCACTGCCAGGGAAGGAGCTGACTCATGATCCTTCCCTATTACATGGGGGTGGGGAGGTGGGGAAGGAGTTTGGGAGTGTGGGTCACAAGTTTAGGCTGTTAAGGTATGTGTGCGGGAGGGGAGAGTCAGGTCTTAGGGAAGAGTGTAAAGTTAGGAGCATCCTGCAGGGCTACTCCTTTCTTGGGCCACCACTTGGGCCAGGGGTTAAGGAAAGCCAGTCAGCCGAAACCGGTTTGACTCAGTGGTAGAGCGTCGGTCTGCGGACTGAAAGGTCCCGGGTTCGATTCCCGTCAAGGGCATGTACATTGGTTGCGGGTACATCCCCAGTAGGGGGTGTGCAAGAGGCAGCTGATCAATGATGGTGTGCAAGAGGCAGCTGATCAATGATTCTCTCTCATTGATGTTTCTAACTCTCTATCCCTCTCTGTAAAAAAAAAAAAAAAAAAATTAAAAAAATTAATAAAATATATTTTAAAAGAAAAAAAATAGACTTGCCTAGGCAGTGGTATTTTGTGGAAGAGCCACACTCAAGGGGCCAAAGAGCCGCATGTGGCTCTCGAGCTGAAGTTTGTCAACCACGGAGCGAAGCAAAATAAGTTGGGAGGAAAAATAAATGTCACATGATCTTGATCTTACTCATTTGTGGAATATAATGAACAACATAAACTGATGAATAAAAATATAACCAGAGCTCTTTCTCCGCCATGGAGGTGTGAGCGTTAGTCTCCTTCACCATGTCATAAGACTTTCAGGATCAAGAGGTTCCTGGCCAAGAAACAAAAGCAGAATCGGCCCATTCCCCAACAGATTCGGATGAAAACTGGTAATAAAATCAGGTACAACCAGAAGAGGAGACATTGGAGAAGAACCAAACTGGGCCTATGAGAACTCACTCATGAGAGATGACTCACATATTTATGCTGTATCCAGGTTGCCTACACCTTTAAATGATTGAAAAGATGCTACTGTCTGGACAGTTGGGGCATTTTAATTGGAGAATTAATAGACTTGTGACTTTGTTGATTTTTTTCCCCCTGCAATAGTCGGATGGCTCAGTAATAAATGTGTGAGACCTTTAAAAAAAAATAAAAATAGAACCAGAGGCACAGAAGCATGGAACAGACTGTCCAACCTTATGAGGGAAGGCGGGGCTGGGGGTGGGGGAGAGGACTCGTATGCGTGCATATGAGCATCAGCAATGGACACAGACATAAGGGGGGCATGTGGCGGTTGGGGTGGGGGGCCCGCGGGGAGAAGTCAATGGGGGGAGGGAGGGAAGAGACTCATGTAATACTTTAAACAATAAAGAATTTAAATAAAAAATAATAATCATCGCCGGATTCAGTGACGCGTATGGTATACTTCTTCCTAAATGTATGTTCACCTGCCTGTCTCCGTTTGTATTCTAAGTTGGGGGAGGGTGTTCTCTTTCCGGGTCCTGGTTCTCGCGACAGCGCGAGGGAGCCAAGGGCCCAGGGAGACCTACAGGTGAGGGAGGGGCCTGCCTCCACGCGCAAACGGGGGCGATTATAGGCATTCGGCAGGCTCCGCGCGGCACAGTGGGTCACCAGGGGCGGCAGCAGCCCCGAGGGGCCGCCGCGCCGTCACGGGGCCCAGGCCCGGCGGCTCGCCCGAACCCCGGCACTTCCGAGCCGGGCGGATGCGGAAACTCCGGCGCGATTGTTACGGTGTTTGAAAGGACCAATCAGCGCCCAGCCCCATCCACGCTAGCCAATGGGAAGGCCGAGGGGCGAGCTGGAAGGGCGGGGCCTCTATTTGAACCTGGACGCGGGGGGGAAAGGCTTCCCAGACACTTTCCTGCCGGAATCCAGGCTTGGGTGTCCGTGCGCCATGGAGGGCGAGGTCTCCGGGGATGACGTGCTGATGCAGAAGCTGCACCACAGCCGCCGCCGCTTCCAAAGGCGCATGCAGCAGCTGCTGGAGAAGGTGCGGCCCCCGCCGGCCCGCGGGGAGAGGCGCGGGGCCGGCGGGAACGGGGGAGACGGGGTTGGGGGCCGGGATGCGGCGGGAAGCGGCGGGGAGGGGAGGTGGGGTTTGGGGCTAGGTGTGGGGAGACGTAGGCGGGCTTTAGGGGCGGGGGGCTGGGGGGGGGGAGGAGGAGGGTTTTACGGGCCGAGAGGTGGGGGACTTCGGGGCGGTGTCAGGGAGAGAAGGTGGGCTTTCGGGGCCGGAGGTGTGGAGGGTGAAGGCCGGTTTAGGGGTGGTGAAGCAGGCTTGGCGGTCCAGGGGCCGGGGAAGGACTTGGGGCGGAGGAAGGGGGGAGGGGGGAGAGCTCTCCTCCGCCCAGATCAGGGGCTCCTTGCTCCCTCGGACCCGATGATGATGCCCCTTCTCTCCTACAGTACAACCAGCCTTTCGAAGATGCCCCGGTGGTGCAAATGTCCACGCTGACCTACGAGACGCCCCAGGGTACGGAATCCCCGCCTCCCCCTTCTCAAATATTTACGGCTAACTGTTTTATAGTTGGTGTTGCAAACTTCTCATTGGTAAATAGCTGAGAAAATTTGCACCGGGTGATGTCAGTTCCTCTCCCATTCAGCCTTACCAACTGGTTCTTACTAATGAAAGCCAACCCCAGATCCAGTTCTGTCATGTGTTGGGTAAGACAGGCACAAGAAGGTTCAGAGGACCTTCTCTTAAAGGAAGTCCCGTCTCTACCCTCCCAGCCACACCTTGGGTGAAAGTTGACACAAGCAGAAGCTAAGGTATTCTGGCTCAGGTTTCTGTTACTCTGATCAGCAGGGGGGTGACAACTCTTAACCTAAGGCTGGACACGGTGCTCTGTAGGAATCATTCCTACAGGCTTCAATAAGAACGAACGGGCCGTGTGTGGAATATTTTGCCAGTTCATGTATCTCCAGTTCCACTAACTTCACCAGGGAAAACTCATTTCTGATTCCCATTTTGATGAGAACAGCAGTTGAAGCACCTCAACACCTTGATAGCAGTCACACGTTAGCATGTAGAAGACCATCGGGAGAGCTTGTTAAAACTCAGATTCCGGGGATTCCTGACACTAGGTAGAGATTTTCATTAATGACAAATATTTGTCTAATCTTGGTTTTTTTAAAAAGAGCAACAGATGATCAGAAATATGGTTTGGTTTTAATATTGTGATTTTCTTTCGCCTGTCGTTTGATTTTCTTTGAATGAAGATTAAACAGAAGCCCTGTGTTCAGAATTGCATAAGAGGTCATTTTATTTCTTTTATTTTCTCGAGGATTGAGAATTTGGGGTGGAAGACTAGAAAAGGAGAAAAGCAAAGGACAAATCCAGGTATTTAATGTCATGTTACTGCCACCACCCCTGCCGTGGAGGGGTGTTGATGCGAATAAAGGGTGGGCGAGCTGTAACAGTATCAGCAGCCACCAAAGGTCCCTTCCATGGAAAATAGAAACCCTATTATCCTGTGTTTAAGGATTTACTGAGAAGCATTTCTTCTGTTGCTTGTCAAGTACAAGGAAGAGCTGTGTGTGTGTGTGCTTAAGCTCTTCCATCCCCTAGAGCAGGGATGGCAAACTTTTTGACTCGAGGGCCACAATGGGTTCTTAACCTGGACCGGAGGGCCGGAACGAAAGCGACCTGACCATGCTGGCACTCTCATCTTGGGCTGCTGGTGAAGGAGCGGAGGGGAGAGCAAGAGAACCCTCCGCTCTTTCGGCTCCTCGGGCTGTAGTTTGCCCACGGCTGCCCTAGAGTCTCCTCTGCCATAGGCTGAGGGATTCTGACAATTGGACTCCCACATGCACAGCTGGGCCAGCCAGACAGACCTCTCCCAGCCCCACACGTCAGCCACAGTTATGAGCTTGCTAGTTGGGTTCTTATAGAAAAGACCAAGTCCAGGTCCTTCTAGGAAAGAAAAATGCCTCCTTGCCTCATCACAATTCTTCCCTTCTACTAAAGTCCAGCTGTGGTTGGTCTGTTTTCCCCGAGTTTATCCGTGGACACTGCAGCTCTGCCCATGTTATGTCGACCTAGTGACAGTGTTGTCCTGTTTCCTGTTGGTTTTTCATTTGCTGCCACACGAGGGCCAGGTCAGGCCCTTTTGCTCAGGCCTTAGCCTCTCCCTTTGCCTGCTCCATCCCCTCACCATCCAGGTGGCTTTTGAAGTAGCTGCCATGGGCACAGCTAGAGAGAGAATGCTTGTTTCCTTTCCAAGGGGAACCTTGACCATCTGCTAGAACAGTGTTTCCCAAACTTTTGACATATGTGTACTCCTTCTATAATTTTCTTAACGCTGAGTACCCCTCGTCCAAAAAAAAATGGATGTGTTTTAATAACAATCAAAAATATATTTATTTTTTCTTTTTTTGGTACATACACAAAATAATAAACAAAAAATAAAATTATTCATAATAAAATATAAATAAAAGTTATATTATAAATAACATATGTATTTGGATCAATGAGAAGGATGAAATTGACTTGACTCATGAGAACGTAGAATTAGGCGCAGCTAAGCACAGTGCAGTGCGTATCCCCACCAAACTCTTCCTATACCCCTGGGGGTACGCGTGCCACACTTTGGGAAACACTGTACTAGAGGTTTTGAGGCCTTTGGTCCCAGAATGTGCTGGAAGAGAAACCTTGTGGCACCCTGTTCTCCCGTATGAGGATGGAAGGGCGGGAGGCCTGTAACTTTACAGTGGCTTTGAAATGGCTAATGACTAAAACGAAAGTCTCTATCACTTTCTGAACTTTGAGGGCTCCCCGGAGCAGACAGTCGGCAGGAAAGATGGCATCCTGCAAGCCACAGCCGGAGGTGACGAGCTGCCCGTGCCCTACACACAGGACCTGGGAGAGGGTGAGTGTGCCCCGGGCTGGAACCGGAGGTCTCGGGGGTCTGGGCCTGACATGTCCCTGTTACGGCCTTTAAATCCTAGATTCCTCGCTGTGGCTTTTTCTGAGGTCTATTTTCAAAGGTAGTGCGTCTTCAAGTGCCCTGTTATTTCCTCCCTAACTCCCGGAGGAGCTGCCTTGCACTGCGCTACCTGACACACAAACAGCACTCAAACATTCTGAAATAAGGAACACACGCCCCTCAGCCCCACGCCATTGTATTAACTTCGTACAAAGAAATTAATGTCAAGACTTTAATAAGACCTAAGGTCTGCCCTTAAGTGGTATGAACTGCTAACTTCCATGAGCTCTGCCCTGGGCTAGAGGGACTCAGCTTCTAGGATCAGAGGTCTGTGAGAGAGCTAGCAATCCTCTGAAAGCCGCCTTTCCCTGTCTCCACCGCTCCAGGCAGTTCCTCGTCTGCTGAGGTCTCTGCATAACTGATTTTCAGGAACCGTGGCAGATGGCTGCCTCCTTATTAGAGGAAGCATGCTTGAAGCTGTTGGAATTTTTACAGTAGAACATGCTCAAATGATACAGAAACCATCCTTGAAAGAAAAATGCAAGCTTTCTTAAAAATTCTGATTGAAATTTCCTTTTTTTTTTTTTGCTTTTAGATTCAAAAGGCAGTGATGTTGATGAAACTTTATACCAGGAAGATCTGGCTGCTGGAGCCTTGATGGTAAGATCCGCCTTTTGTAATGAAGGGACAGTGGTTTGGGGTGTAGGTACAACATCCTCTTCCCTGTACTTTTCTCTTCTGAGGCTTGCTCTTTGCTAATCTCTCTCTTTATGTCTTTTGTCCCCGATTCAGTTCCCTTAGACCAGTGGTTGGCAAACTGCAGCTCTCGAACCACATGCAGCTCTTTGGCCCCTTGAGTGTGGCTCTTCCACAAAATGTTACGGCCTGGGCAAGTCTATTTTGAAGAAGTGGCGTTAGAAGTTTATGTTTAAAAAAATTTGGCTCTCAAAAGAAATTTCAATCGTTGTACTGTTGATATTTGGCTCTGTTGACTAATGAGCTTGTCGACCACTGCCCTAGGCAGCAAATCTGTCACTTAAGCAGCCATCACTAACCAAGTTCAAGTTCAAGTCTGATTTACTGAATGTACATAGATAGATGTTGGGTTCTGTTCCCTCTGCACATGGAAAAATCACAGCTGTGGTTCACACACTGTCATTTGCCTTGATTGGACATGCAGTACTGAAAGTCGGGTCCTAAGTAAGTCTTCCTCCGTAGAGGCGGTGTCATATGATGGTGTTCTAGGGAATATTTCTGAGTGAGCCCTTAACGCCCATTAAGTCATGAGGTCACACACTCCGGCAGGCCATTGTTTTGTGTTTGTCTCCCAGCATGCCCCAGTGGTCCTGGAAGCCACCTTCTCCTTACAGGATATGCTTCTCACCTTCCCATGTAGTTGGGATAGACGAGAATACACACAGAAAATGGAGCATCTTCCCCGGCCCGAGTCCCATGTTAAAGTAGGAGGCACGTGGTTTTCCTCTGAAATCACTCTTTTGGGACATAGGTTTGCTCATACACCCATGTGTGGCTTTGACTGTCTAATTGGAATAAGACGATGACCCTGGGGAGGAAAGCGGTACTTGTGAATAGAGTGGCGGGGTGGCGGCAGTGACGGGAAGTAGGCGGCCCCACAGTAGGGACACACTGAATAATGCGTGTCCGTGTTGCCCACATCTGAGTCCCAGTCCGGTCCTCACCCCACTCAGCCAGAGAGAGAGGAGATTGAGACCCACTGTCTTCAGTGTGAGGCAGCTGAAAGGCCACCATTCCTGCCTCCTGAGTTGGAACACTGAACTTCTTTTCTTATAAAACATATGGACCGGGGTCGGTTTTAGTAGCTGAATCCTGAACACACCTAAGAATATTCAGATTGTGTTACTTACTTTTCTTTTTCCTCTAGTGATGTCATAAACCTCTGCATTTTTTTTTTTTTAATCATCTAACTTCCTTTTGGATTGTTACCACTGGTAAATTCCCTAAGGTCAGATTCCCGGTCCGGTCCAGTGGATTTCCAGAGGGGCTGGACCACTTTGTCCTGGTACCAGCAGGAAGTGAAAAGATGACTTTGAGGACCCTCATATAAAGATGTGCACATTGATGAGTTTGCCAGTTTGTTCCAGAATCCAAGAGCTCATCCATCCCCAAAAGCTCTTAAGAATGCTGACTTCCCTTTTGTTCCAGCCTGCAGTGCCTTGGAGCCCTTTGAAAGACGAGTTAAGAAGGAAATACTTGACCCAAGTGGACATACTGCTACAAGATAAAGGATGTGCAGAGGTAAATGCATTCCCCAGTGTGTATCTCTGTAATCGATCACAGACTAGAGACGTGTTGAGGGACAGTGCAGGCTTCTGTTCTCTCTGTGGAGCCTGTAAAGAGCATTTTGAGTGATTGTTTCCAAGCCCTTTCATTCAGGAGCTTGCAGATTTCTGTTGAGTAAACGCTTGGGGTCCTCTAGGGCCATGTGGTCAGGGAAGCTTGCAGATGTGCCCCTCGTTTCCCACTGTGTCCTGGGGTGGCTCCGAAATCCAGCAGGGCCCTTCCCCTTAGGTGGACAGGTTCTAAGCCCTGTGAGAGGTGTCCCCTGAGTTCTACGTAGCCTGTCTCCAGAGCTCTGCCTAAGAAGAGCAAAAATGCTGAAGGTACAGCTCTGTAGGTTCCCCAGTCCCGTCAACATCTTTTCATAAACTAAAGGACTTTTGTTTTAATCCACACCTAAAGATACGTTTATTGATTTTTTTTGAGAGAGAGAGAGAGAGAGAGAGAGAGAGAGAGTGAAACATTGATCGGTTGCCTCCCATCTGAACCCCAAACAGGGATCGAACCCGGGGCCTTTTGATATATGGGATAACACTCCAACCAACTGAGCTACCAGCCAGGGCAAAAATTAAAAAAATAATAATAATAATACCAATATTACATACATGTATAGAATAAATACTTCCTCTCAAAGGCAGAAAACTTAGCAGGAACATGTATATGTTCTTCATATGCTGCTGACCTGTGTGAGGGCACTGACTTAGAGGGTGCATCGGAAATGCCTTTGCCTTTTTCCTAAAGTGGCAGCAGGTGGTGGCTCTCCAGTATTTCCTGGAGGCCACCGGGACAGAGTCCCTGCTCTTACTAAGACGCCTCTTCCCACCACCGCTGTAAGCCCAATTGGCTACGTCACCCTGGCACACGCCGGTCACTGCTGCTGCCAGCCTGGGGCGTACAGTAGCCTCACAGCCAGTGCGCCTGTGTTGAGAGGAACCATTTTAGTAGGCCCAGAGCCGACATCTGACAACTCCTTTGCTAAAAATCACACTTTGATTTCAGTATGATGATGGAGACGGAAACGACACACACGTGACCCTGGTCCCTTCACTGGTCTCGCCTCCCGAGCCTGCCCATGGTGAGTGACAAACCGCCTGAACCGCGTCCCGGGCCCTTTGGTAGAGCCACACAGCCCTTACGCTGGGCATACCCCCATCCACTGCGCGGGGTTCATCAACAAACACGGTTAGAGACACCTGCACTTCACAGGGAGATTATTAAGAGTTTAAAAGGAACTGCTTTTTCCCTCTGCAACTCTGGCATGCTAATTGCTAATTAGCTCTTTATCTCAACTTACTATTTTGAAATTTTCTGAATATCCAGAAAAGTAGGGCTCATTTGTAGACATCCTTCTCCTGTATTTAGCAATCAACTTTTGGTCAGATGTCAGTTTGGTGGGGGTTTTTTTTGTTTTGTTTTTTTTTTGGAGGGGGGTTGAGTCGTTTGTCTAGTCATCACACACATACAGTATATACTCATTTGCATTCATATATAATATCCCTGAATACTTCACAGTTACATCCTAAAAGCAGGTAATTCTACCTAAAGCAATAAATTGGGCACAAGCCAGCAACGTAACAGTGACACCGTGCAGTTTCACCCATTGTGGCCGTGGTGTCTGGCTGAGGGAGCGTGCGGGGCACTGTGTGCAAAGTTATTTGGATTCTGTTTGTTATCAGTTTGGTAGTTAGGGTCATGTCTCTGTATTTAACTCAGAGTAATCCCCATCTTTGTTGGTTTAAATTTATTTGATATATAAATCGTAACATTGTGCAAAAGTCAAAGCTGTCTGAAGAGCTGTATTCAGGACTCTCGTTCCTTTTGCCCTCCTGTAGGCAAACAATGCCACTGGTTTTTGGTTCCCAGTTTGAAAAGGCAACCAAGACCCTAAACTTTCCCCTGGAGAAGGAAGACTCTTTGGGGAGGTTGGTGGAGTGTAGAAATTTCGTTTTCATAGGTAGGAAGAGATCTCTGAGAAGTGTCTATTCCCAAATAGGTGTAATGTTTCTTTTGTTTTTGTATCGTTTTATTAAAAAACCACTATGGTCATGATCTAGCCTTCTGTTTCATGATCTCTGCGTGCAGAGTGTTTGAAGTGGTAGCTTACCCACATTTACCTGTGTGTTTCTCTCCAGGGTCCTGTGGCCCTGTCTCTGAAGACAGTTCTTTCGAGCCAGCTGCATCTTCTCGCCTTTGCTCCACAGACACGGTCATAGTGCCCCGAAATGACAGTGTCTCATTACAAGAGACCAGTGGTCACAGCTTCCTGAGCAGCCAGTCCTTTGTGGCCGGCGACATCTGCAACGTGACCATCAGTGACCTGTACGCTGGCATGCTGCACTCGATGAGCCGGCTGCTGAGCTCAAAGCCCTCGTGCGTCATCTCCACCAAAACCTTCATTGTCCGAAACTGGGGCTCTCGGAGGAGACACGGGGGCAAGGGCAGAATGAACAGGACCTATTGCAGGGGCAGCAGGCACGCCCGGAGGGCTTCCCAGGACACACTGGTGCCCTGCTCTGAGCCTGGGAAAGACGTGGGGGTTTTAAGAGAGCGCCAGAACTTCCCAGATCTTTCTGGCCAGAAGGCAGGATCAACATTGGAAAAAGCTTTTCCTGAAGGAAACAAACTCCAAATCTCAAAGGAGCTTAAGGGAACACCGCCGAAGTTGTCTTCATTGACTTATGTGGACTCGAGAGCAACACATCGTCTTGATCAGGAAAATAGATTGATGACACTAAAGTGGTTAATCTCTCCTGTAAGAATAGTTTCCAGACCAAGAATACTGCAGGGCGAGGGAGGGAATCATCATAGGGCATTCGATAGCAGATTTAAGAAACTGCACCAGGAATATTGCCCAACCCCCAGGAAGCAGCTGTGCCTGTCCTCCCTCCCCAGCTCCTCCTCCCTCCCCAGCTCCTCCTCCCTCCCCAGCTCCTCCTCCCTCGGGGTAGACGTGCTCAGAAGTGATCCAGCAAGCCCCAGGAGCCCCCAGGGCTTACAAACCCACCGGCCCAGTAGACCTTTCAGCAGAGAAAAAGTGAAGAGTCTAAATGAGGTTTTTAAAAACCTGGGCAAACGGGCTATTGAAACAGGAAGCTGCCTGCCCCAAAGTGATTCATATGCATTGTTTTCGAAGACCGACCCCACACGGAGCCCAGGCCGCTCTGACCCCACAGCTGGTCTTTTCCGAGAAAATCCTCTTGGAATGTTTAGGAAGTCGGTGGCACTCAGCGAAGCTATTTCAGTGCCTGGGGTACATCCGCTAGGCTCTGCAAAAGATCGCTACGACGGAATCAAGGAGAAATTTGACCAGCTGCATCAGCAGTACTGCCGAAAATCCCCTCAGCGGATGAAGGTGCCTTTTTGTGCTGAAGCATCAGCAGGTGAAGCAAGTGTGGAGGTTCAGAATCAGAAAGAAGCCTTCTTTAAAAAATTAAATCCAGACTCTGGCTTCCTGGGACCCCGAAAGTTGTCACCGTCACTTCAGTGGAGCATCAGAAATTCACTGGACTCAACCAAACTTGAGCTCCATCCATCTCCATGGTTCGAGCTGGCCGCCAGCTGCAGGCCTCCGCCCCATGCCAAGAGACGCCGGTTGTCAGACCCTCAGGTGTGTGGCAGGTGGTGGGCAGAGCCCCAGGACCCCTCTGGCATGGTGGGCCGGGCCCTCCGGAGGCCAGGGGAAGAGGTCTGCTCTTCTCCCGACTGGAAAAGGAAGGTGAGTTTTTGTCAGATGTGGCTGTTTGATAGCGGTATTCTGTGCATGTTAATTTTCTAAACTTTCTCCCAAAGTCTATTTCTTCGCATCAAGCACATGCTCATGGTAAGGAGCGTCAAGGTGGAGCTGAAAAACGTTCTTACAGGGAAAGTTCTACACAATTCCCAGCAGAATGCGTCACTTTGCACGCTCTATCCGTCCTTGTCTGTGTCATTTCCACCCTCTCCCTCTTACAGTCAGAGGAAGCTGTTGTAAGGAGAAACTGGTCTAGAAACCCGTGGAATTTGATAAGCTCCACTGGGGGCCTTTGCAGTTTCGTCTTAAACCACAATGTAAACATATTTAATGATTTTCCTTCTTCTTTCCCTAAATTACAAATTTCTTGAGGAAAAGGACCAAATCTCAGTGAACTGAGGCTACAGAAGGAATTTTAATGGCTGACACCTGGCCACGTTGAATCTTTTTATGCCTTCTTCAATCCTTAAACTGTGCACTTAACTAGAGCACTTAACTAGAGCACTTAACTAGAGCACTAGTTAAGTCTACAATTTTACCTATATATGTTCCCAAAAATTCTAGTTTAGCACCTCTTAGTTGGGATTCAGGAATCTGTATTTTAACAACTCCACCAGGTGATTCTCCTCATGAGAGAAGTTTGGGAAACACTGCCTTAGGGCAGTGATCACCAACCTTTCAGACCTCGTGGACCACCAGTGGTCGGCAAACCACTGGTTGGTGACCGCTGCCTTAGGGTATTTATTGAGCATGGTGGCATTTTCTATAGTGGACACTAATATATATAGACATTGAAATAAATAACAGTTAAGCTTTTAGTGACTGGCTTTGGGAATGCCAGTGGAATTTTACTAAGATTATTTTGTCTTTTTTCTTTTTCTAGAGGAAAGAACACACTTTCAGGATGGAAGATAAGTGATTTTGTGTTAGAAAACTCAAAGCCAAAAATCTACAGCCAAGTTTTTTAGAGCATTGTCCCACTGTCCCCTTATTCTGCTTGTGTATGTGTTTGTGCGCGGGCTTTTTTAATTCTCAACACTTGGAAATTGCTTTAGTTATCTCCCCTTCAAAGCAGATTTCAATGAAATTGGTTTCATTGACATGACTGACAGGTTCTTGGTATAGAAATTATTGGAATAAGGTTGCTCAATTAAAAATATTAATGGTATCCTTTTGGGGCTAATTTGCTCATGATTTCTTTGCTAAATTTAGATATGCCAACAGAATTCTCTCTTATATTTCCCACTTCCTGGGAGAAATTGTTTGCTTTGAAATATAAGTTTAAGCCCTGGAAACAATGATCTCTGAAGGAAAAATTTAGCTGCTTAGTTTTTTAAATTCAGACCCATGGGACTTGGCACCTTCCACATCAGGAGGTAGCAAACTGAAGCACAATTCACCCATCCAAAGTCATTTCCTATGTTTTTAGGGGACAGCGTGCTGTATTGGGGCATTCTTGTAATGTTCCCCAAGCACTCCTGCAGCCACATGGTAACTGACATCTGGCTCTTACCGGAGCTGTGGATTATAGAATGTCTTCATTCATAAAATATTTCACATTTCAGAACACAGTGACCAAACCCAGGTTGAGTAATTGTTATGCTGCCATGTGCTATGGATTTATTTTAAATAAAATATTACAGATAAGATTGGATGTCTTCCCTTTTCCCCCCCACATCTGTGCCCTGGGACCTCCTGACCTATGTGTATTAGCTCTGGCCGCATCACAGAATACTACAGGCTGGGTGGCTTAAACAGCAGGAACCTATTCCCCGGTTCTCAGGCTGGACATCAGAGGACCAGGTGCCAGCGTGGGCTCCCATGAGAACTTCCTGGATCGCAGGCGGCGCCTCCTCACCGTGTGCTCACATGGCAGACAGAGCGGGCACTGTCATAAAGGCACTAATCCCAGCATCAAGGCCCCATCACAGGGGCCCTCGGACTGAGATTAGGGTTTCCGTGTGTGAACTTGGGGAGACATGTTCAGTCCAGAGCCCTGGGAATCAGTAAGGAGGACTAGCAGCGGACTGCTGACTCTGTGGCTCAGCCAAGGCTGGAGTGGCCCCTGCAGTTCTAGACCTTTCTTCCTTATCAGGAAAACTATCATTCTTGCCCCAAACTGCTGGTGCCTGGGCTCACCCCAACTGGTTACCCAGCGGGCCTGTGCTGAGGTCTCTGGCCAGGCCTCGCTGCCACAGAGCCTAGAAATTCAGGGTCTGATGTCCTATTATCAAGCAGAGGAAAGTAAGGCAGAAGGGACTGGGCTTGCATCTCAGCCAGCTTACAGCTCTGCCAATAGCAGACCCACGAACTGTACAGATGGTGCCCTCTAATCAGCGGTCACCAACCGGTGGTCCGCGCGGTCCGAAATTTGGTGACTGCTGGTCTAAGGAAACCTTTGGAACAGCAGTTGTCAACTGATAGTCCACAGCCAATTGGTGGTCTGAAGTGTTGGCAGCCGCTGCTGTGATGTGTGTCACATTTGCCTGGTAGACGCCTCCTTTCCCTTTAAGAGTGGGGGCCCTGGGGCACGGCCTACACAGTAACCCGGCTCTCTGCCTGGCACAGCCACGGGCAGTGGGCACCGTCAGCATGGGTGGGACCTAAATGCCAGTGAAGACCAAGGTGGACTCTGGTGCTTTGGGCTGCTGTTCTCTACCGTTTCTTGCTAGGAACAGTGACCCCTCCCTTTGCCCCGCTGTCCTGACTCTGGGTCATCGTCACCTTACAGCCAAGAGTCTGCACTCCACGTGGCAACGGAGATTTATTTCAGCGGACAGGAAGGGACACTGGTTATCTCAGAACAATGCTTTCCTTACAAATTAAATTCAGTGGTCTGCATGGCTATGGGCGGGGTGGGCAGTTTGCATTTTTACATTCGGGCCGCCTAGGAGATTCCTTTGGGCGAAGCCAAAAGCCGGTGCTGACTGCAGGTATCCAAGATTTTGAGGGTCTCCAGGGCTGCCCTCTGGACCCCAGGATCTGTGTCCAACTGTAGCTCCTGGAGGGCTGAGACCACAAACAGGAGGGTCAGGACCTGGAGTTGGGCTGTGACCCCTGCCCTCTGCACCTGCCCACAGGCCCGGGGCCTGACTGTCATGGCTGCAGCCACGGAACGCCTGTGTTTGAAGTCAGAATGCGGCAGGTGGAGCTGGGTCTTCACACACATCTGCCATCTCTTGGGGCTTCCCTTCTCTAACACAGAGGGATCCCCAGAATCCCAATTGCCACCTGGACCAACTGATGGAATCGGGGCAGAAGCATTTTACTAATGTTTGTGAAGGGGGGTGGGGCAGAAGCCCAGAACAAATGCGCCCCCTCCTCCTCCCACCTCCCCCCCTCAAAGAGTTGTCTTCCTTGGAAAGCCCTCCACGGGGCCATCCATCTCTGTGCCTGGTTACAACCCCAACTCCCCCAAAGCCCACAACTAAGGGTCAGCAGGCTGCTCCCTCCGCACTTCACTAAGCTCCCCGCGTACATCGGAGTCTCCACAACTTACAATTCCGTAATGCCACGAAGTCCAGCTTTTTCAGATAATGTTCAGACATCTGCTTCATAATAACCCCTAAGTGATAGCCCGAGAAATGCTCATCACACAGTGTTAGTGAGTGACAGATCTGGTTTTTCCTTACCCGGTGTCTGAGGAGTTAGTTGAGGACACCTAACTGAGAATCGGGCAGTTAAGGCAGCAAGGTGGGGCAGGAGCTGTGGACCTGACGCCGGTGGGTCCCCATCTCCTCCAGCCCCCGGACCGACCCCATGGTCCCTCCTGCATCAGGAGGCATCTGCCCTCTCACCTGCCAAGTTGCAGGAAGCGATTCTGATCCTTGATAAGTTACTTTTAATGTAGGTCATTGTTTCTAGCAAGAAACTGTAGAGGATAGCAGGCTTTTTCTGAGTCTGCAAAAAACAAGCGATACACAGAGCTGGGGAGGTTGCGGACCCGGATGGGAATTGCCATCTGTCTGGTGCGGGAGGGTCTGCCGGGAGAGGACCAGTGACTCCAGGGTCACCCGGCAAATTGAAAACTCAGCAACCTTCATCCCCATCACACTCTAGGCTGGCCCAGGGACGAGATTATATTCGTCCAAAACCCGTTCTGTCCAATACAGTTGCCACTGGCCATGTGTGACTCTTAAGCACTTGAAAGATGGCTAGCCTGAATTAATAATTTTTGCATTGAATACCTGGAGCTATTGGGTTAAATAAAATCTATGAGTAGACTTGGTTTCATCTCTCCACCCCCCCCCCCTTTTGTTTTTAAATCTTTATTATTGAGCCGAAACCGGTTTGGCTCAGTGGTAGGTCAAGGGCATGTACATTGGTTGCGGGCACATCCCCGGTGGGGGGTGTGCAGGAGGCGGCTGGTCGATGTTTCTCTCTCATCGATGTTTCTAGCTCTCTATCTCTCTCCCTTCCACTCTGTAAAATATCAATAAAGTATATATTTTAAAAATAAAAATCTTTATTATTGAAAGTATTTCAGATGTCCTCTTTTTTCCCTCATTGACCCCTCCAGCCTGCCCTGCCCCCGCCCCGCCCCAGGCCTTCACCACCCTTTTGTCTTTTCCCTTTTCTTAACATGGCTATTAGGAAACTTAATCCGCTGGACAGTGCTGGTCTCTACACTTCACCCCTTAAGAGGTGAACACAGGGTCTCAAGGTAGAGACTCTGGCAGTTGAGACCCTAAGCCCCAACCACTGAGCAGCCGCTGCCAACAGGTGAGGCCCCTCCCTCTCTCCCCCCTCAGCCTCCTCACCAGGACGGAGCACAGGGTCGTCTGGAAAGTGGCCATGTCATCAGGCTCCCTGGTGTCTCTCTGCCTCGAGGCGACCACCAGGCCCTTGCAGCCCCAGAAGTGCACACACTGATACATGGTCTCCACGCAGGCCTGAGGGACAGAGCGGGATGGCAGGAGGCACGTCGGGCAGACCGAGGGCTTCAGAGGAGCGGCGGGGCTGGGCAGGCTGCGTTCCATCAACAAAGCCAGAGGGTGTCCCCAGAAAAGTCTCAGGAAGCTGAAGGCTGGGCCGGTGGGCCCTGGGAGGGCACCTGGGACCAAAGCCCCGCCAGCCTGGGTAATGGCTGTGTGCGCATTTATAAAAAGCCCCTTGGGGGCCAAGGCAACCCACTTGCCCCCTGAGCCAGCACCTTCATGCCCTCAGCAGCCCTGACTGGGACCTGCCTTTTTAGGAGATTGGGTTGGGGGCCTGGCTGGGGTTGGGAGGACGGCGGCAAGCCTCATCCCCCCAGATGCCCTGCACCAGCCCTTCCTGCTTCTGAGGACTGCGTCAGCCAGGCCTGCGGGCTCTGGCCTCTGCTGGGTTGGGTCAGAGCAGGATGCTGACGGGATACAGAGGGCAGGAGGAGGGAGGCCAGCATCTGTTGCCCGGGGATAGCAGTACTCGCACTTCCCATCCACGCTGGTCCCCTGGCCTGTCCTCTGAGGCTCCTTCATTAAAACCCTTCAGTGCCAAAACCGGTTTGGCTCAGTGGTAGAGCTTCGGTCTGCGGACTGAAAGGTCCCGGGTTCAATTCCGGTCAAGGGCATGTACATTGGTTGCGGGCACATCCCCGGTAGGAGGTGTGCAAGAGGCAGCTGGTCGATGTTTCTCTCTCATTGACGTTTCTAGTTCTCTATCTCTCTTCCTCTCTGTAAAATATCAATAAAATATATTTAAAAAAAAAAAAAGCCCCTCGGTCACTTGTCTGCTGTGCCTTCCCTGAAGCACCAGCCACAGGACAGTTATTGATAATATGTGAAATAACAGTGGGAGCCTCGATAGAGGAAGGTGAGGATCAGTGAAGAAAGGGGTCTCTAAGAGGTGATGCTCTGGGCCCTGGGTCACCAGGGTGCCCAAGGCAGAGCCCAGGCTGGGAGGCAGGATGAGGGCAAAGTCCCAAGTCAGGAGGGCACTGCAGGACTCCCCTCATGTCCCTATGGATGCCACCCAGACCGCCCCTACCCCACATGCAAATTGGCAGCCCTCGCAGCAGCAGGATTTAGGGGACTTACCTTGGGACCCCAGAACTGGGAACTAAGGTGCTAGCTTAAAAATGAGCTGTTGAGGACCCCTTGTTTGCAGCCAGCTATAGCCCCACCACTGTGTCTTTGTCACTTGTTTTTTGCAGAATGGCCCCTGAACTCAGCCACCTCTCCGCCACCTCCCCTTCCATAGGAAGACAGAGGACAGGGTCATGGTCCGTGTGCGATGAGAGGTTCCCTACCAGCCAGCCAGCGTTAGCCTGCGAGGCAGCCATTCGAGTAGGAGACGGGGGTCTCTCCCCTTCCTTCCTCCCACCCAAAGCATTACAGGGGCTGGGCCTTGGAGGGGGAGGAGAAACAGGGTCACAGAGCCAGAGAGAGCCCCCCACCCTCCCCTCACAAGCCTGCCCCGCAGGGAGCCGGGAGACGGAAGGGGGGAGGGAGCCTGCAGGCAGCTCAGCCAGCAGACCCAGAAGACACTTTTCTCTTGGGGACCGAGGGCCCCGGACTTGGCACGCAGAGCCGCCGAGGGTGCCTTACCTGGGCTGCTTCGGGGCAGGGGTCCTGGCAGTGCAGCATGAGCGGGACCCAGGCTCTCTTCACCTCCCCCTTGAAGAAGTGCCTCTTGGAAGCCCTGACCACCTGGGCCAGCTTGCTGAACAGGAGGAAGGCTTTCAAGCGCAGCAGCTCGCTCTCCTGTGGCCGAGACGGACAAAGCAGGTTCTGAAACTCGGGGGAAACAGAAGCCCAACCAAACTGCAGCCATTTCTCCGCGGACTCTTTTGGATGCCTGGACCCCTGTGAAGCCTTCTGGATCATTCCATCAGGACGGGGTCTCTCCTTCAGGGCTCCGGGACTGGGCATAACTCAGGTGTCTGAGACCCTCGCTCCCCAGAGGAGGGCTGTGTTGAATCCGCAGGCACACACTGCCTAGCAGAGTCCTCTCTCAGCAGGTCACAGGCGCCCCAAAAGCATCTGTGGGCAGCCAGGAATTGGAAGGGAAAGCCCACTTCCTTAACAGCAGGGAGAAGGGTCCCCTGGGCCCCAGAACAAGTTGTTTTGTTTTTTGTTTGTGGTTTTGTTTTTTGTTTTTACATGATCCCATGCTCAGCCAATCAACCCATTAGCGCCAAGCGAGACCCGCTGTCCTTTCTGCTCCCGAACACCTGCGCAGCCCCCACCCAGGGCCTGGGCCCAGCGAGGCCCTCGTCCGGACTCACGCTGTCAAAGAAGGACCTGCACTGCTCAGAGATGGCATCGAAGAAGGACCCCACATCCCCTTCCCGGAGCTCGGCCAGGATCTTGGCCAGGGCCTCCATGCCCTCCGAGGGCACGCTGGTGCTGCGGGCATCCCTCAGGGCGTACAGACACTTCTCCAGGAGCAGCTTGCGGTACTGCCTCACCTGGGGGGGGGGGGGGCAGGGAGCCCTCAGCTCTGACCCTCGGCACACTGGGTCCTGCCCCTGGGCCCCCCCAGGTCAGGGTCGGATGCAGCACCTTCTTGGGGGCGCCCAGGGCCATGTTGCCGAGGGCACGCAGGGACAGCACCTGCAGGGCCTCGTCTCTCTGGTCCACGCCCTTCTCTAGCAGCCGCAGGGCGGGCTTCAGCAGCCCCTCCTGGTACAGAATTGGGTCTCTCATGAACTGGAAAGGAAAACTTTTGGCAGTTATCCCCAACAGAGGCCAGCTTCTGTCAAGAGACGGGACGGGTGACTCTCGACAGTGCACAGAATGGCCTGTCTCCCTGTGAGTCCTAGCCTGAACCCCTGGGGCCCGCTCCTGGCTCCTCCGCCTGCTGCTGTGGGGCCCTGGCGGGCCACGCTGCCTCCTCGTCTATAAAGAGATGGTGAGAGCAGCACCTGCCTCGTGAGGTTGCCGTGAGGATCCAGTAAGGAAACAGGTGGGAAACGCTGGGGAAGTGTTGCCCATATTCACACACGCCGTCGCCATTCCTTTCTTCAGTTAACGCGATGGAGCAGCTACCCCAGGCAGGAGCTGCGTCCATCGTGTCCGAACAGAACCGCACAAGAAGCATGTGTTTCCTCAGCTGGGATTCAGCGCCACCATCAGCCTCGTTCTCAAACTGCCAGGACATCAACCCCTGCGGGGACCCCTGTGACGTGTGTGTGTGTGTGTGTGTGTGTGTGTGTGTGTGTACACGTGTGCATGTGTGTCTGTATGTGCATGCGCACACATGAACATTTTTTAAATAAACCAAAGGAAAACTAAATACCAAGTTGGTGAGACTAAAATTGAGAATTCACTACCTGGCCCTTTACAGGAAACGTCTGGGGACCCCTCCCTAGGCCAACGTTTGGTTCCTGTGGTATATGGAGCATCATGCAGCCAATAGAATTTCTCCTCAAAGTTTTCTGTCCAGTTTCCCTGGATCAATTTTCAGAAACTTCTCTTCCCCACCAGGAAGGGACAACAAGGGCCTCTCAGTCGGGGTGACCCCATAAGTACCCCATGTGCATGAAAGGGTAGCTGGGCCTTAATGGCCATAACCCCTTGCTCTAATCTTCCAGTCTGGTAAGCCCTCCTGCAAGACCCTCCCCAGCACTTCCATCTCCCCAAGACCCGAGGGTCCTCTGGCCACCTGTGTGTTGTGACACTCACCACATCACACGTCACTTAGCTGCTACACTCAGGGCAAAGACCACGTCTTCGCCCCTTTCCCCACAGTGCCCCCCCCCCTGAATTACTGTTGTGAGTGAATGCTCACCTGCCCCCTGGACTAGATGCCCCTCATAGCCTGAGCACCTGCCCCTGAGATAAGCCCCCCAAGAGAACTGGGGGTTGCCCACCTCTCCTCCCCAGCCCACCGCACCCACCCCTGTGCCTCACTTCCACGCAGATCGCCGTGCTGCTGACACAGCAGCTGAGGACCTCCGAGGCCATGCCTCTGAGCACCAGCTCCGCCAGCCTCTGCCTGTAGCCCTCTGCATTCCGAATGCACAGCCTGTGGAGGGGAGCACAGCCCACCGGGCAGGGAGGGCATCTCAGCTCCCCCCGTGCAGAGCAGCTCTCGAGCCGGGCCCTCATGGGCAGATCTAACATCTCTGGCCTCCCCCTCCTCTCCACTGACGTACTTGCTTCCCATCACCTTTTTATAAAAAGGACTTGAATGAGAGCTGCTCATGAGTGATCAGGACCTGGACTCCCTCATCCTGGACCTGCTCAGAAGCCCTGTGTGGCCTTGGCCAAGCTCCACCGATCTCTGACCTCCCATTCCCTGCCCCGGGGGTGTGAAGGTTTGGAAGGAAGGATTCCCTTTGCCCTGCATCCCAAAGTGCGGGACATAGGTCAACACAATGCCCCGGAAGCAAGGCATTCCGCCATCGCTTTGCAAGTCCTGCCGCTGCCTGCCCCACGGGAGCCTGGGTGCCCACCTGGCCAGCAGGCCTGCTCCTTGCAGGAAAGTGGAGCCACTCTCCAGGAGGGCCCACACGCCCTGCTCTTCCAGCATGTGGGCCAGCCGCTCACTGTCGAGTCTCTTGAACAAAAGCTGCATGGATTTGATTGTGATCCTGGAAGAAGGTGGGACCGTGTCATGGCGGGGCAGCCCCACCGAGAACGCAGAGCACCACAGCGGGGCAAGCACTGCACCCAGATCTGTGAAGCAGCGTCCCAGCCCCTGCTGGGCCCAGCTCAAGGGGCTAAGACTGGGCCTGCAGACTCTGAAAAGCCACACTGTGTTGGACCCTAGTGAGGGAGTGTTGTAAGATCACGTTCCAGAAACCTCTCCTTCCCCCAGGAGGGATGTTGAGGGCCTCTCATTGGAGGTGACTTCTAAGAGGCAGGCCAAGGTCACGTGTACCCCAAGCCCGCTGCTGCCTGCCCTCGACAGCACCTCTGCAGGTTGATCTCCTCGGGCAGGGTCCCCGTGTGGATGAGTCTCCACGTCTTCAGGACGGGCGACAGTGCCTCCGGGCCCTGGCTGCTGCCCAGCTGCATCAGGAGGGTGTAGATGAGGTCCGGGAGGAGGTCCGGGAGTTTGTCGTCCTTGTCCATCTTCTCGATGAGAAGGTGGATGGTGCAGAGGGTCTGCGGGGAGAAGGGCAGGAGGCATCGGGGCTCCGACCCAGAGCCCCCGAGGAGCCCCGGGGCCTGCCCCTGCCACTCACCATCAGAGGGTCTACCGCAGCCAGGCGCCAGATGTCTGCCTTGGAGGTGGCATTGACCCTGGGGGTGAACCGGGACTGCAGCCGGCCCATCAGGCCATGGAGCATCAACCGGGCAAAGGGTACATTCTCCGCCACAGCCAGCCACACCTCCACCAGGTGGCTAGCCAACGACAGGGAGCAAGGATTGTGGGTTACCTGCCATGTGCCCCAGGCAGATAAGAGCCTCTTTGGACCCCAGCAGCCCCCTGAGTAGGGGATGGACTCTGGAGGCTGCATCTCAGGGAGTTGGCGTGAGCCCAGATCCCCGACTCCACGCTCAGCCTGCTTTCTGTGCCAGGCTCATGATACCCCTGAGAAGCCACGCTCCATGGCTAGGTGACCACCAGGCCTACTGCTTGATGACCTATGGATGACATCCAGTAATAGCCTCCAAGTGCCCAATTTGAGTCAGGCTGGTCTTGGGCCGCTGACCAGTGTCTTCACCTCCCGCCCCCATCTCCTCCCAGCACATCTTTGAGGAAGAGGCTTCATCTCCATACTCCACAGGAGAGGCTACAATCTGAAGCAGCTTTCCTGACCCCCAAATCCACGCCTGTGGCCCTGCTGAGAAGGGAAGGGACCCCTGCACAGTGACTTGAAGGACCTGGTTACACAGGGAGGTAGTGAGTTCTGAAGGGCCAAAGAGACAAGTCCAACAAGATCAAGTTGAACAAGGAGATGCGGAAACTGCCTGCTGGGATTCACAAAGCTGTGCCCATAATTCCCCTATGGGAGATGCAGGGAGAGAGTCAGACAAAGCACCACTCAAGGTCCCCGGTCCTTCGGTAAGTACATCATGGTCTGGGCTGCACAGAAGCCCCTGCCTCCCCACCCAGGGCACCCATCACCTACCTCTGCATGGGCAGGGGCTGCCTCAGGAGCGACGTGAGAACTGTCTCCTGGTGGTAGTGGGCCAGCAGGAGAATGCCCTCGATGAGGTTGCGCCGCACCTCCTTGTGATCCACTACGGGCAGGTGAACCAAGATGGCACCCAGGATCTCAGCCACCTGGGGAGGAGCCAGGCATCACCAAGGCAACCTGGCCCTCAGGGGTCTCTTGCCCTCACACCCCTCCTCCAAAGACTCTCACCCAACTGGGTGGTGGCTAAGTTAAACCTCCAGCACACCTCCAATAAATCCTTTGGTCTTTCCCGGATTTTATTAGTGTTTGGTGTGAGGGGCAGTGCGCTCTGAGAGAGAGTTGTGGGCCCAAGTCCACTGTCCACTTACTGACCTGTCTACCTTCAACCCCTTTCTTTCTCAATCTAGAACTCTATATCCTCCTCCTCTTTACAGCAAGGGGTTGTGGGGGTGGGCATTGTCAGCCAGTGCAGCTGGGCCCCAACCGTCCCTGCAGCCGGGAGCACTGGGCCGTCCCAGCCCCAGGTGACCCAGCCACAGTTCTACCTTATCCTCCAGCTCCTTGACCCGTATCTGGAGGAAGGTGTCTATCCAGGTGACAGAGGCCTTGTCATGCTGGAGGTCCATGGCCCCGATGTTCTCACAGAGCTTCTGGATGAGCGAGACCACTTCATCACAATTAAACTGCATGCAAATCACCTAGGACCAGAGAAGGTCATTCTTGGAGTCTTATAGCTGAGGCCCAGGCCCAATTCCCTGCCCCACCTGTCACCACTGATGCACCCTTCTCTTCTCCTTGACATTACGACCCTAGCCCAGACCCCCATTCTTTCTCAGCACCATTGCCATGACCTCCTCCCCACCTCCCTCCCCAGCCTGTCTGTCCTAATCATGGGCCTGCTCAGAACATCACTCTCTATTCCAAGCCTCCTAGGGTCCAAAAGGGCTTCCCAAAGCCTCCAGGATGCACCTCCCACTCCCCATCACCTGGCCCAGCCCTGCATAAACCCTGCACAGGAAGCTTCACCCTAAATCCTCCCTGACCTATCTTTGCAGCCTTCTTTCAGGGTGTGCCCTGAGCCCTGAAGCCCTTAGATCTGGCCTGCCACTACACATGCCCCCTCCTCCAGGAAATCCCCTCTGCCCTCTGAGTTTGGGTGGCTCTAGGCACTTTCAGTCACAAGTATGCCATCAGCCTTCCCATGAGCCTGTGTGCTGGGCCTCATATTCAGTTATTTCTGGGGCCCCTTCCTCCCTCAGTGTAGGACATCACAAGGATGAAGGGAAGACAGCCATAGACTATTAACACCTACTATGAACCAGGAAACCCCCATGGTTACCTGGCTCATAGTAGGCTATTTATATATTGTAGGCTATTTACAGATGGCATGAATTGGACCAAAGACCACAGAAGCTGTGACTCCCAGAAGAGGATGGGAACTGTGTGGCCAGGCTGAGCTAGATCCTGCCCCCAGAGGTGATCCCGGCACTGGGAGAGCAGCCCAGCAGCCCATACAAGCTTCCTGGATCATCACCTTGGCGATTCTGCAGGAGGCACTGAAAATCTTCTCCACCTCCAAGCTCTGGAGATCCTCCTTGCATCTCACAAGCTCCAACTCTTTGTACACGTCCCATGAAGAGCAGGTCTGGCTTGCTGTTGGGAGTAGTTTCAGACACGGTCAGCCTCAGAAGGCCCAGTCACAGGCTATGTCACAGCGGCCGCTTGTCCTGACTCTCAGGGCACCTTGGCTCTGAGGGACTGTACCACAGTATCTGGACACCCTGTCCCGCATGCCTTTGCTCTCATTGTTCCCCACACTATCCCTGCACAAGCTCGGGACATCATCTCTATTCCAGGCAGTCCCTGCTGTGATGGATGCCCCACCAGCCACCATACCAGAGGTGACCTCTCCCCTTCTGAAGGTCACCACACTGCATTCTCCCCTCAGCTCATCTCTGGCCAGTTTTGCTGGCTTCTTGGTATCTGTGAGCTGGCCTTGTGCCAGTGGGGTCCTCAGCATCCAACACATGCCCGCAGTGAGTTATGCTGACCCAATGAGCCTCTCCTTCCAGAAGCTTCCATGGCCTCTCCATGAGCTCTGCTGTCTCTGATGGTCAACCTTATTTGTCTATACTCCCCCACCCCCATAGCTGACAGCCCTGATGTCAGCCCTCCTCCCAGCCTGAAGAGGCTGGTTGTGATGTCCCACCCTCCACATACCGTGCAGATCCAGCAGGCTGGACAGGACGTCTGCTGAGGCCAAGCGAGTTCTTTTGTTGGAGTCACAGGTGCAAGGGGCGATGAGTCCAATCAGTGTGCCAAACTGCCCCAGCTTCAGGGGGATCTGAGGGGCAGGAGAACTTAAGCCTCACACTCTGTCCCCTCACACATACATGGTGCTGCCCAGGGACAGGGTAATGGGCAGCCAGAGAGGGCAAACCCCGCTCTGAAAACACCGCCCCCGTCTGGGAAGGGGGAAGATGCCACTGTCTGTCTGCTGCCCACATTCCTGCCTCCTGAGCCCCACAGCTGGGCTCCTAGAGACCAAGCAGCCAGGATCTGAGGAGTCTAGCTGACCTCAGGCCCAGGCTCCATGTCAAGGCACCTACCTCATTCCTATAACTGAGCCCTCAGTTCATTTTGGGCTTTCCCACTTACTAGCTGTGTGACCGGGGCAGGGTATCTTCCCTCAGGCCCCTGGGTTCTGAAGAGGTTTCTTCAAACTGTGTCAGATGGGTAACCAACAAAAACACCTCATTGCTTTTCTAGGTGTTTGTGGTACTTGTCAAGCTTTGTATTATTTGTAATGTTTAGTAACTTATTTTCTCATTTTAAGTAAATATGCACTTTTCTAACCAATGTGGTATTCATAATTGTGTATCCTTTTTCTCAGAGAGGGTTCTCAACATGGTATGTGCTTCAGGACCCACAAAACCTAGATACCTGCAAGCCACAGCCCATTCTCTCCCTCACTCCCACCCAGAGTGCCAGGTTGGCCCCTCTGGAGGTCTCATTGCCATTCCCAAGTGAGGCGGCCTCTTCCCACAGGACTTTTTGTGGGGAAGAGGGGCAGAACCAGGATGGGGGGGTACTGGTGCTCCTGTACTCACGCAGACGCCGATGCTCTGGATGTAGCTCTGCATGAGACTAAGATGCAGGTTCATAGCCTTTTCCCGCTCCCATTCTTTCTCGGACAAAATCCACTTTTCCAGGAGCTATAGATGGAGCCCATAACACAGAAAAGGGTGTTAAAAATCCCAGAGCCAGCCCTTTTCCTGGCCAACTATTACCTACCTTGTCCCTCCTACTCAGAATCTGCTTTTCAATGCTTCTAGGTGGTTTCTTCCCAGGCCCCACTACTAGGGTGATGAGGTTGTAGGAAGAGAGAGTGCCCTCTTCTCCACCCCCCCTCCCAGCATCTTAACACCGAGATGGCTCTTGACTAAGTAGTGTGTTGGGCCTTGCTCCAAATGTTTGCCCGCCAGTGAAAGGGCCAGGAGCACAGCCTGCCCTGCATTTCAGGACCTAAGCATTCATGCATCTACAAACAGAGCTTAATAGTTCTGGAAGCAAAAAATGGATAGAACTGAGAGGAGAAATAAATAAACCAGAGTGTTAGAGGTTTCAGTACCCCTTTCTCAGTAACTGATAGAACAAGAAGACAGAAAATCAGGAAGGATACAGGAAACTTCAACAACACTAGCAACCAATTTGGCCTAATTCATATTTAGAAACACTCTGACCAACATAGTAGGATAGTTTTCGACTGCACACAAGGCATTCGCTGAAGGCAGACCATACCTGGACAACAAAATAACTTTCAGTCAATGTGAAAGAATTCAAACCATACAAAGTATGTCATCAGACTACAGTGGAGTTAAAGTAGGAATAAAAAATAGAAAAATTCTCAAATATTTGAAAATTTCTAGATAATCCACAGGTCAAAGAAAAGATGAAAAGAGAAATTAAAATTAAAATACTGAACTGAAATAAAGTTAGAACATGGCATATCAATGTTTGTGGGATATAGCAACCAAGAACAAAGTCAGTGGGCCCACACAATCAGATTTTAAGAATCACCATTACATTACAGTAATCAAGACAGGATGACACTAATGAAAAGATGGACAAATACATCATAGGAGCAGAATAAGTGTTCAGAATTAGAGCCACACATACATGATTTTTGACAAAGGTGCAAAGGTAATTAATTCAATGGAGAAAAGATAGTGTTTTCAACAAATGATGCTGGAACAATTGGTTATCTGTGTGCAAAAATACAAAAATTACATAAACTTGATCCATACATCACACCATATACAAAAGCTAACTCAAAATATACCACAGACTTAATTGTAAAACCTGAAACTATACAGTATTAGAAGAAAATCTTTGTGATCTTGGATTAGGCAAAGATTATTAGATATAACACCAAAACCAGGATCCATAAAAGAAAAAAATTATAAATTAGACTTCATCAAAATTCAAAACTTCTGCACTTCAAAAGACACTGTGTAATTTATGAAAAGACAAATAAGAGACCGAGAGAAAATATTTGCAAATTACATAGCTAATAAAGGACTTGTATCTAGAAAACATAAAATCTAAAATCTCAATAACAAGAAAGCAAACAACGTAATTTTTTAAAAAGCTACCTTTACCCTTCAAAAGTGAAAAGATTGTGAAAGGCAAAGACTAAGAATTTTTCAGACTGAAGGAGACTAAAGAGACGTGACAATTCAATGCAATGCATAGTCCAGATTGGATCCTGGATTGGTAGATAATAATTGTTATAAAGAGCATTATTGGAATAATTAGTAAAGCCTGCCAATAGACCATAAATTAGAATATAGCATTGTACCAATGCTAAATTTCCTGATTTTGATCAATTTATCCTATATAATAAAAGCCTAATATGCTAAGTGTCTGGTCTTCTGGTTGGCCATTCAACCAATCAAAGTGTAATATATTAATGATATGCTAAGGCCACTCAACTGCTCACTATGATGTGCACTGACCACCAGGGGGGAGACAGTCAACTGGTCAATCAGTCACTATGACCACCAGGGGGCACTTATGTGCACTGACCATCAGGAGGCAGATGCTCTGACTTATAGGTTAGCTTGCTGCTGGAGTCCAGCTGATTGGGACTAAGCAAGATGGGCTGGACATGCTCTGGAGCCCTCCATTGTTCCTCCCCACCTTGCCAACCTCCCACATCTCTCTCCAGCCCCAGTCATGCAACTGGTGGTGTCCCTTGGCCTGGCCTGCACCCTTTCACAATCAAACTGAGGGCCCCACCCCCCTGAGTGCATGAATTTCATGCACTGGGCCTCTAGTTGTTATATAAGAGACTATTCTTGCCCATTTGGGTGGCTTAGTTGGTTGGAGCACCATCCTGTATATCAAAAGGGTTCAATTCCCAGTCAAGGCACATACCTAGGTTGTGGGTTCAATCTCCAGTTGGGACATTGATGGAGGCAATGGAAATCTCTCTCTCTTTCTGTCTCTCTGTCTCTCTGTCTCTCTCTCTGACTCTCTCTCTCTCTCTCTCTGTCTCTCTCTCTCTCTCTCTCTCTCTCTGTCTCTCTCTCCCTCTCTTCCTCTTTCCAAAATCAGTAAAAAACATCCTCAGGTGAGGATTAAAAAAGAAAGAAAGACAATTCTTGTTCTTAACTTGTTCTGCAACTGTTTATGATTTAAAAGGTGTGTGTGTGTGTGTGTGTGTGTGTGTGTGTGTGTAATGAGAAAGAGAAAAAATGTGGCAAAATATTAAAATTTTAAATCTGACTGAAAGGTATATAAGAGTCTTTTTACTATATTTACAACTTTTTAGCAAATTTGAAATTTTACCTAAATAAAATTACCAAAACAATGTTTAACTCATACCCCTGTTTCCCACACAGAGTCTGGCCCTCAGGCCAGCTTCCTGGGAGAGGTGGCCATCCCTGGTCCTCTGCCAGACAACTCACATGCACCATCTCCTGCAGGCCCTTGGGGTCCATCTGCCTCTGCAAGAGGCCCTCCATCAGCTGCTCCAGGACACTCAGGGCATTCGTGTACAGGGTCTATGACAAGAGAGGGAAAAGCCAGGCAGCAATGAGGAGGGTGCATGGTGTAAGATGATCAGATAATCAGCCCTTTTACTTGTACTCAAATTGAGTGCTTCACACTTGTCATCTTACACAGTGAAAAGTCAGCTTCTTAAGAGGTACCCATTTCACAAAGGAGGAAACTGAACTCCTAAAGTCCAGTTCTCCTGACTCTTCATCCAAGGCCAGGCCTAGGAGGCACATATGGCTACCTAACCACAAAAGATGTGTCCTTCTTTTCCAAGTGTTCCTGGAAAATAGCTATCCAGTCTGGGACTACATTTCCCAGCACTCCTTAGACTTAAGTGGAACCATGTGACTGAGTTCTGACCAACAGAAAGTGGATAAAGTAGCTCATGAATCCTCTATACCAGTGGTTGGCAAACTCATTAGTCAACAGAGCTGCAAGCCACGACTCTGGAGCCGTAGTTTGCCAACCACTGCTCTTTACTCTTTTTCTTTCTCTCCTTGCTAAATATCAATACCCATGCGGACCTTCAGAACCAGGCATTGAAGAAGACAGGGCTCCTGAATAACTGTGTGAATCAACTCTATCCCCACCCCCACGCCAATTTGAACTAAATTCTCATGTTGTTAAACCACAGATATTTCGGAGTTTATCTGTTACAGCATCACCTTACACTGACAAACAGAGCCTGCTGCACTTTGCTGCCTCTAACCACAGATGGGTGGTTCAGGATTGTGGGCTCTCAACACTATTCATATTTAAGTAAACTTCCAGGTCCTGACCCAAAAAAGTGAGGTGGCTTGGAGGAACCTACCTTAATGGACTCATTGTCCTTTCCTGGGGGTTGGAGAGAAATTACAGAATGTATACTGATATCCATCAGCTCACTGTTTTCCTCTGTGGAGTAGAAAGGCTTCACTTTGCTAAGGAAAGAAAAAGTGACAGAAAGAGTGGTCAGTGGAATTTGAGATCCCACTGGGAGGGATGAACATCACTGGCTCCTGGTCCTCTGCCAGACAACTCACATGCACCATCTCCTGCAGGCTCTTGGGGTGGAGACATGTCACAGATCAAGAGAGACACCAGCTTTCCTGGTTGGGGGTTTAGGTGTGCACCCTCCTCAGGGATTTGTGCTCTGCCCAGCCATCAGTGTCCAGTGACTATGTCAGGGATTGAGAAGCAGACCCAAGGGAGGGGCTGTGGGAGGTTGGGGGAGGCTGATTGGGTCCCTGATCAGGCCAGTTGGCCTCTGCAGTGCATGTCATAGTGACTGGTCATTCCGGTTGTTCCATCCTTCTGATTGCTTGGCTTTTATATATACAGATGCCAATTCTATGGCCCCACCTCAGAGCTACTAAATCAAATACTCTGGGGATTAGGGCCCAGCCATCTGTGTTTTGATAACCTCTCCTGGTTTGTACATAGCTGCTTCAGGCATCTAGCCCATTCTCTTTCTTTGTTTTTAAATATATCTTTATTGTTCAATACATTATGGTGTCCCCACATTTGACCTCCTTCACCCCTCTCCCACCCCCTCCTCAGGTCTTCACCGCACTATTGTCTGTCCATGGATTATGCATATACCAGAGGCCTGATGGGGTCCCTAGGCCTGGCCTGTGAGATCGGGCCAAAACTGGCTCTCCAACATCCCGAGGGGTCCCAGATTGTGAGATGGTGCAGGCCAGACCAAGGAACCCCACCAGTGCACGATTGGGGCCAGGGAAGGACACAAGAGGTTGGCCAGCTGGGAAGCGACTGTGGGAGGGCTCCAGGACATGTCTGGCCTGTCTCCCTCAGCCCTGATAAGCCAGACCGCAGCAGCAAACTAACCTACCAGTTGGAGCATCTGGCCCCTTGTGGCTAGTGGGTGTCATAGCGACTGGTCAACCAGTTGACTGTCTGCCTCACTGGTGGTCAGTGCACATCAGAGGGAACAGTTGAGTGACCTCAGTATATCATCAGCATATTACGCTTCGATTGGTTGAATGGATGACCAGATGACCAGGCACTTAGCATATAGGCTTTTATTATATAGGATGTATCTAAGTTCTTTGCTTAATCTCTTCCTTCCCTCCTTTCTAAAATTGGTAAGTCTATTACATGCTTCAATGTTTCTGGATCTATTTTATTCATCAGTTTGATTTGTTCATTAGATTCCACATATAAGTGAGATCATATGATACTTACTGGCTTATTTCACTTAGCTTAAGCCCAGATAAAAAGACAAACTCCTTATGCCAGCTCCTTTTTCTAGCCCCTGTTATAGCAACCGAATTGCATCTTGCTAGTAGCTCCTTTTTCTGATCTTAGATTTTTTGTTGTTGTTGTTCACCAACAAACACTCAGCGCTGACCTCTAATTCCTTGTATATGTGTTCGCCTTACCTCCGAATCCCTGAGGGGATGTTTGTGAAATTGATTTCAAATCTGTCCGTGTGTTGCCTCTAAAGCAACAGGCATTTCTGCTATGAGTTTAAATGATGAAGCTTCTAACTGGTGAAGATTTCCTAAAGAGGACCCAACCACTCCAAATATAGATTTTACAAACACATAGCTCTCTCCCCCCCAACCCCTCACCCCACTGGTGGGTGGACAGTTCCAGAAGACACACCTCGGGTATTCTATTACTTATATTATTTGTATAACTGTATTAATACCATGTCGATATATAACTTCCTTGACTGAGCCCAACCCAGCTGGGAGGAGGCCATCTTCCTGCTGGCTGTTCAGGGTCACATGTTACCTTTTGCTCAAAACATCTCCTAATGGACCAAAGAACAGCCTACCTATCTGCCAGTCACCTCCCATCCAAGGAGAAGAGCACAACCTGAAATATTGTTGAGAATTATGGACAAGAGGGGTGGAGCAAACTCCCATCTTCCAGGTGGCCCGTTGCCCAGGAGCTGCCAACCCAAGACCCCCACTACGGAGGCGGACCTGCACCTAGGAGTGCTGAGGGATGGTTTCAGACTTTGCATCTGCCCAGGAGAGGTGCCTGGGGCACAAGTAGGGGGCCAGCTCACCTCAGGTGCAGGAGGGCATCCATGGCCATGGTGCGTATGGGAGACACCAGATTGTTGGTCGGCTCTGCCTTGATGATCGCCTGCCGGCAGAGCAGGGCAGTGAGCTGCCAAGCCACCCAGAGTCCCAAGACCAGGAAGGATGGGACCCTTAAATCCCAGGGGTCCTCATGGTGGCAGTACTCCCAGCGTTAGTGCCAGGAAGACCTGCCGTTTTTAGGATCACTTGGCCTTTGCCATTTTGGGGGAAGGGCAAAACCTGGTGAAAGGTGTGGGACTCAGGATGGACGTGTGATTCCCACTCAGGTCTGCGTTACTTGAGTGTATCCTTGGGAAAACCACTTCCCCTGCCTGAGTTCCCTTACATGTAAAACGGGTCTCGGCAGTCCTGTGACTGGTGAGAAATGACATGCGTAGGGCTCCTGGTCCAGGCAAGAGCCAAAGTCATGTTCGCTTCCTTCTCGGTGCCTCCTGTACCACCTACATCTCACTTCTCTCCTGAACTGCTTCCAACAGAAGCGGTGTCCGGGGCCAAGGCATTGCAGGGCGTGGGAAGGTCTGGCCAGGGGCAGTGGCTGTCCCACAACCTCCATCAGCACGTGTCACCACTTCTTGCCTTTGGGCGACTGACATTTTCTAGATCTTCCCAAAGTTCTGTGTGAAAATAGTTTTAAGCTTTGCCTGCAGCCAACACCTGCCCATAGGTCCGTCCTACGTATGGGGAAATGATGGGGCGACAGTGGGACTAACCTGGTGGACCTGTGTGTCCCCACCCTGAGGGGGCACAGAGCCTGGCTGTTTCCTGGCCATGAAACCCTTTGTCAGATATGGGACTCTCATCTCAGAATTCCTACAGTTGCAATTGAGCAGAACTGAGACAGAATGGGCCGCAAAGACCTGGGAGGCTCCTCATCCCTCAGACACCCTCAGGAACTTGCCTAGTTAGACCCCATGCTGCCCAGGCCCCAGGCCCCCAGCTTACCACTATAATGGCAGTAAGAGTTGCCTTGTGAGCAAATTGAAAGTCCCCCGGGCCCTTGAGGTTTTCGATGGCACTGGAGATCTGCACCACACTCTTCATGAAAGCCATTTTGAGGCAGATGTCCTGTGCCCAGACCAGACAAAGAGATGGAAGAAGCGTGTTGTGAATGAGTCCAATGATCCCCAGCCATAGTCTTTGTGCCTGAACCCTGCAGCCGCCTAAGGTTGCTCCTTCCACCACCCTTAGAAACACTGACAGAGCACCTGCCACATGGTGGGGCTGTGAGCCAGACCCCCAACACCTGTACCTGAGGGCAGCAATGCCGGTCAGTGAGTACCCTCGCTGACCAGGGGCACCAAGCCCTGTGTGTCTTGGGAGAGGTAGAATAAAACACTCTTTGCTTTTACAACAAGGATGAATCTTGAGGGCATTTATGCTAAGTGAAACAAGCCAGACACAAAAGGACCGATACTGGGTGATTCGGCCTACAGGAGGTACCTGGAGCAGTCAGACTCAGAGACAGGAAGTGGAACGGGGACTGCCAGGGACTGGGGAGGGGGCTGGGCAGTCATTCGGTGGGTGCAGAGTTTCAGTTTTTCAGGACAAAGGTGCTGGAGATGGATGGTGGTGATGGCTGCACAACTACATGACTGTACGTAATGCCACTTACCGGGGTCATGACGGTGACATTTAGGTTATGTCTATTTTACTACAATAAAATAATAACAAAATAGTATGTGCTTCATTCTCTGTGTTTTCTCTTCCTTGTTGTTCGAAGAAAGTAGCTAGTCCCTTTGCATTTCTGAAGACAACCCCACATCTTGTCCCTTATGAAAGGCCTATGGGCAGCTGTCTGGGGTGGAGGGCAGAGGCTAGGCTAGAGAGAGGGAGAGAGACTGGAAAGGGGGGCTTATCTTGTGACTTCTGAGGACCCATGCTCACCCCTCCCAGCCCTTGAAGAAGGGGGTACACTCCATATCCTCCTGCAGCGAAAAATAGCACAGACTGGGGCAATGGGCCTTCCAAGTGCTGGGTGTCACGTAGGACTCCTGGGTGTCTCCATAGGGGCCATGGGCTGCCTGGGCCCCGCCCCTGGTTTCACCACCACCCAGAGAAGGATACAGGGTGATATTCTTCCCGCCTGGCTAAGGGAGGGCATCTCCTGGGCACTGACTGCAGGTCTGTGTCTCCCTGGGCTACCTGGGAGCTGCTGGTGTAGTGGTGAATGATCTTGGCGGTGATGGGGGTATCCACATGAGTGAGGAGCATCTGCCAATGGCAGTGCAAGGCCACACAGCTGTACATCACCATGAGAGCGCTCTTCACTGTCTCCCGCCTCCAGGGGTGGTCCTTCTGCAAGGCCAACGACAAGGAGAAGACATGTTGAGTGGGGGTGATGTGCTCAATTTACTCTGCTGGGAGCGAGCAGGGTCAGCCCCAGCTGCTCGCAGATTGTCTCTGATTACAAGACCAAAAGAGTCATTGAGTCAGCCAACTGTGCCTAAAACACTCGTTCATTCAATACTTTTATATTGAGCACCTACAACATGCTGGGGCCTGGGTGTAGCGTGGGGAGTAAGTCAGAGCAAGGTCAGACTGCCTATTAGCTGTGAGCAGTTGGTTGTGTGGACACTCCTACGCAGAGGTGGGCTGAGCATGCCCTTATACCTCCACCTGCCAGGCACCTGCTCTGGCCCAGGGGCTCTCATGATGCTGGGGATCCAGCCGGAACAGACAGTTTCAGCCCTGCTCTCCTGAAGGGAAGTGTCTTGCTCTGTGGAGCAGGTTGAGACACTCTCCATCCAAACAGCCAGACCCCCAGGGCAAGGGTGGAGGTCAAGGCCAAAGCCTGAGGTGTCAGTGACTCCAGATGACTGCCCACTGGGCTTCAGCCAACCTGGGGCACCATGCCCTGAAACAGGAAGTTGGACCAGAGGCTGGCCATGAGCTGCTTGGGTCCAGCACCTGGCTTTACCACCGGCCAACCGCATGCCTTTGGACAAGCTTCATTGCTTTCATCTATATCACCGCCACCCAAGCCCCATTGATTCACTAAGGCAGAGTTCCCAACACATGGAAAGAACCTTCACTTCTTCAGACCCAGTGGGTCTGGATGAGGCCTGGGACCCAGCCTGCACTCAGGTACCCTCATCATGAATAGCTAAAGGCTCAGACTGGGTTCTGGAAAGGCCTACCTTGTGTTCTTTTAAATTATCAGGAGGCCTCCAGATTGCAGTCATTTTGAGCATAGGAGACATGGAGGGGGGGGGTCTTTTTTTTTAATGTTTTTATTGATTTTTTTTTTTTGAGAGAGAGAGAGGAAAGAAAAGGAGAGGGGTAGAAAGAAATATCTATTCAAGAGAAACATCGATCAGCTGCCTCCTGCATGCCCCCTACTGGGGATGAGCCTGAATCCTGGCATGTGCCTTAACGGTGAATCAAACCTGTGATCTCTTGGTCCATGGATCAATGTTCAACCACTGAGCCACACTGACCAGGCAAGAAGAGGGTGTTCTTATTGTGATTGGGTAAGAATCTTGGTTGGGTGCTGAGAGCACTGTTGCTCTAAGAGGCTCCTAGAAACCTGGTTGTAGAGAGAAGGAGCCTTACCCGCCAAGCACCGATCTGCCAGGACTCCTCTGATTCATGAATCCTCTCCTCAAAGTCCTGAAGCACACTCAGCACAGTCTTCACCTGGCCCTGAGCACACAGGCCAAAGCACAGAATCACACCCTGTGGGAAGACCAAGTCAGCTGGGGTGAGGGGGCGGGCAGGGGCAGAGGAGGAGCCCCCATGCGCACATACACACATGAACAAGTACACACAAGCACACATGTGTACTCACATGTATACACAGGAACACCCATACATATACATGTATACACATAGACATGAATGAATATACTTGTGCAACCACAGGTACACACATGCACATGCATTCACACACTTGCATGTGCGTATGCATATACCATATTCCCCGAGGGTCCAGAGAGCTCTGGCGGATAGGAGGGGGCTGCGGGGTGCCTTCACCTCTCGGTCACAGTCCTTGCTGTAGTCGGTCTTGTACAGCAGCTCCAGCAGCAACACCTCCACTTTGTCGGCCTCCAGGCCTGTGGCCAAGGTGAAGCCCAATGCCCGGTACAGGAAGCTCTAAGATGTCAGAGGACAAATGGAACTTCAGTGTACAGTCTTTAAAATAAATGCTCAGCCGAAACTGGTTTGGCTCAGTGGATAGAGTGTTGGTCTGCGGACTGAAGAGTCCCAGGTTCGATTTCGGTCAAGGGCATGTACATTGGTTATGGGCACATAACTGGTGGGGGGTGTGTAGGAGGCAGCTAGTCGATTTTTCTAACTCTCTCTCCCTCTTCCTTCTTCTCTGTAAAAAAATCAATAAAATATATTTTTTTAAATAAAAATAAATAAAAACAAAATAAAATAAATTTTTAGGGGCAGTTGGATTGTATCTACAAGGACAAGCATATTATAAATAGTGGAGGCCAAGTTTCTCTTCTATATAAATTGAAACAATTTACACTCCCACCAACTAATCTAAGAAGACCCATTTTACCACATTTTCTCCCACAATAGGATATTATCAGTGGGAGGTGGGACTTTCCCACTTTCATTTATTTCTTTATTGGTCATATAGATCACCTTGGCATAGTTTTAAAGTCCATTCTTTGAATTTCTGTCTATATTCATTCCCCATTGCCTGTTCAGTTATTCTCCTATTGTGTTTTCATTTGTAAGAACTTGGTGTATATATTTGAAATCCACACAACGGTAGAAGGTAGCTATGATTGTAGTATTTAGAGATGAGAAAGCAAGCAGGAATTGGTAGAACCAGGATTTGAAAATCAAGCATAGTCTTATGCACACTTCTTAACAAACATGTATCAGAAGACTCAACCAACAGATCACCTTCAGTGATCTATTTCCCCAATGTCTCATTTCCCTTTTGATTTTGTTTATGACTAGAGACCCAGTGCATGAAATTCATGCACTCCTTTTGGGAATTTGACTGGGAGTAAATAATACTGCAGATTAATTTGAGAACAATGGACACCTTTACAACATTGAGACCCTATTTATGAACAAGAGGTGGTATCTATTTAATTAGGGCTTCTTTTAGCACCCCTGCCTCTCCTTGCAATTTTGTATTCCTCACATATTTAACATTTTATGATTTAAGATATATTGATTATATATTTTACATTGTACTGGTTCTTTGACTATGTTGTCATTATATGGTATTTTATTTTATTTTATTTTATTTTATTTTATTTTATTTTATTTTATTTGTAAATAGGAAGATAATGATTTCTGCATGCTAATTTGGGCCTTATCTTCTTTACTGCTAAGCTAGACCCTATAGATTCCTTTAGCCTTCTGTGGTTCTATGTCATCCTCACCCTTTCCCTATTTACCAAAATCTGTTTAGACATTTCAATCTGTGCCTGTTGGACTCTGATATCAGACAACTTCAGGTGGAGAATGAGGTGAGAAGGATGGGGAAGCTGGTGACTGGAGGAGAGATTGCCCAGCTTCAACAAGCAGGTTGTTAACACACACACACACACACACACACACACACACACACACACACACACACAAAATCGCACAGGTCTGAACCGCCCTTCTCTCTTCCCAAGACCCTGTAGACAGCCATGGGTACAACTGCTCTCACACAGCTGCTGTGAGGACCAACCTTCTCCAGGGAAGGGCTATCAAAGCTCTCGATCTGGTTGTTCAGCTCTTTGCCCAGACGCAGGCTCCAGTTGGAACCCCGAGTCTTCTTGAGGGAGAGTCTCAGAAACTGGGGAGGCAAAGGACATAGGTATGCAGTCTCCAGTAGGACTGTGTGGTACTGAGTAGTCACCCACCTTCTCTAACACCCTCCCCAATCTGTGAATCACTGGACCAATAAAGCCCTGATCCAGTGCTAACATTCTGTGGGCCTGGGGGTTAGGGGAACAGCTGTGGCTTGTGAGATTGTGGGAGGGGTGTCACCCCTTTGCTGATTCCTAAGTACTTGGTGTTACAGAATGGAAGAAAGCCCTCTGTTCTCCCCTTCGGCTAGACACCTGTGGAATGCTTGGTATTCCCCAAGTCTTCTAACAGGAGAGTGTCCTTTAGGAACTCCTACAATCTCCACATGCCAACCCCACCATGTGCCTGCCCATCCATCCTCCCCAGCCTCAGCAGGCTGGGTCACCTCTTTACCTGAATCAGCTTGTCCTCCCAAATCTCCTGATTCCAGGTAAATTTAGTATGTTCTGTAGAAAGAAGGATTACACATGCTACTCTCTGCTGCTCCCCTCTGGGGCAACTCCTTAGCCTGGCCTGCGAAGACCCCCATGGGGCATGCTCACCACATGCTATATTTCCCTCCCCACCTTCCCAAGGACCAAAGTAGGCTATGCTGGTTGGTCTACCATAGCCTCTCCTTCCAGTGTGCAAGCCACGTAATTAGTACTCCAGTATGCACGCTGAGAGGGCACTTCACCTTCCAGGTACTTGATCAGCAATGGGATCTCCAGCTCCCACATGTCAGCCATGGAGGGTGCAATGCTGTGGCTCAGGGTCCTCAGAAGGTTGAGCATGGCTATCCCCCTCCCCTCCCCTTCATAGGGGGATGACATCAGCACCTGCAGGGAACCAAGACTCCAGTGGGGCTCTGTCCATGGTCTGGGCAGCCCTGAGCTCCTCGCCCCCCACAAAGAACACCTGGCACCAGATCATGAGCTCTTTCCCTACCCCCTAGGTCATGAATTAGCATCTGGAGTCCATACAAAGGTGCAAGATGGAGCCTGCCTCCTGGGGGCAGGCATGCCACTGTCCTGGGGGTGCTTTGAGATGCTCAAAGGCCGAGCAGAACAATCTGAGAGCAGGTCCGAGTCCACTGTCCCTGGCACACATATACCAGAGGGACAGCAGGGACCAGGTAAGCTCTGTTGTGCCAAGCGTCCAGCTCCCTCCTCCCTCTGGGGACGCTGGGAATTAGGAGCTGGAGGGAGAGGCAACACAGGACACAGTCTCAGCCAGGCCAGGGCACAACCTGGGCGAGCCACTCACCAGGAGACGGGCCAAGAGCTTCTGCGGTGCAGGCAGGTCCACTGAGGAAGAAGGAAATTTGACCCTCCTTGGAGTGCTTGGCCCAAACCAGGATGTGCCCCACCTCTGTGTCCCCAAGGTGGGACTTTACCCTGGATAATTGGCTTATCCTGAGAAGAGTGGAGAATCATGCTATGGGCTGGGGCTTACAAGATGCTATTTTTTTAAGATATGCCCCCTTTGTAGTGGACACCAGGGTCTCCCATGAGTGTGTGTGTCGCTTACTGTGAACCTTGGTATCTATTGAGCCAACAGTGATTAGACACCTGCCCCCACCTCCCCGCAACTACAGGTGCTGGGAGTCAATGAGTCTGTAAGAAACAAACACAACGTTTGGGCCAGTGTGCAAGGGAGGACCAAGCTTTCTGAGAAGTTGCAAGTGAGAGAGCCAAGTTGGGAGTGGGAACATGAGGAAAACCTCAGTGGGTGGCCTCATTGGTTGCTCAAATCAGGTTCCTCCGTTTTCTGTTCCACCGTTTGCACCTCAAACCACCTCCACTGTCAGCCATGCCCATCAGCAAACCCCTGGACCCTGAGAGCAGCCCCCTGGGAACAGCAGTGTCATCCTGCACATAGCTGAGCCTAGTCACTTTTTTGAGTCTGATGTACACAGTCCTCAGTCACGGGGACCACAGTGGAGTGGCTTACAGAGGACTCGAGCTGGGACATCTATAGTTCCTCCACCTGGCTCACAGCAGCTCAGAGAGGTCACATGAGGGGAGAGGCTGAGCCAGGACCTTGGAAGGGTGGGGTCTGGACTGGGTCATGGGGAAATGAAGAGTGAGATACCAGAGGAAGTTGTCCAGTGTTAATACCTCCTCAGATGAGGCAAGGGCAGGCCTCTGGCCTGGCTGTTTGGACTCTGGGATGCTTCTTGGAGGAGGGGAACTTCAGAGACAGAGAGGGTCTCACTTAAGGGACCTGCCCAATCCCACCAGCTGGCTCAGGGATGCTGCCCACCATGCCTGCTCTTGCTGGCCGTGTTGGACTCCCCATCCATGACGTGGAACTGGCGTTCCGCCAGGTTTGTGAGGCTGATGCAGATGGGTGTCAAGACCTCCATGTTATCGGTCTCCATGATGTAGCACAAGAGCCTCACCCAAAACTCCTGGTGGAGAGAGGGGGCCAGGATTAGCTGGGACGTCTCATGGCCACATGAGGAGATGGGTCAGGCTCCCCCATAGTGTGGGCCTCACCTCAGTTTCCCAAGACTGTACTCCCACCCACTGACAGCCTCAATCCTGGCCAGCTCTGCTACCAACCTCAGTCTTTGTCAGGGCCATCAAGTGACACCCTCCACCCCCAATATGGCGGAGAAAGCCAGCTAGTCCTAAGGGGCCCAATTCCCACCAACTGACCTCCACCAACCCCACTCCATTGCATCCTCTTTAACCAGCACCCTCTCTCTGACCCAAAATCCTACAGAGGTACACACTGGGCAGACGAATCAGCTGAGCCCACTGTGATGGTCAGATTTATGTGTCAACATGGCTAGGTAAGAGTACCCAGATATTCAACCAAACACTACTCTAGATGTGACTGTGAATGGGTTTTATAATCCTTAAAGGAGATTATTTGAGATAGGGTGGGTGGACTTAATCCCATCAGTGAGAGAGTCTTGGGAACAAAAAAACTAAGATTCTTTGAGGAAGAGGATATTCTGCCTCATGACAGCAGCATCAGCTCCTACCTGAGTTTCCAGCCTGCAGGCTTGTCCTGCAAACTTCAGGCTTGCCAGCCCCCACAATTGCACAAACCAATGCCTTGAAATAAACTGTGTGTATGTGTGCATCTCCTATGGTCCTGTTTCTTTGGAGAACGCTGACTGATACAGATTCTTGGAGCTCCCCAACTTCACCCTTCCATCCCCCCACTCCTTGGATGATTATTGAACACCCCCAGCTAATCCTGGTTCCCCTAAGCCTCACTACACGTCTCTGGGAATACATTTCGGGCATTAAGTCAGCTGATAGATATTAAGGCTTACTGTGTGCCAGCCATTGCCCAAGCATATGGGGGCTCTAAGTTCCCATCAAGCATCTGGCTCTGGAACTGGATCTTGAAGGATTACAACTCAGGAAATTAGAAAATCAAGGTCCCCAGGCATCACAGGCAGCAGTAATTGGAGAAGCAACAGCACAGCTCTGGACATGCACCATGTGGACACGAGCAATTAGCTTCAGTGTGCCAGCCTAGCGGGCAGGTGGGCGGGGCTACTCACGTTGGTCATTCCACTGACAGCAGAGGTTATGATCTTCACGGTGTCCATGGTGACTTTGTGGACCATCTTTTCCTCCAGGTCCCTCTGATGATAGCTCTCCCGGCGATTTGTCTAGAATGCAGAATCGAGGGGGCCCCTGCTTGAGGGATGGCAAGGGGCTTGCTGTGCTCTTGGGTGTGACCTCCTCAGCCCCCATGGGGTTGAAGCCCAGACACTGAATCTCCAGGATGCCCAGAGCCCAGAATGCCTCTCTGTGTTTTCTAGACTCCTGCCTGTGTGGCTGCACCCACCTTTACCTACAGTTTACTGGGTCTGCATACTTGTGTCAAGGATGTCTATGCATATAGTTCAAGCTCAGGTACATTCCTTCTCCAACACTTTGGAAACCACTTCCAAAGTCCACCTTCTCCATGGTCTGCAAGTCAGGACCACTCACCAATTTGTAGGTGGACAGGGTCAGCTGAATGGACACGTACTTTAGGCCCCAGCCTTTGATCCTGTCCTGGAAGCCAGACAGAGCCAACTGGCCGATGATGCGGAGAATTGCCATCCTCACCTGAGAGGACAGGGCGGCAGACACACTGGAGGTTGGGGTGGGCTCCATGGTGCGAGGCTGGCCATCTAACACCCAATCCCATGACATGAGACAGTAGAATTGGGGTGCTCTGGTCTGGAAGGGTTCTCAGGAGCCACCTGGTCACTACCCACTCTGTTCACTACCCCTGCCTCATTCAGAGGATGCCACTCTGCAGCATGTCCTCCCCAGAATCTTGCCTGGACCTTTCAGAGACATAGAGTGACTGCCTTTTACGTAGACAGCTCCATCCTCAGGGGACAACCTGAGGCTCCCTCGGGCTCATATGTGAGCCAGCACAAAACAAACCTGTTCTCTCTTCCCCAGACAGAATTGAAGACAGCTTTGCCTGAACCTCCAGTCCAAATCCCCCATTCCCTCCTCATTTCTGCAGACCCTCCCATTCTGGACCTCTCCTCCCTGGGGTCAGGCAGCAGCCCCCAGGGTCCGAGACCAGAACCAAAGCTACACTCCGAGGTGGGCATGGCTGCAGTGGCTCCCTTATTTTGAGGGTGAAGAGCACATCCCTTGTTTGCTTTTTTCACATGACCTACAACACTCCTGGCCAGAGCTGAGTCCCCTTGGCCTGCCCTCTGTCTAAGTGTGTCTGAGACCGCAGTGGGCAGCAGTGAGAGTGAGAAGAGAGTGAGCCACAGCTTTGATGGGCTCCATTCACCTCCAGCCCTACTCAGGGCTGGCTGGGAGCTAGGTTTTCTATTGAAGGGCATTGCTTCGGGAAGCCAGCCTCCACCCACAGAGCTGGAGAGGAGCCAACCACTACTGATGGAAGAAGGCTCCTGCTGACTTCCCTTTGCTTCCCAGCAGGGACTTCTGAGCGCCACCCCATCCAGGTCTCGGCCCTGTTACCTTGGAGCGGGTGTCAGAGATGGTGTTCTTGACCACTCGGATGGCCAGGCAGATGGTCTTGATGTTCATCCTGGGATCTGAAAGAGGAAAACCAGCCTGGAGGCCCGATGGCCTCAGGGCTGGGCTCTGAGATGCCCAGAGCAGCAGAAGCTCACCTTACCTGGACAGGCATCAGGTGGCTTGTCCACGTCACAGCTTCCGGAGCCTCCATCTCACCACCACATGCTGAAGGGCACTGCCCTCAGAAGCCTCCCAATGCCCGGCCCACCCCACACTGGCCCATCCTAGGGCGATGTGTTTATGCCTCACTCCCTCAGTCTCTTCTCTCTCTCTCTCTCTCTCTCTCTCTCTCTCTCTCTCTCTCTCTTTCTCTCTCTCTCTCTTAAGATTGTTTAGAGAGAAAGGAAGGGAGAGAAGGGATAGAGAGATAGAAACATCAATGAGAGAGAAACATTGATCAGCTGCCTCCTGTATGCCCTGCACTGGGGATCAAGCCCACAACGGAGGCATGTGCCCTAACTGGGAATCAAACTGGTAATCTCTTAGGGCCCGGGTCAATGCTCAACCACTGAGCCATACCAGCTAGGCCCAGGTTTAGTTATATGTCTTTTTTGAACCTAGTCAGACTCTCCCTGAAAGCAGGGTCTCCACCTCAGAGCTTCTTAGTCCCCTCAGCTGGGTACACAGTTAAAGGAGGAGGAAGATTAAAGGAGGTGAGAAAGCATCTCCATGAGAAGGTTCTGGAGAGACAATGTGTGGGCAGAATTAGGGTTGGGTGCTTCAGTTGATGTTCAAGTCTAGGTGTTACCAGAATTCCATGCTGGTGGAGGAAAAGCAGGAAATGAAGACAGGTAATCAGGCACTGAGGAAGAATGTTACATTTTTTTTTTCCTGATTGTAAAAATAGTGTATGTTGCCCTGGCCAGGTTTTCAGTTGCTTGAGCATCGTCCCATACACCATAAGATTGCAGTTATAATTCCCAGTGGGGCTATGTATGTAAGGCAACCAATTGATATCTCTCTCTCTCTCTCTCTCTCTCTCTCTCTCTCTCTCTCTCTCTCTGTCTCTCTCTAGTAAAAACATATCCTTAGGTGAAGATTAAAAAAACAATAGTACATGCCCAGCCGGTGTGCTCAGAGCATCAACCCATGAATCAGAAAGTCATGGTTCCATTCCCTATCAGAACATATGCCCGAGTTGTGGACTTGGTTCCCAGTGGGGTGCATGCTGGAGACAGCCAATCAATAATTCTCCCTCATCATTGATGTTTCTACGTTTCTCTCCCTCTCCCTTCCTCTTTCTTAAACCAATAAAACCATTTTTTGATAAACTTAAAACATTTTAAATAGTGCTGTCCTAGCCAATGTGGCTCGGTTGGTTGGATATCATCCTATGCATCAAAAGGTTGCTGGTTCAATTCCTGGTCAGAGCACATGGCTGGGGTGTGGAGCTGAACCCCCAGTGGGGGCACACAGGAGACAGCCAATCGATGTTCTGCTCTCACATCAATGTTTCTCTTTCTCTCTCCCCTTCCCTTCCTCACTAAAAAAAAAAAGTAAAAATATTTTTTTTAATATTGTATATTCATTGCAAGATTATAATTAAAAAATTACCACTCAACACTAGGTCCTTTTAAACCCATTTATGATTAAATATATAGATTTATTTTAAATAACTAAGGTAATGCTATATATACTATCTCATACTGTATTAAATATATTTAGGGCATTAACTATATAAAGGGCAGCTTTTCCATGCAAAAATATAGATTGACTACACCCTTAATGGTTATATGATACTCCATTATTTGGTTATACTATCATTCCAAGAATTTCCTATGGAAAAAAAATTAGGTTGTTTCTAATGTTTTGCTTTTATGCACAATCTTACAATGCACATTTGGGCAATTATTTCATTCAGACAATTGACAAAACATTAGATTGTTGAGCCCAGGTTTTGGTCCCTATCCAAATGAGCATACAAAATTCTTTATCATTTACACCCCTGTCAAAGAAGTATAAGAAACTGGTTTCTTGTTCTTCTAGACCAGAGATAAGCAAACTGTAGCCCATAGGCTAAATTTAGCCCAAACCCGACTTTTGTAAATCAAGTTTTATTGTAACGCAGCCACGCTCTGTAGTCTATGGCTGCTTTTGCTCTGCAATGGCAGATCGAGCCACTGTTCCAGAGACCATGTGGCCTGCAGAGCTGAAAATAATTTGACTATCCCCTTTTACAGAAAAATAGCTAGGCCAATCTAGTGATTATCATCTCTGCCCACTGGATAGGTAGAAAGGGTCTTGTGGGTGCTTAAATTTGCATTTCTTGAAGAGAGAGGATTACTATCAGCAGAAGGCCCTGCACACAATTGCCAGGTTTGTGCTCTGCACAAAGACACTCAGTTAAAGGGCTGAGCAAAAGCCACCCAGGCTCTTCTCACCATGTACCTGCAGGACTGCATGCTGCCAGCAGGGGGCACATTATTCAAAAGGTGAGGTCTGAGCTAGTGCTTGGCTGGAGACAGTATCTCCCTTTTGATATCAAGGCCAGAGTTTGGGTTTAAGGATTTAGAATCAGGGGTTTAGACTAAGGTTGGGCATTGGGTCAATGAGGATTTAGGGATATACCTACATGATTTATGAGGCTTTCTATTCACCTTTGGGGTTAGTACTAGGATTCACAGTAGCAGTCTGAAATTCAGACTCAGGTGGAAGCTGGAATTCAGAGTTTAAGGAGAGGGTCAGAGGTGAGGAAGATGGGTCACAGTGCTGGTTAAGTTCTAGGACAGAAAACATGAAGCAACTGAGAGCATTGGCTCCTTAGCCCACCCAGTGGTGCCTACAAAAGAGGAAGTGACACAGGTCCAGACATGAGTGAAAGCCACCTCTCCAGACCCCCACCCGCCTTCCTGCCCTTGGCTCACCATCTGCACCCACCACTGCCCTGATCAAGGTGAGAGTTCCCACGCGGATGGCTTCCTTGCTCATCTCCATTTGGCTGAGGAAGAACTTCATCAGCTCCTTAGGGAAGGAGCGAGCTGCAGGAGGAAGGGCAGTTTGAGTCCCTCCCACTGAGCCAGAGCAGTGGGGGAGGCAGCTCTAGCTGTGCGGAGAGCCTCACCGAGAGCTATGAAGCAATGTTCGATCTCTCTCACGTTCTGGCTGCTGAACTGCTGCTGGACTGGGGCCTTGGTGCACACCTGGGAAGGGGCCATGCAGAGAGGGTGGGTGAGATCACAGCCGGACAGTGGGATGTGAGTGCACAGGGAAAGGACAAAGGCTCCACCACCCTTTCGCCCTGGTTAGCTACCTGCTGCAGCCCGAGTCCTGCAGATCCACCCCAAGAGTGCCATGCCCAGCCGCGCTTACCAGCCTCACCTGGATGTGCAGTTCTGTGAAAATAGTATGTAGATGCATTTGGGGGACAGGGGTGCTGGTGATGACTGACACTTCCAGGATCTGCCTCAAGACCTGCAACAGATGGCCAGATGGTGGCAGATGACCTTCCACCAACTCAGGGTCACAGTCTACTCTAGACCCTTGATGATGAGATGATCCTGGATTTAGGGAGGGCCTTAAATCCAATGACTGGTGTCCTTATAAGAAGAGAAGACACAGAGACAGGGACTAGGAAGAAGGCCACGTGAAAATGAAGGACAAGTTAGGAATAATGCTGCCTCAAGCTTAGCAATGCCTGGATACCAGATGCTGGGAAAGGCAAGCAAGGATTCCCTTCAAGAGCCTTGAGTTTAGACTTCTGGTCCTCAGAACCTTGAGATAATGGACTTGTGTTGATTTAAGCCATCCACCTTGTGGTTCTTTGTTATAGCAGCCCCAGGAAACTACACAAAGGTCACAGCCTTGCCATGGCTTCTAAAACCCTTTGGGATCTTGTCCCTTCCCACTAAAAGTATCAGGCCCCATGGCTCCTCATAGGGTATAGATATTGGGTCTGCTGTCAATCGTCCAAATATCAGACATCCCACCTTCAATCCAGATGGCAATTCTCCTCCTCTTATCCCTACACCTCCTCTCCCCCCCGACCTCCCCAGTATTCTTGGGGACCAGGTCTCCAGCCCAGGTGAGTTCCTACACAGCCCGCACCTGCGTAATGAAGAGGGCCTCCAGGGTGCCCTGGTACTCTGCCAGCAGTAGGGGGAGGTAGTCATACACCTCCTCCCGCAGGTCATCGTTGGGCAGGAGCAGGTTCAGCATGGGCCTCAGGGACTTGATGACCCCCAGCTTCACCTACCACAGGAGGGGAATCTCAGGATTCCTTGGCCCAGGGCCCTCAGCAAGGCCCAGTCATGTCAGCCTTATCCACAGAGTCAAGAATGTATGGCAGAGGGGACCTTGGAAGTAGAGTTGAGTCCTTGCCCAGGGCCCCACAGGTGAGCAGTGAGGCCAGGCTGTCCCCAGGAGTCCCGGCTCTGTCACTTAGGTGGCCTTGAACAGATACTTATTCACTCTGTGTCTCTTTCCTCATTTGTGAAACAGTCCTATAGCATAAAGTTGGCATGAAAATAGCTCCCAGAGGTAAACCACATGGAGAGCTCTCACTTGCACATAACATGACCCCCATCTAGAAGCTCCCCGGGCTTTATCAAGCCAGCCTCCTGGGGCACCAGTACCAGGGCATTCAGGGGCATGACCTTCTAGCTTTGTCATTAATCAGGTCACTATCTCTTTGAGGTCCTGGGAACAAGGCTGGACCCAGCGGTGTCTCAGCTCTCCCAGCCTCACAGGCTAGGGAGCCATTACCTAGGGGAAAGCAGCCCCCCACCTGAGAAGGGTACATCTTACCTCTGGGTTGTGGCTCCTCAGCCACACGGTCACGAAATAGCGATACATCGGGAACAGCTTTATTGCAAACTGCTCCTCCGTCATCACAGGGTACATGCTGTCCTCCAGATGCCTCAGGTAGAATTGCACTGTCTCACAGAAGGTCTCCATAGCTACAATGGGAGAGGGGGAACCCAGAGGGGCAGGAGGAGGACACAGCCCCATCCACAGAGTCAAAAATATGTGACAGAGGGGACCTTGGAAGTAGGGTTGAGTTTTTCTCCAAGAGGGAGAGAGCGCTCACACACTTCCACAGCTAGTAGGTTACTGAGATGGCCAGGCACAAACCAGAAAAATTGCCTCAGCATCCCTCTCTCTCTGCCCTCCCAGCCTCACCACTCCCTAATTTTTTATCCCATATGCCTATGTATCCCCGGGGTTGGGGGGCATTAAGCACACAGGCATGTCCAGGCCCTAGCCCTTGAGATTCATATGCAGGGGTCAAGAATGGGGCCTGGACATAACTCTTTACCTCCATCCTGGGGACGCCAATACAGAGGGAAGCAAACCCAGTTAGCCCTATTTTTCTCAGGGTTCAGTGATTTGGGGACCAAGAAAACATTATGTAATGAAAACGTGAGCAAGGAAATCAGATGTAAACAGCATCAAAGACCTGGCCCAAGTCAGGCCCAACATGGAGACATTTCCCCTGGTCTCCACCCTGTGAATTCCATCACCTTCACTGGTCTTCTCCTGAGAAGCTTAACTACAGAGCAAACTATGCCAAGTCACAGGGACAGCTTCCTCCTCTAAGCCACCTATCCCCCTGGAGAGCCAATCAGAGGCCACACGAAGTAGTAGATTGAACAAATGTTTGGGAATAAATAAACGAACAACCTCTGGTTCAACAACCCCCACACACACCCACTTCTTACCCCATTTTTCCCTCCAGCACTCTGATTGGGCCAGACCTGCAGGCCCACGGGGGACACGTACCACTACAGATCACCTGGCGCATCTTGGCTTCGTTGACGAGTCTCAGCATCGTGAATATGGTTGCCAGGGTGATGCCCATGTAGGGCATGAACTCAAACACTGTAGTGTGGAGGAGGGAACAGGGTAAGCCGAGAGAAGGCAAAAATGACACCTCTACTCTGCCCCCAACCCAATCCTGCAGTGTCTGCCAAGTAAGGGAACCCCTTTGTGCCCCTGTAGCCACAGGAAATAGTGTGGAAGTCAAGAGGTGAAGAGCCAACTGAATGTAGGTGAAGAGAAAGGAAGACAGAAAAGGGAGGGGGAACAGAGGGACAGAAGGAAGAGAGAGCAGAGACAAAGCCACGGGAAAGATGGGAGAGGCAGGAAGTGGGAGACCGTGAGCTCTCAGAGCATTTCGGCTTCCTTGGAATGATGTCTGTTCCCTTTGGGTGTCACAGATTTTCTTGGATGAGAACAGAAAGAGAGTGAGGAAGAGGAACTGAAAGACCAGCAGGTATAAAAAAGGAGGGCAGAGAAAGAAAGGAAACAGAGATGGGAAGGGGACAGGGAAAGAGGTTGTTGGGAGAAAGAGTAACAGGTGACAGGCCCCACTCCGACACCTCTCTGAACCTAGACCTTCCACTGTTCTGGGAGCCCCCATTCCCACCAACATGCTTTCTTAAGACTTTCCTTCCCTGGCTGGGCCCCTTCCTCCTATTCATCCATCTGTCCCTCTGTCCTGTTTCTCTGGCCTTAGCACACAAGAGGTCTAGGCCCTCCCTTGCCCCTGAACCTCTCCAGGTGTCACAGCAAGTGACTGATCCTCTTTGTCTTCACCCCTCCACCTCTCTCCAGTCTGCCCAGGCTCCATCCCCAGCACACCATGAAACTCGTCTTGGCCAAGCAGCCTTCTCTAGCCTCATCTTACTGGATCCTTCAGCAAGATAGGACACGACCAGTCCCTGGACCATTTCTCAATCACTGTTCTCTTTGCAAGCCCCACTACACTACACTGTCCTCATCTTCCTCCCTGTTCTTACAATCCCTCCTAAGCCTTCTTAATGCTGAGGCTTCTCTCTTCTCTTCTTTCTCCACTTTCATGCCCTTGGGGTCAGTGGCTTTGAACACCACCTACACTCAGGTCCCCTGGTAGAAAGGGTAAACCCAGACCTGAACTCAGCATCCACATATCAGCTCCCCAGATGACTTCTCCACTTGGACATCTCACAAGGAATGTGAACTCAGTACATACAAATGAGTTTCTTTCTGAGCTCCCAAGTTTTCTCTCTCTCCATGTTTCCCATCTCAGGGCATTAACAACCATATACCCTATTGCTCAAACCTGAAATGTGGAAGTCAGTCTCGCCTCCTACACACAACTTACAGTTTCATGCCCAAGCCCCATGCATACCTTCAAATGGTTCACTGCTCGCCAAATGCACTCCAACCCAAGCCACCATCACCACATCTTCACATATCTCCTGTCTCCATCCACACAACAACTAAGTTTCATCATGCAATTCTACAGCCTTGAAATCCCTTAGTAGCTTTCTATTGCCCTCAAATACAATCAAGATTCTTTACCCACTCGGCCTGCCTAACTTTCCAATCTCATCTTGTACCATCTCTCCTGGCTCTCAAACCCCAGACACACTAACCTCTTAGCTCTTCAGAGAAGCCAAGCTTTTTCCTGCCTCAGGACCTTTGCTCATGATGTTCTCTTAGTGCATCCCATTCTTCACACAGGTATCATCATTTCATCCTTTAGGTCACAGCTGAAATATAACTGCTCAATGAGGACCCTACAGAGATGAAGTCCTCTCCCTCATCCTGATTTCAAGCAACCACCTGGTTGTCCTCTTCACACCCTCATCTCTTATTAAGATCACTTATTTTCTTGTTTACTTGTTTATGGTCCTTTACGAGGGTAGAGACTGTGCATGTTTTATTCCCTGTTGTGGCCCAGCACCCCCTGCAATGCCTGCATGGACTCAGTACCTCTTTTTGTGGAACGAAGGGAAAGGGAATGAGAGAGGAGGGAAATAAAATGAGAGAAGAAGATGAGAAGACAGAGAAGAATATAGCCTCAGAGGAAGAGGAGAGAGAGATTTGGAGGAGATGGAAGGATGGAGAAATACAGATCAAAATGTGAGGCAGAGACACACAGAGAGAATCTTGACAGTTGAGAGATCCATGGAGATGAAAAGAAGGAATTCCAGAAAAAGAGAAGAAAAGAAAGAAATGGAGTGGGGGAAGGGGGGCAGAGACTAGGAGGAAGCGCTGGGCCAGCCCGAAGAAGCCAGGAACTGGGCTGAGGGCCCCCATACCCTACCATTGCCATTGGCCAGCTTCGCCAGGGTGATAATGACAAACTCTTCTGTGAGCTCGAGGGGCTTGAGACGGTGCTGCATCTCATACATGACCACACTGAAATGGTTCCGGGACAAAGCTACCAGGGTGTCACTGGCTACCTCTGCCTTCGTGTAACCCTCCACCTGAGGGGACCAGAGAGGGACATGTGGTGTGACCACCACTGGATCCTCATAAAACCATCCAGTCCTATGCCTTTTCCAGCCCCACTGGGCCCCCCTTGGGCTCAGCCTGTTCTTGCCCTATGAGATAGTTGGACAAGGGTCTTGGTTGTCATAGGCCATGCCCACCAACAGCCCCACCCTTGGTTGGCAGAGACACAGGATACCAAGGGAGCCCAGAGTTCCACTACCTCCAGGATCTCCCGCATCTCCTTGGAGGCAATGGTCACCAGCCTGTGGACACACTGCTCCTCCAGCTCCCCCTCCTGCTGAATGATCTCCTGCAGGATGTTATAAATGTTGACTTTCCGCTGGGTGGAGATCTGGGGAACAAGCATGGCGGGCAGGAAAATCCCAAACCTCAGACTCCTACTCCTCCATCTCCATCATCTGCCCTTCCCTCCTCCATCAAACTCCTCCAACTGGCCACATCAGTGTGTCCTACAAATGGTTCCCTCTTCCATGTTCAGTCTGGCATGCTCAGCAAGGCAGATGTCAAACTGTCAGCACACCAAATCCTCAAGACTTGGCACTGATCCAACTGAGAGTCCAAGAAGTTGGGTTTGCTCTGTCCTTTGCCACAGTGAGGGAGCTCTCCAGATCAGGGAATGTTCCTCTGTCTCTATTTTTATTCCTGGACAGCACTTATCACTGTTATAAATTATAGAATTGCACAAAGAGGGTATAACCCAGACCACACCGAATTTGGGAATGACTCTCATTTATTCAGGTACAATGAGCCACTCTCAAGAAATGAGGGATGACTCTGTATATGGGCCATTGCCTGCAGAGTCCTCTGGGAAGATGGCTTCCTCCCCCAGATAGTAAGAAGACCACTTTCCAACAGTCCATACATCTTAGCAAATTTGGGGACCTCAAGAAGAGAGGAATTCACCCACATTTATATGTTCTATTAGTGAAATTCGATATAGAGAGTGTTGGTCTTGTTTTTCTAGCCTTGGTTTAGTAAGTCAGAGAAGCTAGTAAAACACCCACCAGAGATTCCTTGTGGCCATTGTTGCTCAGTACCACAAGGCTTGAGATCAGGGATTCATAACTTGTCCTTATTGCTTCCTAACGAGTCTTCTTAGACATTTCTTCCCTAATCGGCCCTCAGGAAACCTTAATACCACACATATAGTCTGTACCTGTTTATGGGCTGTATACAGGTCTGTGCTTTATATATAAAAAGTAAGATTTTCCTCCATTCCCCTCCAGTTTTACCATTTGGGGGCAGTATTGCACCCCATTTGTTGAGAATAATTGTTCTGGATTTTCAAAGTGAACTTAGAAGGCATATATATATATATATGCCTATATATATATATGTATATATATATATATATATATATATATATATATATATATATATGCCTCTTAAGGGTAGAAGAAACTGCTGAGAGTCTGGTCTGGAACTTATCTAGATGAGTAAAGGGAAACAAGACAAGGATGAGTTCAAAAAGTCCTTTGCCATGCTTTGAAAGGGGGTGTACATTTGCCTTAAGTTAAGCTAGCTGCAGTTTGCCGACCACTGGTCTAAGCAATGGTATGGCACCATGGGGATAGAAGCTAACTGGCCCAGCATCCCTGAGCTCTGGGTCTGCTGTGTCTTTGCTCTCCCATATCTACCAGCTTTGCTCCAGCTCTAGAATGATGGCTCCCAACCCCACTGTGTCAGAATATGGAAGAGCTTTTAAAAATTGACATAGCCACAGTCTCCACAAGCTCCTCAAGAAACTAGAAATTCACAGACCAGCCCATTTCCATACCCCAGCACCTAGCCCTGCACCTTTGACAGTCAGTACGTGTGCCGGAGTGGTAGATGGACACACGAGAAGCCATGGCCGAGCTCAGAGGAGCGGCTGAGGGTGTAGGAGGCCCTACCTCTGGCACCTGTAGGCAGCGGATGAGAGCATTCATCACCATACAGGGCTTGGTGGTGGCCTTCTCCGTAATTATCACCGAGGCCAGCATCTTCCGCATGTCAGGACCTGCCCCAGCAGTGTCCATCTTTGATTCGCTGTCTATGATGTTGAGGAGGTTTGTGACTTGTTGGAAAGTCCCTGAGACAGAGATGGCATAGGATTGGTGCTGAGGTGACCATTACAGAAGGTGCTCCCTGTGCCCCAGCCTCCCCAACACCTGCACAGCCTTAGCTGCACCTGTGGTGTGATTGAGCAGGGACATTCCTGTCCACAGAATGGATGGAGATATTTAGACCTCAGCTAGGACTTGCCCTCAAGGAGTTAGGGGCCAAGATAAAACAGGAATGCAAGGATATGGGTGATTTTCTTACCACCATCATCTGATTCCAGAGGTTCCAGATCCTCTGTTTCTTCTGACAGGTCCTCGTTTGAGTCTATTGCTGATTCTGCCATCTCTTTCTCAGGCTCTTTTGACATAAACAATATTTTTAAAATACTTGGTGTGTCTACACAGTCTAAGATGACCTCCAATGAGTCACTACACCCTATATAATCCCTTCCCCTTGAGGGTGGGCAGACTCCAGGATTTGTTTCTAAACAATAGTGTGTAACAAAAATAATGGGAAGCCACTCTCATGATCACACTAGTCTTAGCAGATTGGAGAAAGAAATTCTCCCGCCATCCTTGAAGGGTAATAGCCATGATATGAACTGCTGATGGAGGAGGCCATGTGGCAAGGAACTGAGAGCCTCAGTCCTACAACCACAAGGACCTGGATTCTGCTAGCAACCACACAAGCTTGTAGATCATGCAGGCATCTGACACCTTGAGTGCAGCCTGTGAGATCCCAGAGCAAAAGACTTGGCTAAGACATGCCCAGACTTTGACCCACAGAAACTATGAAATAATAAATTGGTGTTATTTTAAGCCACTAAGTTTATGATAATGTGTTACACAGAAATAAATAAGTAATATTTATTTATTAAACAGACACTGAAAATGAAAGATGAATTAGAAATCCACCTCAGCAAGTTTCACAGTTCTTTCAAAGGCTCTCATATCGGCAGCTTCTTAAGAGTTGACAAACATCAACACGATGTCAAGATGGAAGATTCAAAACTCCCAGGTCCTCTCTCCTCCTGTTCCCAAGTTCCTCAGTCTCAAACTCCATCCCAAAGCCCATCACCATCCTGTGCCCTTTCTTCTAGGGAATCCTTTAAAGACCTACTCTGGGACCTCAGTACTGACCTTTACTCCAAACTCTCTCCAAGATGGAACAAAAATACAACACAAGGAGAAGCTCTGTTCTTTGCCTAATATACATCAATGGTGACTTGGATAATGGCAGGATCAGTTGTCAAAACGTGAGACAGTTTGGCTCCTCAGTGGTAACACAGATGAGGACCAGGTCTCCTGGCGGGTGGAGGGCTTCATTAGAATCATCACCGTTAGTGCCAGACCCTTGGAACTTTGAGCTCCAACTGCCTCCCTGAGTCTGTCAACTGAGGACTTTGAAGAGTGCACAGATCCTGTGAGAAAACCCCTGCATCATGCTGTTTAAACATTACCCACATGTCTGGTAAAGTACAGTGGCCTGTTTGGGAGAGGAACATGGTGGGAAGAAGATGCTTCACAACCTAGTAACCTGGGGATACTGTCATAGAGCCCCAGGGTGGAGAGGTGTGGTCGGGGCAGCTGGAGGAGAGGAGGGTGACAGAAAATCCTGGGAAGAGGACTCCTCCCTGAGAATTGGGTGACTTGCAGGATAAGGAAGGGGGTTTCCACTGGCCAAATACTTAGAAGATAAAGAACCTCAAGGAAGGCAGAGACCTTCTGTCCTTAAACCAAAAGTGGGGCCCAAAGGATTTCCCTGACACCTGCAGCTGTGAGAGAGTCCAGATCACCAGTTTGAGCAATGCAATATTGCCCTCAGAAGCCTTTCGTGCATTACAGGGCAACAGAACAAGACCCACAGCCACCTGGGCCTTGGTGCTCAGTTAAAATTACACTCAATGTTTGCCCGCCCTGCCAAGAGGGAGTGAGTTTCTTAGCCTCTGCTTGAACACCTCTGATACCAAGAAGCTCATTGCCCTCATTAACCCATTTCTACTTCACTGACTCTGGGTGGTTAGAAGATGAGCTTCCTCTCTGTAGTGCTTGAGAGGAAGCACACCTTCCCATAAAACGTATGCATTGTTCCTTGGTCTGCCCTTTAGAACAATATTGACTAAACTTTGGATGGCAGCAAGAAGATCCCTGTCCTGCCAAAACTGGTTTGGCTCAGTGGACAGAGCATCGGCCTGCGGAATGAAAGGTCCCAGGTTTGATTCCGGTCAAGGGCATGTACCTTGGTTGCGGGCACATCCCCAGTAGGGGGTGTGCAAGAGGCAGCTGATCGGTGATTCCCTCTCATCGATATTTCTAAGTCTTTATCCCTCTCTTTCTCTCTATAAAAAAATCGATAAAATATATTGGGGGGATATTTTCTCTCTATAAAAAATCAATAAAATATATTGCTCTTCCTCGAGGAAGAGCAATCCCTGTGAATGAGGTGAGGACAGAGGAGCAGAAGAGGACAAGAGAATGGGGAAGAGCAAAGCTGTCACTCAGACCATGCAGGGACAGAAGGAGATAGGAGAGGCTCCAGTCATCCCAGCTTTTTTGGGTGCTTGGCCATGAGCCTGAGTCCTGAGGAACCCCCATCTCCTTACAAAAAGACCCCCCTACTTACTTAAGGTGTCTAGAGCTGGGTTCTCTTACTTGTGGGACTAGAAGCATGAAGGTGCAGAGGAGTCCGGGAGAGGTCAGAGCAGCTCAGGGTCCCTGAGAGAGACAAGTGGGCATGAAGCATGGGTATCTCGCCCAGAAGATGGTCACTGGATGGACCCAAAGGGCCTAGAAAGAAGGTGGACACAATTCAAGGGTCACCACAGGGTCTTTAGATGTGGGGAGGGAGCTGGTGTGAAGAGTTTGTGCTCCAAAAGCAGCCTGGGGATCCCTGTGACACTCAGCTCCAACATGAAGCTTATATGTTTAAAATGTTTACAAATAACACAAAGCAACAAGCAGAGGTGTGAAAAAAATTAAAGGCAAAAAAAATATTTAATGGAGAAAATACTTCTGGTACCTGGCAGAGAATATTCTCATTAGGGCAGTAAGCTCTCTCAGCCACCCCTCAGGGTAATACCCCAGAGGAAAATAGGCAATGGAATAAAACAGAAATACAAATGGCTCTAAGCTTGTAAAAAAAAAACTCAACTTTTCATAGTAATTATAAAATAGGAGCAAACTTAAAACAAGATCCCACATTTCTCTTAGCAAACTGATGATGTTTTGTTGTTGTTGTTGTTGTTGTTGTTGTTAAGATATTGCTTTCTATTGCAGACTGTGGGAACCTAGCTTTCTCATATCATCTTAGGATGCAATTTGAGAATATTTCAAACCATGTGCAGTGAAAAGCGGCAGTGCCTCATCCAGTGTCCTGTGTTCTTCTCTCTTTAGTGCACAAACCCCCTCCAATACCATACAGCATTTCCCTCCCTGGGGTTCTCTGGCTTCCAGAACCACCATGCTGACCGGAAGTGCAGGAAATTAGTAACCAGTTGGGAGCAGCCTATCACTGGCAAGGCAAGTGTTCAGATACCCAGGATAAGTTGTGTGCATTTGGGGTACTAGCTCCCAGCATCCACCAGGGGGATTCAGCTCAGTCACCCACAGGAGAGCCAGCTCCTTGGTGGCCATCACACCCCATCCCACTGCCCACGTACCTTCAATTCCTAAAGAAAATACTTTACCTGAATCATCACTGCAGAGAAACCCAAACTGAGACAACCATTGATTAGTTGTAAAGCTCTTTCCCACAGAGATAGTCAGGAATATGGGCTAAGAATTAGTTGTTGTCTTTCTTTTTCTTTTTTCTTTTTTTTTAAATAAAAGTGGATCCACCCAGTAGCTGTGGTTACATACATCCTGGTATATCAATGCAATAGAATAGTCCTTAGCCACTAAACACAAATCAAATGCTTCTATAAGACCTGGGAGAAAGTTTTTAATAGGGTCAAGTGGAGAAAGAATGATAAACAACATTGCCAATATAAGGCATAGCTGTGATCTTTTATGTGCACTTGCCAAAATAGCAACTGTGATTATTTCTGAGGATCTCAGGCGATTTTTATTTTCTTGTGTGTGTATGTGTACAACTCTGCATTTTTCAAATTTTCTGCCATAATCATAGATTACTTTTGTGATTTGAATGTGTAATTCAACAATAAATAAAAGCAGCACCAAGGAAAAGAAGAATATCTAAGAAATATAATTTACATAAATTTATTGATATGTTTTTAGTTGTAGGAAACATACATCAGAGAAAAATATACTAGCCAAACATTATACTTGGGGCTTCTGTCAAATTCTGATCCATTTGGCACAAGCAATGGTTGTCCTTTCTAACACGTCACCCACCAGTTTCATACATCACTCTTTTCCCACAAAGAAAGAAGGCATACTTTGTTCTCCAAGGGCTCTGTGTCATCCATTCATTCAAGTGCAAGGCACTAGGCTCTAAAGGAATAACTGTTTCCTTCTTTAAAGAAGCAAGTGATATCTGTGAAGTATAGGAATAAATTAGGACCTGCCATTATTACTGAAGGAATTGGTCACAACAGTCTCTAGAAGCCAGATGATGTTAGAACTGTCATCTGAGGCAGGGACCTCTGAGGCAGTGGTTCCCAAACAGGCCCCATTGCTGAGTAAGAAAAGTCATGCAGAGTGAAAGGGACCTGTCCAACCCTCTTGGCAAGTCCTTTGAAAGGTAGCAAATAAAGTGCAGATTAAAGGTTTTGAAGGGGACTGAAAACATTTTTCCTAACTACCGGTGTGACTAGCAATTAAATTACTTTTATTAAAAAAAAAAACACACACACACTCTGGGATGTCTAACTTAGAGTGAAGTATGTCTTCAATGAGCATAACATGCATTTAACAATGACTACAAATTTGGATCACCTCATTTTTCACCCATTTCTCACTGTGCCTTGGATTTGTTAGATTTTTTAACTTGCTTTTTCTTCCCAAAGCACTTGTGGCAGCCAAAGGCACAGCATTTATAGACAACAAAGGCAACTCCCAGCACAATGGCCAAGAGTAAGCCAAACACATCCAAAGAATGGTACTGGTACCAGGTGAGGAAGTGGGCTGCGGGGCGAAGATGCAGGGCTCCCTTGTGCCTCATCACGAACTCCACCCAGAACACAGCCAGGTCCAGTGGCTCAATGGGGCGGTCCTTGTGGAGGCTGGAGAGGCGCATGATGTTTTCCTTATAGCTAAACACAAAGGCAGTCCTGTTAATGCCTGGAACATCGATGGCACTGAACTAACTTCCCTCTCTGCATGCATGCTTGCTTCCAATGAGAAGCACTACCTGGTTTGTTCAAACTTGATAGCAAAAATGTATCTACCTACACTAATAAAAGAGAAACATGCAAATTAGCCATCACTCCGCTATGCCCAACAGCCAATCAGAGTGAATATGCAAATTAACCCAACAAAGATGGTGGGTAAATTTGCATATGCAGGCATGAGCAAATACTGAAGACAGTATACAAGGAAGAGGGAGGGACAGCAGAAAGCATTGAGCAGCAGGTGGAGGGAAAGTGCAGGAGGAAAAGCGTGGTGGGTAGGAGGGTGGTGGCAGTGGTGGGAGCAGCAGTGGCAGCTGAGGGAGGGAAACCCGCCTCAGTGGGCTTTGCTCCCTTCTCTGCTTCATTCAGGCTACAAGAAGCCCTATTCTTGCAGGAATAGGCCAGAGGAAGCACTATTTTTGCAGGAATCTTCCTGCAATGGGCCTCTAGTATATATATATATATATATATAAAAGCCTAGGCAACCATCACAACCAAAACAACTGAAGGGATGATTGAACAGGCTGTGTGGGACAACAAGGCTGGCAGGGGGTTAGTGAGGGACAAACAAAGGACTAAGCAGTGGGCTGCATGGGGCAACCAGGCAGGCAGAAGAGTCAGGGAGGGGCATTCAAACAACCAAACAGCAGGCTGTGTGGGGTGACAAGAGGGGGGCACTTGGGAGCAACCAGGACAGCGGGGGTGCAAAAGGGGCAACCAGTCCAGCAGGAGGAGGCAGTTAGGGGTGACTAGGCCAGGAAGGGGGGAAGTTGGAGCTGAACAGGCAGGGTCAGTTGAGGGTGACCAAACCAGCAGGAGGGGGCAGTTAGAGGCAATCAGGTCGGCAGGCAGGAGAGCAGTTAGGATCCAGTGGTCCGTGATTATGAGAGAGATGTCCAACTGTCGGTTTAGGCCTAACCAGGCAGCCAGACATCCTCTAAGGGGTCCCAGATTTGAGAGGATGCAGCTGGACTGAGGGGACTCCCATCTGCCCCCTTACATGAATTTCGAGCACCGGGACTCTAACAATGTACTACTAATATTGTGCCATAAGTTTGGTTAAACATCTTTCTTATATATAAAAATTCTCTTAAGCAGGACAGATTTCCTTGAACTTTCATTAAATCATTCAATATTTACTGAGCATCTGTTATGGCCTGCTTGTATAATCTGCTCTTTAATCTTTTCCCATTTTTTTTTTTATATCGTGTAAGTACCCTCTAGCCTTAGAGTGTTGGAAGTATGGAGATTCACAACCAGATAGATGGCTCACCAGTGAATAGATAAAGATAATTAATAACTTAAGCTGATGGGTTAGTGTTTTGAAAAAACAATAATGTACTAAGGAACTGCTAACAAGTCATTTTTGGGTTTCAAGTAGCTATCTGTACCACTGAACAAAAGATCAAAATTATATTACTAGTGTGAACATAGAAAATAAATTTCATGACCACGTGGAGAGAAGTTAGGTCTTAATTGTACTGATGTGTGAGTAACACGGTGTGACCCTGACAAGCCAGGCTTCCAGAAGCAGCCAATTGGAATGAAGGGATGCCAACCACACTGCTCTGGGTAGGTTGTGACCCAACACACTGGGCACTTTGTGGGTGTTTCTTTTTTATCTGCTGGCATTATACACACACACACACACACACACACACACACACATTTGAGTGAGCATTATCATCTCCCCCCCTTTATCCCTTGTCCAGGCTCAGTGTGTGCCCTATCTCCTCCTATCTGAACACACTCCCAGGTTTTACATCTGCCCTCCTGCCTGATGTCTTGTCTGAAATGAAGCATAACCGGTGAAAGCTCTTGACACTCTCATAGGCAGGCATACACACACACACACACACACACACACACACACACACACACACACATACATTTACACATGCAGAAATGCAGTTGCACACACATTATTAGCTGTTGGATGAAATCTACCTCTGGGCATCACTTATTCCCATAGGGTTTTACTCAGCCTATTACTAGAGAGCTTGACAGCCATACCATAAATTTCATGTAGATACCATTTGACCTGATGGCTTTTCCCTTTTGAATCATCTTCAGCCACATTTGAACAAATGTGTCTTCATTTTTTTATTATTTGCCTTTTATTATGTGATTTCACATGAGCTCCCATTCATAAATCCCCATGGACACAATTTCACACAGATTCCAGTGCTGAGAAAAGCTGGACTTTGAAGCATCTGGTTTGTTTTTATTTTATGGACATGATGCTTCCTATAATGGAATATTTCTCTCTTTACAAGAACTTAGAGAACAGGCACCTATTATGGTGACATTATTTTTAAATTAAGTTTTAAGTTTATGAGACAAAATAATATTTAACATCATTCCATAGGAATCAAGCTTGCTTTTATAAAATGAATAACAATCCCAAATGGCCTTACTTATAAATAGATTTTCATGCATTTGTTTGAATAATTACTGTGAACGGAACGGGCAAAACACAAGTACCTTCTCTCTTACCTCTTGTCATTGATGACAGTTTTGAGGGCATTTTCTAAGTCTGCAGAAGTCATTTCCACAACATTCAGGGACACTCCTGCTCCCTGGGTCTCCATGCGTTTTGCATTGTCCATCTGATCACCGAACAGGGGCAGCATCACCATGGGAACGCCGTTGCATATTCCTTCATAGATACCATGGGACCCAGAATGTGTGATAAAGGCACGAGTCTTCGGGTGACCTGGGAAGCAAAGAGGGAAGCATGCAGGGGTCAAGTCTCAGAGTGTCACATTCTGGCATCACTAGGCTGTGAAAGCACTCCACGCACTCAGTGCTGTCCACAGCGACCCTTAGGGAAGTTTGCAGAAGACAATGTGGCTGAGATGCCCTGCTGGGTAAAAGGCAGTGTGGAATATGGTGGCCATTATATTTTCCAGCTAAGTAATCCTTTAGAATGGCCAAGCCTAAGCCACTTTCTTAATTTAACCTTATTTGACCTACACTTCAAATCCTCTCCACATACCCAGCAGATCATTTTGGGGCAGCCACTTGACCAGGATTGTATTCTTCGCGAGATTTGATGGTCGAGTCCCAGTGTAGCGCCACAGCACCTTACAGACGAGAAGAGGATTGAAAGACCAGAATATGATTTTTTATAAAGACTGCTATAGTAGCTAGAAAGTAGAGTCTTCAGAAAGAGCATGACTGGGGGTGGGGTGAGGGAGGTAGTAATTAAGAATTTATGAAAAATCATCATGCTATATATTTATGGTTTTTTTCACTTTTCTGCACTCTAAGGGACAGTCTATTTAATAAATGAGTGGATGCAGAACTATAATTATACATAATTGTCCTAATTAACAGCCTTTTGGATAAATATTCTTATTTAATAATTTGCTATTTATTTTATTTTTTAAATAGATCTCTTTGAGTCTCTTAGAGCAAATGAGACATCCAAGTGAAGTGGACCATGGCTTAGCAGAGTACTTAAGAGTGCAATTGCAACAAAAGAAGAACTTGGGATTCACAATTGGGAAGTGGCAGAGGAAACCCAAGCCTAGAGTCCAACTCAGAGAATTAATTCAGAGCTGGAGGCCTGGGGTAACAGCTCTTATGAAGATAGAAAAGGTTAGCATCTCCTTACTGTCTGAGGTATTTTTCCCAAAGCATCAGCAATTTCCATGGCTTTCTTCTCTGGAATATCTGAGACCATTGAGCCCAAAGAGAAAACCACAATTCCATGTTCTCCAGAGGCACTCACATAGGCTTCAAACTCCTGCAGGTAAAGGAGAAATTCCCAGTTAATGTTTGGGTGACTGCATACATTAAGGTGTGACTCAAATATCTTCCTCCTAAGAATGTGATGAAAGATGTGTGTGTGTGTGTGTGTGTGTGTGTGTGTGTGTGTGTGTGTGTGTGTGATAGAGAGACAGAGAGAGGGACAGAGAGAGAGAGACAGAGAGAGAGAGAGATGATTAGTGTGAGATACAACACCTCTTCCTGCATGACTCCCTTTCAAAGGAGAGAGCTTCCTATTCACAGGTTTCAGTGCTGAGTTACCTCTTGGGTTCTTGGAGAGGTAGAACCCAAGTAATGTGCTAATTCTCCAAAAGGAAAGCCACCAGAGATAGGACCAGATCAACCGCCCCAGAACTTTGGGCAGCTAGGAAGTTTGGGAGAGAGCAGACTTCTGGGAAGGGGGCAGAAGGAGAGAGCAGGAATAAAGGAGAGAGCAGAAGGAGAGAGCAGGAATAAAGACAGGTAGCTAAGTGGGCATCACATCAAGAGAAGAGAGCCTTTCAGCTGTGAAAAGAAACACTGTGGGAGAAGAAAGCTATTCAAAGAGGATTCAGAAAGTTTCTGTGGACTCTAAAATTCCTTCACTTCTCGTTTAAGAAAGTCTATAGTAAATGTCTGTATTGTTTTTATAAGGCTTCTGGAACATTCTTTGTATGGAGAAAGAATGAATAGAGTGAAAGCACAAAGCTACAGAGTGTTAAGGATTAGGCTTACAAGGAAAAAACACATAGAAGACAACCTTTAATAATGTTTGCTTCCTCCACAGCCTATAGCAGAGTTTTCCACAAGACAGCCAGTCATTTGGAGGATTAAATATCATATTCATGTCACCTCAGTGCTGAAATGTAACCAATCAGCCTTGCATCTTTCAATCTTCCCTGGAAAAGAGCTCTCTAAAGAGTGCAAATCAACTTTCATGCTTTAGCAAGAAGAATGTGCAGAAGTATGTTGGATCCTATCTTTGCTATAAGCTCCTCCATAAGTTTGAGAGATACAAAGTGAGGGATGGGAAGCCTGACCAATTGTGCACCAGTGATCTGAGCCCCTTCTGTGCAGTTCAAAAAACAGCAAGGGCATAGGAGTCAACCTTGGTTACCAAAGCCACCTTGAAGAGGATGAACAGGCACTGAGTCCCAACTCACCCAGCAAAGGACTCTCATTGATTACTCATGTCCTGTTCCAGAGCTGATTCCTTATAGCAACGTGTTCGTCACTGTCAACAAAGGAAGGACACACCAGAAGGTCCCTCCACTGTCTCCAGGAGAGGGAACTGTCTGTGTGTATAGGAGTGAGGAACAGTGATGGCAAAAGTTCCCAACTAGTAAATTGATGACGAATTATGACCTATCAAAGACCTATCCCTCAAATAATATGGAACAGAATTTAGAGATGGGTGTCAAACAAAAGCTCTGAAAGGATACAACAGTCAGAAGAACTGAAAAATTCTGGAGATGAGAATGGTGGCCATGTCTACAGAGGAGAGTAAGGAAGCCCCTAGATTCAACCCTTGGCAATAATCTTCACTCAAATTGACCTGTGCCCAACCTTCAAATCTAACTCCAGCTCTCACCAAACAAACACACGTACATTCACACGTACACACACACCTGCACCCACAAACATGAAAGGGTACGCATGTCACACAGTAGCAATTCACTTAGAGGAAACAGAGAAAGGTAAAATTAGATAATTCCCCCACCCAACTGCAGGTTACTAATGATCCAATCAACCCCCTGAGAATTTCCAAACGGTTTTACTAGTGTATGTCTCTCATGAATGTCAAGTGCATTGGTGCGATTATGCAATGTAGCAGGGTTTTCCCAAAACTGAGGCATTTCCTCAGGCATGGGACTTCTGGTGTTAAAACCTGAACAGTGCTGGTTAGACATTGGGCACCCTGGATGTGAGATGATGTGGATGTAGGAGACTTCTGACAGGGCTCAGCACACTCAGTGTTCAGAGGCTCCTGCCAAGCTTGATTCAGAGCATGACTAGTAAAGACCCTGAGCAGCCTTCCTCCAAGGACATCCACTGTCTAGTCCCCAAACTCTGTTCCAGGCCTCTGGCTCCTAAAGCTTTGTCTCAGCCTTTCCACTGGTCTCATCTGAAAAGTCAAGGAGACCAGCATCATCCTCTCCACCACCAGGCTATATTTTTGCTTTGCAGCAAGAACATCCTGAAGATGCTTTTTCCAAGGTCCTTCTTCCTTCAAGATGTACCACAGCCCTCATTCCTGTGGAGATACAGCTCAGCTCCAAGCAACCATTACCTTCACTCCTGAGTGAGATCACTCTTGCCTAGAAAGATACTAGTCTCATTGCCCCTCCTTGCAAACCCTCCCACACACACTCTGCAGCCCTCGGGGTGTGCTTACATTAATGGAACCCGTAGGGCCATAAACACCCAAAGTTAAATATCACCACAGCCCAAAGTTTAAATGGCATGGAAGTTCATTGATAAATCACAAAGGCCAACTACATAGATTGTGTTATCAAGGCCACGTCTGTTCTAGATCAGCTTTTATGGGTTTTGATAGGTTTTGCCAAGTACAAGGTCCACCCTGTAGTTGGCAAAACTTCCCCTCAAGCTTGCTGCAATTTCACAGACCCTGAAATAGCCAAAGAGTGGAGCAACGTGTTTGTTAACTGAAAATAACCCTTGATTCCCTCACCCGATCACCTTCCAAAAAAACAGGGCCACCACTCCAATGGGGCCTTTAAACTAGTTTCTTACTTTGGCTGCGAGCTCAGTATTTTTAGTTCCAGGCTTTTATTAGATTTTTTCCTTCCAAATGTCTTTTGTAAGAACCCTTATAAGCACTTAGGATGTTGGAAACATGTCACCTTATCATTATTTATTCAGACTCACCTGCAAATACCAGTTTTTCTTCTCACTATCTTCAAGTCACTATTCTTACTGATTTTCTGTTTAGTTATTTTCCCCAGACCCAAAAGATATGTATGAATATCATCTCTGAATCTCTACATGTCAACGAAGACAGTCCCTCACCCTTAGAGGGGAATGACATCTTGGAAATCTTGCATTCTATTCCTTTGCTCTCAATGCTCTTCTACCATCTTTTGTCTTTCAGACATTCCAAAGGTATGTCCAATGCTGGGCTCTACTTTCTCTGAGGACTCTCTTTATTGAACAAAGGTTTTTATCTTTACTCTTGAAGCTCGGGACCTTTATCAAGATCATCGCGAATATGACAGTATCCTCTAGAGCAGTGTTTCTCAAAGTGTGGTATGCGTATCCCCAGGGGTACAGGAAGAGTTTTGTGGGCATACACGTTGCACCGGAGTTTGGTGGGAATATGCACTGCACCGTGCTTAGCTGCGCCTAATTCTACGTTCTCATGAATAAAGTCAATTTCATCCTTCTCATTGATCCAAATAAATGTATTTATAATACAACTTTTATTTATATTTTATTATGAATAATTTTATTTTTTGTTTATTATTATTTTGTGTATATACCAAAAAGAGAAAAAATAAATATATTTTGATTGTTATTAAAATACATCCATTTTTTTTTCAAGGAGTACTCAATGTTACAAAAATTATAGAAGGGGTACACATATGTCAAAAGTTTGGGAAACACTGCTCTAGAGAAATGGAAGTGTAGAGTATGTAGACCCCAAGAAAGACAATGCCTACTGAAAAAAGCTTCAGGGGATTAACTGGGCTCAAATTTACAAAGAGCCTAGCTGCTCTTTCTAAAGACAGCCCTCTCATGCAAACCTTGATTCAAGAAGAAGCCTGCACTAAGCTGCCTGCCTCCCACACTGAACTGCCTGCTTGCACAGTGTTTCTGGAATCCTCATTCAATCTATAAAACTGAGACTTTCCCTGTCCAATCGAAGATGCACAACTATATGCCCTCATCAACATCTTCACCTATGGGGAGGCTCCATTCTGACCAATCAGGACTGTGATTTTTGGACTATTCAAAGTACAAGGATTTGGATTCCTCATTTGCATGAGGATAGACCAATCTGGGACCAGGACTTCTCTATCTATGTGAGCTCCCTTCTGGCTCAGAAAATGCATTTTCCCTTTCCACCAAAGGCTGAAAAAGCAGACTGTGTCTCTTCCCACTCCCTTCCAAAGATTCTTCCCCGAGAAGAGCAGGCCAACAGAGCAGAGCAAAGCAGAGAACAGAGTAGAACTGTCTAGCTAGAGAGGGGCCTTAGCCGAGGTCCTCCTTGCAGCCCTGCTGTTTCCTTGCTGAGCTATAACACTATTCAGCTACTCCACAGCCGTGCTGTTCCACAGCCATGCTGTATCACAACTGAGCTGTTTGCACTGCCCCAATTAAAGGCCAGGTAGTCCTATACACTTTTGTTCCCTGCAAGGAACCCTGAACCCAGTGCTCTTTGCATATGGCATTTAACCCACATCACTTCTCATTGATGGCAATCCCCTGGAGCCCACAGAATAAAATGTCCCGGATATACTTTCCTAAAGCCTCAGATCCAAAGAAGAAACCGAGACAATGACTCCAAAGAAAGATATAAATTACAACTCAACCTAGGGAACTTGCAAGCTAGAAGTTAACATAAGAAGGCATTTGACACTAGACATGCTCATTCAGGATCTATCTGTGGCAAGTTCATCTACCCAAAGTACTTGTGAGCTTATAGGCTTGTAAAGTTCCCAATCAAATTACACACCTGGGATAATGGTTTTGTGTTAGCGCAGTTGATTCCACCAATAAAAACCATATTGGGCATGATGGGCCTGGGGGCAATCTTCACAAAGTCCGTTCTGAAAAGCCAGATAGATGCAGAGCTCAAAAGGTCCTCGACAGTCACATCTTGCTGAAGGACTTCGGAAGCCAGTTGCCCATACGGTGAATAAACCACGTTGCACATAAAGTTCTCTGTCAAGGCAATGAGCATGTTCTTCACCCGCTGCAGGAAGGTCATGCGATCTGAGTTAAATGACAGAGCCTTGGGCACGTAGGACGGTGGGTTGGGGCACTGGGTAGCCTGAGAGTCCAGACTGCACGGCAGTGCATTCAAGAAGAACACAGCAGGCAGAGCCAGATACCAAGCCACAATAGGGCCGCAAGGGAGGAAAGGGTCAGTCAACACAACATCGAAGCTGCTTTCGGCCAGGGAGGTCATCAGCTCCTTGTTGTGCAGTAGATGGGAGCACCCCGACAATAACAGAGCCGAGTCCTCTTTGACCTTCTTGTAAGTTTTGATCAGACGCTGCAAGAAAGACTGCTTCTCAAATGCATTATGCCCAAGCTCAATAAAAGATGCTACCAAGTCCTCCCTTCGGAATGGTACGGGGTAGGTCTTCAAGGTGTAAAACGCTCCTTCTTTAATGTGCACCGAGGCTTCAGGCGCCAAGACCACGATGTCATGCCCCTTCTGCCGCAGCTGCTGGATGACCCCGCTAAAGCTTAGCCAGTGGCTGCCATCCATGGGGACCAACAACACCTTTCCACCCTGGGACACAGCCAAGCTGAGCGCACACAGCAGCAGGCCCAGGACAAGCGGACGTGGGCCCCGCGATCCTACCGCCATGGTGCGCCTGCCTTTGCTACCAAGACTGGTGTTTGCCTGAGGTTTGCTCGCTCCCACTTACAGGTTCCAAGAACCAATCTATACCGCCAGTTAATGTTTGATTTTTTGTTGCATGACTAGAGCTGTCGTCAGTGAAAGATAGCAGGAAATTTAATTTGATCAATGAAATGGTTTCTTAATAAGCAACAACAGTTTTATAACTGGCTGAAATTCCTTATCAACCGCTCAGATCACATTCTGGAGTGACCAGAGAAGGCGAAGCCTCTCCAGCACCTTTTACCCCATTCAATGAGCACTTCGTGGGAGGAAAAATGCTATGCGGTGAAAAGGAGAGTCCTCTCCAGAAGTGAAAGAGAAAGCTGACTATGGTTTTCAGCAAGAAAAGAAAATGATTTTGCAAGCAGGTAGGGAGCAGTTATAGGGTTAAGCCTCGGAATGACCTGCTGGCAAATTTGTAAACAAGTCCCTCCAAGCATAATTATGCTTGATCTTGTGACTGCTCCCTAGATCTTTTCTGGGTAGCTAATGGTCAAGTGAAACTCACGAGAACATTGTAAGTTACCTTGTTTACCTCTGACTATAAAATAAACCATCAGCTTGCAGTCTGGATCTGTTCTGTGGCCTCAGCCAGGCACAGAAGATCCACCTAAACCCAGCTTATTCTCTTTGTCTGTCTTTTTCTTCATGCTTCACCAGCCCACCCTCAGGCTCCCCGAACCCTTGGCTGTGCTGGCGAGGCCCACAAGCCCACCTTTGGCCCGTGGAAACCTTTAAGAATGTCCTGCTCCACAGTTCAATCATCTTTGATTCATTCATCCAAAAGGATTTATTGAGCCCAGCACAGTGCTGGGCCTGAGACTGTAGCAGAGATCCCCAAACAGGAGTCTCCTGCCTCCTCTGTCAAGAGCGTCAGATTAAAAATTTAAACAAATAAAGAGACACATTGGGATGAAACCGGTTTGGCTCAGTGGATAGAGCGTCAGTCTACGGACTGAAAGGTCCCAGGTTTGATTCCGGTCAAGGGCATGTACATTGGTTGCGAGCACATCCCCTACTGGGATATACAGGAGGCAGTTGATAGATGATTCTCTCTCGTTGATGTTTCTAGCTCTCTATCCCTCTCCCTTCCTCTCTGTGAAAAATCAAATATATATTTTAAATTTTTTAAAGAGACACATTGGAAGTTGTGAAAAAAGCTAAGGAGGGGTTGAATGCTGACGGGGTAGAGAATGATGGGAAAGGAAAGCCCCTTGAGTACGTGGGCACAGAAGGCCCATTGCCGGACAGATCTGTATTCATTTGGAGAGGCAGTGAGAACAACTCTGTATATAGAAGGTTAATATAGATAAAATAAAACTTAAATTATACTCCTCACACAGGCCCTGGGCCCAGGGAAAGGTAAATACTTGGGGAAATTCTGCTGACCTTGTTGAAGCAAAGGGGAGAGGTGAACAAAAATAATATGTATTTATTGAGCATGTACCACATGCCATGAATGGGTGCCATCTGGAAGTGGTCAAGTGGTTAGGGTGGCGGGCCTCGAGAATGCTGAGGAGTGCCACAAGCAGTTACAAACGCCCCACCTTCCTTTGGTCCAACTCTGGATGGCAGCAACAGGTCCCTTTCCTCAAGGAAGGTCGTTCAGCCAGAACCGGTTTGGCTCAGAGGATAGAGCATCAGTCTGTGGACTCAAAGGTCCCAGGTTCGATTCCGGTCAAGGGCATGTACATTGGTTGCAGACATATCCCCGATAGGGGGTGTGCAGGAGGCAGCTGGTCCGTTTCTCTCTCATCGATGTTTCTAGTTCTCTGTCCCTCTCCCTTCCTCTCTGTAAAAAAAAAAAAAAAAAAATCAATAAAAAAATTTTTTTTTAAAAAGGAAGGCTGTTCACTGTGAATGAAGCAGAAAGCTGGCCCTCAGGGCCCAGCCACCAGTCAGTGGCTCTGCAGGGGGAGGACAGTGCTCCAAGAATGGAACTGGTTTTCAGAGGCTTTTAACACAGCTTTTCCCTAGTTTCAAAGCCCACAGGCAGGGCTGTCAGGTTTGCAGGTCTCTCCAGTGTGAGATGCCCCCGTGGTGGCGCCAATGTTCAGTCCCTAGACTCACAGAAACAAATGGCTGTCTTACAGGGGGCTAACGTCCCCCTTCTTTTGGCCCTCCCTGCAGGGTAGGAGGCAGTCTGTGAGCAGAATGTGATCTGGGGCTGGGGGTGTTAGGCACTTAACCCAATTTCCAGAGATTGGGAAGCACACCCCTCTGTGTGAGGAGCAAAGCAGCCAAGCGAGTTTTGCTCAGTGGTCAGGTGAACAAGGGGGTGGGGTCTCAGGAACAAGGGGGAGGGCCCAGGTGACCAGTCCAAAGTGGTCAAATGAATATGAGCTAGGTTTAGAGCCAGAAGTGGTGACATAAGCGAGGGGGTGTGGCCAGATGAACAGCTGAAAGTGGTCAGGTGGTTAGGGTGGCGGGGCCATGTGACTGCTGAGGAGGGTCACAATAGGTCACAAATGCCCCACCTTCCTTTGGTCCAACTCTGGAGGGCAGCAACACGGTCACTTTCCTCAAGGCAGGGCTGTTTCTGTGGATGAAGGAGAAAAATGGCCCTCAGGGCCTGACCACCAGTCAGTGGCTCTGCAGGGGGCAGGACAGTGCTCCCAGAATAGAACTGGTTTCCAGGGGCTTAACACAGCTCTTGCCCTAGTTTAAAAGCCCACCAGCAGGGCTGTCGGGGTCTCAGGTCTCTCCTGTGTGAGATGCCCCCATTGTGGGGCTGATGTTGGGTACCTAGACTCAGAGAAACACATCTTAAAGGTGGCTGGCCTCCCGCTTCATGTGGCCCTCCCCGCTGGGTAATGGGCAGCCTGTGAGCAGAAGCTGATCTAGCTCTGTGGGTGTTAGGCACTTAACCCAACTTCCAGAGATTGGGAAGTCCACCCCTCTGCATGAGGAGCAAAGCAGGCCGGCCAGTGTGGCTCAGTGGTCAGGTGAACAATGGGGCAGGGTCTGGGGAAAAGGGGGATGGGCCCAGGTGACCGGCTGGAAGTGATAAGTGGATAGGACGGCGGCGCCACGTGAATGTGGAGGAGGGTCAGAAGAGGATGCAAAGGCCCCACCTTCCTGTGGTCTAGACTCTGGATGGCAGCAAGAAAGACCCTGTCCTCCAGGAGGAGCAATCCCTGTGAATGAGGTGGGGACAGAGGAGCAGAACAGGACAAGAGAATGGGGAAGAGCAAAGCTGTCACTCAGACCATGCAGGGACAGAAGGAGATAGGAGAGGCTCCAGTCATCCCAGCTTTTTGGGGTGCTTGGCCATGAGCCTGAGTCCTGAGGAACACCTATCTTCTTACAAAAAGACCCCCCTAGCCGAAACTGGTTTGGCTCAGTGGATAGAGCATCGGCCTGCGGACTGAAAGGTCCCAGGTTCGATTCCGGTCAAGGGCATGTACGTTGGTTGTGGGCACATCCCCAGTAGGTGTGCAGGAGGCAGCTGATGGATGTTTCTTTCTCATCGATGTTTCTAACTCTCTATCCCTCTCTCTCTCTCTGTAAAAAATCAATAAAATATATATTTAAAAAAATAAAAAATAAAATAAAATAAACAAAAAGACCCCCGTACTTACTTAAGGTGTCTAGAGCTGGGTTCTCTTACTTGTGGGACTAGAAGCATGAAGGTGCAGAGGAGTCCGGGAGAGGTCAGAGCAGCTCAGGGTCCCTGAGAGAGACAAGGGGGCACGGAACATGGCCATCTTGCCCAGAAGATGGTTACTAGGTGGACCCAAAGGGCCTAGAAAGAGGGTGGACACAATTCAAGAGTCACCACAGGGTCTTTAGATGTGGGGAGGGAGCTGGTGTGAAGAGTTTGTGCTCCAAAAGCAGCCTGGGGATCCCTGTGACACTCAGCTCCAACATGAAGCTTATATGTTTAAAATGTTTGCAAATAACACAGAGCAACAAGCAGAGGTGTGAAAAAAATTAAATGGAGAAAATACTTCTGGTACCTGGCAGAGAATATTCTCATTAAGGCAGTAAGCTCTCTTAGCCACCCCTCAGGGTAATACCCCAGAGGAAAATAGGCAATGGAATAAAACAGAAATACAAATGAATCATAAGCTTGTAAAAAATTCAACTTTTCACAGTAATTATAAAATGGGAGCAAACTTAAAACAAGATCCCACATTTCTCTTAGCAAACTGATGATGTTTTGTTGTTGTTATTGTTGTTGTTGTTGTTGGCAAGATATTACTTTGTATTGCAGAGTGTGGGAACCTAGCTTTCTCATATCATCTCAGGATGAAATTTGAGAATATTTCAAACCATGTGCAGTGAAAAGCAGCAGTGCCTCACCCAATGTCCTGTGTTCTCTCTTTAGTGCACAAACCTCCTCCAATACCACACAGCATTTCCCTCCCTGGAAGCTCTCTGGCACCCAGAGCCGCCATGCTGACCCAAAGTGCAGGAAATTAGTAACCAGTTGGGAGCAGCCTATCACTGGCAAGGCAGGTGTTCAGATACCCAAGAGCCTTGCTTCTCCCCAGGATAAGTTGTGTGCATTTTGTATGCTAGCTCCCAGCATCCACCAGGGGGATCCAGCTCAGTCACCCACAGGAGAGCCAGCTTCTTGGTGGCCATCACACCCCATCCCACTGTCCACGTACCTTCAATTCCTAAAGAAAATACTTTACCTGAATCATCACTGCAGAGAAACCCAAACTGAGACAACCATTGATTAGTTGGAAAGCTCTTTCCCACAGAGATAGTCAGGAATATGGGCTAAGACTTAGGTTTTTGTTGTTGTTGTTGTTGTTGTTGTTGTTGTTGTTGTTGTTGTTGTTTTGTTTGTTTTGTTGTGTTTTGTTTTGAAATAAGAGTGGATCCAGCCAGTAGCGGTGGTTACATATATCCTGGTATATCTATGCAATAGAATAGTCCTTAGCCACTAAACACAATGAAATGTTCTATAAGACCTGGAAGAAAGTTTGTGATAGAGTGAAGTGGAAAAAGAATGGTAAACAACACTACCAATATAGGGCATAGCTGTGAGCTTTTATGTGCACTTGCCAAAACAGCAACTGTGATTACTTCTGGGGATCTCAGGCGATTTTTATTTTCTTGTGTGTGTATGTGTACAACTCTGCATTTTTCAAATTTTCTGCCATAATCATACATTACTTTTGTGATTTGAACGTGTAATTCAACAATAAATAAAAGCAACACCAAGGAAAAGAAGAATATGTAATAAATATAATTTATATAAATTTATTGATATGTTTTTAGTTGTAGGAAACATACATCAGAGAAAAATATACTAGCCAGACATTATACTTGGGGCTTCTATCAAATTCAGATCCATTTGGCACAAGCAATGGTTGTCCTTTCAAACACATCACCCACCAGTTTCATACATCACTCTTTTCCCCCAAAGAAAGAAGGCATACTTTGTTCTCCAAGGGCTCTGTGTCATCCATTCATTCAAGTGCAAGGCACTAGGCTCTAAAGGAATAACTGTTTCCTTCTTTAAAGAAGCAAGTGATATGTGTGAAGTATAGGAATAAATTAGGACCTGCCATTATTACCGAAGGAATTGGTCACAACAGTCTCTAGAAGCCAGATGATGTTAGAACTGTCATCTGAGGCAGGGACCTCTGAGGCAGTGGTTCCCAAACAGGCCCCATTGCTGAGTAAGAAAAGTAATGCAGAGTGAAGGAGAGACCTGTCCAACCCTCTTGGCAAGTCCTTTGAAAGATAACAAATAAAGTGCAGATTAAAGGTTTTGAAGGGGGCTGAAAACATTTTTCCTAACTACCTGTGTGACTAGCAATTAAATTACTTTTTTTAAAAAAAAAAACACACTCTGGGATGTCTAACTTAGAGTGAAGTATGTCTTCAATGAGCATAACATGCATTTAACAATGACTACAAATTTGGATCACCTCATTTTTCACCCATTTCTCAGTGTGCCTTGGATTTGTTAGATTTTTTAACTCGCTTTTTCTTCCCAAAGCACTTGTGGCAGCCGAAGGCACAGCATTTATAGACAACAAAGGCAACTCCCAGCACAATGGCCAAGAGGAAGCCAATCACATCCAAAGAATGGTACTGGTACCAGGTGAGGAGGTGGGCCGCAGGGCGCAGATGTGGGGCTCCCTTGTGCCTCATCACGAACTCCACCCAGAACACAGCCAGGTCCAGTGGCTCAATGGGGCGGTCCTTGTGGAGGCTGGAGAGGCGCATGATGTTTTCCTTATAGCTAAACACAAAGACAGCCTGTTAATGCCTGGAACATCGATGGTACTGAACTAACCTCCCTCTCTGCTTGCATGCTTGCTTCCAATGAGAAGTGCTACCTGGTTTTTCCAAACTTGGTATAGAAAATGTATCTCTATTATTAATAGCAAAGACACACACACACACACACACACACACACACACACACACACACGCACATACACACAATGTTCTTTTTTTGAGAGAGAGAGAGAGAGAGAGAGACTGACAGAAAAAAAGAAAGAAAGGAAGGAAGGAAGGAAGGAAGGAAGGAAGGAAGGAAGGAAGGAAGGAAGGAAGGAAGAAAGGAAGGAAGGAAGGAAGAGGGGGCCGAAACTAGTTTGGCTCAATGGATAGAGCGTTGGCCTGAGGACTGAAAGGTCCCAGGTTCGATTCCGGTCAAGGGCATGTACCTTAGTTGTGGGCATATCTCCAGTAGGGGGTGTGCAAGAGGCAGCTGATCAATGATTCTCTCTCATCGATGTTTCTAACTCTCTATCCCTCTCTCGTCCTTTCTGTAAAAAAAATCAATAAAATATATTTTTTTACGAAAGAAAGAAAGAAAGAAAGAAAGAAAGAAAGAAAGAAAGAAAGAGGGGAGAAAGGGAAGAGTGAGGGGGGAAGGGAGTGAGGGAGAAGGGAAGGAGGGAAGAAGGGAGGGAGGGAGGGGGAAAGAAAAGAATGGAGAGGGGAAGGGAGGAAAGGGTACTAGAAGCCAAGATTATAATTTTTAATTGTTTGAAACCTGCATGTTACTTTTCTTTTCAGTGATATTTTTGTAAGAAATTAGTTACATGTTTTTTGTAGTAAGATAAAGGAATAAAGAAAAAAGGTTATATCACAAATTATGAATGATTCCTCGTTCAAATATGTAAACAATTACATCTAGCCAAAGTAAAAGCCATTTTTAAGTGCCATCTCCAAGACAATGGTACACTATCAGCCTAATTTATCAAAATTTTGCATCAGGTTGTATGTATGCAGCCTGTTAGAGCAAAATGGATTCCTGTGTATTTGGCACAGTGTGATAGCTGAATCAGAACATCCAAATCCAAAATTGGTTAAAGATTTCAATGCTCAGTATACATGTACCAGGAGAAGAAAGAGAAGGAGGAGGAAGAGGAGGAGGGGAAGCAAAAGGAAAGGGAAGGGGGAAAAAAGAAAAGATAAAAAAGCACTTCTACTCAGAAACAATTATGATCATTGCTGTCCTCAAACATGTCTGTCATTTTATTTGGATACTAACGGCCTGGTGCACAAAAGTCATGCATGGTGTGTGTGTGTGTGTGGGGGGGGGGTATTCCCTCAGCCTAGCCTGCACTCTCTCCAATCTGGGACCCCTCAATGGATGTCCATTTAGGACATCCCTCTCACAATCCAGGACTGCTGGCTCCCATCCTGGCTGACTGCCTGATTGCCCCTAACTGCTTCTGCCTGCTAGCCTAACTGCTCCCCTGCTGACCCGATTGCCCCAAACTGCCCTCCCCTACAGGCCTGATCAACCCTAACTGCCCTCTCCTGCCAACCTGATCACCCCCACTGCCCTCCCCTGAAGGCCTGGTCGCCATTAATTGTCCTCCACTGCAGGCCTTATTGCCCCCACTGCCCTCCCCTACAGGGCTGGTCACCCCTAACTTCCCTGCCTTGCCAGGCTAATCCCCTGAAGGCCTGGTCCCACCAAACTTCGCTCCCCTGCAGGCCTGGTTGCCCCCAACTACCTTCCCTTGCAGGCCTGATCCCCCCAATTGCCCTTTCCTGCAGGCCTTGTCGCCACAACTGCCCTCCCCTGAAGGTCTGGTTGCCCCCTCTCCTGCAGGCCTGGTCACCTCCAAATGCCCTCCTCTGCTGGCCCAGTCACCTCTAACTGCCCTCCCCTCCTGGTCATCTTGTGGTTGCCATCTTGTGACCACATGGGGCAGCCATCTTGTGTGTTGGACTAATGGCCAATTTGCATATTAACTCTTTATTATATAGGATATTACTATAATGTAATATTAATATTGTGCCATAAATTTGGTTAAACACCTTTCTTGTATATAAAATTTCTTAAGCCGGACAGATTTACTTGGACTTTCATTAATTCATTCAATATTTACTGAGCATCTATTATGGCCTGGATGCATAATCTGCTCTTTAAACTTTTTCCAATTTTTTTAATATCATGTAAGTACCCTCTAAGCTTAGAGTGTTGGAAGTATGGAGATTCACAACCAGATAGGTGGCTCAACAATGAACAGATAAAGATAATAACTTAAGCTGATGGGTTAGTGTTTTAAAAACACAATAATCTACTAAGGAACTGCTAACAAGTCATTTTTAGGTTTCAAGTAGCTATCCATAGCACTGAACAAAAGATAAAAATTATATTACTAGTCAGTGAGAACATAGAAAATAAATTTCATAACCATATGGAGAGAAGTTGGGTCTAATTGTACTGATGTGTGAGTAGCACCGTGTGACCCTGACAAGCCAGGTTTCCAGAAGCAGCCAATTGGAATGAAGGGATGCCAAGCACACTGTTCTGGATAGGTTGTGACCCAACTGGGCACTTTGCCCTGGTGTTCTGTGAGTGTTTCTTTTTTATCCATTAGCATTACACACTCTCTCTCTCTCTCTCTCTCTCTCTCTCTCTCTCTCTCTCTCTCTCCCTCACACGTGTGAGCACTATCATCTTCCCGCCTTTATCCCTTGTCCAGGCTCAGTGTGTGTGTCCTATCTCTCCCTATCTGAACACACTCCCAAGTTTCACATCTGCCCTCTTGCCTGATGTCTTTTATGAAATGAAGCAATTACCAGAGAAAGCTCTTGACACTCTCATAGTCAGGCATGCACACACACACATGCATACATTCACACATGCAGAAATGCATTTGCACACACATTATTAGCTGTTGGATGAAATCAACCTCTAGGCATCACTTATTCCCATAAGGTTTTACTCAGTCTATTACTAGGGAGCTTGACAGCTATACCATAAATTACATGTAAAGACCATTTTACCTGATGGCTATTGCCTTTTGAATCATCTTTGAGCAAACGTGTCTTCATTTTTTTATTATTTGCCTTTTATTATAAGTGATTTAACATGAGCCCCCATTCGTAAATCCCCATGGACACAATTTCTCACAAATGTCAGTGCTGGGAAAAGCTGTACTTTGAAGCATCTGGTTTGTTTTTATTATATGGACACGATGCTTCCTATAATGGAATATTTTTATCTTTACAAGAACTTATAGATCAGGCATCTACTATGGTCACATTATTTTTAAATTAAGTTTTAAATTTATGAGAGAAAATAATATTTAACATCATTCCCATTATTCCATAGGAATCAAGCTTGCTTTTATAAAATGAATAACAATCCCAAATGGCCTTACTTATAAATAGATTTTCATGCATTTGTTTGAATAATTACTGTGAATGGAATGGTAAAAACACAAGCAGTAGTCCTCTGTACCTTCTCTCTTACCTCTTGTCATTGATGACAGTTTTGAGGGCATTTTCTAAGTCTGCAGAAGTCATTTCCAGGACATCCAGGGACACTCCTGCTCCCCGGGTTTCCATGCGCTTTGCATTGTCCATCTGATCGCCGAACAGGGGCAGCATCACCATGGGAACGCCATTGCATATTCCTTCATAGATACCATGGGAGCCAGAATGTGTGATAAAGGCACGAGTCTTCGGGTGACCTGGGAAGCAAAGAGGGAAGCATGGCAGGGGTCAAGTCTCTGAGTGTCACATTCTGGCATCACTAGGCTGTGAAAGCACTCCACGCACTCAGTGCTGTCCACAGCATTCCTTAGGGAAGTTTGCAGAAGACAATGTGGCTGAGATGCCCTGCTGGGTAAAAGGCAGTGTGGAATATGGTGGCCATAACATTTTCCAGCTAAATAATCCTCTAGAAAGGCCGAGCCTAAGCCACTTTCTTAATTTAACCTTGGTTTGACATACACATCAAATCCTCTCCACATACCCAGCAGATCATTTTGGGGCAGCCACTTGACCAGGATTGTATTCTTCGCAAGATTTGATGGTCGAGTCCCAGTGTAGCGCCACAGCACCTTACAGATGAGAAGAGGGTTGAAAGACCAGAATATGATTTTTTATAAAGACTGCTATAGTAGCTAGAAAGTAGAGTCTTCAGAAAGAGCATGACCGGGGTTGGGGTGAGGCAGGTAGTAACTAAATATTTATGAAAAATCATCACGCTATATATTTATGGCTTTTTCACTTTTCTGCACTCTAGGGACAGGCTATTTAATAAATGAGTGGATGCAGAACTATAATTACACACAATTGTCCTAACAAACAGCCTTTTGGATAAATACTCTTATTTAATAAATTGCTATTTATTTCATTTTTAAAATAGATCTCTTTGAGTCTCTTAGAGCAAATGAGACATCCAAGTGAAGTGGACCATGGTTTAACAGAGTACTTAAGAGTGCAATTGCAACAAAAGAAGAACTTGGGATTCACAATTGGGAAGTGGCAGAGGAAACCCAAGCCTAGAGTCCAACTCAGAGAATTAATTCAGAGCTGGAGGCCTGGGGTAACAGCTCTTATGAAGGTAGAAAAGGTTAGCATCTCCTTACTGTCTGAGGTATTTTTCCCAAAGCATCAGCAATTTCCATGGCTTTCTTCTCTGGAATATCTGAGACCATTGAGCCCAAAGAGAAAACCACAATTCCATGTTCTCCAGAAGCATTCACATAGGCTTCAAACTCCTGCAGGCAAAGGAGAAATTCCCAGTTAATGTTTTCTTGTATTCTTTGGGTGACTGCATACATTAAGGTGTGACTCAAATATCTTCAAGGTGTGTGTGTGTGTGTGTGTGTGTGTGTGTGTGTGTGTGTGTGAGAGAGAGAGAGAGAGAGAGAGAGAGAGAGAGAGAGAGAGACAGAGAGAGACAGAGAGAGACAGAGAGAGAGATAAAGAGACAGAGAGAAACAGAGAAAGGATTAGTAAGTAGTACAACACCTCTTCCTGCCTGACTCCCTTTCAAAGGAGAGAGGCTTCCTATTCACAGGTTTCAGTGCTGAGTTACCTCTTGGGTTCTTGGAGAGGTAGAACCCAAGTAATGTGCTAATTCTCCAAAAGGAAAGCCACCAGAGATAGGACCAGATCAACCGCCCCAGGACTTTGGGCAGCTGGGAAGTTTGGGAGAGAGCAGGAATGAAGACTGTTGGCTAAGTGAGCTTTCAGCTGTGAACAGAAACACTGGGGGAGAGGAAAACTGTTCAAAGAGGATTCAGAAAGCTTCTGTGGACTCTAAAACTCCTTTACTTCCCTTTTAAGGAAGTCTATAGTAAATGTCTGTATTGTTTTTCAAGGCTTCTGGAATATTCTTTGTATGGAGAAAGAATGAATAGAGTGAAAGTGCAAAGCTACAGAGTGTTAAGGATTAGGCTTACAAGGAAAAAACATATAGAAGACAACCTTTAACAACGCTTGCTTCCTCCACAGCCTATAGCAGAGTTTTCCACAAGACAGCAATTCATTTGGATGATTCATGTCACCTCAGTGCTGAAATGTAACCAATCAGCCTTGCATCTTTCAATCTTTCCTGGAAAAGAGCTCTCTAAAGAGTGTAAATCAACTCTCCTGCTTTAGCAAGAAGAATGTGCAAAAATACGTTGGACCCTATCTTTGCTATAAGCTCCTCCATAAGTCTGAGAGATAAAAAGTGAGGGATAGGAACCCTGACCAATTGTACACCAGTGATCTGAGCCTATTCTGTGCAGTTCAAAAAACGGCAAGGGATAGGAGTCAACCTTGGTTACCAAAGCCACCTTGAGGAGGATGAACAGGCATTAAGTCCCAACCCACCCAGCAAAGGACTCTCATTGATTGTTCATGTCCTGTTCCAGAGCTGATTCCTTATAGCAACGTGTTTGTCACTGTCAACAAAGGAAGGACACACCAGAAGGTCCCTCCACTGTCTCCAGGAGAGGAAACTGTCTGTGTGTATAGGAGTGAGGAACAGTGATGGCAGAAGTTCCCAACTAGTAAATTGATGATGAATTATAAACTATCAAAGACCTATCCCTGAAATAATATGGAACAGAAGTCAGAGATGGGTGTCAAACAAAAGCTCTGAAAGGATACAACAGTCAGAAGAATTGCAAAATTAACTGCAGATGAGAATGGTGGCCATGTCTCCAAAAAGAAAATAAGGAAGCCTCTAAACTCAACCCTTGGCAATAATCTTCACTCAAATTGACCTGTGCCCAACCTACAAATCCAACTCCAGCTTTCAGCAAACAAACACACGCATATTCACACACACACACACACACACACACACACACACACACCTGTACCCACAAACATGAAAGAGTACGCATTTCACACTCACAGAGGCAATCCACTTAGAGGAAGCAGAGCAAGGTAAAATTAGATAATTCCCCCACCCAACTGCAGGTTATTAATGATCCAATCAACCCCCTGAGAATCTCCAAATGGTTTTACTAGTGTATGTCTCCCAAGAATGCCAACTGCACTGGTGAGATTTTGCAATGTAGCAGTGTTTCCCCAAAACTGAGGTGTTTCCTCAGGCATGGGACTTCTTGGTATTAAAACCTGAACAGTGCTGGTTAGACCCCGACACTGGGCACCCTGGATGTGAGATGATGTGGATGTAGGAGACTTCTGACAGGGCTCAGCACACTCAGTGTTCAGAGGCTCCTGCCAAGCTTGATTCAGAGCATGACTAGTAAAGACCCTGAGCAGCCTTCCTCCAAGGACATCCACTATCTAGTCCCCAAACTCTGTTCCAGGCCTCTGGCTCCTAAAGCTTTGTCTCAGCCTTTTCCACTGGTCTCATCTGAAAAGTCAAGGAGGCCAGCATCATCCTCTCCACCACCAGGCTGTATTTTTGTTTTGCAGCAAGAACATCCTGAAGATGCTTTTTCCAAGGTCTTTCTTCCTTCAAGATGTACCACAGCCCTCATTCCTGTGGAGATCAGCTCAGCTCCAAGAAACCATTACCTTCATTCCTGAGTGAGACCACTCTTGTCTAGAAACATACTAATTTAATTGCCCCTCCTTGCAAACCCTCCCACACTCATTCTGCAGCCCTCAGGGTGTGCTTACATTAATGGTAGGGCCATAAACACCCAAAGTTAAATATCACCACAGCCCAAAGTTTAAAAGGCATGGAAGTTCATTGACAAATCACAAAGGCCAACTACATAGATTTGTGTTATCATGTCCAAGTCTGTTCTAGATCAGCTTTTATCGGTTTTGATAGGTTTTGCCAAGTACGAGGTCCACCCTGTAGTTGGCAAAACTTCCCCTCAAGCTTGCTGCAATTTCACAGACTCTGGAATAACCAAAGAGTGGAGCAACGTGTTAGTTAACTGAAAATAACCCTTGATTCCCTCACCCCTGATCACCTTCCAAAAAAACAGGGCCACCACTCCAATGGGGCCTTTAAACTAGTTTCTTACTTTGGCTGCGAGCTCAGTATTTTTACTTCCAGGCTTTTATTAGATTTTTCCCTTCCAAATATCTTTTGTAAGAACCCTTAAAGCACTTAGCATGTTGGAAACATATCACCTTATCATTATTCATTCAGACTCACCTGCAAGTGCCAGTCTTTCTTCTCCTCACCATCTTGAAGTCACTATTCTTACTGATTTTCTGTTTAGTTATTTTCCCCAGACCCAAAATATATGTATGAATATCATCTCTGAATCTCTACGTGTCCACGAAGACAGTCCCTTGACCTCAGAGGAGAATGACATCTTGTAATTCTTGCATTCTATTTTTTGGCTCTCAATGCTATTCTACCATCTTTTGTCTTTCAGACATTCCAAAGTTATGTCCAATGCTGGGCTGTACTTTCTCTGAGGACTCTCTTTATTGAACAAAAGTTTTTATCTTTACTCTTGAAGCTCAGGACTTTTATCAAGAGCATTGGGAATAAGACAGTATCCTCTAGAGCAGTTGTAAGGAAAACTCTTTAGTCAACAGCCAAATATCAACAGTAGAACAACTGAAATTTCTTTTGAGAGCCAAATTTTTTAAACTTAAACTTCTTCTAATGCCATTTCTTCAAAATAGACTTGCCCAGGCCATGGTATTTTGTGGAAGGGCCATACTCAAGGGGCCAATGAGCCGCATGTGTCTCATAAGCCCTAGTATGCTGACCATGGATCTAGAAAAGTGGAAGTGTTGAGTATGTAGACCCCAAGAAAGACAATACCTACTGAAAAAGGCTTCAGGGGATTAACTGGGCTCAAATTTACAAAGAGCCTAGCAGCTATTTCTAAAGACAGCCCTCTCATGCAAACCTTGATTCAAGAAGAAGCCTGCACTAAGCTGCCTGCCTCCCACACTGAACTGCCTGCTTGCACAGTATTTCTGGAATCCTGATTCAATCTATAAAACTGAGACTTTCCCTGTCCAATTGAAGATGCACAACTATATGCCCCTCATCAACATCTTCACCTATGGAGAGGCTCCATTCTGACCAATCACGACAGTTGTTCTTGGACTATTCAAAGTGCAAGGATTTGGATTCCTCATTTGTATGAGTACAGACCAATCTGGGACCAGGACTTCTCTATCTATGTCAGAAAATGCATTTTCCCTTTCCACCAAAGACTGAAAAAGTAGACTGTGTCTCTTCCCACTCCCTTCCAAAGATTCTTCCCAGAGCAGAACAGGCCAACAGAGCAGAACAAAGCAGAGAGCAGAGTAGAACTGTCTAGCTAGAGAGGGGCCTTAGCCGAGGTCCTCCTTGCAGCCCTGCTGTTTCCTTGCTGAGCTATAACACTATCCAGCTACTCCACAGCCGTGCTGTTCCACAGCCATGCTGTATCACAACTGAGCTGTTTGCACTGCCCCAATTAAAGGCCAGGTAGTCCTATACACTTTTGTTCCCTGCAAGGAACCCTGAACCCAGTGCTCTTTGCTTATGGCATTTAACCCCTATCGCCTCTCATTGATGACAATCCCCTGGAGCCCACAGATTAAAATGTCCCAGCTATACTTTCCTAAAGCCTCAGATCCAAAGAAGAAACCGAGATAATGACTCCAAAGACAAATATAAATTACAACTCAACCTAGGGAATTTGCAAGCTAGAAGTCAACACAAGAGGGCATTTGAAACTAGGCATGCTCATTCAGGATCTATCTGTGGAAAGTTCATCTACACAAAGTACTTATGAGCTTATAGGCTTGTAAAGTTTCCACTCAAATTACACACCTTGGTTAATGGTTTTTTGTTAGCGCAGTTGATTCCACCAATAAAAGCCATATTGGGCATAATGGGCCTGGGGGTAAAATTCACAAAATCCGTCCTGTAAAGCCAGAAAGATGCAGAGCTCATAAGATCCTCAAGAGTCACATCTTGCTGAAGGACATCTGAAGCCAGTTGCCCATACGGTGAATAAACCACGTTGCACATAAAGTTCTCTGTCAAGGCAATGACCATGTTCTTCACCCGCTGCAGGAAGGTCATGCGATCTGAGTTAAAGGACAGAGCCCTGGGCACGTAGGACGGCGGGTTGGGGCACTGGCTACCCTGAGAGTCCAGACTGCACGGCAGTGCATTCAAGAAGAACACAACAGGCAGAGCCAGATACCTGGCTACGATAGCGCCACAAGGAAGGAAAGGGTCAGTCAACACAACATCGTAGCTGCTTTCGGCCAGGGAGGTCATCAGCTCCTTGTTGTGCAGTAGATGGGAGCACCCCGACAATAACAGAGCCGAGTCCTCTTTGACCTTCTTGTAAGCTTTGATCAGACTCTGCAAGAAAGGCTGCTTATCAAATGCATTATGCCCAGCTTCAATAAAAGATGCTACCAAGTCCTCTCTTCGGAATGGCACGGGGTAGGTCTTCAAGGTGTAAAACGCTCCTTCTTTAATGTGCACCGAGGCTTCAGGCGCCAAGACCACGATGTCATGCCCCTTCTGCTGCAGCTGCTGGATGACCCCGCTAAAGCTTAGCCAGTGGCTGCCATCCATGGGGACCAACAACACCTTCCCACCCTGGGACCCAGCCAAGCTGAGCGCACACAGCAGCAGGCCCAGGACAAGCGGACGTGGGCCCCGCGATCCTACCGCCATGGTGCGCCTGCCTTTGCTACCAAGACTGCCCGAGGTTTGCTCGCTCCCACTCACAGGTTCCAAGAACCAATCTATACCGCCAGTTAATGTTTGATTTTTGTTGCATGACTAGAGCTGTCGTCAGTGAGAGATAGCAGGAAATTTAATTTGAGCAATAAAATGGTTTCTTAATAGGCGACAACAGTTTTATAACACGCTGAAATTATTTATCAACCACTCAGATCACATTCTGGAGTGAACAGAGAATGCGAAGCCTCTCTAGCACCTTTTATCCTATTCAGTGAGCATTTCGTGGGAGCGAGTGTTTCCTGGGAGGAAAAAATGCTATGCGATGAAAAGGAGACTCCTCTGCAGAAGTGAAAGAGAAAGCTGACTATGGTTTTCAGCAAGAAAAGAAAGTAATGTTGCAAGCCCGCCTTTGGCCCATGGAAACCTTTAAGAATATCCTGCTCCGCCGAAGCCGGTTTGGCTCAGTGGTAGAGCGTCGGTTGCGGACTGAAGGGTCCCGGGTTCGATTCCGGGCAAGGGCATGTACTTTGGTTGCGGGCACATCCCCGGTAGGGGGTGTGCAAGAGGCAGCTGGTCGATGTTTCTCTCTCATTGACATTTCTAGCTCTCTATCTCTCTCCCTTCCTCTCTGTAAAATATCAATAAAATATATTTAAAAAAATAAAAGAATATCCTGCTCCACAGTTCAATCATCTTTGATTCATTCATCCAAAAGGATTTATTGAGCCCAGCACAGCGCTCTGCCTGGAGGTGCAGCAGAGATTTCCCAAACACGAGTCTCCCATCTCCTCTGTCAAGAGCGACAGATTAACAATTTAAACAGATAAAGAGACACATTGGAAGTTGTGAAAGAAGCTAAGGAGGGGTTGAATGCTGATGGGGTAGAGAATGACGGGAAAGGAGAGCCCCTTGAGTACGTGGGCACAGAAGGCCCATTGCCGGACAGATCTGTATTCATATGGAGAGGCAGTGAGAACAACTCTGTATATAGAAGGCTAATATAGATAAAATAAAACTTAAATTATACTCCTCACACAGGCCCTGGGCCCAGGGAAAGGTAAATACTTGGGGAAATTCTGCTGACCTTGTTGAAGCAAAGGGGAGAGGTGAACAAAAATAATATGTATTTGTTGAGCATGTACCGTATGCCACGAATGGGTGCCAAGCACTTTACAACACATCTACTGTAATCCTCCAGAATTGTCCTGTGACGGCAGATACTATTATTCCTGTTTTACAAACAAAGGCACTGAGGCTCAGAGAGACTACTTGCCAGAATCCTTCATTTTCCAAGCGGCAGATCTGAGACCCAGACAGCCAGAGCCTAGAGACCTGCTCTTTTTTTTTTTTTTTTTTTTTAGATTAGAACTATATACCATATATTTATTAATATTGCATAACTTAGTTTTAACCTATCAAATGGAGATCATAATAATTCTTTTTTAACATATTTATTATTGATTTCAGAGAGGAGGGGAAAAGGAGAGGGGGAGAGAGAGCAAGCTAGAAAATCAATGATGAGAGAGGATCATTGATTGGTTGCTTCCTGCATACCACACACTGGGGATTGAACTCGTAACCAGGCATATGTCCTGGTTGATAGGTCGACGATCAACTACTGAGCCATGCCAGCTGGGCCATAAGAATTCTTTTTTTAAAATATATTTTATTGATTTTTTTTTACAGAGAGGAAGAGAGAGGGATAGAGAGTTAGAAACATCAATGAGAGAGAATCATTGATCAGCTGCCTCCTGCACACCCCCCACTGGGGATGTGCCCGCAACCAAGGTACATGCCCTTGACCGGAATCGAACCTGGGACCTTTCAGTACACAGGCCGATGCTCTATCCACTGAGCCAAACCGGTTTCGGCCATAATAATTCTTGAATGATTGCTAAAAGGTCTCCATCATAAAATAATCAGTGAGTTATTATGCACACCACAAAGCTCTATTTTGATGATTATTTATATTATTAGTTATAGAATTATTGACAAGAAATCTATTTGAATCGTTTCATTTAAAAAAGTTTATAAGTACATGTGTTTCTATCTCCAAAAATATCAACATTCAATGAAAATTAAGATTATTGTGTACTCAAGAAGTATGGAAATTATAATAATATTTCTCTTTTTACCTGGTTAAAGAAAAGTATAGACGCTATCACATATATGCTATTAAATTGTTTTCTGGTCAGAAATAGTTTATTAAATACAAAATGAAATTTAAATATAAAATATGTAAAGATCACCCATAAATAAATATATTTACATGGACATTTTTACTTCTATGTATGGAGAGACCCTGCACTTAACCACAATTCCCACTAACCTCCATTCATGCCCAGATATTAGTTTGTAAGGCCACAATTGAACTTTGCAGCCAATCAGAAGTCAGAAGTAAAGATGTGATCCCCATACTCATTACCCAATTGATATAACTGGAGAGAAGGCAGAGGGCAGGACCTTGTGACAAAGTAGAATGTGCTCACACAGCAGTACCCAGTACTAGCTGGTGCCCCAAAACAACAAGTGAAGGGTCAGGGAACAAATATGGTCATTGCCTAATAGAGATGCCCCTTCTGCAGAAAGAGCAAGTTGGAGTGCAGATAGAACTAAGTATCTCACTCTTTCCCCTGGGAATCCATTGTTGTTCTATACAATCCAAGGATGAAAGCACAGAGCCCAAATTTTTGACCATGAACAACAGTGGCCCACCCATACTTGGGGGATCTGTTAGAAGAGTCATCATAAATATGTAACTTAAAAGCTGGGGGGGGCTTATGTTCTCATTCTGGTACTTAGAGTAGGGATTTAGAATCCCTTTTCCATATACCACCATCCTTCCTCCACAAACATCCAGTTTTGTAGGTGCATATAGATGAGTGCACCTGTCTGTATACCCACATGCACATGCACTCTGACACTCCTTTATTCCTCCAGCCCTCTCCATTCTCCAGGACCAAGATTCTGGGTGAGGAGAAAAGAGGGAGCAATGCCTTGGCTCATTGGTGTGCCTTTAGCTGCAATTCTGAAATGTGTATTCCAATTTCAACATTAAGAGTAATAATTCTCCCGAGGTCACCATGTCACGCGAGTTCATCTGAGATTACATGGAGCCAAAGGGCGGTGAACACAGTCACCACGATAATATTTTATTACTTCCCTGCATCACGAAGCGTTGCCTAACTTTTGGGGGCCTCTGTGTACCTAGATGGTTTGAACCCCAACTCTTCCCAGGATTAGGGCATGTTGTTTGTTAATATGAATAGCAGGCAATCCACATTCACTCTCAAGAATTACAACTGAGAACCACTACAAAGCAGTCCAGTAAAGCCTCTGCCCTAGAATCTGACACACAAATCCATTGCTAGTTCTCCCACTCACCGAATATCTATGCAAAATGTTGGCCCTATGGGCACTTTGCTAGGAACTGGCACCAGAAAACCAAGTTAGAAATAGTTGGTGCCTGTGAGGAGGACTCCAGTGCACAAACAACCAGCCAATTAGAGGGCAGGGTGAGTTGTGCTCCGGTGGGGGATCATGAGGGCCAAGGAAACACAGAGCAGGGCAGAGATGTGGTCTTGCTCTTGCAGAATAGGTTGTCTGTGAGAGAGTTCCTGGAATCCACCAGAAGATGATTTCTCTTAAGCTGAAGCCAGTAGTTAAGAGACCCACGTTCCACCCACTCCTAGCTATTTTAATGGAATCAGACTGGAGCTGTTTGTTGAAGCTCCTCGAGTAAAGGAGCTGCATACACAAGTCCATTGCCCTCTAAATAGTCTATGAGACCTTCCAGGGGAAGCAAATTGCTCTTCCTTGAGTCTTTATAGCATTTTGTTTTATTCTGCCTTGTGTTCTTTAGCAGTTTGCATATCTTTCTCTGCTACAGCTATACTGCTTACAGGTAGGATTTCAGCATCAGCTTTAGAATCACTCGATTGCTCAAGTACCAGTCTATGGTGTTGCAGACCTTCAGCACTCAGTCAATGTTTCTGTATAGGTGTGACTTCCCTTCTCCCTTTTCTCTAGGCCCCATATCCAAGTAAGCAAGTACTGAATCCAGATAATTCTACCACTGCCTCACAGACGCAGCTGCACTGGTCTTATTTCAGGGCTTCAGGACCTATCTGTGCCTTCTGATTCCTGACATCAGCTGTTTTTGCATGGTCCCACCCCATCACACCTCTGAAACCTTGGTCAACAGCTTCAGGGCCCAGACTAAAATTCACACTCCTCAGCCTTGGCCTCAGACCTGGGAATGGACCCAGCCCACCTGGCCAAGCTCATTGCTCCTCTCAAACTCTTCCACTTGACCTCTCTCCCTCTGCCTCTTTCCCTGCAGCCATTCTGGATCACTCACTCTTCCACAAATAAGCTTTGTAATTTCCCACATTGCTTTGTTCACAATGAATTCTACTCCCAATCAGCTTTTATTACTGTTCATTTCATATGGTTACTAAGTGCCAGATCCTGGCTTTATATTCAGGCTTTCAAAGTTCACAATTTGTTCTGGTGATAGAGCACACACACCCTTTGAATCTACTACATTTTATGGCCCCTCAGCCCCACCTGAGCCCTCTTGCAGTCTAAATGTGGGGATTGGGCCTAAGCCATCAGGGACATCCTTAGCTCCTGCCACCACCACTGTGCTGGAATTGGCTTCTGACTGAGCAGTGCTCCCCCTGTGGGAGCCCATGGATCACCAGGGGGAAGCTCCTGCTTTGAATGTCTGCCCCCTGATGGTCAGTGCGTGTCATAGTGACTGCCTGTTCGGTCAATTTACATATTAGCCTTTTATTATATAAGGTATTAGAGAGTTCATTGGTTAATCATTTTCCTTTTAGAACTAAGTGACCTCTATTGGTGTTGCCTCACCACTTATCAAAGGAAAAAAATATAATCAGATGTCAAGAAAGGCCGAAAAATAAAATCATGGTTGTGTTCCATAGCATTTTATGGAAATAATCACTGCGTCCAAGTTTAGACACATCACTATAAATGCACCCAGCAAGCTTCAATCGTTTTTGATATTGCTATGGGCACTCTGGGGATCCCCAAAAAATTTTCAGGGGAAATTTGCAAAGTTAAACTGTTTCTATAATCATAATATTGGACTTTTCCACTCTCATTCTCAGGGGAGTTTCTGAGTGGCTTCAGGACATACAATACAGCAAAAGATTGAATGCAGAAGAAGATATAAGACTCAAGCTCTCTTGGACTAAGCCAGAGAGAGATACAAAAAAAAAAAAAAAAAAAAAGTAAAATGCCATTCTTCACTAAATCTTGTTTTGAAAAAGTATTTTTTTCATAAAAATATGAGTTATGATACCGTGTAATGGGTTTGTTATTAAGGGGGTTAATAATGTTTTTATTGTTATAACTTCTAATGGAGTATCGCCAGATCGAACCCACGTAAACAAAAGCCAACGGTCTTGAGGCCAAAAAGTTGAATGGACGTCTAGGCAAACTATATGGCTGTTCCTTAGCCCAGGGTCCGTCTACATTTACTCCAACTTTAACAAAAGTATTCTGCACAAGTTAAACTCCTCTCTTCTGGGCCCTATTTGATGATTACAGATCCATTGCCCACCCGCCATCACCATCCCCTAGGGGCCTCGGCCCCACAGGAAATACGTCACAGAGGAGTGGGCGAGGCCCAGCAGTGCCTGCTGGGAGTGTGGCCTCGGCCAATCAGATGAGGGCTGCGTCACAAGGGGTCTAGCGGCTGGGCGGCCCGCGGGGCACTGGGCTTGCGCCCTGGGACCCCAGGCGAGCGGCTGCCCGTTTGGCCGCTGGCCCGTGGGCCGTGGGCCGAGGCCGGCCGTCCAACATGGTGGACTACTACGAGGTGCTGGGCGTGCCCCGCCAGGCCTCCTCCGACGCCATCAAGAAGGCCTACCGCAAACTGGCGCTCCGATGGCACCCTGACAAAAACCCCGAGAACAAGGAGGAGGCGGAGAGGAGATTCAAGCAAGTGGCCCAGGCGTACGAGGTGCTGTCGGACTCCAAGAAAAGAGACGTCTACGACCGCTACGGCGAGGCGGGAGTGGAGGACAGCGGCGGCGGCGGCGGCGGCAGCAGCGGCGGCGGCGGCGGCGGCAGCGGGCCCTTCGAGGACCCCTTCGAATGCGTCTTTACCTTCCGCGACCCGGCCGAGGTCTTCAAGGAGTTTTTTGGCGGCCGGGACCCATTTTCGTTTGACATGTTGTTCAGAGACCCGTTCGAAAACATTCTGGGAGGTCGGAGAAGCAGGAGCAGAGCGTCCTCACCCCTGTTCCCCACCTTCAACGAGTTTCCAGCATTTGGTAGTGGCTTCTCTTCTTTTGATACCGGATTTCATTCCTTTGCTTCTCTGGGCAACGGCGGCCTTTCTTCCTTCTCCACGTCCTGTGGTAGCAGCGGTGGGGTGGGGAACTACAAGTCCGTGTCCACTTCCACCGAGATCATCAATGGCAAGAAAACCACCACCAAGAGAACCGTCGAGAATGGCCAAGAAAGGGTGGAAGTGGAGCAAGACGGAGAGTTAAAGTCCCTGATAATAAACGGCAAAGAGCAGTTGCTGCACATTGACACCAAGTAATTCCAAGTCCGCGTTTCACTTAAAGCACATGGGAAGGAATAGCAGGACATTTTTTTGGAGATTGCAAGTGAACTCTACTTTCAGAATAACTGTACTCAGCACTTTATAAACGGTTCGATGCCTATGCCTATTTGTTCTTATTGTTAACACCGCACTAATAGGACTTCTCTTTGTTTCCCTTTAAAACTGTTGCAAATGTCTGCATATACACCTTGCTGTTTATTAAACATAGTCCTGAGGCAGTCGGTGTTAATTTCACGCTAAGACAAAATGTTCATCACGGCACCTAGAATGTGGCCTTTCCAAAATTTGAAACGTCAGCCAGGTAGTTTGCTCTGAAGTTAACATTGCCAAATTATAACTTACGTCATTTTTTTTTTTAGTACATAGTAGTAAAAATAAGAATATAGTAATAATACCTCTGCTTAAATTAAAGATGGCTTTTAGATCCATATGCATGCTGGTAGTAAGAGTTGATTGTTTAAATTAATTCTTGGTAAGAGTTAATTGTTTAATGTTAAGCCTAGGCTTTTGAAAAGCAGATAAACATGGCAGACATGTACTCGTTTCCTAAGGGTGCTATAACAAATGACCACAAACGTGATGGCCTAAAAAGAAATCCACATTAAAGACTGACGGTCAGGAGTCTGAAATCAGCCTCGCTGAACTTAAATCACTATTGGCGGGAACGAGTTCCCTCCAATGGCTGTGGGCAAATGAAGTGAATTCCTCACAGTCGCGTGGTTGATTAATAACATGAGAACCATATTCAGGTCACTTGACTTAATAAAATTGTGATAGTGATGACTCAGATACATTAATGCAACTCCGATTGCTATCCTGGTCCCAACTTGGTTCCATAATATGATAAATGGAAATGTGAAAAGCATTTCTACAAAGCTACATAAAACTAACCCATTGCCATGTACAACATGTATCTCCTATCAAATGAGGATGATGAAAGCTAGGTTCTTGGGATACTGATTGGGTGAGGCAACATACACATGTTTGATGGAGCAGCTTTTTGTTAGCACAGCCTATGCCTCCCCCCCACAAGAAAACCCCTTGTATCCTTGGGATAGTCCATCACAAAGTGTGCCATTCCCGTTCCCTTGGTCATCTCCAAGGAAAGGCTGGCATAAGGTATGAGAGCAAAAAGACCACTGAACTAGACCAACTGAAAATGCAGCATGTATGAGAATGAGTTTAGTGCCCTTAAAGTTCAATCCCAATGGAATAACATGCAAACTACACAGCAGGAACATAGGTTCAGCCACCACTGTCCCACAGGGCACAGGGAGTCTGTTAACCACATTAAATAGCCACCATATAAAAATACCAGAATAAAACAGTAAAAAAAAAAAAAAAAAAAAAAAAAGAGGTCATTTGCTTGCCAGGCAAAATAATTAGTGCCAGTGAAGACATTCCCAGAGTAATTTGCCAGAAAAGAGGGTTGAGGGGAACATGGAGAGAGAGGATGTCAGGAGTTTTGAAGTGATCAAAAGGGTACATAGTTTCATGGTAGATATGCCAATTAAGGGTTGACAATTAGCAATCTGAAGAGGACAAAATAAGGGCATTTGTATATCTACTTATTTGGTTAAAGTAAGCCCATTGTTCAGTGCCAGGAAAGTCTTCCACTGGGTTCAGCGAAGGTCTGACATACCAGGTTCATTCATAGGTCATGGATCTTTAACAGGTCCAACTTCTTCTAATAATTGAGGGTAAAGAGCACTTAGTTTTGATATATCCTAGATTGGTGCTCCTAAGTGGGGAGTTTCTCTTTTACAGAAATATTAAGTATTTCATTTAAATAATTTTCAAAATTGAAAATCTCATAAAATGTCTGGGCTCAAAAAAAAAAATCGCGCTGCTATTGATAACCTGTATGTCAATATTCTTCTTTTATTGAAGGGTTTAAGTGGGCTTTCAGATCAGAAAAGAAGGCATTTTCTCTGTTTCCAAGATAACCTTCTCAAGTCCGCTATGGTGCGTACCTTCGTGACATCATTAGCACCTTCCCACCGAGCACACCAGGCAGGGAGAGATATGTTCCTATGAGACCAAGGCACCCAGTGACCTGTGGCCACCTTAGCAGAATCCAAACAAATACTTCCCGGGATAGAGCTTCATACCTGGTTTTAGTTCCACTTATCACACACAACAGAAAACATTTGGGAGAGAGAATTCTCTCTTCAAATAATCATTAAAGGATCAGTCCTCTACCCCCGTCAATCCATTCTTCTGTCTCCAAACAGAACGAGAGACCTTTCTCATCTTGGAAAACCATTCTCCCAACTGCTTACTTCTCTAGGAATTTCTAATTCCACTCTCTCATCCTACTTTATCAATGAATACATAGTCCTTTCATTGTCTCTGCCTCCAATCTCCTTTAAACCCTTTCAGTATAACTTCGTGACCAACAATCTAGTGTGGCTACACTCCAGAAGTTGTCAATGGCCTCATTAATGAAATAGCCTGTTCATCTTTGTTCCCACTGAGCTGAGTTTTGGACTTTTTAATAACTTAGTAGAACTCTCCCTCCTACTGATAGGCAGCTTGTAGTATACCCAATCAGAAATAAGCAGTTACAGTGGGGTTTTCTAAGAGGACCGCATTCTTTTTTCCACTTAGAGAATAAGAATATTTCTGTAAGACCAGGGCGAGTGCTTCATTTGACATATCTACACTTAACAAAATTCAGAGGAATTCTTTACCTTGGAGCTTTATGAAAAAATTACTTGTGGAAAATAAGTACATTCATGTCATTGTGGGGAGACAGTAACTGACAAAGTAAGCAAAAAATAAAAATTTTAAATGCACATCAAAAACAAAAAAAAACAACCTTTGATGATGCAAAAAGTAAAATAGGTTATACAAACATACTCTTTCAGAGATACTCTCCCATGATGCATCAGAAAAATAGAGGAGATAAACTTGAAGAGTAAGATGATAGTGACAGAGAATGGAAAACACAAATCTGGGAATGACAGGCATTCCCAAAGAAACCAAAACAAAATTTTCAATATTTAGAGGGAAACTTGAAAGTTTTCAGTAAGATCTGATTTTAACTTTAGATTTACCGTACACAGTAGGCACAAAAATGGCCCTGTAAATCTGTCCACTTCTAATCCCTGGAACTTGCAGATATGTCACTTGACATGGCAAAAGGACTTAGCATGTATTGATTAAGTAATGATCTTGAGATAAGGCAATTGGGTAAACCCAATGTAATCACAAGGGTGCCTATAAGTGAAAGAGGGAGGGTAGGAGAGCAGAGATTTGAAGGTGCTACACTGCATTTACATGGAAATGGAAAAGTGACAGAGAATTCCCAAAGTAACAACAAACACTTGTTTTAAAAAAGACAATGCAAAAAAAAGAACTTACACTAAGTGGAAAGAATAAAACTATATCTACACTAATAAAAGAGAAACATGCTAATTGGCCATACCTTTGCAATGCCCAATTGATGCAGCCAATCAGAAGTCCGTATGCAAATTAACCCAACAAAGATGTTGGGTTAATTTGCATATGCAGGCACTGAGCAGCAGAGGGCAGGACTGGACACCTGTGTCGTTACCATGGTGGTGGTGCAGGCATTGCATCGCACCCCAGCCGCTTGGGGGCCTCTGTGCAGCGTGGAAAGGCAGAAAGGTGGCTCAAAGGCAGTGCCAGCAGCCAGGGTAAAGGAAGGCCCATTTTTGCACGAATCTTCGTGCTTGGGCCTCTAGTGTATAATAGAAATTCTTACATCAGAAGAAACTATCAGAAGAGGGGAAATGTTATTAAAAAAAAAAACTCTTTAAGCAAACTTTTAATGAAGTTTTTAAGTTAAAAAGATGACTTCACACATATGGTCATATGATTTTTGGCAAGGGTGGCAAACCCATTAAATGGGAAAAAGACACTCTCAGTAAATATTGCTGGGAAAAGTGGATATCTACATGCTGAAGAATGAAATTGGACTCTTAGCTAGCACCATGTGTAAAAATGAACTCAAGATGGATCAAAGACCTAAATATAAAACCTAACTATAAAACTCCTAAAAGAAAACATAGGACAAATCTCCCAACATTGGATTTGGCACTGATTTTTGGATATAACAACACAGGTAACGAAAAAATAGAGTTGAATTTCGTGAAAAAAAATGTCCATCAAATGACACTATCAACATAGTAAAAAAGGCAACCCACAGAATGAGAGAAAATATTTGCAAATCATTTTTCTGATAAAAGATTAATATCTAGAATATATAGAGAATTTCAAAAATTCAACATCAAAAAACCACATTCAAAAATGGGCAAAGGACTTAAATAGACATTACTCCAAAGAAAACATACAAGTGGCCAATAAGCATATGAAAAATGCTCAATATCTCAAATCATTATGGAAATGTAAGTCAAAACTACAAGTTACCACCTCATACCTATTAGGATGACTACTATGAAAAAAAGAAAAAGGAAGAGAGAAGAAAAGTGTTGGAGAAAATGTGGAGAAATCGAAAACCTTGTGCACTATTGGTAAAATGTAAAACATGCAATCACTGTGGAAAATAGTATGGTAGTCCCTCTAAAAATTAAAAATGAAATTGTTATATAACCCAGCAATTCCACTTCTGGGGATAAATCCAAAAGATTTTAAAGTGGGGTCTTAAAGAGAGATTTGTACACCCCTATTCATAGCATCATTATTCACAATAGCTAAAAGATGGACGGAACCTTAGTGTCCATTGAAGGATAAATAGATAAGCAAAATGTGGTATATCCATAATGAAATACTATCCAGCTTTAAAAGGACAGGAAATTCTATCATGTAGTACAGTATAAATGAAATTTGAGGGCATTATACTAATTGAAATAAGCCAGTTACATCAAGAAAATTATGTATAATTCCACTTATATGAGGTACCTAAAGTAGTCAATTTCAGAGACATAAAGTAGAAGAATGGTGTTTACCAGGGACTAGGAAGAAAGGGGAATGGTGAGTAATAGTTTAATGGGCATAGAGCTTCAGTTTTCCAAGTGAAAAGAGTTCTAGAGATTAGTTGTAAACTATGTGAAGTGCTTAACAGTACTACACTGTACACTTTAAAATGGTTAAGATGGTAAATCTTATCTTAGGTGCATTTTATCATAATTTAAAAAATTGTAAAGGCCAGCTATGAAGAAAATAAACAGTAATAAGACTACGTGTACCAATCTTGCAACAATAGAATAAGCAAAAACTATTAAAATTCCAAATAGAAACTGAGCAAAATTTGCCAAAACCGGTTTGGCTCAATGGTAGAGCGTCGATCTGCGGACTGAAAGGTCCGGGGTTCGATTCCGGTCAAGGGCATGTACACTGGTTGCGGGCACATCCCCAATCAGGGGTGTGTAGAAGGCGGCTAGTCGATGTTTCTCTCTCATCAACGTTTCTAGCTCTATCTCTCTCCCTTCCTCTCTATAAAATATCAATAAAATATATATATTTTTAAAAGAAATTGAGCAAAATTTAAGTAGGGAATAGTTTAAGACATCTTTTTCAGAATTGGGCATGTTGAGTTTTTTTAATAGAAAAACTTAAAATATAAATTTTAGGTGTTTCTATGGAATATTTACAAATATTGATCATATACTATATCTATATATAAAACCCTAATATGCAAATAGATTGAATGGTCAAACAACCAAACAACCAGTTGCTATGATGTGTGCTGACCACCAGGGGCACGCATGGAACATGGTGGGCATCGGCAGCAGGCAGCAGAACGAGGAACATGGCAAGCGTTGGCCATAGCGGGATGGTGGAGCAGGTGAGCAGGGGCGCCAGACCAAGGTGGGGTGCCAATCACTGTTATCTGGATGAGCCTCTGGAGGTTACTGAAAATTCTTTGCTCCTGTGTGCGGCAGTACTGCTCAGCACCCACACTCACTGCCAGAGCCAAAGCTGCCGCTTGCACCTGCTGCCAACGCCCAGTGCTAGTCCCAATCACTCAGTGCCATCAGTGGGTGCAAGTGGCATCTGCTGGCCCAAATCACCCCTGAGGGCTTCTCCACCTCCCCCTGCTCCTGAGGGGCAATCGTGGCAGCAGCCACAACTCACACCTATTTCTGGCACCAGCCCCAATCGCTCTGCACCATCAGTGGGTGCATGGAGGGCTGACACCGTCAGCCATGTGGAAGCAGCAGCAGTGAGAGTGGGGCTGCCCGAAGACAAGGGACCAGGGGCTGCAGCAGGAAGGATCAGGAGCGAGCACGAAGGTTGGGCTGAAACCTGCCCCTGTGCCCACCACAGCCTCGCAGCCCACAGTGCCTTTCAAGATGCACAAATTCATGCACTAGGCCCCTAGTGTGATATAGTAGCCATTGGTAATACATAGCTATTGAACATTTGCAATGTGGCTAATCCAAATTGAATTATGCTGTAAGTATAAAATACGTACCAAATTTTGAAAACAGTGTTGGACAGAAAAGAGTAAAATATCTCACTAATAATTTTATATTGAGAATATGTTGAAAGAAAAATGTTTTGGATATATTTGATTGAATAAAGTATAATAAAACTAATACTTTTTTGCTTTTTTTAACATGCCTACTAAAAAATTTTAAGTGATACACGTGCTTTGCATTATATTTCTCCTCAGTCCCTTCTGAAACAAGACCACTATAAATGATCATGTAAATAAATGCAATTTGCTACTCCCTGTATCCTCCCACTGAACACCCACAAGCAAAAACTCCCTGATAAGTTCACAACTCAATTTCTCTGCTCCTACACAGCTGAAGAAAATTTCACAACCCTGAAGATAAAACCATAACAAAAGGACAATCTTGATTGAATCACACCATTGTAAATCCTATTACAGAACTTCACCTCTCTCATATTTTTAATGACCATTGTAAACCTTAACCACACTACTTGAGACACTTGAACAATTTATCTCATCAAGACTGTTAGAGAACAAGAGGTAGAAATCAGCAGAAAGACTGGTAGATAAGTAAACACTTGGAATTAGTATGAAATATAAAATGTGTTCTGCCTGGCACACTGATTGGATATAAGCACTAATACAGACCTGAGATAATGGCTTCCTTTTGGCACAGTTTATGCCCCCAATGAAGACCATGTTGGGCATGATCGGCCTAGGGTAGTCGAACACAAAGTCTCCTCTGAACAGCCACACGGATGCGTAGCCAAAAATATCCACTAGTGACATCTGTCTCTGCAGAAGCTCAGAGGCGAGTGGTACATAAGAAGAGAAAGAAATATGGCAAATGCACGTCATGGCCAGAGGGTAGAGCATGTTCTTGACCCTTTGCAGGAATGTCATGTGGTCTGAATTCCTTGTAAATAGTCTAGGAATATATGAGGAAGGACTCGGGCACTGTGTGCTCTCCGAATCTAAGTCACATGGAATGGAACGCAAAAAAAACACAGCAGGAATCGACAGGTACTGAGCCAGCACTGCCCCACAGGGGTAGACAGGATCTGTTAAAACCACGTCGAAGGCACTGGCATTCAGATGCCTGATCAGGTCCTGGTTATGCACCAGCGTCTCGCAAGACTTTTGAAAGACTGAAGTCACATTTTTCAAAATTTCAATAGATTCCAAGAATGTTTTTAGAAAATGTGCTCTTTCAAAAACCAGGCCAAAATGGCCCAGCATGAAAGATTGGAATTCCTCCTGGGTGAATGGAATCGGATAGGTTTTCAGGGTGTAATAGTCCTCCTCCTTGACAAACAAAGTTGTCTCTGGTGAGAGGACTACTGCTTGGTGGCCTCTGGCATGGAGCTCCTTCACGACCTCCTGCATGCTGAGCCAGTGGCTGCCCTCCATGGGGACCACCAGTACCTTCCCACCCTCAGTCCAGGGCCCGACACACAGGAAGAAGAGCAGTCCCATGAGCAGCGGTGGGTGAAGCTGGAGTCCTGTAGCCATCTCAGGAGATGCAAGAGCAGCTGACTCCCCAGATCAAAGTGTGTCTCATACATTTATTTTCTTTGTCTTATCATCAAACCAATCCACAGAATGGCACGTCACTGGAGGGCAGGGTGCCCTACTTACGTTAATCATTACAGAATGAACCTGCCCCTGTCTTTCACCACTCGCCTTTTACCCTTTTGCTTTCCCTAGGAAGAGATAGATCACTCTGACTTTGGAGAAATTCATTTGAGTCCACTGCTCTCTCAGAGGAACTGTCTAGTTCACGCTCTTGCTTTTCATTCCATTCCCAAGACGAGGCTGTGGATGCACATTCATTCTCTTCCCACCCACTCCTTTGTTAACCATGTTCTACAGGGCTGTGGCTGAACTCCAAGAAGTCACCAATGCTAGTCCACAACCAAAACCTCTCTGCTGGATGTGACCTTATCTGATAACTCTTAAACGCTTTCCTCCCATGTGGGCAACATTGAGCACATCCAGAAAATACATATAACATTGCTAAAATGGCTTTCTCTAACAGGAGGGGGATACTGTCTCTCTGGTTCTGTCCCTCTTCCACACAAGGACACCTCTTGCAATGTTCAGGGAAGAGTCTACTTGAAGCAGCTGTCAAATGTGGAAATATCTGGAGAAACCCTGAACTTGAGACTTGATGAAAACAACACAGGGGTTGTTAAGATACCTCTATCTACTCCATGGGATAAGAGTTGCCATTATCTAGAGAGTAAATGGGCAAAGACACAGTGGGGTTAGAGAGCACCATTCCCTGAGGGCCTGCTCACCACAAGACAGGAGGGAGCTATCACCTGGCCTCAGACCAGTCCCGGTATGAATTCCTCGTCTCTTGCATCCTGAAAGTTCCAGCCTTCTGCTACTCTGCTTCGGGACTAGGGTGTACCTTAATCTGGGCCTTTAATATATCCTGTTTATGTTCAGGTTTCTCTCCAAGGTCATTTATACTCCTGAGTCCTCGTAAGAACAGATTCTTCCAGAACAGGATGGGCTACATAATTTGTGCTCTCCTTCTAAGGGTGGAGCCCTGAGCAGTCTCATGAGTCACATGCCCATAAGGACAGGCCTGCTCCAGAAAGTGACTCCCATATGTGCTCAGCTTCCATCTCCTGGTCCTGTTCACCCTGGCAATGATGTGGGTGGGCTCTTTGTGATGTCCCACTTTCTCCCTCACTGAGTGTGCTCTTCGGCATCCTTGACTTCTGCCGTACCAACCTGCAGGCAGGCCACCATGACTAGCAAGGCTGAGGCTTCCCTTGGGGAGGAAATGACCCCATGAGAGATTCACAGTGCTAACAGATTCCACCATTGGACAAATGTGTGCACACCAAGACACGTCCCATGGAACACCAGCCACTACTGTGCAGGCAGTGTTGGGTTTAACCCTTCCTTGTAGGTTGTGAGTCTGGGATCCTGGTTCCCTCCTCCTCTCCAACAGCAAGTTCTCTGCTCTCTTTTGCAGATCCTCTTTCTGTCCGAGACATAACTCTATTTTTCCCCCCAAGACTCCGTTTCTGTAGCCTAGTCACAGGTTAAATCCTATCATTTCTGTCCTTCATTCATTCCTACAAAAAGCCATGCAAAATCTCTTGAGTGTGTAGGCTTGAGACTGCTCAAGTCCTACATTAAAAGCGTGAGGGTAAATGGAGCCAATGGCTGGGAAGGTACAACTTCATGTTTGTTATTGGTGTTGAAGCTGCTGTTATTATCATTAACAAGAGAAACTACCATTAAGGATTCTTGCCACCACCATATCAATAGCAGAAGCAAGTTACCAGAGTTGACTCATCTTCATTCTGTTAATAACTTGGTAGCCCCTGTTCCTTATACAGCTGTAACTGCACTGAACATGTAGGAGAGAATATACACCAGGGCCACCTCTCTAGCCTTCATCACTGTGGCCATCTGCTTTGTGATTATAACCCAACCTGCCAAGATGTTATAAGCCAAGTAAGAAGATGTGTTTACCTAGGGCAGTGGTCGGCAAACTCATTAGTCAACAGAGCCAAATATCAACAGTACAATGATTAAATTTCTTTTGAGAGCCAATTTTTTTAAACTTAGACTTCTTCTAATGCCACTTCTTCAAAATAGACTCGCCCAGACCATGGTAATTTGGAAGAGCCACACTCAAGGGGCCAAAGAGCTGCATGTGGCTCCCTAGCTGCAGTTTGCCAACCACGGATCTAGGGAATTGGTCATAGTGGTGGTGTTTTTTCTGCTCCAATTGGAGATATAAATAAATCTAGATCAAATAAATGAAGAGTCATGGAGTGTCCTGAAAGGGAAGACTTAACATTGTAACACTCTTCATTTTATCCCAAATTAAGTTATAGATTTAATGTAAGGCCAAACAAAATCTCATTGGGATTTTTAACAGGAGAAAAAAAATTGAATTCATCTAGAAGCATTTTTGTCTTCTGGTAATACAGGAGTAGTTCCTATCAGACCAATGCTCTCATAGGTAATGATTATAAATTCTTACCAAAAAAAAAAACACTTTTTACATCTGTCTGAAGGCACTAAAGAGAAAACAATAAGAAGCAGAAAGAGAAGGGAACAACAGATAACAAGGTCTGGGTAGAGTTTCCTTGCCCTTAGCAGCCGCTTCTGGTACGTCTGTCCTTACCTATTACACCTAAAGCCTCATGGTGGCACTTGCTCCCTGTCAATAAGGAGATTATCTCCAACACATTTGTCTTGCTGCCCCCTCCGGACCCAGCCTGGACCCTGCTGGGTAGAAGTGACTGATACTCAGTTGGAATTTGTTCAGACCAGCATTGCTCAATTTCAGCACTGTTGACATTTTGGCCAGGTAATTCTTTGTTGGGTATAAGTGGGTGGGTATTTCTTGTGCTTTGTGTGATTTTTAACAGCATCCCTGGACTTCACCTACTAGTTAGTTGACAGTGTCACCCCCTAATTGTGACACCAAAAAATGTCTTCAGACATTATCCCGAAAGGGTCCAAATTCGCCCCCATTGAGAATTGTTATTTAGATTAGGGGCGGGGAACTTCCAATTGCGGGCTGTATAAGGTCCAAGAAATCTTTGGCCTGGCCCTGCCAAGACATTAGCGGTGAGTTAATTAAATGTTTGACCAAATACAGCAGGCTGATTTTTAAGCTGACAATTTTGTATGGCCCTTGAATTATGTTATAAATATTCAAATGGTCCTTAGCAGAAAAAAGTTTCCCTACCCCTAACCTAGATGATTCCAGAACACAAGAGGAGAAAACTTGGGAACAAAAGAGCTAGCACTGAGACATTTGGAGATAGTTTTCTGGGGAGATGTTGCAAGAAAACCACTTTGCCTTTATCACTTCACAGAAAGTTTCAGCCTGTATTGAGTGTCCCGGGATCTGGCCTGGCCTGGAGCTCCTGGGGGCAGAGGGAAAGGCACCTGCGAGAATGTGGCACAAGAGGAACTGCTTAGGGGCCAGATAATAAGATGCAAGGGGCTGGTGAGGAGGCCCTGGATCTGAAGTCATAAGTGACTTCAGAACATCCAGGGCTTCCCAGGGCCTAGCCTCTGAGGGTCTCCCAGTGGGAACCACCTGCTGGGTGATTCAGGAGCTTCTCCAAGACATGTTGGGCAAAAAAATGCCCAGGACCTTGGAGGTGGCTGAGTCCCTCCTTGGGCAGAGGAGGCTGGTGGGACTGAGGTCAGAGTCACACTAACCTGGGCATAAGTGGGAAGAGATCTCGTGCTCTCCCACACAGGCAAGGCTGGGAGTGCACAGGCTGCCCTCAGGACAAGCACCCTTTCCCAGATTGTGACTCAGTGTTATGCAAGGAAGTTCGCCAAGCACTGGTTCCCAAAAGGCTTTGCACGAATTTGAAAGAAATATGAGTATGTATTTGAAATCAGGCCAATAGTTACCTATACAACAGGTATCTTGATATGTGAAATTGGATTTCATCGTTTATTAATTTGAAGTTCTCAGATTATTTCTGAAGTTAAATGTCTTTTGGCCACTTGTGTTGTTTATGTATTGCCTGATCATGATATTTTCCTATAAGGAGTGTCGAGGTGGTGTTGTTTTTAGCTATAAATCGGCATCTGATGTTACCTTATTTTTTAAAATGTTTATTGGATGAGATCTTACAACAAAACAAATTATGTTAATGTGAACAATTCAGTGGCATTTAGTCCCTTCACAACCCTGTGCCCCCGCCATGTCTACATGACTCCCATTCTCATTATTCCAAAGTGCGCACTTTTTCATAGTGTTGAAATGGCTCAATTATCTGACCAATGAAACTGCTTTTGATTACTGTAACTTAATCCTATCTATCTTATCTAATAAAGAGGTAATATACAAATTGACCATCACTCCAACACACAAGATGATCACCTCCATGTGGACACAAGATAGCCACCACAAGATGGTGAAGTGCAGTTGGGAGGGACCAGGCCTGAAAGGGAGGGCAGTTAGGGGTGACCGGGACAGCAAAGGAGGCAGTAAGGGGTGACCAGGCCTGCAGGGGAAGACAGTTGGGGGGGGACCCAGGCCTGCAGGGGAGGGCAGTTAAAAACAATCAGAACTTATGTATTGACCTCTGACCTAAGGCAATTGTTTGTAGATTCACTCTGACACATGAGGAAAGAGGGCTTTGGAAAATAAAAATGTGTGAGTTTGTTTTTTAAAAAATGTTATTTGAATATTTACACCTTTGAAAGGGCTTCTGATCACTCTAACTTTCAGACTAGAATTCTCTTTTTCAATGCATTGTTTTTTCATCAGAAAGAAAGCCTCAAAGAAGCCCCAAAGACCCTTATCAGCCTTCTTTAATATCTGCCAATATCTCTGTAAATATGGTAAACAGTAGCTAAAAGGGTGATGAACATAATTGGACAAGCTCCAGGAAGCACAGGGCATGACATAGAAACCTCATATGTCAATAAAATTTAATTAAGAAGTTAATAAGCCAAAGTGTAAAAAGAATCATTTGCTATAAGAAGGAAAAAATATCATTTTTTATACCTTGGTACCAACCATATATTTTTTTTTAGGGGGGGGGGGGAGTTGTAGCCCTAACTGGTTTGGCTCAGTGGTTAGAGCATTGGCCTGCAGACTCAAGAGTCCCAGGTTCGATTCCAGTCAAGGGTATGTACCTTGGTTGTGGGCACATACCCAGTAGGGAGTGTGCAGGAGGCAGCTGATGGGTGTTTCTCTCTCATTGATGTTTCTAACTCTCTATCCTTCTCCCTTCCTCTCTGTAAAAAAAATCAATAAAATGTATATTTTTTAAAAGTTGTATTTAGCCGAAACCAGTTTGGCTCAGTGGTAGAGCGTCGATCTGCGGACTGCAGAGTCCCGGGTTCGATTCCGGGCAAGGGCATGTACCTTGGTTGCACCCACATCCCCAGTAGGGGGTGTGCAAGAGGCAGCTGGTCGATGTTTCTCTCTCATCGACATTTCTAGCTTTCTATCTCTCTCCCTTCCTCTCTGTAAAATATCAATAAAATATATATATTTTTAAAAAGTTGTATTTAGTCATGTTGAAAAAACAGACTGTAGTGAGTATGCTTTTTGAACCTTGAAGCTTTGCCTGTGCTTGGCTTTCATCTGTGTCTCAGTTGATAGATCCTATGTGTCAGCACAGAGAGCATTCTGTGTCAACTTGTATGTGTAATTATTAGAAACTAGAGGCCTGGTGCATTAAATTCTTGCACGGAGGGGAGGGTGTCTCTCAGCCCAGCCTGCACCTTCTCAATCTGGGACCCCTTAAGGGATGTCTGACTGCCCACTGGGATTGGGCCTAAATGGGCAGTTGGATATCCCTCTCACAATCCAGGACTGCTGGCTCCCAACTGCTCACCTGCCTAATTGCCCCTAACTACTTCCCTGACAGCCCAATTGACACCTGACTGCTCCCCTGCTGGCCCGATTGCCCATAACTGCTCTCCCCTGCCACATGGTGACCCCTAACTGTCCTCCTCTGCAGGCCTAGTCACCCCCAATTGCCCTCCACTGCTGGCCTGGTTAGTTCTGATTGTTTTTAACATCCTTTTAAAAATATAAAAATCATTCTTAGTTCTGAACCATATAGCAACAGGCTTGTGGGCTGAAGTCCATTTGGTACACTGACTATAGTTTGCTAATCCCTGGTTTAGGGACCAGGGGGGAAAAGCATGACACAGAGTTGGGAGAACGGGTTTTGACCTGGACTACCCTCTTAGCTGTTTCCTCTTGGTCAAGACTTCACCTGTTGCCGAAACCGGTTTGGCTCAGTGGTTGAGCGTCGGTCTGCGGACTGAAAGGTCCCGGGTTCGATTCCGGTCAAGGGCATGTACCTTGGTTAAGGGCACATCCCCGGTGTGGGGTGTGCAAGAGGCAGCTGGTTGGTGTTTCTCTCTCAACGACGTGTCTAGCTCTCTATCTCTCTCCCTTCCTCTCTGTAAAAATATCAATAAAATATATTTTAAAAAATAAAAAAAAGACTTCACCTGTTTCTTCAACAGGTAAGTGCAGGATTTGGCCTGGAAAATTCTAAGGCTCATTCCATGACTGTCTCCAGGTTACCCGGGTGAAGATAAATGCTGCTGTTGCCAGGCATGAGTGCTATCCCATTCAAAGTCTTTGTATCATTCAAATCCTCAGCCTCAGGTCTCCTCTACCCTCTCCTCCTAGCCTGACATCCCTTCCTTCAGGTGGCCCTCCCAGGTGAGAGTCAGAGAAGGAGCCAGACGGGTGAGGGAAGCAGAGAGTGAAGAAACGGGGCAGTCACAAAGAAATAAAGCCACCCACCTGAGACAGGACCCCCTTCTTACAGTTGGTCCCTCCAATGAAGACCATGTTGGGCAGGACTGGTCTAGGATACTCGAACACAAAGTCATATCTCAAAAGCCAAATGGAGCCCTTCTGATATAAGGTGGGTAAGTGCACCTGTCTCTTGAGGAGATCTGATGCGAGGTCTTCATACTTTGAATACAGACAGTGAAATAGAAGGTTCTCCAAGTGATTAACGAGGAAGTTGGCCACCCGCTGGGAGAAAGTCATCTGGTCTGAGAACTGGGTGTAGCACCTGGGGATGTAGGACACAGGGTTCGGGCTTCGGCAGAACGTATGCTCCAGGGCACACGGGAAGCCCCTGAAGAGGTATATGGAGGGCAAGCCCAGGTACTCGGCCAGGAACACCCCGCAGGGCAAGGCTGGGTCTGTGAACAGGACGTCGAACTTGCTCTCCCTGAGGAAGGTCAGGGTGGCCGAGTCCCTCAGGAGGCTCTGGCAGTTGATGAAGTACAGGTCAACGATGACCATAGCATTCCTGTACTCCACGAGGGGAGCGGTCAGGAGCGATCTCTCAGCAAATTGCTGGTTCCCAAAGGAATAGAAGTGCCTCTGTAGCTCTTCTTGGTCATAGGGCACTCCATAGATTTTCCTGGTGTAGTGTTTGGACCCTTTCAGAAGCAAATTGACTTCTGGCACCAGCACCACGATGTCATGGCCCCTGTCACTAAGCGCCTCAACTATGTCCTTCATACTGAGCCAGTGGCTTCCATCCTGGGGAACCACCAGCAGCTTGTCACCGAGAGCCACACCCCAAAGCCCTAAGAGTAAAACCCCTGCAGAAACGCCCCGGACTGCACGGGGGAAGCAGGCCATCCCGGGGGAGTGCAGGTAGCAGCAAGAGTAAATGGGGTTACGCTGCCTGACCCCAAGGTCTCCTGGCTATTTCCCCTACACTGACTACCTGCCCTCCCTCTCTGTGCTCTATATTTTGCTCTTTGATATGCAAGAATCTAAATAAATATTTAAATAAATATTTAACTATTTCTAAGCACACAAGTAACTTGAGCCAACTAAGCTTCTTAACTCTTGCCTGAGCTTCTGGGTTTAGTTCTTTTTGTTTGCATCGACCTGTCTCTCCGGTTGGAGGACAACCTAGACAGGCCCCAGGAGGCCCGCCGCAGCCCCGCCCTCCCTCCTGAGCACCAGGACTCCACAGCATCAGGGATGACCATGTTCACAGATGAGTAGCTGTCCATGCTGCTCTGCTTCCTTGTCAACTCTCCTCTTAGTGGAAAGGAAGCATGGACAGATGTAAATTCATGATTTGAACAGCACAATGGAGCTACTCACTCCAAATCCTGGCTACCACAGCAGTAGCCGGATTAAAAGGAAGGCATAGAGAAGTCTAATAGAACTGCCCACCACCCCCTGCTCCCAGCTATACCACTGCTATTGGAGAGTTTCATTATATGAGAAGATAGAATCTAATCCTAATATGTGCTCTGGCACCACACATCTCAGCGGGTAAGAGCATGAATTCTGGAGCCAGCCTGCCCCTAGCAAGCTGTGCAACCTCACTGCCATTCCCCTGCATTGCTGCTCCTGCCAGCTGGGAGTTGCATCAGTCCCTGCCCCGAGGGGTGGTGAGAATGAGCTGAGTGCAGTGCCCTTGGAGGGACTCGCTCCCTCTAGGTCTGGCCAGACACTCCCAGGGGTCAAAAAGTGCTCCTAAAACATCTCATGACCCTGCACTGTGAATACAATAACCATAGGAGGAGTGAAGGGGACAGAAGAGGAGGCAGAAATGAAGAAAAGAAAATGTAGAGTCGAAACCGGTTTGGCTCAGTGGATAGAGCATCGGCTTGCGGACTAAAAGGTCCCAGGTTCGATTCTGGTCAAGGGCATGTACCTTGGTTGTGGGCACACACCCAGTAGGGGGTGTGCAAGAGGCAGCTGATGGATGATTCTCTGTCATCAATGTTTCTAACTCTCTATTCCTCTCTCTTTCTCTCTGTAAAAAATCAATAAAATATATATTTTTTAATAAAATGTAGAAGTATGAAATGCTTGGAAGGTGTCAGGTGACAGGGCACTTGATGGAGGAGACTCATCCAGCCAGCAGTTGGAAGAAGGTGGCTCCAGCACAGGCGTCGGACGTGTTCAGCTTCTAAAACAATTTCCCATTGTCTTCATTTCCTTGGGCCACTGTAACAAAGTACCACACTGTGGTGGCCTGAAAAACAGAGCTTTATTCCCATAGTCTGGATGCTGGCAGTCTGAGGTCAAGGTGTCAGCAGACTGGTTCCTGGTTCTTCTGAGGCCTGGGTGGGGGATCTGTTCCAGCCTTGCTCCGGCTTCCGGTGATTTTCAGGCCATCTTTGTCGTTCCTGAGTCTGTAGACCATCAGCCCATCTCTGCCCTCACCGCCACATGGTGTTCTTTCTCCCTGTGCCCCTCTCCATGTCCAAATTTCCCTTTCTATAAAGACACCAGTCACGTTGGACTAAGGCCTACCTTAATGACCGCATTCGGTTTAACTAATTACATCTGCAAAGACTGTGTTTCCAAATAAGGTCACATTGCAAGGTATCGGGCGTTAGGGCTTCAATCACACTTTGGGGGGAACACAATTCAACCTTAACACTCGCTCTTCACCTCATGCAATACAAAGCCCAGGCTGACCATCCTTCTACCAATGAGAAACAGAGGTTCGCTGCCTCCGCAAGGACACTTTTGGGTAACTTATGCAGCTTCAGAAGAAAAAATAGAAGTGGCTACTTCTAGATCAGCCTTTCTCAACCTTTTGGCCTCGGGACTCCTTTTTACTCTCCGTGCGTGAAGAAGACCTCCAAAACGTTTGTTTATGTGGCCAACATGTGTTCAAATAAGCTGTTTCCGAAATTAAAACTGACACATTGAAAAAGTACGTCCCCATGATTTTGAGATAACAAGATTAAACCCATTACAAAAGTTGACATCTTTTCTGAGAAAATAAACATAAATTCCCCAAAACAAACAAAAAAAGTAGAACTTCCCACCACCCCTGCTCCCAGCTATGCCGTTGCTGTAGGCGAGTTTTGTTATATGAGAAGATAGCATCTAATCCTAATATGTGCTCTGGCACCACATATTCAGAAGAGTAACGTCATTTTACCTTTGTTGCAAGTCCCTTTAATGTCGGACTGGAGGAGAGAGACTCTCCTGTCCGCTTGTGCACTTGCTCCGCTGTGCTTTTGCACATTGTGAAGTCTTGTGAAAACTCCCCAGGACTACCACGAGAAAACGAGAGTGGAAACAGCAAACTAAAACTTAATAGTCTTCATACTATTAAGGAAACAGTTTGACCTTGCAGACCCCTGAAAGGGTCTCGGGGACCCTCAAGGTTTCCAAAACACCCTTTGAGAATCGCTGTTCTATATCAGGGGTGGGCAATTAGTTTTCTTTAAAGGCATAAATAGTACGCAGTGAGGATGGTATCGGCCATCTGGTCTCCTGGGTTCTGCTGTTGTACCGGGAGAACCACCATCGGCCCCACTAAACAAATGGGCATGGCTGTGTTCCAATCACTTCTGTTCGTGAGAATAGGTAGCAGGTTAGATTCAGTCTGTGGGCTGCAGTTGGCCAACCTCAGTTCCAGACAGTGATAAAAACCAAGGTGTTGCCTCTTCCCTGCTAACCCACATGGCTGCTCCTTCCGTTCATTCCAGATTCACTCAGTGCTATCTACTTCTCTGATGACCCTATTATCACAGGGCCCATCACTCTGAAGCCCCATCTCCCTCCTCATTTAGCTTCATCCTTTCCACCATCACCCAACCTGTTACTTATTTAATATGCGTCTCCCCCACACAGAACAAGAGGGCTTTAAGGACGCTGTGTGCCTAGTGCCGGCATACAACAGGCACACGATCCAAGTTTGCTGAATGAATAGACTCGCTTTTGATTTGCCTGTTTGTTTTAGTCTCACATTTCAACTTCTCTTTTGTTTTTTTAAGTTGTGAGGATTCACCCAAGAAATGGAACATTTAAAGAACTACGGTATGTGCTTTATTTTTTTTTTTTTAGAAAAGCTGATCATTGACGCTATGAGCATGGAATCTGCCTCTTTCCTTTAGGAAATTAAAAGCTGAGGAGAATAAGTCTAAACAGCGTGCAGTGAGAGCCTGAAGTAGAAGTTGGAAAGCCTGTCTCTCCTTTCAGCTCTGCCACCTGCCAGGGGTGGGACCCACCTCCTGATCTTCAGATTTTCCAACCGAGACCCAGGGAGAGGGTCATGTGTGTCCTGCCAGATTTGTCACATTGCTGAGGGAGGTCCAAGAGGGCAAGAGAACCAGGCTGTCCAAGGGAGAGGCAGTTTCTAGGGTGGCTAGAACAGACTCGCCCACAGCTAGTCACGCACAGCTGAAGTGGCACGCAAAGTGCTCTCCTAACCCAAGCCTGTTGGCTCGGGAGGCGTGCCAGGGTAGGGAGGTGGGGGGGGGGGGGGCAGAAAGCCTGAGGAAGAGGATAGAAAGGATCACCCAAGCACAGGGCTGGGCTCAAGAACGCAGCCAAGATGCACATTCATTGCAGCCAAGGTAAACTACAACGAGCTATCACCTCACGCCTGCCAGAATGGCAACCACAGGAAACAAAAGTTTCATTGCAGCCTGCAGGGGAGGGATCTGGGCAAGAAGGTGGCAGCACTCTGGTGTGGGTCCATCTAAACAACAACAAGACTCCCAGACGGTCACAAAGGGAGCACAGTGCAGGTCCGCTCCTCCGGGGCAAGCGCAGCCCAGCAGGTTCTTCCTAAGAGCAGGGCATCTGGAGATCGTCAGGGGGAGTGACTGCCAGTGGGCACGGGATTTCACTTTGGAGTGGGGAAAATGCTCTGGAATTAGAGCAGTGGCTCTCAACCTTCCTAATGCCGCGATCCTTTAATATACAGTTCCTCATGTTGTGGTGACCCCCCCAACCATAAAATTATTTTCGTTGCTACTTCGTAACTGTAATTTTGCTACTGTTACAAATCGTAATGTAAATATCTGATATGCAGGGTGTCTTAGGCGACCCCTGGGAAAGGGTCGTTTGACCCCCAAAGGGGTCGCAACCCACAGGTTGAGAACCCCTCGGAATTAGAGAATGGTGATGGCTGCTTGTGTTCATGAATATACCAAAGACCACTGCATTGTAAAGGATGAAAGTTATGATATGACTTGTAGCTCAATTTAAAAAAAAAAAATAGAATGCCTGCCCCAGTCCACATGGATCAGTTGGTTGGCCATTATTCTGTGCACATGCCTCAGTTTTGGGCTCAATCCAGTAGGAGGTGTGGAGTGCAGGAGGCAACCAATTGATTAATTTTTTTTAAGAGCCTGATCTTATGGTTAATGTTAATATTGTGATGATTGGAAATAATTGTGCTGGAATATGCAAAGGCCAGGCTGTTTTATGTAGCAAAATTTTTATGAAAATCAAGGGCCCCTAAGGGAGGAGCTGTTCCAACACAGCACAGAGAAAACTATTCAAAACCAAACGATGGACCCTCGTATTCCTAAAAGTCCTCTCAGTCACGTGTCACAGGATTCCTCACAGACCATTCTCTCCTCTCTAAACTGAGAGCTAAAAAGCCGAGGCAAATAAATATGGAAACTTAAAATATAATAAAGATGCCTTTCAATTCAACAGATGGAGAGTGGAATATTTTATTAAATTATGTTAGGACAATGGACAATCCATTTAGAAAAATAATAAAGTTAGATCTGTATACTTCTGTAAAGTTCTCATTGTTAAAAAAAAAAAGTAACTTATTCATATGGAGGAATTAAAAACATTAAGACACAGTATGGAAAATGCATTTATATATCCCAGGCTTGGGAGAACTTAAACAAATTGATATCTAGAAACCATTAAAGGAAAGGTTAACCAGATTGACTCCTCCAAAATGAAAATCCTGTATGAGAAAAGAGGAAAAAGAGCCCAGGAAAAAAATGTTTGCAACATATATAAAGAGCTAAATGTTAATGTTCCTGATACTAATGAAACTTATAACAATTAGCTATTAAAAAGGCAAATAGCCCTCAAAAACATGGCTAAAGAATGTAAATACAAAAAAAAATCTGAATACATAATTCACAGAAGAGGAAATGAAAATGACCGATCCTATCTAATAAAAAAGTAATATGCAAATTGACCATCACTCCAACACACAAGATGGATGCCTCCATGTATTCAAAGATGGCTGCTCCCATGTGGACACAAGATGGCCACCACAAGATGGCCAGCAGGGGAGGACAGTTGGGAGGGACCAAGCCAGCAGAGGAGGGAAGTTGGGGGTGACTGGGCCTGCAGGGAAGAGCAGTTAGGGGCAACCAGGCAGGCAGAGGAGCAATTAGGCATCAATCAGGCTGCCAGGGCAATCAAGAAGACAGGCAGGTGAGAAGTTGGGAGCCAGCAGTCCTGGATTGTGAGAGGGATGTCTGACTGCCCTTTTAGACTCAATCCTACTGGCAGTCAGACATCCTTCAAGGGGTCCCAGATTGGAGAGGGTGCAGGCTTGGCTGAGGTACCACCCCCACCCCACCCCCCATGCATGAATTTCATGCACCGGGCCTCTAGTATATCTATGAAACTTGAAGCAGCTATGTAGAATATTTTACCAAAAAATTTAAAAGTTGGAACACATCTGAAGCTGGAGATGGTATGGAAAAAAAAACTACAACTTTCATATACTGTTGACCAAAGAATAAGGTTGTTCAATATATTGAAGGCCATTTGTTGTATGTGTAATATATGCATAGCATTAAACCTCGCAACACTACTCCTAAGGATTCTTGGCCTACAACAGTAAGAGCAAGATTATGGAAATATGTGAATATAAAGAACTTATTTTTAAATGGTTAGCACAGTCTTATTTATAAAAGGGAAAAGTAAGAAAAAAAGCATAACTATCAATCAATATTGCTTACTTGATGAGCAACAGGGCATCCAAAGAATCTTACGCAACTCTTAAAAAGACCGTCATACATTTGTATGTACTAGCTGTGAAAAGGTCCATAATTTATAGGCAAAGTTAAAAAAAAAGGTAAAGAATAACATGTCCAGTCTGATACTAGACTTTATTTTCATAAAATGAGTGTGAGAATTTACATTAGCTATACGCATATATCTAAAATAACTTCAGGGCAGCAAAATGTCAGACATATGCCTAAAGAATTTCTTCACTGATACTAACCCTAGGGCAATGGAAGCTAAAGAGAAAATGAACAAATGGGACTACATCAAAATAAAAGGCTTTTTTACAGCAAAAGAAACCATCAACAAAACAACAAGAAGTCCCACAGTATGGGAGAACATATTTGCAAATGATATCACTGATAAAGGTTTAATCTCCAACATCTACAGACAGCTTATACAACTCAATAAAAGAAAAATAAATGAGCCAATTAAAAAATGGGCAATGGACATAAATAGAATCCTCTCAAAAGAAGACAGAAGGAAGGCCAAGAGGCACATGAAAACATGCTCAAAGTCACTAATCATCCAAGAGATGCAAATCAAAACAACAATGTGGTACCATCTCACACCTGTCAGAATGGCCAACATCAACAAAACAACAAACGACAAATGTTGGCGAGGTTGCGGAGAAAAAGGAACCCTCGTGCACTCCTGGTGGGATTGCAGGTTGGTGCAACCACTGTGGAGAACAGTATGGAGCTTCCTCAAAAAACTGAAAATGGAACTCCCATTTGACCCAGTAATTCCACTACTAGGAATATACCCCAAGAAACTAGAAATACCAATCAGAAAGGATATATGCACCCCTATGTTCATAGCAGCACAATTTACAATAGCTAGGATTTGGAAACAGCCTAGGTGCCCGTCAGCAGATGAATGGATCAGAAAACATCTACACAATGGAATACTATGCTGCCATAAAAAGGAAGGAATTCTCATCATTTGCAGTAACCTGGATGGAATTGGAGAGCATCATGCTGAGTGAAATAAGCCAGTCAATGAAAGAGAAACACCACATGAACTCACTCATTTATGGATATTAAAGAACATTATAAACGAATGAACAGAAAGATAGATATAGTGACAGTAAAACAACAAGCAGACTGTCAAATGACAGCGGGGGGGGGAGATCTGGGGGAGATAAGAGATCAACTGAAGGACTGGTATTCATGCATATAAGGACCACCAATGGACACAAAACTCTGGGGAGGGAGGGTATGTATGGGGGGGGGCAATGGTAAGCTATGTACACATATAATACCTTAATAAATTAAAAATAAAATAAAATAAAATAACTTCAGAAAAATTTGGATAAGATGCATACGAAACTGCTAAGAACATTTTCCTAAGGGGGTTGGTTGCATTAGATTAAAAAAAAGAAAAGTTTCATTTCTTACTATGTTTTTCGGTATTTTTTTCCAAAACAGTATTAAAAAATGCAGCCTGGAAATTAAATACAATGAACTCAGTTGAATACACATGAGTATCAAACTAGTTCTAAAATTTGCTAACACACAGTTAAAAGAATTGACACAAAATAATTCATTGAACCAGAAAGGAATTCCAAATGTAACTAATATAAATTGCGAATCATGGTTCAGTAAGGCATGTTTGTTTTCATTCCTCTGCAAGCCACCCTATTCTGACGAGATGGGGCCCGTTCAGGGTGGCATGGCCATAGACTGCAAGCCACCCTATTCTGAGCCTGGGAAACGAGAGGTAACTCACCTGTGACAATGGCTTTCCCGGGTGGCAGTTGATGCCGCCAATGAAGATCATGTTGGGCATCACAGGTTTGGGATAGTCCAAAACAAAGTCAGTTCGTAACAACCAAATGGATGGTTGGCTGACCAGGTCATAGGCTGTGACTGTCGTCTGGAGAATCTCAGAGGCAACTTCTAAAGCAGTTTTTAGAAAATAGCCACAGATTAAATGTTCCTCCAAGTGGATAACGTGATTCCACACTCTCTGCCTGAAGGTCATGGTATCCGATAATGAAAAGAGACCTCTCGGAACATAAGAAAGAGGGCTGGGGCACTGCGCACCTTCTTCCAGATAGTGGCAAAACATTCCCCTGGTGAAGACCACAGACGGGAGTGAAAAATATTTGGCTACTATTAAGCCACACATGTCAAAAGGGTCCAGAAACACCGCATCAAAAGAACTGTCTTCTATGTATTTTACTAATTTTTTGTCTTTAAATAAACTTCTACAATTTGAAAAATAATTTTCAAAACCATTGCTAGATGAACTCAGTAGCATAGAATGTAAATACTGGGCCCGAGTTTTCCACAGAGCGTCAGCAAAAATCTGGAACTTATCATTCAGATCCTCCAGAGTGTAAGATGTGGAATAAGTCTTGACGGTATAACTGGATGATTGTCCCAGGCGCCAACTCACCTCTGGCCTGACCACCACCACCTCATGCCCTCTGTGGCTGAGTTCCTCCACCACAGATCGCATGGTGAACCAGTGGCTCCCATCCATGGGTATGACCAGCAGCTTGCCGGCCTGGGCAAAGCCAGGTGCCAGCAGGAGACACACACAGAGAGGAAGGAGGCCAGTCATCACCGCAGGAGCCATTGAACAGAAGCAGCCTGGAGCAGCCCAGCTGTCAAGCTCGCGTGATACAGTCGTTGGAAGAAGTACAGGCACAAAACCTGACCCAAGGGAGGGCGTGTGTTAACATATTCATAAAAGCACACACCCAACTGATTGCCAATGATTACTCATCAGAATATAATGAATGAAAGCATTTACTGAGGTACCTACCTCCTGGCACATTTCCAGGTAAGAATACTCTTGATCTCTACCTGGGCAGAGATCCTGCCCTCTGCTAGTTTACAAAGAGAATTCTTAAGTAATGATCTTTGGACCCTGAGTACTCAGAAAGATAATAGAGAAAGTAAGCCCTAACCAGTTTGGCTCAGTGGATAGAGCATCGGCCTATGGGCTAAAGGATTCCAGGTTCCATTCTGGGCAGGGGGTGGGAGGAATGTACCTTGGTTTTGGGAACATCCTCAGTAGGTGGTGTGCAGGAGGCAGCTGATCGATGTTTCTCTCTCATCGATGTTTCTGACTCTATTCCTCTCCCTTTCTCTCTGTAAAAAATAAAATATATTTTTAAAAATACATAAAGAAAATAAATTCCAATAAAGCTGGTATTTTTGGAATTTGTCCCAAAGGAAAAATTGGATTTTTATCCTCAGACTACCAAAGTCTCTTTGCCCAGAAAGAGACTGACATCCTGGATTCCAAGGAAAGACTGGAAGCCCCTTCCCCCTGACCTGCTCACTGGCAGCGGTAGTACGTTTCACAGGGGTCTCTGCAGTGCCGGGCATCGCCACCTGTCTAGTTGCATTTCCAAACCTCCAAAATGGTGGGATAAGATTGACAACTCCACCTACGTGAGCATCCTAGCAATGGATGCAATTATCACCTATTTTAAATCCATATCCCTAGATACATCATATGCAATGGATGGTCACTTGCCACTGCTTACAGGGACTCCTCTCTCTTTTCTCTCCGCTTCCTCACACTCCTATTTAGACCTCTGCTGTGGGTTCACCCCAATCAGCCTGGCGTTCTCTTTAACAAGTCTCTGTATCTGTCCTCCACACTCTACCACGCATGCCCTGAGGCCAGGGGCTATGTCTTTAACTTTGCACCCTCCTCCCACAGTCCCTGTGCTGTGCCTCACACAGAGAAAGCACACAGGGAATGTTTGTTGAGTTGGACTGACTTTCACTTTGCAAGTTTTCTAGATACCGTCTTGGGAGAGCTCAATGGTGTGCACCAGGTAAGACCCTGAGGAACATTTACTCAGGGATTCAAGAGCCAACCTGGGCCATAATCTTTTTTAAAAAATATATTTTTATTGATTTTTTACAGAGAGAAAGAGAGAGGGATAGAGAGTTAGAAACATTGATGAGAGAGAGTCATCGATCAGCTGCCTCTTGCACACCCCCTACTGGGGATATGCCTGCAACCAAGGTACATGCCCTTGACTGTAATCGAACCCGGGACCTTTCAGTCTGCAGGCTGACGCTCTATCCACTGAGCCAAACCGGTTTGGGCTGGGCCATAATCTTTGTGAAGGGTTAAGACGGTTCCTTTGGAAACACCCAGACTGCTACTAGACATTTGCTCAGTCACCATTTACCTTAACGACTGGGAGACTTTGAGACCAATGTCTGAAAAATAAAAATGTTGTTATGTGATCTCTCTTCCTGGGAGGCTTACTTCAGGGTAAATATGAGTAAAATGAAAAACAATAGAAATTATCAATGAATCTAAACGCTGCTTCTTTGAAAACTTGAAATAACTAGAGACTAGCCAAACTGGTCAGAAATAAGAAGTGGAGAAAAATATTATCAATATCAGGAATGGGAGAGATGACACCATTACAAATTCTAAAGCTATTAAAAGAAAAACTGCTCTTTCCAAGCAATCTGTGCTATCTGCATAGTTGCTGCAGTATATTCCTAGCTGCACAGCCCAGAGCCCATTTCTGCCCTGAGCAGAGGAAGGAAACGGAATCAACAGAGCATCACACACACTAGGCCTCCTTACCCAAGCCACTTCAGCCTAGCATGCCAGTGCTCAGGAGCCACAAGCATCTGCCCAGCTCCAACTGGACTGCTGAAACCATCCAGCACACATAGCCTACCCAGATGTCTTTTCTACATAGACTGCTTTTTCAAGACTAGGAGAGATAGCAATTTTGTCAACTTCGTGTAAACAAGCACAAGCAAACAAACAAAGTCAAACAAAATGAGAAGACAGAAAAATATGTCTCAAATGAAGTAACAAGAAAAATTTCCACCAAAGAATAAAACAGAATAAGTAATATGCCTGATAAAGAATTCAAAGTACCAGGATGCTCACCAAAAAGGAGCATCTATTTCCTGAATAGAGGAATTCAGGAAAATTTTCAACTAAGAGTTAGAAAGTATAATAATCAATAAGAGCTTAACAATATAGTAACAAAAATTTAAAAAAATACATTAGGAGGAATAAACAGAAAATTAGATAATACAGGAGAATAAATCCATGAACTAGAAGTCAGATAATTGGAAATCAACCAATTAGAGCAACACAAAGAAAAACTAATTCTTTTTACATTCCTTATTGTTGAAAGTATTACATACGTCTCCTTTTTCCCCAATTGACCTTTCCCCACCTGCTCCCACCCCCCAACATATGCTCTCACCCCCCTAGAAAAAATAAGTTTTTTAAATGAGAGACCTCTGGGACAACATCAATCACACCAACATTCACATTATATGGATCCAAGAAGAAGAGAAAAATGTGAATAAGAAGTTTATTTCAGGAAATAATTATGAAAAACTTATCTAACCTGGGAGAGGAAATAGACATCCAGGTCCAAGATAGACAGAGATCCAAACAAGATGAACCCCAAGACCCACACCAAAACATATTGTAATTAAAACAGCAAAAGTTAAAGGTAAAGAAACTATCTTGAAGGTAGCAAGAAGAAAACAACTAGTCATATATAAGGAGAAACCCCTAAGGGTATCAGCTGATTTTTCAGCAGCAACTTCCTGGCCAGAAGGGAGTGGCAAGACATATTTAAAGTGCTGAAAGAAAGGAATATACAAACTAGAATATTCTACACAGTAAGGTTATACTAGTAATTCCGAATTGAAGGAGAAATGGTTTCTTGGATGTGCAAAAACTAAAGGAGTTCATCACCAGTGAATCAGATTTATAATAAATATTAAAAGGTCTTCTTTAAGCAAAAAATAAAAACCCATAATCAGAAATTTTTTAAAAATATGTGAAAGAAGGGGAGACAAAATAGCGGAAGATTAGATGGACGGGTTCTGAGCCTTGTCCCGAAGCAGAAAGAGAGAGCAGCTGAGGGTCATGCTGGGAGTGTTTGTTAGCACTAAGAGACAGGCGAACTCCAGGAGAAGGTGGGGAGCTGCTGATCAGGGTGCCCCTGACAGGGAAGCACCCACGGTGGGGCCAGGTCCCCTCCTGGAGCTACCTATGGGCTTTTTCCATTAAAAATCTTGCCATTTTTAATGGAAAAGTGAATCTTGTCAGAAGCCTGAATATCCACAGCTGCAGTGACCACCAAGCTGCTGTGAGCCCCAGAAAGCCCGTCCTAGGTGGTATGAACACTTGGACTCAAAGGAGCGCACCATCACACTGTGAAAAGGTCAGAATTCACGGGGATAGGGAGTCTCTGTGAAGACAGAAGCCCTCGCCCTTGTGCATGGAAGTTGGAGGACTGGGGTGGTTTTTACAAGGAGAAGCCCCAGGCTGTTGGGCTGGTGTATCCCCTTATTGTGGAACGGGCTCCTAATTAGGGTAGACATCTAAAGAAAGACACGTTTTGATCTGACACAGAGGAATGTTCGGAGAATTACAGGGGAGTGCAGTCTGCTCAGACTTGTCCCCCAGCCACCACAGATCAGTGTCACAGAGAGGAAAAAAAAAAGCTAGAGAGGCTTTAGAGCCCTGGAAGTCAACCCATAAACACTGCCACCCAGAGACTAAATCACAAATTGACCTTAGTGAAATAAAAAATCAAAGCAAGGCCCACTTAAAAATCAGGATCAGATTACAACACTGAGGAGCAGTGAAACACAGGAAACTGCAATACTGTCCAGACTGGGAAACAGGTGTGCCAAAAAGAATGATAGAGGAAGTGAATGACCTTCTGCACATTTTATTTAATTTTTTTAAATTTTTAAATTTTTGTTTTTATTTTCATTATTTGCAACATCTACTCAAAAAACTATTTTTTCTTTTGTCCTCACCTGATTTTACCTTTTTAATTAATACATTTTTATTTGTAATTAGCATTATTACTACTACTATTTTGCCTTTTTATATTATTTACTTTTGTTTATTTTTATTTTTTTAAGTGTCATATTATTTGCTCTTTATTTTACTTCAGGATTAGTGTTCTATAATGTATCTTTACATTTCCTTCACCAATGCTTTATTCTATCTCAACCCTACCTTTATGCCATCACTCTCTTTCTAACCTTTCCCGCTTTGGTGTCCTGTTTATCTTAAACCTTTCCTACTCTAGATTTTTCCTATTCTTTCTGTTAACCCCCTGCTAAAATTTCACCCTACTGTGTATATCTAATTTCCAACCCCCTGCTCCAAGCCCATACACACCTCCCTTTTCTCTGTCCTAAAAAACAACAACAACAACAAAGTCTTTCTCTCTATCCTTTTGTAGTTGCATGTTGAATGTTAACTATATCGAAGGTTTATGCTTTTTTATGAGATTGTTTTGCTTATTCATTTTGTTTGATTGTATGTTTTTGTTAGCTGTGTTTTAGTTAGTTTTTAACCCTGCTTTCCCTTTCCTTGCTTGATATTAGTTGATGTAAGGTGTATTAATCTCCAGATACTTGTTGCTGGCATTTGCTGTTTCCTTCCCACATATATACCGTAGTTAGGTCCTCCTTTCTCTCTTAGTTTTGTTCTAGTTTCTCTCTCTCTCTCTCTCTCTCTCTCTCTCTCTCTCTCTCTTTTTTCTTTCTCTTTCTCCCAATTTCATTTGCTACTCTTTTTTTCTTTTCCTTTTTCTCTTCTATTTTTCCTACCCCCCAATTTGCCTTTCTCTAATGGTCACCTTTATTGGAGGATATTAATATCGCAAACACATTTCTGTTCAATGCTGTGTGTGTTGTATGTGGTTGTGTTGTATTTTGTGCCTTTAAGTCAATGTAGAAGAGAGAGAACTACATAACCAGACATCCTGAAAAGAGAGATCATGGGGAGACAAAGAAACAGCCTGTATATGAAAGAAAAGCAGGCATCACCAGGAAAGGAAGTAAATGATTTAGAAGCAAGCAACCTACCAGAGCAAGAATTCAGAGTAATGATCATAAGATGGCTAAAAAGAATGGAAGACAAATTTAACAATATGAGTAATAACCAAGAGGAAATAAAGAAGAACCAAGAGGAAATGAAGATGAACCAAGAAGAAATGAAAAATGACATCGCTATACTGTAAATAACTCAATATAAAGCATCAAAAGTAGACTAGAAGAAGCAGAGGACCGAATCAGTGAGCTAGAAGACAAGATGGAAAAAATACCCAATTGGAGCAGCTTCTAGGGAAAAAAAAAAACACTAAAAAGCAGGAGGAGAGCCTACAGGAACTTTGGAACAATACAAAACAAAACAATATTAGAATAATAGGGGTTCCAGAAGGAAAGGAAACTGAGGAAGACATGGAAAACGTATTTCAAGAAATAATGACAGAAAACTTTCCTGAGATAGAGAAGAAAAAACCCACACAAATACAAGAAGCTCGCAGTCCCAAGCAAAATGAATCCCAAAAGACCAACACCAAGGCTCTTTATAATTAAATTGGCAAACACCAACAACAAATTGAGAATCTTAAAAGCAGCCAGAGAGAGACAGAAAGTTATATATAAAGGAACCCCCATCGCACAAACAACTTTCTCAACAGAAACTCATCAGGCCAAAAGGGAATGGGATGAAATATATGAAGTCATGCAAAGGAAGGGTCTGAATCCAAGAATACTGTACCCAGCAAGGCTACCAATCAAAATTGAAGGTAAAATCAGGAGCTTCACAGACAAAAAAAGACTAAAGGAATTTATCACCACCAAACCAGCAATGCAAGAAATGCTAAAGGGTCTACTGTAAAAATAAACAAGAAATAGGAAACAAATAAGGAGCACAGGGGTATAGAATAAAAATGGCGTCAAATAAGTACCTATCAATAATAACTTTAAATGTAAATGGATTAAATGCTCCAATCAAAAGACATAGGGTAACAAATTAGATAAGAAAACAATACCCATATATCTGCTGTCTACAAGAAACCCATTTCAGAAAAAAAGACACACAGAGACTGAGTGTGAAGGGATGGAAAAAGGTTTTCCAGGTGAATGAAAATGAAAAAAAAAAAAGCTGGGGTAGCAATATTTATATCTGACAAATTAGATCTCAAAGTGAAGGACATAACAAGAGATAATGAAGGCCACTTCACAATTCTAAAGGGAGCAATCCAATAAGAAGAAATAACCCTGGTAAACATATATGCATCCAATACAAGAGCATCCAAATACATTTTTTTAAAAAAACTGCTGGAGGACATTAAGGGAGAGATTAATAGCAATACGATCACAGTAGGAGATTTTAATACCCCACTGTCACCTTTGGACAAATCATCTAAACAAAAAATCAGCAAAGAAAAATCAATCCTAAATGGCACACTAGACCAGATTGAATTAATAGACATCTTCAGAACATTTCACCCCAAAGCCACAGAATATACATTCTTCTCAAGTGCACATGGGTCATTTTCAAAGATAGACCACATGTTGGGACATAGGCAAAGTCTCTTCAAATTCAAGAAGATAGAAATCATATCAAGCATCTTCTCAGATCATAGTGGCATAAAATTGGAAATCAACTACAATAAAAATAATTCAAACACATGAAGATTAAATAGCATGCTATTAAACAAGGACTGGGTTACCAGAGAAATCAAGGAAGAAATTAAAAACATCCTGGCAACAAATGACAATGAAAACACAACTATCCAAAATCTATGGGACACAGCAAAAGCAGTTTTGAGAGGGAAGTTCTTATCTCTACAAGCCTATTTCAAAAAACAAGAAGAAATGGTAACAAATTATCTAACTCTACAACTCAAAGAGTTAGAAAAAGAGCAACAAGAAAAGCTCAGTGTAAGCAGAAGGAAGGAAATAATAAAAAACAGAGCGGAAATAAATGACATAGAAACCAAAGAAACAATACATAAGATCAACAAAACCAAGAGCTGGTTCTTTGAAATGATAAACAAGATTGCTGAACCTCTAGCCAGGCTAACCAAGAAACAAAGAGAGAGGACCCAAATAAACAAAAGCAAAAATGAAAGAGGTGAAATAACAAACCCCGCCAAAATACAAAAGATTGTTACAAAATACTACAAACAACTCTATTCCAACAAAGTGGATAACCTGGAGGAAATGGACATAGTCCTAGAAAAATATAACCTTCCAAAACTCAATCAGGAAGAATCTAAAAATCTCAATAGACCAGTGACTTTGGAAGAAATTGAAACAGTCATCAAAAAGCTTCCAGCAAACAAAAGCCTGGGGCTAGATGGCTTCACATGAGAGTTTTACCAAACACTCAAGGAAGAACTAAAACCTATCTTCCTCAGACTATTCCAAAAAATTCAAGAGGAAGGAACACTTCCAAACTCCTTCTATGAAGCCAGCATCACCCTAACACCAAAACCAGATAAAGACAACACACTGAAAGAGAATTACAGGCCAATATCCCTCTTGAACATAGATGCCAAAATTCTAGCAAATTAGCTCCAGCAGTACATCAGAAAGATCATACACCATGACCAAGTAGAATTTATTCCGGGAATGCAAGGATGATACAATATCCGCAAATCAGCAAACGTGATACATCACATAAACAAATTGAGAGATAAAAATCATATAGTCATATCAATCGACACAGAAAAAGCATTTGATAAAATCCAACACCCTGCCGAAACCCGTTTGGCTCAGTGGATAGACCATCAATCTGCGGACTGAAAGGTCCCAGGTTTGATTCTGATCAAGGGAATGTACGTTGGTTGTGGGCATATCCCCAGTAGGGGGTGTGCAAGAGGCAGCTGATCGATGATTCTCTCTCACTGATGTTTCTAACTCTATCCCTCTCTCTTACTCTCTGTAAAAAATCAATTAAATATATTTTTAAAAATTCCAACACCCTTTCCTGATAAAAACTCTCAACAAAGTGGGAATAGAAGGATTGTACCTCAACATAATAAAAGCTATATATATGATAAACCCACAGCAAACATTATACTCAATGGGCAAAAACTAAAACCATTCCCTCTAAGAACAGGAACAAGACAGGGATGCCCACTCCTGTTTGACATGTACTGGAAGTACTAGCCATTGGAACTACCCAGGAAGAAGAAATAAAAGGCATCCAAATTGGAAAAAAAGAAGTAAAATTGTCCTTAATTGCAGATGACATGATATTGTACATAAAAAACCCAAAACACTCCTTAAAAAAACTAATAGATTTAATAAATGAATTCAGCAATGTAACAGGATACAAAATTAACACCAAGAAATCTATGGCATTTATATACACCAATAGTGAACTTATAGAAACAGAAACTAAAAAAGCAATCCCATTTACCGTCACACCAAAAAAATTAAGATACCTAGGAATAAACTTAAGTATGGATGTAAAAGACCTATACGTGAAAAACTACATGACACTGAAAAAAGAGATAGAGGAAGATGTAAACAGATGGAAGAACATACCATTTTCATGGATTGGTAGAATCAACATCATCAAAATGTCCATACTCCCCAAAGCAATTTATAGGTTCAATGCACTCCTCATTAAAATACCAACGGCATATTTCACAGACCTAGAAAGAACTCTCCAAAAATTCATCTGGAACCAAAAAAGACCCCAGATAGCCACAGCAATCCTGAGAAAGAAAAATAAAGTAGGAGGCATCTCAATACCGGATTTCAAGCTGTATTACAAAGCCACTGTTCTCAAAACAGCCTGGTACTGACACAAGAACAGACATACAGATCAGTGGAATAGAATATAAAATCCAGATATCAACCCAAATCACTATGCTCAATTAATATTTGACAAAGGAGGCACAAACATACAATGGAGTCATGACAGTCTCTTCAATAAATGGTGTTGGGAAAATTGGACAAATACATGCAAAAGAATGAAACTAGATCACCAACTTACACTATACACAAAAATAAACTCAAAATGGATACAGGACTTAAACATAAGACGGGAAACCATAAAAATACTAGAGGCATCCACAGGCAGCAAAATCTCTGACATATGCTGAAAGAACTTTTTTGCTGATACTGACCCTAGGGCAATGGAAGCTAAAGAGAAAATAAATAAATGGGACTACATCAAAATAAAAATCTTTTTTTACAGCAAAAGAAACCATCAATAAAACAACAAGAAAGCCCACTGTATGGGAGAACATATTTGCAAATGTTTCCACTGATAAAGGCTTAATCTCCAACATCTACAGACAGTTTATACAATTTAATAAAAGGAAGACAAATGATCCAAATTAAAAAATGGGCAATGGACCTAAATAGAATCTTTTCAAAAGAAAACAGAAGAAAGGCCAAGAGGCACATGAAAACCTGCTCAAAGTCACTAATTATCCAAGAGATGCAAATCAAAACGACAATGCGGTACCATCTCACACCTGTCAGAAAGGCTATCATCAACAAATCAGCAAAGGACAAGTGCTGGTGAGGATGCGGAGAAAAAGGAACCCTCTGCACTGCTGGTGGGAATGCAGACTGGTGCAGCCACTGTGGAGAACAGTATGGAGCTTCCTCAAAAAACTGAAAAAGGATCTGCCATTGAACCCAGTAATCCCACTCCTAGGAATATATCCTAAGAAACTAGAAACACATATCAGAAAGGATATATGCACCCCTATGTTCATAGCAGCACAATTTACAATAGCTAGGATTTGGAAACAGCCTACGTGCCCGTCAGCAGATGATTGGATAAAAAAAAAAAAACAATGGTACATCTACACAATGGAATACTATGCTACCATAAAAAGGAAGGAATTCTCATCATTTGCAGCGACCTGGATGGAATTGGAAAACATTATGCTGAGTGAAATAAGCCAGTCAATGAAAGAAAAACACCACATGATCTCACTCATTTATGGATAATAGAGAATATTATAAACTGATGAACAAAAGGATAGATACAGAGACAGTAAAAGAAACAGACTGTCAAATTGCAGCGAGGAGGGTAGGGAGATATGGAGGAGATAAGAGATCAACCGAAGGACTTGTATGCATGCATATAAGCATACCAATGGACGAAAAACTCGGGGGGGGGGCGCGGAGGGTATGTATGGAAGTGGGGTGGGGTGGGGACTGGTAAGGTATGTACACATATAATACCTTAATAACAAAATGAGGAAAAAAATTTACAAATCAGTGAGGCATGCTTGTTCGCTTTCCTGTGCAAGCCACACTATTCTGAGCCTGGGAAACGAGAGGTAACTCACCTGTGACAATGGCTTTCCCGGGTGGCAGTTGATGCCGCCAATGAAGATCATGTTGGGCATCACAGGCTTGGGATAGTCCAAAACAAAGTCAGTTCGTAACAACCAAATGGATGGTTGGCTGAATAGGTCATAGGCTGTAACAGTCGTCTGGAGAATCTCAGAGGCAACTTCTAAACCAGTTTTGAGAAAATAGTCACAAAGGAAGTGTTCCTCCAAGTGGAAGATGAGGTTCCGCACTTTCTCCTTGAAGGTCATGGCATTAGAGAACCCTAAGAGAAACCTCGGAACATAAGAAAGAGGGCTGGGGCACTGCGCACCTTCTTCCAGATAGTGGCAAAACAGCCCTCTGGTGAAGACCACAGATGGGAGTGAAAAATATTTGGCTACAATCAAGCCACACATGTCAAAGGGGTCCAGAAACACCGCATCAAAAGAACTGTCTTCTATGTATTTTACTAATTTTTTGTCATTAAACAAGTTCCTACAATTTGAAAAAAAGTATTTAAAAATAGTGTTTGCTGGATTCATTATCATGGCAAACACACTTTGATCCCGAGTTTTCCACTGAGAGTCAGCAAAAATCCGGAACTGATCATTCAGATCCTCCAGAGTGTAAGATGTGGAATAAGTCTTGACGGTATAACTGGATGATTGTCCCAGGCGCCAACTCACCTCTGGCCTGACCACCACCACCTCATGCCCTCTGTGGCTGAGTTCCTCCACCACAGACCGCATGGTGAACCAGTGGCTCCCATCCATGGGTATGACCAGCAGCTTGCCTGCCTGGGCAAAGCCAGGTGCCAGCAGGAGACACACACACAGAGGAAGGAGGCCAGTCCTCACCGCAGGAGCCATTGGACAGAAGCAGCCTGAAGCAGCCCAGCTGTCAAGCTCGCGTGAAACAGTCGTTGGAAGAAGTACAGGCACAAAACCTGCCCCAAGAGTAGTCTGAGGATAAATCCAATATTTCCTTTGGGACAAATTCCAAAAATGCAAGCTTTATTGAAATGTTCTTTTCAATCTTCCTGAGTACGCAAAGTCCAAAAACAATTGGTTAATAATTCCCTTTGTGAATCAGCATTGAAGTCACAGCACTATCTCTGTCCAGCTAAAGAGCAAAACTATTTTTCTCTTGTTTTTGCTGTTGTTGTTAATCTTCACCCGAGAATATTTGTTTTCATTCATTTTTAGAGAGTGGAAGGGCAGGGCCGAGACAGAAAGAAATATGGATGTGAAAGAGACACACCGATTGGTTGCCTCCTGTACCCATCCCAATTCGGGTGGGGATGAGCCTGCCAACAAGGTTCATGCCCTTGACTGGAACTGAACCCGGGACTCTTTAGTCTGTGGGCCAACGCTCTAACCATTTAGCAAACTATTCTTAGCAGGAAAACATATAGTTCAATATTTTCTTATAAGTTAATTATTGGCAATGGTTGGTTTGGGGTTTTTTGTTTGTTTGTTTTTTGTTCCAATATTTGCACAGCAAGGATGAATTTCAAATTAATTCTGCACAATAAACTAAGCCAGACAGAAGAGTCCATGTTGTGTAATTTCGCTATTGTATTTCTTTCCGCCCCTTTTTCCCCCCTCTCTCTTTAAATGCTAACCACAATCCCTCTCAATAAAATTTATAATCCACTAATAACACATGACCTTCGGTTTAAAAGGTTCTTGTTTATAGCATTTGGGTACAGATTGCATAACAAATAGGTTAAGTAACACAGCACAGATAAGGAGACAAAAATGCAAATAAAATTGCAAGTTTTTCAGGACAGGGTCATGGTTTTTTACCTTTTCGAACCACTTGGGTCAAAATCCCAGTTTTTGTAAGAGTAACCATGATCTCAAAAGTGTTGGCCCCAGATTATTACTGCTTGCAGGGGTGTGGCCCACAGACATCTGGAGGTCACTGCAGGTGTGGTGTGCTTCTCTTTAATGCAGGAGGCTCTATGACTAAAGTTTTAGTGAAAAACATTTTTAGAAGGCTATTTAAAATTAAGCACAGTTTTGTATCCGTCCATTGCCTGGATCTCCTCTCCTGTCAACATGGCCATTCTTTCTTTTAAAAAAAGTATGTGTGTGTGTGTGTGTGTGTGTGTGTGTGTGTGTGTATATATATATATATATATATATGTGTATATATATATATATATTTCTCTTGATTTCAGAGAAAAGGGGAGGGGGAGAGAGAGATAAAAACATCAACAATGAGAGAGAATCAGAAAGAATCATTGATTGGCTGCCTCCTGCATGCCCCACACTATGAATTGAGCCCACAACCTGGGCATGTGCCCTTGATCAGAAGCAAACCTGGGAACCTTCAGTCCACAGGCCGGTGCTCTATCCACTGAGCCAAACTGGCGAGGACCAAGTGGCCATTCTTTAGCCTACCTCTGAAGCAAGCCATTTTATCTGTAGACATCCCAGACTTTTGGGAAGCTCTTTCTTATAATAACAATTCAAAAACTGCCCCCCATCCTAATTTATCTGTTCTGAACATATAAATTACATTCTAATAGCATTCCAATTTTACCACACTAGCTTCCAAGAGTTAATATATTCAAAACACAACTTTTGAGTTTCCAACCAGAGCTTTCCTCCTCTCCCAGATTGGCTCAGTAAATGCTATTTTCATCTACCTCGTGTTTCAGGCAAAATAATGTGCAAGGTATCACTCTCCCACAGCCCCTCCATTCAAGCTGTGTCAGTTGGGGTTCAATCAGAGAAGCAGAACCATCAACGCTACCCATAGTCAGGGATTTGTCATAGGGATTTGTCATAGGGATTTGACTCATGTGGGAGCTGGTTGAACGGATCTCCGTTAACAATCTTTGCCTCTGGTGCTAGAATTTCAGGGCATCAGGGTGGGTCTTCTGGAAGGGATCAATAAGCTTGGACCCACAGGAATGAACTTGGACCTACAAGAAGGGACTAGAACCTTGGAGTGTTCTTACTACCTCCAACCTTGATGATGTGGGGGTCCTGCAGGACAAGCTGGTGCTCTTCCTCACTGAGCTGGACACACGCCCAGCCCAGGTGTGGGAGAAGCTGAAGGAGGAGCCAGGACAAGGAAGGGCAGGTGCAGGTCCGACTGCTACTTCATGCCAATGAATCGAGTCTACAGATAGGTGACAGCATGTATGAACTACAGAAGTGCCTGTCCCACTCTTCTGCATGTAAGAAAACAAAAAAAATTGCTCCTCGATTTCAGGTAAAATGTCTCTGTGACTAACTCTAATTAGATATAGGAAGGGAATTCTGGGAAACAAAACTCAGCTTAGCCCATTGATACATTACAAAGCCGCCACATGACCAAGTCCCGTCCTATCTCCAAAGCAGATCTCACATCTGCCCCGCTCTCTAGTGCCTGGACATCATTCCACCATCGTCTCTTACTTGAACTCCAAGAACTGCCTCAAAAATTACTCTTTCCGTTCTCATTTTTTTGCCCTGCAGACAGAAGCCAGAGGTGTCTGTTCGAACATCAGTCACTATGCTATTGTTTGTGTAATGCCATTGAATGGCTTCCCACTGCGATTAGAAAACACCCTTGCCTTGGCCAGAAGGTGGGTGAGTCTTTAACCAGTCTCAATTTGCTTTCTCCACTCATTCAAGGCTTCCTTTCTACATCTGGAACAGGACAGTTTCCACCTCAGGACCTATGTGTTTGCTGTTCTCTCAGTCTGGAGGGGTCTTTCCTGAGCTCTTCCTGTGCCTCCTCATTGGGAAGTTCTCCTTTAAGAAGCCTGACCTGCGGCCAATATCAGAAATAGCCCCATCCTTGCCATTTACTGTCACATCCCTCCGTTATTTCCCTCAAGTTACTTATCACTACAGCTATCGTGTAGCTTTTTCTTAGTTCCCTCCATTATAAAGTGAGCTCTATGAATTTAGGGGCCTATATAAGTCAGATTAATATTAAATCTCAAACTTCTAACCCTGTGCCTGCCACTTAGTAGACGCTCATTAAATAAAGATGTTTACTAAATATTTATTAAAGAATGGATGAATGAATAAATGAATTGAATAAAAAAAAATAAAAAGCAACTGATTATGGTTCCTTGCCAGGGAACTGCTAAACTTTAGCCTGAGTGATTGATCCAACCTTTTCTTCTGGGACTGACCACCAGATACCGAGGGACGGATGAATGGGTTACTCTGACACATGCTTCTGTGAAAGAGAGGCTAAGGGGCTACTTGGCAGAAGGCCCCAAAATAGCCCCAACTGACTGCCTCTTTAAGCTTTTATTGTAACAGCAGCTTGAACTAAAATTAACCTCTAGATATAATCAGCAGGGTAAGCATCCTTAAGAAAGCACTTGCTTCTACAAGGTCGGGTTTAAAGAGATTCCTGCAAATTATCCCGGGGGCTCAGACTTGTTTGGAAAAGTCAAGGCAGGGGCTGACTTTTTTTCAGCAAGGTTCCCCTAGAGGCCCCTGACCTTTTGGTGAATCCTCCTTACAGACTTTCCAACAAAGTCCCATGTTTCCCCACAATTCTTCTGGTCTTTTTCTTTTACAAAGCAGGTTTTCCATCACCTGCTGACCTGTCTGGCTCCTCATAGTCCATGTCATGTTCACTCTCTGGAATTTCCAGGGCAGACGCACTCATTTCAGAGACAGCTCAGCCTCCATGCCAACAATCGTTCTGGTTTTAACAGCCCATGTCCTGGTGGAGCTAACCTTCAGTGCTCATTCTTGATTAGGGAATGGAAGTTTGAGGAATATCTATAATTTGGAAGAGGGGAATGAAGCACAGCTGGTAAAAGGGAGGCAACGTACAGAAAGGGAAGGAGAAGAATAGTATGCCATGGGCCAGGGAGGAGAGTCTTGAAGTCAAGAGGCAATGTGGCCAAGTGAAGACTAATGAGAACTGAGAACAGACTTTCCCCACTGCAGTTTCCTAGACATTTGACCTCGTCGCTGGTGCGCTGCCTCCGGGTCTTTCCCTACCAATACTTCTGAACACTCCAGCTACATGAGTCTCCCTCAAGTATTCCGTCTACAAATCTCTTAGTCTGGCATTCACTAGGACTCCTGCCTTGCAGCTATTCTCAGTTTCTCCAGCCTTTAGCTGAAGTCCAGAGGATTTTTCTCTCCGTCTCCCTTACTCATTCCAAGCTGGAAGCTGGATTGGATTGGGGAGATGCCAGAAGTAGGGCCTATATACATAAGCTACTGAAACAGTCCACTAAGGGTATTCAAGTCAGCAAGAGAGGATAATTTTGAGATATTTTTTAGTGTATTCTTATGAATGCTATTTAGAGTTGGTGCAGACAAAACAAACATTGCGGTTATCATAAAGGTTCAAGGCTACGCGGTACATTTTTTACTAGAGATACACTAGAAAAAATGTCTTTGAAAGTGCACGGCCGAGCAGAAGCCTTACACAAGTGTTTAGGTAATTTGGGAATTAGCCATTACAAAAGACAAGTGATCTTTGGGTACTCAATAAGTATAAACTTTAAGGTGTGATTGAATGAGCGGCCACCTGACAGATAGGACCGGCTAACCCAGGAACCGTGAACTGACCTCAAAAGCGAGCACTCCCCTCCCACCCGACTCCCAAACTCCCGGGACAAAAAGAACTACATTGCCCATAAGGCCTGAGCTCCCGCGGGGCATCCTGGGTCGCGTAGTCCGCGTTCCATAAATTGCTCACGCTGGAAGCCGCCGGAGACACGCCTGCGCCAACATGGCGGCCCCTACGTGGGGCGCGTCTGTTCGCGACGGGTTTTGGCCGGGGCGGGGGTCTGGGCTTTAGGCAGTAAGTGGAGCTGGCGGCCGGGGTGCTGCGGAGGGACCTGGGAGGCATGTGGACCGTGTGGGCCGCACGGCCTGAGGAGGGAGAGGCGAGGGACCTCGGGCCGGGCCGGCCCGGGGACGCGGAGTTCCGGCGTTGGGTCCGGGGTCCTCGGCCGGCCGGAATACTGCCTCCTCGCGCCCCCGGGCCCAGGGGTGATGGGAGGGCGTGAGGGCCTGGCCGGGGCCAGGAGTGGGAGCGACCAGAGAGTCCAGGCCACAGGCCACGAGCTCGAGGTCAGACTTTCGAGTCCCATTGCTTGCGCTTTTCTTTTGAGGAAAGCGTTGGAAAGGAAAAATAATCGCATTTCAGCGTTTCCCGTCCCTCAGGGAACAGTGCCAGGAGCTTTGCAACTCTCGCTTCCTAGCGGCCCTCCGTCGCGCCGCACTCAGTGAGACCCCGAGGACGTGGCCTGGGTCCCTGGGGCTCACGTCGGGATCGCTGGGTGCAGACGAGGCGGCCCTCGGCTCAGGAATGTTAATGGTCGTGAGCTCCTCGCGACTCTCCAGCTTTGGGGCCATGCACTTAGCTGCTGTAAAGGGTAACTAGTTCCATTTAATTCACGTTAGCGCCGTAATCTGGTGTAAGGAGTGTGAGCAGCAGAGATTTTAGGAAGTGATTGGCTGTTGTCCCAGGCCCTCGTCATCTCTCAGGATCTAGGCTTGCTTTGCATTCGCCGCCCCCCTCCCTTTCCCCCACCCAGCAGTAGGTTAGATGTGGCGATGGGTATCCTTTCTGTTCTCATTTAGTGATGGCAAGTATGCCTTTTTAAAAAAAAAACAAAAAAAAAACGGCTGTGGTTCGTTGTGAGCCAAACCCTGTGCACTAAGTGCCTTTCTTTAATTGCCATTTGACTGTTTAAATGACCATGTGTGATAAGGCGGTATCCCATTTTACATACAAGGAACACAGGTGAAGTAACTTGCCCAGGGAAGACTTAAAAACAAGAGACTCCCAAGTATAAGAGAGGGGTGATGGGGAGCAAGTTTGTTGTGAAAATAAAAGCATGTTATAACATGTCATCTTTTTTAAAGGTGATATTTAGTTTCACAATGTTTGGGGACCTATTTGAAGAGGATTATTCCAGTGTCTCAAATAATCAGTATGGAAAAGGAAAAAAATTAAAGGCCAAACCTTTGGAGCCACCTGCTCCTAGAGAATTTACCAATTTAAGCGGAATCAGAAATCAGGGTGGAACTTGTTACCTCAATTCTCTTCTTCAGACTCTTCATTTTACACCAGAATTCAGAGGTATGCTATTATTACATGCATTTGCTTAGTAGCCTGTAACCCTCATCTCCATGTAATTATGCAAGATCACAAAGAGACAAAGTATCTTAAAGGTGTATTCTGCAGCATGCGTTTATTGTTAATGTGGCATACAAAATGGTAATGTGAGACTTAAGTTATCTTAAGTATATTCTATGTAATATTTAGTAACAAAATTTAAAATGGCAATATTTCTTTTCTATTCCTTATAGTTTAATAGACAATATAAAGACAATTTTGTCATGAGTATTGGCCTTCATTATTGTTATACTATTGGTATTTTTGAGTTTTAAAGTTTCTCCAGAGTAATAAACACATAAGCCAGAGTTACCCCAAGCAGTTATATCATTTGGAATGGGGAGGGTGTCACATTATTTAAACAGTTCTTAATCATTTATCTGCAGTTCTGCAATTCAGAAAACTGGCAAGCTGATGTGATTGATCTAAATTTGTTTGAGTGTTAGAACCTGACCTAATGTGAAACCTTTTATAGTATAGTTATCTCATTTGAGTGAATATTCATTCATTTGTTACAGGAATGTTAATCTTGATTTGTCCCAGACCCTGCTGAGGGTGTAAAATTAACATAATGTTAACCTTTTCTTCATATTACCTTTGTAAAATCTGGAAATAGTGAATTTCAAAAACCCAAGCATGACGTTAGACAAAGGGATTGTGTGCAAGGAACAGAAACCTTAAATTAACTAAATTTCAAAAAGGATTTATTGTAAGAATGTAAGAAAATATCCCAGAAATGACCTACAGGAAGCCAGTCCAACCTTACTGGGCCCTAATTTCTTGCTTCTGTTTTCTCTCTACATATTTATCCCATTCCCATCTCTGCAAACTATCTTCCTCTACAGCAGTGGTTCTCAACCTTTCTAATGCAGCGACCCCTTAATATAGTTCCTCATGTTGTGGTGATCCCCAACCATAAAATTATTTTTGTTGCTACTTCATAACTGTAATTTGCTACTGTTCTAAATAGTAATGTAAATATCTGTGTTTTCCGATGGTCTTAAGCGACCTTGCTAGCAGTTCTCAACCTGTAAGCTTAAAGATTTCCTCCCTCCAGAGATTTACCATGTCCGCTACCCAGGGCCATTCTAGTGGATTGGACTGCATCCACTAGATTTAAGAGTGGGGCCTTTTGTTCTTGATTCCATCCCCTCCATAAAAATATCTCCCTGATGCATTCAGTAATTCCACCATAAGAAGTTTTCTATCTGAATAAGCAGATCCCTAGTGGGGGTTAGAACTTGTCCAAGTTTTAGTATTGTTGAAGTTTAAGAGCAACCTAAAATAGAAAAGTAGCCTTAAAAATATGCTGAGGCAGGTGTTTGGGTGGAGCAGGGTGAGTACCCCTGAGCAAGAACAGGGCTGAGAGTCCCAGGACATCTCTAGTCAAGCACATGGGTTGATATCTAGTGGGGATTGTGAACTCTTTCAAGGCTTAGCATGAATCCCAATGCTTATTGAAGGGGAAGTATAATTGGGAAAGAGTAAGGCCTGGAGGAGAATAGTGTAGGAACTTTTTGGAATCATATTTTATGGAGTTAGGCTAGATTGGGCTCCACTGTACTCCCAGTTTAGTGTAGCTGAGAGTAGTGGGAGATGATTGTAAAAGTCCTTGTAGTTCATTCTTTCCCAGTTCCTCCGAGGAATTCTGGAGGAGTATAACATTCATAATAGTAATCACTAGGCGGCAGCAGTGGTTGCCAGTGGAGAACAACACCCATCTCATCCCTTATCTCCCTAGAGCAGGGGTGGGCAAACTTTTGACTCGAGGGCCACAATGGGTTCTTAAACTGGACCGGAGGGCCAGAACAAAAGCAACCTGACCATGCTGGCACTCTCAAAATGGGCTGCTAGTGATGGAGCGGAGGGGAGAGCAAGAGAACCCTCCTCTCTCTCGGCTCCACGGGCCAGATCCGGCCCATGGGCCATAGTTTGCCCACGGCTGCCCTAGAGTATATCAAAGTTCCCAGTAGAAGTTCCTATCTGGGTTTGAATACAGACTTCCCAAAAGATTCATATGTTCCCTCATTGGGTGGCATAGCGAGATGCTGTATTGTTTAAAAAACTAGAAGGCCGGTGTACAAATTCATGCACCAGTGGGATCCCTCGGCCTAGCCTGTGTGATTGGTTCGAAACTGGCTCTGATATCTCTTGAGGGGTCCTGGATTGCGAGAGGGTGCAGGCCAGGCCGAGGGATCCCAGGCTGAGGGATCCCAGGCTGAGGGATCCCAGGCCGAGGGGCTAAGAAGGAACCACAGGAGGGCTCCAGGGTAGGGCTGGCCTGTGTCACTCAGTCCCAATTGGCTGGATTCCCAGGAGCAAGCTAACCTACCAGTTGAGGCATCTTCCCCCTGGTGGTCAGTGCATGTCATAGCAATTGGTTGACCAGTCTACTGTCTGCCCCTTGGTGGTCATTCATTGCACATCATAGTGAGCAGTTGAGCATCCTTAGCATATTATGTTTTGATTGGTTGAACGGACAACTGGACACTTAGCATATTAGACTTTTATTATATAAGATTCTTGGGACTGGCTTTGGGGTACCAACTTATTGTTCCAGGTGAGCCCACTACCATCTGTTATCACCCTCAACCTAGGAAAGATGTTTACATACCCCTAAAAGGAAGGGCATGATCTCAGAGTTAAAGGTGGTCCTTCTCAGGAAAGGATGGCTTGCTGTTGATCGTATGCAGAACTATTATTTGTTATATTTCCTGATACTCCTTAGGTAGTTCTAGGGACCTACCGCCGATGGCCATCACAGATTTCTGATGTTTCTGCTCTTAGTTTTATATGAATAATTTTCGTTTTCTAGATCTTTCATGCTGAAACCTTCACATGTCCTTTATAGTCAACCAGAGGCCTGGTGCACAAATTTGTGCACTGGTGGGGTCTGGCTGGCCCACCTCGATGGGGGCCCATCAGGCTGGGCTGGTGGGGCGGAGGGGCTGTGGGTGATTGGCTGGTTGGCCCCACCCTTGATCAGGATATTGGGGGCTGGCCAGGGTTAAGGGGTGGGCAGTTGGCCAGCTGGCCCCAACCCCAGTCAGGGTATTGGGGGCCCATCAAGTGCTGGCCTGGCTAGGGGTGGGGGACTGATCAGGGCCCAGATAAGGCTGGTTGGCTGCCACAGTGCACATCATAGCCACTGATTATTCTGCCATTCTGGTCTCTGGACTTTTCTACCTAATAAAAGAGTAACATGCTAAATGACTCTATCTTCGCGACATCCACCAGGAGTGTGTGTGCAAATTAACACAACAAAGATGGCAGGTTAATTTGCATACTCAGGCACCAAGTGGCTCGGGGTGGAGCAGGATGCAGGTGTTCCACAGCACCCCAGCCTCTCTGGGCCACTGGGCAGCGTGGGAAGGAGGAAAGGCGGCTCAGGCCAGAGTGAAGGCACTGCCGACAGCCAGGGGAAGGAAGGCCCATTTTTGATGCATGAATCTTTGTGCATCAGACCTCTGATGTTACTAGAATGTAAAATGTGTAGAGTAAGGGTATAAACGTAAACATTGCTGCAATAATATTGCTGAATTGTTAACTGATTTTATTTATTGGTGGCCTTGGCTTTCTAAAATGAAATAATGTCATTTATATCTGATTCTACTTTTTTGTCTAGAAGCTTTATTTTCTCTTGGCCCAGAAGAGCTTGGTTCTTTAGAGGAAAAGGATAATCCAGATGCAAAGGTATTAAATCTATGATTTATAGGGGTTGTTGTTATTTTAGAGTATTGAGGGAGTGTTTTTTTAAGGCAGGAATTAATTTCTTACAGAAATTGATAATTTTATTAATTACCAAATATGATTATTTTCAGAAAGTGACTTGGCTTATACCCTACTGACAATGGAACAATTTGTAAAATGTAATGTCGCTGCTGCTACTGTGTTTATTCTTTCTTCTGGTAAAGGAAATATTTGCAAATGGTCCACACTAGCTTAACAGAAACTCTACATAATGCACTTATTTGTATTAACAACAAATAAGACTAGTATTCATTCAATTTGGTGTTCTGGAAATAAATTGAATGAGGAATTGGTTTATCATAAGTGCAGATCTAATGATGTTCCTCCTCTGCTTAAACATCATTCAGAAGTTTGTCGCTTTGAGGCTAAAATCAGTGCTTCTTACAAGAAGTCTTTCATGATCCAGCCCAGTGCTTCTCAGATCCCCTGTGCAGCAAAGGGCCAGTTTCTGTGTATTTTTTTAAATTCCCATTCTGTTGCAGATTATACTTTTGTGGGACATCATAAAGATGTCATCACAATGTCAAATTGCAATAATAGTTTCTAAAGGCTGATTCTCACTTTAGATGCTTAAATTTGGTCTGCAAACTAGGCTCTGACCAGCATTTTCTGTCAGCCTGGCCCTCTCTACCCCAAATAAGACAGGAACAGGCTTGGAACCCAGGGAAGAAAGCAAGGCAGGGTGCAGCCTGTCTTTGACTGGAAAATTCCTCATGAGAGTATGTCTGTATCTGAGGCATTTTAGAGAAAGAATGAAGTATTAGAGACTTAAATTACTCTCCATCTGTAATCCCTGAGGTAGTTTTTTAAGGCTTGTGGGTTTTAGTATTGACCTGAGCTATGTCCAGGTAGAAAACTCCAGATAGCTAAAACACTTTTGAATTGAATTTTTGAAGAAAAATGATCACCCTTTGTAATAAGATTTGTAAACTTTCTTCTGGGTGAACTGCGTGAACTAGGAGATGTAATAAAATTAGTATGCAGTTCTTTTAAAAAGCCCAAACCACATCGAAAAGACTTACTTAGAAATGCATTTGTTCTCATTCAGGTTCGAATCATACCTTTACAGTTACAGCGGTTGTTTGCTCAGCTCCTGCTCTTAGACCAGGAAGCAGCCTCCACTGCCGACCTCACTGACAGCTTTGGGTGGACGAGCAATGAGGTACGGAGGTCAGCTTCTCTAAGAAACATTGCCGGCAAAGAAGAATAAACACTGGGTTAATGTTACCTAACTTCTTTAATTTTGTTTTAGGATCTCAAGATACTATTTAAACATTCACTTCTCTTGTGTTAAATAATTACAAGCCAGAAATATATTTTTGGACACTTGTTTGCAGGATTTTAGCAACAGTTGTGATTTGGGGGTGGGGAGAGGGTTGTGGATACATAGAGAAGTATAGGAGCTGATTTTTACAATTTATGTCTGAGAATCTTTATATGGACTAGTTGAGGTAGAACACCTATTACAAAGTGACTACCATTTATATAGCAAACTGCTTGATCAGTTTCAAAAGCTACCTAGCAATAATTCTGTCTGCCTCTGTGACATGCTCTTGGTTTTGAATCTGAGTGTTCTGATTTGAACATGTGCTTCAAGCAAAAGTATAAAATCATCCTTGGCAGGTCTTTTCACTTTCCCAACCTTTCTCCTGACTCTCTCCATTGCCTTCCTGTGTCCTAGTGTAAAACTCCTTCCTTTGTGTCCCTAAGGGTATTGCACTGTGTACAAACACCAAACATTTGACAGCAACAAGGTGCTTGTTGTCAATAAGCTGTTAGCTGTATAAAATAAAACCAAGTCTGTGTGTGTGTGTTTATTATGAAATAGATGTGTTTTTGCAAAGACACAGGTATGGGAGACTATCACAGAATGTTAAGAGGCAATGATCAGAATAATGTTATGTTGCCTTCAACAGTAAACTCTGAACTGTGGTCATCTTCTAACAGGAACACTCCATAACTAGGCGATGCTATGAGGTCAAAGAGTAGGGCTTGGCTTTGAAGTAAATGGGGTTTTACTAACAGTATGTTAAATTTCTGGTGCAGGAGAGGTGCTTAGGGGTAATTTCTTGTTTTAAAAATAACTGCTTTATTGAGATATAATTCACACACCATAAATTGACTCTTTTAGAGGGTTTCAGTGGGTTTTTAGTATGTTCACAGAGTTGTACAACCATCACTACAATTAATTTTAGAACCTTTTCCCCACTCCATACCCATTAGCAGTCCTCCTCCCCAGTCCCTTTCTCTCACCTCCTGGCAACCGCTAATCTGCTTTCCATCCCTGTGCACTTGCCTGTTTCTGCACATTTCACAGAAATGGAATCATAGTATGTATTGGCACTTCATTCCGTTTTATTGCCATGTAATATTCTATGTCATAGATATGCCATGTGTTTGTTTTGTTTTTTAAATCTAGTCATCAGTTGATGGAGTTCCCTTTGTTTTGAATAATGAGCTTCCACTAATTTACTAGTTTCATACTTAAAGCTGTGAAAACCTTATTTACTTCTAAGTAAAATCTTGCAGGAAACCCTGTAGGACTGGACTTGCAGTGGCAGACAGGGTCTCTGAGACACTTCTGGCAAACTTAGGATTGTTCAGAAATAGCTTGAAAACTTCTGCAAGCTGTCTGTCCCACCAGATACTGAAGAAATTTGTCTTCTAGTGTCTTGTGTGTTAAAACAGAAAAGTGAAAAATATCCTGAGACCCACATCTTGCTTCAGCTTCTATCCACTTTGTCAGCCTCTTTTCACATGAACTCTAAATTTGTCTTCCTTCACTGCCTCTACTTCACCTTCAATTTGTTCCTCTTCTTTCTTGTAAAAGTCACTCATGACATCTGTGTGCCCATTCCAGGAGACACCTCTCTGCTCTCAGCAGGCTCTTAGCACTCACCGCCCCTCTGTGATTCCCGTGACCTCACTTTCCTGGTTCTCCGCTCCTGCTGCTCTGCCTGTTCATATTTTTGTTTTGTAATATGAAATGGTCTCTTAACCTGTTCTCAGCTCGTTTAGATTAGTCATCCTTATGTTTGATCGAGTTTACCTTTGGATTTGATAAATCTTGTGGGTGTTTTTTTTTTTTAACTAATATCACTTTAAAAATCTGTTTTTAAAAATGTGAAGCACAAAATCACATTTAAAAGTTACCTGTTTTATAGGAAATGAGGCAACATGATGTGCAGGAACTGAATCGAATTCTCTTTAGTGCTTTGGAAACTTCTTTAGTTGGGACCTCCGGCCATGACCTCATCAATCGTCTATATCATGGGACCATTGTTAACCAGATTGTTTGTAAAGAATGTAAGAATGTCAGTGAAAAGCAGGTGAATATGCAAGAGTGTTTTAGTAATGAGTTATATTGTTAAGAATAATTCATACTGTTAAATCTATGACCTGTCATACCATGTGAGGATTAACTGTTTATTTCTAGAAATCACTTTAGTGGGGGTTTTTCTTTACTCTAGCTCCACCTAAGTCATATGTTTATAATCCAGATTTCTCCGTGTAAACTGAAAGAAGCAAATATCATAAAACATCGTTTTGATGTTTTATTCCTTATCCTGATAGTTAGAAAATAGAGTTGGAGATCTGAGGCCTCATAAGGAAAGTGACTTCATCATGATTGTTGGTGGAATATTGTCAAGTTAATTAGGGAAGTAATAAAAATAGGGTATTGACAAATATCTGTAATTAAATATTGGATTTTAATTTATTAATGTCTTTAAGAAAGTTCTTTGCACATGTATGCTTATATTTAAATGTTATCTGTTTAAGAATATATGCTTATTACACATAAACATATATAAAGCCATTATAATAATGTTTAATCCAGTATAACCTATAATACTTTGTCATGACATAGATTGTCCATTCAATATTACTGGAAATTTGCTCATATAAATATAATAATCTCCACTTACTCTACCTATTTTCGACAGCAAATTATTTCATCTGAATAGCTGTCCTTTAATAAAAATATTTTGCTATGGCAAGAGTTACAGAAAGTTTCTGTATTTGATAGTATGAGTAAAACATTAAATGCCATTTTCTAAATGTTGCATTAATTGATTTTTTTGGCACAGATATTTTCTTTTTTCTATTTCTTTATGAGCATTGGGGATAAAAGATACATTTTTTATTCTTTTTGTCTGTGCTAATAGGTTTGGCCAGCCTAATTTGAAAACATTAAGATGTTGTGTGTCCTTGAATTACTGTATGATGACTAACCTATAATAATCATTCACAAACTAATTTCATACTACTTTGTATATTAAGGCACATGATAAATTACAGAAATTAACTTTTCACATACATATATTATGGACCATATCTAAATGTTACTTTTATTACTTTAGATTTCTACCATGAACTTACTACTGTTATTTTATAGTTCCAATAATGCCTTTAATGCTATTAAAACTAATACGCTGTAAACTTGTCAGATTTTCTAAGTTTTATTACTAAAAACATGTTGTAATTAAAATGTAGTTACAGTATAATTTATAGACTCCCATTTTGCAAAATACCCTCTTAATTTTCGTAAGAATACTCTTTTATCTTGGCTCAAAATTATGTTTTTCTTATAACTTCTTCAGTATGTGTTAAACCAGCCCTGGCAGGAGCAGATGAGTAAGCAGAATTTCTATTTGAGTATGCAGCCCTCCCCTTGTTGTTCTAGTCTAGGAACTCATCACTAATAAGCCCTGCGTGTACACACTTCTCAATTCAGATGTTTATTTGTCATTTGTCTTAACTCCTGACAAAATAGGTTTTATTGTATCTACAATGAATTCGTTCCTGACATATTTTAAGCTCAGTTATAGTTTTAGAAAAGATAATTTGGTTATGAATTTCATAGTATCTGATTAGGAGAAGGCCTATAATTTGATATGTACAATATTTTAGGAAAAATAGATCTGATTATTTTCATTACATGTTTGAATTGGTGATGTAAATATGAACTATGAAATTGTTTTTTGAGTTTTATATTTATGTGTGTTTTAGGAAGACTTCTTAGATCTAACTGTAGCGGTAAAAAACGTAACAGGTCTGGAAGATGCACTCTGGAACATGTATGTAGAAGAGGAAGTTTTTGACTGTGACAACTTATACCACTGTGGAACTTGTGAGCGGCTGGTGAAAGCAGCAAAGGTAAAGACAGACACTGCCTTTTCTTAGGTTGGCCATTTAGTACTTTAGCAAGAAAATCTATCAAGTGAAGTCAGCTTGTTTGAAACAGTGTGGAAGATATACATGTAGCTGTTAATACTAAGGATCGAAAACACATACACACACACACACACACACACATATATATATATATATATATATATATATATATATATATGTATTTTAATAGTAAAGGCTTTTTTTTTAAGTTTTCAACTCAATAGTTTTCTCAACTTCTTTCCTTCTCAGGAAAAAATTTATTTGTACCTCAGTGGTTCTTAAATACACCTTTGGTGATAAACTCCTCACCATCATGACTTTTTGCATGTTATCATTACAAAGAAGGCAATATGTTTTTTATTTTTGTCAACCAAGGCGCTTGTTGAGCTTTCCTTTCTTTGTCTACTACTATGAAAATAGATGGCTTTCTTCACTTTCTGCATAGGCAGGTATTTTACAGTTCAATATATGTACATATCCCCTTCCCGACTCCAGCAGATCTAATATGCCCTAATTAAAGGGCTTGACAGTACTTCTGGGTTTCTTTTTGTACAGCAAAGCAAAATACAGGATGAAAGGAGGGCAGGATGTAAGCAATGACTTTTTTCTGCTGTGGCACCAACTCTGCTACTGCCATTGTTATCCACAGCGGTCACTATTCCACTGCTGCTGGATGGTGTCATAGGCTTTTTCTAGCATGATGAACTGGAGCTTGAGTCACTCAGTGGTTATTGAGCACTCATTGAAAGAACAACCACAAAAGACATATATTTGCAGTTACTTTGTTATGACAACGAGATAACACTATTCCTACAGCTGACAATGACTGGCTGTTCTAACAAAGAAAATGAGGAATGATTTAGATAATACACGATATTGATTTGGATCCTGGTCATTGTAGGTGAAAATGTGATAAAAACAATAAACTCAACGCCTGTAGCTTTGACAATAGGATTAGAACCAGGGTAAATAATATGCTGTTTAGTTCATACTTTTATCCAGTCTTTACCTCTTTAGGAAACCTAAATAGAGAGGTTTTTTGTTTTCTTATTTAGTTTGTATCTCATCTTTGGCATTGTGATTACAATCTAATTAAATAAATATAAAATTTAGAGGATAAAAAGTTTTGAAAGATAAATAAATACATTTTTAGTTTTAGTTGGCCTTAATGTGCACATTAGTAAAATAAAAACCTTTTGCTAAACAAAAGCAGTTCTTTATGCATCTTGTATATCATTGGTTTAATTCTTTTTCAGTGGAAATATTTTGATCTTGATATTTTTTAAAAATATGTTTTTATTGATTTCAGGGAGGAAGGGAGAGGGAGAGGGAGAGAAGGATAGAAACACCAGTGTGAGAGAGAATCATTGATTGGCTGCCTCCTGTACACCCCCTACTGGGGATGCAGCCCGCAACCCAGGCATGTGCCCTGACCTGGAAGTGAACCATGAATTCCTAGTTCATGGATTGCCATTCAACCACTGAGCCACATCAGTTGAGCTTATCTTGATACTTTTAAAATTACATTTGGTTGTAGTTGCATTAAATTTATTGCATTCTGAATTTAGGTTCAGTTGTAATGCCTAAATTAATGCAGATTTTCTTATTTTGAGCAGTCTTTCTTTTCTCAGCCACATTGTAGTTGAGTTAGTTTTTTAAACTTACTTGAAAATCTACCAGGTGGTTAAATTGCTGTTTTATCATTTAATTGTTTTTTTGTTATCTACTTGATTTTTAGGATTGTTTTACTTATATTTTTAGGAATGTTAAATATTTATGATTTTGGAAGGATGTTTTGCCCCCCCTTATATGCCATTAGTGTAAGGGGGTTGGGAAAAGCTGGTGACTTTTAAAAAAATTGACTTTAGGGAAAGAGAGAGAAACATCAGTTTGTTGTTCCACATATTTATGCATTCATTGGTTGCCTCTTATATGTGCCCTGATCAGAGACTGAACCCACAACCATGGCATATCAGGATGACACTCTAACCAAATGAACTACCTGGCCAGGGCTAAAAGCTGATGACTTTAAAAAAACAAACTAAAACACTTAATTACGTGTTTTATTTTAAAGCAAGAAATTTTTCAAAAACTTACCTGCTTGTAAGAACCGTAACTATATAAAACCCCAATCAGTAGATCTTAATGTTTGGGGAGATAGAGCACTTTTGAAAGTCTAATGAAAGCTATGGATCTTCTCTTCATAGATACATAAGCATGTACAGTTTTGATATTTCAAGGGTCCAGATCCATTGAAGGAGGTCCAGGGATCCCAGATTAAGATCTCCAGTTGTTTAGTCAATAAAAGGAAGAAGATGATAGGCTAGGACTTGGGCAGGAAAGAAACATTGTTAGGGAGGGGAGCATCCAGTTATAACATGCTCATCAGAGAGCTTTGATTTTAGGGTATGAACACTAAAATTGGGTTGTAAATTTTAATTGTAAGCATAAATGTGTGATATCACTTTTAGTCCTATAAAATAGATGAGTTTATATCAAGGGCTATATTCAGTAAATCATGATGAGTTTGTGATTAAAGGATATATTCCTCTTAAAATTATGTCATAATTTGCTTTGTTTAAGAAACATGTATTCTTTTATGCAACTGCTTTTTAAAAACTTAAAACTTTTTCTTTTAACAGTCGGCCAAATTACGTAAGCTGCCTCCCTTTCTTACTGTTTCATTATTAAGATTTAATTTTGATTTTGTGAAGTGTGAACGATACAAGGAAACTAGCTGTTACACATTCCCTCTTCGGATCAATCTCAAGCCTTTTTGTGAACAGGTTTGAATTCTTTATTTTTAAATTCTTTTTTCCCCTCTCAATGTTGAATTCTTAACTGACCTGGTTTTCAGTTGGCTTATTGCAGAATCTCAGCCATGCACTATGCTTCCCCACGCATTGTAGGGTGTGAGCGACATTCCTGGTAGATGATAGCAGCAACCTCCCCCTCCTCTCCAGTAGTGACAGAAATGTATTCAAACCTTGTCAAATGCCCATGTCTCCTACAGGAAGGGGAATTGGTAAAATCACTCCCAGCTAAGAGCTCCTGGTTTATTACAGTCCTTTTGAATTTCCAAAGTATGGATTTGTTCTCAGTTCTTTTTATTAAACTCTCTTGAAAAAGCTTTGAAATGAAATTTAAGAGCAAAATTAGAAGTGACCTCACATTAAAAGAACTTACCTTTAATTGGCACTTCGCTATTTGGATTTAAGTTTACTTTAAATGCAGTAATAAATTACACATTTAGAAACTGAACAGGTAACTGAAACTTGCTAGCCTGGGATTTGTAGTACTTAAGACTTGGGCAAGAGAAAGTTTGAAAACAAATTAATTGCATAATTAACCTAATTTATAAGCCATTTAAAAATATCCTATATAATAAAGAGGTAATATGAAAATTGACCATCATTCCAACACACAAGATGGCCACACCCATGTGGACACAAGATGGCTGCCACAAGATGGCTGGCAGGGGAGGGCAGTTGTGGGCAATCAGGCTAGTAGGGCTGGGAAGTTGGGAGGGACCAGGCCTGAAAGGAAAGGCTATTGGGGGCAATAAGGGGTGACTGGGCCAGTAGAGGAGGGCACTTGGGGGTGACCAGGCTGGCAGGGGAGGGCAGTTAGGAGTAATTGGGCCGGCAAGGGAGCAGTTAGGTGTCAATCAGGCTGTCAGGGGAGTCATTAGGGGTGATCACGCTGGCAGGCAAAAGCGGTTAGGGGCAATCAGGCAGGCAGGCAGGCAAGTGATTGGGAGCCAACAGTCCTATATTGTGAGAAGGATGTCCAACTGCCCATGGGATTGTGACTAAATGGGCAGTCGGACATCCCTTAAGGGGTCCCAGATTGGAGAGGGTGCAGGCTGGGCTGAGGGACACACCACTCGCCCCTTTCCACCCCCCAACCCCCAGTGCATGAATTTCTATATAACTGTTACACATATCAAGATCACAATGACAAGACTAATGTATTTCTTGTTACAAATCATTCTTTATATGTTTATTAAGACCAGAACATTTATTAGCTTGCTATTGAATTTTTAATGAAAGTAATTTTTTAAAATATTCTTCAATTTAGATGGGTCTTCCTCTACTTCAAGCCTAATTACTGAGCTTTTGGTTGTTTTATTATATGAACCAGAGGCTTGACGTATGAAGATTCATGCAAGAATAGGCTTTTCTTACCCTGGCTGCCAGCGCTGCCTTTGCTCCTGCCAGAGCCACCTTCTGCCTCTAGCCTTGTCACGTCAAATTGCATATTCCCTTCTTATTGGCTATGGGTGCTGCCATCTTTTGTGGTAGAGTTTTGGTCAATTTGCATATTCTGTCTTTTTAGATAGAATTACCATTCAAAGATTGTAATTTGTGTTGGCCCTAAGTTTGTAATTGTACACATAGAATAAACAGTTTTTCCAGAGTGTCAGTGTACTTGTTCCTCCATTTACTCCTGAAACACACACACACTCAAACACACACACACACACACACACACACACACTGTTTTTCAGGATAATTGAGCTATCTTTTCCAGTTTTATTGAGAAATAATTGGCATATATCAGTTTATAAGTTTAAGGTGTACAGAATGATAGCTTGATTTACATATATGTGAAATGATTGCCACAATTGGGTATGTGCCACAATAGGTTTTGTTAACATCCATCATCACAATTTTTGTCCTTTTATAAACAGCAGTTTATCAAATGATTTTAACATACTTTGAAATAACAAAACTGAAATAAGGAACACATTGAGCATTTATCCAAGAAATTTGCTTTTTATACTTCTTTTTGATATCTATATCAGTGAAAAAAATTACCACTTCTCATCTTTGTTTATATCTCGTCTTTCGCTTGAACCCTACATTTAAAAAAAGAATGCTGCTTACTTTAATAGTATAATTTTTAAAGAAAATACATTTTCTCAAATAATTGGGATCCCTTCAAATAGCACCCATACACAAAGTATTTCTTAACTTAAAGTAGATTTTTCTTTCAAATGCCAGTGTAGGTGTTCATCTGTTGGGTCACTCACATTATAGAGCACATTAATTACAGAAAAGTTTGATCATACTATCTAATAAAAGAGTAATATGCAAATTGATCATACTTCCACTACACCCACCAGCCACGCCTACCAGCCAATCAGGAGCAAATATGCAAATAAACCCAACCAAGATGGCTGCAGCCACAGAGAGCAGGAGGGAGGCTTGGGTTTCCCCATCAATGGAGGAAGCCAACCTTTCCGCCTGCCCTTGCCAGTCTAGGCCTCCACTCAATGCTACAAAGTTTCAATTAAAGAAGGTAAATAAATTCCAACAGAAATGGCGACAGCCACAGAGCTGGAAGAGCAGAAGGCTAGGGTTGCCCCCAGCAATGGAGGAAGCCAAGCTTCTGCAGCTCTGGCTGGCCTAGGCCTCCACTCCAGGCTACAAAGTTTCAGTTGTAGAAGGTAAATTCCAGATACCAGGGCCTCCGCTTGGGTCACCAGGGGGTGTGGCTGGCTTGCAAAGCACCACAGTGCCTTCGCCCAGGCTGCCCCATGCCCCAAGAGAAATCCCACCCTGATCTAGGACACCCTTCAGTGAAGACCAGCTGGCCCCCACCCATGCACCAGGCCTCTATATTATCTAATAAAAGAGTAATATGCAGATTGGCCATCACTCTAACACACAAGGTGGTTGCCCCCATGTGGTCAAAGATCCTGCCCCCGTGTGGACACAAGATGGCCACCACAAGATGGCCAGCTGGGGATAACAGTTGGAAGGGACCAGGCCTGCAAGGTAGGGCAGTTGGGGGCAATCAAGCCCACAGGGGAGGGCAGTTAGGGGTGATCAGGCTGACAGAGGAGAAAAGTTGAGATTGGGCCTGCAGAGAAGGGCAGTTGGGCGGGACCCAGGCCTGCAGGGGAGAGCAGTTGGGGGGGGACCAGGCCTGCAGGGGAGGGCAGTTAGGCATCAATCAGACTGGCAGTGGAGTGGTTAGGGGGTGATCAGGCTGACAGGCAGAAGTGGTTAGGGGCAATCAGGAAGGCAGGAAGGTGAGCAGTTGGGAGCCAGCAGTCCTAGATTGTGAGAGGAATGTCTGACTGCCTGTTTAGGTCTGATCCCGGGATCAGGCCTAAATGGGCAGTTGGACAACCCTGAAGGGGTCCCAGATTGGAGAGGGTGCAGGGTGGGCTGAGGGACACTCCCCCCACTCTGTGCACAAATTTCGTGCACTGGGCCTCTAGTAGAATTAATTAACAAAAAAACTTTCATTCCACTAAACTGCCTTTAAATAAAATCAGCTAGTATTCATAATTTCTAAATTCCTCTTATATGCAGAGGACCAACACTTTTAGGAGTTGTAACAGGTATCACTTTGACTTTCAAGCACATGACAAATCTAATTGGAGCACAGGAAAAATTTACCAGCTAAAGACCACATTTAAAGTGGCAAAATAGGTATCATACAAAGATGGGCTTGCCAAGACTCACAGATGCACTGATAGGCAAGTGTTTTTTTGTTTGTTTGTTTGTTTGTTTGTTTTTGTATGCTTTGTTTTTTATCACATTGGCTTACATGATCTTAGCCAAACTACATAAAAGTAGCATCTTATTTAGGTATGTGTTTTCATGTTTAAGCAAGACACAGAATTTACCCTTAAATAACAATAATAAACAGTGAAATTTTTACTTTAGTAGTTAAGATTCTTTTGCCCTTTGGTTATGTATCTTCCCACTTTGTGTAAACTATATCCATGTTTATTGTTCTTTTGTAGAGTGAACTGGATGACTTGGAATACATGTATGACCTCTTCTCAGTTATTATACACAAAGGTGGTTGCTATGGAGGGCACTATCATGTGTATATTAAAGATGTCGATCATTTGGGAAACTGGCAATTTCAGGTGAGCATGGATATTAATTTAGAAGTATCTTTGAATTTTTCTTTTCTAGTCCTATTATTTGGTGAAGATAATCTTTTGCCATTTATTATATATTCACTCTGTGGAATACTTTTACAGGCACTGAAAGTGAGTATAGTTTTAATTTTTATTTCTAAACAATTTCATACTTATAGAAACATAGTCAGCAGAGTACAAACACGTGCTGTATACTCTTCACCTAGGTTCTCCAATTAACATTTTGCCACATTTGTGTAAGCATACACTCTTTGTACACACACATGCACACGTGTGCACACATACACACAGTTAACATTATGATTGCTAGCGCTGAACCATTTGAAGTTTAAGTTTATCCTTAAATATGTCAGTGCTTATCTCATGAAAATGAAGACATTCCCTTACATAAGCAGAGATCAAAATCAGCAACTTCAACACTGATTACATCTTTTTAGCTAACATTTAATTTATATTCAGGTTTCGCCATTTGTCTGATCCAAATTCTTTATAGCATTTTCTTTCTCACTCTACTATCAAGTCGAGCATCATGAAATGCATTTAGTTAGCATATCCCTTAAGTCCTTCAATCAGTAGTTCCTTAGCTTTTCTTCTGTCTTTCATGGCAACAACCAAAGATGATGAAGATTTTCCTCCTATGCTGTCTTCTAAAAGTTTATGGGGGTTTTTGGGTTTGGGGTTTTTGGATTTTTATTTATTTTATTTATTTTTTAAAGCTTTTATTTTACTTTTTTTTTTAAAGTTTATTGGGCTGACATTGGTTAATAAAATTATATAGGCTTCATATGTACAGTTCTATGATACATCATCTCTATATTGTATTTTATGTTCACCACCCCAGTTAAAAGTTTGTTTTTCATTTACATTAAAATTTTATTCTTCCTGAAATGATCTGTGAATGTTGTGAGGTATGTCTTTTTCCATTTGGATACCCAACAGCCCATTACCATTTATTCAATAACTTTTTACCCACCAATCTAGAATGCCAGTCCTGTTATATCAATTGTTTATGGATGTGTGGATCCCTTTTGGGCATTCTTTTCTGCTCCATACTTTTTTTCCACTCCTAGGCAAACACATTGTTAATTTCTGTAGCATTAAAAGAAGTCATGCCGTGTGGTAGGGCAAGGTCTCCCTCTGTGTTGTTATTCTTCAGGAGCGTTGTGCCTGTCCCTGCTCTTTATGCTTCTGTGAGCCTTTCTAGAATCAGCTTGTCAGTGTTTACATATGGAAACATCTCTTTTCATTTTTTAGTGTTTCTTTAACATTTTTGGAAAAGTTTTGAATAGTCTCAAGAAAAGAACTTCCAGATGTTCTGAGGAAAAGCCTGAACTGAGATTCTAATTGTAGTTATTTCCAGTGGACAAAATTATGATGCATTACCCTTCAACCCCAAACTCTCCACCAGTTTTTAAATGTGGAGATAACTAAAAGATAATAAAATGTCAAAATGTAAGATAGAAATCATTATGTTAGGATGTAGAATACTTAAAACCTATCTTCTTGATTATCAAGCAATTATGTTATTAATGAATAGTTGCTCCACATGTAGTAATATGGCTTATGTTGGTACTGAGTGAGAAAATGTTGTAACTCACTGTATTGTGCTAGGAGCTTTACTTACCTTACAATCCTAATTTATAGATGAGGTCAGAGAGATGAAAATAACTTATCCAGGATTATTCAAGCAAAACTGGAATTCAAAGCCATATTCAAATTATATTGTTTTTATTGTCATTTCTCCATCTTGAAACCTCCATAGCATAAACATTCCTATTTTGTTAGTTACCTTTTAAAAGATTGGTGATAAAAAAAGAAAAATATTTTTATATTAAAAAAATTTCAGTTTCAGTTTATATTCAATATTACTTTGTATTAATTCCAGATGTACAGCATAATGGTTAGACAATCATATACTTTACAAAGTGGTCCCCCCATGATAGAAACTTTATTATTTTCTTTTCTAGGAGGAAAAAAGTAAATCAGATTTGAATTTGAAAGATCTTCAGAATGAAGAAGAGATTGATGATCCACTGATGATTATAAAAGCAATCTTATCACAGGTAGAGAGCATGCTTTTATTTGTGTGTGTATATACTAGGTGTACTGGTTAATAATGGCAGATTTTGTAATCAGAGAAAACACAATAATTTCAAGAGAAACACCAAAGGTGTTTTATTCAAAGTAATGTCCATCGCTAGCTACACATTTCCCCATCTTTAGGTAATTTGTGGTTACCATCCCAATAGAACTTTTCTTGTTTTGAGGAAAACCATTCAGAGACCAAATTTTCCACTTCTTCCTATGTTTTGAAGTGCTGCTCAGAAAGTGCATGTGCCATCGATCGGAACAAGTGGTAATCTGAAAGGGCAAGGTTTGGAGAATATGGCGGGTGGGTTAATACTTCCCAGGCAAGATCTTTTAACGCAGTGCTTCTCAATCTTTTTAATGCCACGACCCTTTAATACAGTTCCTCATGTTGTGGTGACCCCCAACCGTAAAATTATTTTTGTTGCCACTTAATAACTAATTTTGCTACTGTTAATGAATCATAATGTAAATATCTTTGTTTTCTGATGGTCATAGGTGACCCTGCTAGCGGTTCTCAACCTGTAGGGTTCTCAACCTGCTGCTGATCCTTTCCGAAGTGATTTGGCCTTGCTGTCAATGTTGATGGTTGACCTGGATCAACCCATGATTTTGTGCATTTTGGATTCTCAAAATAAATCCACTTTTCATCACCAGTCACAATTCAATGCAAAAAAGACTTTCGTGCTGTAGAAGCAAGATTGAGTTTGACACACATCTTCATCGAATAATGCTTGTAATTGTTGGTCTTCAAATTTTTTTGGTTGACCTGGATGTTCTTTGTCTTTCACATTGACATTATCACTTTTAAAGCATTTAAACCAGCATTCACAAGTATCTTGAGATGGAGCATGTTCACCATAAGCTTCCCAAAGTATACAATAACTTTTTCTTCAAAATAAAGTAATGAATTAAAACTTCCCACAAATGGTTTTGGGGTTTTTTTGGCATGAAATTCAACATTTTTAAGCGTAAAAATATCTATGATGTTAACACCTTCAGCAAATTTGACATATGAAGTTTTGAAGTTTGCTGTCAATACAACAAAATAGCATACATATCAAATCACATATATATCAACATGTGTAACTCCATCTATTGAAAAAAACACACATTATTAACTAGTATACCTAGTATATCAGATATATGTAAATGAGATTGATTTGGTGGATCGATACTATCTTTTTCCTTTGGACATTATATCTCTTTTTAATCTTTTATTTTTTTGGAAACTTTCTGGTTCTAAAAGAAATACATATTCATAGTAGAAAACTTGAGAGAGAAAAAACCTAGAAAATATATAAAAAAGTAAAAAGTGTAAACCAAATGCTCAGTCATTGTTAACATTTTGACTATATTTTTTGCATTCTGTTTTCTTTGTGTTTAGACAATTATATTGGGACTAGAGGTCCAGTGCACAAAAATGTGTGCACTCAGGGAGGTCCCTCAGCCCAACCTGCACTCTCCCAGTCTGGGCTGCACTCAGGGGATGTGCACCTGCCAGTTAGGCCTGCTCCCTGGGGGATTGGGGCTAAGCTGGCAGTCAAACATCCCTCTGGCAGCTCAGGAGCCCTTGGGGATGTCTGACTGCAGCTCCCCGGGGGAAGTGGGCCTAAGCTGCACTTGGACATCCTTAGCGCTGCTGAGGAGATAGGAAAGGCTCCCACCACCACTGCTGCACTTGCAGTCATTAGCCTGGCTTGTGGCTGAGCTGAGCTCTCCCTGTGGGAGCGCACTGACCACCAGGGGGCAGCTCCTGTGCTGAGCGTTTGCCCCCTGGTGGTCACTGCACATCATAGTGATTGGTACCCCATTAAGGTCAATTTGCATATTACCCTGTTATTATATAGGATTGAGTTATAGGTTTCTTTGGTATTACCATTGTCATTTTAAATAGAATTGGGATTCACTTCACATACTGTTTTAGAATTTACTGTTTCCTATGTTGTCCTTTAATATTTTTAAGACCTGAAGTTACCTCTCCTTTTTCATTTCTAATATTGGTAATATCTAATAAAGATGACTTTTAATGTTTGCTTAGCACCCTGTTGTAATAACTGGTATGTCTCCTTTCATTTTTATTCATTCATTTGTAAACAGTTTTTTATAATTGTTTACTGGGGACTTAGGCTCAATCCTTTAACTATATTAGTCCATGGTCACCATATGTTACATGGGATTGTCATAACAAAATACCGCAGACCAGGTGGCTTAAATCAATAGAAATTTATTTTCTCACAGTTCTGGAAGCTGTGAGTCCAAGATCAATTAAGGTTTGGTTTCTCTTGCAGCCTCTCTCCTTGTCTTCTAGATTCTGCCTCCTCTCTGTGTCTTATAGGCCTTTCCTGTGCATGTACATCCCTGGTGTCTCTGTGTGTGCCCAGATTTCCACGTAGGGACACCAGTCAGATTGCATTAGGACCCACCCTAACTTCTTTAAAGGTCATATCCAAATATAGCCACAGTTGAAATTTTGAGGGTTAGGGATTCAACATGGAAAATTTGTACAGGTCACATTTCATCCTGTGTAATGGTCACTTCTTACCATTGATGGGTAATTGAAACAGATTTTCTTAAATGACTTTGTGTTTCTTTCACAAGGAGGAGAATAACGTGATTCTTGTTGATCTGCTGGGCCAGAAACTTTTGAAAAAGATAGGAATATCTTGGAACAAGAAGTATAGAAAACAATATGGACCACTGCGAAAGGTAATACATGACATTCTTATAGAAAGTCCTTTTCTTGTGAAATATTATTATGATCCAGCAACGAGAATTCTTTGAAAAAATTTTAAATTAGGTGAAAATAAAATCAGTATTTTTGTTTAATGGTTAGAATTCCATTAAGTTAACTTATTACTAAGTTAAATAATGTATCATAGAATCAAGAAGTAAGTAAAAGAAAAGTGGAGGGGCTTTTAATCAAAACATCCAAATACTGTTGCAAAGTTCATACCCTAACAGTTATCATTTTACTTATAGAAATGTCTTGAGGTATTCACCCAAACCTCGCTTTAGCTTCCTTTTACACACACTTCTAGTAAACGTGGTGATCAGGTTTCCTAAGCTGTATAGTCAGATGTAGAAACTGGTACTGCCAGAAATGAGATTACTCAACTGAAAACAAGCAGAACACACAGTAAATATTTGAGAGCTATTTCTTACAGAAGCAAAGAGCTTACATCAGTAAGTGTTTAAGTGCATCCTTTAATTAGATCACAGTTGATAAATGAATGTTTAATGACCCTGAGTTCATAGAAGGTTTAAAGGTTTTCATTTAAAGTGGTTGAATCAGTGTTTCAGTATGTCATTTTTAAGTATATTAGCTATGCAGGTTTCAAAATATATATATATATATATATATATATATATATATATATATATATATATATTAAATTAGAGGCCTGATGCATGAAGATTCATGCAAGAATGGGCCTTCCTTCCCCTGGCCTTTCCACCTTTCTGCCTTCCCACACTGCCCGGAGGCCTGGAGCGGCTAGGGCACTGCTGCTCATCTGTTCTGTTTCATTGATTTCTGCTCTTTAATTATTTCCTCCCAACTCTGGGATTTAACTTGATCATCTTTTTTCTAGTTTCTTGAGTTGGTATCTCAGTTGTTTTTAAAATAAATCTTTATTGTTCAGATTATTACAAATGTTCCTTTTTTTTCCCCCTCCATTGCTCCCCTCCACCAGGTTCCCACCCCACCCTCTGCCCTTTCCCCACCCCGCATTGTCCTCATCCATAGGTCCACAGTTTTTGTTCAGTCTCTTCCCGCACCCCTCACTCCCCTTTTCCCTGAGAATCGTCAGTCCACTCCCTTTCCATACCTCTGATTCTATTATATTCACCAGTTAATAATGTTCATCAGATTTTTTAATTCCTTTGGTTTTTAGATTCACTTGTTGATAGTTACGTATTTGTTGTTGATAATTTTTATCTTTATCTTCTTCCTCTTCCTAAATAACCCCCTTCAGCAATTCATATAATTCTGGTTTGGCGGTGATGAACTCCTTTAGCTTTTTCTTTATTTGTGAAGCTCTTTATCTGGCCTTCGATTCTGAGTGATAGCTCTGCTGGGTAGAGTAATTTTGGCTGTAGGTTCTTGCTATTCATCACTTTGAATATTTCTTGCCATTCCCGTCTGACCTGCATGGTTTCTGTTGAGAAATCAGCTGACAATCCTATGGGTGCTCCTTTATAGGTAACTACCTGCTTTTGTCTTGCTGCTTTTAATATTCTCTCTTTGTCTTTTGCTCTTGGAATTTTAATTATGATGTGTCTTGGTGTGGTCCTCTTTGGATTCTTTTTGTTTGGGGTTCTGTGTGCTTCCTGGACTTGTAAGTCTATTTCTTTCCCCAGGTGGGGGACATTTTCTGTCACTATTTCTCCCAATAGGCTTTCAGTATCTTGCTCTCTCTCTTCTTCTGGGATGCCCATAATTCTGATGTTGGTTTGCTTGAAGTTGTCCCAGAGGTTTCTTACACTATCTTCAACTTTCTGGATTCTCTTATCTTCTTGCTTCTGCGGAGAAGTGTCCTCTGGCTTTTTGTGTTCCAAATCTTTGACTTGATTCTTGCGATCTTCCAGTCTATTTTTAGGACTCTGTATAATATTTTTTATTTCAGACAATGTATTCTTTATTTCTAGTTGATCCCTTTTCATATCCTCAAAGGTCTTGTTTATTTTGTCGGCCTTTTCTAGGAAATTCTTGAAAAACCTTATAACTGTGGTTTTGAACTCAATGTCCATTCTTTTACTTTCCTCCATTTCCTTTCCTTGTGTCCTGCTTCTTCTCTGCATTTTAGCTGCTTCCCTGATTTGATGGAATAGTTTTGTGTGCTAGGTGTCCTGGTAGAGCCCAGTAGCACACTTTTCCCAGTTACCTGAGGTGTACAGTCTTGGTGCAGCCCTTTGTTGGCTGTGTGTGCAGTTTTATTGTTAAGCCTTGCTTGTTGTTGGTATCACTGGGAAGCGTTGATCTCCAGGCCAGTTGGCTGTGAGGATCAGCAGTGTCTCAGCTAGGAGGGCTTCTGTGCTTGAGCTGCAGTTTATTTTGTTAAGCTGCTACAATACAGGCCATTTATATGCAAATGAAGCTGTGTAGTGCCTGGGTGGGTCTGTAGAGTGTGTGGGTGGGGCCTCAGGGTGGGGCGGGGTCTCAGGATGTCACTAGGTTGGGGCGTGGCTAATAGCAATGGCTGCCGTCAGCCTTCTCTGCCCTTCAGTGTTTCCAAGTCCCCACATCCCTGCGATCCAGCGCAGTAAACAATGATTGCTGCGCCCACCTCTGCAAGAGAGTCACCCTCACTTTCAGACCCTGTGGCCAACAGACTAGCTTCACCCTGTAGGTGTCTGGGTCCCCCACGTGACCCCAGAAACTGGATTTCAAAGTGATCAGGAGCTTGTTTCCCTTTGGGGTGGGAAAAAAAAAAAAAGCCGTGTGTCCAGTCACCCACCACCAGCCCTATTCGCATGCCTCTGTACCTAGGCTCCTCAGCTTTTCAGCTCTTGCCCTCCTTTCTCTTTCAGCCAGCCTTCCTGTGGTTTTGGGTGATAGATGTCCTGTATATTAGTTTTAACTTTGAAATTGTTGTGCGAGGCGGCAGACCAGTTGTTTACCTACGCCACCATTTTGGTTTTCCTGTTTTTAAATCTTTTAATATATGCTTTTGTGTATGTGTGTGTGTGAAGAAATGTTTATTGACTTGATATAATACATAATATAGAATATTAAAAATACAATGTGAGCTGAAACCGGTTTGGTTCAGTGGATAGAGCGTCGGCCTGCGGACTGAAAGGTCCCGGGGTTCGATTCCGGTCAAGGGCATGTACCTTGGTTGCGGGCACATCCCCAGTAGGGGGTGTGCAAGAGGCAGCTGATAGATGATTCTCTCTCATCGATGTTTCTCTCTATCCCTCTCTGTTCCTCTCTATAAAAAAATCAATAAAATATATTTTAAAAAAATACAATGTGATATAAATGTCACTACTGAAGTTATCACAATAATTCTTGTTTTCATTAAAGTTTGTTGATAAAATTTTTGTGAAATCTATATTCTTGATCAGTGCTTAGGAAGAGTAGGTGATACTAAGTGGGGGTGGATGAAGATAATGCTATGAGAACCTAGTAAGGTAGGTCTACATATCTGACACTTAATTAGTTATTTACCTAACATAACACAATATATTATACTCTATATAGATACTGAGAAAGCTAAAGGAATGTACCGACTCCCTAGTCATCCATCAAGTGCAATAAGCTAAGGCCCATCTTCATTTCTGGGTTTTATTCATAAAGTAAATTAGGTCTCTGGTGTCAGGGAATTCACCTTCTTTAAGGAACAAAGCGTTAAGTTCTTATAGAAAGTAGGCTCCACTTGCAGTCCCATTAGAGTTTAGAACAATGGGTTTTTGTGGTTAAACACATGCTTTTAAAGCTATAAATTTCCTTCTAATCACTAATTTAACTGTAGCTAAATTTGATGTTTTCATTATAATTAACAATATTTTGTAATTTCCTTTTGATTCTTTCCTTGACTCATGAGTATTTTGGAAGTGTGATGCTTATTTTCCAAATATTTGGGGGGATGTCTGAGTTATCTTTTTGTTATATCTAGAAATTTATTTCTAATTAATTCCCTTGTGATTTAAGAACATGGTATGACTTTAGTTCTTTTAAACTTATTGAGACTTTGTGTGAACTCTCCTCTACCATGCACCTGATACAAACCAAAATGTGGTTTATTAATGTAAAACTCATCTAGTTTATGTCTTGTTATTTGAAGGATTATGTTTCTTCCACTTTGTGCCCGCTTTTGGTTACTCTTCAAATAGTTTTTATTATTTTATCTAGAGTTTGTCATTTTTATTAGGGTTAGTTCAGTAAAAGTTCTTTACCGATACTGGGAGCCAACTGCACTGAAGTTTGAATCTTAAAAGAGTTAATCTCAACTATCAAGCAAAGAAAAAGTTAACTCTTAAGAAAGTTTATTACTCAGAGGTTTCAAATGTTTGATATTTTATTGTACTTAAAACAAGTTAGCTACAAACCTAATCAATCAACTGTTACACAGTGTTAACAGTATATTGTGTCATATACCCTTTGCCCTTCTATCTATACTAATAAAAGCCTAGGTGGTCCTCACGCCCTCACATCATCACAGGATGGCCGCCACAAGATTGCCAGCAGGGGAGGGTAGTTGGGGGCGACCCAGCCTGCAGGGAAGGGAAGTTGGGGGCCATTAGGCTGGCAGGAGAGAGAGCTGTTGGGGGCAATCAGGCTGGCAGGGGAAGGCAGTTGGGGGGCCATCAGGCCAGCATAAGAGAGCAATTGGGGGCTATCAGGCCGGCAGGGGAGCGGTTAGGAGGTGATCAGGCTGGCAGGCAGAAACGGTTAGGAGCCAGCAGTCCAGGATTGTGAGAGGAATGTCCAAGGGGTACCAGATTGGAGAGGGTGCAGACCAGGCTGAGGGGACCGCCCCCATGCACGAATTTCATTAATACTTCAGATTTAAGAGTTGGCATTATCGGTGAATGTTAACATGTACCTGCCAAACGATTTCCTATATAAGGTAACTTTGTGCTAAGAGAAAAGGAGATGCAAAGCTGAACAGGAATTAGGGAGTGAGAGAAGAAGGAGCAGCGGAATAAGCAGTGGAGAGAGAACAGTGTTCTTCCTAATCCTTTAGCTAGAAGAACCTGAGAAATGGTCTTTGGGATTATGACAAGCCTTTTTATGCTTTGATTTCCTGAGCTAGTCTAGCGTGTCAGCTTGTAAGACAGAAAACATTCAATTTAGTTAATGTTAAGCAAATATTTAGGCTTATAATTTCTGTCTTATCCCAGCAGAGTTAGTCTGAGTCACTGGTTTTGAAATTATCTTCTCTGAGGCTTTACCATGTGATTGCCTTTGTTTTGTGCTTTGTTTCTGTTACTTTAAATACTTCAAAACTTCTTGTTCTTCCTAATATGTTTCTATAAAGTACTTTTTCAAACAGCATTATTGAGGTATAATGAAAATATTTTTTAGATAGTAGCATGACAACTTTCTTGATACAACTATTAGGCTAATAGAAAAAACTTTGATTTTTATTAAATGTTTTGTTATGGCTGTTTTTTCCCTCATAGCTGGTCAGGCCAAAAATAAAAGGAAAGTTAAAATATCTTAAGTTAAAATATCAGAAAGGAATATGAAGGTTTTTTTAAAAGTCACTTTTAACCTTAAAAAATTTTTGTTAACCTAGTATTTTTGTTTGTTTCTGTCTAGTTCTTACAGCTTCATTCTCAGATCTTCCTACTCAGTTCAGATGAAAGTACAGTTAGTCTATTGAAGAACTCTTCTCTGCAAGCTGAGTCTGATTTCCAAAGGAAGGATCAACAAATGTTCAAGACACTTACTTCAGAATCCCCAGGATTAAATGATAGAACCTCCTGTTCCCACTGGTTTGATATAAATGATTCCAAGGTCCAACCCATTGAGGAAAAGGATATAGAACAGCAATTTCAGGGCAAAGAGAGCGCCTATATGTTGTTTTACCGGAAATCCCAGTTGCAGAGACCACCTGAAGGTATGGAAAGAAAAATTTTCCTATTTGTTTAAGTTAATGAGTTTAAAAAAATAAATATTAAATTATTTATTATTTTTATTACCCTTTTAAAAGGAGGTTTACTCTTGAAATACTTAAAAATGTTTTTAAACTAATAGTAAGAAATAGATGTTGCTGAAAGAAATCCAACAATCTGTAACTTTTTAAGATCCTATATTTCTAACTAATTTTTCCTCTAATATGAGGCCATAGTCAGATTTTCAGAATTGGGTTTTCTTGGATCACATACTGTGAGCAGATCTATGTTGTTGCCCTGTCCTCAGGTGATACTCTGTCATCTGGCCATGTGTTGTCTTTTAGTTCCCCTCAAGGTAGTGTGTTTTCTGAGCAATTAAAGTATCTTTGATGTACTCTTTGTTGAAACTTCTAAGAGAGCTTGTACCAAGAGGTTAAACATTGAGACACACAATGATAAATTTTTAAATTTAAGCCACTAACAAAAATCAATGTGTAAGACTTGATCACTTCCTAAGGTCTACTCAAAAGTAAAACATCCTAACCAGGAAGCTTTTTAGATTAAAGATGTGATTAGAGATGAGGATACTGTTGTTAGAAAATGAGAAAGGTGATCATTTTTTAAATAAAGAATAAGAACAAAGCATTAATAACTTGCATATCAGTAAAAATTAACTTTCTGGATCTGAAACAATTACATAACTATTGTGTTGACCATAAAGGGCTTTGTACTTTTCTAAGGGGAAAAAAGATATGATAATGGTTCTGATAAATATATTGTGGAGCAGAAGTCACAGTTATAACAACATATATTAACAGAAAAATATTGTCTTTAGATGGAATATTGTCTTTTTCACTAAAACGAAGTTTAGTATGTACATAATTGAAATATGTACGTACTAAATGACAGTTTTCTACTTAGCTTGGGAATTGAATAAAGGTCAAGCCAAAATTTTGATGGACTTTTTGGGGGAATGAAGGAATGGAACTTGGCAAAGTGATTTTAAAATTTACATAGATAGCCTAGCTGGTTTGGCTCAGTGGATAGAGCGTCAGCCTGGGGACTCAAGGGTCCCAGGTTCAATTCTGGTCAAGGGCATGTACCTTGGTTGTAGGCACATACCCAGTAGGGAGTGTGCAGGAGGCAGCTGGTTGATGTTTCTAACTCTTTATTCCTCTCCCTTCTTTTCTGTAAAAAATTAATAAAATATGTTGAAAAATATTTACATAGATAAATCTATGAAAATTGAAGAAGGAACTACTGAGGGGAAATTTGCTCTCAGTAAAACTGTACTTATAAAGCTGTAATTATATTAATCACTTGAATGAAATTATAGTTCTTTGAATGTTTATGCTAAAAAGTAACTTAAGATGTATAAATAGCCCTAGTTGGCTTGGCTCTGTGGACAGAGCATCGGTCAGTGGACTGGAAGGTCCCAGGTTTGATTCCCGGTCAAGGACACATACCTGGGTTGTGGGCTTAATCCCAGTGTGGGACATGCAGAAGACAGGCAATCAGTGATCTTCTCTCATCATTGGTGTTTCTGTCTCTCTCTCTCTTTCCCTTCCTCTTTGAAATCAATACAAATATATTTTTTTAATGAAAAAGATGTATAAATAGAAATATTTTTCTAATCTTAAGGTAAAGACCTTTCTAAGCTTAAAAGCAAAGAAAGAAAATTAAAGGAAAAGTGATATAAACCTTAAACAATATTAAGCTATGGAAAATAGCAAAATATATAACAACTATATTTCCTCTATCTGTAGAGTGCTTTTTTTATACATTCAATTGTTCTTAGTAGTAAATTGGGGAAAGTATATTTATAAATAAGCAATATGCAAAAAAGTAGGAATAACCAATAAACTTGCAAATATAAAAATTAAAAAAAAATTATAAACAACAAGAAAGCCCACTGCATGGGAGAACATATTTGCCAACGCTATCTCTGATAAGGTTTTAATCTCCAAAATTTACAAGGAACTCATACAACTTAACAAAAGGATGACAAACAATCCAATAAAAAAATGGGCTAAGGTATTAAATAAACACTTTTCAGAAGAGGACATACAGAAGGCCAAGAGACACATGAAAACATGCTCAAAGTCACTAATCATCTGAGAGATGTAAATCAAAATAACGAGGTACCATCTCACATCTGTCAGAATGGCTGTCATCAACAAATGATAAGTGCTAGCAAGGATATGGAAAAAAATTAACCCTCATGCAATGCTGGTGGGAATGCAGACTGGTGCAACCACTTAATTTTAAAAATCATTTGTCTTGTACACACACACACACACATATACACACACACACACACACACATATACATATATGTGTGTATATATATATATATATATATAGTATGAAGTTTCCTCAAAATCTTAAAAATGGAATTCCCAGTCTACCCAGTAATTCCACTTCTAGGAATATGGACCAAGAAATCATAAACATTAATCAGAAAGGACATAGGCACCACTGTGTTCATAGCAGCACAATTTACAATAGCTAAGATTTGGAAACAGCCTAAATGTCCATCAGCAGATGATGGATTAAAAAACAGTGGTATGTCTACACAAAGGAATACTACACTGCTATAAAAAAAAAAGGAACTTTTACCATTTGCAACAGCATGGATGGACCAGGAGAGCATTATGCTAAGCGAAATAAGTCAGAGAAAGACAAATATCACATAATCTCACTCATTTGTGGGATATAATGAACATAGACTGATGACCAAAAGTGGATCCGGAGACAAAGAAGCACCAAACAGACTGTCAAACCTCAAGGGGAAGGCAGGGAAGGGCATTTGAGAATATAAGAGATCAACCAAAGTACTTGTATGCATGCATATTAGCATAACCAATGGACAGGTCCACTGAGGCAGTATGGGCTTGTCCTGGGGGGTGGGAGTGGCTGGGGAGGGGTCGATGGGGGGAAGGGGAGACATATGTAATACTTTAAACATTAAAAAAAGGTAATAGAAAGAAAATAATGAAAAATAAAAAAATTCAACCTAAGTCATAATAAAAAATGTGAATCAAAACAGCATTGAGTCCTGGCTGTTTTTTGCCCAGTTGTTAGAGCGTCAGCCTGGGAACCAAAGGGTCTCAGGTTCGATTCCTGCTCAAGGATATGTATCTCAGTTGCAGGTTCCCCAGTACTACCGTGTTTCCCTGAAAATAAGACATCCTCTGAAAATAAGACCTACTTCATGGAAACATAATACATCCCCTGAAAATAAGACCTAGCACATCTTTGGGAGCAAAAATTAATATAAAACACTGTCTTATTTTCGGGGAAACAGGGTATTAGGGATGTGCGTGGAAGGCAACCAATCAATGTGTCTCTCACATAGATGTTTCTCATGATGTTTCTCTCTCTCTCCTCCCCCCTTCCTTTACCATTGGTTTCTCTTTAGAGGTGAAGTTTAAAAATATCCACAGGTGAGGTTTAAAAAACAACACCACCACATTGAAATGACACTCTTTTTCCTACCAAGTCAAATATTTCTTAAGATTCTGATGCTCAATAGTTGGCATTTCCTCTATAGCTAGTAGGCATATAAAGTAATATAGCCAATTTGATTACATGTGTTTAAAACCCTTAAATTAATGCTGCTTCTACAAATTTGTCTTAAAATAACCAGAGCTATGTATAACTATTTATGTTTGTTAACCTCATTGTTTTGAAATAATAACTTATGGAAATCACCTTAATGTCTAACAGAAAGATTGGTTAGATTAATTATGCTATTTAAAGAATGGATAACTCTGTAGTCATTTAAAGCTTTGGAAAAATAATGAACAGTATATGCAATGAAAAAGCAAGTTACAAATGTGTTGAATATAAGTCCATTTTATAAAAAATTTAATTGCTTTAAATAAGTGTGTGTGTGTGTGTGTATGTACAAGACACATTGTATAGTATAGAAAAAAAGACCAGAAGTATATATACCAAATTTTAGCAGTGTCTTTTGGGAATGGGATTCTAGGTAATATCAATTTTTAAATTATTTTCAGGATTTTTGTAGTGACTAATTATTACAGTTGTTATCAAGAAGAAAATGGTGTTCTTTTTAAAAGGTGTATTTAAAGAGACTTGAAGGAACTGTGTACCTGTCATTTGTTCTAATGTTTTCATTTTTCAGATGGAAAACTGAGGTCCAGAAAAAATGGTTGTTCACACAGATAGAGCTTTCTAGCTCCCAGCACAGTCCTTTTTAGTTTTCCTTGCTAATTTTCAGCAACCAGGTTTCATTTAGTCAGCACAGTTAATGAAAAATTTTGTTCATAGCTCGAGCTAATCCAAGATACAAGGTTCCATGTCATTTACTGAATGAAATAGATGAAGCTAACATTGAACTACAAACAAAAAGGTAACTAACTTACTTTTAGAGATTGAATGGTTTTTCTAGAGGATTAATCTAAATTGGGTCTTAAGTATTCTATATAATGGAAGTAATATGCAAATTGACTCTCACACCATCACAAGTTGGTGACATGCACGGTGGAGGCTGAGTTCCGGTAACAAGATGGCTGCACCCACAGCGGAGGCAGGATTCCCATAATGAGCAATCAGCAGGAGTCTGAGACTGAGTGGTGCTGGGTCAGGGCAGGGACCTGAGGCTGTGCTCTCCCACCAGCCCAGCAGGGCTTGTTGGGGGACCTTAGGCCTCCCCCTCCGCCCAGTGTGGCTTGACAGGATACCTCAGGCTGTGCCCCTTGTCTGGGGCTAGGGGGCCTGAGGCCGCACCCCTCACCCTGGCATGCATTGGAGAACTTGAGGCTTCGCCCCCCTGCCCAGCAGGGCTTGATGGGGGTGGGGTTGGCCAGGTCTGAATCTTGTCCAATGGGGTGGGGCCAGCCAGGTCTGGATCTCTCGCAATTTTGAGGTGCACGCGGGTGGGTGGAGACTTGACTCTGGGTCCCGCAGTGCGCCCCAGACTCTGACAGGAGGAAGATTTTCATTCATTTTACTAATAGCAATATTAAAATATTTCCTCTAATTCCCTTTTAATATGCATGAATTTTGTGCATTGGGCCACTAGTTTAATAATGAAAAAGAAAAGAAGAAAAAAATTCATCTAGTTAATGCCAATATCTGTTTTCAGCTGAATTTTTATAATGAGATTATCTTTGACTTTGAAATTATCCTTATCGTGTGAGAGTAAACAAAATAATGACATGTCAGTGGCCATTGCTAAATAGAAATTGAAGCCTAAGAAGACTTAGAGAAATCTGAGAGCACATAGTTAGCTAAGTGAATTGTATCATAGCCTGTCAGGTTATTCCCTTGGTGCAAAGAAAACCTGCTGTGAAAATCACCCCTCATAGTTAAGTAGTTGTGGAGAACTGGCATGTAGTGACAGAAAAACAGAGGTGGGCAAAGGAAGGAAACGTAGATTCTACAAAATATGGGACTTACTGTCAGTCAGCCTTGGTCAAAAACTTTTAATGGATTATTGAGATGTTTTGTGAAAACTTGATGGTCTCGGCATTATTTTCTTTGGATGTCTAACCTTGGCCCCTGAAAAATTGGTTCTTTATTTGCTCTCTGACATGGTCTGTGGGGTGTTGGGTTAGAGAAATGGAAGTCCCATGGTCTTCATGGACCAAGGTGGCTGCTTATGTAGCAGAGGTTTGTTCAACATTTTTATCATTGACTTGAACCTGAGGAGAAAATAGCATAGCAGGTAGATTGAATGGCAAGCTAAGATTAAGGGAAATCTCAAAAATCAAGACACTGAAAATTAAAAACTTAAAAGAGAAAGATATCTTAAGGATAAAAAATAGCCTGCATGAGTGGTGTGGCTTAGCGGATGATATTAAAAACAAACAAACAACAACAAAAACACATTAAGAGATTTTAGTCATGTGGTCATCAAAAAAGTTGATGCTGTCTTTGACCACATGAATAGACTGTGTCAGAAGTACCTGGACGGTGGCAAAAGTCTCCTCCACTCTCCAATGGCCCGACTGCCCGGAGTAAATAGTATGTGGCGCCATGCTTCAAGGCTGCTGCTGAGGACACTGGGCCTGGAGGGAGTAGTCTCGGGGGTTATTGGATCAACCTCAGATATTTTAAAGAGCTAGTGGAAGTGAGGATAAATTAAAAGTTTGTAAATCTGACACTTCACTGTTAGAATCAGGTTTTTAGCATTTTGTTTATAACTATAATCTCAGGATTGGAAGAGTTTGAGTGTCAGAACAACATTGCACAATGTACATTAAAATTGATTTTCCTTGAAATGTATGATGGCAGAGCTGAAATTTTGCTATTTATTGAGAAGCTGGAATGAGCATTTTGGAGCATGGAAGAAAATGATGTCAATTATAATTACTTAGGTGAAATGGAGAACTTAATTCATATTGTAAAGCAAATATTTTTGGTTTGAAATGAAACTTGTGTTTGTAAGGACATAGCATTTATGTACTTTTTATGCCTCTTTAAAGGGCAGAATATGATTCTACAAACAATAACTTTGAATTGCATCTCCACCTGGGCCCTCATTATCATTTCTTCAATGGGGCCCTGCACCCAGTAGTCTCTCAAGCAGAAAGCATGTGGGATTTTACCTTTGATAAAAGAAAAACTTTGGGAGATCTTCGACAATCAATATTCCAGGTAATTTAGCTGTACTTCCTCTTAATGTTTACATTACAGTCCATCTCAAGCTGCATTTCTTTACAAAAAATCCTGTTTAAGATATGACTAGTTATTTTTCAAAGCTGCTTAGGAAAATTGGCCAGTTCCATAGAGGGATGGCTCAGATGTTCTCCCCTCACTGGTCAGTCTTTTAGAGAGAGACTTCTCTGCCAGGCAAGTCAGTCCTGCAGAAGCTTTGCAGGGGCAGAATCAAACTGGCATGTTTTATTTTGGGGAAAGAGAGAGTATCAAGTTGTCTCTTTTTAAAAAAATAAATGTAAAAAGTGTTTTTAAAAGTAATGAAGAGATAAAGATAAGCATGTTGTCTAAAACTAAGAACTACTAAACAAACAAAAGCAGCTCACTTGTACCTTTCAGTACAGACTAGCATCTGCATAATAATCCTATATAATAAAAGGCTAATATGCAAATTGTCCCCCTGGGAGTTTGCCCACTATGACATCTGCTGACCACCAGGGGGTTGTGTGGAACGAAGGAAGGCCCTGGCCAGCCCTGATCGCAGGCCAGGCCTGGGGACCCTACCCGTGCACGAATTTTGTACACCGGGCCTCTGGTTTATTAATAAGCTTGTTAAGTGAAGGAAAATATCTACTGGTTTATGTAAAACAAACATTGTCGTAATCATTGTTTCCAAATAATTTACCCAGTTGTATTTTAATGACAATAACAAGATTGCTCTTTATTTTACCCCCAGGGCTTTTATATTAATTCTGTCATTTGTTCTTTACCCTCCTGGGGACAAGCTAACCCCAAGATGCAGAGATTGTGATTTATATGTGATTTGCCTGTGGTCAGACATCTAGTTAGTGGTGGAACTAGGATCCCTGTCCTGGTCTCCCTACTCTTTCTTCACCCCTCACTATTTCCTGATCTAGGAAAAGGGAATCAGAACATGTAAGCTTTTTTTTTTCTTCCAGAAATAATTGAATTTTCTGAAAAATTATTAATTACTAAAATTATTAGTTTTCTCTTGACTTTTCTTTTTGTACAAAGAAAAGCAAGCCAGTTTTTTTTAACTTTAGTTTATTTGAATTATATTTAAATGTTGAATCAGCATCAGGATTTCTAAAATTGTCTATATCTCTGAACTTTTGCATTAAAAGTTCATTTTGGAGCCAGTCCTGGCAATGCTGATGAAGTGGAGTTGGGGATCTGACCCTAAGATGACAGGTGGTAAATGAAAAAGACCTTTAACTGAAGGACTGTTATCTTAGAAGCCAGCCACTGGCAAGAGGCTGTGAGATTGAAGTTAACTAATTGCTTATAAATATGAAATTTCTTCTTAAGAGAACTGTTGTGGTATTGTGGAGAGAGACTAAATAGAACTAATCTTTTCAGGTGTTTGAGTCAATGCTGCTTTTTCTAAACAGCACTGATTAAATAAATCATTTTGCTCTTTTGGACAGATTCCTAGGCTGGCATGTTGTTCACTTTGCCTCTGATAAAAGTGGTCTTCCCATAAATTACATAGAATTGTTTAGATCAGCCGTGGGCAAACTACGGCCCGTGGGCCAGTTTGGCTGTTCTATCCGGCCCGCAGAGCTGAAAGAGTGGAGGGTTCTCTTGCTCTCCCCTCCGCTCCTTCACCAGCAGCCCAAGTTGAGAGTGCCAGCATGGGCAGGTTGCTTTTGTTCCAGCCCTCCGGTCCAGTTTAAGAACCCATTGTGGTCCTCGAGTCAAAAAGTTTGCCCACCCCCGGTTTAGATAGTAGTTGTGCTCTTTGTGTCCGCCAAGATTTTCCCATCTTGGGAAATGGGGGAGATTAACCAACTTGATGTAACTGATTTAATAACAAGTGATATCTTTTTTTCTTATTTTCCCTGTTGGGTGCACTGGGATGGAAGTATTCATTTGTCTGCTCTCCGTATCTTCCACATATGTATACTGGCACATTACCTGTCTTATTTAACCTGGAAATGTGATTATTTTTCCTCATGCTCTTTTCTTTTACAAATATTCTATAGCTGTTAGAATTTTGGGAAGGAGACATGGTCCTTAGTGTTGCAAAGTTTGTACCAGCAGGACTTCACGTCTATCAGACACTTGATGGTAAGATAAATATTAAGACACAGCAGTTCATTTTATGTATTTATATTTTTGTGGGGCTCATCTGTGATTTTCTACTCCTGGCCAGTCTTCCCCCCACCTACTACGTTTGTTAAAAATAAATTTATTGTTGATAGTATTGCCAATATCTCCCGTTTCCTCCCCTTTTCCTCCCCCTCTTCTCAGCCCATATCCCCTCTCCCCCAGGTCTTCACTACCCTATTGCCTGTCTCATGGGCTATGCATATAAGTATGTAAGTTCTTTGGTTTATCTCTTCTCATCCCTCCCCCCCACATTGAGGTTAACTATGTAACTTATCCAATTTATAATGTGTCCAATTTATATAACATGTAAAATTTTGCTAACAGGGAAACATTTTATAATTTCTGAAATTAAGGCTGCCTCTATACCAAATTAATTGTTAAAAGGCCTTGCATTTTTTTTAATCGTTACCAGAGGATATGAAAGGCCTTGCATTTTTTTTAATCGTTACCAGATTGATGAAAGAGAGAGAAAGAGAGAGAGAGAGAGAGAGAGAGAGAGAGAGAGAGAGAGAGAGAGAGAGAAACATCAATCAGTTGGCTTCCTATATGCACCTCAACTGGGGCTTGAACCCACCACTTGGGTATGTGCCCTGACCGGGAATTGAACCTATAAACTTTGGTGTACAGGACAGTGCTCCATTCAACTGAACCAGCGGCCAGGGCTATATAGCATGGGTTTTTTTTTACCCAACTCTTAGTTTCACATTTTGTAGCAAAAGTAACAAATGTGCTTTGAAAGCTGAAAAGTATTTACTTCCTTTAAAAACAACAAAACGGTAATAATAGCAGTCACAGTGGTAACAGTTACTTTGGGCTTCACTCTACCAAATACTAAGATAAGGGTTTGATATAAATTATCTCATTTGATTGTTACAAAATTCCTTTATCCCCACTTTATACATGAGAAAATTGAAGTGTAGAGACTTGAAGTATACAAGGACATAACAGCTAATTAGTGGTGGAGCTGGGACCATTTGATGCCTAATTCTTACTCCTGTTTCCAGGGCAAAGCACAGTTGACTTCATATTGAACTCTTGTTTCCCGCTGTCATGCTCACAAAACTTATGCAGCAACATGGGGAAATGCTTGCATAAAGAAAAAACTAAACAGTGAGATGGGAGGAATAAAGATAAAATTCATATAATAAACATAATTACTACCTTCTTAATTTTTCTTAATGGGAATGATTTAAAAAAATATTTAAGTGTCTCAGCTCTTTCTTTAGAAGAATGGTCTCACTGACTATCTCCTAATCCTAGGAGATGACCTGACACTGTGTGACCTTGAAATTGCTGACGAGGAAGACATCTTTGTGTGGAATGGAGTGGAGGTAAGAAAGTATTTAAGAAATATTCATGATAGTTTTGGATTTTTTTAAGTCATTGTAATGAAATTTTATTCAGCATATGTGAAGGCAATTAGGTATTAGAAAACTACTGAAATATTTAATAAATTGTAGGTACAGTCAGTAGTAGTTATGTGTTAAAGAGATATTTATTGAGCACCTCCACGCTGCCAGGCGAGGTGTCAGATTTCATGGTGAACTGCACCAAGTCTGGAGCGGGGCGGAGCGGTGTCTGTGCATATTGCCTGTTGGAACTTAGAAGAGGGCGAATAGCTGTATTGAATCAGGGAGTAGAGGTGACTTGTAAGAGCAGAGTGAATTTTCTAAGTCAGGAAAAGGGTGAGGAACATCTCAGCTACTCAGTGAACTCTCCCTGGTCCATTGCACTTATTTCCGAGGCTGCATACCACCACCGAGGACTCATATATCTCTGTCCCCACTCCAGATTTCTCCTAAAAAATACAAGACGGCTAAGAGAAAGTTTCAAACGAAATATATAAAGTTATTTTTCTGATACTTAAAAGACATTTGTGAAAACTTCACTTGGGAAAAATGAGAATTATTTTGCAAGAGGAGTCTTCTGTTACTGTGTTGACTTGATGTTGGCAAATGTCAACTATACTAATGGTTGTCTTGACATTATTGTAGGTTGGTGGAATCCAGATTCCCACTGGTAGTGACTGTGAACCTCTGCTTTTAAATGTTCTTCATCTGGCAACAGACAGCGAAGAGTGTCAGCAGTTGGTAGAATCTCCACAGGTCTTCCCAGCTAATGCAGAAGTGGGCACTGTATTCACAGCCTTAGCAATGCCAGGAGGTATCATCTTTACCAGCAATACGGAATCTGTAGGTAAAGAGAGCTGGATTGCCATTCCCGAGGAGGACTTGAAGAAGACCTTCAGAGAACAAGGACTCAGAAATGGAAGCTCAATTCTGATTCAGGATTCCAGTAATGACAATAACAGGTAACTTAAAGAAAAAAAAATTTTAAGTTATTTAAATTAGAGAACTATCTCTTAGAACTCTAAAGCTTTATTTTACTAAGAGTTAAATGTTTTTATTTCTAGACATGTATTCTGTGTTTTGTAAGTAGGAATGCTCTAGGTTAGGCAAATTGGAGAAAAATGATATTATAATGTGATAACAAAGTAATATAGATGTTGACAAGATACAGTCAAGATTAGTTGGCTATTAAGCAGAATCCTAGCTGAGGAATTCTGATTAGCACTCCTTATAAAATTAAAGACATATTCTCACAAAGTTTGTTCCTGAAATTTTTTATGAGAATTATATGAAGATCGTAGCTAAATTTACCTATTTTGTCACAAAAATCCCACATGGCAATTCAGCTTTTCATCACAGTCCTTTTTATTATTCTTGAGCTCCTCCCAGCAGCCCAATAGGGCAGTTATAGGGGGAACTGTGTCCTCGATTCCGTAAGTTGCGTTTGTAACCCAGAAACACTGCCTCTCTCCATTTTTGTTATCCGTGTCTTGACACTGTAGTGTCAGTTTCTGTAGTCATTCTGTCACATACGGTAACTTCCCCCACCCAAATTCCACATGTAGGGGACTGTAGGTTACAAACCTAGTTGGTTCCCTGCTTCATCAGTGCTGTGAATATGCTTAGATTGCAGAGCCTCTGTTGTATTTAGTGGCTGCGACACAGAGGAGCATTTGTGATTATGCTTATTTTGTGTAACATTTATCATTGTTATGCTTTTGGGTGTTTTCCAGACGTTTACTTCCCCACCAATGTGTATCTAATTAAAAAGTTTATTATGTATTTCTTTTTTTAAAGTAATACACTTATTAGGACTTGGGATATACAGACCTGAAGCCTGGAGACTGGCAACAGTGTCACTGCACCTCCCAAGCATGTCAGTCATTGTTAGCTTTCCTGTTTGAGCTCAGACCATTGATTTTTTTGTTTTGAAGGTTTTTTTCTTTTTGAACATGCCAATTATTTTGTAGATAGCTTTATTCTGCTTTCCCCATGTTTGTAGACTCTTCATAAAACTCACTCTATTTAAGTATCAGTGTTGATGTTATAGTATACCCAGCTGCTCCTGTGGGAGGCAGTACAGGTAGTGGGCAAGGACAAGGGCTCTGGAACCAGCTCTTGGAGCTATTTCTAGCTTTATCAACTCCTAACAGTGTGACCATGAACAAGTTACTTCATCTCTCTCTGCTCAATTTCTTCTTCTGTAAAGAGGGGATAATAATTAGTACCAACTTCATAGAGGTGTAAGTATTTAGAGGATTTAAGTGCTTACAAAGTGTGCACATAGTGAGTGCTGAATGTTTTAGCTAGCATCATCATTGTCATTGTCATCATCAGCTTTTCACTATTTTAAGGGTTTCTTTGTGTTTAAAACTTTGCTGTATTTAGGATTGCTAACTTCAGGTGGGTTCCAAATAGGAGTAACTGAAATAAAGAGTAGGATTGTGTGTCAGGGCTCTGATACACACTCCCAGAGAGGACTTCCACTAGCCATTCAGTGCTGCCTCCATGTGAGTTAGAAAGAAGTCACTTCTTAAGATTCTTTACCTACTACCTGTAGGAAAGGTTTGTTAGAACAAGATACTCTACTGCCATCTGCTATCATAAAATAGCACTCTATAATAAAAATACAAATATTCAGTGTGTGCGATACAAGCCCTTAGCTGTGGCACTTTGATGCAGTGTCGGTCTACACGACTGGACGTGGCTGTCCTGTTGTTAAATTGAAATTCTGAGGGTGGGCCTGTGCATAGCTACTCTTAAAGCCCTTCTGCTGGTAAAAGTGAAGGCAGAAGTCAACAGCTGATTGTTCAGTTACAGCAATTCTCTTTGAAAAGTGTGGCAACAAATTATTTGTCGTAAGTCAAAGAATATCTGAGTCATTAATATAGATTCCATAGACTATAGACTCCATAGAGTACTGCCTGACCCTGTCCTAAAACGATAGTCAACTTGAATAAACCCAGCTCCATAGAAGCTGGCCATCTCCAGGGAGCCACAGGAAGGGACAGAGGCAGAATTTTAGAAGTGGTGCCTGAGGAACAGTATTGATATTCTGATTCTTCCTGATCCTTACAAGTGCTGTGTAAAGACACTTTTTAAAAAACATCTTTTACCTGCAGTTTGTTGACCAAACAAGGGAAATGGATCACTAGCGTGAATGAGGCCGACTGGGTCCAAGTTAATAATTTATGTCGATTAGAATCTGAAGAGGAGCAAGTTAAAATATCAGCAACTGTTAACACAGTGAGTAGATTGTAATTAAAGTTTAGTTGATAGTGTTTTAGTTAACAATTTTATTTAGAAAGCAGTACCTTACTCTTTCAGAAAAGTTTCAAACTTCTAAATCCTAAGAAATCAATATTTTATTTTTAATATCTGATTATTGCTTGTTTACTTATTAATTCTTGGCATACCTCAAGAAAATATGTGCTTTCCCCCTACCCCCCACCCCCTCCAAAGCCTAGAATTAGAAAGTGGACGTTAGGTATTTAACTGGAATAGAATCCTCTGGCTTTGTTGTCAAATATATAATGCTATATCAAAATATGAATTTGTATTTATCTTTATCAAAATGTGAAATGCTGCTTTCAAGCGTCATTTTGGTAATTTTTAAAATAGATATATATGTTTTGTGTTATGTTGCTTTGTTTTTTTAAGCTTAACTGAAATTGCTCTACATTATACTCTGTGCTCTATATCAGCGGTCGCCAACCGATGGCCCATGAGGTCTGAAAGGTTGGCGACTGCTGGTTTTAGGAAACCTTTGGAGCAGCAGTTGCCAACTGGTGGTCTTTGAGGTCTGAAAGATTGGCGACCATTGCTCTATATAAAGCCACCCTCTCTTTAAAAGGGCGTCCTCCAGTCTTTCATTTGAAGATACTAGTTTCCTTAAACATTATTTCAGAAAACATCTTTTTTTTTATTTATATAGTCTCAATTCATTGCTTTTTTCTATAACATTAAAAGAACCATTAGAATGATTTCTTTTCTATGAGTGTTATGATTTCTTAAGGTGCATTCATATTTGTAGGTATAATAAAGGGGCAGTTTAAGACCTATCACCCTGACCCTAAGTGGGAGACTTTGGTGAAGTCCCTGAGCCTTCTTAGCACAGTGTGGGGTACCAGTGGGAGGGTAGAGTGGATCTCTGACACCAGTTTAACTCCTAAATTTCCACAGTTTTATGCCTTAGAGTAGCAGTTGCCCAATGGTGGTCCGCCAACCACTGGTGGTCTGAGGGCTCCAAAAGGTTGGCGACCGTTGCCCTAGAGTTGGCCTAAACTAAAAGGAGAACAGGTCTAATAAAGTAATTTAAACATTTTAAATTGTGCCCTTGGGTTAGTATATATTTTTATATAAGTTATGCTTATTGCCACTGAATATATCATTCTTAACATAAAGAAAGGTGATGACCTGAAATTTTTGTTTCCTCTCAACAAAAAGGTTAGTGGTTTGTCAGTTTTTTTTGTTTTTTTCTAGCTAGAATTGTTTCTCTGATTCTCTGTAGGAGTCCTTTCTGTTCCAGTTAACATCAGGTTGGTAAAAACTTGACTATTAAAATCTTAAGTTTTTTATTTTGACTTTGTTGAAGAGAGAAAATGAATTTCAGGGATGAAAAAAAAAATTTAAGTAGGCAAAAACTACCAAATATCAGGTAATTAATAATTCAATCTGTACATGCACACATTGACAATCTCCACTTCCTTATTCTCCCATTGTTTTCAACTTATACACAGTCATTAGTTTATTTCTCTATTTTAGGTGGTGTTTGATATTCGAATTAAAGCCATAAAGGAATTAAAATTAATGAAGGAACTAGGTAATTATTTATGTTTGGTTTGGGGGTTCAGTTTAGTTTTTATTTTTAATTGAAAAAAATTATGGGAGAGTACACAAAATAATTTAGGAAAAACTCATGCATCTACCACCCAAAATGGACAGATGTTAACATTTTGTCATGTGTTTGTTTTTGTTTGAAACATTACAAAGTCCTCTGTGTCCTCCTCAGACCTGCTCTCTCTCCCTCCCCAGTGGCAGCCACTATATCTGATTTGGGTGTGTGTGTAGTCTATGGGCTTATATTGTATATATTATGTTCTCTTATATATGTTTATGTGTATATTACACTTACATAAATTATGATACTGAGTATAGCATTCTATAAATTCACTATTCACTCAGCATTGGGTTTTCTTTAACAGTCTTTTATTGCTGTATAGTGTACATACTATCAAATACCCGTTTGAAGCATAATTCAGTGATATTATTAGTTAAGGTATAGTGTTGTACCACCAACACATAATTGAGTGTTAGAACATTTCCATCACTCTAAAACATCCCCCATTCGTATTCACATTCTGAGCCCCTGATGACCACTCACCTATTTTCTGTCTGTCTAGATTTGCTTTTCTGGACATTTCATATAAATGGAACCATATAATAAGTTTTTTTTATGTCTGGCTTCTTTCACTTAGCAATCCATTTTTTTATTCATCCATGATTTACCATGTATCAGTAATTTATTCCTTTTCCTAATATTCCATTCTATGATATGTTACATTTTGTTTATTCATTTACTAATTGATTGATTCATTAACTTTTTGGCTTTTATGAATAGTGTCTATAAACCAGCAGTCGCCAACCTTTCGGACCTCACGGACCACCAGTGGTTCGTGGACCACTGGTTGGCGACCGATGCTATAAACACTGTCTTTGGGTGGACATGTGTTTTTGTTCTTTTCGGTAGATATGCAGGATTGGAATTATTGGGTCAAATGGAAAATTTGTGTTTAGCTTTATAAGAAGCTGCCATACTATTTTCCAAAGTGGCTGAACCAGTAATATGTCAGGACACTAATTGTAATTGTATTTTTTATTATAGCCACTCTAGTGAATATGAATTGGTATATCATGGTGTGTTCAATTGTATTTTACTTTTGCAATGATGGTGAGCACTGTTGATGTGCTATTGTCCATTTGTATATCCTAAGAATTCTATTAAAAAGCTACTAGAAATAATAAGTTTGCTAGGCATTCAAATCATATACAAAAGTCCATTGTATGTTTACCTACTAGTAACAAAAACAAATGGAAGATGAAATTAAGAAAACACTTAGAATAAAATATCATAAAATACTTGGGGATAAAATTAACAAAATGTGTGCAAAGCCTGTACACTGAAAACTAGGGAACATTGCTGTGAAAAATAAAAATGACCTGAATAAATGGAGCAATGTCCCATGTTCTTGGGTCAGAAGACACAATATTGCTAAGAGGCTAATTCTCTCAAAATTCATTTGTGATTTCATGCAATCTCACTCATAATCCTAGAAGGTATTTTTTTTTTGGGGGGGGGTAGGGGAGAATCAATGAAAAATTATCCTTGGGTGAGGATTAACAATAAAAAATTGTATTAAAATTAATGCTAGTTTCATATAACTATAATATAGGATACAGAACTCAGGAATCTCAGAAAGAGATTCTGCCAAGGTCTAATAAAATTAGAACTTCTAAGATCCATGCCATTCTTTCTCTCTCAGAAGGCTGCATTTTCCCAACCTCCCCTCTTCATGTCCAACTTGGTAAGAATTCTGATTCAACCAAACCTGATGTGCTCCTTCCCACAAAACAGGAATTTGCATCCTCAAAAAATAGGGCATACCTGCCCTAATCCATTTAATGGGCATAAAAACATCACCTAACATTTTAAAGAGGCAGTCTCTGCATCTATCTCTGATTTCCCTATGTGCACAAGTTTCAGTTATCACAGTTTACTATATAAAACTAAAGGCCCAGTGCATGAATATTCATGCACTGGGGGGTAGTTCCCTCAGCCCAGCCTGCCCTCTCTCACAGTCTGGGAACCCTCAGGGGATGTCCTACTGAGGGCTTAGGCCCACTCCCCAAGGAGGCCAGACTGTGACAACCAGGAAGATCGGGAAGACAACCAGGAGGATCGGGGAAGGTACTGCCCCCATCACCCTGCTGCTGCTGCCAAAGCCAGCTGTTACAGGGGCTGCTGACCCTCGGCCCTCACTTCTTAGCACTGGCCCCACTCCTTGTCCACTTGTGTGTGGGAGGCCATCTGGGGCCAGGCCTGTTGGGGGAGGGCCTGGGAGGTTGAGGCACCTAGTTCGCACCCTGTCCAGCCTCTACCGAGGCTCCAGGACTGTGGGACACCCCGCCTCTGCGAATGGAGGGGCTGTGTGGTGGCAGGAGGGACTGGCCCACTTCCCCCAGCGCCCGCCTCTGCGGACAGAGGGACCATGCAGAGCGCATGGGACTGGCCTTGGCCTCCTCGCCACTGCCTCTCCTGCGCCACCAGTCCTTGGCCCTTACAGCTGTTGCAGCTTTGTCCGGAAGGACTTCCGGAAGACGTCCAGTCTCATTAGTGTATTGCCCTTTTATTAGTATAGATTAGTTATCCAGAAACACAGTTCAAATTCCAGCTACCACTGGATTTAACTGCATAATTGCTTCAAGCACAAACTTGGCTCCCAGCTTCAGTCTGCAGATCACTATAGAAATAACAAACATATCACTGCATGTCTGACCATTAATTTCACCACACAGACAGCAGAGTGTACAGTTCATTGCCTCCTTTCTCCCAGTGGCAAACCCATGTGACATTTTATAAGGACAAGTCTTCAAACAGCCCAACCAAGAGGAAAGTGCAGCAAGGAAACAAAGCACGTGGAGTGATAGAGGAAATAGCTGACATGGGGTGTTGACATGCAGTCATTCAAGAGACTAGCCATGCACGTGGAGGAACTTAATGAATGGGCACTTATCCACAGAAGTGAGGACCATGGTTGTGACAGAAAGAATGAAGCTCTCCTAGGAGAGGTGACGCTGGCAAAAAAAAAAAAAAAAAAAAAAAAAAAAAAAAAGTTTATATTAAAGGAGCTCTTGGGCATAGTTCATGAGGTTGAAAGCACAAAATGTAAAATATTAGAAGCTGATCCAAACTCAGAAATCTGAGTATGACAGTTCGCTGTGAAAAGAAAGGATGCTCACTGTGTAGCATAAGTCACAGGAGTAGCTGAAGAAAGCAAGCCCTGTTTACACTATTGACATATTTTATACAAAGAAATAAGACATCTTTTAAAGGGCAAGAAAATTGTAATTTTTCTCACTGTTAAAATTGCTTTGCATAGTTTCAGCTTGCAAGGCATTCTTACAGTCCTGTGCTACTGCACTACAAAGTGAAGACGATTGTACTTGTTTTCTGGTTGTTGGGGGAAGGAGGGGTTGTTTCGTTTTAGCTTATCGTAGCTCCTGCTAATTAACACAGTAGAGGCTCTTTCATTTCCTTTCTTTGGTGCATTGACCAGCTTCTTCTTACTTGTAGCTGAGAACAGCTGTTTGAGACCTATTGATAGAAATGGGAAGCTTCTTTGTCCAGGTAATCTTTGTGGTAGCTTTGAAAAGCTGACACATATTCATGCTATCTAACTTTCTTAACACTTTTACTTTAAATGATAGATTCCAATACCTAATATTATTTAATTACCTTTTAGAAATTAATGTATAGGACATACTTTCATCCAAGTGTCTTACTCATGTGTTACAGAATATCTTAACCAAAATTCAAACTTTTCTGTTTTATAACAGCTGTCTTTCTGATTAGCCAATCCTCATTTTAGTCATGGTTTTAATCTACTTGTATCCTTATAGATTTATTGTCAGTTTTTTAATTTACTAACTTTATTGAGATATCTATTATTGAATAGAGCCTTCTAACCTCTAATACTTGTCATTAGATGTAATTGAGTCTAATTATTAATAGTAGACTCTAAAATATTCCTAGTCACCTTTTATGTCTTAGAATTGTTATACAGATAACAGGAATAATATATCCTACCATTTGGAAATAGAAAATCAAACATAATAATAATATATATAACCCTTTTGCATAGAGTGCAACTTTTTCTTTATTGACATTCTTGATTTTCAAAAGAAAAATTAATTGCAGTATAGTATTTTGCCCAGAAAGGTAGGGATGAATAATATTCATTCTGTTATAAAATTTTTTTTTGTAGTGCCAGACAGTTATACATTGAAGGAAGCAGAATTGAAGATGGGGAGTTCACTGGGACTCTGTCCTGGAAGAGCACCAACCTCCTCTCAGGTAATATGAGATCACCTGGCCACCACACCCACCTTCTCATAGTCAGTTCTTCACGTTGTAATTCACTAGAGGCTCAGTATACGAATTCATGCACCAATGGGGTCCCTCATTCTGGCCTGCAGGATCAGGCCAAAACTGGCTCTCCCACACCCCCTAAGGGGTCCTGGATTGTGAGAGGGCACAGGCCAGGACAAGGGACCCCATCAGTGCATGGTCAGGGCTGGGGAGGGACGAGGAAGGTTGGCCGGCTAGGAAGGGACCATGGGAGGGCTCCAGGGCATGTCTGGCCATCTCACTTAGTCTTAATCGGCTGAACCCCAGCAGCAAGCTAACCTACTGTTTGGAATGTCTGCCCCCTGTCAGTGCAAATCATAGCAACTGGTTGACTGGTCAGCTGTCTGCCCCCTGGTGGTCAGTGCACGTCATAGGGAGCAGTTGGGTGGCCTTAGCAAATCATTAGCATCTTACACTTTGATGGCTGAAGGAACGACCGGACACTTAGCATATTAGGCTTTTATTATATAGGATACCTTAACTATTGCAGTAAAACTGTAATTCTTAAACATTTTATTTTCCTTAAATGATACCTTTTATTTTAAGAATACATCCATATAGTTCTCTGTGTTTATTTTTTTACTTTTAAAAAATATATTTTATTGATATTTTATACAGAGAAGAAGGGAGAGGGATAGAGAGTTAGAAACATTGATGAAAGAGAAACATTGATCAGCTGCTTCCTGCACACCCCCCACTGGAGATGTGCCTGCAACCAAGGTACATGCCCTTTACTGGAATTGAACCTGGGACCCTTTGGTCCACAGGCTGACGCTTTATCTATTGAGCCAAACCGGTCAGGGCTAGTTCTCTATGTTTAAATAAAAAATACTAGCCTGGCCAGTGTTGCTCTGTTGGTTTAGTGTCATCCAGTGCACAGAAAGGTCGCCAGTTAAATTCCCTGTGAGAGCACATGGCTGGGTTGCAGGTTAATTTCCAGGTCAGGGCACGTGCAGAAGGCAACTGATCAATGTTTCTCTCACACATCCATGTTTCTCTCTCTTCCTTCCTCTCTCTAAGCATGTCCTTGGGTGAGAATTAAAAAAAAAAAAAAATTGTAGCTAAAACCGGTTTGGCTCAGTGGATAGTGTCAGCCTGCGGACACTATTGAAGGTCCCGGGTTCAATTCCAGTCAAGGGCATGTACCTTGGTTGCGGGCACATCCCCATGGGGGAGAAGGGGTGTGTGCGCAGGAGGCAGCAGATCAATGTTTCTCTCTCATCAATATTTCTAACTCTATCCCTCTCTCTTCCTCTCTATAAAAAAATCAATAAAATATTTAAATAAATAAGTAAATAAATGTAAATAAAAAATACTGTCAAAGCATAGTCATAAGATTCTTTTTCTGTGAAAACTGTTTAAGGGGAATCTTATGGCTACTAGTTTCAACCATATTTCAGAAATTCTGAAATGTGCCCTTTCCCCCCCAACTTTTTAAAAAATATATATTTTATTGATTTTTTACAGAGAGGAAGAGAGAGGGATAGAGAGTTAGAAACATCAATGAGAGAGAATCATCAATCAGCTGCCTCTTGCACGACCCCTACTGAGGATGTGCCCGCAACCAAGGTACATGCCCTTGACCGGAATCGAACCCGGGACCTTTCAGTCCACAGGCCGACGCTCTATCCACTGAGCCAAACCAGTCTCGGCTCCCCCCCAACTTTTAACATCTGTGAGATTAGGCTGCATCTTTTGTCCATGGCATCCCACAGTTGTAGCCAGCACTGTGTTTTCTTTTTTCATGGTACATAAAGCAATGAGTAATAGCTAATTAATTTTAGATTTAATGAAATACAGAATATTAATTCTGGATGTAATTTCTCTGCAATAATATAATTCACAACAGCTTGGTCTTTATCAGTATTCATTTCCTGTATAAATGCCATTTGTTTGACTTTGCCGGAAGCCCTGCCTATGTAGTAAACTTTCATTACAGTCCCAGAGTCATAATTATGTCCTTACTGTTAAGACTGTGCTGGTTAGCTGGTTCTTATCAGAAACCCTCTGTCTGGATCCACTTAATTCATTTTCCAGCAACCTCTCTTTAATTTCTCCTTTCCTGAACTTGAGCACAAGCTGGAAAAGGAAAACGTGACATGTAAAGTTGAGTTATAAAGGAAAGTAGGCCCAGCCAGTGTTGCTCAGTGGTTGAGCATCCACCTGTAAATCAGGAGGTCGTAGTTCGATTCCCTGTCAGGACACATGCCCAGGTTGCAGGCCCGATCCACTGTAGGGGACATGCAGGAGACAGCTGATCGATGATTCTATCATCATTGACATTTCTCTCTCCTTTCTGAAATCAATAAAAACATTTTTTTTAAATGGACGGAAAATAGGGCTCCAAGCAGCTGAATTGACAAGAGATCATACTCACATTTTTCCTGTAGAGTCTTAGGAATCATAGTATATGGTCAGAAAATAAGGTCACAACCAAATGATTCAGAGGAAAACACAGTTATGCTTATAGGTTATGCTTATAGTGTATAGTAATTGCAAGTCCCTTTGAGGGATGACCAAGAAAGATGGAACTCATGGAAGAATAAATAATATCAGTGAGATGTTTTTAGGAGTAAAAATATTGGTGATGAAGCATCTTACATTTCTAGGTAGTTGAGATTATTATTTAAATTGTAACATTAAATTACCTAACATAGCCTTGTTTTTACATAATTTTGAGATTTTTATTAGAGTTTCATGGACTACATAAAACTTTTCTTTTTTGGAAGTAAATAATACATTTGTAGAATTTTAAAATTTATATTGAGTTGCATTCACACTCTGTCTTGATCTTAGCTGTTCCTGTTTTTCGCTATGGGGAGTGATATCCAGCCTGGGTCAGAGATGGAAATCATAGTAGAAGAAACAATCTCTGTGAGAGAAGTAAGTTATTTTACTTGGGGGAGGAGGGGAGTCTGTGGGTGTCTGTTATGGGGAACAGGAATAATCTGTATTTGGATTTTGAGGTCCTGAAGCTAGGGGTTTACATAATATACTTTAAATAATTGTATGCACCCACTAAAGGAATAGTTTTGGGAGCTTGAAAATTGGTGAGCCAACTGGAATTTTACATTGTTATTTTTTATTATTATCAATAATCCTGTTGATTGTAGAAATAGATTTTTGAAAATCTTTAAAACTCCTCATCATCCCTTATCCCAATAATATGAATATTGTGGCATATTTCCTTTGTTTTCACTTTATCTACTCACACAGTTACATACACAGAGGTAGAAATGTGAGTGAGTGTGTGTGTGTGTGTGTGTGTGTGTGTGTGTGTGAGTGATAAAGCAAACACATGACTGGGTGTCCTGAGAACTGGGACTTTCAGTGTGGGAAATGGACAGAATGACAGCAGTGTGGGTAAGGGAAGCCTGTACTTTGAATTTGAATTGGAAGAAGAGTCAAATAAACTTGCTGTATTTTTTCTTTGAACAAATATTTTTCTACTTCTTCCTCCTGAAACAGCCTAGAAACAATGACTAGCCTAGCCAAGTAAGCAGCCAGACTGTGGTTGCTAGCTACCATTTCCTACGAGAAGGAGCCAGGGCTCTGTGACTAGGTCAGGAAAGTGTAGGATGAGCCGGCAGCATCTTGTCAGAACAGAAAGAAGGGAAGCCAGCAAAGATGACTGGCGTCAGCAAAGAAACACAGAAGCCAACTTGAAGAGGCTCTCGCCGGTCAAAGATGAGACTGCTTGGACCTCAGTGGGAATGGCGATAAAAGTTGGCTGGTACATATGAAGTCTGTGAGTTCACGTGACCCTAAGAATGCTATCTTCATTAGGTACCTATGGGTAACCAAGTGGGTGCTTGGGAACCATAAAGGAAAGAATCAGTCATTTGTCCTGTTTTTGTTTTACTGACTATACTGCAGGGCAACTAGACAGATAACAGGTTTTTAAATAAATAATCCCAGCTATTAAAAGGAGAAAGAATTTTAAACTATCAGTTTTTCAACTCTGAATGACGTCTGAAGACAATGATCCTAAAAGCCTGCTCACAATCCAAAAAGGACAACACTCAGGCATCATAGAGTTTAACACGACTCATGCTTTTCCTGCCCCCCAAACCCCCAAACAACCTGATTCTGACCAAACTTAGAAGAACAGTCAGCACAGTCCAAAAGTGGAAAACTCCTCTTCAAGAAACCAGCTCCGGGGAGAGGGCCTGTAGGTTAAAAGATCTTGTCTCAGGAGGAACAGCAAGCAGGGCTGGGGGTGGGCCTCATTTGGCCCTTGATTCAAATCAGAACTCTAATGGCTTGGAAGAAAGTAGGGAAATTTGAACACTGATTAGATAATTGTTATTATTCTTAGTTTTTTAAAATGCCATCATTGTTTTAGGGTGTTTTTTTAAGAATGTTTATCTTTCCATAAATATTAATAAATACTATATGATACCTGACATTTGCTTCTGAAGAATCTGGGTTGGGGTACTGCCAAGCACGATTGCAGCAGCGATTGAGATTGAGGGTTCTCATGTGGCTAAAGAGTTCCATGAGAAAACACCTTTTAGTAAGCTTCTTTACTCTTGTTGCATGCTGAAAATATTTTTGGAGTTTTTCATTTGCCTTTGAATTGAGTGTTGTGTAAGATGACCAGACGTCCCGCTTTTGGCAGGACAGTCCCGATTTTTAACAATTTGTCCCACGTCCCTCGGCGTTTTTAAAAAGTCCCGATTTTTGGAAAGAATCTTTTAAATCTTTTGGACACGGGACAAATTGTTAAAAATCGGGACGTCTTGTCACCTTAGTGTTGTGCTTGCTTTTAATTTCAAAGAAAGGAAATCACAAATCTGTACAAAGGAGCGATGTGTGTGTCTTTCTGTTCTCATGGCAGGTAAACTTGTTCCCACCACACCACCGAAACCGCTCTTACCAAGTACCGAGCGGTTCTCAGTCTTCATCTCACTCTCCCTCTCTCTCTCGGCAGCATGGCACATATGTGATGACTGTTCCTTGCAGCTCTGCAGATTTCCCTTCCTGCCCCTTCTCAGTTTGCTACTACCGTAGGGCTCCATTCTTAGACTGGATCTCGCCTCAGAATTCCAGGCTTACATACCCAGCTGCTACGTGTTTGATTGTCACCCCAAATTACAACACACCCTCAACAGCATCCCTGGTCTTCTCTCAACATAACGGGTTTTTCCCCTCTAGCTCTTAGGAAGGAGAGCTTATTCAGTCATCTTAACTGTGTGTATGCTTACCTATTTGATCAGACTTAAATAGCCCCCAGGGTCTATTTAAGAGGTTTCTTTCAATACTGAAATTCAGAAACAGGAAACTAATGAACATACTTTTTTTTTTTTTTTTACAGTGTTTGAAGACAATGCTGGAGAAATTTGGCCTACCAGGTAAGTTATAGGCCATGATGATGTATAGTCTTATCCACATCCTTGATTTACAAGAAAGTACTTGTAAGCCTATGAAAATGTTTCAGCCCTTTTTTTCTCAGGGTTATCCCTTTACACTTAATAAGTTCTCCTGATTCTGTTTGCAAGCTGGGAGAACTCTAGTTATAAGTTAGCTGACCACTGAGGATCCAGCAAAGACAGAGAAGAGATGAAGTTAAAATTACCTTGTAGAGTCACCGTCTTTTGCTGGTTTTGTTTAAACCTTATTGATTCAGAACTTTTGGTGATTATGCTTCATACCTGTGTGTTTTAGTATAGATAAGGGAATGTCATAGGAATGAAAATACAAGTGCAGGATGTCTGAAGTGCTATCAAGGGAACCCAGGCAGCGAGCATCACACTGCTTTCACTGGAGTGGTCTGCCTCTCTGACTGCGTTCGTTGTCTGGAAGGGAAGGGAACGAGCTCTGGAGCTTCTATGCACTGTCCCATCTCATCTCGGCAGCAGTGTGCCCATGCAGGGATCCCGGGACAGAGGCTGAGAATGGTTAAAGGGCTCTCTGATTTCAGAATCCGAGTTCTTTCCATCTTGCTGTGCTATGAAGTAATGGTGTTCACTTTTAATTACTGGTGTGTTTTCAAAAAATATATACTTAGATTAAGTTAAATATTCATGTAAATCTTATTGTATTTAAAACGAATTAATTACAAAAAGGGTCTGCAAAGAAGAGTGTTGGGATTCAAAACCTGTGGCCTATGCAGGATGAACATTCCTCTGGCTGTAGTTTCTTTCAGTGGGTGGGGGAGTTGACTATAAGACATTGCTGTTTTTCTTACTAACCAGGATTTCCAGTTTCTGCTCAACTTGGCTCCCTTCAGGAAATTTTCTTCCCATTTCCTCAGTGCAGCAAGCATGTAAAAAACAGAAATCTAATTACAGACTGTTTACCATTTATAAGTGTTGTTATACTGACTTTATTAAATGCTATTCCAAAAAGCACTATTTTTGTTAGATTAACAACTAATTGGATAGCACCATTTTTACTGAACACATTATCAGTTACTGAGCAATGTTAGCATATACTTTCAGCCAAGACAGGGAAATGAAACTTCTATAGTTATATGTATATATACATGTATTTATACTCGTGTGTATACATGTAAACAATAAAGGCATAATGTAGTTATGTAATGTAGCAAGTATTATTTTCATTTGCAAATATATAATTATACACAATTATACATCTATTCTTGGTGGAATAGAGGATTCACCAAATTGGGGAAAGAACTTATTTTTCATGCTCTGGAAGAGAGAATTTTATTTCAAATAAATATTTTTATTGATTTCAGAGAGGAAGGTAGAGGGAGAGAGAAAAACGTGAGAGAGAATCATTGATCGGCTGCCTCCTGCACCACATTGGGGATCTAGCCCACAACCCAGGCATGTACCCTCACTGGGAATCGAACTGTGATGACATTCAACCACTGAGCCACACCAGCCAGGCGAGGGAATATTTTTTAAAAACACACCAAAAAGTTAATAATTATTAGATCAAATCCCATTCAGTTTTCATTTACCCAGACGGGTCATTCCTGACCAACTCTTAAAACACATCCTTGTGAATTTTTTCATTTTGATTCTGCTGCTTTCACAGGTGACACGTGGCACTTAAGAAAAATGGATTGGTGCTATGAAGTTGGAGAGCCTTTGTATGAAGAAGTAAGGTTATTTTTATGTATTTTACTCTTTAAAATGATGGTGTTTATTTGGTACTTTCATACAGGATACTCATCCTACTCATGAATAAATTCTAGAGAAAGATTTGTTTAGGATTCAAAAATACATACATGCGTCTACCTTACTCTTTCCTCCCTATAGTTATTTGAGAGCATTTGGAGGGAAGGTCTCAGCTAAGGGGGACTGTCTCTGACATCTGTGTTAAGTCCTCTTTTGGTAAGAGAGTGTGTCCCTGAGAATGATGGTTCTTCATTAGGAAGCATAGACCTTTAGAGAACAAAAGACATTCGAACTAATGAAAGAATTTGGAGTTACACTCTGAATTTTGAAATGTGACTATTTTAATCTCAGAATTGATGGCAGAATTCATCTTACCAACCAATCACTTAGGCTCTGATCTAAACTACATCTCTGGATCCAGCCAAACTCTTAGAGTAACCTTAGGAACAGTTGTGTGATAGGATAGGTGGGGTCTGGTTAATCTTATCCAAATAGCATCCAACTTTGTATCCAACATCACGGCATTAGAAGTAGACCCAAAATGAAGTTTTAGAGAACGTTTAGACTGAAATGTGGCCATCCACCACTCCCCTATCTGCCTGCTTCTGTTCAGTAATATACAGTGGCAGTAAACATCAACACAGGTTGAATGAAGCAAGTGTACTGAAGTCATCCCTCAAAACACTCTTTGCTGTGTTATGGTCAGTAATAATATAGAGAGAGGACCCTCTTGAATCTTGGCCAGGGATTTGACTGCCCAGAATAAGAAGTGGACCTAAAGAATCTTTAGGCCCTAGGTGGTTTTGCTCAGTGGATAGAGCATCAGCCTGTGGACTGAAAGGTCCCGGGTTTGATTCCGGTCAAGGGCACATGCCTGGGTTGTGGGCTCAATCCCCAGTAGGGGATGTGCAGGAGGCAGCTGATCAATTATTCTCTCTCATCGATGTTTCTCTCTCTTCCTTCCCTTCCTCTCCTTTCCTCTCTGAAATCAATAAAAATATATTTAATAAAAAAAAGAATTCAGGACATATAGTTTGGATGTCAAGAGTAATATGTAGTCACATAGTTTCCACATTTTCTTCTCTATTAAGTCCCAAATTGGTATCAAACAATTCTAAAACTGTCTAGAGCAAACTCATTACCCTTAAAACTGCTGCTTCTTCCCAGATTTGCTGTCTGTCTTTCCCATCCTGATCTTTTTCGGCCTGAAATGTGGCCAATCCAGTTTACCTGCCGCCCTCATGTTTGGGCTCAGCCTTCAAAGGCCTGTCAGTTTTTCCACTCCTTCCTGAGTCCGCTGCTGGCCTCCTGGTTCAAGCCATTTCCCCCCCTTTTACCTAAATTACTGCAATGGGCCTCCCCGAGCCCAGGTGTTCCCACTTCAGTGTGTTACACATGTAGCAGCCAGATTGATTTTTAAAAACACCTTCTTGTGGCACCATCTTGTGGCTTTTTTTCTATTCCACATCCCTTCGACCACCCTTCCGATCCAGTCCCTGCCCCCTCTCCCTGCCCCCGTTACTCTGATACTGTCTAGTCTGAGCTCTTCCCTAACCAAGCCATACTTATTGACATGACCTTGACTTTGTTCACTTTTTCATGAGAAATTCCTTCTCTTGTTTCATCCACCTTTCCAAATCCAATGCCTCTTTTTAGGTTTGACTAAAATGTCACCTTCTGTAAATCAGTCTCATTATTTCTCACCTCTCCCTTTCCTCTAATCTTCTATGATACTTACAGTTCCTGCTCTTAATCTAATATATAATGAGATTGTTTTATAAGCCTATTTTCTACTCAACATGTGTTTTATCATTTATCATTTATTTATTTCAAGAGTAATAGAGGCATAGGGTTCACAAACAAAAGTCCTGTGGTTTGTTTGTTCCTTGTAGAAGTTATAAGTAACAAAAAATTTCCGTATTCCCAGGATGCAACACTGAAAGAGCTTATGATATGTTCTGGAGATACTCTGCTATTAATTGAAGGGAAACTTCTTCCTCCGGTAAGACTGTGCTTCCAATAGACACTCTGTGAATAATGGTTATTGTCTCTGTGGGAAAGTGAGGCAATGCAACAGTCAGAAAGAGAACAAAGAACTTACCCCAAAGTCTACCAGACACAGCCATCATATTTACATCTGAGGTATTTCCTTCCTATAAAACCAATTGTATATACAATTTTATTTTCTACCTTTTCTATTTAATTTGTGAACCTGATCATAAAATCCAAAAACAGTTACAATGTATGACTTATCACAGTTTAATTCACTTTTTATCTTCATTGTTGGAAATTTACCTTAAATTTTTTCTTATAACAGTACTTAAAAACTAATCCATCTTAAGATAGTTCTAAAGATGGAATTAACAAGTCAAAGGGTATGAACTTTTTAAAGATTTGAGAAAGTATTGCCAAATTGTTTTCCCAAAGAGTTGTACTAGATTTACAGGCCTTCCAGCCGTATATGAGGGCTCCTTTGCCCCCGCTTTCCTAAACACTGCATGTTCCCATTTTCTAAAACCATTACTTAATTTGTGTTTTTAATATGGACACATGTAAAAATTTTAAAAAAAACATATTGACCGCAAACTCCAGTACTCAGCTATCCATTAGCTTATGATTAAAAAAATTCACACAGCACAGAAGGCTATATAAAATGAAAAACAAAGCTCCTCCCCAGAAAGAGCCACATTACTTACTTGTCCTTTCAAGAAGAAAAGTGATACCTGTTTGTATGCTGAGTGTAAATATATGCATATGCATTTAAAGTTTCCATTCAGGGGATCATATTCCATACAGTGTTTTATAGATGGCTTTTTGTTTTTATTCACTTAGTATATCTTTAGGATCTCCTCATATCAGCACATACAAACCTACCTTCATGAGATTCTGTGGTATTTTACATACAATGCTCTTTAAAGTTAATTTTTGAATTGGTAATACTTATGATACAAAATTCAAAGTGTATAAAAAGCTGAGCCAGGAAAAATAACTATTCTCCCTTCCCCCCAGCCACTCAGTGTGTCCCTCCAGAGGTAGCCAGATGCCTCTGTGTCAACACACAAGTAAGTCTGTGTGTGTACATAGCACGTATATACATATTGTTATCCATATATAGGAGTGGGGAAGAGTAGGTTTACAGTTATGAGTACATGAAATACAGAATAATTTTTGTATTATTATTTACTAATTGTATTGTTTGCATTGCAACTGTAAACCCACTTTTGCCCACCCACCTTGATGTGTAGCAGTACACATCAAGTCATCTGATTCTATAGGTGTTATCTATATATCTCCCGTTGTATGGAGGTACTATAATTTAACCAATCTTTTTCAAAGAAGATTTAGGTTGCTTACAGTCTTTTGTTAATATAAATGATACTGCAAAAAAATATTATAAGTGTCCATTTATCTACAAAATAAATTCCTAGACCTACCACTGTATTCTGCTGCCATCACAATTGGCAGTGACTGCCTTTGTACCCGTTACTTTGTCTCAGGGATTGTGCATCAAAAGGCAAATTCTCACCATGGATGGCAGGTCTGGGGCATGGCATTTAAATTGTGACAATTTCAAATCACTCTCCAAAAAGTTTGCTGCCAAGTCTATACTTCTGCCACCAATTTACCCATATTTTCAACAACATATAGAATATTATTAAACTTTCTGGTTTTTGATAGTCTGATAAGTGAAAAAATAGAATTTTGTTTTTCTGATTTATACTTATTTCATTGAATGGAGGTTGAGTGTTTTTCAGACTTCACCTGTTTAATAAAAATTATTTTAATATGGATTTCTTAAAATATATACTTAAAATATTTTACATGTTTTTTTCACACTCTCATCTTCTGTAACATCTTTAATCCCTAATAAAACTATTAGAGTTCTTTACTAATGGACAAAAAGAGTTAGCTAAGAACCAGTTACATTAGTAAAACTAAAACTACAGGGCATGTTTAAGGAAATGTCTTTATTTCCTGTAGTCATACAGGAATCCAACTTAGGCATATAGGCTATTGATTCTCTCAAGTTCCCCTGCAAACTCAAATGAATGAAAGCACCAGGTCTGGGGCCTTGTGCTCATGCTACTCTCATGGGGCCTGAATATCCTATATAATAAAAGAGGTAATATGCAAAGTGACCATCACTCCAATACACAAGATGGCCAGCAGGGGAGGGCAGTTAGGAGAGACAAGGCCTGCAGGGTGGGGGGGCACCTGACTGGGCTGGAAGAGAAGGGCAGTTGGGGACAACCAGGCCTGCAGGGGAGGACAGTGGGGGGGACCAGGCTGGCAAGAGAGGGCAGTTGGGGGTGACCAGGCCTGCAGGAGAGGACAGTTAGGGGCGACCAGGCCTGCAGAGGAAGGCAGTTGGTAGGGGGAACAAGCCTGCAGGGGAGGGCAGTTAGGGGTGGCCAGGCCAGCAGGGGAGGGCAGTTAGGGGCAATTGGGCTGGCAGGAGTGCAGTTAGGCATCAGTCAGGCTGGCAGTCAGAAGCGGATAAGGGCAATCAGCCAGGCAGGCGAGTAGTTGGGTGCCAGCAGTCCTGAATTGTGAGAGGGATGTCCGACTGCCCATGGAATGGGGCCTACATGGGCAGTCAGACATCCTTCGAGGGGTCCCTGATTGGGAAGGGTGCAGGCCGGGCTGAGGGACACACACACACACACACACCAGATAATGAATTTTGTGTACCGGGCCTCTAGTATTTTTATAGTTGGTTATGTCAAACATTTTGCTAATTTGTTTATAAAGTTCATGTATTGTAACTACTGAGCTACTTCTAAACAAAGAATCTTTATTTTTATCACAAACTTTTTTATTATAAAAACAAAAGTATAATATATAGCAGTTATACATCTAAAAGGAAAATCAAAAAGTTTGGGAACACTTTTTGTCATCAAGATGTTCCCCTTTATGGGAGTAGCAATGCAAGTTCACTTAATCTGTGTACCTCACAACAGCGAGAAATGCTCCCTTCCCCAGGGTCTCCTGAAGGTGCCCATCTGGTGGTACCAGCCTCCGGGGCCCACGGGTCAGGGGAAGAAGCATCTGGACCAGAGGAACTGCACCCCTTCTCAAGGCGAGGTCTGGAGAGCTACTTCCACCCAAGGTGAGAATACAACAGAATTTCAGTGGCATATGTGTCATAAAGAAAAGTAAAACAGTCGAAGCCGCTTTGGCTCAGTGGTAGAGCGTCGGCCTGCGGACTGAAAGGTCCCAGGTTCGATTCCGGTCAAGGGCATGTACATTGGTTGTGGGCACATCCCCTGTGGGGGGTGTGCAGGATGCAGCTGGTCGATGTTTCTCTCTCATCGACGTTTTTAGCTCTCTATCTTTCTCCCTTCCTTTCTGTAAAATATCAATAAAATATATTTAAAAAAAAAAAAAAAGAAAAGTAAAACAACTGCTTCTGTTCTGAGGGCAAATGACATTTATTTCTTTTTTTAAATGTATGGTTGAAAATCAACCCATTTATTCCACAAGTCATTCCAAAGCAGTAACACAATTCCCCTTTTATGCAATGCTTTAAAACCAACCACTCGCTATAAGGTACAGCATGTTAAAGTCTTTATATCACTATTTTTTCAAGGAATTTTTGTGTCATCTCTCAGGGTTCTCATGGTAGGCTAGGAAACGGAGGCAGCCAGCAGAGGCAGGGCTGGAGTCCGTCCCTGTACCCTACCCCGCTCCTGCCCCAGGAGCTGCCTCCAGGGCATTCCGCCCTCACCGCCTTCTGCTTTACTTCTAAGGGGCTTCTCCACAGGCCGAACTCGCACAGATCACAATGAGCAAGAAATGACAGCAGAGGGTTTGGCTTTCCATTGCTAGCAGTGGGTTTCAGCTTCGATATAAAGAAAACAGCCATCAGCCAAAACTGGCTTGGCTCAGTGGGTAAAGCGTGGGCCTGCAGACTGAAAGGTCCCGAGTTGGATTCCGGGCAAGGGCATGTACCTTGGTTGTGAGCATATCCCCAGGAGGGGGTGTGCAAGAGGCAGCTGGTCGATGACTCTCTCTCATCGATGTTTCTAACTCTATCCCTCTCTTCCTCTCTGTAAAAAATCAATAAAAATATATATTTTTAAAAATAAAGAAAACCACCATCAGCCTTCTTTGTGACTAGATATATTATTAGTAGCATTAACTCTTTATATATTTTTAATCATGCTTTAGCTATTTAGCTTTTTTTGGGGGGGGGGAGGTAGAGTATTATATACTTATATTTCTTTTTTACTTTTTAAACCTCAGTATTGAAACTACTAAAAATGAATCAAGTTCTTCTCTCCTTACTCTTTGAAGTTAAGAATATATGTTTAGAACAATAAAATATTTTCATGTTGAATTACGTATGAAATTAGCATTAAGTTATTTTTTGGTTGGGTCAGATGTGTTAACTAAATCTAAAAATGCTGTGGTAATAGAATAATAGTTACATATAGAGTTGGCTACAAACTTAAAAAGTGTGCTTAATCATTGAGTTTTCCCATGAAAGTGAAGAAACAGGATCATTGTTTGATAGTCTTTCTTTATATAACAACACATGAGAAACATTTTTAATTCTGAGAGTTCCTGAAAAGGATTTATTTGCATGTCATGTCCTTAAAGCACAAGAAAAACCATTCATGAAGATTTTTGTTTTAATGTATTTACAGTTTAATTTTGTGGTATATTAGCAGTGTGCCAACAATAAACTAAGATTTAACTAAAGCAAAGATGAGTTAAATTATTCTGAATTTTAAATTTAGTTGCCAACTTTTATACCCAGGGTTTTAGATGAGAGAGCGTTTTATTTTCCCCTTTTTTATAGCAAATGTAGAAGGCTTTCTTACTTTTAAGGACTCTGTCAGTAAACACCAACTACATAACACCCACCCTGCCACACACTTGACAGACGATGAGAATGCAGGTCGGCCCTCTCCTGTCATAATCTTTATACACACGTAAGAAAACAAACAGGTGGGCTAGGTGTGATGTGAGAAACGGGAATGTGATACGAAGAATGTGGGCAAAGTATCCTACCAGCAAAGTCCTCTTTGAGGGAGGAGTACCAGAAAGAACATCCTAGTAGACACATGCATGCAATTCCTCAAACCCACACCAGTGAGAAAGCCGGGGTACTGTGCCCTTAGCTGCCTCCCCTCCAGAGGCAGGAGGCCTGCATTGGAGGAACTCAGATTCTGAGTTACATGAATGGAATTTTATTAAAAGTATTTACAACATCAAAACATGGCATATATTTTAGAAATATGAAATAAATGCATTTCAAGCTCCTAACATCTGGCTCTGTCCTCTGCAGGTGCTGCTGGTGATGTGCATGCAGATGTGCCCCTCCACTACCTGGGAGACATCAACATCTCAGAAGATGCCACCTTGGCGGAGCTGAAGGCTCAGGTCAGACTTCTTCCTGCAGCATACCTGAGTGGGCGTCTGGCTGCTTCCAGTGAGATATTAATCTCTTCTTCTATCTCCTTTTCCCTCACTTACAGTCTGTTCTGATATGGCATGTGTTACATGCCATGTTCAGTGGTAAGTACCCAGCAGGCGACATGCACACGGCTCAGCTCCCTGGTCTTCTTTTCTGCCGGCTGCCCTTGTGGCTCTCATTCCTCCTCCTCTGACAGGCATGCTGTGCTTTCATTCAAATATATCCTCAGTGACTTGCAGCTTATGTTTATTTTTACCTTTTAGGTAAACATGATTTATTGAAACATTTGTAAAACGTTCAGTTTAACCTTTACATTGTTTTTGTATCATTGTGATCCATGTGTTATATGTTGTTAAAGAGGCAGTATTGATTTCCCAGGTCAGAATATCAGCTTTACGTCAGATTATAGTGTCTTCTTCTGTGTTAATATTCATAGAGAAAGAGTGTTTTGTCCAAATGGAAAGACTAAATTGAATACAACACTGAATGTTCAGAATCATCTTACTACTGTTGGACTGAAGTGAACATCCCTTCTTCCTCTTAAAGGGAAAAATGTGGGGGCAGATAATAAGAGTATCAATCACTAACATTTGACTTGTGTGTCCTCAAAAAAAGCAGAGATGGTTTAATTATCATGAGAACAAGTAGGAAGAGACTTGTTTTCCTCATATTGGATGGAAAGATACAGAGTTACTGTTTTTAGGTTAAAATGGATGAATATTGACCATTTTATATACTGCAACCTAAATAATATATTATCTACTCCTCTAGAATTAGTGCAACAGTTTGGGGCTAGCAGTAGGATCCAAAGATTCTGAAGTACTTCAGAATCAAAAGTTACTTTCTGAACAGTGCAGACACTGCTGGAGACTCAGGATGGAGTAGACAAGGCCCTGCTTCCTCTGAGTGACCTCTGCTCTTGAGAGTTAGACTCAACTAAAAATTAATTTTAAAGTTTCAACATACTGATCAAAAAGGAGTTTTGGGTTCAGATTTAGAAATCGGAAACTCACTTATCTCTCAGCTGATTAGTTGAATTTGTTCTGGGAATGTTTCAGTAGGTATTACCATTACTCAAGATACTCTTTCCCTCAGATGTTCTTGTTTCGTGTGTCATTTCTTCCTAAAGCAGTCTCTTTTTAAGAGTGCTTTTCCAAACCCTTGGACAAATTTCTACAAATGCCTGTTCTTTTCTAGGCTATGAGCTTGCCCTCCTTGTTGGAGTTTTCCATTCTGTCCCCTGCCTTCCTCAGAGCCTGGACAGTGGACAGTAAACGCCCTGGGAGGCTTTTACGAAAAAACCAGCAGCAGCTCAGGTGGGTTCCTTGTTGAATTCAATAACAAAGCCTGACCCTGGCAATTCCACTTGTCAACTGGGTGACACTTCTTACCATAAATCAAACTCTGGAACAGCTTCACTTTCCATACCTATCTAATAAAATCATAATATGCAAATTGACCATCACACCAAAACACAAGATGGCCACCACAAAATGGCCATCAGGGAAGGGCAGTTGGGGGGGAATCAGGCCTGCAGGGGAGGGCAGTTGTGAGCGGTCAGGCAAGCAGGGAGGGCAGTTAGTGGTGACCAGGCCAGCAGAGGAGGGCAGTTGGGGAGACCAGGACTGCAGGGGTGGGCAGGCCTGCAGGGGGGAGCAGTTTCGGAGCAGGGGGGTAGGGGGGAACCAGGCTTGCAGGGGAGGGCATTTGGGATCCAGCAGTCCTGGATTGTGAGAGGAATGTCCGACCTAAATGGGCGGTCGGACATCCCTCAGGGGGTCCCAGATTGGAGAGGGTGCAGGCTGGGCTGAGAGACCACCCCCCATGCACAAATTTCGGGCCTCTAGTTAAGTATAAAATGTAGCTTCATGTATGTTTACTATGTTTTAGAGACTGTGAACAAAATTTTGAGGGTTTTTTTCTAGCTTTATTAAGCTACAGCTTAATAAACATTGCATATATATACAATTAACATTGTATAAGTTATAACATTTTATAAGTTAAGGCATACAACATGTTGACTTGATACACATACATTGCAAAACGATCACAAAGCATTAGCTGACACCTGCATCACATAATTTCTTTATCGTGGTGAGAATGTTTAATATCTACTCTCTCAGCCCCTAGTAACCACTGTTCTGGTGTCTACTGCTATGGATTTGGCTTTTTCAGATTCTACATATAAATAAATATCATACATTGTTTGTCTGTCTGACTTAATCTTACTTATCATAATGACCTCAAGGTCCATCCATGTTGTCACAAACAACAGAATGTCTTTCTTGTGGCCAAATTAATAGTCGTGTGTGTGTGTGTGTGTGTGTGTGTGTGTGTACGTGTGTACACACTTCATCTTTATCCATTGGTTTGTTTGTTGGTGGACACTTAGGTTGCTTCCATCTCTTAGCTGTTGTGAATAATGCTATAATGAACATGGGAGTGCAGGTATTTCTTTGATAGCCTGTTTTCATTTCCTTTCTCATTGATGTCCTGAAGAAGTAGAGTTGCTGGATTATTTGGTATGGTAATTGTACTTTTGTTTTAGGAACCTTCATGCTGTTTTTTCACAATGGATATATCAATTTACATTCCCACCAATAATACACAAAGGTTCACTCTCTTCCACATCCTCGCCAGTACTTCTCTTTTGGGTTTTTGGTTTTTTATTATTATTTGTTTATGATAACTATTCTAATAGGTCTGAGGTGAAAACTAGTTGTTTTGATTTGCATTTTCCTGATGACTAGTATAGTGATTTTGAGCACCTTTCCATGTACCTATTGGCTATTAGTATGTATTCTGTAGAAAAATGTTTATTCCTCTATTTTTTAAATCAAATTGGGGTTTTTGCTATTGAGTTATATGGATTTTTTATATATTTTGGGTATTAACCCCTTACCAGGTATATGATTGGCAAATACTTTCTTGCTGTGCAGAAGGTTTTTAGTGTAATGTAATCCACTTGTTTATTTTCATTTGTGTTGCCTTTGTTCTTAGTGAAATCCAAAGAATCATTGCCAAGACCAATGTCAAGGAACTTAGGAAGGAGTCTACCCTCTGTTATTTTTCTAGTAGTTTTATAGTTTCCAGTCTTAGGTTCAAGTCTTTGATCTATTTTGAGTAGATTTTGTGTGTGATGTAGCAAGATAGCAGTCCATTTTTCCCAGCACCATTTACAGAAGAGAGTATTCTTTCCCATTGTATTTTCTTGGTGCCTTTGTTGTAAGTTAATTGAGCATATATGTGGGTTTATTTCTGGGGTCTCTGTTGTGTTCCATAAATCTATGTGTCTGTTTTTATGCCAGTACCTGACTTTTAATATAGCTTTATAATTTCATAAAAATTCCATACAAAATTTAGGATTGATTTTTCTATTTCTGTGAAAAATGTCATTGATATTTTAATAGGGTTTGTATTTTACATGTAGATCATTTTAGGTAGTATGAACGTTTTACTACAAACTCTTTTTTAAAAAAAATATATTTTATTGATATTTTACAGAGGAAGGGAGAGAGCTAGAGAGCTAGAAATGTCGATGAGAGAGAAACATCGACCAGCTGCCTCCTGCACACCCCCTACCGGGGCTGTGCCCGCAACCAATGTACATGCCCTTGACCGGAATCGAACCCGGGCCCTTTCAGTCCGCAGACTGAGCCAAACCAGTTTCGGCTAGTATGAACATTTTAATAATATTCCTCTAGTGCATGAATATGGAATATCTTTCCATTTGTGTCTTGGTTGATTTCCTTCATCGATGTCTTATAGTTTACATTAAACAGACCTTTCACCTTCTTGGTTAAATGTATTCCTAAGTATTCCTTTTGATGCTGTAAATGGAACTTTCTCTTTCTGATAGTTGTTAGTGTATAAAATGTAGCTAGGTGTTTTTGTATATTGATTTTTGTATCCTACAAGTTTATTAGTTTTAATAGGGTTTTTTTGTGGGGTTTTTTGGTATTAGTGTTTAAGGTTTTCTAAATATAACCATGTCATCTGCAAATAGTTTTACTTCTTCCTCTTACCTAATTGCCCTGACTAGGACTTCCAATACTGCAGAATAAGAGTGGCAAGAGCAAGTATCTTGTCTTGTTCTTGATCATACAAGAAAAGCTTTTAGCTTTTCACCACTGAGTATGTTAACTGTAGCTTGTCATATATGACCTTTCTCTTATACATTTCCTCTATATCCAGTTTGTTGAGTTTTTAACATGAAAATATGTTGAATTTAGTCAGATGTATTTTCCTGCATCTATTGAGGTGATCAGATTTTTATCCTTCATTCTGTTAATGTGGTATGTCACACCAGTTGATTTGCAGATATTTGACACAACCTTGCATCTCTAGCATAACTCCCATTTGATCATGGTATATGATCCTTGTAATGTATTGTTGAATTCAGTTTGCTAGTTGAGGATTTTTGCATCTATGCTCCTGAGGGATATTAGCCTGTAATTTTCTTAAAGTGTCCTTGTCTGGCTTTGATATCAGTGTAGTGCTGCCCTCATAAAGTAAGTTTGAATGAGTTTGAGAAGGATTACTATTCTTTTTAAAATATTTGGTAGAATTCATCAGTGAAAACCATTTGGTCCTAGACTTTTCTTGTTTGGGAGATTTGTGATTTTTTTATTTGATTTCCTTAGCAATAATTTGTATTTTCTATTTATGATTCATCCTTGTAGGTTACATGTTCTTAGGTATTTACCCATTTCTCCTAGGTTGTCCATTGTGTTGGAGTATAATTGTTCATAGTAGTATTAAAATTATGTGTGTATTATTGATTTCAGAGGAAGACAGATAGAAACATCAATGATGAGAATCATTGATCATCTGCCTCTTGCACGCCCCCTACTGGGGATTGAGCCTTCAACCTAGGCATGTGTCATTGACTGGAATTGAACCCAGAACCCTTCAGTCCACAGGCTGACTTTCTATCCACTGAGCCAAACCAGCTAGGGCCATAGTCGTCTGAAATGCATAATATTTTGCTTATTAAGACAAAATTGACCCAAAAAATGTTTTTAAAATTTAAATGATGTCACTCTTATTTTGTTTTATTATCAGGGAATATAAGTTGGGAAGGAGAACTGAGATCTGCTTAGAGCCCCTTCAGAAAGAAGAACACTTAGGGTAAGAATTACCTGTCTTATCACAGTGGGTGGCTTCTCAGCAGTATGGCAGATTAAAACAGATTTTGTTCTGTGTCTATAACGTGGAACCCATTTTCCATAAAGATGAGACTTGTTCCGTAAGTCCAAGTGCACACTAAGCCCACCTGATCTTGAAAGACAGCTGGATGCTTGTGTTTGCTCTGTTGCTGTAGGTGGTGAGACTGAGGTCAAACTGCCTTAGAGCACCTCTCACTCTGCCCTTCATTCTACTTTTTTCATCCGAATATCAAGCCTGATGTATTATGTCTACTACTAGAATATAATTTTTGCGAGAGTAAGTACTTTGTTTTTTGGTCATGGCTGTATCCCCAACATCTAGAACAGTGCTTTTGTCATAGTGAAAGTATTTTTTGAATAAAAAGCATCCCAAAGTTTCATCTTATTTTTTCTCTATAGAAGAATCTTTTATATTGTACGCCATAGCGTCTATAGACGCAAGCTGCGGACCTTCCCCACATGCCACACATGTCTATTTAAAAAAATGTTTTCCCTAAATCATTTTTCATGAGAATTTTCAGCTGAAAATATTTTAGAACACTTGGATTCTAATATATTTATATTCATTGCAAATTGATTTAATTCAAAATACTGTGGTGTGTGGGGATGGTTTCCATTTTGGATGCGTGGCAGGTAACTGAATAAGCCGCTTTGGTTAGCATCACCGAGTGTTGAGGTTCCTTCACCTTCACCTGACATCAGGAACTTTGAGTGTGCTCTTTCCGCCACACTGACCTTTATATGATGTGACTGTCTTAATACAAATTGTGTTACCAGTAGTTTCGGGGGGGATTTCTGGATCAAGTGGTATGGACATTTTAAACCTTTTAAAATAAATTGATTCCTTTCCAGGTAAGTTATACCAATTTATGTTTCACCCTCACACCAACATTGAATATTGTCATTGTTTAATTGTTTGCTTCATTTCTTTAATTGCTACTGAGATTGGGCATTTTTTCCAAAGGCTTGTAAGCCATTTGTCGTTTGTGAATTATTTAATACATTTTGCCCATTTTAATGGGGTCTATTTTGTGTGAGCTCTTTCTGTGATGACATGTATCCTCTGCCACGTCTATTTTAAGCAGGGTCTTTGTTTTCAATAAGCAGTATCCCTTTGGAGTGCTTAGACCCCTAACCGGCCTCTGGTTCCTCATCGTCCTCTTCCCCAGCCTCCTCGGCAACGCCAGCATCTACGCTGCCCTCCCACTGCATCACTCTTTCCTTTGGTAAAAACACCAGTATAACAGAAATCATCTTTAAAACCACTCACTGTCTCACCATCCTAAAAACAAGTGAAAGTTTTCATCCTCCCCCCCCCCCCCCCCCAGCTTCCAGTCTTGCCTGCCGTCTTATTTCACCTGAATAACAGCCTCCACAGGTCTCTAATGCTGCCACCTTTTGGGTTTATTTCCCCTTCTTCCTGGCTACCCCACAGCACGTTACAATGTTAGCCCCGCGCGGGCTTCACTGTGGCCGGGAGCCCTCTCGACTGGGAGCGTCTTCCACCTCGCGTCTTGTGCCGCTCAGAAGGGGAGCCTCACTCCGTCCTGGGTCAGGAGGAAAGGAAAGAGGGTTTAGTGGCGGCCTCTTCTTATAAAAATGACAAGAGTTGGAGGGGAAGCTTCGCACGTCACCCCCCCTCATATCGATCGTGTGTTTCTCATTTGACTTTAAATCTGATGTTTTACTGTTTTCTGGTGCAGCCCTCAGGACATGCTGCTGAGGACACAGATGCGCCTCCCTGGCGAGCGGGCGTACGCCCTGCCCGTGGACATGGTGTGGGACGCTGCCCGGGGCACTGCCAGCTCCCTGCGGCAACGCGTGGCTGACTTCTATTCCCTTCCTGTAGACAAGATTGAGATTGCCAAATACTTTCCTGACAAGTTTGAGTGGCTTCCAGTGTCCAGCTGGGTAAAGTGTGGTACTTCCTGCATAGCAACAGCTTAACTGCAAGTTTTCACAGATAGGGAATTTAGTAAGAATTTGAGGTTGTTTTCTTTATTCAAGATGCTAATTTTTTCTATAGAACCAGCAAATTACCAAGAGGAAAAAGAAGAAAAAGCAAGATAATTTGCAGGGGGCACCTTATTACTTGAAAGATGGAGATGTTATTGGTATTAAGGTAAGTTGTTTGACAGAACACCAGGATTAGATGGTTTCGTAGAAATGATTTATGAAATCTTCAAGGCACAGACATGGAGAGGGAGAGCAGACAGCTCCCCATGCAATCAGTGGGGCCGCAGCACCAAAACCCTAACTGTGGGGCTGACCTGAATAAAATGCTTCTGTTTTTTATTATGTTAGTTTTATACTAACTGTGTTGCTGCTGTAGGTTTGAGTAGGCACCTGCATTCCTAGTTTGCTGAGTTCTTTGTTGTAAATCATTAAAATGGGTGTTACTAAGAAATATGTCCTTGACATGGGCCATTCTTACATTCCTCCAACAAACTTGGTTTGTTGTCATGTGGCAATATTTTTTAATTCTTAATTTAAGTGAACTAATTACTGATAATAAATTATTGATTTAATCCCTTAATCACCACTTCTAGTCAACACTGTATTGTATTAGATAATTGGTCCCCCTCCCCTAAAAAGTAAATAAAGCTGTTTACCTGCCATGTTTCTGCATAGGACATTAAAGAGACTACAAGATCAACATTCATAAAATTCTAAGGTAACTAGGAATACTCCCACAAAAAGATTTGTAAGAAGACCTCTCTGGAGAATATGACAGAAATTTTGAGTGGTGTTAAATCTTAAGTTTTTATCGTGTCCTTAGAAAGGAAGCCTCTCAGTAAAGTTACATTAAAGCAGATAAACCTGTGGAAGAGCGTGGCCAGGGTACTTGCCTGGTTGAGTGTTAGGACTGATGATACCCACCCCACAGACGGGGCATTGACAGGATTTCAGATCTACATTAAAAATAGGTTACTCAGTAAGTGGTTCTGGGAAAATTGGTTCCATACAGAAAAAAATGTACCCATAATTTTGGTTTTCATCAAGAGGGCCCTCATGTCAGCCCCAGATCCCATAACATTTGTGCGCACCTCTGCTCACACCAAGCACAGGTCAGTGTAAAGACTTATGTGTGAAAAGCAGTGATTTCCGGTCTTTAGAAGAATAGATGTAAGAAACAAAATGCACAACTCAAAAGTACTGATTAAATTGACTACATCAAAAGAAACTATCATCAAAAGCCAAGCCACAAATAGGAAAAGATACATGCAACAATAGAATTAATAGGGATCATTATCCAAATGTAAAATACTTCTACCAATCAATTTCAAAAAGATAACACAATTGGGGAGAAATGGGCAAAGATGAATAATATCTGGCAATTCTCAGAACACTAAATGGCCAATAACCAGGTGAAAAGGTAGGCATCTTCCCGGTAACCAGGGAACTGCGCATCGGCAGTGGTCTGTGGCCAGACCCCCAGCACTGCCTCCACGGGTCCAGCCGCACCGGGAGTGGGGGACACCACTCGGGAAAAATAATTCCACTCAGTTGCCACCCCAGAACAGTGCACACTGGGGGCGAGGACACACAAAAATGGCACTGAAGCACTGTGTGACAGTGTAAACTGGGAAGAACTTAAAGGACCCTCAGAAAGGGGATAAAATGGGGAAAAATACTGCAACAGGTATTGAGCACAGCAGTTAAAATTCATAAACCAGAGCTGTGTATGTCCAGCTGACATATCTGGTGTAGAAATGACGTTCCAGGATAGGCCTTCACAGGAAGCCTAAGCCGTGGGAAGGCGGAGTCCGCCTCCTGTGCTGCCGGCGCAGGACGGTGCACAGAACACCAGCACCAGGGATGGCGGGCTCACCTGGAGCAGGGCGGGCATCAAACGAGCCTGTCTTTTCCTTGGAAAACACTAAAATGAAGCAAATACGGTAAAAGGTTAGCACAGATAATAGCCAACGTTCACTGATAGTTCTACTGTAGGCCGAGCACCACCCATGTACACATTTGCCTCGCATTTCCTCGTGACAGCCAGGGGAGGGAGGGGAGCTGCGGGCCATGCCCAGCCCCCACACCACCCTGGGCACAGTGTCCTCCCGTTATCTCTGTTTCCTCTCATTTGTCAAGTTCACCATTTTACAAAAGCACGTCATGTACAAGTCACTGGGCCAGAGATTCCAGTATTTGTGGGATCTTTTCTCCGAGAGCAGAAGCAGACAGCCTTGCAGTTGTGTAGGTCCCAGCCCAGTGACCCGGTCAGCTCCCCCAGAGCCCCGTGGTCCGGTGAGCCTCCGGATCGCCTTTCTGACCTATGCCAGCCGAGGCTATCTTCCTGGAGGTCGGATTTTGATTGGTTCACACGGGGTGGCCAGTATTTATGGTAAATAAATTCAGAAGTAAAGCTGACAAGTACTGGGGGCGCGGGCATGGGCACTTGGTCTCTCAGGAGACCATCCTGAGCGTCCTGCAGCTGTGATGCCCCGCCAGACACTTCCAGGAAGGAGCCGGGAGCTGGAGGGGCCGGTGGACACGGCTGCCCACAGGCCTCAGCGTGCTTCTGCCGCCATCGCGGCGGTGGCTCCACCCTGTTCTGAGGGGCCTGTGCTGGGCTCGCTCCAGGGGCAGCGTTTTCAGTCAGAAGCAAAGGTTGGGTGGCTGCAAAGTCACTCTCCCGCTCTGCCTGCCACTCCTCTGTCACCGGGCACTAGTGTTCACTGTCGGTTAATAATCCAGTTTACGGCAAGGTGGACACAGCCTTATGTTGGTTTCAGTAATTTTCACAAATTTACATACTTGACTCAAATGCAGGCTAAACGATGTCTGAACACGTGGCTCCTTCCTTATTTTAAAATGCAGAATCTCCTGGTGGAAGATGATGGTGACTTCAGCACAGTCCGCGATGACATTGGGAGGGAGGACCCTGCTCTGGGGAAAAGGTAACGCGAGGTTCTCACTGTCTTACGGATGCTGAGGCCTGGACGGCTCGCTCTTCCTCCTCAGAGCTCTGGCCGAAGCCTTGAGGTCTCATTACAGGGCCGAGCACTTTGGAGAAACTCCGTGTCCTTTAGAACATGGGCCAGGCCTGTGAGCCTGGGACCGAGATGCCCTCAGCCTCACCTTGAGGATGCAGCCACCCAGTTTCATTTCCTGTGCCCGCTTCCCTACCACCACCACCCCCCCCCCCCCATTTTGGGGTCTTTCCTTCAGACACAGGTCTCAGTCACCTGAAAACAGGCATTCCCAATCACAAACCCACCAGCCGCCACCTGCCCCTGGCTGCCTCACCTCATGACCTCTTCCTGCCAAGCTCGGGCTCCTCCCCCCAGCCCCCCTGCTCTCCCCGCTCTGCACACTCACCCTTTCCCCTTCTGTGTACAGTGGGCTTGCTCCCCTGGCCTCTGGCCACCTGTACCTCCAGGACCTCCAAACACCCTTTGAAACCCACACTTCAAACCCCAGTGCTCGGACCCAGCTCACCGCTGCACTGTCACCTCATGCAGGCCACACCAGGGGTGCAGGTCCTTCTCACTTACTCCCCACTTTGGTCTCCTGAAGTCATTCCACACACTTGACCTGGGTGGGCCCCATGTCAGCGACCGAGTTGGTGACAGCCTCTGTCTCCCGCAGCCAGGAAGAGCTTCGCGTGCAGAGCGGCACCGTTCTCCCTGGTGCAGGCACACCTGGCCGGCCCCACAGACCAGAAGCTTCTCTGTCCATCCACGTGGGGAGTTTCAGATAGCGCCGGCACCGCTGATGTCCCTCTGGGCTCAGGGCCCAGCCAGGAGCGGGCTCTGTCCCTGCCAACTTGGCTTTGAGGTTCCGTGAGAGCAGGCGTGTAGGCTGCTTCCACTTGAGTAGAGGGACGTTTGGTCTCAGGCCAGGCAAGTGCGCTTTGTCACCGGCCTGCACAGCATGGCCGCCGAGGGACTCACAGCCGGACCGCGTCTGACAGGTGCCAGACTGCACTGGGCCCAACCACCACGGTTACAAGAACCTTTCCCCGTTCTGCACTGACTGCAGGCTCACACACAAGGTTGGCCAGTGAGGTGCACACAGTCCACTCTCTTCCCTTCCCTGTTGAGACAACGCAGTATCTGCACTCAGAGCTTCCGAGAGCTCAGCACGCTGATGGGCTGGCCAGGCTGGAGCAGGACACGGGGAGTCTCTGTTCTGGTTCAAACTGTGTCGTCTGGGATCAGAACATTCCCGAGTTGTGGCCACCCGAAGTCGGTGCGCTGCGCTGATGGTCCTGAGAAACCTCTCCTGGAACAAACGGGAACGAGCACCAGCTTCTCACCCATCAGCATGGCCAGCTGTGGGTTTAAAGGTGTGACTGGCACGACAAATGCTGCATCTATGTTACCAACCGACTGACACTTAGGACACAGACAATTGACTTTCTCAAACTCAGTCAAAAGTGGGATTCCTGAAAAAAAAAAGTAAATTCTTCACTTTTATGCCTCCAACAAGGCTCAGTACGGTTACGATGTCACACAAATCTCTCATCAGCTCTTATCACTCGCATTAAGATAGTACTTCCGTGTTCAGATGTGGGCGAGGTCTCGGCTGTCCTGCTCACTGCAGGAGGTAGTGAGTGGACATTGGGTGGAATGAGTCTGCTTCTGCCTCCTGTCCCCCTTCCAGCCTTGTCAGACCGGCTGGAACCCTCATTCTCCTCCCTATCTGTCTGAGATTGTTGGGCCTCAAACTGTGCTAATGTGTAAGAAGTTGGACTTTCACTGGCAAGCTGTGCCCATGTCCTCAAATGCCCAGCCCGTCTCGGGACGTGCACGGGGCGGCAGCATGTTTGTGATGGTCCCGAACTGTGAGCTCATGTGGCGGGGAGCCCGCCCTCCTGTTCCTTTACTGTCACCGACAGGTCTCCTGGCTGCACGCCTCATGCCGTTATTTAGGTAATGAAATAATGTGATAACTGAATGCTTTGCTTTTGAGAAGCCAGAGGCCTCACTGGAAGTGACTCGCCAAGACGAGAGGGAATGGGTGGTTGTGCCTTAGGGTCCGCAGTGAGCCGCTGGGGCCTCCAGCCCCCGTTTTTCTTAAATCTGGGATGCACTGGGGCTGCAGAGAGCTGTACAGTTTATTAAAGAACAAATAAAGTGTCTTCACGTCTTGTATCCATTTTAAGCTGACTGCTTCATGTTCCCCTTGGACTTTTTTCCCCAAGTGCACGTCAGATGCTAAATAAGCATGGCTTATATTTAGGAATACTATATCAGGACCACAGTAGAAACAACAGAAGCACGTTTTGGTTTTAAGTTCATTCCTGGAAAAAACTGTTGAAGAAACTGGCAGTGGTCTTTTCCTTCTAAGGAACAGAATTGGCCGCTGGGTGCATTAGACTGATTCGCCCTGCCAGACGGGTTCCAGGATTCATTCCAGTAATCCACAACCTCGGCTTCCCAGGCGTCGTGCCCCTCAGAACGACTTTCTATGCAGTATCGCAGGCCGTTCACCCATGGGAGGGGCACAGCTGCTCGTCTCATTCTGTTCTTGATGTGTCCCATCCAAAACAGGGCAGTAATGCAAGGCAGCCAAGTACATAGCAAACTTACTGTGTCCTGGGGACTCTCGACCTTTCAAAGAGGAAGTGGAGCAGTGAAATCCATGCAAGTCGGGAGGGAGAAGTGCCTACATTCCCGCTAGTGCTCACCCCTCCCTCCAGGCACCGTGGTGCTGACGCAGCCCTCGGCCCAGCGGGCCTGGGCACAGCCAGGACTCCAGGCTCATGAACCTCGGAGCTCACAGCTGTTCCAGGCCCTGGTGCCTTTCTCTCTGTTCTGTGCTGGTTTCCACCTCCCAGAGGTTTCCCCAGGTGGTGAGATGCCACCAGCATTTCTAGACATCTCAGGCCTGCCTCATTCCAGGGCATAACACCCATGGGCTCCAAGTGGGTGCCCTGCTCACTTGCTGTTATTTCATTCAAATAAAAGCAGGGGGAGAGCAAGACAGGTGGGGTTGCCCACAAGAAACACCATACAAAAACATCAAATGTGACAGCACCCACCTTGATGCTAACAGCTAGTCCACCTACCAGCGGCCCACACATGCCCCTCTCCACAGGCAGCTCCTGCTCCCCACCCAGGTCTCGGGGGAGGATGGCACAGACCTCTGGGGTGTAACACCTCAAGGTTCAACCTACAGCTAAATGACACTTAAGCCCAGCCCGGAACCAAGTACACAGGAGTGGGGATGGCCACAAGGAAACCTCTCTTCCGAGAAACAAGACGCCCAATGCAGCACTCACAAGCCCACGCTGCTCCACGGTGGCACGAACTCCCCGCCCACTTGTGAGGTGAGCCCCTGCGCAGCTGTGCTGGCCGCCCTGTCCTGCTCCAGAAAGCCTCGCACATCCGCTGCCCCTGTGGGCACACCTTACGTGGGTGCTGGGAGGACCTCACACTTGGGCACAGCCTTCCAGAGGATGCTCATCCTGGAGCCTGAGGGACTGAGGTGCCTGGGAACCAAGTGAGACAGGCTTTCATCTGCCAGCTTGGAGTCTGGCTGGCAACACCATTTCCTTAATGGCTCAGAGACTTATGGTGGAATCTGCCTCTGTGAACGGGAGCCAGGGAGCCTTCACCTCCCAGCCAGCTGCTCGCCTTTCATGTGTCTACAACCTGTTCATGCTTTTGTGCTCAAAACTGAGGCTAAGCACTCGCTCCTGCCAGACACAGGTTCTAAGGCCAGCACCCTGGTGGGACTGGTGCAGTCAGAGCTGCCGGGCCCCCCACCTACCCACCCCACCTCCAACCCGTGTGGGCAGCTCCCCTGTGCAGCCCACCTCGGTGCTCTCAGACCACGCCTCCACTGAGGCCTCCACACCGCAAACACCTGCCCAGATGTGCCGTCTGCTCAGAAGCTTTCTCTGCACCAATTCACACATCTCTTGTAGAAGCCCCTGGCCCCACACCTGCATAATCGCTATAACTCATGTCTCTATATGCTTTTGCTTTTCCCATACAAAATCATCAACCTCGATACTCACTTCCATTCTCAAGCCACCCATGGCCCAAAGCTAGCTGCTGGAGGACCAGTCCTCAAGTCCACCCTCCACGCCAGCAGCAGGAGAGGCATGCCCCCAGGTTTCTAAGGGAACTTTCTGGAAATCCCAGTAAATACTGAATCTTTTTTAACAAAAGTAAGTCACATCAGTCAAGGTGCAGAGGAGACGTGGTCACAGCTGCAGGGCATACTTGAGCGCAGCGCGCCCCCCCCTCACCCCCCCCCCCCCCCCACACACACACACACACACACACGGTGGAGGGAAAGGAGACCTGGTGTTTGCAGGCACCGGCAGCGGCTTCCACAAAAGCTAAGAATTTAAAAATATTCAAAATTAGATCACACAGCACAGGGCCAGCACTAGGGCATGGTGAGACCTTGGACACAAAATGTAAAGGCACCAAAAACTCAGTAGCAAGCTAGGTCCATTTTCAATACAATACTTTTGGAAATCAAAGTCAATGCAGAAAAACCTACAATGTACAAATTCAACTTATTTTTAGAACAGATTAAAAATGTAATTCTGATGCAGTTTGGAAGGATTTTGGCAACCAACATCTTATGTCAAAGTACAAGGAACGAGGACAAGAAATCAGACGATGAAGGGATCCAAAACAGGCTTGTTTTATTTACACACAGAACCACGTATTTACAACCCCCGACATGGACTATGTACATAGCAACACAGCAGGCATATGCTCCACGGTGAGTGCCGTATAAATTAAGATCATAAATATGAGGGTGAGCCCCACCCGAGGACACAAAACCTTTTCTCTAAGACTCTCCGGGGATCCTCCTCCTGCCCCCACACTGACAGGCACCCACCCTAGGACACAGCGGGGTGCTGGAGCGGGCACAGGCACAGCCCCACGTGCAACAAGACACCACAAGGAACGGATGCCCGCCCTTCACTGACGCGCCTTCATGCAAAACTCACGTTCATTCCTTTTGCTTCTAACTGACGAGAATTATAAAAATGGCTTTTATGTAAACAGTGTTGCTTTAGTCACTGACAACATATTAATCTTAAATGCCACACATGACCCAAACCTAAGCCTTTCCCACGGGTGGCCCCTGGGCAAATCGCCCTGCACCTCCTCTCCGAGCTCCAGCCTGTCCTGTCCCACCCAGAGGCCCGGGAACCTCAGAATCCAGGTGCCCACCTCCAACAGGGCAGTGCCCTTCTGGGACCCCATGATCTCTCCTTTCAAACAAGTGATCTCCAGGGGCTAGAACAGCCGTGGGCAAACTACAGCTCACGGGCCGGTTCAGCTATTCTATCCGGCCTACGGAGCCGAAAGAGCGGAGGGTTCTCTTGCTCTCCCCTCCGCTCCTTCACCAGCAGCCCACGATGAGAGTGCCAGCATGGTCAGGTTGCTTTTGTTCCCGCCCTCCGGTCCAGTTTAAGAACCCATTGTGGCCCTCGAGTCAAAAAGTTTGCCCACCCCTAGGCTAGAGTCTCTCTCTTCACCTTCCTCCACTTAAACAGCTGTTCAGATGGGGAAAAGAACACAGGGCAGGAAAGGCAGACACAACTGCCTGGTCTCTCTTCCAATGAGGGTATGTGCAGAACGCGGGGCTCACTCCAACCCCTGCCGAGATGCCACATGTGAGCACAGGAGTGAACACCCAGAACCACCACCAGTGGGAGCACCCCCAAACCAGAGGTGGTCACTGGTCAGAGGGGTCGGCAAAGTGAGTGGCAGGTAAATGCTGTTCAGCTGTGAGTCTCCAAGGGGCCCCTTTGGGTGACTCTGGACAGGGCCCCGAGGCCTCCTGCCCAGTCCCCTCACAAGGTCAGCCCGCCCCTTTGGGAGGCAGGACGCTGGCCCCCAGGGGTTGGGGTCCCGGGTGGACGAGAGCCCTGTAAGGTGTGACTGTCTCTGGAGGGGCAGCCAAGCGCAAGTCAAAGGCAGTGGTGACGTGCAGGGAGCTGCACAGGCACCGGCACCTCCAGGGACCCGGGGCCTGGCAGCACCATCGAGAAGCCACCCACAGGTCAGAGGCGCTCAGGACAGAATGGACACGCTGTCTCCAGAGGAATACTGACCCAGCACAACACACAGCCTCCAGTGCGGAGGCCACCGGCCACTGGGCGCTGCTGGCCCCAGAGAGCACTGGGGCTACTGCGTCCTGGACGCCCAGGACCATGTCCCCACGCCCGCAGCTCAGGAGGGACCGAGACATACGGGCGGGGGCTCATCGGCCCTAGAGCGTGGCTACCTGTTTCCCAGCTCCAGGAGCAGGGAGCTTTCCTTTCTCTTCACGTCACATGTAAGTGAACAGGACTGGAAACGCCTCCATGGTGCCTGCGAACCAGGGAAGGCAGGGCCTCACACAAACAGGGACTTCTGCGTGAGTGGCCGGCGGGTCTGGGCCCAGCTCCGGAGGCCTGCCGGGAGGCGGTGCCGGACAACGCACACGGAAGGGCAGAGAAGCCCTGGACTCTGGTGTGCGGCCAGCAGGCTTTCTGCCGGGATGCCGGGGGCCAGGGAGCAGAGGTGGAGGTCACCCCATACACCACCGGGTTAGAATGGGCGTGTCCAAAGGTAGCCATGTTGGTGTGCCCGAGACCCTGAAACTGGCTGGAACAGTGTCCGAGAGGCTTGCCGTCACGAGCACGGGGCGTGGAAATAGCACCATGAGAAGGGCTCCGATGGGCCGCCTCAGTCACAGGAACGGAGGACGCAGGCCGACAGGGCGGAGGCTAGGCCTCGGTGGCAGGGGGGCTGCGGCTCAGCTCCTTGATGCCACACAGGATCCTCTTCATGTGGCCCACCTTGGTCACGCCGAGGTCCTGCAACGAGAGCACAGCCACCCTGACGCCAGGCAGCAAGCCAGGCCAGGGGCGCCAACATGGGCTGCCCAGCAGCTCTGCACACAAATGAGGGGCATGATGGTGACACCAGATGGGCAGGAATGGCATATAAGTAGTGACAAGGGTGCCGCTGCCTCCACACCCCTCTGTAATCTAGTCACTAACACTGCTGCGGGAACATCACACTAAACAAAGACCACACAACCAGCAGCAAGTGGAACCCTCCCTCCCCAAGCCCCTCTGCCAGGACATGGCCCAAGACCACACCCTGGGCTGGGCTGGGCCCCCTCTCCTGGCCCTCCCTCCCTCCCGAGATGAGGCAGCGCGCGGCCTGTAATGGGAGCCGTGCCCGTGGACACAGGCGAGGGCTGCGCTGGAGAGGCCGCCGGGCCCCCAGCAGCCACGGGGTCTCCCTGACTCTAACTGACTGTGTTGCCCCGAGAGGAACCCCTTGTGTTTGGAGTCCTCCGCCACAGGGAGCTCTTCAGTGACAGCAGTTCATCCAGCCGGGCCCGGAGAGCCAGGCTCTCCCGCCTGTCTGCTCTGGCGCCTTCTGGCTGTGGTTGGTGGAGAATCACTGCCCAGGGCACCACATACGTCACCCCGAGTGTACACATCACCCCAAGTCACACACGTCACCCTGAGTGTACACGTCACCCCGAGTCGAACACATCACCCGGAGTTGTAAACAAAGAGCCGAGAAGAACGGTAAAGAGCATCTGATTCCGGGGCGTGGCCGGCACAGAGGGAGGGGCAGACGGAGGCTCGGGCAAGCCCAGGTGTGGCAGTACCTTGAGGTCTCTCCGCTCCAGGTGCAGGAGCTCGGAGCCCCGGATGTCGTGCCGAGTGAAGATGTCCTTATACTCACAGAGACTGAGGTGCTCCAGCCAGGCAGCAACCTCCTCTGTCCCCCAGAGGTGAACTGTCGGAGACGGAAAAGCAGGAGAGCAGTGAGTGCCAGCGCCCAGCACCAGCGAGCACCAGGCACCCCGAAACAGCGCGGCAGCCAGCACCCACAATGCCCCAGCAACTGGCACTGCCCTGGGCTGTGCGGAAGGGGGTGCAGCTGCGGCAGAAGCGGTGTCTGTCCCCGCAGCCCCGTCCCCGTGTCCCAGAGGATCAGAGGCACCAAACGGAGGGGAATGTGGTCTGCTGTGCAGCTGAGCCAGCTCTCCTTCCACCTCCTCGAGCAGTTTCAGCTGTTCGTTCACCTCATGCACATAAACTTTTGCATCATACCAAAAAGTATATTTTTTTAGCCGATCTGACAAAAAAAATATAGGTATAATTTTGATTCATTCATTTTGGATGGCTATTGTTTTGTTGGCTACTTTTTTTTTTTTTTAATTTGACAATCTAAGGCAATGATCAGCAAATCGCGGCTTGAGAGCCACATGCGGCTCTTTGGCCCCTTGAGTGTTCTAACGCCACTTCTTCAAAATAGACTCGCCCAGGCCAAAAACCGACTTCTGCGCACGGGCCACAAAGTTTCAATCGCACTGTACGTGCGCGCCCGCACGTGGTATTTTTGTGGAAGAGCCACACTCAAGGGGCCAAAAAGCCGCATGCGAGCCATGGTTTGCCGACCACTGATCTAAGGGAAAAGAATGTTTTAAACATTCTTGCAGAAAATCACTGTTCTAAGAGGGTTCATTTCAGTTCTGGCCACAGCAGGAAGGGAGTCACACAGAGAGCTCATGTAGTCAGAGCCACAATCATTAAAAGAAACCCAATTTCTGGACAAACATGCGAAGAAGAATAATCAAAGGGCACTGCCCCAGCGGGCACCAAAGCCGCCCAAACCCAGGCTGGGCCCTGGGTCTCCTCTGTCTGAAGAGGGCCAACTCTTCAGACAGAGGAGACTTTAAGCACCAATTTGCTGACTCCCTGAGGTGCAGGAGTCTTGATTAGTGAACCGACTGAAAGGTAACCAATCAGCCCGACAGAGGAAGCAGGTCTGAGTGGGAGCTCTGTGTCTCTGTCTTGTCACCTCTGCTGTCCTCCCACCATGAGCCCCCAATCCAGGGCAGGCAGGCGGGTCAGTAGTCAGTCACCTAGTCTACATGGGGAACAAGTTCAGGGCAGGAAATGACAACGGTCAGCACCCAACACAGAGGGGAGAGCAAGGCAGAGTTCTGTAGCTGCAGACAGACGACTCCTGCAGGCCACGTGGGGGTGGGGGGCTCAGCCTGGGAAATTTGGGGAAGAGCCACAGGACCGTGGAAGGAAGGGGAGGCCAGGAGGCGCGCAGAGCAGCGCACACAGCCAGAGGAGGGAGGCAGGTACCCGGGGCTCCCAGGCTGCTGTGGGCATCTCTGTTCTTGCTGTTCTTCTCCTTCTTAAACTTGGTCACCAGGCGGAACTTCCCACTGCGGCTGCGTTTGGAAAGATCCATCATGTTCTGTGTGGAAAAGGAGAAACACTGAGAAGCAGACCCCAGGGCACCAAGCCCCAAGTCACACCTGGATCAGAGAGGCGGCGGGGTCAAAAGATGCTTTGTTCCAAATTTACTTATTCTTGTTTTTCTTTGATCTTTAGTCTCATGTTTACTGTTAATTATGCCTTTTAAAAGTGGTTTCACGGTGATCACTGTATTTTCATTTTATACCATGCATTTCCCATGTGATTAAAAAGCTTTGTAAATATTATTTAAATATCAGTACCATTACAGGAAGATTATCAAATAGGTTACTTAGCCAATCTTCTAGTGCTTTCCCAGGCTGATGTCCCCGCTCCCTCCCTTCCCCCGCCCCAAGGCCTGCAGGAGCCATCTGTCTGCAGCTACAGAACTGTGTCTTGCTTTCCCATCAGTGTCACGCACAACTTCCTAAATAAAGCTTTTCCTGCACTTTGCACTCTTCCCTTGGATTTCCTCCTGAGGCAGACTGTCAAGGAGGGGAGCAAGCGAGACACGGGCTGAAGTGCCCTCTGGACAGCCACAGGCCCCCAGCGCACTCCAGGGCAGCAGAGCCAACACTGCCCAGCGTCCCTTCTCTCAACTTTCCTTCCCGGCCGGTCCTTCCGTGCACACGGCACCTGTGTTTCAAGCTGAGTATGTGTCACCGGCTGCACTTGCAAATAAAGCGGAGTTGCCTATTCCCCAGCTGTGCCCCTTCTGCCCTCGTGGCCTGGACTCCCCCCAGGACCCAGCCCCACGTCCCCACAGTGACCCTCGCGGTGAGACTTCGCAGCTTATGGCAGGGACCTTTGGTCACGCTGAGAAAGCTGCACTGGGATGTTCACGGGTCCTACACCAGACCTGGCGTCTGGAGAGGACAAGCAGCTCACGGTGGGAACGTGCCGTGCGGCACTCCCTCCATCTCCCTGCTCGCCCTGAGTCGCCTTCGCAGGCTTCCTGGCACAGGCGTGCCAAGTTTTAAGTCCTCTACTATGAAAGAGATCTCACAAAGATATTTCCTCACTCAAGAAATGTACGCTTACAAATTCCTTTTACTCGGCAAACCGTCCATCACAGATTCTAACAGCTGCTCTGGGAGATAGACCTTCAGCTCCCGGGCCATCGGCCCGGCTCCTCGGTCCCACAGGCTGGCACCCGCCTCTCACCTCGCAGCGCTTCCCGCAGGAGCCACGCAAAATCCTGTCCCTGAGTTTATATAATTTTTGTTAATGTAAATGAGCATTACCTGTATTTCTAACTTTTCACATGGCGATGTTCATCTGTTCATAAGACAGGAGGCCAGCAGAATGAGGCCGATTACCATGTTGTCTTACTTCGGTCTCCCCAGCCTGTTCTTTTTTATTAAAATATATATATATGGAATGCTTCACAAATGTGCGTGTCATCCCTGCCCAGGGATCATGCCAATCATACCGTTCCAATTTTAGTATATGTGTATAAGGTTCTCCCTCCTCCCAACTGGTGGGTGGAGTTACCACATTACTGGCTCCTGTCACAGACATCTCCAAGACATTGACCCATCAGTCAGCACGTGCCAACGTGTCCTGGAGCCCACCCCTTCTGCTCTGCCCTGGGTCCAAGCCTCTCCTGTTCCTGCCTTAAAAGGACCCAGACCAGCCACGTGCTGCTGCTCCTCCATGTCCACGAGCAGCCCGGCTGGTCCATCTCCATCTTCCCCGCCCCTCCCACTCCTCCAATTCTGGTTTCTCTACCTCCGTAATGAGTCCCGCTCATTACTGGGGAATAGACTTTACTTTAAAATTCCTTGGTGGTCAGTTTCCTGCGCCCTTCAAACCTTACCACGTGCTGCCAAAGCGAGCACTATCCAGCCTTTTAAAATAAACACATTTCAGACAAATTATTCCACCAAGACTACTTCATAAGCAACTCTAAGAGACAATCCTCTCCTTTTTAAACACAATCACAGCACCGTTATCACACGAAACCACCACCAACAATCCATGTATAGCTAATGAATTCTTTTTGTGACCACCTCCCCAACTGCTTCGAGGCCGGCCTGTCCTCAGTGCACTGCTCTGAACAGACCCTGCCCAGGTCCTCAAGCAACCTCAGCCTCTGGCCCTCCTTCACCCTCCACAGGCCGTCTGCCTGTCAGAGCTGACGCTCCCTGCTCCTCCCCACAGCACAAGGCTGCTAAGGACAGGGGCACTTTTGGGCCAGAGGAGGTCACTGGCTTAGCCCACCCCTCCCTCCCCCACGTGGACGCTCCCAGCCACCAATGGCTGCCTATACCAGTATCTGCCCAGGGGACACAAAATGACCTTTTAATCCTGATGTACTTTCAAGCTAGAGTTCTTTTTAAAATCCTTTCTTTCATCAATTATTTGATTTAAAGAAATTACTTGTTTAAATCTACTGATAACACTGGATTTTGGAATCAATGTGCCAATTTAAAAAAAATAATAAACAAAGTTCTGGACATTTGTTTCACAATACTGTGAATATAATTAACACTAAAGTTAGACAGGACAGAAACTGGTACCTTTTATGTTTCTCCCCACAATTTAAAAAAATGAACTGGGACAATGTCATCTTTTTACAGCTTTAATGCTGCTTCTTACATATTCCTTGGCATTTTCGCCTTGGAGGCAGTATTTAGTTAGAACATTTTTCAAGTTGTTCTATGGCTATTCTTTTTAAAATGTCTTCAGATTTCAATTTCTATAGTTTAAAATTTTCCTGAAAAAAACCAAGTTTCATTGAAATTTTAAAATTTATTACCATTTCTTTGAATACAATTTACTTTATTTTCTTGTGATTTGTCACACCTTCCCTTCATTACTGCATTCTGATCATTTTTATTTGATTATATTTGCCAGAGAGTAGTATGACTTACTTTACTTTCCCAAAAACCCAGCTCATAGATTTACCTTATTTTTTCTTTCAAGTAAATGACTTGCCTATTTTTACGTTAGTAGGAATGCCACCGTCCCCTCCAGGGTTTCTTGGGGCCCCTGCACTTCACCCACGTCCTCCCTCGCAGGCAGAGGGAGCCGGAGCTGGCAGAGGGAGCACTGCGCGGTAAGGAGGCCGGCAGGGGAGGCCCAGGGCTGTTCCGAGGACATGTGGCTGCAATCTCTGGCCTCAAGTTCCATCAGGTGAAGGCACCTGCATTGCATGCTGGCCTGAGTGCAGAGCGTGTCTGGGTTGTAACTAAAACCTGATCTTCGGCTCCACCTACCTGTACTACTTCCCACGACTCCTGCGAGAACTAACACCTGTGCTATCCCACAAGCCCGTCTGGGAACCTAGACACGAGGGTGGCTCTACACAGGCTCATAGGGTCATGAGGTCAGCCATCCAGGGACGACCTGTGGTGGTTTGTGTTTGTTTCTGTGGCCACAATCCCTGTGACATGGGTTTTTAGTACCAAGACAAGGCAGTCCCAAATGAACCGGGTAGGTTGGTCACCCTGCAACCGGGTGCAAGCTGCCCCCCCCCCCCGGCCCCCCTCCGCTGGCAGCAGCTGCTCCTCTGCCCATGAACTGAAGACAAGCCTAGCCCTCCATTCCCCGTCTTCAGAGGAAATCTGGGCAGGGCAGGACGCAGGGGCACAGTTTCCACTGAGTTAGCATCTGAAGCTTCCTTTGCTGCTCAATGTCAGTGCCCAGGAGTTACCTTGTGGGATGTCGCCAGGTGAACTCGCTCCTGGCCCACTCTGCTCACTATCCCTGAGAGGAAGGCAGCCTGGGCTTGCCTTTATCCCACAAAAACAGCCATTCGGCAAGCACCTGTCTGGGCTCCTCTGCCTGCCTGCATCCCAGGGTGCAATGTGCCTGGGTCCTGTCTGTCTCCAACTAGAATCTGTGCCAAGTGAGGGTCTCTAAATGCGTGAAGAAGAAAAGTGTATGAGTCAAACTCACCAACTCTGTCCCTGTCAAAAACAAACTTCCAAAAAGCTGCCATTTAACCGCCCAATGTGTGACCAACGGAGAGGAAACAGTGGGTGGGGCTCAGTCTGCTTTCTACCCACTCCCTGGTCAGCAGGCAGTTCTGCTTCCAAGGGCAACACATGCCCAGTCATCAAGAGTCATTCTCATACCACCCCAGCTCCTTCCTCCCGCCAGCCTCTCTCCACAGCATTTGACTAGAGAAGACCCAAGACAGACTGACATCATCTTAACCCGAAGCGGCACAGAGCACACTCTTTACAGGCACCAAAGGGCGGGCCGCCGCACCCAGGATGCCACATACCTCTTCATCACTGGGCTCCAGGGACTGGCACAGCCAGGGGGTGTCCACCAGCTTCCTGAGCTGTCGGTCCATCTCGGCCAGAGCAGCCCCCAGCCGCTCCTTCTGAGGAGGGTCCAACTGCTGCTCCCGCGTGGGAAAGAGAGACGCGCTCGTTATGAGCAGTGAGAGCTGAGAGCTGGGGCACAGCAGTCCCAGCGCTGAGCTCCACTCAGCGAGGTCCTCTGCCACCTCCCCTCCTGAGGGGTGCTGGGGGAGAGAATTAAACTCTCCTTTCATAAACAGTGGAGGAAACCTAGCCTGCCAGACAGCCACACTCACAGGGCTGACACTTCACCAGCCTCCCTGTGCCATGGGGCCCTCTGTCCAAAGGGACAGGACCAGCCTGCTGGCCCCAGCTGCAGGAGATGCCGTTCCATTCCAGGACAGTGCGGCACATTGGAGGGAAGAGCAGGGGGTGCAAAAACTAGAGTTGGGGGCCTTTCTCCAGTCGTGTGACTTTTATGAAGTCGTTTTGCCTCCTTACCTTCCAAATCCTCATTTTTAAAAACAAGAAAGTTGGCCAGGCCATTTCCTGGCCTCCCCCAATTTTAGCTCCTGTGACCCAGCAACCCCCCCACCCGGAGTGCTTCCCCAGAGCTGCCCTTCAGCAGGTGAGTAAGGGCTGAGCGAGGATGGGCAGGGAGCTCGTGTGCCTATCAGGGCCCAGCAGGATGGCTGCCAACCGGCAGACGTCTAAGGGAGAATGCTGTCTATGAAGACAAAGGCGGTCACATCTGCAGGAATCTGACCTGCTAGGGATGATGTGGCTGAGGTGTGGCCAGAAGAGTGTGTGCCCCAACCACATGGTCACATCACATGACCTCTGAGGCCCCTCCCAACAATGAGTCTAGATTTTAAAGCCAGAAAATCTGGACTGAAATGTGCGACAATGGCCACATCCCACAGCGAGAGCCCAGCCCCCGGCTCACCAGCGCCATCTTCCCGGACAGCAGCAGCTCCGTCTCGCTGCGCAGGGCCTTCATGTTGTTCACCATCTCCAGGACAAAGCTGCAGTTCAGCCCCTGAGGAGAGCCAGGGCAGACACCATGGAGGAGGCCCGGGGGTACGCACCCCCAGAGGAGCAGGACCGGGGAAGGGCGGGTACCTCTGTGGCTCGGGGCTTGCTGTACACACGGTCCATGGACTTGGAGCTGGCGTTGACGGCGTGGGCAAGTTCCTGCTCCATGTCTCTATGGGACTGAGCTATCTCTCGGATGCTAGAGAAAACGAAAACACCACCCATCAGAGCAGACGAAGGGTGGCCTAAAGTGGAAGCAGTAAGTGCTCTGTTCCTAGGAATCCAGGACAGCTGTGCAGATCTGTAAGCTGGCTCTGAAAACACCCATGGGTTTTAAACTTCCATCAACGTAAACTCTGAGTCTCTCACAGAGGATCGGTGGAAATAAATCAAAGCCAAGGGCAAGCAGAAACCCTGCTGGGCTGCGTGAAGGCGGCCAACCAAGGGCTTGGGAGGAGGAACTCAGCCATGCAGGCCAGCAGTGGACATGGGGCCTGGCGCTCCACGGGGGAGACTGACCTGTGGATGAGGGCTCCCGCCGCCTGCCCAAACTGGTCCATCTGGGTGGCCTCGTCCTCAGACAGGATCCCCAGGTGCAAGGAGAAGGATGGCGGGCGAGGCAGTTCGCACTTCTGCTTGTCTTCCCAGGACTTGAGCGTGTTCTCAAATGCCTAGGACACGAGAACCTAGAGTTACACTTCCTACTGCCCTCAGGAGTGAGCACATCTCTACCAATGACAGACACACCTGACATGCCTGAGGCTAGCGGAGAGGGAGAGGCAGAGTAACGGTCCTAGAACTCCTATGCCATTGGCTTAACTCTGGCGTCTAAAAAAGAATAACTTCCTAGAACTAAACATTAAAAACCCCAAGTCTTCTTACAGAAGCAGCTCAGGTGTGCCTCACAGGCAGCCCTCTTACCCTGTCTCGGGTGAGCATCTGGGCCCGGTTCTTATGGATAATCCGAATGTATCCAGGAGGCTGGACCCAGGCCTCTCCGTCCACCTGCACAGGCACGCCCTCCTCGCCCAGGATGGAAATCTTCACCGTGCGACACTGAGCAAACATCACAGCGTTATCATGGCCGAGCTCACTAAGGAGCCTCACAGCCACTGAGCACGGCAGAAACCTTCCTGCCCTCTGGAGCGGCCGACACCGCACCTACAGCCAAGCCTGCGGTCAGAGCATCCCGGTCCAGGTCGAAGCCCATGGGGCCTTAGGGTCTGTGCCCTGCCCCCCTGTCCCCTCGCCCAGCACTGCATCTGTGACCGCAGAGGAAAGCTGTCATCAGACGAACGCCAGGCCGAGGTCGGGACTCATGGCTTCCAAGAGCCACTGGATCCCTGAGCACATGCGAACAAAGAACAGAGCCAACAGCCTCAAGGGGTAAGAATGCACTGCTCCTCTTTGCAATAAAAAATGCAGTTAAAGACTTAAAATAGTGAAATCCCAGCAGCCTACTGTGGGAACAGACGGGACAACACAGCCTGCGGTTCGTCAGCTCCCACCCAGATTTCTGTGCATAAAAGCATCACCCTCCCCCACCCCACAGCCTGACAGACGCTTCCCAACCAGAAATAATGGGGGAGCCCAGAAGCTGCATTCCCTCCCCCGCGGGGCCTCAGAGCAGCTAGGCGCCGCTGCACTTCCTCCACCAGCCATATATGCGCGGCCTGTGTTCCCAAACACAAGCTGCTACTCTGAACGTCCAGGCCACGCCCGTCTCATCTCACCCCGCCTCAGCCAGAGGGGTAGACACGGGGCACCTCCAGAAAAGGTCAGGGCAGGGAGCTCAGGCTGGGTGCAATTGGCCCCAATTTTAAGCACCCATTCTCTGGGCTCTGCACCAGGACACATGTACTGGGGAGAGTGCAGTGTCAAGATTGGTTCTGGGCCAGGTCCCGCTCCCCCTGAGACCACACCCCAGCCCTCCCTGCCTCCAGGACCACAGCCAGTACCTGGGCAATCCGGTGATGCTGCAACTTGATGACCCGAGAGACAGCCATCTGCATGCTGCCAAACACAGCGACCACCTCCAAGATCTTATCATCAAAGGACGGAGCTGCGAAAGTCTGAAAGGTGGAGGAAGAGCTGATCTGGGCTCCCACTTCCCGGAACACGCACCACTCACTTCTCCCTGTTAGGGCCGCTGCACTGGTGAAAGCAGACAGGCCCTTACAGGAGGTGATGCATCCTAACTGAAGAAGCAGGTACAATATGAATTGTTACTAAGATCCTGAAACCCAGCTGCCTAGGATCAAATCCGGATCTGCCACTTACTAGCCTTGTGACCCTGTCAAGTCACTTCATTACCCTGTTCCTCGGTTTCCTCATCTGTAAAGTGGGATAATACTGGTACGTGCCTCAAGGTGTTGTTACGAGGACTGACTGTGCACCGTCACAGAAGAGTGACCAGCACATCTGAAGTGTCCAATTAGTGCTAACTATTTTTACTAGCTCTTGTGAACAAAGGAAGCCATGCCCCTGGTTAAAACCTACCACTGCCTCCCAGAGTTCTCCCCTGGCTTGCACAGCCCCGTATGAACTCTAACTTCTCTGCACCCGACCCGCTGCACAATGCCACCAGACAACTCCTGCCCCATGTCATCATCTAACCACTGAGCCTACCATCTGCTGCTCCCTCTGCGTGGAACAGCCTCCTCCTCTTCTTCCCTCCCCCAACACTACACCTGACCTGGCTGACCCCAAATCATTCTTCGGGTCTCAACACAGATGGCCCCTCCTCCTAGAAGCCTTCCCAGATCGCCACCAGTCAGGGTTGGGCCAGGCTTCTGCATCACACCTGTGCCTCTGGCCACATCTGTTCTACTCAGCCTCCCTACTCATGAGCAGGAGACACCACCTATCTTGCTCTCCACTGTTCCCACTCTGCCAGTACAAGAAAGGTGGGGTGCATCCATCCCTCTGCATCACTGACAGAGCACCCCAAGTGCCAATGCTCTATCAGGGCCCCAAGTGGCTAATGCTCCTTGAAGGGGCTGCCTCTCTGGTCACTGCCCCCTCTGCCCACAAGCTCAGGCCCATGTTACCCAGAACCCCTGTACATACATCATCTTCCTTGGTGCCTCCCCAGAAGTTGGTCCCTCCGGCATAGCTGGGAATATTGAGGACAGCAATTCCTTGGAGACTGGGGAGCGGGATGGGCCGCCCATCACACTGTGCAGAGGAGAAGGAGGACAAGGAAAGGAGAGATTCAGGCATCAACCAGTCCTTCTTCACAGGCAACCTGCCCCAGGGCCGAGGAGGCCTCGCTGAGGGCGGCTCCCCTCCCACTGAGGGGTGCACAGGAGCAGCGCCAACAGGAGGCCCTCAGCTCACCTCCAGCAGGACCTTTTGCTCCAGGTTCTTGTAGGTTCTGTGCAGCAGCTCTTTGGTCCCAAGCACCCCATACCACATCATGTTCTTGGTTCGGCTCCTGGAGAAGGAATCACAGAAGGGACAGGAGCCGTGACTTACTTTCTAGTTAACTACAGTCATTGCTAAAAAGTGTGGGGTAGCATCAGATCACAAAAGAGTGAGACTCTGCGATTCCCTGCGACAGAGGCCCCTTACGGAAGGAGCGCCCCTGCTAGCATCTATGAAAGGAGAGCACAGAGAGATGTTTATTGACAGGAAAAGCAGTATTTCTCAAGAAGGCAATCAGACCCTTAAAGGTAAAACTTCACAAAAATGTTATAAACCATGAGCTTTTCTGACTATAAAATTATGTTTACCATACGACATTTGAAAAGCACATCTGTACGTGCTGGTGATCAACTCTGCTGGTGTTTCTGTCTTTTCTGGGTGTGCAATTTACAGGTGGAATAGCCAGCCTTCCATCTCATGACACACTGCTCACTTCTTAGCTCACTTTGTTACCTGCCCCTGTACAGCAACCTCACAGACTTATGAGTCTCCTCTTCCCATTGACTGGGGTCTCTCGCTTTCTTATGCTGAATTTGCCCAAACCTGGACAACCCTCGGGGGCAAGCCTCCTCCAGGCTGGCCTCTGGGACTTTCCCCAGCTTTCACCCACCTTTGAAAGCACCTCCATTTGTAGACACAAGGCATTCAGGTAGCATACTGCACATCCTTTTACCTGCTGACTCCAAAAATCACCTTACTGACAGGAGAAATGGGGAAGACCCGAGGACAGGTGTGCACCCAGGTGTCACCCACCTGCACTTCTCCGGGTGCTCATCACGCTTGTTGTTGAAGTCCAGAGATATCTTCGCATCCAGGCCAATGCCAAAATAATTGTTCATGACACATTTCTCTGTGTAATACTCTCTGCAAAAGGGATTTCAGAGCAATTAAAACAACTCTGTTTAGCAGCTTCCCAACCTCCACCAGTTCTTCCTGAGGGCAAACTCTATTTCTTATTTTATTTTTTTTTTAATTATTATTCTTTTAGGTAACAGTGTTGAGAAATCATATACCATATAGTTTACTCACTTAAAATGTACAATGCAATTTTGGGGGCTGTTTATTTGTTTTGCTTTGTTAATCCTCACCCGAGGATATTTTTCCATTTGATTTGGGGGCGGGGGGGGGAGGGAGACATCGATGTAAGAGACACACATCGATTGGTTGCCTCCCACACAAACCCTGACCAAGGCCACAGATAGAGCCTGCAACTGAGGTTCATGCCCTTGACCAGAATCAAACCTGAGACCCTTCAGTCCGTGAGCCAACCATCTATCACTGAGCCAAACCAGCTAGGGCTACAATGCAATTGTAATGCAATCACAGTCATATAACCATCACTATGATCAATTTCAGAATTACCCTATCACCCCAAAAAGAAAGTTCACACTGTTAGCCAGCACTGTCAACCCCTCCCAAGGCCCGACAACCACTAATCCACTTATCATCCCCATGGCTCTGCCTCCTCTGGACATTTCATAGAAATGGCTCCCAAAACATGGCGCCCTTGCGCCTGGCTCCCTTCACAGAGCACCGTGTTGCCGGGGCCCCGGGCCTGGAGGAAGCAGGGCTGCAGGGTCTGGGAAGTGCCAGGCAGGCCCCAGAGGGCCATGGCAGCACAGACAGAATGACCGGGTCCTGGGGTGACAGGAACAACCTGGTGCTCAGCCTGGGTGGAGGAGGAAAGCAGCTTTGGTCTCCCTAGGTCAGTGGTCGGCAAACTCATTGGTCAACAGAGCCAAATATCAACAGTAAAATGATTAAAATTTCTTTTGAGAGCCAAAAACTGACTTCTGCGCATGGGCCACGAAGTTTCAATCGCACTGTACATGTGCACCCGCATGTGGTGTTTTGAGGAAGAGCCACAGTTTACCAACCACTGCCCTAGGTGAAGGAGAAGTCTCTCCGGTCTGAAGATGAGAGAACAAAGATAGACCAATGGCTGTGGCTGCCAGACTTGGAACCTCAGAGATCTCAGATTAAGAAAACAAACAAAATATCGGGAGGCCTTGGGGCACTGCTCACAGGAAGACAGTAGCTCTGGCCTTTTCCAGGAAACAGTGTCAGGAAGGGTCAAAACAAGAGCCCAGGCAGCCCTGGGGCCTGGCGTGAGGAGCAGACAGGCCTGCAGGTGGCAGCGGCAGGCCCTAGACCCGATGCCCAAGCATGGAGCAGGCCAGAACGTGGCAACGGGGTCTGAACAGAGGCAGCTCCCTGGCAAACCGGCTTGGCAGGACTGCCGCTCTGCATACTTCCACCTTCACCTTCCCAAAACCCAGAGTTCCTGTAAACCACACATTTCCTAATGGCTCTCCCCCACTACACCAAACACATGGTTGGCAACTTAACCAACTGCCACCTGTTGCTAACTGCCCAGAACTTGCTACCAGCTGGCAGAAAGGAAAACCTAGAAGAATGGATTTTCAAACACCATCTGTGTCTGCAATGGCGTGTACACACACGGGAACAGATTGAACTGAACTGCTGCCCACAGCCCTCACTGCCTCAGTCCAGGGGCAGAGGACAGTGCGGAGCACAAAGTAGCTCCGGACCTCTTCTCCCACACATCTCAGCCCAGGACTGCGTCTCCCCGGGGACCGCCAGGCGCTTCCAGCCCAGGATCTGTGACTGCAGCTCCAATGGGGAGCAGACCGCAGGGGAAAGCAACAGAACAGTGGGTGGCGGGGGTGAGGGGGACATAGTCAAGAAGAGGCACCAACACAGGGTCAGTCAAGGTTACCAAATAGTGATAATGAAGAACAAGTGGAAAGTTAGTTCCTAACAGGAGTTTCTGAACCTGCCCAAAACCTCAGAGCATTCCATATATTCAGAAGACGCTGCCTCGTGACCATTGGAAATGAGCCAGGACAGGCTATATCCCATCGTCCCATCGCCCCATCGCAGGAACTTTCCACCACACTCCTTAGCTGAGGCTTCCCATTTCTGGGTTTTTCTTAACAGCTGACACCAGCTGGAAGGGGATCCCCTAGTCAACTGCTCACAAATTACTCTAGTCAATGCCAATCACTTTCCCGGCTCCAGCATTCTTTACCAACGTGCCCCTTGGTTCATGCCACACTCACAGGTTTTCTGGTTCCGAGTTGAAGGGATCAGCATTAATTAATAGGCGACTGATAACTGAACTGCCAGGCAAGGAACCAGACATCCCCGCACGAACATCTGTGAGGGAGACAACCCAGAGTCATGAAACAAAAGCGAACAGACTGGTGACAGAATCAACACCTGTGAGACACATACTAAAATGGCTTGTGAAGACAGTCCTCATTAAACGTACAAAGCTCCGCCAGAATGAGCCCAGTCGTCCGGCTTCGGAAGGCTACAGTCATGAGAAATAAACACACCTTCGAGCAGCCTGCATTAATTTAAAATCTTTAAATCACACATTAAGGCAGAGATGAAACCTGTTTTTGAACGTTCTGCCCATCCACGTATCCAGTAATATCTTTATCACTGGCTACCCAAATGCTCATTTCCGAGGGCTCATTTCTCAAAGGCTTCTAGAATTTTCTTTCTATTCAGTGGAGATGCCTGGAAATTGACAAATCACTGATAGGAGTGGATGGCGTGGCAGGGCGGCCTCCGGACTCTACCTGAAGCTGGGTAAGGGAGTCTTACTGGCAATTCCAACCCCTTGTGGCATTCCTTCCCATGAAGACAAGTTCTGTCACCACTCCCCGGGGGAACCAGCTAGCTGCTCCTGCTGCAATCATGGCAGAAACAGCAGCACGACACCACAGTCCCACCACAGCCTGCCCACCTTCCTGCTTCACTCAGGACAACTATTTTGCCTGCCCCACCTGCCTTCCTGGAGCCCGTCCCCGCCCGGGCGATCTGGGTGCCACCCGCCCTTTGTAATGAAAAAGAGCACTTTCATGCCCTGACCTAACTCTGAATTCTATCTACTTCCCAAGGACCTACAGACTCTTGGAGGACAGAGACCCGGCCTCATTTATTCCCACAGACCCGGTGCGGGGCAAAGCGAGGCCTGGCACCCTCCCACAGAGAGGCTCACCACTGTGCCACACGGGGTGGGGACACTCACTCGGGAAGAGGATCTTTGTGTTCAGCGCTGGGAGGCCATCCCGGCTTCCTGACTGGGAAGGAAGAGAGGCAGAACTCCCTTTGCTGATCAGCTTCTCACATGGGGACTTGGACACTATAAAAACAGGACACAAAGCCATGACTGACTACTGGGAAAGTTCATTAAAGAAATGCCAGGTGGAGGGGCTTACAAGCCACTGGTCAGCCCAGGTGGAGCTGGTGAGGTAAAGAAAGAGGCCCAGAGAGGGACAAAGAGGGGACGAGAGGCAAGTGGGTCTGAATGTCTTCAAGAGGGTGAGGCTAGGACAAGGCACAGAGGGACTAGACCAGCCGTGGGCAAACTACGGCCCGCAGGCCGGATCCGGCCCGTTTGGCTGTTATATCCGGCCCACGAGCCGAAAGAACGGAGGGTTCTCTTGCTCTCCCCTCCGCTCCTTCACCAGCAGCCCAAGATGAGAGTGCCAACATGGTCAGGTTGCTTTTGTTCCAGCCCTCCGGTCCAGTTTAAGAACCCATTGTGGCCCTCGAGTCAAAAAGTTTGCCCACCCCTGGACTAGACCCTACTGACACTTAGGGCCCATGCCAAGTGGAGTTCTAAATGGTAATGACCATGGAGTGAACTGAGGCAGATACCTCTTCTCCGCCGGTCTGGGTATAAGGGAGGGGCCACCCTCCACACTCAGAGCCTGCGCTGCTCCAGGACAGATCCGGTGCGCAGGAAGGTGACCCGTGAGGCTGGTGATGCCCTGACCAAAGTGCCAGGCCAGGCTGGCTCTGGCTGGGACAAATTTCATGTGTGCATGGCATTTGACTGGCTGGAGCCAGGAAGTTCTGAGGGGCACACAGGAAGGTTCTGAGCCCTATTGGGTCTAGAGCACAGAGAGGTTCTGAAGAAAGCACACTCCTCAGCAGCAAAGCTCCCCACTCCGCAGCACCCCTCCACCTGCCACCTGACACACCGGGCACAGCATGTGGCAGAGCAGTGAGCAATGAGCAGCCCAGCCCCAGCACTTCCTTGACAAGCTGAGTGCCAGGCCCGACCGCAGGACCGAGGGCACCCCGGCTGGTGGCTGTACCTTTGCGGAGGCTTCTATGCTTGGCAACCCCGCAGCTCTCACTGTGGCACACCGTGTCCTCTGACTTCAGGTCCTTTTTCTCCTCTGACTCAGAGAGACCTAAGACGATCATCTCCTGCTCTTGGGTCTGGGCATTCTGCTCATCGACAGCTGCAAGGAAAGAACGTCCATAGCTCAGCCCAAGGACATTACCACAGGCAAGCCAGGCTGATGGAGGTCCCGCTGAACAGACTCCCCTCTTCGCCTACCAATTTGATTTTCCTTCAAATGTCCTCTTGGCTGCAGATTAGACCTAAAGTTCCCACCTCATCCCCACTGTCCCTCTGGACCTAGCACACTGCAGGTACCATGGACCCCGGGCATCTGTGCCAGCTGGCTGGGAGAGCCCAGAGGCTGAAGATGTGGAAAGAAGGGAGTGAAGGATTGAGAGCCTGGAGCAGCCTGGGAGATGTGATGAGGCCCCACCTTGTGCATCCTCCAGTATACAGGCAGGAAGTCACAACTTACTTTCTCACGGAAGTAAGAAGCAGGCTGGTCTGCTCCAAGTGAAAAGGTGAGGGCTAGGAAAGCGTCTGAAGGGTGTGGACATGTGAAATGGCTTCTGAAGGTAATGAGAGACAAGGCAGACCCAAGATAAGAAAAAACTTGCTGGGGAGCGATCTGGGAGTCCCAGCAAGGTTGGAGGCAATAAAGTTCACAGGTCAATGTGGTCTTTCAGAATTCTCATCTAAGCTTAGCAAACCGAGTCTGGAGAAAGGGAGTGACTAGCCAGGCAAATTTTTATCCTATGTGATCTATTTAGCTCTCCCAGGCCCCAGGCTAATGGTGGGAAGCCAGCACACCAGGCCAATGACCTGCCAGGCCCTGGGCACCCTCCGCCCCTGAAGCAGTCCTGACTCAGATATCATGGTGTACATGGTCCCCCCACTTTTCTGACCACCTACCTGGGTTCCCCCAACCTCCAACCTCTCTCTGTCCACCAACTTGATTGATGGGGCCCACCTCTCCAGGTGTCCTAAAAGCACCTCAGTTCTAGTTCTAAGCACCACGGCTCAGAACACACCCCCAGGGCAGCCCCTCCTCCATCTGTTGGGCCCAGTTCCACGGGTTAGCTCCCTTCCAGGGAGTGGGCTCCCTATTCAGGGATCAGTTTCCCCAAGGAGCCCACTGCATGTGCCCATGAGGCACCTTTTCACCCGAGAGAGGCGCCCTCCAGCTCTGCCTTTCACTTTCTGGATCCCGGGCTCTCTTCCAGTGTTTACATCAGATCCAGCAGGTGAGCGGGAGAAACGCTGCGGGCAGCTCTCAGGGAGGAGGTGCTGCCTCACGCCAGGCCAGAGCTAAGCCGCAGAGGCCGAAAGTGACTTCGGGCTATCAAGCTTTGACCTACAGGATGGATGCTTTTCCAGCACCGTGTTCGGAGGAAACTGGGTGTGCCCAGCACTTGCCTGAAGAAAGCTCCCTAGTCATTAAGAGACCAGCTACCTTTTTCTGTGTGTTCTATGATCTGACGAATCGCCTTCTTTAGGCTGTTGGCTCTCAGCATGAGCTGTTCCCGAGGCCTGAATATCTGTGGCCGGGCTGGACACGCTGACCCCACTGAGCGGTCCACAGCTGACCCACAACTGCTGCCCGTTCCGTCTCCATCTTCTGCCTCCTCGGCAATGGTGGGCGGCGGGGTGGGCAGAGAGGACGAGGCCTGGGACTCGTCGTCCAAGGTCTTGAGGAGAGAATCCAGCTTCTCTTTCAGGACAGAGCACTGGACAGGAAACAAAGGAAGTGGAATGGAGGCCTCTCATCCCGACACCCCCCCAGGCGGGGGCCAGGGAACAGACCTTCTTGGCCATGACCTCAGACTCCTCCGAGCTCTCCGTCGTCTTCTCATAGGCCTTTCCCACTCGAGCCACAAAGTCCTTCACAGTCTCACAGAGCACTCTGCGGGAGAAAACGCAGACAGAAGCTTCTAGAGAGACAGTTCCGGCTGCAAACTGGACACCCTGTGTGCTGGACCCCTGGCTCCCCCGGGCAGCTGGCACTCACTTTGCCGATGAGATCACCACCGAGTGCTGGTCAGAAGTCAGGATTTTAGAAAGATGGGCCGCAACCGAATCTTCATAGAAGAGAATTTGCTGTACCTAGAATTACCCCAAAACAGGGAGGGGTCGTTGTAGATACAGTTCACCCAGTGAATTCCTCACCCACTGCCCCCACTAGCCGGGCCTCAGCTCACGTCCTTCAACAATCTGAGACCTGCCAGTGCTAGCTGAAAGATTTCAAAGGCTTCATCCAGATGTGGACAGATGGACCTTTACAAAAAAGAGCATGTTGATAAAGACTTACAAATACCTCATGCTTCTTGGTCCTTTTGTCTGAGATTCATCACTAGCAGCCTGGCTAGGAACTAGGATCTCCTATCCTGTTTCCGTAGGCAACACTCCTTAATATAGGTTCCATTCACAGCAGACAACACATCTGTCTACCTGGTGGGGATGTTGCCTGGCCCATCTCCTTCTCTCAATGGAAGTTCCCCCTTCCCACTCATCTCCGCCTGCTGAAATGGGAGGTCTGAGGCTGGGTGAGAGCCCGCTCTAGGCGCTAGCCCAGGGTCAACAAACTTTACTATCGGCTACACAGCAGACACAGTCTTCCTCTCTTGAAAGGTACAGACCATCCTCTGCTCACAGGCCATGTCAAAGCAGACCCAGGAAGATGTGGCCTGGGGCCAGTTTGCCGACCACTGACCTAGACGGCCCCTGGCAGAGTTCTCTCTCCGGTTCAGCCAGCAGCTAGCTTGCCCAGTGCGGATGAGCACAACTATGTGCCAGGACTGCACTACTGCAGGATATAAAATAAGGAAGGCAAAGTTTAGGTCCTTAAGAACTATCAAGACATAATAGCCATAAAACAAAAATTAGAGTGAATGGCCGAAACCGGTTTGGCTCAGTGGATAGAGCGTCAGCCTGCGGACTGAGGGGTCCCGGGTTCGATTCCGGTCAAGGGCATGTACCTTGGTTGCAGGCACATCTCCGGTGGGGGGTGTGCAAGAGGCAGCTGGTCAATGACTCTCTCTAGTCGATGTTTCTAACTCTCTATTCCTCTCTCTTCCTCTCTGTAAAAAATCAATAAAATATATTTTAAAAAAAATTAGAGTGAATGGTTGAACTGACACAGCCAGCTGCAAAGGGAGGCAACGTGGAGGATAATGGGGCAGCGGCAGGTGCAGAGAGGGTGGGAAGTCCTGGGGAACTGTCACCACAAAGGCCCCAAATTCCAATGACAACTGGGAAGCCTCCAGGTGACCCAAAGCCTGGGAGGTCAGAGTCCATGTGGCTCCACCTAAACCTTGAGCTGACCCCGAACTTCCGGTCTAACCTAGGGCTGGGCATGAGAACCATGGGGTGCAGGGGAGGGGAGGTAACCGGAAAATACCTCGGAACCCTCGCTGAAGTCCTCGGTGACGACGGTAGAAGAGGAGGCCTGCCGGGGCAGTTTAGTCTCGTAGGCCATGACACTCCACCTGCACACAAAGGCAGCTCCCAGCAGGTTGCTCCGCCTCCCAGGCAGGCTCTGCACCTCCCTCCCTGTGACCTAACCTTACAACAGTTCTAACTTCATCTGTAAGGCCTTTATGTTGGCTTGTGTATAAATGTCACACCAATAAGTCACTATGGCTCCACTAATGGAAGAGAAAGCCAGCAGCCTGCTCCTCACTTCGTCAGATGCACTACACGAGAGGGCAGCTGAGTGGATGCGTGATCAAACCTGCTCATGGCAACCACAGGCTCGTGACGAACGTGAGCATTTTCAATGACACCAATCCACCACAGGCTCTGGTTAGCAGGATTTCAGACATGAGTCAGAACTAAAAGCAGTTCACCCAAGAAGGATGCCAAAAAATTGTTAAACACACAGAGACTATCCAATACTTAAGATCCTTCTGGGAACAGAATATGAGAAAATGGGATTGCTCAATTATGGATAAAGAACACTCTTCTGACAGGCATCAGATGATGGCTGCAATGCCTGAACAGGACAGCGCCACCTTCTTTAACAGCCCCAGTGGATCAGGCTTGGCCTCAAGAGAAGACCTCATCACTCAGTTCATAACCTGTCTGTTATTCTTTTCATAATCCTGGTCAAAACTTAAGAAATCTCAGGAAAAAAGAATTCCAGCTCATGTCAAATTTTTACAACTATTTGACAAAGGCCTATGATCCCCAGGGATCCGGGTAAGAACAGCTGGTCGAGGTTACCTTGTCTCTAACTAGCTCGAGTGGAGCAGCACGAGAATGCACCCACTTACCTGTCCAGCATCTTGGTGCTGGCTCTTTCCAGCTTCTCCAGGATCTGAGGGAGCTGGGTGTCATCGTCACAGGCTGAGCCCCAGCCTAACACGCGAGCCAGGTCGTTCCCCGTGCCCAGGGGCAGCACTCCCAGCTGACACTGCAAAACACGGTAGGAAGACACAGCATCGAAACCCCTCCTCTCTGCTGCGATGGTGGCTGAGCTCAGTGAAGAGACCTGCTCCAAAAGGGGCGGGGCTTCCATTTCAGGCAGAGCCACAGAGCCCACAGCCTTCCTGATCCCACAGAAAAGTCCTCTGTCTCCCACAGGCCGCATCTCACATGTTGTTACATTCTGACTGCCCTCTAGGACAGTGGTTCTCAACCTTTCTAATGCTGCAACCCTTTAATGCAGTTCCTCATGTTGTGGTGACCCCAAACCATAAAATTATCTTCCTTGCTAATTCATAATTATAATTTTGCTACTGTTAATGAATCATAATGTAAATATCTATGTTTTCCGATGGTTTTGGGTGATCCTGCTAGCGGTTCTTAACCTGTGGGTCGCACACAGGGGCTAGCATAGACACTCTGGGATAGCAGGACTGAGCTCAGCAACTAAGTAGAAATGAGGAGGGAGGACAAGGGAAGAATCAAGAATGATCAACTGCCAAATCTCTGGCTTGGATGATAATTTTCAGACTCTAAGGAAAGAAATGGGGGCAGGCAAGGGCTGAGTGGTGGCTCAGTGCTGGAAATGTTGGGCTTGAGGTAGGTAGGGGCAGCTAGGAAGACGAGAAACACCGAGGAAAGCTAGGGGAAAGATAGGCTGACCAGAGATTCGAGTGCCACAGAGAAGCTAAAGGAGACAGTACTCACTGAACTCAACTGAGTGGATGAAACCTGCCTGCATGATTAGTGACAAACTTGTAGATCATCCTGGAAGTCAACAGAACACAGGACCTAAGTGTTGTTCTCTAACTTTACCACTAGAGGGAAGCATTCTCTTTCCTGAGCAATTGGCCTTGCTGGAAAGTTCACTGTCCAACTTGCATCATTTTAATGCCCGAGGCTAAAAAAATGCCTAAAAACAGTCCACCCCACCTGAGAATCAGGTCGAAGATCTGGAAAAAAAGTATGTTGAAAGCAAATGAAAAAGTAGGAAAAAAATATCACCGACAAAAAGAGTTTACATCCTTAACCTTTAAAAATTAAAATCTTTAAAAATTTTTAAAAGGCAAATAAATACCCCAATTGAAATGTAGGCAAGGAACATAAACAGGTAACTAATTTAAAAAGTCATGGTAAGCCGACTGGCAAGGCTCAGTGATTAAGCATCGACCTATGAACCAGGAGCTGACTGTTCGATTCCCAGTCATGGCATACATCCAGGTGAGGCATGCAGAAGGCAGCCAATCAATGATTCTCTCTTATCATTTCTCTCTCTCTCTCTCTCTCTCTCTCTCTCTCTCTTCCTCTCTGAAATCAATAAAAATATATTGAAAAATAAATTCACAGTTAATTGCGATGTTTTATTTCAACAGTAGTAAAGAAACAAAAATAAGACATATCGTAGAGAGTAGGAAGGGACAGAAATAGACTTATTGGAACTGCAAGTCATAGTTAGGGTCCCTCTTTATCAACAACGGACTCGATCACCCTGTTCCGTTCCTGCATTTTCTAAGTCAGCATGTGTGGCATCTTGCGCTCACCCCATGGCAGTAAGAGGAGATCTGCGGGTGGTTTTCCGCTGGCAGAGCTCTGCCAGCATTGAGCTTCTCACTCCCCCCACTGATGATCCCCTACACCTCGGCATTCATAAAGACCACTGGTGAAAATCATACAGATCCTTTCCCAACTGTGCTCTTTCAAAGAGCGTCCAACATTTAGACTCTGATCTGTACTGCCACACTGCTATCCTTCCAGACTGCACCAACCTCATTTCCCGCCGCCGCAAAAACTCTCCTTCCACACCTGTCCATTGTTCACCTTTTCCGTTTTTGCCCAACTAAGTAGACAAAAAGGCCATACCTTTACTTCTAGTTGTAAAGTTCCTGTTCCCGTCACAGCCCCAGCCCCAGCTCCAGCTCCCAGCCTATGATGCTATTGAGCTGCCAGCTCCTCCCTTCCAGACCTTTGCTGGCCCCTCCCTGGGAAAAGTACTCCAAGGAGACATGGAGTGTCACCCCAGACAGCCCAGGCTCTCTCCCACCCCACCCCATTCCCTGGCTGGGCTCCCCCACACCCAGGCACCTGCTTGTGAAGATTGAGGCTGTCAATTTCAGAGAGGACCCAGCCAACACTGCCGTCCCCACCACAAACCAGAATCCGGAAGGTATCAAACTTCTGGAATAAGCGTAAGCTGCAAAGAAAAGAGAATGTAATGAGGTGTGTTCTAAATGGCAAACAATGGCCGTCAGTCCTGGCGAGAGGCCCCGTACGTGGTCCTCAGGGCGACCTGCACCTTCTCCTGCAATTAAGTCCCTCAGAGGAAGAGCCCAGGTGCTCAGGCTGTCTGATTCCTTCACTGAACCCCACTCCTTTTTTAATCCTCACCTGAGAATATATTTATTTCTTAGAGAGAGAGAGAGAGAGAGAGATCAATAGGTTGCCTCCCATATGCGCCCCAACCAGCGATCGAACCCAAACCCTAGGAATGTGCCCAGGGACTGAACCCGCAACTTTTTGGTGTATGGGACAATGCTCCAATAAACTGAGCCACCCAGTCAGGGCACTGGCCCGATTTTTTAACTAAAAAGGTTCCTTTCTAAACCCAGCGGTGAATATGCTCCTGGCCATTCAGTTAACTAAGCCCACCCGCCTACACCTCAGGAGTGCTGCCTGGGGGAGCAGGCTAGGCAGCTGCCGTGGGGCTTGTCTCCAGCAGCTACTGCCACGGGGACACCTCCACATCGGCCCTGGGCCATGTGCACCCTCTCCTCCCACCCGCCCCGCTCCTGTTACGGCAGCCCCTGCGCCTAACACACCTTCCCAGAAAACATAAACCAGAGAACAGGCCCCAAAGCACTTTCCACTATAGATCCCCTGATGATCCATCCCCTCGCAAGCTAGGAGGCTTACAGCTCCGACCTTGAACTGCTGCTTCCAAATGAGGAAGGAGTTAGTTCAAACGACAAAATTTACAGAAGCAAATGTTTTCTACAAACCTACAGTATGCACAAAACTAGAAAGAAGACACATCAGTTCTCCAGCTACTTGGGCCCTCGCACGTCTGCACCTGTCACTGCACCTGCAAGGTGAGCAACTTCTTGTGCCTCCAAAATGAAAACTCTCTTGTTTGGCCTCCCTGGAGGAAAGCCTCCCCAATAGGAAGCAGCCACTGAAAGCAACAAAGCAAGTCTGCAACCTCTGACATCAGAAAACGCCCACACTATTGCATACTGACACCCTTAAACAGTATACTGCACAATGCCAGGCAACAACGCACCGCATTCAGTTCAGAAGAGTGTGTGCACACCTGAAACACACATCTGAAAATTGGAAGGACACCCAACTCTATTAACGATTGAGAGGATACCTCTGCAAGTAGAATTTGGGGAACGAGGGGGTGGTTCAAGAAAGAGGGCCTTTATTTCCTTTTTTAAAACATATGTTTGAATCTCTTAATAATAAGCATGCATTATCTTCAAAAAATAAACTCCAAGAAAGAACTATTTTACAAGCTTACCCAAGGTGTGGCCCTCCGTTCATAAGGTCAAAAACCTGGGCAGGGTTCAGCAGCTGTTTGAATCTTCTGAGGAACTTCACGCCCTGGTTGTCCCCACTTTTCGAATTGACAAAGACTAACAAGGGGCTGGTGCAGGACGGAGGACACGTGGCCTTCCAGAAGCCTGGATTGAGAATGGAAAAGGACAGAGGAAGACTAAAGCTATGAGAGACGGGTGGGCATGCCTGATCCTGAAGGAAGTAATCACCTGGGGGCACTGTACCTTACACAGAGCCAGCAGAGTTAATAAGCACATTTCCACATGGCCACTATCCTACAGAAGAAAGTGAGTGCCCATCCAGTCTGACTTCATATTTACAAGGATTCTAAAGTTCAGGAAGAGCGGGCACCGCACTGCTCTGTCTTTCACTCTTGCTCTAAATCTGAAGATTTCCTCCCAGATATGGGCCCCAGTTTCCCACCTTTAATACAAACATGACAAACTCATTGCCAGAGGGTTTGCCATGCTTGACTTACTAATATAAATCATCAAGCATGCTCTGGACAAGTGCCAGCAGCAGGGAATCACGTGCTATTTAATACCTGCTGCTAGATGGAGACCAGCTGAAGGAGCACATGATCTCCATGGCTCACAGCAGAGACAGACTCGAGTCTTTGACTCAGTGTCTACTCACAAACTCCTGGATCCATCACTTTTAACTAAGGTACCAGCCTCGAGTTCTAAGCCTGCCATCAGGATACCATGTACCACTTCTGTACATAAGTCCTTTCCCCTGATGGCTGGGCCTGACCTCTTTCCCACCACATCTCAAAACCACCAATGAGCCTTTTAGAGTGAGGAAGGAGAATGCACGAGGGAGAGCAGGAGGGATGGGATAGGCCAGGAGAGCGCCTGGTACCCACCATCGGAATCGATGCTGTTGAGAGCTGTGGGAGGGATGACCGACACTTTACACAGGCCCAGTGGGCACTTGGTCACTAAGGATTCCTTGCACGCCGTGTGTACCTGGAACAAGAATCCATGCATTACAAGGGGTCATGGCCTCTTTCACATAAAACCTACACGCGGGAGGAATGGGCTGTTCCCATCGAGGAACTGGAGGATTCAGGGGAGGACCGCACTGGCTCACCATGGCCTTGCACCACAGGCAGCGCCAGTCCTGCAGCCGCAGCACGCTGCCACAGGTCTTGTCACACACCGTGCACTTGGCACTCACGGGCAGATTTCCTTCCAGCCACTGGTGAGGCATGGCGATCTGCAGACCAAGCAGAGACATGCACTGGGAACATGTCCTAGCACCCCACACAGGGCACAGACCTTGGGCAAAGATGCTCCAAAATGACTTCAACCAAGACACTTTTCTCACCACAAGCGGAGAGAGAACAGGGTTGTCCCACCCACACTCCTACTCCGGGCACAGCATGACTCACAAGGACTGGACAGAGTGAGGAAGCACAAAAGCCCACAGTGAGCCCCCCAATGCAGAGTGGGAGCAACTCAAAACCTCAAGGCAGAGAACCAAGGGAGAGGAGAGCCACACCAGTTTGGCCCGCGCCCCTGTGCGTACCCCGTCCTCATCCTCAATGATGTCCTTCCCGATGGAGGCCAGTGTGGTCCACTTGCAGTTATTGGTTGCACGCACAGCACACCGTTTGTGGGCCTTGAACTTGCACACTGTGAGAGAATGAACACATGAACCTTCAAGCCTCACTCGCGGCAGCTGCTTCCAGTGCTGGAGGAGATGGTCCAGAGGAACCGCCCAGGCTTGCTGGGACAGCTGGAGCAGACAGCACTCCCTGTGGTATGCACTAACTACTGGGACATATGCAGGGACTGACCTCGGCGAGACTAGAAACCCAGGACAGCCAGGAGTCGGCAGACCTTCTGGAAAGGGCCAGAGAGTAACCAGTTCAGTCTCTATCCCAACTGCTCATCCTGCCCCTGCAGCCAAGGACCGCCATGAGCCATGCTTCCCATATGGACACTGGATGTCCGTTTCATGATTTTCTGTGTCACAAAATAGTCATCATCTTTTGATTTTTTTCAATCATTTAAAAATGTAAAATCAGCCCAGCCAGTGGTGGCTCGGTTGATTGAGCATCAACACACAAACCAAGAGATCACGGGTTCGATTCCCAGTCAGGGAAGATGCCCGGCTGGATTCCCACGTAGGAGGCGGACAAATGACGTTTCTCTCTCATCAATGTTTCTATCTCTTTATCCCTCTCCCTTCCTCTCTAAAATCAATAAAAACTTATTATTTTTTTTAATGAAAAACCCTTTTTAAATCTCGCAGGCTTCATAGAAACGGGACATGTGGGATCTGGCCTGAAGAAGACAGTTTGCCTTCCTCTGGTCCTGCCCAAACACTGGGACCCTGCCCTCTACATCCAGAAGACAACTTTCAACCCATTTATCCACAACCCTATTCACCCCAAGAGTGGGTATAACTAACACTGGGGCTGACAGTTTCAACTCTTTCCCTCTGTGGCCTCCACTTTCTTCTCCGTGTCTCCTTATTACTGCCTCCCTTCTTTCCTTTAACCCATCACTATAACAAAGAACTTATCAAAGACTCCTCAGCAGGCACAATAAATAAGCGTGGGGTCACAGCAATTGCTTCACTCCTGACGGTGTGGGGTGACTACATTTGGACCTCTAGGGTCAGACCGCCTATCCCAGCAGATAGATAATACATCGTCCACACCTTCACAGGACAGTCCATGGGACGTGACCCCAGACAGAGCCTCGCGGCACACGTTGCAATAGGTCGGCCTCGCGTGGGAACAGGCGTACCAATTGTGCATCCCTGAGAAGTGGTCCATGCTGTACTGGGTCGGCTAGAAGAAGGAAATAAAGGCAGCAAAGAGAAGGTGAACCTCTGACATTCTTAAATGTGGTCACTTAAACAGGAATCAATAAATGCCGGGGAGGAAAGGAGGAAGGCTTATAAAACACAGGGTCACAGTACAATGGGCCGACCTTAATTTACAAGGACCATGCTGAGAATGCAAGTCCAAAACTGTACGACCCACACATGAGAGACACCCAGACAGCAGCAAATTAAAGGGCAACAAGAAGAGTTTCTTTCTACCTCAAAATGCTCCCTGTTCTGGACAGTCTTCAGCGCTGCGATCCAATCTTCCATTTCCTTTCTGTTGTCAGCACATAGGATGAGTTTCCTACATGGAGTGATAACCTAAAGAAAGGAACATATTCAATAAATCCATGAGCAAAATACAAATGCTACCAACAATAAAGACATCTTAAAAACTTACTTTCACCATATATATTTTATTGAAGAATAGCTGCTTAATTCAGATATTCAAGTGAATAGAGCATAAAAATGGTTATCATGAATCACTAAAAAATAAGAACAATCTCAAACCAAAAAGACAATCATATTTAGGTTATACATTCACCAAGAACCAACTTAAATGGACATTTATGAACTACTTACTACTCAGGCACACAGGAAAAATATTTTAAAGGAAAACAGCTGTTATTGTTCTAAACTCACAGGGTGACATCCTGCACTGACACAGTTCAGGGAAAGTCTGGTCCAAGTTACTCAAAGAACAGGGTGGGCATTTCACATGGACCGCATGTAAGTGTTCTCACTCAAGACCTTTCACATAAGCTGGCAATGGAATAACAGCCAGCTGCTGCATGCAGGGCCTGAGCAACTTAACCAGACCTGGTAATAACAACTAAAAATTATACCCACAACATATAAAAAGTCTTTATACATCAACAGAAGAAATCTTTCTTACAGAAAAAAAGGCCATAAATTTACATTTCACAGAGGAAATACAAAATGACTAATAAACAAATATAAAAATGCTTAATTAACCGCTATAGCCATCAGGGAACACAAATGAAAATAACAAATTATTTTTCACCTAACAGATTGGCAAAGTTTTAAAAGATGAGAATGCAGTGTTTTCAAAGATATGAGGGAAGAGTTCTCCTGAAGTACGACAGGAGGTAAACAGCATATAAACTTCACAGAGAAAAACTGGCCATAGGTGGTTTGGTTCAGTGGATAGAGGTCGGCCTATGGAGAGAAGGGTCCCTGGTTAGATTCCAGTCTAGGGAGCTTGCAGTTTTCGGGCTCGATCCCCAGTAGGAGGCATGCAGGAGGCAGCCAATCAATGATTCTCTCTCTTCACTACTGTTTTTCTTTCTCTCTCTCCCTTCTCCCTTCCTCTCTGAACTAAATAAAAATATAGTTTTAAAAATTATTTTTTAAAAAGGGGGGAAAAGAAAAACTGACCATGTCTATCAAAATTTTTTAAAGGTACTATAGCCTTTTACTTAATTTTGTGTTATAATGATATAAAGTATCTACATGGCTCCAAAGTCAAATCTACAAAATACAGTACATTCAAAAGTCTAGCTTTGTATCTGTTCCTTCCATCCTGGTTCCCTCCCTATGCCAAAGGAGCCCTAAAAATAAATAAACAAAACTACGGTTGGGGGGGGGGGGGCAATGGTAAGCTATGTACACATATAATACCTTAATAAATTAAAAAACAAAACAAAAACTACGGTTCATCCTTCCATGTGTAAGGAATTTGCTAATACATGTATATATACACAATCCCCTTTTAAAACAGCAGCACACCAGAGTCTCTTCTCCACCTGTTTTCCCTCTGAGTAAGGCCCGCCCTGACTCCTTAGCAGCATGCAGTGTTTCCTGTAGCTGTACCCAGTCTGTTCAACCCGTTCCCTATTAATGGGTATTGTGTCGTTGAAAAGCCTTTGGCAAGTCAAAGGTGCCAAAATGCACAGCCTTCACACAGATCTTTTCATATGTACCAGTGTATTGCGGTGACAGAGTAAATGCATATGTGGTTTTGTAGCTATTGCCAAATTCCCCTCTGCAGGGGCTGGGCCATTCTGCATTCCCATCGGCAGTATTAGAGAAAAGGCAGCTTTCCCAGGGACTCACCAATAAAGTATGTTATTTAACTTCTGGATTTCTGTTTTGTAAATTATCTCTTCTGTGATTTCCATAAACTACCCACAAAGCTTAACCAGAGAAGGGGATAATCAGAACGGAGTCACAGATGTACAGTGCTGTTCATTCTTTAAGTAACTGGGATGTACACGTAAGGAGGAAGGATGGTGTAGAAAGAGGTGAGGCTAGAGGAAAGTGAGGGAGCCTGAAGACAGAGACTGGAGGAGTGAGTGCCCGCCAAAGGGAGGGTGGGGGTGGGAACCACTGTCTCTGAAGCTTCAAAAGCACCACATGTAGCCTATATCCAAACACCTGCTGAGTGCCTCAAAGACCACGAGAAGCCAAGGTTCCTGCTCACAAAGAACTCACCCCAAGCAAAGAGGACATTTCAGAAAGGAACATGTGCCATGAAGACAAAGTAGATGGGAATGGGGCCGATGGGTGCTTTGGGGGGCGGTCAGAAAAGGCCTTAAGAGAGCTGGGCAGTAGACAATGGCCTTGGGTCAGTGCTAAAGGACTTTTCATCAGTAACTATAAAATCGTAGCAAACATTCTTTGTATTCACTCTGGGGTGAGTTTTAATATTTGAGCATTTTTAACAGCATAATAAATAGAATTTCAAAAAAATACAATTTTGCATAACTTGGACTTTATTGGGAGTTATGCAATAAGGTATTTACAGAAGAGAACAATGAGATTTTTCATGTCCTGTTCTATTTTAAGCCTTGTTTCCACTACTCCCGTGACAACCTGTACAAGATCAAGTGTGCATGTTATTCCAGAACTCAGCTCTGTGGTCTGAGCAGGTGGATCTTTGGGCCCTCCCTCTCCCACATGCCAAAGGAAGGAGGGGGGTTACCGGAATAGCTCTGTGGGCACTAGCACCACCGGAAAGCAAGTTACAGACAAAACTGTTATGTTTAAAGATGGTGACTTAATGGAACAAATGATAAATGATGTCATTTCCTAAATCTGTGTGTTAATTACAGGGATAAAACACTGACCAACAGATAAATGTCTAAGAACCTGGTTTTCAGCTATTTTAAGACACACTTGTGCCTGTTGGAAGCCTCAGGCCTCGCCACTGACTGGTTAGGAAACGTGGAAAGACTCGTGTTATTTTCTCTTCTGGAAATGGGTGGTGATAAAAGCTGACAGGGCTGTTATGAGATTAAATGGAACCAAATGTGGACAGAACCAAGCACGGGGCCAACACACAGTGTTCAGGACACATCCTGAGTCCAAAGCCTTCACAAGCTGTGCAACCTGGAACAGCTACTTCCCCTCCCTGTGCCTCCATCTGCTCATCTGAAAACGGGGGCTACTAATGGTGAGCCCATATCCCAGGCTGCTGTGACGTTCTAGGCAGGGACCCCAAAGTGCTGAGAACAGTGTTCTCGTGTAAGCATTCCCCACTGTCACTCTCAGTGCTATTTCAGGCTCTTCCCTGTGGACCCACCTTTCTGAGGCCATTCCGGGGCCAAGAGTCCAGATAATGAGAATCATCAGAGAAGACTCCCACCCACTAAATAAAAATCGGTCTCGGCCAAAACCAGTTTGGCTCAGTGGATAGAGCATCAGCCTGCGGACTGAAAGGTCCCAGGTTCGATTCCGGTCAAGGGCATGTACCTGGGTTGCAGGCACATCCCCAGTAGGAGGTGTGCAGGAGGCAGCGGATTGATGATTCTCTCCCATCGATGTTTCCAACTCTCTATCCCTCTCCCTTCCTCTCTGTAAAAGATCAATAAAATATATTTAATAAAAAAAATTGGTCTCGGTAGGATGCGTGCGGGAGGCAACCAGTCAATGTGTGTCTCTCACAATGATGGGTTTTTTTCCCTCTCTCTTCTCTCCCTTCCTCCTCCTCCTCCTCCTCCTATCTACTCTCTCTGGAAAGCAATGGAAAAAATATCCTTAGTAGAGGATTCAGACACACACACACACACCAAAAAAAAAAAAAAAAAAAAAAAAAAACCAGTCTCTGCCTCTCTCCAGTCACACTCTGACACCTGAGACAGAATCCATGCTTCTTAGCCACCCACCGACCAGGTATGACTTGAAAAGGCTCCTCCTCCCTCAAGATCCCAATAGCCTTCCAGGCCAGGAAAAGCCTCCCAGACACCAGGGGCAGTGTGCACACCTCGGATACCCGGGACTAAGGGTGAGACAGGGGAGGCTGGGAGGGCCTCCTCGGGGGAGAGGAAAGTGAGAGGCTGTCTACGAGAGATGTCCTGGGCAGGGCTCCCTATTCAGTCCCTTGGTTTGGGAACAGAACAGCCAGGACAGGCCCCAGGAGAGAAGCAGGTGCTGGGAGAGACCTTCAGGTGATTCCCTCCTGGCTGCTCACCACATTCACTAAAAGAAGGCAGGATTCAGAGGAGACACTCTAATGTCCCTTTGTTTGGACTGCAGCCAATACCGTAACTCCTAGAAACTAAGGATGGTGAGAGAAAGCTAGACCTATCCCTAAAATTGAGCTTTCACAGAGGAAAAGCTTGGAAGACCAAAGAATGTTTTTGGTCTATATTTTTCAAGCAAATTTGCAATGTAAAAAATGGCTCACATAACTAAATCAACTTAAAATTTAAATGCAAATTAAACCAGGATAATACCGTGAATGTGACAGGACAAGTCAGTGACATCCCAGACTCAGCGCGCCAGGGTCCATGGCTGGAATAGCAGACTTGATACCAAGGGAAGGAGCAGAGTAGAACCACAGAGCAAGACAGCTACATGGAAACCCACAAGCTCGAGAGAAAGCACACCCCAGGCCTTGAAGCTGGAAGGACAAGAGACAGAGGGAAACAGAAAGGGAAGGAAAACAGAGAAATGGTAAAAAGCATTTCTCACATAATTCCCTGAGGCAAGCTAGACGAGCAGTAAGTGGACTTTAATTCTTACTCTTGCTGGAATCCTGATGGCAAAAGAACTTAAAAATCAGTAAGAAAAAAGGCAGACCAACTAACAAAAAAATGAACAAAAGACTTGAACCATTATTTCATCACAGTTATTTCACAAATGGCCAGAGAGGCACATGGAAAGGTGCCCACTTCACAAGTCATCTGGAAAGTGAAAAGTAAAACCCCAGCGTGTTCACAAGGTGGCTACACTAAAAAGACAGATATCCAGGACTGGTGAGGATGCGGAACACACTGAACTCTCACACGCTGCTGGTGGGAAGGCCTGCTGCAACCACTGTGGAAACCAGTAAAGGTGACTTTATATTCACCCTGTGGCTCGGGAACTCCATCCACACACCCAATAGCAATACAAACATGCCATCCTCATTAAGACACAGCGGCACTACCCTTCACAGGCCTGACTGCACACACCCAAACACAGCACCGTGAAGTGGACACACTGAAACAAAGTGATATTCAGACTACAGGACAAGAATGACCCACCTCGGCTACCGCAGTAACATGATAAACTCTACTACGCTGAAGCAAAGTGTTAGAAATAGATCTTAAATACATGAGCTCAATCTTACTTACTAAATAAATGCAAATTAAAATTATGAGTCACCTTTTTTCTTCTTTAACACGTTAAGCCCCATGCCAGTCATTGGGCACTTAACATGTTAAATATATTTTTATTGATTTCAGAGAGGAAGGGAGAGGGAGAGAGAGATAGAAACATCAATGATGAGAGAGAACCATTGACCAGCCACCTCCTGCATGCCCCCTACTGGGGATCAAGCCTACAACCCTTGTGCCCTTGACTGGAATAGATCCTGGGACCCTTCAATCCACAGACTGACACTAAGCCAATCCGGCTGGGGCGAGACATCTTTTTTTAATCTCCCAGTAGAGAACAATAGTCTAGTAACCTGCTACACTGGGGGCATGAATTAATACAACTCCTATGGAAAACACAAGGTGAAACTAACAAATCTTTGTCTTATCAACAGTGCTTCTATAAATTTACCCTACAAATATGCCCATGAGAAGTGACATACAATATATACAAAGTTTTTCATGGCAATATTCATTGTAAAGATAAAGATTGGAAATGACTCAAATATTGATCAAGAAAAGACCGATATGCCCTGGCCAGTATAGTTCTATTGGTTGGAGCATCGTCCTATACACCAAACCGTCATGGGTTTGATTTCCAATCAGGGCACATACCCAAATTACAGGTTTGATACCTGGTCAGGGTGTGTACAGGAGGCCACCAGTAGGTGTTTCTCTCTCCCTCTCCCTTCCTCTCTCTCTAAAATCAAGGAAAGCATATCATTGCAGGTGAGAATTTAATAATAATTTTAAAAAAGACCCATGGGCAACTGGTGCATAAATTACAGAGCATTCCTATAGTGGAATACTATACAGCCATATTGTATTCTTATATTCTTAAGTTTAGAATTACATGCTAAAGACAAAAAGAAAAAAAGAGCTTTTGCTTCCAAAAAATGAACTTCCAGGAAATATAAAATATCTGAAGACTCCAAATGAGTCCTATGACACTAAAGCCAGACAAATATCTTCCAAGGTCCTAGGAAGAATTAGCCAAGATTACTAATCCTTGACTTTTTTGAGAAATCAAAGAGAAAAAGGAGACGTGCTGGAAGAATACAGATGTGGTGTTTAGTTGGATGAGAAGGTGGACTCCTGAATTATAAGACACTAGCTGATATGACAAAGAAGGTGTCAAATGACAGAGGCAGCTACCATGGTGGGGCTTTTAGTAGTCCTGGGAAATGTCTAGGTGTTTATAGTTATTTGCTTGTTTCATCTTCTCTACAACCTAATGAAGTAGCTATCAAGAGAGAAAACTGAGACCCACCACGTCACCTGCCCAAAGGCCTGCAGCTTATGAAGTAGAGGGCCAGACACCAGGCAGGTCAGCTCCAGCCCTGACTGCCGATCCCCCACTCCTTCCCACCCACAGCAGCTTCCCTGAATGAAAAGTGGGGGTCCCTAATGAACACTCTTGAGATGACAAAATTACAGAAATGGCAAAGTAGTGGTTGCAGAGGGTTAAGAGGTGTGTGGCTATTAAAGGAAACCAGAGGATCCCAGTGGAGATGAAGATGTTCTGGATCTAACCTGTCTATATCAACATCCTGGTTGTGAAGTTTTGCTGTAGCTTTGCAAGACCTTACTCCTGGGAAAACTGGGTGAAGGACACAAAGGATCTCTGTATTATTTTAATTCTTTGTAAATCTACATTGCTCTCCAAATAAAAGGTTTAATTAAAAACAAGCAACCACACCCTGGCCGGGTGGCTTGGTTGCAGCGTCATCCTATACACCAAAAATAAGTAACCACAATCAACAACGTTTTCTAACATCTAATATGTTTAACTTGGGAAAACTGGGAGTAATTCCAGAACAATGCTATTATTTCTTAAGGACAAGGACATCTGTGTTCTCAGCACAAAATGAAAGTGTAATCTTATCTTATTAAAGTCCCTATTTGTAGGTAGTGTAAGCTCATGAAACATCGGACTTGCCAAGGAAACATTATGCGACACACCTTTGGCACGCATTCCCAAAGAAAACCACATCCTCTCCACATGCCTGCGCCTGAGTACACAGGAGGGCCATGGTGCTGCCACCAGCTGCAACACATGGCCTGTGCAGGGCAGAGCCCTGGAAATGGCAGGCCTCGTTTCTACACCAGCAGTGCCTGAGAAATCAGTGAGGCTGTGCTTCACACCAGGCGTGAACCACAGGTCCTGCCTCACACAGCACTGTGCTTCCTTGGTGGGTGAACCCCCTTCAACAGCAGGTGCACTCTGGAAACTACCAGAAATGCCACCAAGACAAGCTGCCCTCCCCAGCTCCAGACCCACAGATCCCACAGTCCACCAGACAGACCCATAGGGGTCCCTCTCACATACTATATACTAGACATGTCCTCAGGCTGACTACTCTCCACCCCAACCCAGCTGGGAGGCCTCAGGCTCCAAATTAATACAGTTCTTCAGTATGTTACTTTCTTTTTTTAATCCTCATCTGAGGACATAGTTAGAGGGGGGGGGGGAGAAGAAGGGAGAGGGGAAAAAAGGGGAGGGGACAGGAGAAGAGAGGGGAGGGATGGAAGCAGGGAGGGAGGGAGGGGGCGTGAACAAACCATCAATGTGAAAGAGAACAATTGATTGGTTGCCTTCCTTACAGGCCCTCAATGGAGATCAAACCTGCAATCCAGGTATGTGCTCTGACCCAGAACCAAATTGGCAACCATCTGGTGCACAGGATGATGCTCAACCAATTGAGCCACTTTGGCCAGGCCATTATATTACTTTTTGAATGCCTAAAATATTTAATGATTTTTAAAATATTAAGTGCTTTGGCACAAAAATAAGCTAAAATACCCAAGCCGGAGCTGGTGATACATACCGCATGTCTTGTATTTATAGTTTACTGTATTTATGTGTATGTGTATATACAGTTCACATAGTTTATATACTATATAAACGTATACTTTCGAATTACAAAAGGAAATGGGTCAGCCTAAAGCATGCCTGCAGACAGATTCTCTAGTAAAACTGGGGAGCGCTCCCGCCCTGGAACTTGGTTTCCATGCCTGCGTTCTCACCACAGAGAACACCAAGACGTCACCAGGCACTCTGCAGTTTCACACCAGGCAGGCTCCACTGGCTGCCATATGTTTCATGGCAGACACTACTATGCCTAATTGCCTCTCAGATCTCTCATGCTCGAGTAGAATCCCTAATCTTAAAGAGCTGGCTGAGTGTGTGTAAGTAAGGGGCATGCTTTATAAAAGGAGGAAGAGGGAGGTATTGGTGAGACACCCCCCCCCCCAAGGAAGCTTTTAGAGACCAACAAAAAGCCTTCTCTCCCAACATAACTCGTCTTCCAAGAATCATCAGGGTGGCAGCCACTGGAAGCTAACATTGAACCTGGAAACTCCTTTTCCAGGATCCTCAAAGCACAGAGATATGTGTCCTGCAGCTCAAAGGACAAGCCAGCTCCATAAGCTTCAGTGAGGTTTGCTGGTGTGTGGCACAGGAGTTCCAGAGACTAAAACGTCAGTCGCTGGTGCAAATGACTTGTCTCTCTCGCCCTCAACTTGTTAACCTGCAGAACGAGTACCAGTGCCTGGCCTCAGGTCACTCTGAAGGGAAGAAGATAGAACATTATTGCTGCTAGCAACAGGAGCCATAATCAGGCCCACCACAGGTCAGAGCATACAAGATGACGCCTAAGAGCAAATGGTGGCTCCCCAGCTACTCCTGCAGCGAGATGGCAGCCACAGCAGACACCTGGGCTCAGGTGACACCAAGCAGCCCATGTGGGCATCTGGCAGCACCTGCCTAAAGCACCGTCCGATACCACTGGGCGAAGATCGCCCACATCTACAGCAGTACGAACAAGGGGTGAGTGCTCCACCTAGGCAGGTGACTTCCAGGCTCCACGGTGCTTGTTTTGAAGATCAGGGGTGAAATTCCCCCTGTGACAAAGCTTATCACAGGAATTCATCACAGAAAAACTTACCTGTCCTGCAGGCTTTCTATCTGGCCAGATAGGGACTAACGGCTATTTCTAACAGGTAGGGGAAATCATATACCAAGGCAATGGCTTTAAAAATCCCAGCCTTGAGGCAGCTGACGCTCAGCGCTTGGGTTACCCCTGCAGCGACGCCCCTGGTCCCACCGAGACCACTGCTGCTCCTCGGCCGCGCCATCCGCGACGACGAGGATGACTACCTCTTCAAAGTTGTCCTAATCAGAGAGTCTGGTGTTTGAAAGAGTAATCTCCTGTCTCGTTTTACTCGAAATGAGTTTAATCTTGAAAGCAAGAGCACTATTGGAGTAGAGTTTGCAACAAGAAGCATCCAGGTTGATGGAAAAACAATAAAGGCACAGATATGGGACACAGCTGGGCAAGAGCGATATCGAGCTACAACATCAGCATACTATCGTGGAGCTGTAGGTGCCTTGTTGGTTTATGACATTGCTAAACATCTCACACACGAAAATGTAGAGCGATGGCTGAAAGAACTGAGACATCATGCTGATAGTAACATTGTTATCATGCTTGTGGGCAATAGAGTGATTTGTGTCATCTCAGGGCAGTTCCTACAGATGAAGCAAGAGCCTTTGCAGAAAAGAATGGTTTGTCCTTCATTGAGACATCAGCTCTAGATTCTACAAATGTAGAAGCTGCTTTTCAGACAATTCTGACAAGAGATATATCGCATTGTTTCCCAGAAGCAAATGTCAGACGTGAAAACGACATGTCTCCAAGCAACAATGTGGTTCCTATTCATGTTCCACCAACCACTGAAAATAAGACAAAGGTGCAATGCTGTCAGAACATATAAGGCATTTCTCTTCTCCTATAGAAGGCTGTGTATAGTCCATTTCCCAGGTCTGAGATTTAAATATATTTGTAATTCTTGTGGTCAACAAATAAATAAATAAATAAATAAATATCCCAGCCTTCCTCTTATAAGAAATACAAGACAAAAGTCAACCCTCTAGAGATCCAATAATCTATAATTTTTTCCACTCCTTTTAGTTTTTTAAAATATATTTTTATTGATTTTCAAGAAGGAGAGAGAGATAGAAACATCTATGATGAAAGGGAATAATTGATCCACCTCTCACTGGGGATCGAGCCCACAACTCACTTCATTTTAAATCCTCACAATTTAACTTCTTTCCCACACAGCTTCCCATGTTGCCCACCATCACCTGGAACTCTTACCTGCTGCTCTCCTCTCTTTCAGAACATTATCCAACTGCTCAAAATGGATCAGAATTAGAGTGGTCCAGCAAAACCAAAAACTAACATAAATAGACAAGAACCCGTGGACCACCAAAGAAGACCAGAGATGCCAGAGTAACAAAGCAGCCCCACGCAGGACAGCACTGACCCGAAGAGGGGAAGAGGGACAGTACTGGGACAGGACCAGGAGCCTGGAAACGCTCTCCTAAATATAGCTCTCCGGTCTGCAGGGCTTGAAAAAGTGGCTGAGAATAAGCATCTGACACACTAGGTAATTTCTGTCACTTCCTGTTACTCACATCCTGATGTTCAGATGCTGCCCAAAACCCTGGAATGGTGCACACAAATCCTACCTTAAAGCCCCCTGAGACACAGACTATTCAAAACTGCTGGATGTGCGTAGACAACGCGCTTCCTCACAGAGTACCATACAAAATACAAAAATAGACACATGCAAACAAGTTCCTGGAGGTCCCTGTGCAAAAGAAGCCCCAGGAGGCAGGTCCAAACCTCCAGGCATGCAGCCCTGCCTGTTGCCTGAGCCCCAGAGAGGAGCCAGGCACGAATTACTGGTGGGACACTTTCCTCCCTGAATCCACACCTCGGTTCCAATCTCTGGGGGCAAAGTGGTGATGGGGTCATCACCAACGCAGCTACTGACCTGCCCAGGGGCCCACAGCAGGCAGTCAAGGCCAAGCACCCTCCGCCAGCTCCGCCCCACCTCGCAGCCTTCCTAAGGACACCAACAGCCAGGAATGCAGGACGCCCAGGCAGGCAGCAAAGCCAATTGGGCCAGAGGTTAAAAATCACATGTAATCTATCAGAAGACAGATTTTTAAAAAGGAACAAAAAGAAAAATGAAGCAAGAAGTAATAACTAAAACTGAAACATGAAAAACTTATTTGGAGTTATTCATCTACTCAGTATTTCAACAGTGCTTCATTAGCCTTGCAATGTGTCTGATGTGTGGGAAACCTCAGAGAGAGAGCAGAGCCACCTTGAGCATGGGTGGTGGAGGCAGAGAGCCCCTGGGGAGGGGCATCACCGCAGGAAGGACAGCAGGTATGGAGGTAGTGCCCCAGAGGGCAGTTCCCCAATAGCAGGTAGGAAACAGGAAATGGTACAAAGGCAAAATTCAAATTTAAAAAATCTAGCATTTTCCCAACAGCGAAACACTAGAAATAACCTAAATCTCCAAAACTGGGGAGTGGTGAAATAAATGATGATTCAATCATACAATGGAATATCTTATAGCCAATTATTAAAAGGATGAGACTGCATATTTATGGACACAAAAATTTAAAGAGCAAGTTACAAATTAGTATGTGTATCACTGATCCCACTGTTTGTGAAACAAGCATATGTATTAATATTCATAGGAAACACCTAAAAAACTATTTGTCTAAGTTAGGGTTTTTAAACCTCTGTACTACTGACATCTGAGTCCAATTAATTCTTTGTTTTCTCCCACAACATTGTAGGATTCTGAGCAGCAACCCTAGACATACTCCCCCGCTCCCAAGTTATCACAGCCCAAAGTGTCTGACTACTGAAGTCCTCTGTGGGCCAATCACACTCCCCCACTCCCTTATCCCACCTATGTTGAGAACCACAGGTCTCTATAACAGTGTTTAAATCTAGGATCTCAGTGATAAGACCTGGGAGTTTTTGTTTGTTTGGGTTATGGTATATGTATGTATGTATTGTGTGTGTGTGTGTGTGTGTGTGTGTGTATACACACACACATATTTTGTATGTGTGTGTGTGTGTGTGTGTATACACACACACACACACACACACACACACACACACTTATACATATATATATACTATATGTATGTATCTATATATATAAGCCCAGCAACCAAATAGAACTAGAACGACTGGTCAGCCAGTTGCTATGGCACACACTGACCACCAGGGGGGGCAGATGCTCAATGTAGGAACTGCCCCCTGGTGGTCAGTGTGCTCCCACAGTGGAAGCACTGCTTGGCTGACTGGGATAAGGCTGCCTCTCTGCACCTATCAAACACCTGAGACAATCCAGAGACTGGCCTGACCCCACCAGCTGATGCAAGCCCTCTAAAGTGTGTTCTAGAAAGAGCACGGGGAGCTGTCATAGGCGGGTGGCAAGAGGATCCCTAGGGAGGCTGTCCTGATGGCTGAGGATCTTGGAGCACGGCTGCCTTGAACATCCCCAATGGTATAATCAACCTGGCATCACACATCAAGGACATTCACCAAGTAGCTTTGGAGTGCAAAGCTCTCCTCCATGTTCCTCCAGGACACAGAACACGCCTTTACCCAAGACATTACCCTGAAATGTCTTCAGCTCAGACTAATTTCCTCATTCAGCAGCCTCTCAGAGGGCTGGTCCACAGCCTCTAGGCTGACCAGGATAAGCAGTGCTCCCACAGCGGGCAGATCCCTGCAGGCCATGCCCCCACCAGTACACAAATCTGTGCACCAGGCCTCTAGTATCCTATATAATAACCCTAAATAATAAAAGGGTAATATGCAAATCAACCAAAGAGCAGAATGACCGGTCACTATAATGTGCACTGACCACCAGGAGGCAGATGCTCAATGCAGGAGCTGCCCTCTGGTGATCAGTACCCTCCCACAGGGGGAGCACCACTTAGCCACAAGCCAGGCCGACTGCTGGCAAGTGCAGCAGCGGTAGTGGGAGCCTCTCTTGCCTCCGCTGCAGTGCTAAGGATGTCCAACTGACGGACCTCCCCAGAGGGCTTCCAGACTGCTAAAGGGCACAGGCCGGGGTGAGGAACACCCCTCCCTGTCCCCAGTGCACAAATGCCATGCACCGGGCCTCTAATTTTTATATAAAGATGAATAAAAACAATCCTAGCATTGGTGAAACATTACAAGTGTTTTTGCTAATGCAGAGATTTTCAACCTTTTCATCTTAAGACACACAAATTACTAAAATTCTGTGACACACACACACAAAAAAATATTATTTGCTAATCTGACAAAAATAATAGGTATAATTATACTTCATTCACACCAAGCAGATATTGTTGTGTTGGCTATTGTCATTTTTTTATCTGACAATCTATGGGAAAAGAGTTCAGTGCCCCTGATGCAATAGTCAGCAATGCATGTTTTAAAAATTCTCGCTCACAGTTGAAAATCACTGCTTTAAGGCAATTTGGTAAGCCCTCACACCCTATAAAAGGACACAATAAAACAAGTCTCCTGGGAAAGGATGAGCTGGGACAGAGCACTCAAAACCTGTGCAATTTTGTAACCAAGCATTAACAAATAACTGCAATCCTAATAAAATATTAGTACATAAGAAAATGCTACAGTAGGTAGGCAGGGTGCTGACAATGGCGCATCTGAGAACTGAGATGCAAGGGCCAGCCAGCAAGGAGCAAATGCCGGTGGGCCATCCAGGCAGGCGGCACCTGCAGAGGCCAAAGCCGACCTGTGCCAGGCCGTACAGCGGCAATGGTGACTTCCTCTGGGTCAGACCAGACAGCGCAGGGCATGGCCCAGGCAGCCGCAGCTCCGATTTCTCCCCTGGACAATGGTGGCTACCATTCAGGCAATGAAGAGGAAGATCGAATCACAGGCTGCCCACTTGCTCTCCCTAGAACAGGGGTGGGCAAACTTTTTGACTCGAGGGCCACAATGGGTTCTTAAACTGGACCGGAGGGCCGGAACAAAAGCAGCCTGACCATGCTGGCACTCTCATCTTGGGCTGCTGGTGAAGGAGCGGAGGGGAGAGCAAGAGAACCCTCCGCTCTTTCCGCTCCTCGGGCCGGATAGAACAGCCGAACGGGCTGGATCCGGCCCTCGGGCCATAGTCTGCCCACGGCTGCCCTAGAAGGTCTAACAGGGATTGCCCAGAAGTTGGCCAACTATGAGAAGATGACCTTGGAGTACAGGAACCAGCTGGAGGGCAAATGGGCTGTGCTGGGCTGCTGCAGAGATGGCTGGAGAACACGGACAACCTGCTGAAGAACAGGAACTTCTGGTTCCGGCAGCTGCCCCCGGGCAGCAAGAGGGAAGCCCCCAAGGAGTGGGGCAAGCTGGACAAATGGCAGAAGGAGCTGTGCAAGCACATGATGAGGAGTAACCACGAGACACTGGTCTCCCTGAACTACGCCAACGCCAAGCCTGAAGTCCTCTCCCAGACTGAGCCAGGGAAGGAGCGTGTGGCTGGCGTCGCACAGACCCCAAGGTTCCAGAGGTTCCTGTGGACCCGAGTCCAGGCTCGGGAGCCCCGGTTCCTGGCCCTGACCTCTTAACACAGATCAAGCAGGAGGGTGAGCTCTAGCTCTAGGAGCAGCAGGCTCTGGGGGTAGAAGCGTGGGCAGCTTGACAGCCAGATATCAGGGAGGAGCCATGGGGCCCAGTCAGCTGGATTCTGAAGGAGGCATTTCTACAGATGCTGCTTCTGGTGTCCACTCAACTTCTCAACCACTATCCCACCTACCTCCTGGAAGGCAGGTTTCCCTCTCCACCATCCTTCCTCCACATGTTCAGATGGGACCCTAAAGCTCAACATGGCGACCTCTACAGAAGCAGATGTGAACATTGTGATAAAAACTGAAGTCCAGGAAGAGGAGGTGGTGACCACACCAGTGCACCCTACTGATCTAGAGGCCCATGGGACCCTATTTGGACCAGGCCAAGCCACAAGGTTTTTCCCTAGTCCTGTCCAGGAAGGCGCCTGAGGGAGCCAGAGCAGCTCCTTCCCCAGCCAGGACCCTGTGCTGGGGCTCAGAGAGCTCACTCTGCCTGAACGGGACCTGGGAGAGCCCTGCCCCGCCGTGGCCCAGGACGAGACCCCGCCAGGGGACTGGCTCCTCGGGGGAGTCCGGTGGGGCTGGAATTTCAGGTGTAAACCTCCTGTGGGTCTGAACCCGAGGACTGGGCCTGAGGGGCTGCCTTATTCCTCCCTGACAACGGAGAGGCTGTGCTGGACCCAGGCCAGGCCCAAGACCCTTAAGCGACCCCTGCAAATACCATGGCGGGACTAAAGGCTTTGGCCACAAGCCTGGCCTGAAGAAGCACGGGGCCGCGTCTCCCGGGGACGGCCCTTCACCTGCACCACGTTGGGAAGCACTTCCAGCTTCAGGGAGCCTGAGCCCACACCAGCACAGCTGCGGGCAGCTGCCCGATGGAGCAGCCAGGGCTGCACAGGATGGAGATGCCCTGCGGTGCAGGGAGTGTGGGCGCTGCTTCACGTGGTCAGCCCCCCTGATCTGGCTCCGCATGCTGCACACACTCAGTGAGCGGCCCTTCCCCTGCACGGAGTGCGAGAAGCGCTTCACTGAGCGCTCCAAGCTCATCGGCCACTACCGAACCCACATGGGTGTGCGGCCCTTCAGCTGCACCTGCACCTGCACCTGCACCAGCTGCGGCAAGAGCTTCATCCGCACGGACCACCTCCACAAGCACCAGCGCCACCACACTCAGGGCCAGCCCCTGCCTCCCCTCCCAGCGGCTTCCCCGACCCCTTCCAGAGCCCTGCTTCCAAAGGACCCTTAGCCTCCACAGACCTTGTGACCGACCAGACTTGTGGCCAGAGTGTCCTGGGACCCTCCGAGGGCGGGGACCTGTGAGGCATCCCAGGATGGCCAGAGCTGTCCCAGCCTCTGACCTTTGAGGGCCATGAGTGTAAAGCATCCCGTTTCTAGATGTCCTCGGGGTGGCGGCCAACTCAGAGGTGGGAATGGAGACTGGGAGACCAGATCCCCACGTTGCTGACTGATCACTGGAGAAGAAAAACTGTCAAACAAATACAGCTCCCACCTCTAAACAAAGTAGAACTCTGATTGTGAAACAGCACCGTAGGATTTTAAGTAATTTAATTACAAAACTCTTTTTTAATTCTTGAAGAAGCTGACAAATAGTCGTAGTGCCAGTTTGAACTTTCTGGTCTACTTTTGGTTTCCGGAGCATGTTTGTGGGCTATCCCTCACCCAGTCTGACGTGAAGGTCGGTGGGCTGAGGACAGTGAGGAGGGCCTGGGCCAGACCTCCCTTGGCCCCACTGACTCCCGGGGATGACATGGTCTTAGCACGAAGTCCTGGGGAATGGAGACCCTGCTCTGCCCAGCGCTGCGCTGGGCGGGGCCTGGGCCCCAAGCCTCCTGGGACCTAAGGCAGCTGGGTGCTGGGGAACTCTAGCCTCATCTCAGCGGGGAGGACTGTCCCCAGAGAGCCAGCTGGCCCCTCCACCTGAAAAGGCCCCCCAACAGTGCTGGCACCGCTGGGTGTGTCCCTTTTGGGGCCACTGGCCACCCCTATCGGACTCCTGGGCTGCCAACCCCACCTGGAGCTGCTTTTCTGCTCTAGCAAAATGCTGCGTCCTTTGTGTAGTGTTTGTTCATTGTCAAAATTCCTTCACTTCATTTGTTACTGGGACTTTGTGAAACACGCAAGGCAAGTATTCCTGTTAGAGATGAGAAATAAATTAACTCAAAGGGGATACATCTCACTCAGCCTTGCACCATGGGGCCGGGGGTGGGGGGCAGCAGTAGGGAAAAGCCTCGTGTTAGACATGGCTAATCCTCCCAGAAGCTCAGTTTGGGGAAGGAAAACGGTTTTGCCCTCTCAGAAGACTTGTCCCACATGTGCATGAGCAAAGTCGCCAGGCCTCAGGCTCTAGCTGAGCCCGGGCCGCTGGTGTGCGCACCCCCAGCAAGGCCCGAGAGGCTGGGGTGGATGGTGCTCCTCTGTGACAGGCTGACGGTGGAATTGGGCATGGGCCCAGGCTTCTTAATTCTACCGCAGTGCTGTCTCCAAGTAATCATTCGGGGTTTTTGAAGCCGCCTCTAGATCCCGTATCCCCCGCAGAGGAGAGGCCAGGGCGCTATTCACTCAGCTCCCCCGTGTGTACTTTCGTTAGGCTGGAGACTAGTTAAGAAAATTGTTTCTCTGCACTATATATTTTGTGGCTGTTTACACCTCTAATTGACATAACTGACATTTTGAAAAACACGTGAAGAGGAAATGCCCTGTTAAAATAAAACCTAACCACACACACAAAAAAGTGCTACAGTAGATATAGAACTTTATCTTTTTTAAAAAAGTGAAGGAGCTTGAAGAATGAGAGTTGCTACAGCTGAGCTGTGGAGTTATGTGCAAAATGCACAAAGATCTAAGACACAATAAGCAATTCCAAGGCAGAGCCTGAGGGCGGGGGGCCCGGTGCTGGGCTCCCCTTTGGGGGCCTCCTCCTGCAGCTAGTGGTCTCTACTGGCCCGGGGCACCTTTCGTTACAGAAACACACCCAACAAAAAGGACCAAGCGCATCGCCCTCTTGGCTAATGCACAGAGGGAGCAATGAGCTCCAAGTCATTAGCTCAAACTAATATTGATCCAGTGATCATGAAATCTAATTCAAAGTACCCTAACAGTGGATCATGGGGATGGAGGGAGGAAGGTAGAAAGGCTTTGGCAATCTTGCCACCACCATGCAGTCATAATGTATCTGTTTTTCTCTAGGATCTTTTGATGGTAGATCTGCTAACACCCAAGTACATCTACAGTAAGTTACAGTAACGGGGAGGGGAGGGGAGGGGAGGGGAGGGGAGGGGAGGGGAGAGGAGGGGTGGGGTTCATAAGCAACCTCAGCAGTCCAAGGTCAGCCAAGCACTTTACTGACCACCAAAGGTCAATTTGATTAGGCAGTAAGATATCCCAGGCCCAAGGAAAAAACGCTGCAAGTGCTGACTCACCCTTGGGACAGTCTTATGCCTGCCTTTATTGATGAGCAGTTTGCCACTCTGTTAACTAATGAGTTTGCCGACCACTGATAGAGAAAAACGCTTAAAACACACACACACACACACACACACACACACACACACACATTTTAATGATAGACTAATATCTTTAACCTGAAGTCAAAACTTCCATGTAAGGATAATGCCTTAGCAGTGGTCGGCAAACTCATTAGTCAACAGAGCAGCAAACCTTTGCTCGAGAGCCGCTGTTTGCCGACCACTGAGAAAAGAAAACCAGGCAACATGCTATGCAGCCAGAAAACAAACAAACCGCCAAAGGGGAAAACCATGGTTACAAAGAATGTATGAAAGGGCATCTTTACATTATAGTACAGCCTAACAAAGGATGGGGGGAGGGAGGCTGATTAAAGGGCAAGACACACAGCCTAGAAAACTGGAAATTGACCTTTCAGGTGGTAAATTGAGGGATTTTCTTTTCCTTCTGGTTTTCTGTATTTTCTATAGTAAAAAAAAGTGTTTTAAAATATACCTGTCCCTTTCTTTTTTCTAACAAAATCAACATCTGGGACAAAAACTATATGCATTTTCCTCCTCTGTTCCAAACTGCCCCCGCTGTGGCTGGTCGCCTGCTGGCCTAGCTAACAAACAGCGCATTTCCCAGCACTCCCCTAGCTAGGGCCGTCAGCGGGGGAGCAGCCATACCCCGCCCAGGTTACCTCCCCCGTGACACCTGCCCTGATGGGACTCAGAGGGGAGGCCTGCTGTCTGCCCCTGGTTTTTTCAAAACCAGAAAAGCAAGCCTCTGCCTTAGTTAAACATCCCCAACCTCATCTGAATTGAGACATTAATGCCCCTCACCTCACAGAGGAGAAAGCTCCAGCACAGAACTTGAGTTTTCCTTATCTTCCAGGTAAATAGTTTGACTTACTTCACTAGATAAGAATTCAAAACTCTCAACTCAATGGGCAGCAACACTAAGGGAGCCTGATTTAACAAAGAATACCAGTAAGGTTGAAATAACCCCACAGACCAAATCTGAGGACCCAAGTGAGGGCTGGGCAAATTCCAGCCTGTCCCCTCTTCTTTAAACAAAATTACTGAAACGAAGCCACCACCCACTATTGACATTGTTTTGGCTGCTACAATATAGCCCTCAAAGCCTGAAAATACGTGGCTCTCTGTAAAAGTTTACTGCTAACCTCTGATGTAAATTATTGGTCCCGTATACATTAGGAAGGGCATAGGATAATTAGAAGTGGAGGTGTAAAATGCAATCTGCGGCATAAAAGATAGAACTTGCACCTCATCCCTTCTGCCATCGGCTCCACAAAGGAGCCAGTTCTGTCCCCAGAGGAATCCCTGAGTGCCCGGCAGGTAATACGTGCTCAGTAAGATCTCATGGAATTGAACACTTCCATTTCCACAGTCACCTATGAAGACTGTGTATGTGTACTTACAGTTAGTAAGCAATTTAAAGTGGAGGGCCTCACAGAGTGAAAAACACTACACTGATCAATACTTCAGCATCACTCTCCTAACACACCGTTTCACAAGAACATTTCTATGTGGTTTCACCTTGTGGACTTGACTGCAATTCAGCCTGGAAGCTTAACTGTCTGGGAAGAAGGCCTCGCCCCACATGATGCCACTGATGGCTGTGTGAGGGTGCTCTCAAGCTTTGCTCTAAGCAAAGAACAAGGCCAGCAGGAGCAGAATCCTCAAGGGGGACATGGCCGTGAAATAACCTCACCCCTCCCCAGAACTAAGTCTAAGGAAAAGGTCTACAAACATGTTACTTTCACATAGAAATAAAAAATAAAAAAACACCACCATCACAACATGGTATTCAAATTCGTTGCTTGTGAAACAAAGCTGTAGGAAGAGACAATCAAGAATGGCTGGATCTGAGCCAGTTCTCTTCACAGCTAATGACTGTCACGTGGTCAGGTTTAGCTGGACGGGGAGGTCACACACATAGCTGGATGACCAGTTGTTCTACCCCTTTTCTCATATTGGGAAATAAAAGCCCAGAGAGGATAGGGGACTCCTCAAGGCCACACTGCTTGCAGGACATGTCTGGGGCCAGAAGAGATTTAGCCAAATCATCATGTCCAGGGAACATAGTGGCCCACGGAGCTCCCTCCTCGGGGGATGGAGTGCCCACCCAACGACACACATGGCCTGGGGAGCCGTGGGCGCCAGCACATGCGCACCGTACTCTAGCATGGGAACCTGTGTCCTTCGAATCTCATCCCAAGAAGGAGACAGGGCCAGGAGGAGCATGGTCGTCCTCTTTCCTGTGCCCAAGCTCTGCTGAGGGAGCCCTGGCTCCCACACCCAACCTGTTACAAGTGCACAAAAAGCCAGCCCCTGAGACGCAATGGGGGAGTGGGCACTAGGCCCACCTCCAGATGCTGGGGGTCTGAATGGAGGACACGGTCACAGCAGATATGTCCTCTCAGAGACGCCCAGTCCAAATCAGCCTGCCTTCAACTCCCCATGTAACCGATATACTCAGTCCAGGGCTTTTATTTGTAAGTGATCCAGGAAAGAGGATCTCAAAGCACATTCCCAGCAGGCAGGTAGATCACATGCAAAGTCACCACCTTTCGGGATAAGCCTTCTCATCTATAACCCCCTTCTCAAGCTTCAGCCAATTTACCCCTTTCCCCTGACCAAATTTCCCGTATTCCTCTGGTATTTCAAATAGTTCTCAAAAATTTCATCCCAACCATAGGATCTAACATTTTAAAAAACTAAAACAGAAAAATTTTGTAATTTTTTCCCTTCAGCAAGCTCTGACCCAGAGGATCTGTCTCCCAGGGCTGTGGACAAATCACCAGGTATCTGAACAGCCACAGGGGCAGCCATGGCAGGCGGGCCAGCCACGGCCAGCTGGCCTGGCTTCCTAGGCGCCTCCCTTTGTCATGGCACAGCTGTGACAGTCCATGTGGACGGAGCAGACAGAAAAGCTACCCAGACAGAAAAGCCAAGGGATAGATACACAGCAACAACAAACCAATTAACCCAAGACTATGTATAGAATGTCTACTCTGAGCCACATGTGGCTCTGGGCACTGGGATATGGAGTTAGCGAGGCCCAGGTCATTCCTTCTCTCAGGAAGTTTATATCTCTTCCTCCAACAAACAGAAATCGATGCATAAGATGTCTATATAGACATCAGAAACAAAAAACCTACATCCATTAAAATTTTTAATTCATTATCAAAAAATTTCAAAGGTACTATCAAAAAATTTACCCCAAAAACATTCCACACTCAGTCAGTTCCACTGGTAAATTATAACCAAAAATTTAAGAAAGGAATAACACCAAACTTTATCAGAACAATGAACCTCATTTTAAGATGCTAGTTTATGTTTTATAAAGCCAGATTAACCTATAAGTACCAAACCTAATAAAGACAAAGAAAGAAAATTGAAGATCAATATCTTTCATGGATATAGATGCAAAAATCTTTTAACAGTCCTGGCTGGTTGGCTAGAACACCGGCCAGTAGACTGAAGGGTCATGGGTTCGATTCAAGTCAAGGGCACATACACTGGTTGTAGGCTCAATCCCCAGTGCTCACTGGGCATGTGCAGGAGGCAACCAAATTGTGTCTCTCTCACATTGATGTTTCTCTATCTCTCCCTCTCCCTTCCATTCTCTCTAAAAATCAATGGAAGAAATATTCTCAGGTGAGGATTAAACAAAAAACAATTCTCAGCAAAATGAAGCCAATAATAAATAAAAGAATAATACATCATGAAGAAATAGGGTCTATCTCAGGAATGCAAGGTTGGTCTAACATTTGAAAAATCAATCAATTTAATTTTCTCTTTTAAAAAAACAAAGGAGGGAAAAACATGATTACTTTAATATATCAAAAAATATTTGACAAAATTCAACATATATCCATAATTAAAATTATCAGCAAACTAGAAAATCCTTAAAGAAAGAAAGAAAGAAAGAAAGAAAGAAAGAAAGAAAGAAAGAAAGAAAGAGAAAGAAAGAAAGAAAATCCTCAAACTGATAAACAGTGCCTAGAAAAAGCCTACAAGGGCTCAGTTGGCTGAGTACCACCCCGTGTACTAAAAGGCTGCCAGCTCAGTTCCTGGGCAGGGCACATACCTGGGTTCTGGCTTTAATCCCCAGCTGGGGAGGATATGGAAAGCAACCAATCTCTCTCTCTTTCTCTCTTTCTTTCTCTCTCTCTCTCTCTCTCTCTCTCTCTCTCTCTTTCTCTCTCTCTCTCTCTCTCTTTTTCTCTCTCTCTCCCTCCCTTCCTCTCTCCCTCCCTCCCAGCATGTCCTAGGTGAGAATTAAAAAAAAAACGCACACACACACAAAAAAAAAACTAGCATGATACTTAACACTGAAAAGCTGAATTGTTTCCTGTTAAGATTGGAAGGAAAGGTCTGCTGCTTCACTATTTCAACATTGTACTGGCCTGTTGGCAGATTGGCTCAAATAAACTCACAAAAAATCTTTAAAAACAAACAAACAAATAAACAAAAAAACATTGTACTGGCAGCATTGGCAATGAGGCAAGAGAATGAAATAAAAGGCATCTGGATCAGAGGAATTAAAACTGTCTCTACTTGCATATGCTGACTGTCTATACAGAAATTTCTAGGGGATTTACAAAACAACTACTAGAACTAATAAGTTATTTTCCAAGGTCACAAAATCCATTATATTCTTAAATGTTTGCAGTAAACACCTGGAAAATAATTTTTTAAACTTCATTTAATAGAAACAAAAATAAACTACATAGAAATAAATCTAACAAAAGATTTAAAGATATCTACATGAAAACTATAAAACTTTCTGAGAGAAACTTTAAAAGAGCTAAATAAATACATAGATACATCACATTCAAGAGAAAACTCAATGTTATTAAGATATCATTCTCCACAAACTGATTTATATAGTCAATGCAATCTCAATCAAGATTCTAGGAGAAATTTTCTCTTAGAAATTGACAAATTAATTTTAAAAGTCACATGAAAATGCAAAGAACTTAAAATAACAAAAGCAAGTTTATGAAAGAACAAAGATGCCGAAACCGGTTTGGCTCAGTGGATAGAGCGTCAGTCTGCAGACTGAAGGGTCCCGGGTTCGATTCCAGTCAAGGGCATGTACATTGGTTGCAGGCACATCCCCAGTGGGGGTGTAGGAGGCAGCTGGTCATGTTTCTCTCTCATCGATGTTTCTAGCTCTCTATCCTTTTCCCTTCCTCTCTGGAAAAAATCAATAAAATATATATTTTTTTAAAAAGAACAAAGTTTTTAAAAAAAGAGAGGTAAAGTAAAAAAGAAAAAACAAAACAAAGTTACAGAAATTGCCCTGTGCGATTTCAACACATACTGTAAATTTACAGTAATCAATAAAATGTGGCATTAGGGTAAGTGTAGACATATAGATCAATGGAACAGAAGAGAAAGTCTGGAAACAGACTCATACAAGGTCAACTGACCTGTATCAAAGGTATCAAGGTAATTCAATGGGGAAAAAGTAAGTCGCTTCAACAAATGCTGCTGAAAAAATTGATCATATGAAAAAAATGAATATTAACTCCTACCTCACATTACACAAAAATTAACTGAACATCAATCACAATCCTAACTGTAAAACCTAAAACTACAAAACTTCTAGAAAAAGATGAGGTAGAAAAAGGTTTCTTAAACAGAACACAAGAAGCATCAACCATAAAGAAAAAAAAACCTGATAAATTCAATGTCACCAAAAAAGAAAGACACTGTTCATCTGCAGATACCATTTTAAAAAAGGCAAGCCACAGATTTGGAAAACCATTGGCAACACATGTATCAAACAAAGCACTTATATCTAGAATGTGCGAAGAACTCATACAACTCAATAATAAGACAAACAGTTCAATAGAAAAATGGGCAAATGATTCTACCATACACTTCACACCAAAAAAACAAATGACCAATAAACACATGAAAAGATGTTGGCATAATTTGGCACCATGGAAATGGAAATGAAAATAAAAACCACAATGAGATATCACTATGTATCTATTAGAACATACGAAATAAAAAGATTGACCACACCAAGAGCTGGTGTGGAGCAACTGGAACTCTTGTGCACTACTGATGGGAATGCTTTGTTCCAAGCATTTTGGGAAACAGTTGGGCAGTTTCATAAAAGGTTAAGCATACACCTACTATATGACCCAGCAATTCTGCTACTAAGCATTTACCCAAGGAAAATAAAAAGATACATCCACACACAGACATATATACTAGTATATGAATGTTCATGACAGCTTTATTTGCAATAGCTCTAAACTAGAAACAGCTCAAACACCCACCAACAGGTAAACGAATCAACAAATTATGGAAAAGGAACATATCAATGATATACCTGAGAAGAAAAATTTCACAATCACTAATCTGCACCAAAGCAATCAGACATTTTTTTTAAAAGAACATACTACCATTATTCAATTTACACAGAACTCTAAAAAAATACAAACTAATCTGCAAAAATAGAAATGTTTGCTTGGGGGTGGGGAGGCAGAGAGGGAAAAACTATAAGAAAATTTAGGGGATTGAGTGTTTGTTATCCTTACTGCAGTGACAGCTTCAATAGGTGGTGTGTTGGTGTGTGGACTCATCAAGTTGTACACTTCAAATAGTGCAGGTCACTGTACAGCAATTATGCCACAACGAAAAGTTATAAAATATTTTTTTATAAAATATTTTTAATGTTTACATATCTTAGTGTATTGGAATATTCTTTAAAAGACAGGGTGAACCTTTTTCTGAATGACTAAAGTGACCATATAATTTATCACCAAGCCAGGAAATTTCTGCAAGTCAAAGCGGGTGCTAAGAATTATTAACAGGTGTTAACTCATCTACAACAGGGTGTGTGAACGGGCAGTGCCCTGGACAAACCAGCACTATGACTCTGGGAACAACAAATACCCACTCTATTCCTTGGTGTGATTAGATACTTCTTGATAAAGCAAGCCATAAAGTTCATTTCTCTGAAGGCAGAACAGAGCTGGCAACAGCCTCAGGATCAGCTAAGCCTGGGCCCTTATTTTCTCTCTCACATCCAGACAAGGAAGTGGCCGTGCTTTTCAGTGTTAGGGGCAGGACAGATGCCCGGGCTCCTGCCTCAAGGTCAGTGTCCCTATAGCCATTCCACAGATGAGGTAGGGATCACCCCCACTCCCATTTCTAAATGTCTAATTACTCTGACCCACTGTCTTTAGAACTTTGCAGCCAGTGCGGGCTTAGAGAAGATGGCACCCTGCCACTAAGCAGCTTTTCTAATACACATCCAGGGATGGAGGTGAGCCTGGGAGTAGCCATGGGGTCGCCCTGGGTAGGGCTCCTTAACTGAGCACCTTCACACTGGGCTGAGGTCTTGAGGTTTAACTAAATATCCTGTACAGAACTAGTACGGCTCCAACAGTCCTCCACCATCTGGAGAGGGAGGAGGAGGAAGGGAGGGGGCAGAAATCACATGTTTTATTTTTGACTTTACATTTCAAGCGAGGTGCTTCATTGTTGGAGGGGAGGAATTACTGAGTCAATAAATAATACTACAGCCTCCCCACCAAAGATCAGGGAATTATCTTAATTTAATAAGTTGTTTCAAGGAAATAAAAAGATCTTACCACTTAACATGCTCTTAAATATCAGCTTATTCTGGTACAGAATGATATCACTTTCCCAACTTCCAAGGTAAAAAACAGCCAAACAGGGCTTGGCCCAGTCAAATCCCTGGCATATTTATCAAAGAATACTGGGTAGAGAAAGACTAAAATTATTAATTTCCTAGAAACCCAAAGAAAAAACTTCAATCAAGTTCACGTACTTTCTCTATTGTTTTTTTCTCAAAAAATCTTTTTGCTTTACAAAAGTATAATAGTCAAATTACAGCTTGTCAACTATCTATTTTTTGAGGTTTGGGTTTCCTCTGACATTAGTAAATAAAGACAATTAGAAGTATTACTAATTAACACACATACATACATATACACACACATATATAATACATACAAACACCAATAATATTGTGAAAATAGCTGGATTTCACAAATTTCCCTACTCGCTAATAACACACAACCCAGACAACTCTTCTCCCACCCCAATCCACTTAACAGACTCCACAATTGGTTCCACTGCTCACCAGCCAGGCTGTCAGCAAAGAGGGTGTCCGCTCTCTCTGCCTGCTTGGAACAACTGTAAGAACTGAATCCCAAGCGCTCACGTGGAGTCCCTGGCTCTTCAGACCATTTGTGCCACAGAGCAGGTGCTGCTTCAGCAAAACCCCACACTTAGCAAACACAAAGCCACCAATTGGGCTCAATGCCTGCTTCTTCCTGCTTCTTGATTCTGAGAACACAGTGCATTATAAAGCATAGAATTTGCTGGATTTACTTCCTTCTGCAGTTGCCCTTTCAGACCTGCTCCACGGTCCAAGGTATGTTTTAACAATCACAGCATTTAATTCACTAAGCACCTACTATGTGCCAGGTGCTTGCCCCACCACCATGGGCAAGGCAGTACTGCCCCCCTTGTGCTAATGGGAGGATGAAGCCACAGGTGTTAAGGACTGAGATCCCACAGCTGACAGCTGGCACATCCAGGATGTGAGGTCAGGCTCGCCTGGAGCCCTCCACTTGACCAGGAACCATGTGGGCTCACTTATGACAGGTAGCCTGGGCGGCAGGTGCTGCTCCCCTAATGCAGAGCTTCCCATCTGGCAGGGCTTCTGGCCTAAGAGGACTTATGAGACAGTCCAACCGGTAAGTCCAACTCTCCCACCCCAGATCCTGGCCGGCAGTCACAAAAATTGGGAAGAGTTTTTCCATGCAAGGAAATTTGCCAATTGTGTATATATATAGCTTTTCCTCTTTCCAAGCCAAAATGACCAGCGCAGTGGTTTTGCCCAGGAAGTACCTGAGCTCCAAACGAGCTGAAAGGGAAAATTGGTGTTGAGATCTGGGTAAAGGTCATGGATCCTCACCAAAGGAGCAGCCCTGACCACCCCACAGACTGACATCTGCTGGAAACAGCGTGAGAAACAGGTCTGCAGTTTCACCCTCTGCAGGTTTAATAAGGAACTTCTATTCATTCACCAAACGTGAGTGCCAAGTAGACAACATTTTAAAAACTAGAAATATTACTTAAACCATCACATAGCTTCCTTTTTATTTAGAGTAATAAAAACAGGGGAAATACAACGAAAAGGAAAACCAAATGCAATTAAAATGTAAGATAATTAATGGGGTCTTATATTTTTAATCACATTTGGTTTTCTTTATATTTCATTTTTCCTGTTTTCAGGAGTGCAGCCTAAAAACTCTTAAGGATAACAATTCTTTCTGGATATCTGTTTTTTTTAGAATCTAGAAAACTGATTTTAGCTGAAATCCTTTGGAATCTCTTTAAATCAGAATAACTGCTAAGTGTTAGCAAGTTGAACCCTATCACGTTCCTATTAATAGTGATGAGGAGTGGTGGAGATAAAAGCCGGAAATATTCTGAAGGCACTTTTTTCAAACCTAATAAAGTGACCTGTGAGATCGATCAGTATTATCCCCAGTTCACAGATGAGAAAATGGAGCCTTAAAAGATGAAGCATTGGGAGAAACCAAGATGGTAGCATAGGTAAACACCTGAAATTGCTGCCTTCTAGAACTACTTCAAAACTACAACTAAAAGACAAAATGGACATCATCCAGAACCACAGGAAGGCTGGCTGAGTGGAAATTCTAGAACTAGAAGGAAAGAGAAAAGCACACTGAGACTCAGAGGAGGTGCAGAAGTAAAGTGCAGAGGACGGAGGCGTGCACACGCAGAAAGGGCTGGCAACGGAGTACATGGTTGTCTTTTTCAATCAGAAGGGAGACAAGCTCCTGACTATTCTGAACTCCAGTTCCAGGCGAGACTCTGGGGAACCAGACTCATGTGGGGGGAAACCAGGATGATGCTGGGAATGAAGTCTGCTAGTTCTCCATCCCAATAGCAATATGTAGTCATGCAAGATTTCAATATGGTATTTTGCAGAAGCCAGCCTTCTAAACATGTATATCCTACATGAGAATATAATTCTCATTCAATTTACACTGAAACTTATATGTTATACTTGTATGTGTGCATATATGAAAAAACATATTTTTGTGTCACAACTCCTTTTAACAGTCTGATAAAGCCTATACAACCCTTCTTAGAATGCCTCTAAATGTAGAAAATGAAATACTTAGGACTGCAATGGAAACCAATTTTAATAAAAACATAGTTATATCCAGAGACCCTTTATAATGTGGGAAACCCATGAACCTAAGCTACAAACCTCTGCGAGGCTAGTCTTGTCTCCGCCCTACCCCCCACTTCCCAAAAGGGGACCTGGGGGTGACTGGCACTCTGCAGCATCTTGAACCAGGAGAATCAAATTCTGGGAGGACCCAGATGCCCTGGAGGACTGCCATACTGAATAAGAACTACCTTCTTTTTGCATGGAAGAGTGAACTTCACATGTTTACACCATTCTTATCTTGGCATTTTCCCTACAAGCAAATGCAGTGGGTTGAATGATGGCCTCCCAAAGATAAGTCCGTGCTGTAATTCCCAGGACCTTTGCCTAGGAGCTTATTTGGAAGAGTCTTTGTACATGTAATTAAGGCTTGTGGGATAAAATCATCCTGGATTATTTGGATGGGCCCTAGATCAATGACTAGTGTCAATGATAGAAGTCACCGGGGGAAGAGGAGACAGCCATGTGAAGGCAGAGGAGAGACTAGAGCAGGGGTTGGGCAAACTTTTTGACTCGAGGGACACAATGGGCTCTTAAACTGGACCGGAGGGCCGGAACAAAAGCATGGATGGAGTGTTTGTGTAAACTAATATAAATTCAAAGTAAACATCATTACATAAAAGGATACGGTCTTCTCTCCCCCCCCCCCCAATAGTTTAGAACAGCCATCCAGCCCAAGGGCCATAGTGTGCCCACGCCTGGACTAGAGTAATTTGACCACAAGTCAAGGAACACCTGAAGCCACCAGATGCTGGAGGAGGTGAGAAAATGGATTTCCCCTAGGATGTCAGGAGGGAGTGCAGGCTTGCTGACACCTGGATTTCAGACTTCTAGCCTCCAGAGGTGTGAGGGAATACATTATTTTGCATAAGCTCTATGGCAACTTGTTATGGCAGCTCTAGGAAATTAACAGGGCAGCAGAACCTATTTCTAATGAACACATTTTTATGATTTTCTAAATATTAACTGCTGCCGAACCGGTGTGGCTCAGTGAATAGAGCACCAGCTTGTGGACTGAAGGGTCCCAGGTTCAATTCCGGTCAAGGGCATGTGCCTTGGTTGCGGGCACATCCCCAGTAGGGGACGTGCAGGAGGTGGCTTAGATGTTTCCCTCTCATCGATGTTTCTGGCTCTCCATCCCTCTCCCTTCCTCTCTGTAAAAAATCAATAAAATATATATATTTTAAAAATAAATAAATAAATAAAACCATAGGAAAGTTTCAAGGCATTAAATAAATAAGTAAATAAATATTAACTGCTACGAATTAAATTCCTTTTTGTGTATGCAGTGTTAAATATAATGTTATGCAGAAGCAACCTTCTAACATGTATATCTTAGATTTAATTCTCATTCAGCTTATACTGAAAACCCTCTTTATTTTCACTCTTTATTTGGCCAATCCATTTTCCTGAAATTTGAAAATAAACCTGGGGCATGTATCTCCCTTCATTTTGTTCTTCTATGACGCCAAGTATTCAGTCCTCACTTTCTGCCCTCTGCTCAGGCTCCTTTTGCCCCCTCCAACCGTCCCCTTACCCTTCACCCCAGCACATTCCACCTCCTCCACCACGGTTCTCCAGGCCATGCTGTCTGGACAGCAGCTGTTCTGTCCAGCTTTCTGCTCACGTTTCTTCCTCCACCAGAATGGTCACTTAATTTCAGGGTCCCTTGATCTGTCTACTTTCTCATCATCAAACCCAGCCCGGTCTCCTCTATTCCTTTATCACAGGTGACATACTCACCAGAGATTCTAGGAGATTAGAATACACTAACGATCCAATCATGATCCATCTAAAACAAGGTAAGCAGAAGCAGGAATATAGACGTACTCATGCCCACAAGTGAAGCTATAAGCCACAACCAAACCCAAATAAAATAGAAAAGGAAGTTTTATCTTCTCAACTTCAAGGACAGGTGGCAGAGGTGAAAAGACGGAGCACAGGCTGCCCTCTCAGGGAAAACTGCCCCCTCCCTGGGCAGGGGCTCAGCACCAGAGCTGCTCTGCTGGGGAGACCACAGGCATTTTCCCAAATGTCCTTCCTGGGACCTAAGATGCTCACTCCAGGAAGAGTTTAAACAGGAAAAATGAAAACCAAACTTAGTCCCTAAATACTTGAGGAATAAGTAAAGTTTGATCATTTATGACACATCTATCTACACAATGAATTATCTGCAACTATAAAAATGATCATTATAGACTCCTGAGGTAGAAAGATTTATGATGAAATAATAAAGTGAAAATATAAATTATACTGGTACATACATGACGTGTGCATTACATATGTATCACTTAATGTTTGCCTACAAAATAAAAAGTCTGAAGGGAACCTGAAAAAAAGCAGCTGCTGAGCTACTGTGGAATTTTTCCCCCCTATTTAAATCTCCTCTAACATCACTCCTTATTATTTGAACACTTCAGGAAATAAATAAGTGGCCCCCTGTGGCCGTGGGTACTTGGGACACACCGCTAGTCTGTCAGATCTCTGAACTCGAGGCACCTGCTGGCTCTTCCCATGCCGTTCTGCAAGAGACAGTTCCCTCTCAAGTCCAGCTCACATGTACCCTTCTGAGAAGCTTCCACTTCCCCCACCACTCCCCTCTATTTTGAAACTTCTTCTATTATATTTGTCACGGGGACTATAATTATTTCTTTTCATGTTCAACAGACTGTGAAGTCTCTGAGCACAGGGCAAGTATTTATCCACCTCTGTCCGCCCTCGGGCACCCAGGGTTTGCCACAACACAGTATTGTTAAAAGAAGAAATAAGAAGTCTTTCTACACCATGCATTTTTTTTCCAGTTGGTTTCTGTTTGATTTCAGCAATTAGGTTGCCAGGGTAAAGCCATACCTGTTGTTGCATTATTCCTATATTCTCCAGCGGTAAAGAAGTTTTCAAACTGTCAAACTTGCTGGAAACACACACACACACACACACACACACACACACACACACACACACTAGGGAGCTGGCTCCTTTCACAGCTGCTACCAGAATCCAGAAACACACAGTCAGGGAAACTCCCGGGTCCCGCTCACTCCAGCACTCAAGGTGTGGGTAAGACTAATCTATGGCGCTGGCCCACATGATCTGCCACAATAATGAACATTTGTCCCACAGGGCTTTGCAAAGAAGTAACGACTCAACATCCTCTCTGAAGAGAAAGGAGCAAGGAAGTGACTTTGCGCTCCCACTGACTGGCACAGCTGGGTGTATCTTGCACAGGGGACTGCAAGTGTGAAAGGCAAGATGTAAGTAGGTGTGTGTGACCAAGTGCACAGATCACTAGGAGCCTGTGCTCATGCAGTGTCACACAAGTGTCCCAAACATGGCTATACTTCAAATGCATGGGAACTGGTCCTGGCCAGTTAGTTGAGCACCATCCCATGTACCCAAGGGTGTCAGGCACATTCCTGAATTGTGGGTCCAATCCCTAGTCAGGGTGCATACAGGAGGCAGCCAATTGATGTTTCTCTCTCACATCAATGTTTCATTCTCTCTCCCTCTTTCTCTCTCTCCAAAATCAATAAAAATATATTTTTTAAAAATCATGGAAAACTTAAATCTTCCATGTGTAAAATAGCACCAGAATCTCTGGTGATGGTGCCAGGAACCATTTTTAAGTACCAGAGAGTGCTCAGGTACAGCCAAGTTTGGGGACCACTGCCCCAGAGGAGCAGAGGCCACAGTGTGAACAGGGAGATCTTCCCAAAGAGAAAATGTTTGCCCTACCTTAGAAGAATAGACAGATCTACAGAGAGAAGTGGGGAGAGGGCTCCAGATGGAGGGGCCCCGTGAAGACCAGGTGACTGGAACACAGGCAGTCATTCCCAGCAAAGAGCAGGCTTGGCTAGAGCATATCCGTGTTGGGCAGGAGGATAGGAGGATGGGAGTACAGATCCCTGGACTGCAATAAGTAAGAAATGAGGAGGCACTGGATGAGTTAGTGCTTTTAAAAATGAGCAGAATTATTCTTTTTAATGGTTTTACATTTCAGATATATTCCAATAAAACTTGTCTTTCCTCTTCAAGGTCCAACTCAACTGCAGCTGTTTCCATGACCCAAAGGGTAAAAGTGAAACAGACAGCTATACTAGGCCCAGAGAAGTCTGGAGTAATCCATAGTGACTTGTTTATTTTTATTTTTTTTAATATATTTTTTAATTGATATTTTATAGAGAGGAAGGGAGAGAGATAGAGAGCTAGAAACGTCAATGAGAGAGAAACACTGACCAGCTGCCTCTTGCACACCCACTATCGGGGATGTGCCCACAACCAATGTATATACCCTTGACCGGAATCGAACCCAGGACCTTTCAGTCCTCAGACCGACGCTCTACCTCTGAGCCAAACCGGTTTCGGCCATAGTGACTTGTTTAATTAGAAGTTATTCAATAAACAAAAAAAGTATGTCATATTTTCTTTAAGTAAACCAAACTAAAATGAAATTTTCTAATTAAGTACCAAATGACATAATAAATTATTTGGTAATTGCTTTCAATTCACTCATTGAATAGATATAAAATGCCTATAATCATGCTGCTCAGTCAACTCTGATTGTGGTGGGCCCAGAGCCCCACTGTGGGAGGGTGTCCAATCCCCAACCAATGTGTGCCTCAGCCAAATCCAGGGCCAGTGTGTCACCCAACGCCAGCACCACAACCTGAGGGGTCTGAGGCGGAAGGCTCAGGCAACCAGTGGGTGGTGGTATGACAGGAAGCGGCCAGGGCCACACTGAATGAAGTGAAGAGCTTTGGGAGTGAAACGTCCATCAAGAGCCATCATCCTCACCCAGCCGGTGTGGCTCAGCCAAGAGATCACTGGTTCAATTCCTGGTCAGGGCACATAACAAGTTGTGGGCTCAATACCCAGTAGAGCCTGTGCAGGAGGCAGCTGATAGATGTTTCTATTGCTTTATCCCTCGTTCTTCCTCTCTCTCTAAAAATCAATAAAGGAGAAAAGAAAAAAAAAGCCACTGTCCTCTACCAGGCAATGTGGGCCATCCTCTGCCCACATTGTGGGCATGAATGTGCTCCAGGCTCCTTGCCCTTCAAGGGACACAGGCCAGCTTGTAGCCTACACCTGCCTGCCCTCAGCCTTTGACCTAAGTCCTGCAATCCATCAGAGCACCTGTCGGCCTCAGATGACAAATTCCTTGTCCTACTAAGTTTAGAAAACCTTCACTAAATTAAATTCCACTAATTCTGTCTCCTCAAAAAGAACAGAGCCTTGGACACCAGCCACCATGAAGTCAGTCTCTGAGGTGAAGAGGTCTAGTTTCTGAAACTGGAAGGGGCTAGCAATAGGTTCCTGGTAAAGGGAGAGTCTCACCCTGTGCCATGTGACCAGATGCTTTCTAGGAAGCCATCTATCATGGATTGCTCAATTCCCCAGTGTTCTTCAATACTGTTATTGAATTCCCAAGTCATGCAAAACAAAGAATGGCACTGGTAACAAGGACAACAGTTTGACTGTTTGCACTGCCCTGCTCTGCACCCGGCCCCTTGTGTCCCACCTCATGGCTCAGCCAGACTTCCACATCCCTTGCCTGGTCACAGCAAAGGACCCTGTCTGACCTGCTTGCACGTATTCTGGCCAACTCTTCTCTCAGATCTAGTCTCCAGCAGCAGCCAGAATCAGAGCAAATACCACTTCCTGGCTTTAATAATTTTAATGGCTTCCCAATACATTTAGAACAAAAAAGTCTTGATCCCCACCCAAAGCCGACAAAGTACTTCACCCCTGACTTCTGCCTACCTCACACACCTGCTCCCTCTGACAGCAACCACTTGCACCTAAGATACTCGGCATCACCGGCCACAATCCTTCTCAGCCTGAAGGCCTTCCCTGACCTCACCCCTCTCCACCCCTTCCCCGCCCCCTGCAGCCAAGCTCTTCTTCATGGCCTGCTGTTCCTGCATCGGCACTGCCTGCTGCCCCTGTGGCACTGTATGCTTTGTCAAGGAAAGCCTGGGCTACTGAAAGCATTCCACTGAGTGACATCAGTGACAAGAACAGGGTCCAAATCATCCGGAAACCAGTGCTGACGAAGTCACTCTTCAACAAGTACTTATGAGCACCTACTTTGTGCTGGCACTTGGGGAAAGCTGTGAACAAAACAGACAAAAATCCTTGCTCTCATGCAGCATCGTTGACAGCATTATAACAAACAAAATAAGCCAAATGGGCTCTGATGACTCTCAGGGAGAGATGCCAGGGGTGGGGGGCAGTGTGAGAACAGAGGTATAATGTACTCCACTACTTTTGTTTTTGCTGCATTTTGAAACTTTAAGCAACAGTAAAGGAGGTGATGACATTTCATTAAGTCTTTATTAAAATAGAACTTAGGTTAAAAGTGATGACAGCATTGCTGTGTGGGAGCATGACTAGGGGACTGGACACCAAACACTCCCCATTGCACCATCACAGATTACTCAGGGGATTCCTTATATTGGAATGTTTCTGGGGAACTCAGTATAAATCTTTCTCTTGTCCTTCCACCACGTCCTCAGATGGCAGTTTTAGAGCAGTAACAAAATAGGAAATAAATGTGTTAGAACAGGTGCCTCTTCCCTGAGGGCTGGGAATCACCCATGACTACCGGCCAGAAATGGAGCTCCAAAGGCTCCAACACAGAACCAGCTCTACATCTGGAAGTTGAGCATTTGGTCCTCTGCACAAATTTTTCCACAGAGATGAAATATAAGTCAGGCTTCGTTTTCAGATCAGACTGACAGCTCCATAGTAACGAATGTTGTCCCAAAATGCATACTATTTTCCGTCATATTTTTTGAGATAGAATTTCCATACAATTCGCCCTTTAAAAGTATTCAATTTTTTTAAAGTATTCAATTTAGTGGTTTCCAGCACAGTCACAAAGTTGTGCAATATCTAATTTTAGAAGAGTTTGTCACCCTCAAAAAAAAAAAATCATGCACACTTTAGCAGACACTCCTTCCTCTTCAGCCACTCAAAGCCACTAATCTACTTCGTGTCTCTACAGATTTGCCTATTGTAGACATTTCATATAAATGGAATCATAAAATATGTGGCCATTTGTGTCTGACTTCTTTTATTTAGTTATTTTATTTTCAAGGTTCATCCAAGTTGTAACAAGCATCAGTAACTCATTTTATTTTCCAAAAGCCTTTTGAAAGTTTGTTTTCTACCACAAATGTAATTCCCTTTCCAATAATTTATACTATGTAAATAACTTAAAAATGTACAAAAGGATCGGTATGCAAATGTACATCACAATATTGAAATGTTTAATATAGAAACTAGATATATAAACATACATTTATATGATGGAATACTAAAAAAATCAATAATTAAGATTTTAAAGGATATTATGAAAAAAAGCTCGTTGTTAAGTGAAGGTAAAAATTGCATTTTATGAAATGTATTTGGTGGGACATAAACCAAAATATATTACTGGGTATATTTGGGTAATAGCAAGATGGATGGTTGCAAATTTCCTATTTATAGTTATATACTTCAAAGTTTTCTTCAATGATCAACAAAAAACAATTTGTCTTTAATAACATTTTTCTTCTACTGGGGAAAAAACAACTTTGGGCATGTGAACAAAAAGGCACTCAGTTAAATTCAGTCCCTCATGTTTTCATTTTATATATATATACATTTTATATATATACATTATTAGAGGCCCGGTGCACAAAATTCGTGGGCGTCCTCAGCCCAGCCTGTAACCTCTCTAATCTGGGACCCCTCGAGGGATGTCCAACTGCCCATTTAGGCCCGATCCAGGTAGTATCGGGCCTAAACGGGCAGTCGGACATCCCTCTCACAATCCTGGACTGCTGGCTCCCAACTGCTCACCTGCCTGCCTTCCTGACTGCCCCTAACCGCTTCTGCCTGGCAACTTGATAACCCCCTAACCACTCTCCTGAGTCTGACTGATGTCTAACTGCTCCCCTGCCAGCCTGTTTGCCCCTAACTGTCCTCTCCTATAGGCCAGGTCACCCCTAACTGTCCTCCCCTACAGGCCTAGTCATCCGTAACTCCCCTCCCCTGCAGTCCTGGTCCCCCCCAACTTCCCTTCCCTGCAGACCTGGTTGCCCCCAACTTCCCTCCTCTGCCAGCCTAGTCACCCCTAACTGTCCTCCCCTGCTGGCCTGATCGCCCACAACTTCCTTCCCTTGCAGACCTGGTCCCTCCCAACTGCCCTGCCCTGCCAGCCATCTGTGGTGGCCATCTTGTGTCCACATGGGGGCAGTCATCTTTGACCACATGGGGGAAGCCATCTTGTGTATTAAAGTAATGGTCAATCTGCATATTACTCTTTTATTAGATAGGATATCGAGACCTGGTGCACGAATGGGGGGCCAGCTGGTTTGCCCTGAAGGGTATCCTGGATCAGGGTGGGGGTACCCTTGGGGCGTGGGGCAGCCTGGGTGAGGAGGTTTGCAGGCCGGCCACCCCACACCCCCACCCCCCTCCCCCCACCCCCCTCTCCCTGCCACCAAGTGGAGGCCCTATTATCTAGGATTTATTTATCTTCTTTAATTGAAACTTTGTAGCCTTCAGCAAAGCCAAACCTCTGCTCGCTCCATGGCTGCAACCATTTTTGTTGGAATTTATTTATCTTCTATAATTGAAAGTTTGTAGCCTTAAACAGAGGCCAAGGCAGGCCAGGGCTAAAACTTGGCTTTCTCCATCGGCAGGGGAAACTCAAGCCTCTTGCTCTCTCCAGCTCCGTGGCTGTCACCATTTTTGTTGGATTTATTTATCTTCTATAGTTGAAACTTTGTAGCCTTGAGTGGAGGCCTGGGCCAGCTAGGGCAGGCGGAAAGCTTGACTTCCTCCATTGTTGGGGAAACCCAAGCCTCCTGCTCTTTCCATGGCCGCAGACATTTTAATTGGGTTGATTTGGATACTTTCTCCTGATTTGCTGGTGGGTGTGGCTTGTGAGTGTAGCAGAGGTACGGTCAATTTGTGTATTACTCTTTTATTAGATGGGATGCATATGAAAATAAGCCAATCAATAAGTTGCTTTCAATATGGTGAAGTTGTGAAAAACATAGAAAGGACAATAAATATTTGCAGAAATTAAATTAGGTAATGAGTAAACAGGATTGATCAATAATTCAATAACTGGTTCTCTTAAAAATTAAGAATAAAAAAAGAGGGTTTAAAAAAATTAGACAAGAAAAACAAGGCTAAACAAAGCTAATTCTAAAACTAGAGAAATAAAAATGAAAGCACATCAAGGAGGTGCTAAACAGGCTAGTCTGACACTTGTAGCATGTATTTTTAACCAGGAGGGATATCTAGGCTGTAGAAAACTCCTATGAGGAGCAAAGTTCCCAGCCCCAGACCAGACCCCTCAGCCCAGGGTTCCAGTGCTGGGAAGAGAAGTCCCAGTAATTTCATGCCATAAAAAACAGCAGGAATTGTGACTGAGTAACCCAGAGACAGCTGGAGTCCCAGGCCGTTCCTCTTAAAGGGCCAGCATATGGACTTACTCAGACATTCCCTCTGAGCTCCAGTACTGGGACAAAGTCTTGGGGGCAGGGGGGAAATTCAGGGACATATGGGGAAGAACTGAATTGTATGGCATTGGAGCAAGAACTCAGGGGCAGCTTTCTCCCAGACAGAGGTGCTTGCAAGGGTCATTTTTCCTATTCTGAGACCTTTGCCATTGCAGAGCTGATTGGATGTCATATCTGAGTTTTCATCAGCCTGACTCATGCCTCACACTATTTGCTCCACCCTGGTGATTTGTTGAGACCCCGCCCCATCCAATTTGCAGCCCCTACCCAAGCTTTTTGCAGCAGCTTTTTCATATGAATGGCCTGTCCTTGCTTAGGCTTCAGCCTTTCCTAAAATCTCTCAAACAAGCAGCAGCTGGAATCACCATGCCATATACCTATCACTAAGAGGCCCAATACAGCTTGGCCTGGCCTGTGTACTTCCAAGCCCAATATAGGTAGTAGCCATCTACAGATCTTTCTGTAGCTCCTGGCAGGTGGCCCTAGGCAGTGATTGACTTTGCACCTTCCAGGAGGCCCCAGAGCCAGTGCACCAGGTGGAGAGCTTCAGATCATACCAAATTACAACTTTACACATCCACAAGCAACACACTCAAGAGGCAGACTTTGTGAGCACCTTAAGCCCCATTGAAGCAAGTCCTGCTCCATATTGATGGCTCCTACACAGCAGCTCTTCCACTGTAGTTGCAGCTGGTTCTCACAGCCAACTGGCCTGAAGGTCAATTCCTCCCAGTGATGCCAACAGCAACCAAGGCTCAACTACAAGACAGTGGACACAACACACATAGGGATGCACCTAGAGTGGCAGCTCAAGTGACTGGGGAGTCTGAACCACTATAGGAAACTAGCCCCTATGAGACACCTACTACACAAGGTCAAGGTCACTCTACCAATTCCAGGAGAGAGAGCAGCTCTACCTTATATGTAGAAAAACAAACACAGGGAAGCAACCAAAATGCAGAGACAAAGAAACATTCACAAATGAAAGAACAGAAGAAATCTCCAGAAAAAGTACTAAATAAAATGGAAGAAAGTAAACTACTAAAGAGTTCAAAACAATGGTTATAAAACTGCTCAAGGAATTTAATAAGAGCTTAAAGGGTCTTAGTGAGAATTTCAAGGATCTTAGTGAGAATTACAAGAATTACAAGAACCTTAGTGAGATAATCAAATACATGAAAAAGGACCAGTCAGAAATTAAGCATCCACTAAATGAAATAAAGAATAATTTACAGGGATTCAACAGTAAAGGATTGTGAGAATCAAATCAACAATTTGGAATATGAGGAAGCAAAAAACACCTAATCAGAAGAGCAAAAAGAATAAAAAAATATGAAGATAGCTTGGCCAGTGTGGCTCAGTGGTTGAGCATCATCCTATGAACCAGGAGATCACAGTTAGATTCCAGTTAAAGCAAATGCCCAGATTGCAGGCTCGATCCCCCATATGGGGCATTCAGGAGGCAGCCAATCGATGATTCTCTCTCATCTTTGATGTTTCTATGTCTCTCTCTGTCTCTTTCTCTCTGAAATTATATTAATCAAAGATGAGAGAGAATCATTGATTGGCTGCCTCCTGAAAACACACAAACACACACACACACACACACACACACACACACACACATATATATATATGAAATATGAACATATTATAAGGAGCCTCTGAGACAACTTCAACCACACCAACATTTGCATTATGTAGGTGCCAGAAGGAAAAGGGAACAAGATATTGAAAACCTATTTGAAGACAAAATGACAGAAAACTTTCTCTACCTGAACTTAAAAGTCCAAGAAGCACAAGAAGTCCCAAACAAGAGGAACCCAAAGAGGCCCCTGCCAAGACACATCATAATTAAAATGTCAAGGGTTAAAGACAAAGAGAATATTAAAAGTTGCAAGAGAAAAGCAATTAGTAAGAAGAAAACAAAAGATAAAAAGTATGAACAATAAAATGGCTATAAATACATAGCTATCAACATTTGAATCTAAAAATCAAAATAAACAAATAAGGAATCTAATGAACAAAATAAACTGATGAATAAAATAGAACCAGACGCATGGAAACAAGGAACAGACTGACAAATCTCTGAGGGAAGAAAGGAATGGATGAGGGGGAAAGAGATTACCAAAGAACTTATATGCATATATGCATTTTCTATGGACACAGACAACAGGGTGGTGAAGGCCTGGGGCAGGACAGAAACCAGTTGGAAGGGGGCAATAATGGAAAGGAGGTATTTGTAATACTTTCAACAATAAATATTTTTTTAAGTGTTCCAGAACACATAAAATCAAAAAAGTTACTAAATGAATTTTATGCAGTTATTTTAACTCTGAAATCAAAACACAACAAAGGCTACCTTCCCACACCAAAGAAAAGCACACAAATGGACAGAAAATTCTAAATCCAAAATTTGGTAGTAAGGTTCAACAATACCAAGAAATATTTATTGTTAGGAAATGTACAAATACTAAAACCAAATTGGTCACCTAAATTAATGCTCAAAACACTCCAATGAGAACACCTATTCTTATTAAATTAAAAACTCTAAAGCCACATAATTAAGAATAAACCATTTACATGGTTTTAGATATCTCTCCTAGTCACTAACTAAATCATAAAATTCATGGAGAAAAGGCTAAAAATATTCCAAGTAAAATAAAGGATAAGATAAGAGAAACCATTAGGCCGAAACTGGTTTGGCTCAGTGGATAGAGCGTCATCCTGCAAACTGAAAGGTCCCAGGTTCGATTCCGGTCAAGGGCATGTACCTTGGTTGCGGGCACATCCCCAGTAGGGGGTGTGCAAGAGGCAGCTAATCAATGATTCTCTCTCATCGATGTTTCTAACTCTCTATCCCTCTCTGTAAAAAATCAATAATTTTTTTTTTCTTTAAAGAGAGAGAGAGAGAGAAACCATCAGGAAAGGCTAATTCGATAAGCCATGAAGCAAAACCAAGAACAATTAGTTACAGCATCACAAAGCAGAAATTTAAATGGAGGAAAATCCCATTTGTGTCAGCAACATCAACAATCAATGAAATCAATAATTAAGATAAAAACAAAACCTGGAAGAATCTGAAACTAACACTAACCCAAAATATCAAATCCTAAACATAACAAAAATTACCCACCTTGACTGTTATCAAAGAATTGGAAAGAAAATAGGAAGCATACTTTATGTCTAAATGAGATAGCTTAATAATACTAAGAAAACTATTTTTAAATATTCCATTCCTAATATTGGAGTCTTAACTTATAGTTTCTAAAGTCAATTCCTGAAGCCAAAATTGGAAAGTCATACAAGAAATGCTATACAGCCATTAAAAAATATGATGAACATTCAGAGAAATAATCACCATAAATTGTAAAGAGAAAAAAAGTAAGTACAAAAGGATCAATATGATCTCATGGTGGATGTGGGTGAAGACACAGGTATCCTATATAATAAAGAGCTAACTTGCTAATTAGACCAGATGGCAGACTGACCTTCCAGAACAACCAGTGGGCAGGGGGTGGGGCTGCGGGGCAGCTGGGGCTACAAAGGCCCATTCTTGCACAAATCTCATGCATCAGGCCTCTAGTTTAGAAATAAAAATAAACACCCCCAAGTGCACAGTTGCTACCTTTGTCTGAGGAGGGAGGTCATATGATTTTATGTACTTAGAACTTTTGCAGAAAGCACAAAACTTTTATAAATGGGAGGGAGGGGGGCAGTTTAAAACTAAAAAAAGAAAAATAAATATCAACTTTATGTTTTGAGGTGACCTAATTATGGCTATTTTTTCATTTCCTCAACATACTTGCCTATATTTTCCAAATTTTCTACAATAATCATGAAAAACAAAATTCTATGTAAAACAGTTAGAGAAATGTAAACTACAACATGTTAAAAATTTTCATTTGGGCCGAGCTCTTATTCTTTTGTGCTTACAAGTGCTAAATTCTCAGTTATTCACCAAACACAGTATTGTTTTAAGCATTAAATTCAATATTTACCAGGAATTGTTCCCATCAGAGTGTAAAAGATGGAAAAAGTCTGAACTGCTCATACATTTGTTCAAATTAAAAAGGAAAACCGGATATGGTGAAGAATCAGGAAAGATGTATGTCCAGAGTCTTACCGTAAAACTGTTGTTGACATTTTTGGTGCTGGATTCAGCCACGCTGGCATCTGTCAGGTCTACTTCATCAAATATGATCGACTGGAGAGACACAGGGACCACAGTCAGCACGAAGCTAAGGCACCTCTGAGGTGGGCATGTTCCTAAGCCCGGGCCCAATGCCACCCACCACTCTCCTCAATCCCGGTCAAGCATCCATAGATGCCAAAGACCTTGAAATTGGAGGGTTGCTGCCTAACTACCGCGTTTCCCCGAAAACAAGACATCCTCCGAAAATAAGACCTACTTCATGGAACCATAATACATCCCCTGAAAATAAGACATAGCGCATCTTTGGGAGCAAAAATTAATATAAGACACTGTCTTATTTTCGGGGAAACAGGGTAAGCACTGACAACATCCTCCCATCTAACCACAGGCATGGCTCCATGATTTTTTTAAAAAACAGGGAGTTCACTAGTGATTGCATTAGTAGGAAAAATAATGATAATAATGTAATTCTGTATTTATTTTCTGTAATACCAGCATTTCATTTTAAATGGGAAATACGTCCTCAGACAGGATCCACCTGAGACAGCAGGGGTCTGGACTGAGAATCCTCTGTCCTTCTGTCTCTAGCTTCTCCAGTAAGCACATTTGGAAGAAAGGTCCCACTAAACTAAATTATTCTAGTGGGAGAGAGATTGGCCCAAAGAGAAGACACTGGGCTGTGAAAGAAAATGAGGAAGCAAAGTGGAAAGTTATGTAGTCCTGGAGAGACAGGCTCCAGAAGAAGGGATGGAATCTAGGCGTGGGAACAGGCCCCATTTTCCTCTCGTGTACCCCCAAACCTACCATCACAGTCCCCACTTCCTGTTAACCTTTCTGGCCTCTCTACGAGGATTCCATAGGAAATCCCTAGAGGAAATAATAACTCAGAAAAGAGGCTTTGCCTTTTAAATAACCTCTCCCCAACCCCTAATGCACATAAAACTAAAATAACTGTAAGGTTTTTTTTAAATGAGGGACATGGTCAGAACCCTTTATAAACAAGGTGCTCTGTTCAGTTTCAAATTTTAGTGTACTAACTCTCTAAGGATACAAGTCAAAATGCAAATGATTCAGATTTTTCTTAACACCAAAATATCAGTATTGACAGTAACATGATACAAAAATATTAGTGTTCAGAATACCAAAAACTAGTTTTATAAACACACAAATATCTGAAAAGTGTAAGACCACATTTGTTTAAACATGGCAGTAACTTAGTGACTCTCAGTGTCTCCTCCTCTTTCTCAGCAGTCTTACGTGCAAGATGGCACCCAGCAGGAAGTATCCTGGCTGGAGAGCCCAGGGATCAGGAACTGCTGTTCACACACCAAGAAGCCTGGTACATTTCAAAAATACTTTGTGTTAGTTTCATAGGTGTATACTTATCTCCAAACTCCTCAAAATGTATACATTAAAAAATATCTATGGCTTTTTGTATGCCAATTATACCTCAATAAAGTATTTTTTAAAAATACACTCTAATCCGTACAAGATATATAAGTCTGTGACTACTAATCTTCCTGCAGGAAAGATATTCAGCTGTAATAGGGTTATTTCTGTGACATTTCTCTTTCCCCGTTGGTGACACACAACATAAAATAAATAAAAATCAATGTTTATAAGCACCTGATCTCCATGGAAACAAATAAAATCTAGCACCCTGGAGTATTTTCTTTACAAAAAAACAGCACTAAATATAGCAGATTTCTTCCCAGATGAAGACCTAGCACCCTGCAGGTCCCGGATATTTCCTCCCATGAAGTTTCCAGTACTTCTCCTTACCTTTGCAGTCTTCGCATAGTACAGTGTTCGACCTCGCAGCTTGAAGTATCTCCTTTTGGATCGTTGGAATGAATTGTTCTGTTTGGTCAGCATCCCCTCTTTGATGACGGTCTGAAAGCACAGAAACGAACTCATAAGCACACGTTTTCACAGCACCACTGGACTCATCCACCCAAGCTGCACACTGACGGTCTGGTACATGCGCGTCTCTAACTGCTGACAGCCTAACAGAAATATTTCTCACACTCTCCCCAGACCTTGACCTATGGACAGGCCGAGCACACTGCTGGGGGAGGGCTAACACAATTCTCTGTGGGGCAATGGCATGCCTAAGCGGTGGGGGTTTCAGAGGCCCAAGGTGTGCCCTAGATATGTCTGGGGAGCAGCAAAAATGGACAGAAGGTTAGAAGGACCACAGCAAGCAGCCTGGGCCAGTGCATTCTCCAACTTCAACATTTGGTATTTTTTCAGTTATTCTTGGCCTCGTCTCCATGCTCTTTGGCCTACTGCCATTTCTCAGGATCCTGTTGCCAAAACTGCCGACGTAGGTTGCTGTGGGGTTCGGTGCGGCTCCAGACCTGCACCCCATTCAGCCTTCACCCATATTCACAGACCAGGCATATTTGTCTGCCCACACTGAGAGAGATAAGTGGATAGCCAAAGTCATTAAAATTTATCTCATCTTATAAATCTGAGGAGACCACAACAAAACAGGAGTTCTCTTAACAGAATCAAGAAGTAGATAGCAGTCTGTCCACCTCGTCTCAATGAAAGCTAAGATCGGGCATGGCTTATCTTGGAGCCGTTCCCCTCACATCGCATCCCATGGGCTGGACACCTAGTGGGCTGAGAGAGCCCAGTGGATCACTCAGAAGTTAAATGCTCCTGAGTCTACATGGACATTGACACATGGAACCACTAGGAGCCACTGACCCAAGTCAAAACTAACAAACAAAATGCATGAACAAGAGCCTGGCTCTCAGCATCTGCAGGGTATGGTTTACCCCACCTAACAGAAAAGTCCATTCTACATAGTCTCATCACAGAATGGAGGCAGAATGTACAAAAATTCTGTTAAAGAATATTCATTCAAATAAGCTTTTGTTTAATCACCTAATCTCATAGTAACTTTAAGTAACTTTTTTTAAAAGTATCTCTAAGAAGCATCTGGGGCCACCTCAGATGGCATAAGAAGAAACCAGACACAGCAACTTCCCATCACCCAAATACATCAAAAGGCAAGAACAGAACACTGATCGTCTGGTCCTTCCATCAGCCTACTCCTAACCAGGGAGGGAGCAGAACTCAGGATGCAGTGTTACCGGCCCCCAGAGGATGACACTGAAGAAAGCCCCTGTTCCACACACACCACACACACCACACACACCACACACACCACACACACCACACACACCACACACACCACACACACCACACACACCTGGCTGTGCAGCAGAACCCACCTAAGCAGCACAGCAGTCCAAAGTGTCCTAGGAATGCAGATGGCATCCTATCCCACTACAGGGTGTCCCTTCTGTGAGCTTCCTGGGCACATGTCGGCTCACAACCACAGGCCAGGTATGATGGAAGCTGCTCTCAACTCCCAAGAGAACCAGCCCAGGAGAAAACCTACTGAGGAATCTACCTACTCACTCTGTTATGTATACCTACCTGCATCTGTACTTGTAAGAAGTTCGCCCACCTGCCCACCTGCTCTCCCAGGTAACTGCACCAGAAGAGAGGAATACAACATCACCCAGTGGTCAAGAGAGACACACCAACTACAGTCAGAGTCTGAAACCTCCATCCTTAACTGAACAAAGGCCTGGCTTTTTGGAAGCGTGGGAACATATGCTAAACCAGAACCAGACAGAATTCTAGACCAAGAGACAACCCAACCTCCAATCCGAGGCTGTTTCCTGACCTTGTTTGCAGACCGCTTCTTTACATGGTGATGCTTATTTCAATGAGCATCAAAGACACAGGCAAGCTGGTGTGTACAGTCGCACAGAACCTCAGACGCCCGCATCCCACAGCAGGAGAGCCTTTCCTCTTGACCCCACAGGACTTACTTACAGGTGCAAGCACCTCTCCTCACCCATGAGTTTTCCTTACCTTTGCAGGGAAAGGAATCTTTTCCATCTCTTAAATGCAAATTTAAAAAAAATAAAAAATAAGCACAGACTCAGAAAAATTCTGAGTTATTTTTAAAAGATAAACACTTGAGTATTTTTTCTTGCATCTCCTGCTACACATATCACACATAAGAAAAGCAAAATTAAAACATCATCCAACACACACACACACATACATCTTTCAGAGAGCGGATGAGAACTGATCGTGGGCTACCCAATGAGAGCTGCTGTTCTATTTATAGAACGAGTGCTCAGAAAAAGACTGGTGGGTTTCAGCGGAAAAGGCTGGGGAAGAGATAAAGTCGGTATTTCTTTGAAGCTTTCTCAGAGACTACATTTCTTCTCCTGATTCACTGCTTGTGAATACTAGAGATGTGTTGCAGAGTATTTTTAAACACTTGGTCAAAAGCAATGAACCAAAGTGGTCAAGAAAATAACACCTCTCAATAATCTGCTGCTGTGCACCAGGCAGCCTGTAACGAGCACCCACAGGAAACTGTGGGGCTGGCAGGCTCCTCCTTACACCTCACAGAGCAAAGAGCCAGAGCCAAACACCCGGATCTCAAAGTGCAGCTGGCTCAGGGTATGTTGGGCAGCCAAGCTCTCAGACTCATCCTGTCATGTTCTTTGCACAAACAAGAGGGCCGACTCTGTCCTATAAGCAATACAGGACACTTTCGTTACCACCAGAGACGAGAAAGTACACACACGGGCACTGAAAATCAGATGGAGTAGCAAGTGAGAATGTGAGCACTGGCCCACCTCCAGAGAGGAAGCAAATCCCCAGCTGGGCTTGAGGTGAAACCCGGCAGAGCACTCAGCCTGAGCCTAAGCCACCCACTGCCCAGACAGACATGTGCCTGGCCACAGGTGAGACTGTCTAGTCACCTGCTGCAGGGGAAGCTCAGAAACAAAGAAAAAATTGAGGAAGGCAGCTCTGGAAATGTCCTTAAAAGAGGCTTCAACCGGGAAGCAGAGAAATGAGAAAACAGGCCCGGTGAGCCCTGGTCAAAACCACCTGCCCACCACACTTCCTCTGTCTCCGAGGGACCTCACTGCCCAGTCACAGCGTGAGGATGCCCCTCTCTGGTAAGGAAGTGGGAGCCCTCCCTCATCAGTCCTTCACTCCCGCCACAGTCCCAACACCGGCTGCACAGAGCCTGAGGGGTCAGGAAGGCAGGGGCCAGGGCGGCGAGGAACAGGCCTAGACCACTGGCAGCCAGGGCTGTGAGCCACAGGTCAGGGGGTGGTGTCTCCCTGGCATATATACACTTTTGAATGAAGATTCTGGCCACAATGTGAAGCAAAGAGGGAAGGCGTAAAACCTAGAGGCAGGAAGAATACTCCAGAAACTCACGTAAAAGAGCAGCCAGCAACAAGCATCTGGGAAGAAGAGACATGACACAGGCATGCACGTTAGGGAAGAAGGCGCACCACAGGCAGAGGCACGGAGGAAGGACAGAAAACCAGGATGACTCCGAGGGTCCTCATGGAAGGATGTGGGCTTCTCTGGACATCCTAGTCTAAGGGCCTTGAGAATACTGGGCCAGCTGAGTGAAGAGCCAGCTGCAGATATATGGTGGAGGGTATAAGAGAAAGTTTAATGGGAGAGAAGCCTCAAGGCAGTCCCTTACGGATAAGGAATGGAATGAGAGGAAGTCCAGGAACCCAACCAGGAACCCCAGGACACCAACACTGGTACAGAGAGGAAGCGGGAATCCAAAACAGAGGATAAGAAGAGTGAGCAAAGAACCTGGGAGCAGATAAGAAAGCACTGGGAAGACCTCGTAGATGTCAAATAGAGTGGCAATGGGAGAAGTCAGAGGAGGACCCTGCCAGGGAGAAGCCAGATCAAAGTGCACTGAAAGGGTTGTTTTATTAACATGCACGTTAACTATCTATAAGCATGGAATCAGACTGTACATACCGTACTTGAACTTCCTATTTTTTCTGTCATGATTATGTCAGCACTCTTTCATTTTAGTAAACCTATTTTAACAGCTACAGAGTACATATTTCACTGTGCAGATGTGTCTCGCTCCACTGCTAGAACATTTAGAATAATTCCGGCTCAGCACCATCAACAATGCTTCAAAGAATACTGTTATAATGAAATGCATACACTGTCTTGGTGCCTTTCCTTAGAGCAGTGTTTCCCAAAGTGTGGTACACGTACCCCCAGGGGTACGGGAAGAGTTTGGTGGGGGTACGCGTTGCACCGGAGTTTGGTGGGGATATGCAGTGCACCGTGCTTAGCTGTGCCTAATTCTATGTTCTCATGAGTCAAGTCAAGACAGTCTTTCTTGTGAGGCGTGAGATGGTCCGGTGTGCAAATAAATGTTATTTATAACTTTTATTTATATTTTATTATGAATAATTTTAGTTTTCATTTATTATTTTGTGTATGTGCCCAAAAAAATAAAAAATAAATATATTTTGATTGTTATTAAAATACATCCTTTTTTTTTTTGACAAGGGGTACTCAGCGTTATGAAAATTATAGAAGGGGTACACATATGTCAAAAGTTTGGGAAACACTGCCTTAGAGCAAATTACTAGAAGTAACTGGGCCGAAACGGGTTTGGCTCAGTGGTAGAGCGTCGGTCTGCGGACTGAAAGGTCCCGGGTTCGATTCCGGTCAAGGGCATGTACATTGGTTACAGGCACATCCCTGGTAGGGGGTGTGCAACAGACAGCTGGTCGATGTTTCTCTCTCATGGATGTTTCTAGCTCTCTATCTCTCTCCCTTCCTCTCTTTAAAATATCAATAAAATATATTTTTAAAAAAGAAGTAATTGGGAGATCAAAGGCAGCCCAGAAATAGATCTAAAACCAATAAGTGTGACAGCAGCAGCATCACAGGTTAGAGGAGCTAAGAGACAAGTCAGTGAATAGGGCTGAAACATGGGCTATTGAAGGACAAAACACAATGGTCCCTTCCTCACACACCATAGACAAAAGTCACTTCCAGAGAGATTACAAATCCAATGCAAAAGGCAAAACCTTAAAAGTTTCAGCAAATGATATTGGAGAATTTCTTTATGACCTTGGGACTAGAAAAGTTTCTTAAGCAGGATTTTTAAAAATACTATACTATAAGACTACTAAAGCTAACTATATTCCAAATGAGAAACTCTGCTCATTAGAACCTTCACAAAAAAGAGAAAAGAGAAGACATTTTCTGGAAGAAGAGACGTTGAGAGCCAGCATCCAGAATATTCTAAGAGCCTCTGCCAAAACAACAGTAACAAAGAAAAAGAAACTATTACAAGAAAAACTGGCAGAAGGCATGACCTGGAGTCAGCAGAATGGTGACTAAAAGATGTCGAATCACGGGCCTGACAAAAAGGAGCCTAGTACTCTTGGGTATGTGAGTGCATGTGTGTACAGCTTATTTATATACATCATAATTTAACTTTATGTTGTCTGTTGTTTAAAAAAAAAAAAAAAATCAAAGTTAATCAATAAAAGGATAAAAGTACAACTCCAGGCAGAGCTTTGCTAATGCTATTAGTGTCTCATGCATGCAAGTGTGAGAATTTCCATTTTCCTGACCACTACCTGCTTGAAGGAGCAGACAGAGGCTGCAGGCAAGCCAGGTAATAGAAGGGGAATGGGGATAAAATAAAAGGAGTGAAAAATTTAAGTAAATATTCACTTTAGTCATCTACTTGTCCTTAAACTTTTTTAGTCCTTTAACCAAAAAATGGCATGGACCTAACTATACCATCCAAATTCACCAAGTCCAAAAAAAGTAGGAATGTTAGCATAAAACATTAATATACAAAAGGATTATTAAAATGTTTCAATGGAAAGAAGCTAGAAAAACTTATTACCTTAAATGTGCAGAGCACTTTTCATGAGCATCTTCATATCTATTTGCCTTTTTTAAAAATATATTTTTATTGGTTTTTCACAGAGAGGAAGAGAGAGGAAGAAAGAGGAATAGAGAGTGAGAAATATCAACGAGAGAGAATCATCGATCAGCTGCCCGGGACCTTTCAGTCCCCAGATCGACGCTCTATCCACTGAGCCAAACCGGTTTCGGCTTTATTTGCCTTCTTAATAGAACACTTATGGTCTACGAAAAGGACACTAATATTCCAATTCACAAATAAGAAAACTGGTTACCAAGATACTGAATAATTATGTTCAAGGTTAAATAGCTCATAACAGACCACAAAGAAATGTCAGGCCTCCTTACTCTTATTTCAAACCTTCTTCTATGGCTTATAATTTATGAACACCGTAATTCAAAAACAGGAAACAATCAAAAAATAACCTATTCAAAAAGCATAAAGCATGTACAACATATTCAAAGAATTACAGATTATTTTAAACATTAAGTACTCATCACATTTACTACATACAGATGAGCTATTTTTACCTTTTAATCCTCATACCAGCTCTGGAGATTTGTTCTCATTTTACATATTAGGAAACCGAAGAATTAACTCATGCAAGGCCACATGGACAGTAAATGGAAGATCTGCACAACCAGACCAAAAATATTTGTTGGCAAAATGAAGCCAGCATAAAAGTCTACTGATGAATCTAATTCAATTAGGCAAAGGTAAATTCCTTTACCTATTCAAAACACCACCCACTAGTTCATCCTGATTCCAAACTACCTGCAACTTACTGACAACCTACCCACCTACCATCTGGTCTTATCACAGCCTATCAGAAGCTGAGGACGTTTGCACACATATGACCACACCAAACGCTGCACACATTTGTGCCTGCATGGCACCAACAACCAGCAAGAGAGACACCTGGGTAACTGCTCTGCTGGAGAATTCCTCTCAACTTTGCAGAGCCAGGTTCTACATGGATGCTGACAATCTGATTCAAAAGCACCACACATTAGGTTTTTCTTAAAGATCCAAAATAGTAACTCATAGAAAAAGGACTACCTGGCCCTAGGCCAGGTAGCTCAGTTAATTCAAACACCATCCGGATGGGTTTGATGCCAGTCGGGGCACAAAAGGGGATCATCTAGTGCAGTGGTCGGCAAACAGCGGCTCGAAAGCCACATGTGGCTGGCTCTTTGGCCCCTTGAGTGTGGCTCAGCGTTAGAACCGCTTCTTCAAAATAGACTTGTACCCAGTTTGAAAACCGACTTCTGCACATGGGCCATGAAGTTTCAATCACACTGTACGTGTGTGCCTACACGTGGTATTTTATGGAAGAGCCACACTCAAGGGGCCAAAGAACCACATGTGGCTCACGAGCTGCAGTTTGCCGACCACTGATCTAGTGAATGCATGAATGGGTGGAACAACAAATCAATGTTTGTTTCTCTCTCTCAAATCAATAAATTTAAAACAAAACCCAAAAAAAGGACTGCCTTTCTTTTCTTACTAATCAAGAGATCATAATTTCCCTTTTCTCACTGGTTTGCCTCCTTCAATGCAGTGCCACCAAGATTAGAGCTACCATATCCCAAAGCCCTTATGTCATTAGAGGTTCCACTGAGAGGAATAAAAAGGCCTCATTCCTTTCCCTACTATATAACGAAGGACAAGCAGAAGAGCCTAAAGTGGCCCGAAATGTAATCCCAAAAATCCCAAAAGGGCTGCTCTCACATCCGCCCTTCATTAAGAGTCCACAGCCTCTTTCCCTACATCTGAGGGCACTTTTTACTGTCTCCCTCCCCCCTTTGCTAATACAGTCTCAATTCTAAATGGACTGGAAGTACTAAATGTTGTCAAGCATCACAGTCCTGATCCCACTTCCTCAGTTCTGGCCACATGGCTCAGTCTTGGTCAAATAGACCTACACAGAAATCCTGCATAGGAGAGTTGCTTCATTAATATTTGGGGACACTTGTGGCTTCAACTCCTCCTTCTTTCTTGCCTTGAATGTAGTCACTGTGTATAGAGCTGTAGCAGCCATATTGAGATCATGAGGTGGCAAGCAACAGTCTAATGCTGGTAGTAAGGCAGAAACAATCTGGGTCCTACTGGTGTCATCGATCTGCTAAATGCATTCCTGTCTATTAAAGGTGGGTAAACTGAGCTAACTCAGTTGGATCACCATCAGTGGCCACTCTGATCACTAATGCTGGTGTTCCAGGGTTTAGCTTTCTAGAGATGACCCCACTTTATCTACACACCATCCTAAGGGAGGTATGGTAAACATTCCCATTTCACAGAAACATGGGCAAGGGGATGCAAGACAGGGTCAGTATTTGTGGAGCGTCTACTCTATACCAGGAACTTAGTTATCATCAGCATTTCATTTAATCTTAACCACCCTGTGAAGAGTTACCACCCCATTTCACTTATGAAGAAATTAAGGGTCAGAGAGAACATATATCAATAGAGAAGGGACAGAGGTTGGGCTCAAACCCAGGTCTGTCTGATTTCAATTCTAAGATTCATTATCAAGTGAAAAAAGAAATATGTGCTTGAGGAAAGATTTTTTTGGTTTTTTGGTTTTACAAGTTACCAGTAACTATAGCCATCACCCCTCCCACTTTTCTGGGGTGAACGTATGGATAAGTGTGCATGTATCAAGGCACAACCCAAGTTCTCTACACAGGAAGTGGGCCAACTGAGTCACCAGCAGCAGGTGCGACATCCCAAATACACACAACACACACAGTGGTTCGGTTAAGACACCAAAAGATTCACCGGAATCTTTGAGCCTACACAGGAAAATCCACCTCCTTATGGATGGTGGAATGAAATGCACTCTTTGTTTCAACAAATATTTATTGAACACTTAAGTTCTAGCACTGTTGGGAATATGATGATGAAAGAGACAGGGACCCTTGACCTTTAAGGAAATTGCATCCTGGTAAAGAGATACTTTTACAAAGTAAAAAGTACCGTAAGAATTTGCTTTAAATAACAGAAAAAAAGTAGGGTTGGGAGGTGAGGACAGATGAAACAAGAAAGACACAACGCGCTGACGACTGTTTAGACTGGGTGATTAATCCAACTCCTCTCCCTACTTTTGTGTAAGTTAGGAAATTTCCATTACAGAGGTACAGACAGGATGCTCTGGTAACTCAGAAGTGAATGAACACACCAAGGCTGGAATGCAAGGCCTGAAGCTGCAACTACTTGAGCTGAAAAAGCAACCACTCTCCTACACTCCAGTTTCCCAATCTGCCCCCTCACCCCTCAGGGGTGCTGTATAGAGCAGGAAACACTCATACCCAACCAAACACTGCACAAATGCACAGCAAGATCATAACCATCACTGTCTTCCTCCCTGGGCACATGCTCAGTCCACTGTTTCCTGATGTTTTCTAACATCAGGTAGAAATAAAGTCCCTTGTTAAACAGGTCACTGTGCATACTGGATGGAGATTACTTTACTTGAGAACACTCAAGAGTCCAGCCACTGCTAACACCCACCACTACAACCTGAAATAAGATCCTTCCAGTATGTTTTCAGTGTATTAAAAAAGTGGGTTATAGAACACACAAATTATTTAATAAGCTGCTTTCCCAAACAATATATTGTTCTTTTATTTTGTTTCTCTATACCCTATTTCTACTTAATTTATGCAAGTGTACCCTGACATAATTATGAACATATCTAAGAAACTGATGTTTCATACATCAAACAGTTTCAGTGTTGCCTGGCAAGGTGGCTCAGTTGGTTGAGCATTGTCCTTTGTGTTAAAAGGCTGCTGGTTCAATTCTCTGTCAGGGCACATATCTAGGGTTCAGGTTTGATGCCCCGTCATGTACAGGGGGCAACTGATGGATGTTTCTCTCTCACATCAATGCCCTCTCCCCTTTCTCTCTCTAAGTATATACTTGGTGAGGATTTTTTTTAAAAAATAATTTCTGGGTCAGGCTAATTTATATCAAGTCCTTGAACTCTCTGTTTAGATTTATTTTCAACACAGGAGTTAAAAATTGAGGGAAAGGAAAACATAGCTAAGATGTTCCACAAAATGAATACATTTATTAGGGTGCTATGAAATTTATATCCTATGTTTTTACAAGTCATGCCCTTTTGTATATCTGGTTCCTTAAATTTAATATGTCTTGATCCAACAGAGCTGTTCCAACTGTGTTTTAGGACATTCGAGAAAGGAGACTGGGGGCAGACTCTTCTTCATCTTCTGCTTTCTAGAGCACAGCATTCTAAACCATTATGTCACCATGCCACTCTTACCATCAGGAATCTTCACTTCAAGGGTAGCATGCCATGCTTGTGTTTTGTATAAAATAACAATGCTCATTTTAGAAAATGAAGGAAAATAGAAATAAAGTAAATCTAAATTGCACCACCCAGCACAATCCCCGAGATCAGTTCGCACACTTCCTTTATCTTCCTTGCCCTGCATGTGCTTTGTACACAGCTAAATGGCATCCTGTGACACAATGCCTCTGTTTCCCCAATATCTGCAGGTACTATTCACCCTACTGCCTGCCTCAGTCACCTGCATGGCTGCATTAGGCACAGGAACAGCACCACACTCCACTATTCCCTAGTTATTTGACCTGGGGCTGCTGGGAGCCTCAGCCACCTCACGGTGATTGATGGTCAAGCAGTCACAAAGGTGAAGTCTCAAACTCATTGAGTCTCAAACGAGAGTGTTTCTGGATTTGCACCTTTTTATATTTAAAGGTACAGTAAACTTGTCCAACTAGTGTGACTCAGTGGCTGAGTGTCAAACTATGAACCAGGATATCACAGTTCAATTCCTGGATCACATGCCTGGACTGCATGCTCAGTCGTTGGTGGGAGGCAGCCGATTGGTGATTGTCTCTCATTACTGATGTTTCTATTTCCCTCTCCCTCTCTGAAATCAATAAAAATATATTCTGAAATAAATGGGCAAAGTACTGGGATAGACATTTCTCCACAGACAATATACAAATGACCAACTAGCACATGAAAATATGCTCAGCCCATGTTCCCCAGGGGGCCATGTGCCCCGGGAGAACCATGTGCCCCAGGGGAGCCATGTGCCCAACGGGGGGGCGGTGGGACCCAGGGAGCCGTGTACACTGGGAGAGCCGTGTGCCCTGGGGAAGCGGTGGGACCCGGGGGGAGGGGGCAGTGTGAACCAGAGGAGGAGCAGATTCTATTCGTGTGGTCCTGAGACATTTGGACAGTCTGCAGCCATTAGCTACAGAACACTCTGTTGTATTTCCCTACAAAAACAAACGAGAGTGTCCCACTTGAAATTCATATATGGAAAAAAAAAGGAAAAGAGAAGGAAAAAAAATCTGAGGAACAGAATAAAGTGGTGAATATAGTAGAATCAGGGGCAAAGAAGGGGAGTGGACTGATAATTATCAGGAGGATAAGGGGGTGGGGAAGCAGTGAGAGACTGGATTGAAATCGTATAACCAATGGATGAAGACAATTGGGGGGAGAAGGGGGTAAGGGCAGAGGGTGGGAAGGGAACTGGGTGGTAGGGAGCTTTGGGGGAGAAAAAGGAGAAACAATTGTAATAATCTAAGTAATAAAGATTTATTTTTAAAAAAAGAATGAATAGCTTAGAAATATTCAATCTGAGGAAAACTATACAGGAGTTAATGAATTAAATTTATATAAAATCAATATGGACAAATCTTTAAAATGTTGAGAATAAAAAACAAGTTGAAGAATGAAAAAAAAAGAAAGAAAATATGCTCAGCATCATTAGTCATTAAGGAAATGAAAACTAATACCATGAGATACCACTTTACACCCATCAGATGGCCATAATTCAAAAACACAAAAAACAGACAACAAGCGTTGTTAGCAAGGTGCAGAGAAATTGAACACTCAAACGTTGCTATAAAATGGTGCAGCTATTGTGGAAGACAGTTTGAAGCTTCCTCAATAAAGTAAGCACAGAATTACCCAGCAATTCCACTCTCTGGGCATATACCCAAAGAACTGAAAGCAAACATCCAAATAATAACTTGTTCATAGCAGCTCTATTCACAATAGCCAAAGAGTAAAAGCATTTCAAAGACAGATCAACAGGTGAACTAATAAATAAAATGTGGCCTATCCATACAATGGAATATTATCTGGCCATAAAAGGAATTAAGTACTGCCCACCGGCATGGCTCAATGGATTGAGCACAGACCCATGAACCAAGCGTTCACTGGTTCGATTCCTAGTTGGGGCACGTGCCCAAATTGCAGGTTCGATCCCAGTAGTAATGTGCAGGAGGTAGCCAATCAATGATTCTCTCTCATCATTGATGTTTCTATCTCTCCTGTCCTTTCTCTTCCTTTCTGAAATCAATAAAAATGTATTTTAAAAAAAAGGAATGAAGCACTGACACTTGCTACTATGCTTAGGGAAAGATGCAGACACAAAAGAACACATATTGGATAACTCCATTTTTATTAAATGTCCAGAACAGACAAATCCATAGAAATGGAGAGCAGACTGGCCTGGGATTGGGGGGTGGGAGGCGGGGGAATAGGGACTAACTGCTTAATGGGGAAGGGGTTCTTATGTAGGAAACTAAATAGCAGTGATGGCTGCACATATTGTTAAAGTACTTAATGCCCCTGAACTGTAAATTTGCAATATTGGCTAAATTTGTAAATTAAAAAAAAGAAAGAGAGTGGCCCTCTTCTTGCCACAGGACAAATCACTATTCATCCCGGAACCTGGGCTGTACCTCACCCTAGTGGGGCCAGAGGAACTAGGTTTAGGAAAACCACCAACACAGGCACCCTTCACCTTCGATGCAGAAATACAGAGCCGGCCATATATAGGTAACAGATGACCCAAAACAACCCACGACTCAGACCAATGGGGCAATGAAGCCTGCTCAGAGCAGTATGGTCAGCACTGTGGTCAGTCTCAGGTGGAATAGCCAAGCACACAGCTAATGGAAGTTCAAACCCACAGATAAGCAAACACCATTCAAGGATAATAAATCAGAACAAAAAAGTGGGGGGTGGAAGGTTGGAGATATACCCTAAAGCACATAGAGAAATCTGATGTGATTATAGAAAATGAAAGATCATTTTAGAAAATATGTGCTTATCTATATATATAAAAAGACAGTGTCCTTCACCACCAGCATGATCAAAGGACCAACTTGTCACCTCCCTCCAGCCCATAGAGAACAAGTGTCCACTCTGCCCTGCAACCCCACCTCTGGTCTACATGGAGAAAATTAAAAGACAGGTTGCGTCACAGTAAGCAAACATTCAAAGACCAAAGAGCCAGTCTGAGGAGGCTCTCCTGAGAAAAGAGAGATAATGTTGTGAACATCAGAAAGAAGGATTAATAGTCAAACAATGAATAAAAACAGCCATGAATCCACAGTGGCACACATACACACCCTAGAGGAGAGGGGGGAGAGGAAGAGGGAGGAAGTAAGGAGAGAGAGGGAAAGACAGGGAGATAGTGGGAGAGGGAGATTGACATTTGCCTCCATTGGGGATGACTATTCTATCAAATCCTTGCTTTGAAAATTGTTAATTATACATCAAATTGGCAATTATCCTGCCTTTTTAGCTTCTCCAGTTAAGTGGAAGAATTTCCAGAAGAAAACCAACAGATAAATGTGGAAATAGAAGAAAGGGCAAGGTGGGGATCTCCATTTTGCCGACTCTATCAATAAAATCGACTCAGGCAAGTATCATGTATGAATGCTGAAAACCATTTGGTTATCAGTTGTTGGACAAAAGGATGTTTTCAGTTATCACCTCATAGATTACCTCCTAACTGCCAAGAGGGAGATCCACATGTCCAAAGGAAATGTCTAGCATCTGCACATAAACACACCAACCTGAATATAACCAGTCTTCAACCTCTTACTTTCGATTTGCAGCAAACACAGAGGATGAAAGAACAATGAAAAAGAAACCACTAGGAAACAATCAGACAAATCCAGAAACAAATTTTAAGACAACTGCCCTCCTCTCTTCAAAAAGTCAGTATCATAGAGGGGAGGGCAGGGAGAAGGTTTACTTGTTTTGTTCTCACTTAGGCTCAGAGGAACTGTACAAAACTGTAAGGGGTTGGAGGGTACAGTAGGAAGAGGTACAACCTGGAATCTATGAGACTTGGCACACTGGCAAATCGCCTAACTGCTCCAAGTCTCTATCCCTTACCTGTGAAATTAGGGTAGTTGAGCATAACAGGACCCAGGATACCATGCAGCAGAGCTCAGAGAGAACAAAACCCAAGCTGGTCCTAAATGGCCCTTATCTTAGAGAAGAGCTCTATTACCCAGCTAGTCATGTAAACCACAAGCCTTCTCTTCCTAACTCCCACACCAAAACCATCACCAAGTTCTGACCATGTCAAATCCAACCAATTCTCTCCATCACCACAACCCTGGTCCAAGCTACCATCATCTCTTACTGCACAATCAGCCACCATCCACTCAAGCAGCCACAATACAGCCGGAGCAATCTTTTCAACTGGATCGGTTTATGTCTGCATATTAAAATCTTAAAGCAAGAGTAGCCCACTACTATTAACATGGTTCTCCTACCCAGCTCCCAGGCTCACAGCACAATCAAGGTCTCCTTGACTCTTGCCAGCTCTATCCACACCAGCTTTCTTTTAGTCCCTAATTTCCTGAATGGAAACTAATTTCTTTCTGGCCACAGGGCCTTTGCATGATTCTGACCAGCTACCACCTTTTCATTCATTTATTAATCCTTTAAAACAAAATTTTTGCATTACAAAATAGCACACATAAACCTAAGACTACAAAACAAAAATCTATAATTATCACAAATTGATAGCCCAACTAACCACCACCTAGGTCAAGAAACAGAACATTACCAGCACTCCACAAGCTCCTTCTCTCATGGACCATCTAACCACTAACTGTCCTTCCCACCATCAGGACTTCTCTGGTAATCATTTCTTTGAATGTAAGCTTAAATACACAAGCAGACAAACCCCTCAATATCCTCTCTGTTCTGACCTGGATATAAATGAAATCATACAGAGCATATTATTTCATATCTAGCTTTTCTGGATAGACAACTTTAATGCAGTGATTAATCCTTAAATCAGCAAGTAGCAATTTAGTTCCAATGATGTCTATAAAGACACTGGAAGCCCAATGCACAAAGATTCATGCTAGAAAGGCTTTCCTTTCCATAACCTCCGGCACTGCCTTTCCTCTCCAGCTCAGCCCCTTTCCACTCAGGCCCTGGAGCCACTTTCAGCTCCAGCTCTACCTTCCCTCACTGCCCAGAGGCCCTGAGATATTGGGGGGGGGCAGAACGCCTGCACCCCGCCCCATCATTGGGTACCTGTGTATGCAAATTAACGTCCATCTTTGTTGGGTTAATTTGCATATCACTCCTGACTGGCTTGTGGTGTAGCAGAGGTATGGTCAATTTACATGTTTGTCTATTATTAGGTAAGATACCATCATTTATCTGTTCTACTACAGGTAGACATATGAGTTGCTTCCACTTTTGAGATATTACAACTACTAACACTAATTATATCTTGTACATGCCCCTTGGGAGTACATCTGCTTACATAAGCTGTTAGATATATACCTGCAAGTAAAATTGCCAAAATGTCTTCTAAAGTGGCGTTACCAATTTAATAGATGAGTGTTCCCTTGCTCCTCTCAAGCATGTCAAACTCACGGCCACCCGGCTGCATTTAAACAAGGTGTTGCCAACCATGAGTTTGACATGCTTGCTCCCCATCCTTAACAATACCTGGAAGAGACACCAAATGGAAGAGATGCATAGGGAAAGGTACATTGGCATAGACCAAGCTTCCATGCGCTCTTTACATATGCCACCCTCCCAGCACATTAATGTGTTCACCAACCCTGAATCTCTCCAGTTTGAGAGTTTTTACAACTCAATCTCCAGTCCCTCCACTACTAGGAAGGTAAGGAGATAAAGCTGAAAGTTCATACTTCTAATGACTTGTTTGGTCTTTCTGGTGACCAGCTCCCATCCTGAAGGGATTCCTACCCTGAGTCAACTCATTAGCATAAGTCAAGTATAGTAAAAAGGGGCTTGTTATAAATAGAAAAAAACACCCCTATCATCAAGTAGCTCTGTGTCAGGAACAGGGACAAAGAGCAAATATATTTATTATACCACATAGAAATAACAGATTTTTGTACACTGTCCTTGAATCCAGCAACCCTGCTATATTCATTTATTTATTATAACTTACCTGTATACTTGTAGATCTAAGGCAATGTTTCTACCATCTGCAAATAATGATGCTATTTTCTTCCTTTCCAATCCTTATAACTTTATTTCTTTTTCTTGCACTACTGCAAATGTTGAATTGAAATAGTGATGTTGGACATTCATTTCTTGTTCCCATTTCATGAGGAAAGCTATCAACATTTACCACTAGGCCTGAGGTTTGTTGCTTTTGTAGACACTCTTAATTTGATTATGGGGATTTCACAATAATTTTTGTAAAAAACACAGTCCATTTTTGTAAAAAACACAGCCATGCCCATATTGTCTATGGTTGCTTTTACACTACAAAGCAGAGCTAAATAGTTGCCACAGGAAATGTATATGTTCTACAAAGCTTTAAATATTTACTCTCTGGCCCTTTACAGACACCCTCCCTATTCCAATTTGAATATGAATGTTGAATTTTCTCAAAATGTTTGTGGTTTTGTGCATCTATTGCGATGATCATACATTCTGTTCAGGAAATTTTCACCATTATGAAGCACCTATGTTCATTGTTATATTGGTCTGAATTCTTCCTTTCTTTTAATAACCTTATCAAGTTTATGCTGTGAATGAAAAGGGGACACATACTAACCTGACTAACTCGGGGAAGCCTACATGGAGGCCTTGCAAACTCAGAGATCTAAAGTAACCACAAAGGATGGTCTGAAATTTAAAGTGTTTTAATTAAAAACCAGTTTGTGCCGAAACCGGTTTGGCTCAGTGGATAGAGCGTCGGTCTGCGGACTTAGGGGTCCCGGGTTCGATTCCGGTCAAGGGCATGTACATTGGTTGCGGGCACATCCCCGGTGAGGGGTGTGCAGGAGGCAGCTGGTCAATGTTTCTCTCTCATCGACATTTCTGGCTCTCTATCTCTCTCCCTTCCTCTCTGTAATAAAATCAATAAAAAAATATATTTAAAAAAAAAAAAAAACAGTTTGTGATGGGTGATTAGTCATCCTAGGCCAGTATCTTCCCTGACAAAAATCAACTTTCTCCCACCTCCCTAATCTATCACCAATGGATTTTCATCTAAGCCATTTACGTCTCCCATTAAAACCACCATTTTCTGGCTTCCTGGGAATTGTCCACAGTTTGGCTCAAATAAACTCACAAAAATTCTTTACAAGTTTGAATGTTTTTTACGTTAACATTACTATTCAAGTTTTGTTGGTCTCATAAAAACATATAGTGTTCCCTCTTTTACCGTTTTCTGGAAGCGTTTACTATGTAACACTGTTGTTATTTCTTTCTTACATACTTAGAATTCACTGGACAAGTCATCTGGTTCTGTTGGAAGATTTTAAATTATGGATTCAATATCTTTAGTAGTTATAAAACAATATGCAATTTCTATTGCTTGTGTCAGTTTTAAGTTGTGTGTTTCTAGGAATCTGTCAAGTTTTCTAAATTTTCAATTTTAGTTGTAAAAGTGTTTGTAATACATTTTAATTATTTTTAATGTCTGTAGGACCTTCTATGATGTCCCTTTTCACTCCTAACATTATTCCTGCTGGAGTTTGTCAATTTTATCCGACTTTTCAAGTCAATTTTTGCCTTTGTTGATCCTCTCTGTTTTCCATTTCATTAAATGTCGTTTGCTATTTCTTCCATGCTATTTTCTCTGAGTCTAATGTGTTATTCTTCTATCTTCTATGTACCATACACACACACACACACCCCTAGTTCATGGACTTTCAGCATGTCTTATTTTCCAATATAAATGTATTTAAAGGCAAATCTTCCCTCTAAAGATGACTTCAGTTATATAAACATTAGTTATATATACTAGCTGGTCCCGCTCATCCCGGCCCTGCTGTGCCTGCCTGCCTGTTGCTGCCACCACTCAGTAAGCTCACTGCTGCTCCACTGCGGTCTCCGTGTGCCGGTCCTAGGACGATACTGCACGCCCATGACGGAGAAGAAGGGGCCGCCGGCTCCCATCCAGTCAATCCTGATGCCACTGCAGCTGCACCTGCCAACCATGAGGCCTGTGTCTGGCTCCGTTGGTCAGCTGAGTGGCACTCCCACTGTGGGAGCACACTAACCACCAAGGGGCAGCTCCTGCATTGAGTGTCTGCCTTCTATGGTCAGTGTGCATCATAGCTACTGGTCAAAGGTTCGCTTAGGCTTTTACATATATAGATATTTTGCTATCATTCAACTCAAAATATTTTCTAGCTTTCTTTGACTCATAAGCTAATTAAAAATAGATTTCTAAATACATGTGAATTTTCACTTTATTGGTTTCTAGCTTAATTCCACTGTTGTTAGAGAACAGTCTATAAAATTTTAATCACTTTATATTTGTTGAGAATTGCCTTGTGGCCAGCATAATGTGCCTTGTGCATTTGAAAATAATTTTATTCTGCCCAGCCAGTATGGCTTGGTGGTTAAGAGTCAACCTATGAACCAGGAGGTCATATGCCCAGGTTTCAGGCTCAATTGCCAGTAGGGGCGTGCAGGAGACAGCCAGTCACTGATTCTCTCTCATCACTGATGTTTCTATCTCTCCCTCTCCCTGGTCAGCATTGCTCAGTGGTTGAAGTGTCAGCTCGAGAACCAAAGGATAGTGGGTTCGATTCCATTCAAGGGCATGTACCTGGGTTGCAGGTAATCCGTCCCATTTGGGGGAGTGCGGGAGACAACCAATGGATGTAGCTCTCTCTCCTCTCTCCACTCTTTCTCTCCTATCTCCACTCTTCCCCTCCTCCCTCCCTTCCACTCTCTAAAATCAATGGAAAAAATATTCTCCAGTGAGGATTAACCAAAAGAGCCCACTGATTGTGGATTTATTTCAGTTGTATTAATTTTTCAAATTACACTAAGTGCATGCAGATTTTAATTATGCCTGAAATAAACCATTTATCACTATATCTTTATATATAATAACATATTTTGCATTCAAAGCCTATTTTGTCTGATATTAAAATAACTACAAGTGCCGAAACCGGTTTGGCTCAGTGGATAGAGCGTCGGTCTGTGGACTGAAAGGTCCCAGGTTCGATTCCAGTCAAGGGCATGTTCCTTGGTTGCGGGCACATCCCCGGTGGGGGGTGTGCAGGAGGCAGCTGATCGATGATTCTCTCTCTTTGATGTTTCTAGGTATCTATCCCTCTCCCTTCCTCTCTGTGAAAAATCAATAAATATTTTTTTAATAACTACAACTTTTTGATTAGTATGTGCATGGTATTTTTTTTCATTCTTTTACTTTCAATATTTTGATATGCTTTTATTTTAAATGTCTTCTTTTAAATAACCCTAGTCAGGTTTTGTTTTTTTACCCAGCATTCTATCTTTTCATTGGAGCATTCAAGTCCATTTACATTTAATGTGATTACTGATACATCAAGATTTAAGTCTATCAATTTACTGTTTGCTCTCTATTTGTTATACTTGTTCAATGTTCCCTTTTCTCTCCTTTCTTGCCTTCTTTCAAATTTAGAATTTATTATTCAGTTCTACTTGCCTTTTAGCTTTAATATAGTCTTTCACAATTTAGTGGCTACCACACAGATTACATGTATCTGAGACTTGTCTAACATTAATGTTTCTTTTTCCTTTCTGACTTATACTCCATAATTGTACATTTTAATTTATAGATATTTTAAACCCAAAGACATAATTAATTTTTACAGTCAATAATCACTTGGTCTTTACCACATAAATACACTTCTTGTTTCTCTTCATTTCTTCCTGCAACTCTAACTTTTCACCCAAGATCATTTTCCTTCAGCCAAAAACAAAGAAAAAATACCTTAGTGTTTCCTTTAGTGTGGGTCTACTCACCAAAAAATTGTTTTTATTTATTTTAAATGTCTTTATGAAAAATTTATTTGGTGAGTAAAAAATTCGGGAGAAAGAACCAAGATGGTGGCCTAGGTAGTCTCCTAAGCTGCAGCCTCATCAACAATTTAAAAAAACACACAACTAAAATCAAAAAGGACTTCATTAAAACCGCAGGAAAGCTGGCGGAGTGGGATAGCTACAACTAGAAAGAAGGAGAGGCTCAGGGATCAGACTGGGAGGACTGGGAGTCGCAAAGCGCTGAGGTAGGGAGACGCTCGCACGCAGAGAGGCAGTGCGGCCGAATGCCTGCCTGAGAGGAGGAATTCCCGATTGGACGGAACCCTTTCCGACTGTACTGAACCCCAACCCCGGCCGAAACCCCGTGGACAAAGGCTCATACGGGTGGAGTCTGGACTGTAGAGAAAGGCATCCAGAGACTCAGAGACTGGGAGACTGGGGGAGCCCGGAGCCGGGAGCCGCAGACAGCAGGGTCTACAGTCGCTCATGCGAGTGAGTACACGTAGAGGTCTGACCACGGAGGCTGCCGCCCCCCGCCTCTCGGTAGGGGAAGGAGTCCTGACCGAGGAGGCAGGCCGGCCTCTCCTCTCCGTATCAGAAGGAGTCAGAAGTTCAGACTACAGAGACCAGCCCAAGTCCGGGTGAGCCCCTGGGGCGCCCACGCTCTTGCACCGGGAACCTGGGACCGTCAGGTGGAAACTCAGGGAAGCCGCAGAAGGCAGAGGTCAGGCGGAAACTCAGGCGAGTGCACAAGGGCAGGGCGGAAGCCAAGACTGTCAGTTCAGCCCTGAGACTCCGCCCCATCCAAGCTGAGCAGAGGCTTCTGCAGTTTTTCAAGTCTGATCCTATAAGACTGTCTCCAATACAGAAGTTATCCCAGAGTAGACACAGCTGATACCCACATCCAATTGGCCTGAAGGTCAATTCACAACAATAGAGACTTAGCTACAACAAGGCTGTGCACGCAGTCCACAAAGGGGAGCACCAAGAGTGTCTACCTCAGGTAACTGAGGAGGCTGACCCACTGGGCCATATAGGACACCAAACACACAAAGCCATCCTACCAACTCTGAAAAACAGCGAAAATGCCGAGACAAGGAAATAGATCTCAAACAAAAGAGATGGAGGATATAGAGTTCAGAACTATGGTTCTAAGGTTATGCAATAATATCCTAGAAAAGGTCGATAAATTTCATGAGACTCAACTAAAAAGTACACATAAACTGACTAAATTGGAAAATATTATGCAGAGATCCAACAGCAGAATGGAGGAACACAAGAATCAGGTCAAAGAGCCAAAAGACACTTCTCTGGAGAAGCAAGAAAAGAGAATCCAGAAAGTTGAAGATAGTGTAAGGAACCTCTGGGACAACTGTAAGCGCACCAACATCAGAATTATGGGGGTGCCAGAAGAAGAGGGAGTGCAAAATACTGAAAACCTATTTGAAGAAATAATATCAGAAAACTTCCCTCACCTGGTGAAAAAAATAGACTTACAAGTACAGGAAGTGTACAGAACCCCAAACAAGAGAAATCCAAAAAGAAATACTCCGAGACACATCATAATCAATATGCTAAGGGCAAAAGACAAAAAGAAGATCTTACAAGCAGCAAGAGAAAAGCAGTTGGTTACCTATAAGGGAGCACCCATACGACTATCAGCTGATTTCTCAACAGAAACCATGCAGGCCAGAAGGCAGTGGCAACAAATAAATTAAAGTGATGAATAGCAAGAACCTACAACCAAGATTACTGTATCCAGCAAAGTTATCATTCAGAATTGAAGGGCAGATAAAGAGCTTCACAGAGCCGAAACCGGTTTGGCTCAGTGGTAGAGCGTGGTCTGCGGACTGAAAGGTCCCAGGTTCGATTCCAGTCAAGGGCATGTACCGTATTTGCTGGCGTATAAGACGATTTTTTGGCCCTGAAAAATACGTATTTGCCAGCGTATAAAACGACTGGGCTTATAAGAAGACCCCCTAACATTTCCACTAAAAATACAGAGTTTGTTATATACTCGCCGTATAAGACTACCCCCCACTTGGAGGCATATTTTTCAGGGCCAAAGGGTCGTCTTATACGCCGGCAAATACGGTACCTTGGTTGCAGGCACATCCCCAGTGGGGGGTGTGCAAGAGGCGGCTGGTCGATGTTTCTCTCTCATCGACATTTCTAGCTCTCTATCCCTCTCCCTTCCTCTCTGTAAAAAAAATCAATAAAATATTTAAAAGAAGAGCTTCACAGATAAGAAAAAGTTAAAGGAGTTCATCACCACCAAACCAGTATTATATGAAATGCTGAAAGGTATTACTTAAGAAGAAGAAAAAGATCAAGTGAGTTAAAAATCTGAGGAATAGAATAAACTGGTGAATATAATAGAATCATGGGCAAAGAAAAGGAGTGGATTGATAATTATCAGGGTGAAAGGGGTTTAGGGGTGCAGAAAGAGACTGGATTAAAATCGTATAACCTATGGATGAGGACAATGGGAAGGAGGGATAAGGGCAGAGGGTGGGATGGGAACCGGGTGGAAGGGAGCTATGGGGGAGAAAAAGGAGAAACAATTGTAATAATCTGAGCAATAAAGATTTATTTTTAAAAAATTCGGTGTTAGCAGTCAGTTTCTTTCAGTACTTAAATTTCAGTTGACTTGTTTTCCATGGTTTCTGTTCAGAACACAGCTGTTGATCTAACTGCTGTTTTTGTGAAGGTAATCTGTCTCCAGGATGCTTGCAAGTCTCATCTATGGTTTTCAGCAGTAATATTATGAAGTGACTAGCTGTGGTTTTCTTTGTGTTCATGGGGTTATGGTATCAGTGGATGTAAGTACCTTAAACAGTTGTGGGAAATTCTCAGGCATTATCTTTTCAAATATTGTTTCAGCCCAATTTTCTCTCTCCTCTCTGAGATGACAATTGAACATACGTTAGACCTTCTCACTATTATCTCTGACTCCTACCCTGTCTTCTAAATTTTCCATGTCTCCAGGCTTTCTTATGGGTATGTTGAGCTATCTGTTGGCCATTAAATTCTTTCTTCAGCTGTGTCTAATCTACCCTTCCTTTGAGAATTTAGCTTTATTACATTTTTCAGTTTTAAATTTTTCATTTGGTTCTTTTTTAATTTCTAGGTCTCTGCCAAAATTCTCAATCTGGTCTTTATCTACTCTTTATTTCGAAATTAGGTCTTTGCAATATAATCAGTCAAGGATTTTGAGATGCACAGTTGTTTGAAAGTCTGCGTCTGATATCTGGAGCCCCTATTAAACCATCTTCATAGTCTGTTGTTTGTATTGGTTTTAACTCATGTAGCCTTGCCTCCCTGTTTGTCTATTTTTCATTGTATCCAGAACACTGAATTTACAACAGGGCTTGGAAAATAACTGGAGGACTGTATGGTAGTATCGCTTCTACGAAAGATTAAGTGTTTCTGTTAGAAACCTAGAGAAAGAAACACTCTGGGATTAGCTCTATCTAATTTCAGAGACAGGACACAATCTGAAACAGGACTGCAGTCCTTTTTAAGTCCTACTTATGGTTCATCCTCATTCCCTGGAAGTGACTTTTGGGATCCCAACCCAAACTAAGGGAGTTCACCCGAAACTGCTGCCCTTTGGCAGACCCTGATACCTCGGCTTCACCCTTCCTCCAAGGCATTTCTGACCGCCTCACAGAGCTCAGCCTCTCAGCTTCCCCTTCAGAGTCCATATATGGCCCAATATTAATTTCCTGTGGCTGCCCAGTAACCAAGTACCACATACTGGGAGGCCTAACCAACAGAAATGTGTAGCCTTGTGATACAGATGGCTGGAAGTCTAAAATCAAGATGTCAGCATGCATAAGCCATGGACACAGACATGAGAGTGCTGAAGGCCTGGGGCGGGGAGGAGAGGAATGGGAGGCGGACTGGAGGAGGTCAATAGGGGAAAAAGGGACATATGTTAATACTTTCAACAATAAAGAATTATTTTTAAAAATAAAATAAAATAAAGGTGTCAACAAGGCCTAAAGGATCCAGGCCTTCCATTACCTCCTTCCAGGAACCCCATCAGGCCTCAGTTTGTGGCAACAGAACTCCAATCTCTTTTCTTTCACATGCCCTTTTCTTCCTTGTTTCCTGTGTCCAACTCCCCCTCCCTTTTCTCTTATAAAGACGTCAGACATTACATTTAGAGTCCACCCTAAATCCAAGATGATTTCATCTTAAGATTCTTAATTCTATCTGTAAAGCCCCTATTTCCAAACAAGGCTACATTCTAAGGTTCTGGGTGAATTTTGAGGGAACACTATTCCCCCTATAGATCCCACTATTGATCCCAAGGTAAAAAGCAGCCCCAAATGTCATGCTCACTTCCACAAACTACATCCTCACCGGATCCTAACCTCTTTATTCTACATTATCTTATTAGCTCTCTCCTACTAGCTGATGGTGCCTGGAAGAATGGCTTAGTCAGCTGCTTGGCCCACCATTACCAGAGGTCACCTTTTCCTACCCACCTTCAGTCCCTTCCTCAAAAAGCCCTTTCCCTACCTCCCTGAGTACCAAGTCAAATTCACCTACTATAGCCTCCCAGAGTACTCCAGCCCTCTTCTGTTTGGCATTCACTACTGTCAATAACTGCACATTAAATGCGATTATCTTATTAATGTCTGTCTTGTCTTCAGACTATTAGCTCTAGGAGTGTTTTTATTGTTCAGTAAGGTACTTCCAAGTGCCTAGCACACTCAATAATTTTAAGATCTCCAATTTTTAAAAAATTTATTTTAGGATTTATTTTAGGGAGAGGGAGGAGGAGAGAGAAGCAGAGTAAGAGAGAGAGGGAGAATATGAGATAGGAAAAGTGAATAATCAGAATGACAAAAATAATCATAAAAGCAACCATTTACTGAATGCTTACAATATGTAAGGCAATATGCTAAGTGCTATACATGGACTATTCCATTTAACTCTGAGTTATTATCATTTCTATTTTCCAGATCTGAAAACTATGATTATCATTCCTATTTTGCAAATATGGAATCTGAGACTCAGAAATGCACAGTTAACATTTATTGTCACTACTGCCAACCCAAGAACTAATATTTACCTTGTTTACAGATAAGGAAACCAAGTCTTTAGAGAAATTTAGTAACTTGTCTGTGATCACATGTCTTATAAGTAGGAGAGCAGGAAGTGAATCAACCTGATTTGACACCAAAGTTCAAGATATTAAATGCTACTAAACACTAGCTTTGAAAACCTGTTACACCACTTCACACCCACTAGGATGGCTGTCATCAAAAAGACAGTAACTGACATGAAGAAACCAGAACCTTCATACATTGCTAGAAGGAATGTAAAATGGTACAGCTACTTTGGAAAAGTCTGGCAGTTTCTCAAACGTTAAGTACAGAGTTACTATATGACCCAGTAAATCTACTCCTAGGTAGATGCCCAAGAGAAATGAAACATATAACCACAAAAAAATATGTACAACGAATGTTCATGGCAGCATTATCCAGAACAGCAATAAATGGAAATAACCCCAATACCCATCAATTGATAAATGTAAAATGTACTATAGTCATACAATGGAATATTATTCAACAATAAAAAGGGGAAAAGTACTGGCACATGCTACAACATGGATGAACTTCAAACACATTATTCTAAATGAAGAAGCCAGCCCTAGCCAGTTTGGATAGGGCATTGACCCCCAAACTGAAGGGTCCCAGGTTTGATTCAGCCAAGGACACATACTCCCCGCGGGAGTCAACCATTCAATGTGTCTCTCTCACATCAATGTTTCCTTTTCCCAGTTTCTCCCCTCCATTCCACTATCTCTGCCAGAAATTGATCACTGTCTCACTAATAGAAAGATGTAAAAGGCTGGTCAACCTTTAAGCTCTAAAAAATCAGAGCCAACCACTACCTACCTAATTAAGACAATGGTAACTGAGGCAACTTGCCCACAAATAATCATGTAAATCCTCACTGACAAAATAATCTGCCCGTTACTGGAATTACCTGCCTAAGGGCAATGGGTGTATCCCAAACCTGAATAAAAGGGATGGCCAGGCCAAAGCAAGGCGGTAGTCCTCCCACTAGAGGTGGGCTCCCACCTGGACCCAATATTCCCAAATTAATACTTTTCTAGTCTCTTTCATTTGTGTGCGGCCTTCCCCAGAACCTGAACCCTGAACCACGCGGGACGTGAAAGGGGTTCCCACAGTCTAAAAATATCAACGGAAAAATATCCTTAGGTGAGGACTTACTTAAATTTTTTTAATGTATTTATAAATAAATAAGAGAAGCCAAAGGTATGTACTGCATGTTTCTACTTATTAGTATATGAAATGTCCAGAATCGGCAAACCTGAAAAACAGAAAGTAGGTTAGTAGTCACCTATGGTTGAGAGAGTTGGGAGGAAATGAGGAGTTAATGGTTGTGGGGTTTCTTTTTGGGGTGATGTAAATGTTCTAAAATTGATTGTGGTGATGGTTACACTACTATGAAGATACTAAAAACTACTGAACTATGCACTCATTAAAAGTGAGTGAGTGAACTGGCCGAAACTGGTTTGGCTCAGTGGTAGAGTGTCGGTCTGTGGACTGAAAGGTCCCGGGTTCGATTCCGGTCAAGGGCATGTACCTTGGTTGCGGGCACATTCCCCGGTGGGGGGTGTGCAAGAGGCAGCTGGTTGATGTTACTCTCTCATTGACGTTTCTAGCTCTCTATCTCTCTCCCTTCCTCTCTGTAAAATATCAATAAAATATATTTTTTTTTAAAAAGTGAGTGAACTGGCAGAAACCGGTTTGGCTCAGTGGTAGAGCCTCGGTCTGCGGACTGAAAGGTCCCGGGTTCAATTCCGGTCAAGGGCATGTACATTGGTTGCAGGCACATCCCAAGTGGGGGGTGTGCAGGAGGCAGCTGGTCAATGCTTCTCTCTCATCGACATTTCTGGCTCTCTGTCTCTCTCCCTTCCTCTCTGTAAAATATCAATAAAATATTTTTTTAAGTGAGTGAACTGTGTGGTGTGTGAATTATATCTTAATAAAGCTGTTATTTTTTAAGACTTCTATAACTTTAAACTTTTACCTAATTTCTACTAGTCTTCATCTCAATGGAAAAGTGCTTTGTTTAATGTGAAATCATAAATTTAAGCACTTTTATGCACAAAGCCAAAAATGTTTACTTTTTAAAAGCTTTTAATTAAATTCTGCCTTAACTGATAAGCTCCACAGATCACACTACTACTTTTACTCAAACTTCACAATACCCTATAATGTGCTGGTGAATTAATCTTTTGCTAGTGTATTAGCTCCATTTTCTTTTTTCCACTCTAGCTATGCAGTCCTATAGAATCATTATTGTGTATAGTGGTTAGGAAACATAAATGAATTGTTTTTGGGGGAAAGTGGAACATATAAAAATATCAGACATGAATGAAATGCTAAATTAACAAATAACTGTTCCCAATCTACACACATCAAATGTTCAGTATGCTGAAGACGTGGGGAAGTTTTAACAGAAACTCATAAACTGAAGATCTGGAGTTTGGTGAGGCCTCTCTTTACACAAGTCCTAAGGTCTTACTTCTCAAAGTCTGGTCCTGAGCCATATAGCAGCAGCTTCTCCTGGGAGCTGATTAGAAATGCAGAATCTTAGACCCCACCCCAGACCTACTCAACCAGATTCTGCATTTTAACAAGATCCCCAGGGGATGTGTCTGCTGCACATTCAAATTTGAGAAGCACTGTCCTAAGACACTTATTTTTACATTAAGATAGCTCTAGCTAGCCCTGACCGGTTTGACTCAGTGGATAGAGCCTCGGCCTGCGGACTCAAGGTTCCCAGGTTCGATTCCGGTCAAGGGCATGTACCTCAGTTGCTGGCGCATCCCCAGTTCGGGGTGTGCAGGACGCAGCTGATGGATGTTTTTCTCTCATCAATGTTTCTAATTCTCTATCCCTCTCCCTTTCTCTCTGTAAAAAAATCAATAAAATATATATATATTTTAAAAAGATAGCTCTAGCTTGCTGGAATAATATTTCAAACCTGACATACATACAGCTCTGGTCCTGGGCCAGCTTGTCCTCAGTTCCATTCCTCATTTGCTCTATTCCAAGTGGTGGAGGGGCTGATCTTTGCAGGCTGGGTTTCCCATGCAGGAACGGGGATGGGGTGAGTCCCCAGCAGCAGCCGTGTCTTCCCCAAGGCTCCAGCCCAGCCAGGCAACTTAAGGTGGTTCAGCTCTGGGGAGCCAGCTATGTCACCTCCTGGAGTCAGCCAAGCCACCTCCTCCCGCAGTTTCCTGTTTGTTGCCTCATCTCAGGGTTGCCTCATTGCCCACTGTCTGCATGCTCAATTCTTCATCACCTATGCAAACATGCCCTACATTAAATTCCCTCTGTTCTAAATACTTAAAGTGGATTCTGTTTTCCATTTTGGGGCCCAGAATGATACTCCATGCATTTAAAATATTTCTCTATGCACCACATACAGCAGAGAATTTTCTGAATGGCTTATTGGCTTAAAAGGGGGAGGAGGGGCCATTGAACCTACAGTAAACCTCAGCTTTCCCACATTCTGACAATCACGATCAAAAAGAAAAATTCGTCTTAAGCTATATGTACAACAGATGTGACTATATTCAGAAACTCAAGTCCTCAGAGTATATTTTTAACACCCTCCCCATCACTCCTCAATCAGAACAGCTGGTGTAGCAGCTAACTATTGTTTTGTTGCAGTTGTTGTTTCTGGGAGGAGGAGACCCATCTCCAAAGAACAGAATTCTGGACCAACACTGGAATCTCTGAGACTTACAAATCTTAATCGCACTCGTAAATCACACGACCTTCCCTACACTAGAAACATAACGTGCTGGAGGACCCATCAACGGGAGAGCGCAACTGCTATCAATACCGATTAAGGTTACTTGGAGATCTTCCTAAAAACACCTCTCACCTGGTCACTCCCATACTGTGAATAACCCTCTGGCTCACTCTTGCCCAAGGCCAAACACCCAAGCCCAGGCTGGCCCTTCAAAATCTACCTCTCCCATCTCCTCTTCCTAATTCCTCTCCACCTGAGGCATTCACCTTCTGACCATTCCCAGGTGTGCTTAAACAGCACCATAAACGCTGTGGAAAGCCCTTCCTTCCCCCACTGAGCCTGGCAAATCCTTTTCCCTCAAGAACCTGTCGTAAAGGGGACCTCTTTATCCCCGCCTCCCAGGATAACTGGGTTCTCTGTCCTAGGAGCTTCCACTGCACTTACTATGCCATACAGTCAGGTAGGTACACAGGTGTCCATTTCTTACAGACCGGGAACCCGTGGGTGGAGAAATGGCCTTCCACCTTGGTCTTCTGACCAAGGTTTCACATCCAGGTCCACGGTCACTACCTGTGACACCCTGTGCAAGCCCCTTCACTTCTCTGCCTGGGTTTCCAATTCCATGAGATGGGGATCATAGATAACACCCAACTCCACGAGCTACCACCAGTACTAGATGAGCTAACCCACGCCAAGTGCTGTCAAATTAACCCCCAAAAAAAGTGCCTGGCACACAGTAAGCGCTGAAGACTTGCTTATCGTTCTAGTTAACACCGTTACGCACGGAACAAAAGAGGTGTTCGACGCCTATTTGCCTGATAACTGGGGCCCATCCCAATAAACCAGCTAGGCAGCACTGAGAGAAAGGGCTCCCCCGGTACCAGTAACAGCTGAACTTAACTGGCCCGAGGACAAAGCGCACTGCAGCAGGGTGAGGAGGTCCGTGCCAGCTGGGTCCGCCGAGGCTGCCCACAGACCGGCCTGCCCTCAGCCACCTGTCCGGCCACCTGCCCGAGGAAGCCGGGCTCCAACAGTGAGGGGCTCCCCTACAGCAAAAAACCATAAGCAGTTTTTTTTCAACGGGAACCGCAATGGGAAAACAAAGGGTGCAACGCTCCTCGTGCAGAAAGGAAATGCATCTTTTCTGCCGCAGCTCATAGTTGGCGTCTGGAGTTCTCCATGGAGACCTGGGTGCCAAGCAGGTGCACAGCCGGGGAAAACCCCGTCTCCGCTTTCCCGAGGAGAGAGGGCATGCATCCCTGCCCTTCCGAGCGAAGGGACGAGCCTCCACACCGGCATCCAGTGGGATTTGTGAGGAGACCCCAGGTGAGTGTCCGCAGAGGACCCAGCGAGAAACGGCCTGGCCAGTTCCCAGAAATGGGCCGAACCCCAGGCTCCGGGAGTGCGCGCGTGGGGCGCAACCAAGCGCCCCCCATTTCTGGTGCGCTCGACACCCCCGACCCCGCCGCTAGGCCCGCGTTTCCTCCCGGACTGGGCGGCGCGGGGCTTCCTCTCAGCCCACCGCCCCGCGCCGTGCCCACCTGCGCCCCGGCCCGCGGCCCCCGCCGCCGCCGCCTCGCCGGGAGGCGCGCTCAGCCCGGGAGCCCGAGCCGTTACCCCCGCGGGGCGCGCTCCGCCCCGGCGGCCGGACCCTGGGCCGGGCCTGGGCGGCCGCTCCGGCCGAGCTGCGGGCCTCACGGGGCTGCCGCGGCGAGAGGGGCGCGCTCCCGGGCCGCTGCCGCGTCTCACCTTCTGGCGGATCTGGCCCGACGTGGACACCTTGCGGATGAGTTTCTGCGGAGAGCCGGGCTCCGCCTCGGGCTCGCTGTCCGACGACTCCTCGGGCGGCGGCGGCGGAGGCTGCTGCGCTGAACCCGGCGAAGGGGCGCCCGCCGCCGCCGCCATGCTGCCCGGCCAGCGCGCGCACGGCGGCTGGGGGCGGGCGGGGGCGGGGCTTGGTGGGCGGGGCCTGGAGGGGACGGGGGCGGGAGGTGGGCGGGGCCGGGCCTAGGCGGGCCTCCAGCTCGGTCCCTCCGGGTCCCTTGCAAGCTTTGCTTTGGGCCGCACCCCACACCCCCATTGGTGTCCAGAACCCTGATCTTAGCATTTGTTTGTCTTCCTAGGACACAATTTCAGTTTTGTTTTGTTTTTTTCTATCCATGCTCACTTTTTCTTAATCTTTAACCTTTCCCTTCAAATATGTAAGTGATTGGGCTGGGAGGGGGGGGGGGGTGTAAAGGGAAGGGAGAGAACGAGAAATATCTGTAATACTATCAATAATAAAGTATTTTTTTTAATTTATTTTTTTTTTAAGAATTTAAGTGACCTTAGGAGACCCCTCACCTGCATTGCGTTGCCAGCATGATAAACAGTTGGGCAGTGGATAAATGCAGGAGAGAAAAAAAAGTTACTTGGACGGACCTCTGGGATGCCAGAGCACAATGCCATCTGAGAAGGCTCCTGGAAAAAATGGGAAAAAATGATGTTTAAGGAAAATGCCAGCAGGAGTTGTCTCTAACTAATGGTAAGAGGATCCCGGGATCTGTGCTCTAGGCAGAGAGACCAGATTGTGCAAAGGCCTGGAGAGAAGAAAGAACAAGAAGAAGAAAAAAAAAAGAAAAAGCAGCAGCTGTAGTCTAACGGAATGAAAATAACAGGAGATAAGCCTAGGTGAGGCAGGTCAGACCAGACTGTGAATCTGATAATGGGGTGAGTCTTTTCTCCTGACTCCTGAGGGCAACTGGAAGCTCAGGGAGGGGCTGGGTCACAAAACTGGGACTTGTGAATCAGGCTTTGAGGTAATCAGGGCAGGTAGCTACCCTGGATTACTGGGAGTGGCTGCCTACATAAAGAAGTGGACTCAGGATGGGAGGGATCTGTAGGCAGAAGCAGAGGCCCTGGGCTGAGCTGCAGGGTATCCCGACCCGGGGAACAATCAACGGGGGCAAGGAGGATCCTGTAAGGGAATGAGAAGGGACAAGAGACGCAGAAGAAAGACAAGAATCTGACCAAGCCTCAAATTTTATTTCAAGTTTTCTGGTATATATACAGCTTCTTGGGGCAGGGCAAGGTCCTTTTTGTTCCTCATTCCAAGCACATGGATAAAGATAAGAAGTCAGTACTGATAACAGGATTCTGCCAGTGGCCTCAGGCTCAGGCGGCTCTCTACAGCTGGGTAGGTTGGTGGACCCCTTCACTTGGGGCCTGCAGTTGGAGATGAAATCAGTTGAGCTTCTGCTGCCCTTTGGGACATCCAGTTGACAAGAGCTTGGTGCCACCTGAGAGGAGAAGATCTTTAGGGGACTGCACAAATAGGTGTCCCCATATGCTTTCAAAGGACTGCTGGAAACTCAGCTGACCCTGGCCAGCCCACCTGTCAGCCTTCTCTGGCCCCCACTGCACATGGCAATGCTTTCTAGAGGCAAAACAAATGAAGACACACACACACACACACACCCAAGAGGCCACAGAGTAGCATCCAGCATGGGTACATGGCCAGGGGAATGGACTCATATACATGGCAGAGCATGTAAGGGTCTAATTCAGAAACACTCTGGGACAAGCCAAGGGCCCCTGGTATACTGAGCTGTAATGCCCAATACTATAATCACTAGCTAGAGGTGGCTACTTCAAGTTCAATTAAAATTAATTTTTCAGTTCCTCGGTGATACTAGCCACATTTCAAGTGCTCAGTAGCCTCATGTGGCTTAGAAGCTACCCTATAGACAGCACAGATATAGAACATTTCTGTTGTCGCAGAAAGGCCTACAGTGCATGAGGACAATGACAGTGCCCTTGTGCTGACCATGGGGGACATGCCAGACACTTGACCAGCAAGTCTAGTCTTCACCCAAGCCCCACAGATAAGCTTGATGGTCTTATTCTAGAGGTTTAGATGCCTCTCCAAAGGAGTGAGACAGGATGTGTAACCTGGACCAGCTGCTCCTTATCAGGAGCGAGGGAGCAGGACTACGTGTGATGCTCCAGGGATGAGGCCTTCCTGAACATGAGCAGCCCTAGAGGAGATGAAGGAGATGAATTTGGTTTTGAACAAACTGAGTTTGCGGTCCCTGGTGTGCTGTTGCCTACACATGTCAGAAGCTCAGGGGACACCTGGGCTCTAGAATCCATTATTTTAGAGGTAAAAAAAAAAGCCATGAGCATGAATGTGAGTACAAGCCAGAGTTGGCAGGTAGATACTGTGGCCGGATGGAAGTAGATTTGTAATTATGAAAAAGCACCAGAAATTGTCACAGCCAAGAGGAGCCTAAGGAGATATGACAACTAAATGTCATGTGGGACCCTAGGACAGAAAAAAGCACATTGGGTAAAAAACTAATAAGATCTGAGTAAAGAATGGGTTTTAGTTTAATAATAAAATGTCGGTGTTGAATCATCAAGTGTGGCAAATGTAGCCTCCTCATGTTAATAATAGGGAAAATGGTATGGGGGGGGGGGGCTCTGTGCTATTTGTCAGCTTTTCTGGAAATCTAAAACTTTTTGAAAATAAAATGTGTAATCTTTAAAAGCTTATAAGGATGCTTCCCTGATGAGCAAAGAAGCCTTTATGTTCACTGTAATGGCTGTTCCCTTGGAGATCTCCCCCGAGTGGCAGACCTGTAAGGGCACATTCTCCCCAGTGCCGCTTTATGGTCTGAGTCATGCTGTGAATCATCTCTAACAACGCGCTGCTCCCTGAGTTTACCCCACCTTAAGGGCATATCAAGGTGGCAGTAATAACACGCTTCACATCCAACCTAATCCTTCTTCTCGACCTGTCAATGTAGCAGTGCACCTCCTGTCAAAAAGAACCGCTTCCCGTTAGAGGAGAAAAACAATGCACTTGAAAGCAGGGGGGTGGTCTTATTCTCCCCTGAACTAGGGTTATGATTGACACGTGGGGCAGGACATTTATTCACTGGATTGTGGTATACAGTTTCCCTGGCCCCTAGGCATGCTGGCAACCTGAACCACCCCCATACATTTCCAACTCCCCATCTATCCCACCCACAAGGATCAGTAAACTAAACCATTAGGGCTGTGACAATAGGTTGGGAGGGAAGTGATGAAACATGTTGAAGGAGTAGGAAAACAGACACTCTAAAAAGAAATTAACCGCAGATGTGATAAAACTGCGGCGAACTACAGACACACACAAGTCAAACTGGGGAAATCTGAGTAAGATGAGTAGATTGTACCAATGTCAATATCCTGGTTAGTTCTGCCCAATGTTACCCCTTGGGGGACAGATAACTGCATGTAATCTACAATGATCTCAGTAAAATTTCCAATTTAAGAAAAGAACTTAAGGGCAGCCATTGGAAAGTCATACCTCCAAACTCTCTGACCCTCCAAAACTCTCATCCACTTCAGCATCAGAAGGTGAACATAGGTCTGGTTATAGAGTCAGGGAATCCAGAGTTCAAATCTTGACTCTGACTCTCACTAGCTGTATGACCTTGGGTAAGGTACATGATATCCCTGAACTGCAATTTCCTCATCCAACAAATGGAATAACAGTACCAATTTGCAAGCATTTGTGGAATGATTAGATGTAATACGGAAAATGGCCAGCATGAGGTAGGTGCTCAATACATAGAAGGGATCCCTACTTCTCCAGCCTTTGGTTGTGGTTGCAGAACATTGTCCCTAGGACAGGGCTGGGAACATTGTCCCAAGTTCCCAGCCGCCACTTTCTCCATGCAGCACCTCAGCTCCTTTGTACCCTGTTTCTTGCACAACACCTACCTGGGAAACCTTGGGTCACGCATCCGACCTACACACGGACATCCCGTCTCCTGGTAGCAGGGAGTACGCCAGCAGACACAACGCCATGTGTGTGCAGGCCCAGCCAAGTTCCACATCCTTTTTGGGCTGGCCAGCCATGCACTTCCTGCTCCCGCCCCCACACCCTCCCAGGTGGCCAACTGCGGGCCATAAACTAACCAGCACCTGGAAATCTGAAAGTCAGCCATTTTGGTACCAAAATAACTTGGAGGGCAAGGACTGTTCTGACCTCTGGTCTCTAGGGACTGGCCTGCTCACTCTTCTCTCTGTCTCTCCCACCCACACAGTTGCAGAGGTCAGGCATAATAAGGTCCACCCTGACTTAGGATATCCTGGGGTCAAGCAATGCAGGAACCAGCAAACTGCTTCTCTCAGCAGGCACTCTGGGGAAGACTCCCAGGTCCTTGGCTTACCCAAGATCTCAGTGTGAGCCAGAGGGAGGAGTGGCAGCAGGGGAAGGGCTCAGAGGAGTCTGCCACCCTGACCCTCCCTTTCCTGAGTATACCAGGAGAAAGGCCTGGGCTGGAGGGGACACATGCTGTGTCCTCTTACCACGGGGGGGAAAAAAAGGAAGAAGAAATTGGGTCTGACCTTGCAAACCCACAGGCCAAAGGCCCAATGTTCTTTCTGTTATCATTATTATTATTATTCCTCTAGAAATGAATATTCATCCCCATTGATATAAGTGCCTCAAACTCAAACCCAAGAGATAAAACCTCACTTTGTGTATGTGGACTCCTGTCCAAAGTCCCCAGATGCTTGGCATCTGGCAGAAGCACCCCAGCTCTGGGCACTGTCATGTGCACAGACCCCACACTGCTATCCAGCTCTCTGCCACTGCTCTTGGTGCTGGAGACCTGACCCCCAAGTGTCACTCCTTATCCGACCCCTCCCATTCACCCTCCAACCTCCTGTGAGTGGGCTGAACTGTACAGAACTCTCTAAACCCCTTTGCTCCTTGGAGAATGGACCAGAGCTACCCATTCCCCAATTCCCTTCAGGCCACTAAGAGAGCTCTCTCTGCATCGTTAGCGGGTACCACAGGCCGGGAGAGGACTCCATGAAGGACAGGGCCCTGGTATCACGTTGGTTTTCCCTCCTCCCCCTGAAGCTCCTTCTTTTTCCCTGATACAAAGCGCTCTCTCTCTCCCCCACCCCTTCTAAGCCCAATCTCCATGAAGATACTCTAACCAAGAAGCCTGTCAGGCTTGCAATGAATCCCCTCTTCTAGGGCAACACGGTCTTAGGGTTGGCTCTGCCATAGGGGGCCACAGGGCACTGATCCACCTGACCAAGACCAGGAGCTGCTGGTGCTGAGCCACAGCTCTGGGTAAATGGCGGAACCCCAGGAGCCTCTCCAACTTCTGCCCAACCCAGAAATGGTAGCTCAGTTTCTTCCTTTAATTCAGTTCTCTGAGCCGCTCCAAGGTCCTTCAATGATTTCCTTTCCCACCTTAAACCAGTCAAATCTGATTTTATTGCTCGCAAACAACCCAGAGCTCAAACAGGGACTCGGCCCCCAAAGTTGAATCAGTGAAGTGTGTTTGGCCACATTTGTCCTCTGTCTGGTTGATCTCAGGAGGGTCTTTTGCAGTCCTGAAGCTAGAATTGGTCAATGTGATTAGAAACACTGCCTCTCCCCCATATATTTCCAGGGAAATGGCTTACATAGGACCCTAGGAGAAAGCCCAGGACACACTGGGCCCCACAGGTGAGCACATCCATTTCAGCTGCCTTCTCACCTTGAAGGGCCAGAGCTGAGCCTCCATAGGGAAGGTTAGCCTCTTTTTCAGATTCTGCCCTTCTGTTGGTGACATCACTCAGCCTCCCCAGCAAGCCAGCCTGATTCAGGACCCAGCAGAACAGACAAACTTTATTTTTGTGAAGAGACTCACACTTTGGTATGTAGCATAACTAAAGGGCTAACTGTGGGGCGTTGCTCATCGAACTGCTAATATCCCATTTCCGGTCCTCAGTCACCTCTTCACTCATCCGCAGCTGTCTCCTGGTCTTTCTTCTCTTCTTCGGGATCTCCTGAGTCTTTCAGATTTTGACGAGCAAAATCCTCAAAAACCAAATTTTCATCCTGAAAACTAAAGTTAAACAAAGAACATTTTGATCATGGCACACTTGCAGCGAAATCTCGAGCAAAACAGATCTCCTTTTTTGCAACAAAGGGGCCGATGGAGAGTTTCCTGCATGATGAACACAGAACCCCGCCCTTCTCATAGCTGTTCATGGAAAATCTCTTTAACGGGCAAAAAGGAGCAAACACCCAAGAGCAGACTCCACAATCACTAGATCTGTGCATGTATGCACATGTGAGTGCATGTGTGTACACACATGTGTGCATGTGTTTGTATGTGTGCCTTAATACTAGGAAACAAAATGAAAACTAGGGTCGAAACCTGTGTCAAGAGCATGAGGTATGTACAAAATGACCCTAAAAGAGGTTTTGCTGGATGAGAAAGTCACAGAACACAGGGCAACATAGGGCAGTGGCTCACCTTTCCTTTGCCATGGCTGCGGCATGGAACGAAAAAGAGAGAGATTAGCATAAATTTTGTATAATGGCTGCACCTGGAAAATGTCTTCCTTGTTTAGTGATTTATATTTGGGGGAATAAAAGGTCTAGAATAGATACATGCATTTCATGACAATTGGCATGTAATTCCTTCTTCTTTCCCTTTTCCTGCTCAGAGAGCCTTCTCCCTGCATTTTTAGCCACTGCTTCCTTTTAAAGTGCCACAACCCTCACCTGCTCAAGGGGACCAAGCCACAATCTCACCTCTAGAACCCTGTCCCTGGTTGGCCTCATTCTCTCTTTGAAAGCGTCTCTCCCTACGTGCCCCTAGGACTATTCGAGATCAGAGTCCCCAGGTGCTGTCAGGATCCAGGCTGGCTCACCTCAAACAGTCCACACGTCCAGCTCTTGAGGGGTGATCCCTGGGACTCATGCTTACCCAGCATCCCCAGCGGTTGAGGCGGGCACTAGACCTTGAGAACTACCTCTGTCCCCTCTCCATTTCTCTTAGCATATTGATCTTCATTTTGTTGGGTTCTATTCTCATGTATGTTCTGCAGCCCCAGTTAATTGCTATTCATTTGGGGTGGGAGGTTTTTTTTTTTTGTTGTTCTTTTTTAGCTTTCTGCCTCCCTAGTAAAGTGCTGGGGCAACGCTCAGTGGTGAGCCAGGAAGAGCGAAGTGATGCTAAACAACTCCAGATGGTTTCTCAGGAGCCCCGTGCTGATGGCAAGCCACTGCTCTTGTGTCTCGTGCCCACCTGGAAGCCAGCCCTGAGAGGGAAGTGTCTGTGTGGGCTGCTAACCACAGGAAGCCTAAGGAGAGGCTGACTCATCAAAACATCCCGTGGGCAAGAAGCCTCCTGGACCCCCTCAGCGCTGAGCATAGCATTATACTAAGTGGGACCATCAGCCCGGAAGAGAATCCAATCAACACCCTGCGTTCCACATGGATGCTCTTGACAGGGGACAATAAAAGCGTGGTAGCATTTCTACAGCACTTACTACACGCAAATTACTTGGCCCCTGGCCCTGGCAGAGCTTCTCAGCCACAACCTAATGCTAATGCTTCCACTGCTTGGAGTCTGTCATCTAGGCGGGGGAGCAGGGACCTAGGCAACTAAGACGTGAGCACACATCTATGAATAAAACGGAGTGACTCATAAATCTCTGGAAATCAGAATTACGAGGCTATCGGGTGACTGGTCCTTTTTCCCTGAAATCTCATAGTATGAAAGACCATCGGTGAGTCAGATGTGTGCTATGTTTGATGTAAGGACCAGAATGACTGGAACATGGAAATGTCCAGAAAAGGAATAATGCCACTCCCCCCCACCCCCAGCTCAGCCATAACGTCTGTTCACAGCTGCAGAAAATAATTTCACATAAACTGTGACATCTCCTCAGGCCACAGTTTTAAAATAGCCTTTGAAAACGTCCTTGAAAGAGACCAGAATGCATCTCAATCTCACGTAGTTCAAAATAGTATTTTAATGACACAAGCATAAGTGAATAAAATAAACATGGCTAGACTGTATGCTTCCCCCAGGGGAAGGTTTTGGCAAAGCACGCTGAGCATTTGAATCCAAACTATTTGGAAAAGATGCTTGGAGACAAAATATTTTTTGAGACAAACCCAAAATGAATCTGGGGCCCCTTCTACAGTTTAGATGCCATTTCATTACCCATTTCATAAAAGCTAGATATAAAGTATAAGAAAAGAAGAAATCCTGCTTGCTTACACCACTCTGACTTCAAATGTTCCTTACTGCTGTAACTGTGAGAGTCCCTTTCCGGCAGGTCCATTCCTCTGTCCTGACAACTACGCCACTTAGCACTCAGTGGCGAATTTTTCTCATAATTTCCCAGATGGCACCTGTACTATTTTTGCTGCTTCGGCAATCTTTTTTTAAGAGAGCTCTGTTGATATCCAATTCACATAGCATACAATTCACCACTCACGTGTACAGGCCGATAGTCTTTAGAACATTCAGAGTCGCATAGGCATTGCTTCATTTACTTTTAATATCTGCACGAGAGCCCATAGAGTTACAATTCAAAGGAGCCACGGTGTCAGGACCCCAGCATGTGCCTCTTTCCTGGCATTGTCTCTCTTCTCCTCACAATCTCCACTGTCAAGAACACTCGTCTCCCAAAGGCCTGCTAATGTCTCCAAATGAAATGCAAATGCCCTCAGGCTCTCAAATTTATGTTTCACCTTAAATTTTCTTTATGTCTAAATCTAGGTCTGTTCAACAGGAGAACCCATCCTTTTAAATTATTCCTGACAAAACCTAACAAGACTGCGCCCAGGCTGCTACATCCTCCACGCCTGGCCCAGGACCGAGCATGAGAGCACGTTTTCTCGGGGCCGGGCACCTTGAGGATGGCATGGCCATGCCCGCCCGTGCTCACAGGTGCGGTCAGGAAAGACTAGCAGTGAAGCTGTAATCAATTTGAAAGTCGTGGATGACAGAGGAAGTCAGGGCGCTGCGGACTGACCTGGGTCCTCGGGCTGCGGGTGCATGAGGCGGAACGGCACCTCTGTGGCCACTTCACTACGAAAGAGAAGATCACAGATTGTTCTCTCACACGCAATTATAAATGGCACAGGATTCAGTGAGATTCGGAGCAAAGCAAACCGGATGTCAGGAAGTGATCAAGTAGGAATGTTAAATGTATTCCCTGGCAGGTGGTTCAGAAACTTCACTTCCGCATGGCGGAGGCATCTAGGATTTTCAGGTTCCATGTTGTGGTGAGTCAGATGTGTGCTATTAGTTTCAGTGACACCATGTTGTGGTGGAGGACAGGTAGAGAGAGAATAGTTTTGAAAAATATCCTTTGCAAAAATGTACACAATTTGTATGTGTTACATCTATGTAAGGCTGGTGGGTTGGTGATCGGGGACACGTCTCTTGAAGAGAGAGCAGAATAAAGATGAACAGAGATCGCCAAATTCCAGAAGCTAAGGCAGGTTGGAATTTATATAAAAAGAAGGAAGGAGCCGAAACCGGTTTGGCTCAGTGGATAGAGCATCAGGGTCCTGGGTTCGGTTCCGGTCAAGGGCATGTACCTTGGTTGCGGGCACATCCCCAGTGGGAGGAGTGCAGGAGGCAGCTGATCGATGTTTCTCTCTCATCAATGTTTCTAACTCTCTATCTCTCTACCCTCCTCTCTGTAAAAAAAATCAATAAAATATATATTTAAAAAAATAAAATAAAATAATTTTTTTAAAAAAGAAGGAAGGAAAGGAGCCAGGAAGGAAAGCAGAAGGGAATTCCAGACAAAGGGAGAATGGAAAGGGTGTGTGGGAGTCTGTGCGTGTGAGAGAGTGTGCTTCACCTAAGACCCACTACCTCCCGCCCTATGGTTACCACTTCGGTCAAAGTACATGTTTACAAGGCCACTGTCACCACAGCCCAGTACAGGCGTACAGATGGGGTCTAGAAGAGGCGTGCCCTGGTTCCAAGTGAGGGAAGGAGATGGTAAGAGTCAGGGTGAAGGAGTATGTAGGTTCAGTGCCTGTCTCCAACATGTCTCACCTGCTGCCTCTTGGCGCCTGGTATGAAAGGCAGCTGTCACTATCCACAATAGCCAAAAGGTGGGAACATCCCAAATGTCCACCAAAAGATGAAAGGAACACAGAATGTGGCATATCCATACAATGGAATCTCATTTGGCCATACAAGAATGAAGCCCCGACACACGCTACCACATGATGAACTTTGAAAAGACTATGCTGAGTGAAAGAAGCCAGACACCAATGGACAAATATTGTCTAATTCTGTGTACAGGAAATGTCCAGAATAGGCAAACTTTTGGAAATAGAAAGCAGATTAGAGGTTGCCAGGGACCAGGGAGAGGGGCACATGGGAGAGAATACAGGTTTTTCTCTTGGGATAGTAAAAATGTACAGGAGCCCAGTGGTGGTGACAATCACACGGCACTGTAAATACACCTGACACCCCTGAATCATACACTTTCAAGGGGTGAAAATGGTAAACCTCATGTTATGTATATTTTATCAAACACACAGCCACACAAAGGCAGCTGCATGGAGTGTGCCGGTTTCCTGAGTGTGTGTGTTCGTGTCCCTGCCCAGGTGTAGGCTAAGCTGTGGTCTCAAAGAAACATCCCCACCGCTTGGCCAAGTTTTGCATGAAGCATCCGAAGGGCAGAGGGCATGGTTTCATAACGGCTCTGAGCACAGCTGCCAGGAAGCCAGGCCCCACCATGACTGTTTTGAACCCCAGGTTTGTTCCTTTGATCCTCTGGAATCAAGCAGAGAAGGAAGGTGACGAGGCTTACCTGGAGGTGAACTCTCCCAGAAAGCTAGGAAACAAAAGCAGACAGGGCTGTGGTGACTGCCCACCATGGTAGAATGGCCCCATTTCCCATGATTTAGAGGAGGGACGTGTCCCAGTCCTGTCCTTCACTCACAACTTTTAGGATCTTTGTGTCCCTGAATATTCAACTCCACTATCCCTCTCCCCTTGTGATTTCTCAAGTGGATTAGTTCAAGCGAGGAGGCACTTAGGTTCAAGCCCTACTGTTTAAGAAGAAACTACAGATCAGAATTTCTCTCTTGGCCACAAAGATTATTGTAGGAGAAACTCTTCTCTGCTTTACATCCTCTTGGAGAAAATGAAAGAAAACACTGTACACCTTGAAAAATACACAACAAATACAAACACTTTTAACCAAATTTGCAAAATCAACCTATGTTCTACTTTGTTGCCCCCAACCAAAATTTGGGCAATTCTTTATCTACTCAGAATTATGGAATCTATTCCTGGACTTGTGTTTGATGGTTGAACTAACCAAGGCTCATAGAGGTTAGAAGCCAGAGCCATTGGCAATGGAATTTGAAAAGGAAAATGAGAATTCCAAGTTTTCCCTTTTTAAAAATATGTTCTTAAAATTAATTTTAGAGAGATCAGAAGGAAGAGGAAGGAGCTGCCTCCTGCACGCCTCCTACTGAGGCTCAAGGTTACAACCCCTGCATGTGCCCTGACCAGGAATTTGAACCAGCAATCTTTTGTGCATGGGACAGTGCTCCAACCGAGTCGCGTCGGCCAGGGCTCAAGTTTTTTCTCTTTTGGAAGAGGTTTTAAAAATGGATGAAATTAATTTTATTAAAAAATATAAAACCATTTCTTCAGAATTCTGAGATATCTGTGCTCTTGAATAGAAAGGAAACTCCCAAGTCCTGTGACTACACATTGGGAAGGGACGGAAAGATCTCTCCCTTATGGACATATGCCTCCCTGAGATCTACAAGAGTTCCCTTGATGGCCACCACTCTTTTCTGAGGTTCAGTACCACACTGAACTCATCATCCTTTTTTGCATGCCAACTTCCAGACAGGAGCATAGGCACACCCACTCTTGCCATGTGGTTCTATCAGTACACATATTTCATCATCCACTTTTCTACCTGTTTCCATGTGCTGTTCTATCAGACAGAATTATAAAACTAAATCAATAGAGTCCAAAACTCTACTCGGTAATCAGTAGAATGTGTGGCCTTCCTGTGCATTCTGTCTCCTTATCATTCAGGAAGAAAACAATTTAATCAAAAGCCAAGACAAGGCCAACAGAGTGGTGGGACTCGGACACTCACCCTGACACTGTGAGCTTCACCTTGACCTGGTAAGACACCAGAATCCCAAAGACAGTCCGGTCTATGCCTTCCTTTATGCTGCACAAACAGAAAGGAAAAGTAGAAGAATGCAGGCGAGCAGTAGAAAGCAAGGACTAGGTAACCAACCCCTCATCTCCACACAGGCACACCATCATGGGTCGTCTTCTCAAGGAACTGGTGAACTCAACCAAGCTGTCAAAGTCCTAGAACTTTCTACACTTGGGGCACAGGGATTCCTCTCCTGCTTGGAGCTGGTGTTTCCGCTCTGGAAGTTCAAGAACAGGGTGTGCTTCCTGGTTCTCCCTGCTCTGCTTTGCACTGAGTCATCTCCTGAGCTCTGAGGACTCACATGGTGCTGGAGGCAAGATTTGTGTCCTCGTGCTTGATTTTCCCATCCAGGGCGATGCCCCTCCGTTCTCGGTTGTTGGCCAGCAAGGGCACCAGCGTCAGCGTCGTGGTCAGAGTACTGTTTGGCGGCACTTTTTCTCTGCAGGAAGATAATCGGAGAGGGATTTGGCTAATTGCTCTCACAGCCATAAAGCTATCAGGAGTACCTGTGTGCCATCAAGCATGTTGCAGATCAAAAGCTCTCTGCGACTCATTGGAAAGGTAGTTCAGGTGCCTGTGTATTTGCCTGATGAGAGGCAGAGGAGTATTATTGACAACTCAAAATAGGCTGCCAGCAACAGTACGACACTTCCTTGAGTCCCTTGGTCTGCTCCAGTCACCAAATTCTAGAATGTACTGTGGGGTTAAATGATACTAACCGGCCCAAGAGTCAAGGACCACACCGATCTCCTCTTGAGACTGTGAACTACACAGTTGGCTGCAGGGCCACCTGTCACCAAAAACTGTCACTCGGGGTGGGGGTGGGGTGGCGGGGAGGGGATCAGCATGTCTCCATTGTGGTGGGTTATCAAAAAGGGGAAAGCAAGGTCCTCCATTTGTGAACTAGAGACTGCACTAATTTGGATTCAGAGCAGCACATGCTCCCAGATCTCCTCCATGGTTAGTCCAACGGGGGTGTTCCCACCATCCAACAGACCCAGGGGACTGGTCCCAAAGTGTAGATTTGAAATGGAGCTGGGGACACAGTAGCATGCTTCTCCAGACCAGCAGGACCCCACTCACTGATCCCAGTGGCTCTGCCACTCATTTACACACTGACACCAGCCACCCTGAGCCATCAGCGTGGCCTTGTGCCTCTTCCCCACCAAACTTATGAGCATGTAGGCTCTCTAGGGATCTCCACTTTGCAATCAGGGAAGCATGCCGGGCACACGCTGCACCTTCTCTCTGACTGCTGAGCTCAGAAGAGCCAGTAGCCTGTGTCAGTCCATGCTGCCTGCACACCCCCCACCCCTGTATCTGGCCAGGGGTAGGCGGGGATGGGCCCTAAAAACACTGCCCAGGAGTGGACTCTACTCTTTCCTTAGCCTGCCCTGAGACAGGCTGGGAGTCTTAACTACCACCCTCAGAATGGCTTCCCTATTTGAGCCCCCTGTGGAGTTTCAAGCAGCTGTGGCTCCTCTCACCTGCAGTGTGTACGGGAAGCTCCTGGGCTCCTGGGTATTCTCATTACAGAATTCTGCTGGAGCAAAAGATGCCCACACCCTCCCATCTGGGCCCTGTGGGAACCTTTCTCTCTCTCTCTCTCTCTCTCTCTTTCTCTCTCTCTCTCTCTCTCTATATATATATATATATATATATATATACACACACACACACATATGTGTGTGTGTGTGTGTGTGTGTATGTATTTTAATTGATCTTAAAGAAGTAGGGAGATGGAGAAAGAGATAGAAACATCAATGATGAGAGAGAATTATTGATTGGCTGCCTCCTGCATGCCCCCACTGGGGATCAAGACCGCAGCCCAGGCATGTGTCCTGACTGGAAATGGAACTGTGACCTCCTGGTTCATAGGTTGACACACCACTGAACCATGCCAGCCAGGCAGGAACCTCTTTTAACACGTGGTTTGAGCCACAAATGACAAAAGCAGAAAGTATATCCTAAGGGGAAGGTAACAGGAAGAGGAATGGCCAGCAAGGCCACTTCCAGGCCCTTCAGGACCTGGGGTTGGATGGTGGGCAGTAGCTGGTGAATGAGGTGTGACCTGGAGTGATGGAGGACCACCCACTAGAGTCCAGGGAGCCCCAGGGTTCAAGGATGAGGGCCATGCTCTGCTGCTCTCGCCTTCTGAGTGGCTTCTGGTCTGAGACCCATTAGCACGTTCCCACCTAGCTTTCAGTCTCCCTGCCACTTCTGGGGGGGGGGGGGAGCCCTAGATTGGTTCCTAGTTTCCCCGGAATCATTTGATCCAAAAATGTACCAGGAGCTGAAAAGAGAACCAGATTATGGGTATATTCGGGGAAACTCAGCTGAGGACCGTTCCCTTCTATCACTGTTGAGCATATGCCAAAAGGTGAGCCATGAAGATTGCTAGGTCACAGTGTGCAAAGATGTTCCTGAAAGAGACCCTAGGCTTGGTTGGTGAGTTATGCTTCTTTCCTGCATAACTGGATCTGCTTTGAGCAATAGTTTATCCCGAAGTTACCTTTAAATATTGGGTAATATTATCTTGCCGAATCAGTTTATCTTTCCTCACCACCCCCTTCCTCTAATCATGGTAATATTGTTTGCATAAATCGGTACTTAGAACATGCCAGCTAGACAAAGACCTTCCCAAGGGATCCTCTCTGGGGTATAGGGGTTGGAGCTAACCCCAGACACCTGTGTGTTTAATGATTCTATCTGCCTGCCTAGCAAAAGCAATAGTGGGTAGGTCTCTCCCTCCACCAAGAAAAGGCCATCTCAGCTTTGATTCTATTAAAGGGAGAAAAGTCATTTGTGATAAGGGGCTGAGAAATGACCCAGCATGGTAATCCAACTGGTATGAGATTTTTAAATTGAGGAGAAGATCAAAAAATAGGGAGCCCTCCCTGGGCTGACAGACTATCTGCTGGGGGCAGGGAGGTAAAGAATAGTATCAAGGCCAAAACCGGTTGGCTAAGTGGTAGAGTGTCGGTCTGTGGACTGAAAGGTCCTGGGTTCGATTCTGGTCAAGGGCATGTACATTGGTTGCTGGCACATCCCCGGTAGGGGGTGTGCAAGGGGCAGCTGGTCGATGTTTCTCTCTCATCGACGTTTCTAGCTCTCTCTCTCTTTCCCTTCCTCTCTGTAAAATATCAATAAAATATATTTTTTTAAAAAAGAATAGTATCAAGTCTCTAGCAATGTCTTCCAAGGATACATGGAAGGTCCAGCTGTTCCCACTGCGACATTTCTAAGCTTATTTCCCTCCTCTCCATCACGTCTTACTTAGCTTGACCAATCTCTCAGAACTCCTGGGAGTGAAAACAGAATGGAGATGCTAACCTCCTTGGCAGCCCTTGAAGTGAGAAAAGGGAAGGAAGTGAAGAGCTGGTGAGCTAGCTGAGCATTCACTTCCCTCGTCAAGATGAACAAAAGGGGAACTTGACAAAGAAGCCTGGGCCGCCCAGGAAATAGAAACCCAACAGTTACTCACTGTGCTTCCTCCTGGGCCACCGGCTTGACGTAATAGTCGCTTGAGTAGAGAACCACATTGGCCACTTGTTCCACTGCAGAGGGAGGACAGGGGTAGGCGATTCATGTGGGGTCCTTCATGCAGGCGCCTGGTGCCGCCTGGCCTTCTGGGGATGCGGTTGGTCTTCTTTCTCTAATGCTTCTCAGGCTTAGCTTTCTCAGCTCAAAGCTTAAAGGCTGAGATTTCTGAGGCCATTTCTGTTCACCAATACAACTTGCTCTGTGACAACACCTATCCATGAGCCAGTCTCCTAAAACTGCACCTGCTGGAGGCCCCTCCTCTCTGCCGAGTCCCTCATATGCTCCCAAGGCACACAATCTTCCAGCATCAAATAACTCACCACGTGCTCTCCTCCTCCAAACCCACCCCTTACAGCATTCTCTGTCTTACTGAAGGAGCATCTCCATCCAAGTGTCCAAGCTAGAAACCATCTGGAGGCCCCACAGGATGGGCTTGTGGGTGTACATAGTAGACAGGAGGATGGGCTCTGGAGCCAGACTACTTGAGTTCAAATCCCAACTTAGCTGTCAGCTCTGAGTTACTTATTACTTCTAAGCCTCAATTTGCCCATCAACAAAATGGGAGTGATAACTGCTTCTAATTCATATGGGTGTTGTAAGATTAAAAAGATGATTTTTAATCCCTACTAAAATAAAAATTGAGCCCAGTTGGTGTGGCTCAGTGGTTGAGTGTTGACCTATGAACTAGGAGGTCAGGGTTCAATTCCCAGTCAGGGCACATGCCTGGGTTGCAGGCTTAATTCCCAATGTGGGGTGTACAGGAAATAGCAAATTAATAATTCTCTCTCATCATTGACAAATCTATCTCTGTCTCCCTCTCCCTTCCTCTCTAACATCATATATATATATATATATATATATATATATATATATATAAAAATATTGAAGATTAAAAGAAACAATTTGTTTGAATCACTCAGCCAAAAATTTAATAGCGTCAGCCTGCGGACTGAAAGGTCCCAGGTTCAATTCTGGTCAAGGGCATGTACCTCGGTTGCAGGCATATCCCAGTAGGGGGTGTGCAAGAGGCAGCTGATCGATGATTCTCTCTCATTGATGTTTCTAACTCTCTATCCCTCTCTCTTTCTCTCTGTAAAAAGTAAATAAAATCTATTTTAAAAATAATGGTGTTGATGTTAGCATTCATAATACTTTGAGAAGTAATTTAAATCAAAGTACCAAATGATACTTTCACAATCATGTTACTTTGTATTGAACACTAAATAAATAAATCAGGTTCTATAAGGAATTAAAGGCATATGAACTAAACCAATATAAAACAAGCCATAATTTAAACATTCATATTAGCATCAGGAAATACCTAAAATTCTTAGTATGCATGCATCAAAATTCCTGAACCTTATCTATGACACTTAGGGCATCTTAGTCTGCCTAGGGCTGGCTTAATTTTAGCCTGAAAGTCCTAGGCAACCTGGAATGGTTAGTCACCCTAACACACAAAATTTATCTTTATCTTAGTCATCAAATGTTTGAGTTGGAAGCGAGCTTGGAGGTGTCCCACCTATGTTATTCTGTCGTGTCTTTTTTATGTAGCCTATATAAGACCATTATATAAGACCATCTCCTGCACATTGACGCCCTCTGAGCTGAGGAAGTGTCAGAACAGCAAGTACCTCTCCTGCAGTATTGGTGGGCTTAGCCATCACCTTGTGGGGATTTAACATGACCAGCAATAGTAGCACTTTACCATTTACAAGCCCCTCACAAACCCGGGAGGTAGACCAGGAGCCCCTGCCATGAATGCCAGTGGGACTTGGAGAGGACGTGCACAGCAGAGCCCTCAGGAAGCCAGTGTCCTCAGGTCAGTGTCTTCTCACCATGCTGTGCTCATCTGGCAACACAACTCATCAGTGATCCCAGGAGGAAAACTCCTGTCCCCGCTGTCCTGAGACCTGACACTGGGCCCCTCCAGGAAGATCACCTGTCAGGACGTTGACCCCAGACCAAAGGCAGCCTTCAGCTGAGATGACATCAGAGGGCTTACCTCCCTGTGAGGCCCTGCTGTCCGACAACAGAGGCAAACAGGTCGGTCAAAGGACCCAGGAAGGCCTTATCTGACCAGAGAAGAGACCCCCAGAAAATAGGACTAGTTTGAGAAATTCCAAAAGACTCCATTTTCCAGATTTTAGCAGAAGGTCCTACCTAATGCTTTAATCTTCTTTACTGTCTTCTCTGTGTTGTTGGTCACAGTCACGGTCACAGAAATGGGTTCCCCATGGAAGTAGATCTGAAAATGTTAACAGATAAATCAGAAAATGGGAACAGAGTGTGGTGATATCTTTAATCTCATGGCTTTCTAAATTCAATTCTTTAACTAGAATAAAACTGCTGGATCCCCATACTTTTAAGGAAGATAAAGTGTCTTCCTCTAGAGAAGGGTCTGGAACACACTCTGTCTGTGGGTGCTGAGACGGAAAAGGTGACTAACGCAGAGCAAAGTGAATTGTCCGGAATACCCCAAGTCCTGAGAGTCACTGCAGAGTTGGGATTTTGGGTGGAACAATAAGGTTATTTGGGGCAGAACGATGAAATGGAATGAAATCAGTGGAGATGCCTGTGTAACCTGGGTCCAGGAAAGCAAGACACATGCTTACACGTGCATATGTGCACATGTAGGCACACATCATGTGCTCATGGAGTATTTAGGCTCTTGCCAATATGTGTATGTGTGACTCTTGGTGACCAGAAGAGCCAGAGATAGCCTCAGCGTCTATGACACACCTCATAGATGACATTAACCTGTGTCATGGCCACCCCCTCATGGTTGAATTTTCCAGGGAAATAAACAGTTTGCAATGCCACACACATTGATGCCACACTAATAACTGAGGCCCATGGGCAGAGAGGGGTAAAGATAGCCTGGAGTCAGGGTGTGACATTCTGCCAGTCCTACGGCCAGTTGGTCAGGACTGACAATGAGTGGAGTGTAAGTCAGTGTGACCCTCTTCTAATGGTCACCTTTACTAGCTCCAAATGAAGAAAAAGGGCCAATCGTTCTCAAAGGTTGGTACTTAAGCTGTCCCTAGAAACACACCCACAGCAGTTAGGGCACTGGGCGGAGCCCACCCCAGACCTGCTCCCACTCGGGGCACAGCAGTACCCATGGGTTACCTCTTTGTTCAGGGAGACTGCGAGGTGCAGGGGCTTGTCGGACATGAAGAACTGCCAGGCGGCCTCAGCCCGGGGCTGGGGACCCATCTTGGACGGCGCGTGCTGTACCTTACGGATCAGTAAACGCACAGAGCTCCTGTGGATGGGAAGTCACAGACAGTCCTGCAGTTAGTGCCCGGGCTTCTTCAGGATGGCCCCCAGGTCTCTCTCCCTTAGTCATGCTGGGACCCAACTAATAGCTGAACCTAATAAAGGAGTGGGGGAGGGGCCCAAGGACATAGTTTCCAGGCCTTTCTCTGTGATTTCACCTCCTCTGGGGGGAGGCTGATGTGGGAATTCATGTCACATGCTTTACATGACACGCTTCAAACGTGTGCTCCATCACTGCTACTCATTACTATGGCAGCGATAGGTGTGTGCTGAGTATGAGGAGAAAGTGTCGGGGACCCAGTTAGAAACTGTGTTCAGGTACAAGAAGAAAACAGGTCCGGCTGGAGTGGCTCAGTGGTTGAGAATTGACCCAAGAACCAAGAGGTCACTGGTTTGATTCCCAGTCTGGGAACAAGCTCGGGTTGTGGGCTTAATGTCCAGCAGGGAGCATGCAGGAAGCAGGCAATTAATGATGTTTCTCTCTCATTGATGTTTCTATCTCTCTATCCCTCTTCCTTCCTCTCTCTAAAAACAAACACAATAAAAAAAAATTTTTTTTTAAAGAAAATGGAAGACCAGGCCTGGGAACATGGGAGAGACTTGAAGTATTGCTCAATGAGCAGAGTTCCTGCTTGGAGTAATGAGACATTTTGTGTGTAACTATGCTTACACAACATAGTGAATATACTTAATGCCACTGAACTGTACATTTGAAAATGGTTAAAACGGTAAACTTCATGCTATCTATGTTTTACCAAATGAAAAATGATAAAAGAAGAAGAAAACGAAAGAAGGAATCTGGAGGCTTTCAGGGTCTTACAGAAGCCCTTGAGGTTGCTAACTCCCATCATTCTCTTTTGGTTCCCCCACCCCCCAAAATGATCAGGCACTGATCCTTTAGAGCCGATGGAGAGGTTGTCCCATCTGCCCTGGGCTAGGGAGGCTCCATTATCCTCAACCCGCAGGCCCCCTCGGAAGAGTTCTGCCACAAACACATATTGAAGGGTGGTCTCTTACCCCCTCCCACCTGCCCCCTCACCAAGTCCCACAACTTACTTCTTGGGAATTTTGTCCTCTTCATCATTGGTGCTGTCTGTTGCAAATGCTTTGACCTCGAAGTCAACCCCACAGCACTGCAGGGACAGAGAGCAGCAGATAAGATCAAGGTCAGCACCACCCTTCTTGGAGGGGTATATGGCACTTGGGGATGTCACTTGGCACCTTCTCTTTTGGTCTCGGCCTTATCCTTTTCAGGTTTCACCATCAAAATGCCATTACGCAGCATCACCCCGGCAACCTTAGCCATACAACACCTTGCTTCTAGTCCCCCTGCCCTCCCACCATGTGCATTTCCTGTACAAGCCACGTATTTCACCAGTCTACCATGGGCACACACAATTCCTTCTTCTGAAATGCTTAATGCTCCTCTTTCTCTCTTGTTCATATTTGACAAACTCTTGGGTATTCTCCAAGCCCCACCACAAAGGTCTCCTCAGATATACGGCCCTGAGACCCCCAGGCATGCAGATGCCCCCTCTCCCAGGCCTTGATGCCTCAGTTCACACTGAACTCTGACACTTCCTCTCCCAGGATGGACTCAAGGATGGCATTTTGTTTGGCTGGCACAGTGTCCTCCAATTGGATTTAGTGACCTTTTCTTTCTCCATCTGGGCTGCCCACACCCTGTTTTCTGGACCAGTGCCTTTCAAATATCTCACCACCATGGCAAGAAGTCAAGTTTATAGTGTGGCTCAGCAAACAGACACATGCATGTGAAACAACTCCCATAAAATACCCCTGAGCTTTGCTGCATGTGAGACACTCTGAGATTTCCCCTTCTCTTCTGTTTCATCCTGTTACTCTTTCCTTAAATGCCACTATGGGTCCACGGCACTTGATTTCACAAACCTCCACCATGGAGGCAGGACACCCACATTGGAGAACACTGGCCTGGACACCTCCCTAACTGTCACTGCACCCTCCATCCAGGTGTAGACCTGCCACTCTTCCCTCACTTGGCATGTGTCTAGCTGCCGCCCCCAGGTACTCCAAGTGCCAACGACTCTTCCACCAGTAATCCTGAGTCCCAGTACCTTCCATTCTCTCCTCCTGTCCCCTGTCCTCCTTCCTTGCCTGGAGTCCCCGGTCCACCACGGTCACTGCTCCCCTGCACAGATTCCGCCCCTTTGCTTCTCTGTCGGTTCCCAGCTCAGGTTTGGCCACTCCAACCCCATTCTCAGCGTGTGGCCAGAGCGATCCTTTGGGAACCTAAGTCCAGAGCCCACCAGGGCTCCCATCTCACTCAGAAGAAGTCCGAGTCTATGCCATGGTCCCTGATGCCTGCCAAGATCTAGTCACACCTCCCACACCTCTCTGACCTGGTCCCACATTTCACCCCTGCTCCTCCCGCTCCAGCACACACCATGCAGCATTTCCTCCGCCTGGAAGGCTGACCCTAAGAGGGAATGGTGTCTCCTTTACCCTATTAGAGAGGGCGTCCTTAAACATCCTGAACAAGCACCCTCCAGACTACTTTACCTCTCCCAGCCTCTTGCTCTCCAGAGCGCCTGGCATCATCGGATGCAACATAGGTACTTGCTTCTTGCCTGTTTCTATCCATCAACCTGTGAGACCTATGAGCGGCGGGACTCTGCCATTTTTATCACAACGCTTTAGTTAATACTTGCTGAAGACTCGTGACAGGTTCATTAGACTGTCTCTCCCTATATATGTTTGAAATTTTCCATTAAAAAAGCCATTTTTAAAAGTCTTTTGAAGGAAGGAACGAATCCATGGCATTTCTTCTTGAACCCACCTTGCCTGTATCCTGCGGAGCTGGCTGCAACATCACCGAACAGGGCAAGTAGTCAGGAAACTGTGGAAAGAAACAACAGATCACTTCTTTCAGAGGCGATTCCATGTGGAATGCATGTTCATCGCGCAAAAACTAGGAAACGAGGATGAGGACCAGGCAAAAGGAAACACTCGTTCACGCATGACCCCAATGCCCAGAAGGATGTCATGAACAGAACCACACAAGAGTCTTGTGTACACCGGGCACACAACATGCATGTTGGGGAGGGTGTTTTTCAGACATGGGACCCTGTGATGCGGGTGTCTTGCCATCTGGCTTGCTCACGACACTGACCCTCAGGATGGGCTTGTGGTAGGACGATGTTCCCGCCATGAGTCACGGCTCTGCGCCACCTCTGCTAGGGTTCCCGAGACACCTTCGTTGGCTGGTCTTGACTTTTTTGCCATGACCAGCAATTTGGCAATAAGTGCCCTTTCTCATCCCTTCAGCACATGCCAATCAATTCTAGAGACTACTCTGCTGGGAAGGGAACTGTCAGGTCAAAATCACACTTTCAGGTTCTGATACACGTTGACATGTTGTCTCCAAAAGGTAATGTCACTTCAGACTCCCAGAACTGGTGCACGGGACCACCCAAGACCATGAAACATTGTTAAAGTGACTTCTTTAAAAAGCGTTGTGATAAAATATCCACAAGTTAACCATCTCACCACCCCTCCTCTTTCCCCCCAGCTCAGGGACCTCAGGAGGCTTTTAAACTTACCATTTTATGGGTGCAGTCCAATGGCATTCAGTATATTCACACTGTTCTGCACCATCACCTCCAGAACCTTTGCATCACCCCTCACCCAAGCGCTGTCCCCATTATCACTCACTCTCCCATTCCCTCTCCCCTGCCTCTGGCAAACTCTATCCTGCTTTCTGAATCTCTGGGTCTGACCACTTTAGGGACCTCCTATAGGAAGCATCATATAGTATTTGTCCTGCTTCTTTCACTTTGCACAATGTTGTAGCGTGTATCAGAATGCCCTTCCTTTTTTTTTAGGCTGAACCATGTAACTTTGGAAGAGTAGACACCAGTAATCGTAAGACACACTGTCAGAGTTCACGCCAAGTCTCAGGAGACAGGCAGACTGTCCCTTGGGGAGCCAGGTGCTCCCGGGGGAGGCCCAGCCTTGAGGGGTGAAACGATTTCTCTGATCTGACCCACAGCGCTATAGACAAGGCTTCTTATTTCACTAAGGTCTCCTGTCCCATAAGGAACTCTTCCGTGTAGAATTCCTCGGGACCACGTCTTTCTTTTTATAGCAAGTTAAGGAATAACATGCGCATGTAATTAGGCAGTCAGATGAAGGGAAATATTTAAGCCGGTGGTTCAAACGGTGCCTTCAAAGGCCGAGAGGCTATTTTCAAGGGCTTAAAAAAAGACAACCACAGCCCGTACAATCTAGAATTTCCTCCAAGGGTGCAATTTGAAGGCCCACAAATGTGAAGTCACTCCTGTCCCCTTTCCTCTGCTCCGGGGTCACATTACAAGGTGCTGCGGGTGAAGGAACCAGGGTAGGGGTGTGCGCAGGGTAGGAGGGGGTCACCCACCGTGAGTACAAACGGGTACGTGTTGGCCCCCAGCTTCTTGATCAGGCTCTCCTGCAGTTTTGTGGGGGCACTCACAGCCCCCACAGGAGGGAACACCTGGACCCGAGAGAAGTACAGGTCCCTGCGGAAGGTCAGGCCCATCACGTCGATGTCTTCCTGGCCGTAGCGGAAGGCGCACGTCACGGAGACATACACTGGAAGGCAGGCAAGAGAAGGGTGGGTTTGTCCATCAGCTGAGTGAGCATGGGCGACCACTGACACAGCATCCGATCTTTAACTTTTAGAGGGAATGGGGTTTGAAAACCATACCATCCAGCTGGGCCACACACCTTTCCCAGGGCGTGTGTTAATTACCGTACAGGGGCATGTCAGAGGACTGGGGGTCACTTCCCAAGAATTCCGTTATTTTGTCACCTGACCTCACTGTTTCCTCCATCTCACCACCCATCCTCTTGACCCCCAGCTCAGTGACCTCAGGAGGCTTTTAAACAGTGCAGGGCGCTTGGGTTCTGAGAGGAGGATGTCTAGATGGAGCTGAGGACAAAGGTAAGAAGCAGAAGGAAGCTGTGCCAGGGAGCAAACAGGTCTATGCCAGAGCTGGACGTGGGTCTGAGAGAGGAATTAGAGAGGCTTCAAATCAAGTGAAAAGATGGAGTCGAATGGGTGAAGAAACCCCTCTCCCCACACTGCTGGGAGATAAGCATGCTCTAAGTCAAGCATGTCAAACTCGCCACCCATTGGCTGTAGGCCTCATTTATTTGGTCCATGTAGCCTTTGAGTTTGACGTGCATGCAATGGCCACTGCTGGAGACTCAATCTGACTGAGAAATGCAAATTGTGCCCAGTGGATCAAAGAATCACATGAACCTACACATGTTACCATTGTCTTTAATGTGATAAATAAAATCACACATTGTTCTAGAACAGTGGTCGGCAAACTCATTAGTCAACAGAGCCAAATATCAATGTACAACGATTGAAATTTCTTTTGAGAGCCAAATTTTTTAAACGTAAACTTCTAATGCCACTTCTTCAACATAAACTAGCCCAGGTCATGGTATTGTGTGGAAGAGCCACACTGAAGGGGCCAAAGAGCCGCATGTGGCTCGAGAGCGGTTCTAGAACATAAAGCATTCAGAAGTGGCCCCCTATGTCCTAGGGAGTTAGTTGAGCATTTTGTCTGTATCTGTCCCAAGGATAAGAGACACGGATCGTTTGAGGTGACCTGGGATTACCTCGGAGCGGGAGCCCTTCCCTGGTGAGGGCACCATGAGGAGGGAGGAGACAGCAGAGGTGGCGAAGTTCAGCCCCATTTCTGCCAGCCCCCCTCAGTGCTGATGGCCCCACATCTGACAAAGTTCCTGGAGCACATCCAGGGTTAGGAATAATGCCTCATGGTTGCCAGTAGCAACCACTTAAAAAGGCATCTTCAGAATGGAACTGAGTCTGTGACATTGCCACAAGGATAATTCAAATTGGTTCTAATTTAGTTCACAAATAGCTATTAGTGCCAAATTACCTGCCACTCATCCCAACTGTCAGAATCTTCAAGGCAGCTGTGATGCTGTGGTTCAAAACCACCACAGTGAGCAGCACGGCAAACCCTGCCTTCCCGCAGCCTCCAGTTCCCCATTTCGGAGCAACCCACCAAGGAGCCCTCTGCGGCTGGCTGTGGCATAAAACTTTGTGACATGGGGACACGTGCAGCGTGGATGGAGCCAACAGACGTTGGCTCTGGCCCTGTCACCATTTACTTCTCCTGCCGCCTCAGTCACCTGGCTTCCCTGAGTCCTCAGCTTCACCTGAGAAATGGGGATAGTGAGCTCTGCTGTGAGCAGGACCCGGCTCCTGAGGATGATACCAGGGAGGCAGCACGGGTATGCAGGAGAGCCCCAGCGGTGCCTGGCACTCCTGCCACACAAACACTCCTGGCCAGCACCAGCCCAGGCCAGACCACTGTTCTCGGAGGACTAGAGCTTCTCACCTCTCTTTCCCTTCACAAGCTCAGGATCCACCAGCACAACACCATCTATAGCAAAGAGAGAGAACAGTGAGGCTGGAGGAGACAAGAGATTTTGACTTGTACTTATAAACTATGTTCATCATAGCAAAATAAAGCAAAGAGAAAAAAAGTCACTTAAGGATGAGCATGTCTCTCAGCAAAACCGTCTCTGGAAGGTGGTTTGACTGTGTATTATCAAAGGCCAACCCAGGTCTACCATGGGTGCCAACAAGGTGTCTCTGAGGATGCTCACTGCAATCCTATATAATAAAAAGCTAATATGCAAATTGACCGAACGGCAGGGGCAGATCCCCAGAGATCTCCACAGTCAAGACATTGGTACAGAATTGTTTTTCAGATGTATATGCACTTACATGAATGTTTTTACTAAAGAAAAAGAGAGATCCTACTACACATACTATTCGGTTAACTGCTTTCTTCACTCAACAATATTGCAAACATGTACACACACACACACACACACACACACACACACACACACACAATGTACTCATCATTTCAATGGCTCCAAAGAATGAATGTAGCATAAATTTTTAATTACTCCCCTTCTTGTTAGAGAAGTTAGGCTGCTTCAAATAATCTCCATTATAATGAATACTAGAGGCTCGGTACACAAAATTCGGAGATACTCACTAAGCCCAGCCTGCACCCTCTCACAGTCCAGGAGCCCTCGGGGAAGTGGGCTTAAGCCATCAGTCAGACATCCTTAGCACTGTGCAGAGGCAGGAGAGGCTCTGACCACCGCCGCTGAGTTTGCCAGTTGTGAGTCCAGCTTCTGGCTGAGCAGCACTTCCCCTGTGGAAGCACACTGACCACCAGGAGGCAGCTCCTGTATTGAGTATCTGCCCCCTGGTGGTCAGTGCGCATCATAGCGACCAGTTGTTCCACTGTTAGGTCAATTTGCATATTAGCCTTTTATTATATAGGATTGCAATGAGCATCTTCAGAGACACCTTTGTCGGCACCCATGGTAGACTTGGGTTGGCCTTTGATAACACACTGCCAAACCACCTTCCAGAGATGGTTTTGCTAAGAGACATGTTCATCTTCAGTGTCTAAAAATGCCTGCTTTGTACACTCCTTTTTTCTCTTTCAATAACTATTTGAGTTGAAATAATTATAGAATCACAGAAAGTGGCAAAGATAGTACAGAGAAGTCCCTGTGCATCCGCCATCCAGTGTCTCCCAGTAGTTACATCTTAGAAAATTACAGCACAATATCAAAACCAGGAAGCTGACATGGATACAATGTGTGTATAGTTCTGTCATTTCATCGCCTGTGCAGAGTTGTGTGTCCACCACTGCCGGGGACAGCACTGCTCCCTCACGTCAAGCTCTTCCGCAACAGGCGTTTCCTTTAGAGTCACATCCCTACCCCTTTGGCCCCTCGTAACTACTAGTCAGTTTCCCATTTCTATAATTTTTCTCCTCTCCAGAATGTTATATAAATGGAATCTACAGTACATGGCCTTTTGAGACTAGCTTTCTCTACTCAGCATAACACCCTGGAGATCCTTAAGCTATTGTATGAATCAGTCATTTCTCCTCCTCCTTCTTCCTCCTCTTCTTCTTCTTATCACTGAGAAGAATCTCATAGTAGGATATGCTACAGATTGTTTAACCTTCATCCATGGAGAGACATTTGGTTCTTTCAAGTTTGGGGCTATTACAGAGTTGTTATGAACAAATGTGTACAGGTTTTCGTGTGGACATAGTTTTCATTTTTCTGGGGTCAATTTCTGGGTCATAGGTGAGTGTATATTTAGTTTCTTAAGAAACTGCCTAACTATTTTCTAGATTGACTGTTCCATTTTGCATTCCCACCAGCCATGTGTGAATGAACCAGTTTCTCTGCATCCTCACCAACATTTAGTGGTGTCAGTATTTTTTATTGTAGCCATTCTGACAGGCATATAAGATATGTCATTGTGGTTTCAATTGGCATTTTTCTAATGACTAATGATGTCAAATATTTTTCCCATGTGCTTATTTGACATCCATATGTCTTCTTTGATGAAATTCCTCATGTCTTTTATCTATTTTATAATTATATTTTATTTTCCTTTCACTGTTGAGTTTTGAGTGTTCTTTGTATCATCTAGAGATGAGTCCTTTGTCTCCTTCATACTCAGACAATGGCACTTCATTGATGCTTTAATCTGCATTTCTTTGGTTAGATTATTAGCAAGCTGATTTTTATAAATACAAAACAAGTAGTTGTCTGATAACTTAAAGGAACACCAGCATGAAAATTTCACTCTAAACTCAACTTACCCACAGGCTCTACTTGGTCAACATGGTCTATATAGTCCCTCTTCCCCAGGTAGATGGTCACCTGTGAGAAGAACAGGTATTGATTCTAAATGGCCAGAGCACAGTAACCTAAGACATTCATCTTTAATCAGCAACAACCCAATCTTTTAATGAGTTTTGAGAAGAAGAGTCACTTGGGTCTGCAGCCCACCCATCTCCTCCTCTCCCCCTCGGTGACCATGGACAGAGATGATGGGCTGAAGGTGAAGGGGTGTGCTTTCCTCCGCCTCATGAATCTGCTCCGAGGAATCCTTCCCACCCGTTTGGAGGCACCCTGTTCTCTCCACCTTTACCCATCAAGCCCAGGTCTGATATCAACCAGTCAAACTAGTTGAATTAACTGATAATACTTCAGTAGAAAGTTACACCTATGCAAATGAGGCTTCTCCCACCCATTTGCTTGTTAAACCTTTAATGTATCGCTGTGAGCGAAAAGATTCCCCTCCTTGTTAAAAGAAATTCTAGACTGAGCAAAGAGCCAGGAGTTCGGAGATGTCTCTGAAATCCGACCAGATGAGCTTCCTTACAGGTAAACCTGAACCTGTGCTCTGAGGGATGGGGGAGGGTGGAGCTAGGGGCAAGGGAGATGATCATTGTCTCAGCCCTCATCCTGTCCTCCTCCACGCCCCAGGCAGCAAAGGTCTCTTTACCAACCCTCCTGTGGGAGAGCACAGGTTGGTTCACCACCAGTCACCACTTTAACTTGAGGTACTGTGAGTGCCTCAATGGTAAGAATTCTGCCCTTCAGCCATCACAGTACATACGACAGTACTGCTAAGTAGCAGGAATTCAATCAACATTTGCTAAGTGCACCAGTGATTGGGTGCACCCTAGCTATCCCCCTCTTCCCTAAGCCTCTTATTATATATTTTTATTTCCATAAATACCCCAAATCATTTTTGTTGGCATTAAATCATCTCCTACACCTACCCTCTCCCATCATATGTCCTGGATTGAATCCCCAAGTCTTAGGTTATTTTTGTGATTGATGTTAAGGCACTGAGAATAGCATAGCCAGGTGACCAGATGGGGGATGAGAAGTTGGGTGGTGGGGGATGCTTTCTGGGCAAAACAATTATGTGTACACAGCCAGAAGAATGCTTTCATTTGCAGGTGAATGGTCACTGAATGGGGATGCAGACTGATGCCAGAAAGGGCCTTAGGGGAACTGACCCTAAAGAATCTAGGAAGATAGTGAAGCATTTGTAGCTGGATGAAAAACCTGCAATTAATTAGCATTTAGAGTGTTATCTTGTACCGGGCGCCAAGCTAAGCATTGTGGCTACATTATTTCATTTAACCCTCATAACAACTCTATGAGATGGGAATTAACCCTGTTTTACAGAGGAGAATACAGATTGTGATCACATTAGCAGCAAAATGGAGAATGAACTAGAAGGTTTGGAAAGAAGGCCAGTTAGGCAGCTGAGATGGTCAGGAAGGGGAGGATTGAAGAGTGAGTGGGAGGGAAGAGGGCTGGTGACAGGAGTGAGAGTTATCTCCGCTTTCATGCTTTGGCTGTGAAGGTCAGCGAGCTAGAAAGGGAACAAGCATCAAGAGGAGTTGGTGTGGGTTTTTTTGTTTGTTTGTTTGTTTGTTTGTTTTGTGTGTGTGTGTGTGTGTGTGTGTGTGGTGTTTTTAAGGTGCATGCGGTCAGTACTTGTTTTGCTGCTCAGGCAAAGTCCTGGTAGAGAAGGAGAGGCTGCAGATGTAGCCCAGGAGGGAGGCTGATGATGGAGGACTGTAAGGAGGTGGTGGACCATGAAACTCAGGGTATGAAAAACGTGAACCTCAGATGGGACAACCTCTTCTGTGGGAGTAGGAGGGCAAAGGAAAGGAGAGGGCAGGTAGAATGAAAAGTTGAGGAGCACCCAAAGAATCAGAGCACTTGATGAAAATGATGGAGTTCCTCAGCAAGGAGAGGAGAGTAGCAAGAGACTGGGAAAAGCCCAATTCCCTTGTGTGACACCGTAAAGATCAGAGAGTTGTTTGGATGGCCCAGTAGAGGCTTTAGAAGTCAACTGGAAGAATGACCTAGAGCTACACTGTCCAATACGGTAGCTACTATTTACAGGTGGTGACTGTATAGGTACAATACAGCCATTCTAAAGGGACATGTGCTATAAATGCAGACTGCACAACAGAAAATGCATGTAAAATATGTTTTCAATAATATTTAGCATTTACATGTTAAAATGACAATTTTTTGACATATTGGGTTACTTAAATTTAATATTAAAACGAATTTCATCTGTTTCTTCTTTTCAATGCAGCTATTAGGAAATTTAAAATTACACATGCAGCATTGTATTGATGGTGCTGAGTGAGATGGATGGCTCCTAAGAAACCATTGAATGGAGCAAGGAGACCCCATCCACGAAGGCTTTAGGGTGGACCATCCTCCGTCTCCCCTACCAGGAGGTTCATAGGCACATCTAGACCAGCTAATGTGCCTCTGATGGAGCCAATGGTGGCATTATCTGTGTCTAACAACATTTTCAGGATGCTGTTTGCCGGGATATTGGTAGCCACGCAGCCACAGGGCAGCATGGTGGAAAGGAAGCGGCCGGCCACGTTCCCTTACCCAGCGAGGTTAAGAGCACTGTAGGTGCACTGAAGTAGAGAGTTGTGTTGAAGCAGCATTAGGGCTTTTCCTGGGCAGGGAGGTGAGGCGACAGACAAAAGGTCAAATGCAGTTATTGGCAAAACAGTGTTTGAAATGGTAAGTCATGGGTTCAAAGCTGGCTAAGAAGAGAAGTAACATTTGGGGTTGGGTTAGGAAAAGAAGTAAAACTGGGGGTTGGTTGGAGAGTGAGTGAATAGGAAAAAATTAAGGGTTTCGGGATTAAAGTCTTGCTGCAATTGAAGAGAAGGTGTGTTTCTGCCATTCACTTATTCACTTGTATCTCCTTTATCGTCCATCTAGGGCGATACGGACATAGAAAACAGACATAGAGCTTCCTTAGGCCTCACAGGGTCTTGGTGTTGATCATATCCACTCTTGAAAAGGCTCCTTTAAGAAAACAAATGAGCAAACAAGCCACTCACTTCTGTGCCACTTACCGATTTGTCCCGGGAGATCTTCTTGAAGATAACATGGTGTGGTGTAGACTTACTGGTCTTGGCGTTGGCTGCCATATTATCTGTCTCTGGCAGCTTCTTCCACCTTGGGATGTACGCTGGGTGTTAGGGGGCTGGAGAAAGGTAAAATCAATCCTGAATATAAAGTCAAGAGCATTCTGGCTAGAAAACCTACTTGTGAGATGCGGTACCTCCATCAGACATTTCCATTTACTGCCTCAATCTCCGTGTCTGATTTATAAATAGGGTCCTTGTCTCATTTGTGTTGCCTGGCAGTGTGCTACTTTGTGTGTGTGCACTTTTTTTTTTAAAGCTGTGTTTTTACTTTTATTGCTAAGCCTCATTTTAAAAAATATATATTTTTAATTAATTTTAGAGAAGAAGAGAGAGGAAACATCAGTGATGAGAATCACTGATTGGCTGCCTCCTGTACACCCCACGCTGGGATGGAGCTCAAAACCTGGGCATGAGTTCTTGACTGGAATCAAAACCAGGACCCCCTCAGTCATTGAGCAAAACTGGCTAGGGCCAGTAGACCTCTTAGATCTTCTAGCTCGCTTCCAATGAGAAGGTTTTCCGTCCTAAGGTTTTCCATCTTATGGCAATTAAAATAGAAAAGTTTTCAGAAAAGCACAGCAAAGCCCCTTCACAAACACCGTTTTTCAAGTGTCTTAAATCCCCAAAAGTTCTGTGCAGCCATTTGTAGCTGGTGGTGCTTTTCTGTTCCTCCTCCCTCCTGCCCAGCTGCACCATGAAGAGGTCGCCTTAGCTTCTGGAGCTCAACATCCTCCAAGTCTCCCCAACAAGCAAAGTTCCATGGAAGCTACACAGAACAGGCAAAATGGGGCTGACTAACTCCATGAAAATCTGACTCCTGTCATCCTGGCCCTGGCTCTTCTCTGTGCCTGCCCCAAGTGTCTGAGAAGGCTTGTGCAAGGGCAGTTACATACCTCGTGCAACCAGTGGCTGGGCCCGGGGGAGAAGGTCTCTGTGCCCGCGGGGTGGCAGCCAGCCCTTGCTGTCTAACCAGATGACCCCAGGGAGGCCCCTGGCTGACGTGTGTGGGGAATTTGTAGGGGATCTGGAGTGAAGCCCAGCACCCAGGTCTCAGTGTCTCAAAGCCAAATCCCATGCAAGGGGCAGGGTGAAATCGGATTAGTGTCCAGACGGGTGAACTGGCCGTTTCAGCAGTTCTGGGCATTAGGCCAGCGTCTCTGTCCAGGGGGCTCAGATGCAGGAGCCCCCACACTCCAGTGGGGAAGGCCTGGAAGGGGGCACAGTGGCTCAAAGAAAGCGGCTTTTAATCCTAACCCTCTTTGGGTTCTGGAAATAGACTGATTATCCCTGCAAAGGACGGGATTTTCGAGTGCTCAATACATTTGCTTAAACTCAGGAGGCAGCTAATACAACCTTGGGGGCAGGGAGGTCAAGGAGAAATGTCAACCTCAGGATGAACCCCTGTGCGAGGCAAGTCCAACTAGACAGGTCCCTCTCTTCCACCCCCGTTGTCCTATGGACTAATGAGTCCCCATTGTCTCTGGAATCTGTCCACAGCTTTCCGGGCCCAGAGCCTCCCCTAGAGGCCACAGCAGCCACCTTGCTTCCCTGCTGAGTCTGACTGAACCTTCTACCTCCGCTCTCCAGGCCTTTCCAAGCCCTGCTTTGCATCCCCCTGCTTATGTCCCATCGCTCCCAGGACACAAGCACACATCTCTAAAACTCTCCAACCTCTCTGCATGGTCCTGAACCCCAGTCCTACTGTTCTCTGTGCCTGAAAAATCCCCTCCTCTCTCCACTTCCCTGACTCAGTCCCTCTTCAGATCCCCCATCCTCCAGGGCTCGGTTAGAGGCACAGTGCACTTGACACTCACTCTAGGCTTTACCAGGGCAGGGACTCAAGCGGTTGCATTTTCCTCACCTTTGGATCCCAGTTCCCAGAACAGCTGCTCCCAAGAACACCCAAGGAGTGAATGGATGGCACACCATGGCCACTAACCCATTTACTCATATGCTGGAGACTAGGAATGAAGGGAGTATACGCAGGAAGCCTGTTTCAGGTGTAAGCATCTATCAAAACATGCCAGTGGCTTCCCACCGAAGGTGATGATTTCTGTGAGGCCCTGCAGGACCTGGCTTTCCTGCTGTCGGACATTATTTCTCACCATCTCACCCACTCAGCTCGTCCCCTGGCCTCTTTGCTTTTCTTCAAAGATGCATCAGGGCCTTTACACTCACTGTTTCCTCTTCTGGAACACTCACTCTTCCAACTGACAGCCCTTCATTCTTTTGGGTCTTCACTTCAATGTCACCCTATTCATCTACATCCTATTTTGTACCCTTTCCCAACTCTTTTGTTCTCCTTCTCTCCTTGTCACTCATTGTCATCTAACATGCAAGATCACTTACTTTCTTAATCTTGTTTATTGTCTGCCCCCCCCCCTCCCCTACACTTCATTATTAGAATACTAGAGGCCTGCTGCACGAAAATGTGTATACTCAGGGGGGTCTCTCAGCCCAGCCTGCATGCTCTCACACTCTGGGACCCCTCGGGTAGGGTCCAGTCCCATTGAAGTATGGCTCATGTTCCCCGAGCCTGCAGGCGGGGGGAGGGACCAAGATTCCCAGATTGCAGCATGGCTCTCTACCCAGAGCCTACAGGCAGGGGGGAGGGACCAAGAGGCCAGTCTGATCACAGAATGGCGCCGGTTCCGGAGCCTGCGGGCCAGGGGTGGGTACCCAGAGGCCAGTCTGATGGCAGCATGGCTCCATTCCCACAGCTCCCTTCCGCTGCTGCACCCTGGGCGGCAGCCAGGACCCAGGGCTGACTCCTGCCTGCTGTGGGCGGCTGGGACCCTAGCCTGGTGTCCGTCCAGACATCTAGGTCGTGACAGACCCTGGCTCTTTATGTATTAAGATAAGTTCTAAGGGTTTAGAGCTTTTTAAATGTTTTTACTCATCCCGTCTCCAGCATTTAGAATAGGGACCTCAATATTCTTTGAGTGAATCAATGAACCATTGGATTGTAACAGTGTAATAGCTGGCAATAAACTTGGGGCAAACTTTTTTTAAATTTCTAAGGGAGGAAACTTTTTTTAAAAATAGAGGAATGTTAGCTAATAAATGTAAAACAAATGATAAAGTTAGAAAAACATCACTTGACCAACTGATACATTAATTATGACTTTGTTTTCTTAAAAAATATCTTTTATTGATTTTAGACAGAGGAAGAGGGAGAGAAATGTCAATGTGAGAAACACTGATCGGTCGCCTCCTGTATGCACCCTGACTGGTAACCAACTTGAAACCTGGGCATAGGCTGTGAGTGGAATCAAGCCGGCAAACCTTCAATGCAAGGTTCTCAATTTTTTTTTCCTGTTAATCCTCACCTGAGAATATTTTTCCATTGATTTTTAGAGTGAAAGGGGAGAGGAGAGGGAGAGGGATAAAAGAGACACATTGCACATCAATTGTTTGCTCCCAAACATGCAACCTAGATACATGCCCTTGACCAGGAATCAAACCCATGACCCTAAAGTGTGTGGACTGATGCTCTAACCACAGAGTACATTGGCCAGGGCAGGTTCTCAATTTTTGATATTAAAATGTTGTTTCTCCCCCCCCCCCTTTATTGAGGTATACTTGACATACAACAAAATTTACTCATTTCCAGTATACAGTCTGACGAGTTTAACCATCACTATGATCAAGACACAGTACACTTCCATCATCCCAGAGTTCCCTGACCCGATTTTAGTCAACTCCCCTACCAACTTCCTCTGCCCCCCGGGCCAACCTCAGGAAAACACTGATTTGCCTTCTGTCATTAGTTTTGCATTTTCTATTACTTATGAACTTTAAAATAGTAGAGAAGATTTACCAACCTGCCCTGGCCAGGTGGTTCAGTTGGATCTAGCTGTCCAGTACACCAAGAGGTTTTGGGTTTGGTTTCTGCCCAGGGCACATACCGAGGTTGCAGGTTTGATCCCTGATCAGGGTGAGTACGGGAGGCAACTGATTGTTTCTCTCTTTCTCTCTCCCTCTCACTTTCTCAAATCAATAAACATCCTCAGGTGAGGATAACAATTTTAAAAAAAATATATTTTATTGATATTTTACAGAGAGGAAGGGAGATAGAGAGCTAGAAACGTTAATGAGAAACATCGACCAGCTGCCTCTTGCACATCCCCTTCTGGGGATGTGCCCACAACCAACGCACATGCCCCCAACCGGAATCGAACCCGGGACCTCAGTCCGCAGACCGACGCTCTACCACTGAGCCAAACCAGTTTCGGCAGGATAACAATTTTTTAAAATTTGCTATCCTTCTCCTACAATTCTTTTGGAAATTTACTGATCTGTGAATTCTCACTCTGGCCACCAGGGGCTGTAGCAATGTTTCTCTGGAGTTGGCGTCCTGTGAGATGAAACTAAACATGCCCTGTGTTTCCTCTCCTGCCACCAACCCCAGCCCTGGCTTGTGGGGGTGCGAATGTTCAGCTAAGAAGCTTATGGACTTTGGGGCAAGGTTATCTTCTCAGGGGTTGATTAGGGCAGATGCATGAGGAAAGCTGGTACATGCTGCTGACCAACAGCTACAGAATGAAAGCCTTGTTCTGCAGGGCCTTTGTTTCACTGAAGTAGAGTGCTTGAGAAGTTTGAGACAACTCTTATTTGTGAAAAGTGCCAGAGAATGGGAGCTTTTAAAAGTCATCTTAATTCCAATATGCATCTTAGTCAATGGAGCTGGGGAATAGAGGGCTGTTATGGGTTGGGCTGCTTACATCTGAAATCAGTGAGCCCCAAAACCCAGCACTCCAGTCTGGGGCTGTTCATACAACATGCTCCTGTTGCATGAAGACCTGGAGCATCATGTACATTCTCAGCACGGTGCCTTGAGATGGACATTTGAAATCTGTCTTGGGGTATGACCCCAGGGTGGCAACAGGGTTTCAGTGCCCATGAGATATAAGCACCTGTGTTCTAATTATAACAATCACTTCTGGAGATTAGATTAACTTGGAGAGCAGCAGAGTGGAGTATGGTTTCATTCTAACAGTTTTCTCACACTTCATGCTTTTCCAAAGAAAGGTGGTAATGATTTCCCCACCCCTGAAAGCATTCAACTTCTTGTGGCTATTGTAGAAGACATCCAAGCAAGAGATGGGGTTTAGACTAAATGCTTTTCAAGGGTCTCTGCCCACTTGGGATTCCATTTTTAAAAATATATTTTTATTGACTTCAGGGAGGAAGGAAACATCAACGAGGAGAATCATTCATGGGCTGCCTCTTGCATGCCCCCGACTGGGAATTGAGATGCAACCTGGGCATGTGCCCTGAGCAGAATTGAACTGTGTCCTCCTGGTTCATAGGTCAATGTTCAACCACTGAGCCACACTGGCCAAGTCAGAAACACTTGGTTTTTTGCAGCCCAGCAGTCTTGCATGAGGTGCTTTATCATGGCCTCTCTCCTCTCTGGATGCCCCATACATGATGAGTTTCAAGTTTACATTTTAAAATGTCCAGTTCCGCCGAGACCGGTTTGGCTCAGTGGATAGAGCGTCGGCCTGCAGACTGAAAGGTCCCAGGTTCGATTCCGGTCAAGGGCACGTACCTTGGTTGCGGGCACATCCCCGGTGGGGAGTGTGCAAGAGGCAGCTGGTTGATGTATCTCTCTCATCGACGTTTCTAACTCTCTATCCCTCTCAATTCCTCTCTGTGTAAAATCAATAAAAAATATATTAAAAAAAAATAAAATGTCCAGTTCCCCAAGAACACAGTTGTGAAGACAGACAGCTCTGCGCACCTTGGTCTGGAACTCCGTGGTCTGGAACTTCCCCACTCACCCACTCTAGCCCCATGTCCACACAAAATGTTCCATGTGCCATGATGTGAAGATCTGAGGGCTTTTACAAGACTCAGGATAAAGGCAAGTGTGCACAGTCTGTGCTTTAATAAGGAATCACATTTGATTTACTACACTACTGTGGGAAATGCCTTAGGAAATAGTTCATTAAGATGTTTTTAAATTCTTAACTTCTGGTATGTTAATGCGTGCATAAAAGCTGACAACTGACAAGGGAGCTTACTAGCTATAACCACCCAGGAGTCCTCTGTTCACCTCCCACCCTCCAATGGAACCAGTAGCACCTCAAAGGTGGCAGGGTGAAGACTGTGTGTTGGGTGGAAGCCATACTCCACTGCAGTGAGTCAACACTATCAGCACAATCTTGGCGGCCAAGTGACTTGAAAAGCTTCAGTGTGGATGGACCTCAAATTGAAACTTTTTAAAAAAAAGCAGAGACAGCAAGAATGCTCCCCTCCAAGTTCAAAGAACACAGGATAATCAAAGGCCATTGCAACGCTTACTTTGGGTCTCCTTTAAAAATGATTCCCTTATTCCCTTGCCTGATTGGTGTGGCTTGGTGGTTGAGCACTGACGCATGAACCAGGAGGTCATGGTCCAATTCCAAGGCACATGCCAGGGTTTTGGGCTTGATCCTTAATAGGGGGTGGGTAGAAGGCAGCGGATTGAAGATTCTCACTCATCCTCTCTGAAATCAGTAAAAACATAAAATAATATAAATGACTCCCACTTGCAAAGGATTTCTTCAGTTTTCTGGAGAGTGCTGCCTGAGACGTCAGATCCTGATGGAATCGACTCAAGCTGCTGGGCCGAGCAGAAGTTTGGCCAACTCCTCAGTAAACACAGTGTTGCGATGCAACTGTCTTATGGGGGATTCCAGGGCGATCCTAATTTGTTAATGCACAGGGCTGCTTGCTAGGTATCTGAGCAGTCATTTATAAGTCACTCTCCTCAATGAGGCCATCCATGCTCCTTCAGCAAAGTGGGGGCCTGGAGACAGAGAGTTCATGATCAATCCTGTGGACAAAGTCTCCAGGGCAGGGACCAGGAACTTGTCCCGCTGCCTGTGGAGCCAACTGCAGGGGAGCAGAAGTGCACGGGGCTCTCAGGACGCAACTCCCCAAGTTCTGAAGATACCCTTTTCCTGTTTAAGAAATGCAAATGATGGGAAGCTGGGATGTTCATATTTATAGGCAGTGACAACTTGGACTTAAATGAACAAGGAGAAAAAGATACCAGGAAAGTATTTCCATTATTTACAAATGAATAAAAGCCAGGAAAATAAATAAGAGCTCCCTCCCACCCCTCCTTAGGATAAAGGAGAAAAAAAGAACCACCAGGAGACATGGAGTTTGAAAAGTATATAACAGATTTCTTTTTTATTTACAATCAAGTTCTGTTGGGCAACACAGTTAAATAAATAAAAGTTGTGCCCTGGCCTGTGAACTTCAACCCCCCTCAACTGAGCTCTCTGAACAGAAAGGGGGAGATGAAGGTGGGGCAGGAGGGAGGGGGAGTCCTGCCCTGTGGGGGGGAAAGGCACTCCTCACCCCGCCCCTCACCAGGCTCCAGCACTCACACCATCTGTCCAGAGAGCAAGTATAGGAGGAGACAAATAAAGTGCAAATTAGAAAGTGATAAAAATATTGGTGTTTCAGTCACCCGAGGAACCAAAATTTTATACACAAGGAAAATGGGAAAGAAATGCTTTAAAAAAAATGCCCCAGGCCAATTTCCCTGGCCTCAATCACAGCTCTGACACGGAAGGTGATATTCATCCCCGCCTCCCGGAACGGGCTTCCTATGCTCCGGCACCGAGGGCACTGCACATGGACTTGGCACAGGGGTAGTGACCTGGAGTGTGGCTCCAGAGATACACCGAGTACCAGCAACTGCACCCAAAGACCGTGGCATGCACCCACTTTCTTGGGACAGATGGGTCTAGGAAGATACCTACTCCTGCAGCACACACACTTCTCTGGATAAAAAGGTTTTTGCACTTCCTCTAAAAAAAAAAATTTTGTAACCAAATTGAGATTTATGTTTTGACTAAGAAATAGAATGTAGAATCAGGAGCTTTGAAGAACAGTTACTTTCCAAGAACTGTTTTGGAGACGCAAGAAAATTCCAACTGTGATCAGGAGATCACACCGAGAGCTTCAGAATAATGATACGAACCAGCAGGGAGGACGGCAGTCCCATGTCTCCTTGGAAACCAGGGCAGTCCATGTGGGCTACCTGAGGACAGGGGTAATCCCGTTTGGATACCTATTAATCCAATGATTAAAGCAGGTTCACCAGGAAAATGAACCAAGGTGACAGGACATGCGTTGGCCAGAACTGACTCTGAAGGGAGAAGGAAGCGGGAGGACACCCCGCACACACATGTGGGGTGCTGTTGGCACTGCCTGTGCTGCCGGCCCCGCTGAGGTATGGACGGTCAGAGCTAGTAGTGTTTCCCACAGAATGGAGGCAGCGAGCCACCTCTGCTAGGTGAATGCAGAGGCAGCATCATTCCTCCAGGTCATTAGAGACTGCAGTCCAAATCCTCTGAAGTGCTGCTCAAAGGAAAGCCGCCGGGCTGGCTCTTCTCTGGAGGTCAGAGCTACACCCCACACGCCGCCTGCCAGGACAGAGCTGCGGCCCGAGTGCTTCTCCAGCTTCGGATCTGTTCCCTCCTGAGGACACCGTCAGTATTCCGACCACAGCACAGCTTTGCTTCCCTTGTCCACACTGACGATGTGGGAGCCGGAGGGGGACCATGCCACCGCATTGATAGATGAGCTTCAAAGGGAGAGGTTGGAACATCTGTTAGGCCCGAGTGAGCCCGGTACCGGGCTCCTCGAACTGGGGACGGGGCTTTCTCCACAGCGGTTTTCCTCACCGCCTGCTCCCGCCCGCGGGCAGGCACTGAGCTAAGAGCAGAGGAACACAGGAGGAACCTGCACTGTGTTCTAGGAAGCAGCTTGGGAACGAAAGGAGCAGGCCCAATCAAGTCTACCCTAAGCGAACAGCTCTGGGTGAACGGAACAGAGAGGGACAGGACGACTGACTGAGGAGTAGAAATCGTCACTGCTTTTGAGCACAGAGAGAGGTGGTTGTGGAGGAACCCGGGACTGTGTTCTAACTGGCAGTTGGGCCTGGGTGGATGGAGCCAAGCTAGGAAAAAAAGGAGCCTCAGGGAAGATAAGAGTGTTTCTCTACTCTTTTCTCCAACAGCCACTGTGCTGATTGCGAGAACCAGAAGGTTCTGAATGAACGTACCAGCGGAGCACTGTGGCAGCTGCACTGGGGGGACTGGTTGCTTCTCTCCACTAACCTAGCTCACAGCAGAGCACATGAGTGCACACTGCCCTCATGGGGCTGACTCAGGTCCATGCCTGAAGAGAGCATGACCCCTGGGATGAAGTCACAGGATCCACTCACAACCTCACGGGGGTCATCTTACCCATGATGCTTTGAAAGGACCTTCTCCACTTTCCCAGAGAGCACACTCCAGACGTAGACAGAGCCCTCTGCGGAGCCTGCTACCACGTAACTGCCATCAGGGCTGGAGAACACAGAAGACAGGAAATGGTGTTAACCTCTCCATTGTGGTTTCTAATAGACATTTGGAAAACGAAATGAGGCCACTCCCCCCAACCCCCGTTTTGGCATCCTCATGGATGTCCTGGCAAGAAGCAATGTTTAGTCTTCATTTATGAGACAAACACAGGACCAGTCCTGTATACCCAGAAAATCAGAACTTGAATCCCCGACTGTTACACCAAAGCCATTTCACTCTGTTATCTTGGCCTCACTCACCCAATGAAGAATATGCCACTATGTTACTTCTTGAGGCCACAAGTCCCTAACTATCTCAGACTCCAACTCAGCACACAAGTCAACCCCTGAATGGCGGAGGATTTCTTTTGTCTGGCAGACCGCTGGTCACATGGCTCAGTGAAAGCAGGAAAGAGAGAAGCATTAACTGTGCAGAGGTTCCTCTGAGATACTGGAACCGTCCCATGAGACTCTCCCACACTTTCCTTAAAAGCTCTCAAACAGCTCTTCTCTAAATGCATGGAGAGAGGTGAACTTGCTGTGCCCAGCAAGAACCAAGTGGGCAACCAGTCCATCTGGTATAATCACGAAGGAACACTAGGGAGGAAGGACAGTGACAGTGACCTCCAACACTGAACCTACAGGTTCACTCCTGGGTGCTCGGCTGCGACACTGTATAAAACTGGCTCACTTTCCCACCGGGAAAATGCTCACACCTAACCTTTGCGATGAACCAAGCTTGGGGGTGAGGTGGGCAGAGGAGCATCACCACTAACCTGAACACGACTCTCGTCCAGTCAGAGCCACACTTGAACCCAGGAGCACTGAAACAAACAAGAGGGCACCGTCACCGCGAGAGCTCAGAGCACTCGGGGTCTGAGAGCAAACTGGGGCCTCTGGTCTTCGTGCAACCCTCCGGAGCCCCAAACCAGCGTGGCTTCAGTTACCTAAACGTCTGTCTGACAGCATTTATTCGGAGATCGATAATTTTTAGCAGGTCATCACGGGAGCAGCTTAGGAGTTCAGTTCTTTCTGGGTTTAAGTCCAGGGCAGTAATCTTCCCCAACAGCTCCATCTCTCGGATGATAGTCTCTGACCTACCAAAGAGATGGAAAGTCTGAGAAAATGTACCTCAAAAATGTCAGACTTCCCCATCTGAACCAGGATGGCATGCCGTGGAGCAGAGAAGGGGGAAAGGCGAGCCAACCAGAATGCAAAGCTCTTTCAGGCAGTGAATGTGTTCCCAGCCTTATAAAAATAACCACAGTGCTGCTTTTATTATCTTTCCACCAACAGACTCTATGGTAATAATTTTGAGAACTAGAACTCTAAATCTGGTAAGAATTCATTTCCCTGCCCACTTTTGGAAATATACGATAGATGCCAATCAGAGCTTCTGATCAGCATGTACCAACCAGGGCTCCTATCCAAATATGGAGAAAGCTGTGCTTTCTCACAGTCTCCTTGCCACACGAAGTTCAGCTCAGGGGTCCCCACCTTCTTGGTGATGCTAGATGTGAAACTGGGACTCCGGGGCAGAGTCACCTCACTCTGCAAGGCCCTTTCTTTCACCCCCTAGATTCTCACCTGGGTCCAGTCCATACCAGGCCTGAGAACAGAACCTGGGCAGGAACCGGTTGCTGATGCAGGTGAAGGAGGTGCAGACCCTTCTGCAGGCATTTTGGTGTAAACGATCAAGGAGATGACTTCCCACCACAAACCATAACTAAGTTTTATCTTAGTGTTGGTAAGTATGAGGCTGGAGGCAAGATACTCCACTGCCTTGGAACTCGGGGTCCTCATCTCTTAAATTAGGGGCTACACCAGTAAAACTTCAAGTGATGTCTACGAGCCAGGAGCACCACTCCAGGCCTTTCAAAGCCTCATCTGTAAGCATGGCTCTTCACTCCCCACTCTTCCACAAGTGCTCGACAACTGGGCTTCTGCCCCAGCTGCCACCTCTCCACTCAATCGGATCACCAACCACTTCCTATCAAGCCAGCCTCATCCAACTGGACTCCTCCTGCCACCTGACCCCGTTACCCCCTTAGCCAGGGCCTATCCACAGGACTCTGGCTCTCTTGTCCTTTCTAGTTCCTGCTCCTCAGAAGGCGCCCTAAGTGCTATCTTCTTACTGCTTTATGTGTGTCTGAGTAATCTGTTCTCATGCCTCCAAAGTCCTCCCCTGAGGACTTCCAACCTCTTTAAAAAAATTCTGCTTTCGTTTTCCAAATGTCTATTAGAAACCACAAACTAATGTCCTTATCTGAACACATTCTCTGCACCTTCTTCCTAAAATTGTCATTTATTCTGTCTTGCTTTAGTTTTCTCCTTCTTCACATTCCACTTTCAACTTGTCACCAACTCCTGCCAGAATTCTCACTCAAGTAAACGCCCACCTTCTTCCTCCACTGCTTGGCGCTCAGATCCTCATTAATGCTACTATTTCCCTCTAAAACTGCCACCCATACAATCTACTAGACTCTGGGAAGCAATCCTTTGCTGAGTACCCAGTGGATTCTAAGATCAAATCTTCTACAAAATGGCATATAAAGCCCCTGGCCATCTGGTTCCAATACACAGTATCAGCCTCACCTTCCCAGAATGTCTCAGGCGCTTTTCTGCAATAGGAAGCCTGCTCTCCTCTCAGGAGTCTTGAGGCGTGCTCTGACATCCCCGGACAAAGGGGCTGGCTCTGTCTGCCTCAGCACTCAGGGCAGACTTGTCTGTCTGTCTGTCCCACCTATTACATTTATTACCCAGCCACCCAGGAGTTTATCTCTGCTGATCATGCACCTGGTAAGCGCACAGTGTATGTCCGTGGTTGTTGACCACAACTGTAAAGAATATCAAACTGTTAAAGTAAATGTGGACTAGAGTTTATCTCTGCATTGCCAGGGATTTAAAAAAACAACCCATATACAAATATTCACGGTTCTACCACGTACAGACCCTCTCACATGCCTCCCCACTCTTGGGTATCATACCGGATGTCCCAGAAACGAATTTTCTTGTCGAAATGTCCACTCATTACACACTGCTCTGTGCAGACAATGTCGTTGCAGCTGGATCCGGCAAACACCGTCTTTATGCCTGAAAGAAAGCGGACACCAGTCATCAGGCAGAGGCTCCTCCATGGCCATCCACACAAGCTCACCCCCAGACCCCAAGCCAACAGAACTCCTCATTCACATGAAGCTCCAAACATGGAAGATTGCCATCCCCTCAGCACCATTCTCACTTGCATTCAAACTGCATCACACTAAATGCAGGCTCTGATGTAGAAACAAACACCTCCATAGTTAATGTCTAACCCCACATATAAACAGAGAGACTGAATTTCCTCACAGACTTTGCTGCGCAGATCCCAGAGTTTGAGGGTCCGGTCATGACTTCCAGAAACAATACGCGCATTGTCCAGCAGGAACTTGGCAGAGAGCACTTTGCCGCTGTGTCCCGTGAGTGTGTGCTAGGAGAGAGAAACACAGCCGGGATAAGCCTGGCGGCGGCACACCGCAAAGGAGCCAGCTTCTCCAAACACCCGATGGTTGGTCAGGAACATCAGAGGCAGAAGGACCAGTAGCTGGGGAAACACCCAGGAAGCCTATCTATCTACAGGTGCTGCCCAGAGGTGAGGTATATTAGAGGAATAGAATAAATCTCTGACCACAAATAACGTTAACCGCCCTCCCTCCCCCCAAACACACACACACACACACACACACACACACACACACACACACACACACACAACAAAAAATACACACAACAAAAACATCACCAGTACAAAGTTCACATGTCTCATCCTCAAAACCAGTGAGGGCAACCAGAGGACTTTTTTGAAACATGGCACTGTTCATGCACCTTTTTAAAATAAGTCTGTATTATATCAAATCACATCTTAAAAGCCTTGGGTTTAGCCAGTGCCTCTAAAAGTCAGAATAGACATTTTTCTCCGAAGATACATTTACAAAAGGAAACATCAGGCCTCATTAAATAAACAATTAAAAGCCCTGGGGTTTTTCAAAGAGAGGTCTCAGCTTGAAAGTCAGATCAGAACCACAGATACCACACTCCCAGTAATCACATCCCTTCAGACTGGCTGTAGGATGCCAACCACGTGTCCTCCCTGGGCTCGCCAAGGAGCACAGGCCTGGGACATCACAGAGTGTCAGCTGCCCTTTTACCCATCGAAGCACTACTGGAGCCGGATGGGAGCGAGGCGGCCGGGGATGGTGAGGATGCAGGGAGGGGACCTGGGGAGTCAGCCCTTTTACTAGTCATCATTGACCTCTTTTATATTTGCAAAACCTCAAAGGCTCAGAAGCTGTTCACTGATGTTTTCTAATAAAAACAAGCCTTTTTAAAAGACCCACATATACTCACTCCACTGGTAATGATGGGTTTCGACCTCACTCCTAAAGACGAGACCTCAGAGTTTCGTGTAAAGTTTTTAGTGTTGAAATTTTAGAGTCCCGCCTTTCTGCTATACTGAGTGGAGCAACTGCATTTAGTACAGGAACGGAAACTTAGGACAGGCGTACTTCTCCCTGTCTAAGAAGTCTGCTCGGCTTCTCACTCACACCCGTCACCCTGACACCTCTCTGAAACTGGGACTGATCTTTCAAGTGTGCCAGCAGGTGGTGGCTGGGCTGTCGCAGTGTAAAAGCTACCACCGAAAAAGCTGCCATCGATCCTGTTGGTGAAGGCAACTCCAGCACCAAAGCTTACATTCCATATAGTACAACTCATCCAATCTGTACAAGTCACGGGAGACAGGAACCTGGGTAGGTACTTCTCTGCAATGTAAATGAAGTTCTTAGTTCTGTGCATATGCACTTTCTGTAACCACAACTCACCAACAGACTTTGCTCATGAATGGGCTATGTGAATGCACTCACTCTTGCACACTTTCACATTTTTGTATATTTCATGTTATTTTTTAACATTATAGTATAAGCAGTTTTTCATTTGATAGCCTGGGGTCACACTGATGTTGCTCTACACAGCCTGGGCCTCTAACTGAAACCGAGGAAGACAATCTCTTCCCCATGCTGGTTCAGCGGTATGAAGTAGGCACATGTGGACAGCACGAACTCTCTTTCTTTTTGCACCCTCACACTAAAACTTCATAAATTCTTTAATAGCTGAACAATTTGTATGTGGTGAGGTGACAATTTAGATGAAATTTCCTTGGCCAGCAGACACTTAAGTTGCTTTAAAAGTTTCATGATAACAAATGATGTTGCAATGAACATTCTGAGCACACAACTTTTTCTTGAGTTATTTCCTGGAATGAACTATGGACTAATGGAATAAAGAAAAGGAATGTTTTTATTGCTTTCCCATCATAGATATTCTTAGATTGCTTTTAAACAAGTCTGGACTTCTGCTAATCTTGTTCTTGGTGGAACCCCAGATGGACCTGCCTGAGGCTGACTAGCTCCATCTCCATGTGCCCAACGGCAAGGAATTGAGCCTCCTATAAGCACTCAATTTTATCATTTAAAAAGTGCTTACTTTAAGTGGATCAGATTTATTAAAAAGTATTTCATTCACTCAGTTTTTTTAATATTTACTTATAATATTTAATGCTAACACTACTTTTAAGTTTAGTCTTTTCAACAAGGACTCACTAGACATGCCACAGTGGGTTCAGCTGTCACAGCAGCCCGAGTCCCACATGGGCGGGGTGTTTGGCATTCTTCCCTAGCATTCTGCCAGGCTCCTGGGCAGACCCCGAGTGCTGCCCGCCATGCAAGCAGCTACCGTGAAGACAACTGATGCCAAAGAAAAGCATAACTTGATGAGGAAGTTTCTGAAATAATAACCACCACCTGAGAGCCAGTCCTGCCTCTGGCCACCTCTCCACATCACGGCCAGAGCATTGGACAGGGTGGGTTCTCCAATCCACTTCCTCAAGTCACATCTTAGAGAGCAGCCGGGCCAGGCGGCACTGACTTTAGATTTTTAAGGGAGTCTAACACACCTGGTATTGAAGGAATCCTGTCATGGGCCCCCTTCAATGCCAGGCTGTTTCTAGGGTCCCTTTACTAAAAGGGTTTTAAAGCTAGCACTCACCCAGCTGCTCCTTGCATCTAGTCTCTCCCAACACCATTTACTTATCATCAAAGTTAAGGAGACACTGACCAGGGCTTGAACCCGAGGTTCAGATCATAGGTGTCCATTCATGCCTTCCAACATCCTCTGTAACAGGGTCTAAGTGGATCCAGCCCCTATGACAGGAAGCCCACAGTTCTGGATCTTGGTAAGAGTGTGATGCGTGAAAAAGGCCTCTTGGATCTCGTCCCACATTTCCTGAGGGACAGGACATGGCTGTGAGCAGACCTGAGGCCGAAGAGCCAGCTATCCAGAGAAGAGATAATGGCCCCAACATGAGCACAGCTTGCCAGCACCCTGCCAAAACCCTCTCCGATAAAACCTAGCGCACTTGAGACAAGTTTCACAACAGTATGATCTCTATCGTCCAGAACTACCTCACCTCCAGGTCCCCTTCCTCTTATGCCAGACTCAAAGATGATGCCCGCCTGTACAGAACTCTAGCCAAGGAAAAATACATCCTGCACAACTGACTGACTCAACTGGTTGCCTGGGTCCTCCCTCCAAGAGGCACAAGGGTAAGGAAAGCTGTATGTCCCTCAAGTCTACACTTCAGCCGTTTCCCAGTCTAGAATACTGGCAATCCAGGCCAATCCAATACAGAAAGAGCACAGGCCTCAACTCCAATTCTCACCTGTTTTGTTAACTAGAAGACCTTAGGCAAACTGGCGTCTCAGTCCCCTCATCTCACCACATTAGCTGCCTTCCTGGGGACTACAGCAGTAATGCACATAACACCCTCAGTACTGGGTCTAACACATAGAGGCCGCTCAAGAAAAGCCACCTTATTTTAGATAAGTTAATGACTGTAGACACATACAACTGTCATACACGCAGTTACACAGAGCATGGCAGAGCACAGGACGAATTAAAAAACTGCTACAAGAACAGGCTAGGCATCTTTTCTATGTTTAGCCTGAACTGTCACGCTATAGCTGAAAACTCGTTCAAATATTTGAACAGATGTGAACTGTTGCTTGAGGCGAGCCTTGCCCTGCCTGTGGGTGCCAGCAGTCCACTTCCACTCCTCCCCTCAGACAAGAACCCAGGCAGGCTCTTCGGCTTTCAGAGAACATCATCTGTCATCTTCACGCCTCAGATGTATAGCCCTGGATCTTCTTTTAACTAAGAGTAAAGAATTACCACTGTGATCATTTCCCACAGCACCTTCAAGAAAATGGAAAGCCTAAGGATCCACTCTGTGTTTCTAACGATTCTTCTAGCTGCACTCCTGCGTCACCAAAACAGACCACCGTACACCACCCAGAGCAGCTCCCACCTCCCTGCATTTACCTTTAGTAAGTTCATCTTGACATCATGCTGTTTTCTGTGTGGGCTGACACACAGAACTGCTGTCAAAGTTTTTGGTAAAATTCCTACCAATGCCAAGTTTACCCTCCATCTTAGCTTTTAGTAGCCCTTATTTCATGAGCTCACGTGAAGACTCCTTCAAGCTTAAGGAGAAAAACCAGTCTCTAAATCAAGTGATATGTTTTTCATTAGAACAAAGGCAATATAAGCCTCACATTTTGGTCTTTGTCTTGGAATCCACAGGACTTCTCAGCAAGTCTGGGTTCAGATACAGGCTTCCTCCACATCTGATCCAATGACATAACCTTTCCTTCCCCTTCCATCTGACTCTTAGCATCAGTTGTTTTCTCTCAATCACAGCGTATCCATATGTATGTCTATATCCTACTTTCCAGGTATACTATGGGAGGTAATTACTAAGTCAATTTATATGCTGTCATCAAGATCGCTAAAGTTAAGCTAAGACTGGTATCTATGAAAGTACTTCCTCTTATTAAAAGAAATGTCCCAAGTCTTTCATGGAAAATGAAGGTTTACTATTGCAGTTAAATGGACCTGCTATTGCCTAACATTGTTGTGCCTTGATAACCATGAGAAGTTAGGAGTTTATACTACTTTTCCTAACGGGGTCTTACCCGTAACCGATAATCATCCACGGTCCAGATTCGGCTTGCAAAATCATTTGAAGCGGCTAAGAGGTAAGATCCCTATGGAAATAAAGGGGGAGGGAAGGTGAGACACATATTTCAGCCAAAATAGAGGAATTTAGTTCACACAATACAAACTCCCCAATAATCAAGTCCAAGAAGATCTAGATATCTAAAACTATACACCTGATCCAAATACCAACTATTACCACCAGTATCTGTCAACTCACCCACCCCGTTATGTTCAGACCTTTCTCTTAAGCTCACTCAATCGCTCAATCTTGCCTGAAGGTTGAAGACCCTCCAGCTCAAAATGGAACCTGGCCTCTTGCATTCACTTCCCTCCCGCCGCCCGCCTTCAAGTAACAGCAAATACTAATTCTCTACACACTGCTTCAGCCAGAAAGCCCATGGGAACTGACTTTGCCCTGTCTCACCTCCCGGCTACCCCCTCAGAGACCTGCTCATCTCTGGTGCAGGTCTAGTTGGATGCTCTCCTCTTCACCCACAACACCTCAGCCCAAACTAGGACCTTTAGCAAGTCTGCAGAGATCAGCTGGGTTAATGCAGACCTACCTCCCCAGCCCAGTCACGATCAGCACGGAATTTGTAATCTACTCGAATCTTTCTTTAACACTGATTTTACTCAAGATAAATAGTGGACAAACCAGGTGAGTTATTTTTAAATTTTGAAAACCAGATGTCTTATTTCTAAACATCTCTGAATACACCTATTTCCCCAGGTGTTAGATACTTACAGCACTATCAAATTCAATGCTTGTAATCCCTGCGTTACTGCCAGAGAGGGAACCCTTGAACTCACACTTGTCTGGATAAAAAGAAAGGTAGAGGAAAGACAAGAAGGTAAAGCCATTATGTAAGTTAAAATGGGACATATGAAGCATTGGAAGCCAACTATATTGTCAAAACAGCATTCCTGCACCATCACAGAATCAATCAGCAAGACAGAATACAGGATCAAAATATACTGTTGTCAGTTTCTAAGAGCAATGAAGGTATACGTGGATGCAGAGCCTAGCATTTTACATCTGTGTTAAGCTGTTCTGTTAGAGAAATTTAGCATATACAATGAGTGGCCAGATTATTATGATCTCTGAATGCATAATAATCTGGCCACTCAGTGTACTTCTCTTGACTACCTCATTTATTGGATATCAAAGATACTATAATTTGACAGTCTGTTTGTTGCTTTAACTGTCTCTGTATCTATCTTTTTGTTCATCAGTGGGGAGGGGAGGGAAATAAGAGATCAACCAAAGGACTTGAATGCATGCAATATAAGCAAAACCAATGGATGAAAAACTCTGGGGAGGGAGGGCATGTCTGGGAGTGGGGGGGAGGGCAATGGTAAGATATGTACACATATAATACCTTAATAAAAAAAAATGGGAAAAAAAAGAAAAAAGAAATAAAAAGATACTATAAATTGTGCACCTGATCAGTTTTCACCTTTGCACTAGCTGATAGAAAGCTCAGGTGGTTATTTCAAGCAAAAGTCTAGAATACTTTTGGTACCTATTTGAGATACAAATACACTGAATGGCTAGATTATGTGTTCAGAGATCATAATAATCTGGCCACTCAGTATATACAGGCCATGTCAAATGACTTAGAGACTGTTTCATTTAGTTATTTCTCAGTAATATTTTCTAACTTATATCATAATCACATCTTTGGGTTTGATATGTGTTTGGACCAACTTAACTACCAATTCTGGACCATCAACTTTTCAGAATCCAGGTGTGATAATTCTCAGGAATGTCGGAAAAGTTTTTGCTTTAGTTAGGAGTAAATGGCTAGTCATTAGAATGCCAGTTAGTGAGTTTGAAATTTCTGGAGTGTGTCCTTGCACTTATTCTATGCTTGCCCCATACATGTAAACTTCAGTTATGCAGACATAAGCTTACAGGATTACAAGTCTCGATGATGATGTGATTAAATTCCTTTTTTATAGGGTAGCTTAAGGGTGACCTATACAGACAAGCTAGGAAAACAATTAGGGAACCACTCTAAATCAAGTTCATAAAAAGGGAGCATAGGAGAGGAAACATTTCAATGTTATCTTTTACTCAGCACTTTTAAATAATAGCAATATGAACATTGGTTTGGAGCTGTAAATATATTTAGGGCTGGGATCATTAACCTGGTCTATGAACTCCACCTCTATATTTATTTGAAAAATATAGCACATTATATGTCTCTTCCTAAATCTTAGCTTTCATTAGATTTTCCAAAGTAAAAAAGGGCCATCATCTGCTAATTAAGGTCTTTATTTAGATTACACCTTTTCAGACCAAATTATTACTGCAAATTCTAAGAAACAGCTCTCTGACTTATGTCCAAAATATTATTATTTGACAGCCAGAATACAAGAAGTGATCAATAAATGCTATTCCACAGAAGAGATTGATCTCAAAAGACCAAACACCTTGTTAAAAGTAAAGAGCTTTTATCTAAGAAGGCACCAGGGGAGGTTATGTTAAAGCTGTTATAGAAGTGATTACCAATGGAGCCACTGCTTTGATAGAAAGAGCAAGGCTGGGTGTTCCCACTGGGTGAAAGTGCCCTTCTTCTGATATTTTAAAAGAAGAAAAACAGGACACCCCAAACTATTTCATGAACAGTTTCTTAGACTTTGTACCTTCCAAGGTTCAGTAAATATTAGCCAAGAGGAACAAAACCACAGACCGAACAGACTGTAGTGGACTAATTCTAATGGGCTTCAACTAGCTGTAACTGCCAAAGATTTAACTACTGAGCCACTTTCCTAAAAATCAAATGCCATGCAGATACACTTGGGGCTTTGTTGACCACCTGTTCTAACCAACAGGTGGACAGACTGTTCTTCTGTAACCACAGTGATCTACAGTGTTCTTCAGCAACTCTACAGCTTAGGGGAGGCGGACACGGAGAAAACAAGGGACTCGCAGTTAGAAGACCCAACTCAGCCTCTAGGTTCCACCACTGCTTTGCCACGTAAATCATCTGTCAGCCATGTAAATCAACTATGTCTGTCTGGCAGTGCCTGAGCTTTCAAATACGGGTGATGCCCACCTTTCTAACTGCCCAGGGCTATTGTGAGAATCAAAGGAAATAACACAGACAAAGGCCCGTTGGAACTATTAACTGCTGGACAGGAAGCATGAATATGCTGTAACTATGGAAACTTGACAAAGTGGTTCCTACAAAAACCTTCAGCCTATTCTTTGACCTTGCTTTATTAAAAGTATACGTACATTTAACTGAATCTCAAAATGTTGAAATTAGGCTATGTCGTAGCTTCAGCATTTTAAGAGATGGTTTCATTAACTCCCACTTTCTCTTTCAATACCATCCCATTTCTGTGCTCTGAGATCAATTCTGAAACAAGGTCTAATCAAAGACCGTGTCTTGATCTTAGGGCCCTTGTCTGATAAGCTGCTTTTAATTTTCCTTTAAAAACCTGCACTATCTTGGAAGATGTTCTGATTAGTATACATTTGAAAACCACAAACAAATCCATAACTTTACATTATTTTCTAGTCACTGCTTGGAAACACAGAGAAAACATCTTCAGCTTAAAGTGCAACGGAGACAGTAATGATGCTCTGGTCACTCTTTACACAAAATGTTATACTTTGAGAAGATGAACAATTCAAAGGTTGCTTGAAACGAAGTCAATCAGATGTCACAGCTTCCTTTGGTACACTCTGAGATCTTACCTCCAGACACTTCCCAAAGCTTAACCCTCCGATCCATGCCGCCCGTGGCCAACAGCCGGGATCCAGGACTGAACTGCACAGCGTTGACTTCCCCGTCATGAGCATCCTGCAAGACAAGCACCCTTTCATACCCAATCACTGCCCTTCCCAGGAAGAAAGAGTCCAATACAAGTGAGCCCCCTGAATGTCTCACCAGAGAACATTCATCCCTAATGAGAAGAACCTCATCATAAAATAACTCGGGTTCCTAGCCCAGGCTTTCCTAAGATTCTATCATTTTATTCTTATAATTAACAGTTCCACTTATTTAAATACAGTGCAACCTTCCAGGATTCAAAATCTGTGTAAACTGCTTCAAGTTTGTTGTCACATTAATCTTATTTCTTCTAATAAGAAATTTGAATCTATATTCTTGTATGATCTTAATAGCTTTAGAGTAAGAGTATGATTACCTGCTTCCCTTTTGGTCCAGACTGAATGAATATACATCACACTATGTATCTAATTAACGAACAGCATGACTTTTCATGATGAAGCTTTTATGGCTTTCCTAACAAGGATATTCTAACATGGAGTCCCAATATGAGCAGATGCCAGTGCTACCGAGGCACAGCAGTGTTAAGAGTGAAATTCTATGTGGGCACTGATGTATATGAGCAGTGTGACTTCTGGCAAGTTCCTTAACTTCCTAAGCCTCAGTTTGCTCATCTATAAAAAAAGGACTTCCAGAGGTCTTGTGACCTAGGACTGTGCCTGACTGCAAGACCTTCAACAAAAGTTAAGAGGTGTTATTTTGGGAGAATTTAAATTCATCACAGGGAAATTACTAAGACTGTCATCCACACTGGAACACATGATATGACAAGATGGCATTTGTGTTCAGGATAATAAAGGAAACCAAGCAAAAAGCATCCCATCCTACAATGAGAAGAGAGAATGCTAGAAGTTGTTGCTATAATCTCTTCTCTTTAAGATCATGGATACTAAATAAAAATTAATATATTATTGGATGCCAGCTGTAATTGAAACATAAAATAAAAAAAAAAATTTAAAGACTGTGGCCAGGCTGGTGTGGCTCAGTTGGTTGAGCATCAACCCATGCACCAAGAGGTTGCTGGTTTGATTCCCAATCAGGGCACATGCCTGGGTTGTGGGCTTGATCCCCAGTAAGGGTTGTGCAGAGGTCAGCCAACTGATGTTTTTCTCTTTCCCTCTCCCTTTCTCTCTCTCTAAAATTATCAATAAAAACATATTTAAAAAAATACCATGGATAATAAAATATCAATGGATAAAACAATGTCTGGGACTCTGTTCCAATAAGAATTAAAAGGAGATGCCTGAATCGGCTTGGCTCAGTGGATAGAGTGTCAGCTGCAGACTCAAGGGTCTCAGGTTCGATTCCAGTCAAGGGCATGTACCTTGGTTGCAGGCACATCCCCAGTAGGGGGTGTGCAGGAGGAAGCTGATTGATGTTTCTCTCTCATTGATGTTTCTAACTCACTCTCCCTTCCTCTTTGTAAAAAAAAAAAAAAAAAAATCAATAAATTACATTACAAATAAAAAGAATGTGCGCAGGGGAGAGACAGCAAGATGGACAAACTTGGCTAAATGAAGCTGCCAGAGAGGATGATGGTACCTCAAAGTTCTTTTTACTCTTCACTTCAATGATTGAAATTTCCACAATAAAATGAAGAAAAAAATATATATAAAGACCATGAAAAACATAGATTATAAATTTTAGATCATTAGACAGGGCATCAATCATTTGCGTAAAAGGTTATTTTGGGAAGACAAAATCTGATCTTCACATCTGCTTGGGACTAAAAAAGATGCTTAACATATTATTTCAAGCATGACCAAATGGATGTAAACATCACTTTATTATTTCCTTGCTTGATGATCTGATTTCCCGTCCCCGCTTGTGACCACTGCTGAAAAGCTACATGACAGGAGACCAAACTTCCCAGCTCCTGTAATTCCCTTCCTTGCCTTTTAAAAAAATAAATGTCTTTCTATTGAAGAGGTCTCAGATTGAAAACTTGAGATCATGCACCATCACACCCATGGCTGCCCTCGTCACGCTCCGGAGGGGTGGTTCTGTTGGATAGTTGTCAGCTGTGAATCAAACACTCTCAGAAACACACACTGACAGAATCCTAACTATCAGCTGCTCCATTATCCCATGCACATGACTTAAATGTGACAGGAGGAAAAAATGGGCTGCTGGGAGCCGAGGGCAAGAAGGGACTGTGACATTAAGTGCAATCAGACCTTTTACCAATCATCATTGACCTCTGTGAGGTGCCAGGCCTGCCAGGGAACCACAGGAGTACAGTGGGATTTTCTTTACAACATCTAAGGTAGTTCACTGGGTGCAAATATCCAATTACTAAAGTTTCTCCTGATGCCTAGAATGGAAAGCTTCCCATATAAATCCCATCTCATTTCAATAACAAGTCTTTCTCTCCCCTGAAAGCTGGCTCCTCTAATTCACTGAAAGAGCCCAACTGTCTGGGATCTGCTCTCCCTGTCTGCCTTCCCCTCGCTTCACTTGAGCCCTGAGCCAGGCGCTCTCCTGTCCCCATGCTGGCTCAGTGCCTTCTGCCTCCCCAGCAGGGACCACACTATCCTTTCATACCAGGACCCAGCTCTGAACTCCAGCGGACAGCCCTGATACCAAAATGGCTTCTTCCAGGAACTGCTTCCAACCATGCGCTCCTACTGGTCAGAAGTCCCACAGATAGAGGTGTAAATTATGAAGCTAATAGTCACCCTATCAACCCTCCCAAACAGACCATGGACTTACTCTAAATTGAAGCCAACTGGTGACAGCGATTGCATGCATTACTAATTTCTCACATCTCTAATTATTTTCTCTTGCCCCATTCCTCATGCTTCCAATCCTCTTAGCCAGCCTTATTACGGAGGATGGCTGTAATAAATTCTATCCTCTGAAGGTAAGCAAAATGTATTAATGCCTTCCATCAGAGTCAGGTGCAAAGGCCTGATATAAATAAAGAAAAAGCTTAGCTGCAGTAGGAGAAAGGACCCTTTAATTGTCACACTGTTACCATACCAGGCTTGGTGTGGGTTTGGGGAGAAACCATACTTACAAAGGCACACACTGCAGTTGTTGGGACCCTCACTTCTTTACTAGAACCTGGATGAGTATCCGCATTATCCTGGGGAACCGGAAAGGAAGAGACAGAGCGCCTCCTAAGAAGTGACATAAGGGAGAAGATTAGAAAAGACTTCACAGGCTACTTGTCTATCAATCTCAGAAAGGAGTCAAAGACCTTTGAATCAATAGCTTCTTTTCCCTTTTAGGCCCTTCAAACTACAAAATGATTGGTCGAATCAGAAACCCCCTCACTCAAAGGACAATTGGGAAGATAGGCAGCACGTACTTGTACTCTCCTGCTTGCTAACTCATGGACTCCAAAACTCGACATTGAGAAGAGTCCTGAACTACTGCTTCCCATTCATAAACTACTGAATACTTTCTGAACATAATTAAGTGCTAGCTCAGAATTTTTGTAAAACGATTTAAAGACGTTTTTATGCTTAGTCACAGTCATCCTCAGCATACACTGTGGTCAAGGCAAGTTGAATACATGCCAAGAAAGAGCGGCAAGAGCGTGGCTGCTGTATAGAGCTTAACCTAGTAATCGCCCCCACTCAGAGGACTGGCGGCATTCCTAAGAACATGCAAAGCATCTTGGTTATTAGCACATGGACGTTGATGATGGAGGGCAGTGAAGCGGTGATCAGCTCAATTATAAACAACCCACACCCACATGCTGGGATAAGAGTAGATAATATTTTCACCTGGCAGCATCAGAAGAAGAGTGATGTCCCAAAAGGGGAGACTCGGACAGACTAAAGGATAAGGCCAGAGATCAGCACGCAGCAAGATTAAGAGAAAGGAAGTCGAGGAAAAAGAAAGAAGCTAAATGAAAAGCTGAAATCAAGGCATCTGTATATTCTGTACCACTGACATTCTGGTGTACATTAAAAAAAAAAAGATAATAAATCATGTACATATACTTAGGTATATTTACATACATATCAATAAGGAAAGGTGAAGGTTTCTAACCTACCCAAAGATATTAGTGATAGAATCCAGAAGGCCTCCAGCAGGCTGCGAGAGTCGCTTACTAAAGAGGAGGGGAGGATAGGTTTAAACCATAGGAACATTTTGCCCAAATAATCAATCAATAAAAACAGTCCACCAAAATAGGTTACCTGGGAGTATGTTTCCCATGAGTTCACAACCCCCTGCCAAGAAACCCATCACAGTACCAGCCACCAGACAACAGTGGGAAAGTCGGAGGGAAACCCAGCCTCCGAGTTTTAAAAGAAACAAGGCTCCCTAGCATTAAATTAATTTCCTTGGCAATAATGCTTTTGACAATGAAACTGACCTAACAATTTCTGGCTATTAATATCCAACCCCCACACTTCCAGTCTGCTTAACCAAATAAAAAGAATCCTGGAGCCCAATAAGAATTAAACAGTATGATCTAAACCAGCAGTCACCAACTTTTTAGACCTGTGGGCCACCCGTGGTCCATGGACCACTGGTTGGCGACCACTGATCTAAACAATCACCCTGCCTAATAAGGTTGAACTGTCATTTTCTAGGATCCATTGAACTTTTTTCTGCTTCCCTTCACAGCAGGTGACACCACTAAGGGATGGCTTGCCTCCGTTAAGTAGAGTGGGACACTGAGGAGCCCACTGATCTCTATGGTTGGGCAAGACGGCTGGTGCCCCAGCACAGAGGCTTGGGTGCATCAGAGTGCTGTCGTGGCCACAAATGTGCTCTGTGGAACTGCACCCCCACTCTCCTTTCCTGGCCAGACCCGTCTACTTACGTGGCTGCTCTGCTGATGCCTCGCACTGGAGACGTCTCTTCAGTGTGATCAGAGGTTTCATCCACAATGACTTCAATGTCATCATCCCTAGAAAGAAGAGCAAGAGGTCGAGTCTTTGATTCTGCTCAGCAGGAGCTTTTTGTTTTTTAATGTTTTTACTGACTTCAGAGAGAGGAGGAGGGAGAGGGAGAGGGGGGGGGAGGGGGAGAGAGGGAAAGGGAGAGGGGGAGAGAGAGAGAGAGATATAATAGAAACAGTAATGATGAGAGAGAATCATTGATCAGCTACTTCCTGCATGCCCCCTACTAGAAGTCAAGCTAGAAATCAAGGCATGTGCTCTGACCAAGAATCAAACTGTGAATCCCCTGGTTCATGGGTTGACACTGAACCACTGAGCCACACAAGCTGGGCTCAACAGGATTTTTATGACAAGTCTGTTGCACAAATGTCAACACCATTGCCCAGTAACATACCACCTGTGTGACTTCACTACAACATCAATGTTTAAGGGTCCTCTGGGAAAAAAAGAAGCTGTAATGCTCTGAACAATACTAAAGGAAACAGTCAACCTGTCCAAATCATACCCAGAATTCAGCTGATAACAACATTAAAAGTGAGCTTTTAGCCGAGACCAGTTTGGCTCAGTGGTAGAGTGTCGGTCTGTGGACTGAAAGGTCCCGGGTTCGATTCCGGTCAAGGGCATGTACCTTGGTTGCGGGCACATCCCCGGTGGGGGGTGTGCAGGAGGCAGCTGCTCGATGTTTCTCTCTCATCGATGTTTCTGGCTATCTCTCTCCCTTCCTCTCTATAAAATATCAATAAAATATATATTTTTTAAAAAAGTGAGCTTTTGATCCTTTCAGATCCCACCTGGAAAGTAAAAAATGATTTATTAAGTCCAGAACCATATGACCAGCACATAACTTCAGCTGCTCACCATCAGAAGTCTGGTGAGCAGCTGAAGGCCTCCTGCCCTCAAACAACTGGACCATACTCACCAATAAATAGTTTCAAGATGGGGAAGAGACACAGATAGGGGCAGCTACTAAGTAAAGGGACCCATAAAGGATAATGAAATCAATTGTTGCCTTAACAACTGTTTTAAATATTACTTTAATAATATAAAAAACAGGAAAGTGATAGGAGAAACCAAGATGGCAGTATAGGTAAACACCTAAGCTTGCTGCCTCGCACGACCACTTCAAAACTACAACTAAAAGACAAAATGGACATCATCCAGAACCACAGGAAGGCTGGCTGAGTGGAAATTGTACAACTAGAAGAGAAAAGCACACTGAGACTAATTAGGAGCTGCAGAAGCAAAGTGCAGAGAGGTGAGAGAAGCACGTGCAGAAAGGGCTGGCAATTGAGTATGCGGTTGTCTTTCTCAATTGGGAGGGAGACACAATCTCCTAACTTATCTGAACTCCGGTTCTGGGCGACATTTCTGAGGACCCAGACTCATACAGGAGAAACTGGACTGTCTGACAGCAGGCGGAACTTGAGGGCGGCTTTCTATCAAAGGTTCTTGCCGTGATTACTGAGGGACCCTGAGACCCAGAGGCCTTTTAGGGCGGGGCTAACAGGAAGCCATTGCTGTTTGCTTGGCCCTGAGATTCCACCCCATCCAAGCTGAGTGCAGAGGCTTTTGCATAGGAATGGCTTGGTCCTTTGCAATCTAAAATTACCCAACAAACTGCAGCTGGGTCAGAGAACATCCAAAAGAAGTCCTAAGGCCCCACAGCAGCTTGTATTGCTTCACAGCTGGGCCTCACCTGGGCACCTCCAAACTCCAAACAAAGAAGAGGAACCTGCAGATCTCTCTGTAGCTCCTGCTGGGTGGCCTCAGGCAGAGGCTAAATTAGCACCTCCTTGGAGATCCAAGAGCCAGTGTACCCAGTGGCTAGAGTGGGACCATCCAGATTACAACTCCTCAGATCCATAAGGGACACACTCAAAGGGCAGACTCAATGAGCACCAAAGTCCTACTGAAGCAAGTCTTGCCCCATAAGGGTGTCTCCAGCACAGCAGTTCTCCCATTGTAGAAACAGATGATCCTCACAGTCAATTGGCCTGGAGGTCAATTCCTCCCGGGGATATCAACAACAATCAAGGCTTAACTACAACAAGACTGTGCACACAGCCCACAAAGGGGTGCACCAAGAGTGTCCACCTCAGGTAACTGGGGAGGCTAAGCCACTGGGCCTTATAGGACACCTAGCACACAAAACCACTCTATCAACACAGAAAAGAAGCCAAAATGCGGAGACACAGAAACAGATCACAAATGAAAGAAATGGAAGAGAGTTCAAAATCACGGTTATAAGGTTTTTCAAGAATTTTCTATAAACTGCCAATAAATTTAGTGAGACCCTCGAGTATATGAAAAAGGAGCAACTAGAAATTAAGCATACACTGACTGAAATAAAGAATAATATACAGAGATCCAACAGTAGACTAGAGGACCGCAAGAATCAAGTCAAAGATTTGAAATACAAAGAAGCAAAAAACACCCTACTGGAAAAGCAAAAAAGAATTAAAAAATATGAAGATAGTTTAAAGAGCCTCTGGAACAACTTTAAGTGAACCAACATCCTAATTATGGGGGTGCTAGAAGAAGAAAGAGAGCAAGATACTGAAAACCGATTTGAAGAAATAATGACAGAAAACTTCCCCCACATGATGAAAGAAATAAGACTTACAAGTCCAGGAAGTGCAGAGAACCCTAAACAAAAGGAATCCAAAGAGGACCACACCAAGAGAGAATATTAAAAGCAGCAGGAGAAAAAACAGTTACATAAAAGGGAGTACCCATAAAATTATCAGCTGATTTTTCAACAGAAACTATGCAGGCCAGAAGGGAGTGGCAAGAAATATTCAAAGTGCTGAATAGCAAGAACCTACAACCAAGATTACTTTACCCAGCAAAGCTAACATTCAGAATTGAAAGTCAGATAAAGAGCTTCACAGATAAGAAAAAGCTAAAGGAATTCATCACTGCCCAACCAGTATTATATGAAATGCTGAAAGGTATTCTTTAGAAGAGGAAAAAGAAAAAGGTAAAGATAAAAATTATGAACAACAAATACATATCTATCAACAAGTGAATAAAAAATCTGAGGAACAGAATAAACTGGTGAATATAATAGAATCAGGGGCACAGAAAGGGAGTGGCCTGACAATCCTGGTGGTGGTGAGGGATATGGGGGGTGCAGGAAGAGACTGGACAAAAATCATACACCTATGGATGAGGACGATGGGAGTGGGGGGTAAGCGCATGGGATAGGGTGGGAACCAGGTGAGGGGACTTATGGGGCGAAAAAGAGGAACAACTGTAATATAATCTAAACAATAAAGATTTATTAAGAACAAGCCAGGAAAGCAAAATTTAAACATAATTCATTTACACTCTGAGTATTTTATTTTTAAACTACTCAGTGCTCCTATCCTGGCTGGGTTTCAGTTGGTTAGAGTGTCATCTAGTACACCAAAAGGTTTCAGGTTCAATTCCTGATTTCTCTTTCACATGGATGTCCCCCCTGCCCTCCTCCCTTCTCTCAAATCAATCAAAACATTCTCAGGTGAGGATTAAAAAAAAAAAAAAAAAAAAAGTTAGCCGAAACCGGTTTGGTTCAGTGGATAGAGTGTTGGTCTGTGGACTGAAAGGTCCCAGGTTCAATTCCGGTCAAGGGCATGTACATTGGTTGTGGGCACATCTCCAGTAGGGGGTGTGTAAGAGGCAGCTGATCGATGTCTCTCTCATAGATGTTTCTGGCTCTCTATCCCTCTCCTCATTTCTGGGTCAATTAATTTATTTACCTCTCTATAAAAAGTCAATAAAATATATTAAAAAAATTTTAAGTTGTTGGTGCTCCTGACATTTGGAGAGTCCTTTGCATTTCACACAAAGCCATCAAGTCATAGGAATGGAATCCACCGCTCTCCCCCCCATTTTCCTGGTAGGGGAAAGTCAAGTAATTATTTTGGTCTTAATGACCTCCTACTGAGTTTCAATCTTCATGGAGAAGTAAAATAATAAAATGTAATGACCTAAGACTATATCAAATAATTTTTAGATTCATAAGAGCTTGAAAGCAAGATTTTTCCATGATTATCTGGATTAAGTAAGTATATACGTAAGGACCTGTTATCAAGCAAATTAAACCAAGTCAAAGTAAACTTATTTTCCTTGGCTATTGCGTCTAGGGTTCTGTGTAACTGAATCCAGTCTGGGCCAGGGTGTACAGGGAAACAAAGGTAGGACTGAAGAAAGAGTAGAAAGCTGGGCTTTCTTTTCTTCCAGGTCGTGGTTCTGGAAGTCACTTGTGTTCACACAAGGGTGACAACAGACCAGCAGAGATGGCAAGAGCAGTAAAAATGAGTTGAGATCATGTAAATGCTTTAAAGTAGAATTATAAAGTCCTAAAGGTACACTGAACTCTTCAAAGACCCAGTGCCATGAGAAAATACAAGCATTTGGCAATTGGTTATCAAAACCCTTCAAAGATGTAAATGTCCTCCCTTTCCTCCAGAAATCCTCTCTAGGGAAGGAAGCAGAGACTAAGAACAGGCCTTGACAGACACCCCTGGGTTTGCATCCCAGCTCAGCCCTTTTCTGGGTGATCCTGGGCAGGATGCTCGACCTGTCTGAATCATGTCACACCTAGTCACCCATTTATGCTGGCCGATAGGAAGTGGACAATCAATGCTTTGGTGGACAAAAATAACAAAGATGTTATTTTTAAGAAATCATGCTTCATTTCTGGGTCAATTAATTTATTTACATTGCAGTTTTGTCAGGTTCATTTTCCACCTCTACAATTACAGAAGGAATGTCCATTCTGCATCTAAAGGAAAGGCTTGGTATGAAAACCACCTTGTTTCCCTATAAAATAAGACCTTTGTTGCTAGGTGACTCCGAACTGAATTTCAACCACCCCCCCCCACACTTATATGCAAGTAATTTTTTAAAAAACATCATAATTCTAAGTGTCATACTCCAGAATATAATCCAATAGGAAAAGAACACACTCTGAACTAGAGACAAAAGGAATTCAGTCATGAAAGCTTCCGCCATCTTAAAACAAAGCTCTGGGTCTCAGGGAAGATTCTTCACCCAGTCCCCAGATTAGGAAAAGCTCCAACTGATTCAATTCCTTTGGTTACAACAGATCCTAATCTTCACTTATGTTTTGAAGATTTGCCTAAACATCCACTTAAAGCCACAAACCAAGAGCAAAAGAACCTTACACAGCATAACATTGCCCAAGCAGGGTGAGAAAGTGGGTCAGTAGCAACAGGAAAACAGGGAGGTAGTCATGTGTTAGGGGTGCAGGTAGTTAGAATTCACAGCCCGTGAGGAACAACTTTTTGGAAGGTAATGAGGGTTCTTTTCTCCCTTAAATCTTTTACATTTCTTTCAGCAATCCATAAAATGGTTTTATAGAAATTAAAAATATACTGCCGAAACAGGTTTGGCTCAGCGGATAGAGCATCGGCCTGCGGACTGAGGGGTCTCAGGTTCGATTCCGGTCAAGGGCATGTGCCTTGGTTCCGGGCACATCCCCAGTAGGGGGTGTGCAAGAGGCAGCTGATGGATGATTCTTCTCTCTTGTCGATGTTTCTAACTCTCTATCCCTCTCTCTTCCTCTCTGTAAAAAAATCAATAAAATATATTAAAAAATATATATATGGTAGGTCCTCAGGTTACTTAAAAGATCTGTTCTTACGGCGCACAAGGCAACGCGATTTTCTCTGTCAGAACTCATCTACATAAGCACCTACGTCACTCACATGGAGCACATATACAGCAGTAATTAAGTGAAACAGTAAAAAAAAAATTAACAGAAAGTTAACAATTCCTGACCTTTACTGGTGGTAAATGAGTAATAAAAAACATAACGCACATATGTATATATGTAAAATAAGGGAACTTTTTATTTTAATAAATAAATGGGAGATGGTGATGTAACCACGAAACGATGTATATCGAGTCTGATGTAACCCAAGGACTGCCTAAATTTAAGAGAGAATCAAATCATCCAGAGCATAGTTTTGATTGCATATCTCTACTTACTGTTCAACTGGTAGGGGTTCTTTCGCTGCTTCTGCGAGCTCTTTTTGCAGCCGGGCTTGCCGCCGCCTATTTAAAAAAAAGAAAAAAAAGAAAAGAAAAAAAAAGAAAGCCCAATACTTATGTTTGCTTAAAGAATGCATGGGGCTTTGGCTCTCAAACTAGCTCTAATAATATATCTAAATATTCAGTGTATTCAAAATAACAACTGCCCTGAGCGAAGATTCCAAGTCCCAATTTCATACTGGAAATATTGGTAAAGATGCTGTTATAAAAGCTGTCAGAGCAAAGCCTGGAGGAAGGATTGTTATCAGAAAAAGCAGTGAACCGGTAAGGGAGAAGCCTGTTGGGACCCAGGGCCTCTCAGGACAGAAAGGTGTACACAGGGTTAGTCATGGCTGCAACTTAGTTCTCTACAGCAAACAGCCTCATGCCCACATACCAAGAGCATGAGTAATAATAGTTAAGCTGTACGTACATTTTACTTGTGCCTAGCTCAGTTTTATCATTTTAAGTTTTTAACTTATTTAATCCTCATAACAATGCTTTGAGGTTAAGTGTCATTATTCCCATTTTACAAATGAGATTAGTGCTGAACACAGAAGCCTCGCCTCTGGCAAAATCTTAATCGTGCCAACAGCTGCATCCACTCTCAAGATGAATTTTGTTAATGTTTTCTGGTTTTCCCCCCACCCTGCGGTAGGAGCTGCCAGGTTTGTTTCCTTCTTTTCAAAGACCTAGGTTTCACTTCAGCAGAAAAGGAACCCATCTCCCACCTTGAATCCTTTTCATTCTCTGCATTGAGGCGATTGGCTTCCTGCGCTTTCTCGGCCATCCACCTGGTGACCAGCTCCTGATTCTCCTCCGAAGTTTTCCTCAGCTTCTCCTCCAAGGCAGTAAACGTGATCTGCAGGGCATCATACTCATCCTTCAGGGTCTGGTTGGCTCTCTCCAGGTCCTGCAGTTTACTGCGTAGTTCTTGGCACTCCTTCTCCAGATCAGAGATCGTCTGCAAGCATTCTGCAATTCTGAAAGCACGACACAGGGAAGAAATGGCGCTTCGCAGGCGCCCCGCTGGGGCCAGCGGACCTGGTCAGGTGCCGGAGCTGCCTGAGCTCGGGCACAGCAGTGACCTCAGCCCTCAGACCAGGCACCATGCAGGAGACTTCACTGTCACTGCACCTCACTTAGCAGGGCCCAGTCCCAATGGTTTACAGAACTACCCCATTAGGAGGAAGTATCTGGGGTCAAATTCATCCAGACAATGAATATTACAGTATTTTTCAGAAAAGCAGGATTTGAAGGAAGAGGGAGCTTTTGGGGCTTAAGTTGAGCAGTCAACAGGGGCTTAAGAAGCTGGAAGTCCTGTGTATTCCATCAGCTCTATCATTCTCTGACTGAGAATGCCTGAGGAAGTCCCCCATTTTTCTAAGCCTCTAGATATCCCTCTCTGCACTAAGGAAAAAGGCACAGATGACTCAGGCTGTGTCTCTCCAATCAAGAATTATCCCGCCCACAAACTCATCCCTGCTCTCAAGGACCACACACTTTACCTTGGGCCATTTCTACCACAGAGGACACCGGCTCCCATCCCTAGTGTCCCCAAAGGCCACGGGAGAACTGTGAATGCCCCAAGGACATTTGCAAGGGCCAAAGGTACTTCCAGGAGTATGCTGGGAACCTGGAAGACTGAGGGCACTGTCCTGGCCTTTTCCATCCTTAGAGCAGGAAAAAAAGATCCCAAGCTATACATGCACAAAAATGAAACTCTTGCTGAGTCCAATGTGGCTACCATTTGCCACTGCTAACCACTGGCCCTGCTCACCAGAGTGCAGAAGATAAAACAGGGGCATGATCCCACGACCAGTCCCGAAGTAGGTGTTGTCTCTACTCACTTTGCTTCATTCATCTGCATCTCCCTGTCCTTCTGCTGCATTTGGTTATTCAGGTCAATCACCAACTGAGCTAACTGGGGGTAAAGAAGAATACTTTCATAAATAAGAGATTTTAGGGCCTCAGTTGAAAATTAAATAACAGTGGGTTAAATTATTTTTAAGAAAGCAAAGGTGCCTGTGGGTTGAGCCAAGGCAGGAAGAAACGAGCTGGGTAGCGGAGAGGAGCCGAAGGGCCCACAGGGATGCTCATGGGAATGGGGGGGCTGGTCCCTGCTGAAGGCGGGCTCGGATGGGGGAGAAGAGCTCTAGGTGATTGCCAGACTCTGTCTACCCCTGGACCCCAGCTATCTTTTCAGACTCTTCAGCTGATTTGTAAATTTTATTGTACTTTTTCATAATGTGCCATCACAATACCGTTGAGAGTTAACACAGCTCAGGATTTAATTCTAACGATTCTTTCTGAAGTTTCAGGGTTCAATCTCAAAAGCTTAAAAATTATTTTCTTTATGGACATAACACTGGTTTATAAGATTATAGAAGTTTATAACATTATAGAAGTTAGGTGTGCAACATTATGTATAATTCGACCAAAAGTCTAATTTCCATCAGTCACCATATAAGTGACCCTTTTATCTGTTTCACCCTCACCTCCCTCCCTTTGTCTCTGATAACCACCCATCTGTGCTATCTGCTTCTAAAAAGCTTTGGACTTTCAGTGGACCAAGCAGAAAACTACTTTCCTTTAAAAGTCCTCCACTTGTACCTCCCATGCCATCTCAGAGCATGACAACTGGGCAGTTATCTCAGTGGCTTGCCCTCTTGCTGATGAAACAAGGCCCTCACCCCTTTCCTGTTGTTTCATTCCCACAGATAGAGCTGGTGATGCCACCTGAAGCCAGCCTGCCCATCCTCCCACTAAAAGACCCACACAGAGCAGGAAACACAAGAGGAGACCAGCCATCTTTACCTCCCCACGTTTCTTGTGCAACTCAGTCAGTTCTTCCTGGTGTTTCATCCTCAGGTGGGCCATTTCCTGTAGCTGGCCATCATTCCATGCACCATCATGTCCAGGACTGAATTCCCAAACCAGGCAGATGAAGAGAATGTGCAAAAAAGAGGGGGTAAAAAATAAGACCCCTTTCAATCAGGCAGTGGAACAGTAACTCCAGAATTTCAACCATGAGCATGACAGCAAAGCCAATAAAGTGGGCCAGTCTCTCCAGGCCAGTGTAGGTATATGACACATAAACCCGACGGAGAAAGTAGGAGACCAACCACTACACAAACCACCTTTGTGCTTTCAGGAATGGAGGGTAGGTTCCAGAATGAAGGTTAGATAATTATGGAAGAGACACCAGGCAAGTATGTGAGCACCAACTCTGTGCCGGGCACTGCTCCTGGGCTTGGGGAAGTAGTAGGAGGCTTTGAAGTGGCCTGAGCGACCTGTATCCTTGCCCTGGTCTCAAGCTCTTCTTTAGAATGCCAACTCCTTTCAAGAGGGCTTTTACATTTTGCATATTCCCCATTGCTCTGCATTAAAATAAGGAGATTTGATAAAAATAATTTCTAATCCACATGCAGTTAATCTACTACTTTCAATTTTATTCAAAATAAAAGTCAAACTCCTAACAATAGTCCATCAACAGTGCTTCCCTAGGTAGGTAAGAGTCACCTAGAAGGCATGTTTAAACACTCCTGGGCCCCACCCCAGATTGATACAGGTCTGAGCTAGAGCTGATAATCTGCACATCCACTGGGCTCTCAAGGATGTGATTGGCTGATTCACAAGGACTCTGAGTAGCCATGGATTAACACAGTGCTTCTCAAAAGTTAGAGGTAATCAGGATCACCTAGTTTTTTTTGTTTTTTTTAAAAAAAAATATATTTTATTGATTTTTTACAGAGAGGAAGGGAGAGGGATAGAGAGTTAGAAACATCGATGAGAGAGAAACATCGACCAGCTGCTCCTGCACATCCCCCACCAGGGATGTGCCTGCAACCGATGTACATGTCCTTGACCGGAATCGAACCTGGGATCTTTCAGTCCGCAGACCGACGCTCTACCACTGAGCCAAACCAGTTTCTGCCTAAAGGGTTTCTTAAAACAGATTAATGGGGCCCCACTCAGAGTTTCTGAAAGAATAGGCTTGGGGAAGGGCTCAAGGCTTTCCATTTCTAACACTTTTCCAGATGCTGCTGCTTAGGAAGCATACTTGGAGAATTACTGGAATCTACGATTTCCAGGCTTAAGAGTTTAATTTAAATCTATTTAGTAAGCAAGAGGATTAAAACACTCAAGAGGGAAGTCAGATAATTTATAATATTTTTTAATTTTATTAAATTTATTGGTGTAACACTGGTTCATAAAATTATGTTTCAATTGTACAATTCTATTAAGATTAACTAGGACAAGATGCACAGGACTTAAGGAGACAGGAGGGAGAAAGGAAACTTAAAAAACAAAAGGCCCAAACGGGGTCACTAGTGCTAAAAGCCCATAATCCCAAACCTACATTTAATATCTGATCTCACAGAAGTTTCAATCTCTCTCATATTTGTTAGCCAGTTTAAAAGGTTTTGTTAACACCTAGAGGTAATTTGTCAGGTGGACCCTTTCCATTTCCTCCTCCTCGAAGAAAGAGGCTTTCTGCATGATAAAAGCCCTTGGGATAACAATTCTTTCTTTCCTTTTGTTAGTAATCCCTTGCCCCACTTTTCTGTCTATAAAAACCTCCTATTTTATACAACTTCCAGTTGCTAGATGGTATGCTGCAAGATTCACAAATTACTTAATAAATCCCATTAGCTCTCCAAATTTACTGTTGAATTAAAAACAAAATAAAAACACATAACCAACCAAGTAGCTATCTATATTCTGTGCATAACTTAGCACACTAGCAAACACCCCTTGAACTGATCACCCCCATTAGACCCACTTCCTTAAAAACAAGGGCACTGGCTTATATCCCCAATACCTGGCCCACTCCACAGTCACACAATGTCTGAGTGCAGGAATGAATGGGCAGGTAACAAATGAAGGGGAGAGGGGCATTATAGCAAAATAAATAAATAAATAAACAAACAAATAAATAAGATAAACTAAGCTGCACTAGGGACTATGGGAGGAACCAACAGGCCCAGGGAACTGACTATATGTGGAGGGGCAGGTCAGTGAAGGAAAAAGGAACCATAGATGACTCATGGAAAATAAAGAACAAGGCAGTCAGGAGAGGCCCGATTATGGAAACACATTTGTGGGAAAAGAAAGACCCCCCAATCAAATTACTACCCTTGTGATATTCAGCCAAAATAATTGTTTTACATTTAGTTATAGTACCTTTCCAAGCAAATGAGCTTGTCAGAAAGAAAACAAACAAACAAACAAACAAACAAACAGAAATATAGCCACCAAGAGTCTAGCCTGGTAGAAATAAAATGCTTTAAGTTTTCAATGGATTTATTTTATTTATTTATTTATTTTTATTATTATTCTTTAAAAATATATTTTATTGATTTTTCACAGAGTGGAAAGAAGAGAGCTAGAAATGTCGGTGAGAGAGAAACATCGATTAGCTGCTTCTTGTACATCCCCTACTGGGGATGTGCCCGCAACCAATGTACATGCCCTTGACCGGAATCGAACCTGGGACCTTTCAGTCCGCAGGCCGATGCTCTATCCACTGAGCCAAACCGGTTTCAGCCAATGGGTTGATTTTAAATGAAAAGGTGAAATGGTATTCTTTATACCTGAAATTGACCAGAAGAGTGAACCAAGTATTCTCACTGCTACAGAAGACCCTGACAGGGTCCAGCCAGGCACACTCTGCCAGACTGTTGCTAGCAGGGATGGAACCTGGGCCAGCCCATTTGTTCATCTTTCCCATCTGGCCAGATGAGGAAACATGCATGGTAGTTACACAGCCCACTCATCTATAGCAGTAAAGATATTAAGCTACACCTAGAATTTCTGGGATTTTTAAAAACCCCAAATTACCATTAACCTTGTTCTTAAAACTGCTTAACTATTAACTAAGATGCAAATGAGAATGGAATTTTAGAGCAATAATGGCTACCATTCTCTTATAAACTATCAAATTTAATATGGCAACATGAGCATATGGAAAAAGACAGTAAGACTGTAGAATGATTCCAATTACCCTGCTTTGATGAAGAATGCTTTCAGGTTTTTGGACTATAAACCTCAAAAAAAAAAAAAATATAGCCGAAACCGGTATGCTCAGTGGATAGAGCGTCGGCCTGCAGACTGAAGGGTCCCGGGTTTGATTCCAGTCAAGGACATATGCCTTGGTTGCGGGCACATCCCCAGTGGGGTGTGTGCAGGAGGCAGCTGGTTGATATTTCTCTCTCATCAATGTTTCTAACTCTCTATTCCTCTCCTTTCCTCTCTGCAAAAAATCAATAAAATATATTAAAAAAAGAAATATAGTTTATATAAATAACCCAAGTGAACACATCAGACCCTCATCATGAACTTACATGTGCATATTTAATAAGAGAATACTCACCCTTCCTAAAGAAATGCAGACTTTTACCCCTAATCTTTCTTTAAAAAAAAAAAAAAAAGGCTTGTTGCAACCTGTTAGTTTAATTTCACAATCTACTAAAATATGTTGAAAAAACACTGCACTAAAAAGGATCAAATAGACCTGAGTTGTAGAAAAAGCAAGTTATGGCAATCCCTATGTAAATCTGCTCAGGAATACTTACTTGTCTGATTATTTAGGAAATGTGAACCCAGACTGGCTGGAGAAGGAACTGGCCTCGTTATCCTCCTTAAGCGATTTCTCTAGCTAACATCTTACTGATAACTATTCAAGGCAGGTAAGTGTGAGAACCTCTAAAAATATTTTAGTTATCTGGCTTCACAATCTTATCTAAAAAGAGCCGACAAAAAACTAGTGCACAGAAACAGTGCTTCTTTCTGCTTCGTTTGCTTCTAAATTAGCAAAATGAACTGAGACTAGTTTCAATTCATGAGAAGGTACAAATTTTAAAAGACAGTTTCAAAATACCTTATCTCATGCCTGTTGGGTATGTCCGGCTTTTCTGCTTGTAGCTTCTGGGCAAGAACTGAATGAAGATCTGACTTTTCCAGCAACTTGTTATCTACCCCCCCAAAAGAGAGAAAAGCAAGTTATTTATTATAACCTACATACGTGTGTTTACTACTTAATGTCATATAAAAACTTGGACCACACATACAAAAAAGACTTGGGCCAAAATAAACAGGTTTCACTTTTATCAAGTATCAAAGTACTAGGTACTATACTTTGTCACCAATTATAGCAATTATCCAAAATTTAGGAACATACACTCCTTAGATGTTGTTGGACCTAAGCAAGGGCAACCCAGTCAAAAGGACCTATGTTTCCCCTATTAAAGACAATGGAAAATGCTTTCTACTCCCACAGTTACCTATTTCTACTCTGGGAGTAAAAACCAGTAAGTCAAAGATCATTTTGAGACTCCTTCCTCAGGAAACTGGGTGGAAGATGCTATTGTATCAGAGAACACATTGAGTGGAGAGCTTAAGGGAGAAAATGAGTTCCCTTTCTGAACTTAACAAATGTGACAAGCAATACAGTGCAGGAATTCAAAAGAAAGGTCAGAGCTGGAGATGACTTGTAGTTAGTAATGACAAGCACATGGGGCAAGATCAGATTTTTTTGGGGGGTGGGGGGTGGGGAGGGAGGGTGTTTAACCAGAACAAGAATGTGACCAGGGGGAATTTATAGAACAGCTACATTTGATGGGGGTTGTTGCATATCCTAAAAGTCTAAGATTATAACTGCTTAAGAACAAAATTTTGATAGGGCTTATGCTAATGACCATTCCTATTAGAAGAGCTTCTTCATTTTCTTAAAGGCTCTTAAGCCCTTGAGTTCAGCCCTGGCCAGTGTGGCTCAGTTGGTTGGAGCATCGAACCTTGCATCTGAAAGGTTTCAGGTCCGATTCCTGGTCAGGGCACATAACTAGGTTGTGGGTTCCATCCCCGGGATGCATATGATTTCTCTCTCTCTTCCTTCCTCTCACTCCAAAATCAATAAGCACATCCTCCAATGAGGATAAATAAATAAGAATCTTGAGTTCTATTTCTCCTTGATATCTGAAAATGGAATTACTGGCAGAAAAAGAAACACTCTCCTCATCTACATTAATTTAATGAACTAGTCAGCAGAACAGGGAAGTGGTTCCAACTTTGGATATTCACCAGTGTCAAAAGGGCTCTAATAAGATCTTCCATATGTTACAGCAAAGCTGCGTGCCCTGTGATAATACTAGGTCTTTCAAAGGACACGAGGTATTGAGGAGGCATTCTTCCTAAGTCCCTCTCACTAAAGAGCAGGAAGGCCCAGCCCAGCCTGCATGGCTCAGTGGCTGAGCATCAATCTATGAACCAGGACTGGTCAAGGTTTGATTTCCAGCCAGGGCACAAGCCCAGGTTGTGGACTTGATCTCCAGTCCAGTGTAGGGCCTGCAGGAGGCAGCCAATCAATGACTCTCTCATTGATATTTCGATCTCTCTTTCCCTCTCCATTCCTCTCTGAAATCAATAAAAAAAACCCACACCAATTATTTAAAAAATAAAGAAAGAAGGATGAAGATGCCCACTGCTCCCACAGCCTCTTTTCATCTTTCTCTTCAGGCTCAGAGGGAGGAAATGAACATGAGATCCTGGGCTGATGGAAAGTCAGAACTTGACTGGGAAGGCTGGAATGAGAAGTGGGGCTGTTTCAAGGTCAAACTAGAAGTGATCTCCCCAATGTCAAACCCCAGCGTAAAGAATGGTGGTCTTGCTCTCCTATCCCCTTCTAGCCCCTGATCTTCTCTACCCACCACAGTTCATTAAAGGATACGTTCCCTCCCCAGGACTGATCTCTCCTGACTTTCCTACGTGCTCACACCCCATCAAGATGCCCATTTTTAGAGATCAGAAAAACATTCAAATTATGCCAATGTGATTACGAGCATCTTTCATTTATAGACTATTATGGACATGGCTTCCAAAGCACTTATATGCACAGCCTTGTTTTTATGAAGCAGGCAGAGCAAGCGTCACCCCCATTTTATAGATGCAGCAAACCAGACTCAGAAAGGCAAGTGCAAAAAATGGTTAGTGAGGAGTGGAGTCTGATCTCCAATCCAATTTGACTTACAACTATGCATTAGCTTTTAAAAGAACAGGCATTCAATAAATACCTGATGACCTGAATTTACTAACCTGCTAAGGAATCACATTTGAATAATGCGCCTCTGGCTTTTTGAAATGATACTGGTTTGCTAGGGCCTTTGGGTGCAAGCCATAAGAGGGGTCCACCATCTCCCTTTCTTTCCCATCTAAGGGCCATTTCTTGGGGGGGACTAAGGGAGAAAAGCAAATCCAAGTTAGGAGCCATTAAGTCTACATTCAATTCTAGGCCGCCACCGTTAGTTAATCTGCTGTACCTTTCCAGACATTATTTAACCTCTCTCCCGCCTCGTGTAAAATGGACAACTGGACCTGCTTCGTAGGATTTTTCAGGAAGGTTAAGTGAAATAATACATGCCAGCTGTTGACCGCAGTACTTAAAACTTGTCGGCACATGGGTTCCCAGGTGGTTTTAACATACAGGTAGGTTTGGGAACCATTGATTTAGTGCAATCAGAACTCAACACAGGTCAACTACAAGTACTATATCTCATCAATCAATATAAATGGAGACTTGTCAGACTTATTTAAAGGGGCAGATGAAACCACAGGACTGAACACTGCCATTTCTTAGCCTAAATGTGTCATCAGTTATGGTAAAATTGAAGAAGCGGGGAACTAGGAAGTGCCCATTAGAACGCATCTAAGGGTACATTTTTTTCTACTCATATTGCACCGGTGGTGGAAGGAAACTACCTTTCTTATACTGAAGTTTTCAGTAATGGTAAAAACTATCTTGCCCCACCTTTAAAGTATGTTTTAAGACTCAAAACGTCCAATCGTCAAAAGAATACCAAGTTGGAAAAACCACAGGGGTCTAAAGGAGGAAAGGCCAAACATTTCATGACGATGGAGACGTTAACTGCGCGAGTTAATGCTTAAAGTCAGTGCCGGTTTCAAAAACACGGATGCCCGAGAAACATGCCCTTTTCTGGAGCAAGCACTGCGCGAGCTGCTGGGGTTTACAAACGCAAGCGTGCACCGTGCCCGCCTACGAAGAGCGCACGATTTAGTAAAGGAAACCCTCCACAGTCACACCCAAGGGTAAGATGAAAAGAGAAGGTCTTAAAAATAAATAAATAAATAAAAAAGTCTAGGGGTTGCAAGGCACGGGCAGCGCCTGGAGCTCGGCCTCCGGTCCCGCCGGCGCCCCACGTGCCTCCGCAGGCCCGTCGACCCGCCCGCTTCCGGGGCCCGCCCGCCGCTCACACTGCAGGATGATCTCCTCGAACGCCTGCCTCTGCAGCCGGTCCCGGCGCCTCAGTTCCTCCGAGATGTGGCGCTTCCAGCGGGGGAAGTCGGCCGCGCGGAGACCCGACGACATGGCGCACGCGGCCCGGGCGCCTCAGCGCTGCCGATCCGAGCGGGGGCTGGCGGCCGCGGCCCGCAGCATGAGGCGACCCGCGGGCGCGGGAAGGCGGGCAGCCCCACGCTCACCTCCACCAGCAGGCCGCCCCCGGCGCCATCCGGGATGGTCTTCCGGCTCCTGTCGGAAATAGTTTGGGCCGGGACCGGAAGGCCCGCCTCCTCGCCGACGTCTTACGCCACACGCACGCACGGGGTCTGCGCCGACGCAGTGGCGCTCGTCAGTGACACCCTCCCGCGGCCGGAAGCACTGCGGGGAGAGAGGCGGCCGCTGGGGGGCGTTGGGGCTTCGCGGTGGCTCAGCCCTGGCTGGAAAGGAGACCGGAAAGAGGTTGCCTCCGCTCGCCTGCCTACGTTTCCTCTGCTTCTTTACTCCGTTTTATAATTGACTTCTTGGCCTGCCTCCCTTTTCTTCATCTCCTTAGTTGACAAGCAGAAGTGGGGTCCGCACGGTAGCTATGAAACTGTGGATGAGTGACAGTCTCCCTAAACCTCGGATCTGTAAAATGGGGATCGTAATGATAACCTACCTCACAGGGTGGTCTTGAGGCTTAAAAGGAAGAACCTATATAATGCAGTTAGCACTGTGCCTGGCCCATGGTAAGCCTGACTTTCCCTAGACACCCAGCCATTCCAAGGCCTGCCCAAAGTCTGACTGCTTTAGAGAGAGCATCCCTCTGACATTGTAAGTTTTTGTGTGTGTTTTTTCAAAGAAGAAAAATGCAAAGTATACCAGTTAAAGGTGTGAATAGATTGGCTATGTTAATCATTAGAAACCTAGAAATTATGGCCTAACCGTAAATGGGTCCTTGGTTTGGAAGGTAAACTGAGACAGATAGGTAAACGTCCAAGCAGTGTACAGCCATCAGTAAGTGGTCAAGTCCTATCTTCCCTGCCGAGGGCACTTAAAGAGTAAGTGGTTTACACTTCTCCCCAAGCAGAGGTTAAATAGCTTAAAATACTCTATTTGAGGAAATAGGTAGCAGAAATCCAATTAATGCCGTTTGCCAACCATACCCAAGGACAGATGAAATTAAGGGAATAAATCTCTTTTTGGCACATCAGCATAAAACTGATGGATATTCTATTTTGATCCTTTTCTAAGACCTCCCCCAAAGCCCAGTCTTTAAATTTTCCCTGGGAGCAGTGTAAGGCCGCCCCCCCACCCCCACCCCGCCTGCCGCTGTATACATCTCTAGGCTCTCTTCCATTGCTTCTGTCCTAAATCCATCCGTATTTTATTCTCCCCAGCTTTAATTTTTTGTTGTTGTTAATCCTCACCTTAGGATATTTTTCCCATTGATTTAAAAAATATATATTTTATTGATTTTTTACAGAGAGGAAGAGAGAGGGATAGAGAGCTGGAAACATCAATGAGAGAGAGTCAATGACCAGCTGCCTCTTGCACACCCCCTACTGGGGATGTGCCCGCAACCAAGGTACATGCCCTTGACCTAAATAGAACCCGGGACACTTCAGTCGCAGGCCGACGCTCCATCCACTGAGCCAAACCGGTTTTGGCCCCATTGATTAAAAAAAAATAATAATAATAATTATATATATATATATATATATATATATATATATATATATATATATATATAATTGATATTTTACAGAGAGGAAGGGAGAGAGATAGAGAGCTAGAAACATCGATGAGAGAGAAACATCAACCAGCTGCCTCTTGCACACCCCCTACCAGGGATGTGCCTGCAACCAACATACATGCCCTTGACCGGAATCGAATCTGGGACCCTTCAGTCCTCAGACCTACGCTCTACCACTGAGCCAAACCGGTTTCGGCCCCATTGATTTTTTTTTTAGAGAGAGTGGAAAGGAGGGAAGAACACAGAAACATTGATATAAGAAGGGCATATTGATTGGTTGCCTCTGTCATGCATCCTGACTGGTGCCAGGGATCAAACCTGCAAGCCAGTTATATGCCCTTGATCAGTCGGTGGACTGACTGACACTCTAAACACTTAGCCACATTGACCAGGGTCCTGTCCCCAGGTTTAACATGCTCTCAAAATCATCTGTACTCATGTTGTAAAATCTTTCTTGCATGAAGTTAAGAACCACCACATTACAGGTCGGCCCAAGGCAGACCCACTCCAGGCTTGGTCCTTTTCCGGTAACAAAGATATCGCCAGGACTTTGAAAGAGAAAAATGACTGTTTGCTAGATGTTGAAAGGGGAGGTGGGAGACACAGACTCAGGAGGAGATGGCATCTATCAACTCTGTAGAACAGAAAACCTTGGTTTGTAATCAAATCATCTGAACTTTACCTGCTTTTCACAAGTTGGTGAATTTAGTACATGAAAATGGAACTGGACAAAGTAAGGGACCAGAAGAGAGGAAAGGGATATCAGAAACTGGCTTCTCTTCCAGTGTGTCTTAGTCCAGAGAAAGACCCTTCAGCAACAGATAAGGAAACCTTTCCTCTTCTATGGAGCTCAGGACTAGGACAGTCATGCTTCTAGAGTTGTCGCATAAGATATTTTGTTGACAGCCAGTGCTGAGTGATCTGAACTTGAAGAAAGAACCCATGCAGATCAGAAACCGAAGGGACTTCCTCACACACTGAAGAAAATTAAGAATCAGGTTCTGAAAGTCTCCAAGAATGCCTTCAAATGTAACAGCCATACCAACCTCAAAAGATCATAACATCACATAGCATCAAATCTTGACAGTTGAATATACTAATTTTCCAGACAATGTTATGATGAAAATATATTAACGAATTTGCAGAACCAGCAATCCCACTTGTAGATATTGATGCCAAGAAATATTTGGACTAATGTCCATATATAGAAAACCTTGGAAGAAATGGAGATGTTGAAAATAATCTGTATTTCCAACAAGAAGAGGTAAATGACATATATTGTTTAAAATGTTTATAATAAAAGCAATAGGTGGTATAAATCCAATTTATGTAAAATAAATGTGTCCCTGGCTTCTCATTGACAACATTTTTTAAATAAATAGAGAATATCATTTTTAAACGAAGCAATGACAGTTGGGAGTGGGCAAAGGTACCCTGTGCCCTTGTCTCTGCAGGGGACACTCTCTGTTATGCAGAGTATGTCTGGAGCTCTCCATAGGGCAGGCTGAGGTAAGATTTCTCCTAAGACTATAATTCTGCCTAACTTCCTCCCCTGGCCTGTTCTGCCTCCCCTGGCTTAGCCTGATGCCCAGATTGGGAGAATTTTTTTCAACAAATCTCTTATACAAGAACCCCAGTTTCAAACTCTGCTTTTAGGGAACCTAACTTAAGGCAGCCCTAAGGTCAGAGCTTACCTGATTTGCCCCAAACCAGGCAGGGAAGCCATTGTGACTAAAGCATGCCTGTCAGGAAGTGTTCATCTATGGATTGATTTGCATCTAATTCTGTTTAAGACATTAGGGAGCCAGAGACAGCAGCCACAGCATCTTCTGGGGCACCATTGTAAGGGCTGGTAATGCCACATGTTGACTTCTTGATCCACCAGCCATTTTGCCATAAAAGGGTTGAAAGGTTGGGGACAACAAAAAGGTTGAAAACCTTCTCAGACAGAACTTTCTGTCTTTAGTAGAAATCCATTTGCATCTTTCCTGGAAAATTACTGCTACGGTCTGCTAAGATCCCTAGTCTATCTCAAGTACTGGATTAATATGTAACTATATGCATACACAAGCCTATATTGTGTCATGCCTCCTCCCCTGCCTCCACTGTCCCCAAATCGATGTGTTGAATCCCTAAACCCCAATGTGACTGTATTTAGAAATAGGGCTTTTAGGAGATAAAGTTCAATGAGGTCATAAGGGTGGGGCCCTAATCTGATAGGATGCTTTGTATCCCTTCCTAAGAGGAGTAAGAGAGACCCTCTTTCCGGGCCTTGTGATGACACCACAGAAAAATGGTCATCTGTGAACCAAGAAATGGGCTCTCACCAGAAACTGAGCTCTGAGCAGACCATCAAGACTACAAAACCATCCAAACTACAAATTTTCAGTTTAGAAAGTTTTTTTTTTAATAAACCAGTTTCGGCTCAGTTTAGAAAGTTTTGCAGTTAGGTTTGTGAAGGTCGTGTTTCTGATCCCATGGGGGAAACAGTTCCTGAAATGCCTTGATCAGCTCCAGAGAGCCAAGCCAGCATGTCCTTGGGCAGTGCTAAAGGACTGGAAAACCAGGGGCAAATCAGGATTCAACTTGTTTTTCTATTTCATACCTAACTGTAAGATCGAAGCATTGTAAAAGGTTTGAAAATAGAGACTGAGCCGAACCGGTTTGGCTCAGTGGATAGAGCTTCGGTCTGCAAACTGAAAGGTCCCAAGTTCGATTCTGGTCAAGGGCATGTATGTATCTTGGTTGCGGGCACATCCCCAGTAGGGGGTGTGCAAGAGGCAGCTGATCAGTGACTCTCTCTCATCGGTGTTTCTATCTCTCTATCCCTCTCTTCCTCTCTGTAAAAAATCAATAAAATATATATTTTTTAATGAAAGAAAGAAAATAGAGACTGAGGGAGACTTTTCTTAGAGTTTTAATAATTTCCTTTGCAGAAGAATACATAAGTAATTTTCTTTTATACATAAATTAATTCCAAGAAGTAATTTTTTTTCATTTTTTAATGTAAAATGTTTAACCCACCTTCAAATATCCTGGCAATGTAACCAACTCTTTTTTTTTTTTTAATTTGTTTTTGTTAATCCTCACCTGAGGATATTTTCCCCATTGATTTTTAGATAGAGTGGAAGGAAGTGGGGAGGGCAACAGAGATCGAGGAGAGAAACATCAGTATGAGAGAGACACATCAATTAGTTGCCTCCTGCACGAGCCCCAACAATGGCTGAGGATCAAACCTGCATCCCCGTCATGTGCCTTTCACTGGGAATCGAACCCTCCACCCTAACTATTAGTAACACCATCTAGGGGTGTAACAAAACTCATAACTGTTTGAAAGAATAGCTTTGGAGATTGGAGGCATGGTCAGGAGATGCGCTTCTCGGCCTTTCTTGTGTGACTTTTGCCAAATGCCCCAACCTTCCTGAACCTTCATTTTTTTCCTCTATAAAAGGCACTTAACACCCAGCCTATGGGGTAGTGAGGATCGAGTATAGAACACTTATGACAATGAACTTTCACTTGGCACAAAGACATTCGGTATTAGTCCTTCTCTGAGCAATCCCTGAGATAGGTAACCTGCTGGATTTTCAAGAATTTACCTTGTTTGTAATTAATTGTCACGATCAAATCAAGAGAAGTTGAAAAGCTTAAAGAACATTACTCAGTCTTAGATATATACCTGCCTCCTGGCCATTGCTAAAGAGGTTGCCTGGGCCAGGAGTCTGCTCACAGGTAAGGGGATGGGCAGGTACATATAAGAGAGAAGGAACACCTCCAGGAAATACGGAGAAGTTAGTCCCCAGCTAGCTACATCAGCATCATCTACATAGTTCTTTAACTTGCTTGTTCCAAGTTTCACCTCACCCCACCAAAAGAACTACTGAATCAGAAACTCTGTGGGTGGCCCCAGAACCTGCATTGCAAAGGGGGCCCCTTGGGTGATTCTGTGGACACCCAAATTTGAGAAACGTAGGTCTAAGAGCTTGTTCAGATTTTGTAGTCACTAACAGGCTACTAGACTCGGTACCCAAGTTTTAAGTAAATGTTTTGGACGGCTTGCTTGGAACAGCTTGCAGTTCAAATTTATTTCCCATAACAAGCAGAATTCGTAGGCTATTTATTGGCAGAAAAAATGGAAGCTTATTATGCATCATCTAGGATTAGTAATTATATTATGTAAAATATTCCTCAAGTCACATATTATCACCTACTCATGTCCAATTAGGGTGATTTAAGATGAACAATTATGTAGAAACTCTTTGTACATGTATTCACTGAAGGTCAGTTTAGTAGATTAGGAAAGACCCACAGTGGTAGTTAGATTCTGGGCATAATCAAGGCTGTTGCATTATGAGGTCTGATTTTTTTTTTTTGCTTTGCTGCTTAGGGGTCTAATGCTAAGATGCATATCCAATTAAATATAACAAATGCCTTTCGCAATGAACAGAGAGCAAAGGTTCACTTACATTTAGCATTCTGGCTTCATTAAAAATCCGTATTCCAGCACACAGAACACATTGTGAAGAAGAAATCACAGAATGACATAAAACAGTCCCTCTGTCTTGGGAGTCTATATTTAGAATAGTTTCTTAACATTTCTGCACCAATAGGGCTGTGCAAAAGATTTTCCTTCTCATCATGCTACACGATGAACCAGAACCAAAAATTTAACACGGCTAGTTTTAATATTTTTTGTTAACACCATATTGTCGAATGATACGATGCCAACATTGAAAGCATGGTAAGAAACCTGTTATCCATATGCTGCAGGATGAACAGTAATTTCCTGAGTGCAACAGGAAAGAGTGAGCCTCAAAAACTCTGAAATGTATGAAATGCAGTATCTCAGGATGGCTCTCATGGGTCTTTAAAGGTAGGACTCCCAGAGCCCTCTCATCCTGAGAAAGGCTTGTTCAAGAAGCTTCAGGGTGCAAACAGCGAATGCCACTGTGTATCAATCATGGCTTTCGCTCTTCGGTTGTTACGTCCAAGTATACATGCATTGTGACCTCCTTGCAGATGACAGAGATGGTAAGTGGCCTCAAGGCACTGGTAGTGAACTTGGCATTTGAACTTGGCATCTGACCCCGAGTCATTTCCCCAATCCATCTATCACACCACTTTGCCTCCTCGGTGTATGAATCGTGTGGCCAGCCTTCGAACTGCCTTCTCCCAAATGTAATGCACTGACCTCCAGGAGAATGAGCTGGAATGCTTGTTGAAATTCAGATCCCTGGGCCCCGCCCAGACCCAGGGAATCCACTGCCCTGGTGGGCCTGGGAACCTGCATTCCCACGAGTTCTCCGGGGGATGCTCATACACGGCAAAGCCTGAGGGTTGCTATTTTAGGGGTACCCAGAAGAAGCAGGAGGTGCAGCAGCTGCCCTTCATGCCTTTTCAAACCAGTTGCAGAGAGCAGGCCCCAGGCAGCCAAAGCAAAAGCGTCCTTTTACTTTTCATGGTGTGCAGAGAAGGGCGAACCCCAGCCTGGCTTCCACCTGGTGCTCAGTGTACCTTTGAGCCATCTTGCTTTGCGGTATTTATTCGAGGAATCAAAGCCTCGTATTAACACAAGAGACACATAATTAGAGAAAAATCTGTTATAAAAACCATTTGCTTTCTGAGCCAAGTGTAAATTACTCGGGAGTAAGTCACGCCAGGGATCCCACTTCATCAGCTCATGCAATTAAGAATGGCCGTCATGCCAACTGCTGTCAATGTCTGTTTTTCTTAATTGTTTAGACATGTGGTCCCCCCCAACATCTTTTCCTCCCCATGTATGTGTAGTTTGAAAGAGTTGCCATCAAAAGGGGATCTTATTCATTTATGCAATGAGCTGCCTTAGGTTTTCTCCTTTTGCACTGTCCTCCCCAAACATTCTCTGCCCTTCTCAGTCTGGAGGCTAACCCCTATGACAGTACCACCACCAGGGGTCCCTTGACCTCTGCCCTCTGTTTGTGTTTGGCCAATGGGGGCCAGGTGAAGAGGGAGGTCAAGGTATCTTTAACTCACATCTTTCCCATCTCCCTATTGTACTTGGTTTCTTTTCTGGCTCCAGCTCTTCACTGCCTTAGGTAATACCACCCTTAGACCCTTCAGATCTAAGGGAGGCGATGACTCCCTGCTGTTGCTAGTCCCTGGATGCCTCAGCATCCTTGGGTAATTCTCATGTGTCTGCCTGAATCTCTGTAAATAGCCTTCTCATTAAGGTCTCCCTTGAGTGTGCCCTGTTTCTTACACATTCAGGCGCATCTATTTATATTCGTGGGTTATGTGCGTACAAAGATCCCTAGTCTATCTCAAGTACTGGATTAGTATGTAACTATATACATACACAAGTGCATACACATATACATACCTATGTGAAAATATTAAAGAGCAACAACCTATCCCTCCTACCTTCTTTTTTAAAAAAATATTTTATTGATTTTTTACAGAGAGGAAAGGAGAGGGACAGAGAGTTAGATTCTGAGAGAGAATCATTGATCAGCTGCCTCTTGCACACCTACTGGGGATGTGCCCGCAACCCAGATACATGCCCTTGACCGGAATCGAACCCGGGACTTTTCAGTCCGCAGGCTGACGCTCTATCCACTGAGCCAAACCAGTTCCAGCCCTCCTACCTTCTTTAGAAGGAAAGACTTATTACAGGTTCCATGGAAGAAATTGATAGAGATGGACCATGGGGAAAGGAAAACGTGAAAGGCTAAATTTAACAATAAAAAAGGGGGTGGAGATTGCATGAGCTAGGATAGAGGACAGTAGAGATGGATGGAGAGGGGAGGGGAGGGAGACTGAGAAAGTAGAGGAGCCGAGGGCTGCCATGAGTGTAGACACATGGTTCCTTGGGAGAGAGATGACAAGAAGAATTTTAAAGAAGTTTCCTCCTCTGGATCATATAGTGTGACTCCTCTCCTGGCTGCCCATCAGTTATGATCAACATTTCTCTTCAAGGATGTGGGGTTTAAGACATGTCTGCAGGTTCTTTGACCCATTTCCCATCAAAAGGTGGAGTCTACTTCTCTTTCCCTGGAATGTGGGCTTTCCTCAAGTAGGAGACAGCAGAAGTGATTCTGCGTGACTTCAGTGGTGAGGCCACAGGTGTTCCCACTGACAGCCAACATCCACCACCAGACCTGTGAATGAATGAACGAACCTTCAGATGGTTCGAGCCCACGCAGTGATCGTGAGTGGAGCTGGGCCAAGCCTTGCCCAAACTGCAGATCTGTGAGCAAAGAGTGTCGCTGTTGTTTTAAGCCACCAAGTTTTGGGGTGGTTTGCTATGTAACAATAGATGATTGCAAAAATGCTTTGAATTCAGACTTGGATTTCTTTTTCTTTTCTTTCCTCTTTTTTTTTTTTTTGGTCTTGTTTTTTAGTTATTATAATATTCTTGACTATATTCTCTATGCTGTACTTACAACCTCATGACTATTTTGTAACTACCAATTTATACTTCTTAATCCCTTTAACTTTTTTACTCATGCCTCAACCCCTTTCTCATCTGGCAACCATCAGTTTATTCTCTGTATCTAAGAGTTTGTTTCTGTTTTGTTTATTCATTTATTTTTATTTTTAAATTCAACACATAAATGAAATCATATGATATTTGCCTTTCTCTGTCTGACTTATTTCACTTAGAATAATATTTTCTAGGTCCACCCATATCATTGCAAATGGTAAAATTTCATTCTTTTTTTTAATGACCAAGTAATAGTCCCTTGTGTATATGTACCACATTTTCTTTATCTAGCTGTCTATCAGGGGACACTTAGATTGCTTCCATATCTTGGCTATTGTAAATAATGCTACAATGAACACAGGGGAGCATATATTCTGTCAAATTACTGTTTGGAGTTTTTTTGAGCATATTTACAGAAGTGGAATTATCAGGTCATAAGGCAGTTCCATTTTTAATTTTTTGAGGAAACTCCATAGTGCTTCCCACAGTGGCTGCACCAATCTGCATTCCCATCAATAGTGCATAAGGGGTCCCATTTCTCCATATCCTCATGACCACTTGTTTATTGATTTATTGATGATAGCCATTCTGACAGGGTTATGGTGATATCTTATTGTGGTTTTAATTTGAATTTCTCTAATTAGTGACATTTAATATCTTTTCATATCAGGAAATATGGGTTTCTTAAATTGGACTTAGGGTGGCCCAATATTTATTAGTAATGAGAAGATAACCTGGAGAGAATACTTTTTATTGTATGAAAAAAACCTTGTCAGGGTGAGTTATCTTATATAATAAAGAGGCAATATGCAAATTGACCATCACACCATCACAAGATGGTGGTGCCCACAGCGCGATGGGTGGTGGGGGGAGCACAGCTGCTCCATGCACTTCCTGCCGAAGTTGCCTCAGCCCTGCTGGGGGCTTTGGTCCTCCTGTTCTCACCACTGACTGAGGCTCAGGCAAGCAGGCCAAGGTACAGGCAAGCCTCAGATGGAGGCTGCCTAGCTGCCCAGGGCTGGCCTGAGGCTCAGGTAACCAGGACCAGCTGAGGCTTGCACTGCCTGCAGTGGCAGCAGCTGAGGTGTGATGGGGGCATCAGCTTCCCCTGATCAACTGGGTCGCCTCCGGCCCCTGAGGGCTCTCAGACTGTGAGAGGGGACAGGCTGGGATGAGGGACCCCCCCCCTCTCCAGTGCATGAATTTTCATGTACCTGGCCTCTAGCACATATAATATTATAACAAGCCACAAAAGGGCTTAATAGGTTTCTATTTTGGATGAGCAAATAAGCCACATTGGGGGGTGGGGAGACACCAGGTGTTTACAGCAGTATAATAGCTATTGGGGCCCGGCCGGTGTGGCTCAGTGGTTGATCGTCCACCCATGCACCAGGAGATTGTGGTTCAATTCCTGGTCAGGGCACAGGCCCAGATTGCAGGCTCCAGAATCTGGGCTGTTGATCACTACCTAACTTGCTTTTAAAATAACTGAAGCAAGATAATTTCTGGGGATATGCTCAAAATTAGGCATGAAACTTCAGTCTATATCTTATGCACAAAGACAGGATTCTACATAATGCAAAGGAGGGCTCTCCCGAATGCCCCTTTGCCCCTCTCCCTCCTTCCCAGGGCCCCTGCCAGTGCTGCGGAGCCTGCGCCTTGTCATTTCACAGGAATTCTGCTCCTCCCGGAATCCAGTGCTCCCTCCTCCCGCCTCCTCTGCAAGCCAGGGCTGGGGTGAGGCAAGTGAGGCATCAGGGCACTACTCTGAAGACAGTGCAAGCTCAGGTGGGCACCTGAGAGTGAGTGCCACTTACCTTTGGCATTTGGCACCTTACTCACCTCCTGTCACTGTCTGCCCGAGTCCCTGCAGGAAGAAGCATGGGCCAGGAGTCACTTGCTTGGTCAGGGAAGGAGGAAGAAGCCCGAGGAGAGAGAAACAGGAGTGCTGGAGCTGAGTCTCACAGGGACAGAACCGCCAAGGGCACAGAACTGCTGTGTGGTGACTGGAACTGCCAACGCATCCAAATGGCCAGGAGCACTGGCCAGCTCTGCCCTGAGAAGCATGGCTGGGCACCTGCACAAGGACTTCCTATGTGTCCCCCGAGGTGCACTCCCTTCGGCTCAGGCCACCTGAGCAGCTCTGATAATGTGTAGCTATCCAACTAGCCCCTTACCCCTGCCCCGCCTCAGCTATCCCCTACTCAAGCCTAAACTAGTCCCCTGGCCTTAACTAGTCTCCCTGACCTAAACCAGTTCCTATGGCCTCAACTAGCTTATTTTTCTTGGCTTCAACTAGTCCACCTGGCCTCAATTAACTCCTCCGTGGCCTCAATAAGCCTCTCATTGCCCCTTGTCTTCAAGGCTTTCCCAGTCTCAACCCGCCCCTTGATTTCTTGCCTAGCTCGTTTCATGTTCTCGCCTACACCTACCTCTCACCTTTACCTACCTCTTCCAGGATATTCCCGCGGTGCCTGCTCAGCTGCCTCCCTGATGGCTGCCTGAACCTTTTCCCTCCCAGTCTTGTCTTCAAGGAGAGGGAGGAGCTACAGTTAATGAGTGTCAATGAGTATTTAAAAAGGCAAGCCAAGCTGAAACCAGTTTGGCTCAGTGGATAGAGCGTTGGTCTGTGGACTGAAAGGGCCCGGGTTCAATTCCCGTCAAGGGTATGTGCATTGGTTGCGGGCACATCCCCGGTTGGGGGTGTGCAGAAGGCAACTGGTCGATGTTTCTTTCTCATCGACACAAAGGCAGGCCGAGTTTCCCCAGAGCTCAGGAATCCACACAACTGTACCGTGTACTAGGCACCCTTCTCTCCATTTTATTTTTTAAAATTTTATTATTTTAAAAATATATATTTTATTGATATTTTACAGAGAGGAAGCGAGAGAGATAGAGAGCTAGAAACGTCGATGAGAGAGAAACATCGACCAGCTGCCTCCTGCACACCCCCAACCGGGGATGTGCCCGCAACCAATGTGCATGCCCTTGACCGGAATTGAACCCGGGACCTTTCAGTCCGCAGACCGACGCTCTACCACTGAGCCAAACCAGTTTCAGCCCTTCTCTCCATTTTAGAGATGAGGAGGCTGAGACTCAGAAGGCCTAAGTGCCCAGTATGAGATCATATTTTTAGGAAATGAAAAACAAGATAAATCCCATTCAGTCTGACCCCACAGGCCAGGGTGTACCACCCTTTCCCCCGCCACTCGTGGTCGCCTTAATAAATCTATTGACTCCCAAGGCCAATCACATTCCATCAACATGCGTGTGGTTGAGGGAGTGAGGAAGACCACCAGCGGTACACGGCAAGGATAAAAGTGTGCACAGACAAGCCCAGACTGCGACCTGAGAGAGAACCGACGCAAACAGAAAATCACAGGCATGAAAATCTGTTCATATAATACTGTGTGTGTTGGAGGGGGCCCCCAATGGATGGTGACAACCAGAACTCGGGGACAAAGGTGGTCAGGGACCTTGAGGAGTGGTCGAGTGGTTAAAAGGACAAGGATGAAAGTTCTTCAACTGTCCTGGACTTGACCTGCCAGTGTTGTTCTGACATAGTGCAGGTTTCCCAGGAAGGGACCTTGGAGCGTGTGTGTGTGTGTGTGTGTGTGTGTGTGTGTGTGTTGTGGGGGTGGTGGAGGAGGGTCTGTGTGGGTGAGGCCAGGCATTTGGCAATTGTATTACTAAGGACCTCTTTCTGTCGGAGTGAAGGCTGGGAACTGGGTTTGCTGCCTTGCAGAAAGCTTCTAGGCCCCCAGATAGCCGGATCTCCATGGAAATGAGCTTGCGTAGAAAGAAGGCAGTTATTTTAAGGATAGGCGAAGAGAGAACCTATAGGCTGGCGTTAGGGGAGATAGCTGTGGGAGAGAGCTTTTCTGAAGGCTAATTTCCCTCCTATCAGGATAGAAAAGAACCGAGACCCAGGAAGGAGGAGGAGGAGTCCAAAGATTGTCAGACCCTGGGAAGCGGTGCAGCTGCTGGTCTCCAGGCTGAGCCGGGTGCCCGGTGCCCGGTGCCCATGCAGGGGCTATGAGAGAATAACCACTAAACAACAACACCTTTCTGTTGGCACAAAATCTGCTGATTTCAACCAGCATTCATATAATCATGCAAAGGAGGAAAATTTTGCTTAAAAAAAAAGTGATTGTAGCAGCCTCCGCAATCTCAAAAGACTGCAGAATTCTTCTGGGGGTGGGGCACTCTGGTGAGGAAGCTTGCTCATGAACCCGCCCGCTTGGTTTGGGAGCTTGTGAAGAAAAGCTGGCATAAAATACAGATGCTCCTCCACCCATGATGGGGTTGCAACCCCATAAACCCTTCGCGAATGGAAAATACCATAATTTGAAAATGCATTTAACACCCCTCACCTACTAAACATCATAGCTTCGCCCAGCCTACCTTAAAGGAGCTCAGAAAACTATATCCAAAAACCACTCACAGCACAACATTGGCTGCTTACCCTGGAGATGGGCTGTCTGGCTGGGAGCTGTGGCTAGCAGCCACATCACGAGAGAGTATGATCCTGCACATCACTGGCCTGGGAAAAGATCAACATTCAGAATTCGAAGTCCAGTTTCTACTGAATGTGTATCATTTCCACACCTTTGTAAAGTCAAAAAATCACAAGTTGAACCACAGAACCACCCTAAATCAGGGACTGTCTATAAATTACTTAGGTGATAAAGTGGTAGGAATTTATGGGGTCCCCTCTCATCCTGCTGTAGGAGTGTCTGGGAGGCCCAGGATTGGGAGCAAAGCAGAAATGGCAGAGAAATCTGGCTATAGGGGCCCCCAGTAGATGGTGACAACCAGAACTCAGGGACATAGGTGGTCGGGGATCTCGAGGATTGGGTGTGGGGCTGAGCGGTTAAAGGCACAAGGGTGACAGTTTTTCAGTTTCACGGTGTTCCAGTTCCAGTCAGCGCAGCGGGCCCTGCTGGCCATCAGCTTATAGACAAAGCCTGGTTGGTGCTCACACAGCCTGTGTTACCCAACAGAAAGGCGCCGTTTGCCTGCATGCATCAAAGCCCAGTAAGGTCTGAGCAGGAGTTTGCAGCCAAGAAAGTAAGGACTTATTAAGGAAATGGCTCCATGCCCAGAGTTGCAGGTATCTCATACTCAAAGAAGGCACGGGGATTATATAGGAAAAAAATCATTAATCATGGTGACGAAAGGAGTTAGGGTCCTGGTCTCTACTGATTGGTTGGCACTAGGGTAGTGGGTAATGGATTATTGCCTCTGTCCTGATTTCAGCCTTGGAGTTGATCTGTCCAGCTTCACAAGGATTTGTTCTGTGAGATTGTTCCACTTTCCTGGGTCAAGAGCTGAAACACAACTGAGGCCAAGATATTGTCTTCAGTTTGATGGAAAACTCTGTCTCTCCAGTCAATAGATCCAGGACCTTGTTCCTAAGACCACTGGATGCTGACCAGAACCAGCTGTCCTGAGGGCTTACTGACCAAGCAAGGGGTGAATCAGGGCGCTGGGTAAAGCCAGTTTGAGTCAAAGGCAAAAGATAATAAAAAATAAAGGCTAAAGAAAGTAAGGTTCCTGCACAGTTACATCTGTGTCGGAGCTTTGGCGAGAGACATAAGGGGCCTTGGGCTTGTTCAGGTCACCAGAACACAGAGGAAAAGGAATCCAAGGTACACCCCATGCTGCTGCTCAACTTGCTTCTCCCGGGAACCTTCAAAAACGGTGGTGAGGGCCTGGATGTCCATTCTCAGTGAAGGTGAGAGCTCAAGCTCTTTGGTCTCACTCCCAGCATGCCAGCGCACATGCTGGCGGCCTCCACAGGCCATTGCTGAAGGCCAGTGAATGGTTTGCTCCGTGGCTGCCAAGAACACCCTCCATAAGGTCTGAAACAGAGCAGAGTAGCCAGAGGTGGTGGGAACAACAGCTCAGGCCAAAGTACCCTGGAGGTGGGGCCAAGCAGCACCCATTCTGGCTCTCTGCACTGGGGCCACTCCCTGACCCATGGGCAGTGCAAGCTGTCCCCAAATGCAGGGAGCTGAAGCCCCACGACCTGGGGAGTGTCTGTTGTCTCTGGAGCTTAGCAATGAACACTTACAAAACTAGGAGGAACTCGTGAGTGCAGGGCAGCAGGTGGTAGTTGTGGAGATGACTCTGGTGGGAGTTGGGCGGCTGCAGGTGCTTGGAATTCCTCGGAGGTGTGTGACATCTACTGCTGTTCCGGTCCAGGCCCACCTTCAAACTGGTTCTAACCAGATTGCCCTTCACCACTGTTAAACCTCAACATCCTCCCCTCACTTCGCTGCCGTTCTACACCCCCAACAGCCTAGAAACATTGTTTGTGGCTGAATGTCAGGAAAAAAGGCCACACAGATGAGAGCTGAGTGAGAGAGGCACAATTTATTGGTCACACAGACTGCACACAAGGGGATGTGGGTGCATATCCAGTCTCAGGCACTCACACACACACTTCTAGATTTGGTTTCTTGCTTTAATTCTGTTATGTGAAAAAGCAAAACAAGGAAAGACGTCACCAATCTATGCTAGTAACTAAGGGAGCAGGGCCAAAAGCCATGAGAGCTCAAAGAAAAGGCTGCATGGTTTTGAGAGCTGGGCACCAGGAGGCCCACCCTCCAGGCAGCCAGGTGCTAGCATGATGGGAGGAGTGTTGGGGGCTGGCCTGGTGGCGGCTGCCCACATCAGGGAGGGCATGGGAGACCTGGCTCAGGCCTGGGCATCTCTAGCCCAGGCCGAAGCTGGACTTCCCACGAAGAGGAAGAGCTGATTGTCCTTCTTCAGAATAAAGAATGGAGAGGACCCAGAGGGACCCCTCATCTCAGCACCAGCTCTGCCCGAATTCCTGGGGGCTTTAGCTAATGCAGTTTGTGTCCAGGTCAGGTTTCTTGTACCCTAAATTAATACTGACTCTCCAGCTCCCTGAAGGCCGAGCCATCTCTCTCCAGGAGGGCACAGTGGCCTCAATTTTTAATGCTTTAGTCCAAACCACTCAGAACATACTGCTTTGCACTGGGGGATCTGGGAATGTGGTCTTGGTGGGCTGAAGAAGACTCAACTCATAATGTTTGTGAATCACTTAGCAGGTACCTGGCGCGTGGTACATGCAGCCATTATTATTATTGATATTATTATTATTTACGTTTCCACCTGGAAATCAGCGCTTTAGTTCTTTTCTTCAGAATGATCATTGGAACAAGGCTCTTGGGTCCCCAGTACCAAGATCAAGCTAGGGGCGCAGGGGCCCGAGTTGTCTGTTGCCCTTCGGGTGTGCTTTTCCTTCCAACCTCAGCACTTGGGGCCAAGTTTCGAAGCCAACGCACTCTGCCGACCACACAGAAGCTGGCCTCTCCTGAAAAGTATGAAGCCCTGCACGGGAAGCTGGGTAGGAGAGGCCAACAGGAAGTCACAGGAGAGGGTCCGAGTGGCTTCGTGCTGCTCCTCTGGGCTCACGTCTCACCGCAGCTCAGCAGGTCCTTCACTGTGGGCCAAGGACAGAAGACTGTCAGCACTGCGTTCTCATCAGGCCAATTTAACCCAAGGTCCCCATGTCCCCGCATCTGTGGGCTAGGTCAGGATTCCTTTAACAGAGTGCTAAAAAGAGCCAACACTTAGTAAAGGCCTAAGTACCTTAAATATAAATATATATATTGTTCTATGCATATGTTAAAGGACTATATAGCATGTAAATACATAATTTAGATGTGCATAATAACATACAGTAATAATATAAAATAAAATTTAAGCCTCCTTATAAGCCTATGAGGCGTTATAAGGCATTATAACCACAAGAACCTGGCCGGTGTGGTTCAGTGGTTGAGTATCAACCTATGAATCAGGAAGTCACGGTTTGATTCCCTATCAGGGCACATGCCTGAGTTGCAGGCTCGATGCCCAGTAGGGGGCATGCAGGAAGCAGCCAATCTCCACCCCTCTTCTTCCCCCTTCCTCTCTCTGAAATAAATTAAAAATGAAAGGAAAAGGAACTGTGTTAGCTAGTCATATAGCCCCTTTTTACAGATGAGTCAAAACTGAGGCTCAAGGCACTGAGCCAGGAAGCTGGAGAACAGGGATTCAAACCTAAGACGCTCTGGCCCCACAATCAGTTCCAAGCATTATTAGTTCTGCTAAAAAAGAAATCTATTTTATGAAAAGGAAGGGGACATTGCATCTGCAGTGTCAGCAATACTGGGAAATTTTAAAGTACTAATACTAGTGATGATAAGAATAAAATGTACATGATCTGGGCTCTTTGTTTTTTTTTTTAAATTGTTTTTTTAATCAGAGAGGAAGGGAGAGGGAGATAGAAACATCAATGATTAAAGAACCATCGATTGGCTGCCTCCTGTACACCCTCCACTGGGGATTGAGCCCACAACCTGGGCATGTGCCCTTGACAGGAATCAAACCTGGGACCTTTCAGTCCACAGGCCAATGCTCTATCCACTGAGCCAAAATGGCTAGTGCTGGGCTCTTTCTATGTATAGAACCTTATTCCTATGGGCCTGGCACAGGAGGCCTGGCTCAAATCCCATCTCCACCCCTTCCTCACAGAACAACTCCCAGAGCCACTGTTTCTTAGACCATCCACTCCTAGGCTGGATGGTCAGATCATGCACATTCATACTCACATGCACACATGCCAGTTCATGTGCACCTGAGCACACTCCTGGCCATGGCAGGTTACATCATACACATGTAGGTACATGCACATGAGCTCACATGCACATTACTCCTAGGCAGGGTAGTTGTATCATGTGGACACGCACACCCACTCGCTTGTGCATCCAAGCACACTCCTGGGCATGGTGGTTGTGCCACATATGTGCACATGCATGCACGTGAGCCCATGTGCATGCACTCCTTAGCATGGCAATTGTGTTGCACACACGTACACACACATGAACCCCCACCGGCACCCCAGGGCACCTGCATGGCAGTCCTGCTGAGCGGTGTGTCGTCGGGCCGGTGCTTGCTGTGGCGGGGGAGCTCGGCATTCTCGCGGTAGTCTCGGTCCTTGGAGTGCTGCAGGTGTAGGACCGCCGGGCTCTTGAGTGGGAGGGGGGGACGCTGGGCCGGGGTTGGCGGGGCCTGCTGGCTCAGCTCTGACCTGGAAGGCTTGATGGGCCTCTTGGCTGGCACCGGGACTGGGGAGCTGGCAGGGGCCTTGGGCTTCCCCTGGCTCTTGTCCCCTGCGGCCGGCCGGCCCTCGGCAGAAGATGAGCAGGTGAAAGAGCGGAGCCGAGGCGTGGGAGCGATGGCGGGTGGGGGCGCAGGCGTAGGCACCGGCTTGCCGGTCCCCTTGCCGCCCTCGGCCTCCGGGGCTTTGGCGAGCAGGACGCTGGGAGACAAGGTTCCTGGGTCTGGGCAGGGTGGGAGCTCCTTCTTCAGCATTTTGGGAGACTCCTGCTCTTTCCTGGGAACCAGCTTAGAGAAAGAACTCACAGATCCATAGAGTGGGTTCTCGAACATCTCAGGCTTGGCCAGCTTGGGGTCCTCCTGAGGCAAAGGCTCCACTGCGTTCTTCCCCACGTCGCTGGGCCTGGAGCGTGAGGAGGAGGACAATGGGGAAAACAGCAGAGGAATGACTGCGCGATGCCTATGGGTTTTTCTCTAGGAGTGATCAAAATGTTCGGAACCAGATGGAGGCGATGGTGGCACAACGTTGTGAAATACTGAATGCCACTGAGTTTGTTCACTTTCAAGCGGGGAATTTATGTTAGGTGAGTTTCACCTCCATTAAAAACTAAATTAAATATGAAAGGAACCTGGCTGGTGTGGTTCAGTGGTTGAGCATCGACCTATGAAACAGGAAGTCACGGTTTGATCCCCTATCAGGGCACATGCTTGGGTTGCAGGCTCGATGCCCAGTGGGGGGCATGCAGGAGGCAGCCAATCGATGATTCTCTATCATCATTGCTGTTTCCATTACTCTCTCCTTCTCCCTTCCTCTCTCTGAAATAAATTAAAAATGTTAAAAATGAAAGGAAAAGGAACTGTGTTAACTAGTCATATGTTGATGCTCACTAGGTAATCTCAGTTGTTGCCAGAGCCTTGGTGAGCAAGGGGAGTTTGCTGAAGGATTTGTAGGAAGAGGAAGGGAGGGCTTAAATGGCGCTGCCAATATCAAAACCGGCCCCTCAGCCCTCATCAGAGAGGCCTGCCTTTCACAGACTGCCCCTCACTACTGCTAACAGACCCGTCTTCCTGGCTCCCCTCAAGGATCCCTCAACCTCTCTGCTGTCTCTAGCAAATTCTGCTCTGACCCTCAAGGGAATGAAAGCCTTGCAAGTGACCTAACACTCTCAGTCACCATCTGTGCTCCCTGAGAGTCCAGGTTAAGGAGTGCCATTGAACAGACATGTATGAGCCACTGTATGCCCAGGCCCATGAGTCAGCTGTGAATAGGACAAAATCTGGGCTCAGGGGTCGATTAACATAGTTCCCGATTAACATAGTTCTCTTCCTAAGGCACAGTCCTCTCCCTGGAGAGCTCCTGGTGACCACCTTGCCTACAGATGTCCCCATTCTGAAGCGGTCACCCATGAAACTAGAGGGACACATTTCCCCCACACTTATCCTGTCCTGTCCTCTCCTGTCCCACCTGCCATATTCTCTATTCCTTTCTTCCTTCCATTTATTTATCCATTAAAAAATTTTTTTTAGATAAAAAACTTAAAGAATAAAACTGTAAACTGCCCCTCAAAAAGGTGGGGAGTGGTGAGATGAGGGAGAATACTGTTTGACAGCACTCCCTTCCTTGGCTTCTGAGAAGTGACAGAAAACACCGCTGAGGAACGTAAGAGCTCACAAAAGAGAGCAGCCCCCTGAAGTCATTATAAACAGTAAAGACAGCCCCCAAGGAGAGACGATGCTCATGATAATCTTCGCATCTTCGATCATTGTTAATTGGGCTCTGCAAACATTTCCATCTGTCATCCATGGTTACTAGACACTTGCCCGGCTCCCTATCTTATGCTTCATGAGATGCTTATGAATGGTTTTCTTGGTTACGGTGGCACGTATGAGAAGTGGCTGTGGCTTTGGCTACCTGGCCTGGGCTTGCCCCTGGCTCCCTCCTCCTGACACACGCTGTCTGAGTCATCTTTCTATAACCTCCTGGCTTTTGCTGAAGTTTTGCTGAAATTTCATGGCCAAAGCCCCCTTCCTCTCACTCCCCGCAGGCTAGCTGCTCTCTCTCTCCCTTTGGCATCCTCAGGCTCAGCTGTTGCTTTTTCTGACTTTTCTTAACAGAAGAGACGGGAAAGCTGCACTTGGGGACAGGTACCTCATGGCTAAGAAGAAAGAATGGAATTTGGGTTTGGAGAGGGACTTCTACATAGAAATTCCCACCTCTGTGCCCCAGAGGGCCTCGAGGGAGTGAGAGCTTGCCTAAAGGGTTCATTGGTTATAGAAATGTATTTTTCAATAAATGTAAGTTTTTATAGGAGGATATTTTTCTTGACCATATCTTTAAATTTTTCTATTTAAAAAATCAAGTTTACACCAATAGGGTAGGACTTGGAGATTCCACAAGTATTTCTTGAATGTCTACCGTGTTCCAGGTCCCATGGATGAGTCAGAGACTAAAGTGGACCTACATCCCTGCCCTCATGCAGCTTCTGTTCTAGGGCCGGGTTTCCCAGCAGTGAACACGCAGGGAAGGGAGGGGTCTTGGAGAAGAGAACACTCACCTTGGCTCTTGTGTCCTGGGGCAGGGGCCCCGGGTTGCCGTGGACGATGAAAATTTCTTGGGTGATATGGGCGGTTGGGAGGGTGGCGTTGGAGGGGCCTCTCCCCTTCCAGATCCCAGGGAGGAGTCCTTGAGTGGCTGGTCATAGCTCCAGGCTGTGGGCTGCTGGTCAGGGGACAGGGTCTGTTTTATGTACCCAAAGGACCCCACCCCCATGTAATTGGGGTTGATGATTTCCGTGATGCTGGAGCCACTGCAGAGAGGGACCCTGTGGGGGAGACATACATAGTCACAAGTCAGTCCCAGCCTGAGGATGGTGCCTTCTGCTGTTCCTCTGGACCCTTCAGGATCTCCTCAACTCCTTCACTTTTTGGGCAGTGGATGTGTTCTTTCATTCATCATTTATTCATACAACAATAGTGTCTGAGTGCCTAATATGCACCAGGCCCTGGGCCAGGCAGAGGAAATATGGCTGTGAGTAAGGCAGCCATAGTCTCTGTTCTCATGGATGTCAGATCTGGTTGGGGAGACAAACAAAACTCAGTGACTGAGATGCATGGGATTTATACAGCGCCGAAGTCTGAATGAGAGCCACAAAAGGGGCAGGGATAAACTGCAGGAGTGCTGGGACCCACTGGGCATAGGGTAGCCAGGGAAGGCCTATCTGAGGAGGCAGGTAAGAAGGAAGTGGGGGGGACAGTGGTAAGAGTAATTGCAATGGCCCTGAGGCGAGAGGCCCTTAACTGTTCCAGGAACCGTCAGAGGGCCTGTGAGCAGGTGGGGAGAACAGAATGAGAAGCTGTTGAGGTTGGTGGGGCCGAGTGACCATGGGGGGAAGGCAGGCTGGGTTGGGGAGAATGGAGAGCTCCACCTGAGACACGTCAGCTTGCACGTTTGTATGTGAGGCGTGAGAATGGAAATGGCCAGGTGGGCATTTGAAGATGAGGGGACAAAGGTCAAGGCTGAAGCCTCGAACATGGGAAGTCAGCTGAAAGCTGCCAAGGGGATGGCCCAGACCCGGGTGAGAGGACCTGGGACACCATCACTGTGCTGCCTCTTGATGACAGAAGCGCTGTCCTTGTAAGACAGGGCTGTCATGAGACCGAACAGGCAGAGTTCTGAGTATTTAGGTTATAAAGAAGCCTCCCAGCTCCCTTCTGCTCAGCCAGCCTGGCTCTGTGCACAGCTCACTCCCAGCCATCAGTGCCTGCTTAACGAATATTTTTTTAATATATATTTTTTATTGATATTTTACAGAGAGGAAGGGAGAGAGATAGAGAGCTAGAAACGTCAATGAGAGAGAAACATCGACCAGCTGCCTCTTGCACACCCCCTACCGGGGATGTGCCCACAACCAAAGTACATGCCCCTGACCGGAATCGAACCCAGGACCTTTCAGTCCACAGACCGACGCTCTACCACTGAGCCAAACCGGTTTCGGCCCTGCTTAACAAATATTAATTCTAATACTAGTCAAAAGGAAAATAATTTGTAGACTGACACTGACCCTCACTCTGGAGCAGAGCAGATATGAGAGAGTTGTGATGCTTTCATTCATGGGTAATAGTGGGAGAAGGAATGGAGTGGGGGAAGATGGAGAGGGAATACTTTAGCATCCATGGCTACAACCCTCCAAGACTGGATGTAGATGAGAAAATGGGCTGGAGACGTGAGCTCCCGTGTTCCCAGTGGGCGGGTGGCGTGTGCGAGGGCTGGCTGGAAGGACAGGCAGTGTGGGGAACAGCAGGGGCAGAGTGCACGGGGGCTCTGCAGAGGCTTTTGGATTTTTGCTCAGCTTTGCTTCCTCGGCAGGTAAGAGACTACAACAGCCTTCACTGGCTTCTTTCTGGGACTTGAGACCATGTCAGAGCTGGGGTGACTGTTATTGGGGATTCTTCTAAATTCCCGGTTATTGCCAGCCCGGTCTCTGCCAAGAGCAGCCTGCGTTCATTTCCCCAGTGGCCTCTCCCCTAGGAACAAGATGGGGTTTGTGGCCACGGAGCCAAGACTGCTGTCCCTGGGATTCCACGCAGCCACCTTCATGGTGCTTTCTCCTGGGTGGGGCTGAGTCCCTTGGTTTCTCTAGAACCTGTCACATAGTAGGTGTTCAACCCATGTTTGTTGAATGGAACTGAAGTTTCCAACACAGAGGAGTCTCCTGGCCTGGTCCAGTCACACTAACCCCCAGAGACATGGGTTTGTGGTCAGGACAGCGTCTCTCCTGGCTGAGCTTTCTTTCCCCCTGGGTTCTCAGTTTCCCTACCCTCCACATACCCTCCCTGGTCCTGGATCTGCTAGGCCAGCTAGCCTGTGAAGCTCTCGTAACCCCCCTGCCCTACCTGGAGGCAGGCTCCCACTGCTTCATGGGGTCGTGGCTGGTGAGGCTTTTCAGACACTTGGGCCCGCTGGACTCATCCCGCTCAGTCTTCACAAAGTCTGCAAGGGAAGAGGCAGGAGGAAGCAGGTGAGGGCCCAGCATGCAGGTGTGGGCCAGGATGGCAGAGGTTTCCACTGACATGCCAGAACTGGACGGTGAATACTGCTGCCTGGGGAGGTGGGCTTAGAAAGATTCTGAGGGCCACATCCACGGGAGGCAGCACCCCTGATGGCCCAGCGGCCTCTGAGGAGCCGAGGGTCCACATGTAGTGAGCCCTGCTGTCTCACTGTCCACGTGAGGCAGGCACTCATCATGTTTACAATCTCAGCTTAGCATGCACGTCACCTTGGGCTGGCTACTTTCTTGGTATATGACCTTCAGTCAATTATTTAACCTCTCCATGCCTCAGTTTCCCCATCTATCAAACAAGGATGATGCCTGGCTCTCAGAGAGACTATTCAACAGCTTTGCTGAGAGAACCCTCTCTCCTCTCTAGCCCTGCATCGCTGATGAGGGCTGGAGGTGCGAGGTCGGGGGAGGAGAGGGTCATGCCCACTTACCGTATAGCTTCTCCCTCATCTTGCCCTGGGAGGTTTGCAGCTTGATCTCCCCCCGGAAGTGACCTGTCATCTCTCCATGGTGGGTGAGAGGCGTGTAGATGGGGAGCTGTGTTTCCGTGGCCTCTAACCGCAGAGCAATGCAGCCCTCACCTGGGGACATGGAGGGGACAACAGTAATGTCAAGACACTGCTATTTCGCAGGAGAAACACCGTGAATTTGGCCTGGAGAGTTAGTTCTACCACCAAAGACAGTGGTTCAGATGATGGCTAAGGCAGGGGTCATCGAATAAACATTTTGGAGCTTCTCAGTAATCTGGAAAAACATCTCAAAATTTATAGCAAATGACCTCCACGTAGATTAGTTACTGTGGAAAAAAAGTTAAATCATAGATAATCCAGAAAAACAGAATTAAATACTAATCTGCCGGCTGGAGGTAATGACAACTTTCTAAAGCTTGAAGCTATGTCAGAAATGACAAAATAAGACTGACAGGTAAGAGAATATGAAAGTTTAAAACTTCTACACCGAGGGAAAAATAACACACAAAAATGAGATGATTGACTGGGACCATTCACTGCAGTCAGCTTCACAAAGGAGGGATTTTATCTGAACTCACGAGGAACTCCTCAAAATTGAACCCCCAGCAGATAAAGAGGCAGATCACCCAAACAGTCATTTCACACAAAAGAATAACTGTAGCTGGTTAATTTCAATAAATGGAAATTCATTCAGCCTCAAAAGCCATCACAAATGCAAATGAAGCAGCACAAAGAGACGCTCGCACAGACGTGAACTTGGCAACAACACAGAAGGAAGAAAAATACCCAGTGCCAGCAAGGCTCAGGGAAACCTGGACCTTGGGACATGGCAAGGTCCGCATGGCAAGACAGCCTTTCCGGCAATCAATTTGCTAACAAGGGCCAAGAATCAGGGGCATATATATACCCTTTGACCAGCAAATATGGAACTCATCCTAAAAAGATGATCCAAAAGAATTAAAAAAAAAATGTAGTTTCAGGAGAACAAAAAATGTCCCCAAAGAGATCCATCTCAGCATTATTGGTAACACTAACAAAAGCAACCCTCTCTGGGTTGACCCTCTATAATTAATAGAGACGACTGTGAAAAATGAGGCTACCGCAAATCCTTGGAATACTATGAAGCCACGAAAAGCCACAAGCACAAAGACCAAGTAGGAGGGTTATGGAAACTGGGTCTTATCTAATACGGGGTGAGGAAAGCAGAATATAAATGGTATCTCAGTGATGATTAGAAATCTAGGAATCTAGGACCTATGGATGAGGATGGAAGTGTGAAACCAAAATAAAAAGGATTTTTGTAGAGGGGAATGAGACTGCTGGTGGATTTTTTTTCTTTGTTATTATCATGATTTGCTGTTTATGAATGTTCCTCAAAAAGAGGAAACAAAGGAAGAATACAGTATTTGATCAAGGAAATGGAACCAGCAGACCTGAGTTCCTGTTTCCTGCCACTGTGTTTTTCTCTTTGTCCCACTGAGAAGGACAGGAGATTAAGATCCGGAGCCAAACCCCCTCCCCCCTCCCAGGCTCTGCCTGCCCCTGCTTTGGCTCAGGGACCCTCTTTCTAGTGCTGCACTGGGAAGGGGTAAAACAAATGATTCTGGAGCTGGACTGCCTAGGTTCAAGTCCAAGGTCACACAGTAACTTGTCAAAGTCAGTAGCTACATGACCTTGAACAAGTCACTTCATGTCCTCACCTCTGCAAACAAGGGCAGTGACTGTACCTCAGTCCCAGGGCTTTGGCAGAGCCTGTATAGGGGCCGACCAACACCCACAGGCAACCTTCGTGTCTCTGCCTGTTTCTGTTTCCTGACTTTCACCATCTGCACTGAGCACCTTCAAATTCCTCCACTGGAAACAACCCCCCCTGCCTGGACCAGGTTCACATTCTGGCTTGCCTCACACCCTCTGCTTCCTCACCACCATTCTCACCCTAACTGCCTGTGAACACTGCCTCTCCAAGTACGGGATGGCCCCGAGTCACTCTGTCTAAGGACCGCTGTTTGGTTTTTATTTTGTTGTGTTTCTTCAGCACATCTGCTATCATAACCCTGCCTTCTTCACAAACCAACTCTGACAGTGTCCCCAACGCCACAGCCTGTCCTACCACTTCTCTGGCTGTGCCTTGTCAACCTCTAGTGCCTGCTCCTCATCACAGCTGACCCAGATCAGGAAACAAGACATTAACCCAGCTACTCAAACCAGGAGTGTGGGGCCATCCGCAACAACCCACTTGCTTCAGTTCCCAAGGCCAACCCATTTCCCTTCTTTCCTTTCCCTTTAAAAAATTTTTTTTTATTGATTTCAGAGAGGAAGGGAGAGTAGGAGAAAGATAGAAACATCAATGATGAGAGAGAATCATTGATCAGCTACCTCCTGCATGCCCCACACTGGGGATGGAACCCATAGCCCAGGCAGGAATTGAACCGTGACCTCCTGGTTCATAGGTTAATGCGCAACCATTGAGCCATGCCAGCTGGGCAACCATTTCCCTTCTTCACACCTCTCAAATTTATCCCCTCTCTCCATTTTTGCTGTTACTGTTTTCACTCTGACCCTTCATCTCTCATCTTTTTGCGTTTTTGTTGTTAATCCTCACTGGAGGATATTTTTCCCATTGTTTTTCAGAGAGTGGAAAGCAGGGAGGAGGAAAGAGTCAGGGGTGGCTGGGGGAGAGAAACATCAATGTGAGAGAGACATTGATTGGTTGCCTCCTGCATGTTTCCTGATTAGGCCAGGGATTGAACCTGCAATTTAGGTATGTGCCCTTGACCAGGAATTGAACCCATGACCCTTAGGTGTGTGGAACGACACTCTAACTGCTGAGTCATATCAGCCAGGGCTCGTCTCTCATCTTGATCACTGCAAACACATACTTGTAAGATGGAAAGCTGATCACATTACTGAGTTGTCAGACTCTGATGGCTTCCTACTACTGCCAGGATAAAGTGTTTGCCGCTAGCCTGGCTTGATCTGGCTCCGCCTTCAGCCTCTCTCTGGCTACTTGCCCCTCTCACTCCATGCGGTAGTCACCCTGAATGTACCAAGTATAAAGGTGAACGTGACATTGGGCGGGAGCCATGGACAGGCTGGAGACGTTACAGAAAACAGAGCCTCTCCAGTAGGACAGCTGGTGGAGCCACCAGCCTGAGCACTGAGCAATGCTGGGCAGACCTGGGCTCCAATAAGGGCTCAGCCAATTCTGACCTGTGTGATGTGGGCAAGTCACTTAATCTCTCTGAACCTCAGTTTTCTCATCGACAAATTGGGAGAATACTGTCTGCTTCATAAGGTCTTGTCAGAATTAAAATGTAAAATTCCTGCAAAACCCTGGGCACAGAATCTGACACAGGAAAGTCTTAGTAAATGGGAGGGGCTGTGGCTACTAGTCGTTACTCCCAGAAGCCCTAAGGGGCAAGAAGGATGACTTAGGAGTTATTGTCCGCCTGCAGCCCTAAGATGGAGAAAGGATCAGCAGGAGAGTAGGATGGGGAAAGGCAGGTGGGCTTTCTGTGATGGAGATGCCTGCTTCACCAGAGGCCACCAGCCAACAGCAGGTGTGGCACCTATGGCACCCGGGAGACCCTTACCGTAGGATTCATCGCTGTCGGAGGATTTAATGCTAATCAGGATGTGCTGGTCCAGCAGGTACTCGGGGTCGGAGATAATGGGCTTCAGCTGCAGAGAGAAGTGCATGGGCTTAGAGGGGACAAGTTGGGGATAGGCAGGTGAGGGCCGCCAGCCCAGAGGAGGGGATGCCGGAGAAAACTGGCCTGAGGATGTCGTCATTAAACAAATTTGAATCTCTGCTTTTCATGCCCACAGAGCAGGAAGGAGCCCATGGTTCCTCCTACACAGCCAGGTGGGATTAGCTTCCTTTCCTGTCCCCTTCCATCACATTGCACTCTGGGCCCCAGGGATAGGGCCTGACCCTAAGAATGGCCCACCTTCTGCCTCCCTTCCCTCCTAGCAGTCCCCAGGATCCTGGGAGTGGGGCCAGGCTGATGAGGAAATGGGACAGGACCAGAAACCAAGTCTGAAGGCACCACCCCCACCCCAGGCTCCCCAGCAAGGAGCAATTCTCCCTCAGCCCTTTCTAGGTTGGAGGCAGCAGGGAAGGTGGCAGCACAAGGCTGCGTCCATCCGGGCAGGAGGGGCCTCTGTGTCCACCCATGCAGAGCCCCCGGTGGGTCTGGGGTGCCCTGCAGTGAGTAGGAGGATGACAGGCACAGGTCTCCAGTCCCCGACTACCTTGCTCCAGGCTGTCCCCTTCCTTCCCACCCACAGATACACAGAGACCCCTGGTGCAGGCCTAGTGCCATGTTGACTGAAAGTTCTAGAACAAATGACTGGACATCGCAGTGGGGTTCTAATCATCCTGAGGTTCCAGAGCCACACCAACCACTCTGTTCACTGACTTGGCATGATGGCCGGCTAGAAGTTTGACCCTGGGCCAGGTGCAGCGGATGCAGGAAGACCCTGCCCTCTGCCCTCTCAGCAGCGGGGGGAGCCAAGTGGCTGGTGTCTGAGGAATGTCTGTGGGTACACACTCACCATGGTGGGAATGAGCGTGGAGGGGGGCAGGAGAGAGTGTCAGGGTGTCCTGAAGGGGTTTTAGCGGATGAAGAGAGAGGAGGAGGTAAGAGAAGTGGGTGGCAGGGTTCAGGGAGCGGGAGGGAGTGCAGGGGGAGCAGATGAGGCTGGAGATGGCGGAGGGGCTGGGAGCCACACCGGGGAGCTTGGGTTCATCCCATGAGACAGCAGAGAATGGACAGGATAGAGAAGGGTATGCCAGGCTGAGGCGGGCATTGCAGAAAGATTCATTAGGAATCAGGATGCTTTAGCAAGAAGAAAGGAGGGACAGAGACCTTGGGGAGGTGGCGGTGGGTGGAGAGGAGGGGACAGAGACAGGAGGAGCATCAGGTCTCAGAAGTGGACAGTGTGCTGCAGGGACTGGGATGCTGGTATCAAAGACAAAAAGAAGCCATTTGGGTGCTGCATGGGAGCCGCTGGGAGAAGACGCAGCAGGGTGCGGAGGGTGGATAAGGCAGGATGTCACCGTGGAGCCAAGAGCCACCAGGACTCAGTGCCCGAAAACAGCCCAGGACCCTGATAGTTCACTCCCGCCTCACTCCCCCATCAGAGTGTACCTGAATTAGGAGACTGCGATTCGGGCATCGGCCTTTGCTCCTGAGATGATAGGGCCTTTGTGTGTGTGGCCCTAGAGTTGGTTCCAATCAACAGTTAATGTCAGTGGGCAGCCCAGCCCCTGAAACCTGAGCCTTGGGAGAGGATGGCTCCCTCTAGTTACTAAAAGCCATCCTTCAAACCTCATCTCGGTTGCCACCTCTGAAGAACCTTTTAGGGGAAGCCTGAGACCCCCACCCATGTGATAGATTTCCCCAGACTTGTACCTTCCCTCTATGTGCCCCTCCCTGGTTATGGGACAAGGAAGCAGGTCCTTCTCCAATGTGCACCCAGCATGAACATCCAGAGGTGTCCACCATACATTTACATCATAAAAATAGTCCTGGGTTTCAGGTAGAAAAAACATTTTTTTTCTGCAATAAACACGAATGTGCTCCCACTAAGTTTTGCCTATATGCTTTTAATTATAACCCTCTGCTCACACAGGTCATGGTAGCAGCAAGTTCTCTCTGCATTCAGTGTTCGTGTAGGAGCCAGTGGACCCCTCTCTGCACCTTCACTTGACCCTCCAAGCTGTGGTTGACCAGGCGAAGGACTATTGCAGGGGAGTTGGGGCCTCAGGGGTCTGTTGCTGAAATCATGTGACCATGAACAAACGGGATCTGCTTCAGTTTCCTTCTTTGTAAAGCCAAAGGGACCTCTAGATTTCTCCCACGATCAGTTATGGGAACTGAAATCCATTTAGAAATATTGGGGCCACTAGACAAAGGCTCATGTTTAACCATCGCTGAAAGTGAGCGACAAGCTACCTTGAAAGAGAGCTGGCCCAGAGGTGGGCAGGTCTGGGGGGGGGGGTCTCTCCCACATTTGGCCCCTGGGATGTCCACTCCCTCTGGTCATGTCCCCCAGAGCTCTGCCACTGCCCAGCCCTGCTGGCTGGGTAATTGCAAAATCCTCCCTGGGAATGTGCTCCTCTTGAATTACCTTTGGAAGGGTCTCACCAAACCTCACCACCAACTCCCCTTCGCTTCCTTCTTCATTTTCTCCTTCCTGACTCTTGACAAAACCTGTTGGAGGACAAGATGGCTGGTTCTCAGAGGACAAAATAAGAACCAGACAGAACAGACTCCCATGGCCGGCCCGCTGGATCAATGAAGATATTGTCTGCCTCTCTCTATAGGGGCCACAGCATCGATTAGGAGTCGGGCTTGTTGGGGATTCTGTTTTGGTGTAGGGGATGGTCATTTGCCAATGGGCTCTAGTTATTTTTAGGAAAATCAGATTCCCCTCCGTTTTGGCTCCTCTTTGCAACAAACCAGGCGACTAGAAATCATCACTTCTCAGACAAGGAGGTTAGGAAACATGACAGCTCTCCCACGCCACTCAAGATAGCAGCCTTTTGAGAAGCTAATTTAAGCTTCCTCAAATATGCTGTTTCCATAGAAATGCAAGCAAATGTCTTGATAGTTTATTAAAAACACCCACATGAAAATCCTCCTAATTTTTGGAAGAGCTTTGGCCCCGCTTGGTGAACTGGGACCTGGAGAGTTTGTGGAGAAGGTGGGCCTTTCACGAGGACTGGGCCCAGGTGAGCCGGGGGTGGGACAGCGTGCAACTGAGGGCTCAGGCCTTCTTTCTGATTTCTGGAAGCTTCCATCATTCTGTCACCTCCTCTGATGGAGTTGATTCTATCCCTGCTACCACCACCACTACCCAGACCATCTCAGCGAGGAGAGCTAGACACCACATGGGTCTTCTCACACAGAACAGCTTTAGATGACATGCCTAGAAGTGCCATCTGGAAAGAGCATTTTATGCTAAATGCTGGCAGAGAGGAGGCCGGTCATGTCCAGCTTGTTCTCGGATGCTGCAGATCACCTAGGAAAGTGCCCGTGGTAGAGGACAGAGCATAGGCAGCTCAGGGCCTGGTCCTGGCCTCCAGTACCTCTGGACCTTCACTCAGGACCCTCTGGTTGGGTCAGAACCTGGGTTGGGGGGACCCTCAGGTGGGCTATACTTTGCTCTAAGGAGCAAGGGAAGAATCCAGCTGCCCAGTTGCCTACAAGGCTGAGGGATCAGTGCATTAGTGACTGCCCTGTCCCTGGAGCAGCAGAGGTCTGCTTTGTAAAGCCAAGGTGACCTCTAGATCTCTTCCACGATCCACTATGGGAGTTGAAATCTATTCAGAAATATTGGGTCCACTAGACACAGGCTACATAATAGGGGTCCCCTTGTATTCTCCATCTGCAACCCTACTTCTAGGACCCCCCTTGAGTCCATCCCAGAAGAGAGAAATGGGACAAAGCATCGTTATGCCACAGAGTTGTGCCTGCTGCAAACAAAGGAAGCCCAATAACCCCTTACTCTCTAAACAGCTCGAGTGGAACTCCAGGTAGAATTTGGTCTGGGACTTGGTCTTCAGGGTGGCAAAGCATCTGAGAAACTCGATCTGCCCTTGGCTGTCGACAGTCCCGGGGCCTGGAACAGGTGAGAACAGAGGTTGAGTTCCACAGTGTGCCTGGAGATGGAGCATTTCAAATCAGCCCCAGCCCCCCAACACGTTCTTTCTTGGGGTACGGGAAGGTGAAAGTCCAGGGGGAAGAGAGGTTTTCTCTCAAGACCCACCACCCACACTGAGAGTCTCCATGGCGGTAACAGCCTCTGTGACGAATCATAAACTAGTGGGGACAGAGTGAGAACAGACAAGAATTCTAGGATCAGAGCTGCTCTCAGCTTTGCTACTAGAGCTACCTGGCCTCGGGCAATGTCCTGAAGCTCACTGCCTCAGTCTCCCTATTAGTTCCAGCAAAGAGAACTTGTCTGATGGCTCAGCAGCTGAATACCCAAATCCATCTCATTTCTAAGTTCAGGTTGTGAGGGATCCCTGCTCTTCCTTCCTCAGGCACCGTGACCTCCGAGCTCTTCCACTCACTCATGCTGAGAACTTGCTCTCAATGCTATTCATTTAGAAAACGTGTTTGCAAGCATCCTTAGGCTGTGTGGATGTGTTCTGTCCTTCCATATAAATTCTGAGCCACCTGAGAGCAAGGACAGACATTTCCTTCCTCTGTCTTTCGCATCCTTCCTTCTTTTCTGTTTTTTTTCCTTTTCCCCAGCTTTATAGAGGAGTTACTGACAAACATAATTGTGCATATTTAAAATGTATGACATGATGATTTTATACACATACACATTGTGAAGTTATTGCCAAGATCAAAAGAATGAACACATCCATTACTACCGGTTTTGTGGGGGTTTCTGGTGTGGTGAGAACACTCAAGATCTTCTCTCAGTAAATTTCAAGTATATAATACTGTCATACTGTATTATTACCTATAGTCACCAGGCTGAATAGAGCCCCAGAACTTCTTTATCTTATAATTGGAAGTTTGTACCCTTTGACCTATATCTCTCCATTTCCCTCAATACCCCCACCCCTGCAACCACTATCCTGTTCTGTTTCCATGATCTATGAAATCTGCTTTTTAAAAAAGTTTCCACACATAAGTGATTCCATGTAGTACTTATTTTTTTTGTTTTGTCTGACTTAGTTTGCTTAGCTTTCCTTTCTTTTTCTAAGCCCACAGCATCTAGGCCAGGCTCTGCTTAGGTAAATGTTCAACCAATACTCAATGCAGGTCATGGGGGCTTGTGTGCATGTATAGTGGCTGAGTACCAGTGGAGGGCAAGCCTGACACTGAGGATACGATGAGGGTCCTCATCGAAGGTGCAATGGCAGAGACCATTCATCAATGTTGCAGGAACTCAGAGAAAGGGGAGATGGGTGGGAGGTGAGAAAGAGGTGGAAGGTTTTAGAAAGCCACCATGGCCAGAGCTAGGAAGGAGAAAGGATGATGGGTCATTGGCTGCATGGAGTGGGGAGGACACATCACTGGGACCAGGAATATTAGACCCAACAGCATGGAGAAGCATCCCAGGATGACTGTTGCAGCCTAATCTACATCCATCATAACACAAAGGACACAGTGATCAGGCTTTTTCAACCTGTTTTGAGCCACATGCTCAGTCTTCATAAATGAGTCTGGACTGTCTGCTGCCCACAGAAGTGGGAGTTGGTAGAGAATGTGATAACATGGCTCCCCAGACCCCTAGGCCCAGAGCTGGACATGCCAGAGAGAACACCATCCATTGTTAGGATAAGGATGGCCTAGTGACCAGGGCTGAGCTGGTTTTTTGAAAACTTACCTGTAAATCTAAATATTATTTAGTCAGTCATTGCATCCCATCTTCACATTTTTATTATTTCTGCCTGCCATGAAGCTGCATTAATATTGACTTAAATTTTCTTTAGACTCACTTTTTAAATTTTAATAAATGTACTTAAGAACATCTATCACAAGACTAAATGGAAAATCAGTGTTTCTTGACTTATACAGAAGAGAAAACTTAAAATATATTAAGATAAGTACATTATTAATAAATGGAATCAAGGACCCATCTAGGATTGTCTTTGATGGTAGACATGGCCATATCTTAGAAAACACTCATTTACTTAATTTTAAAGATTGTATTAGACTCAAAAGTTAAAAGACTGCTATATTTGCCACAGAGAGTAAGAAAATGCTTTGGACTGAAATCATGATGTGGCTTGGACATAAAGAAACCAGATAAACAGACTGTGGATTTGCTGGAAGAAGGGGCCTTCATCTAATGCAGACAATTGACGCTTGCTACCAGAAGACGAGTGTCCAAGGCCTCTGTCTTTGTGGAATATGAAGGGATGGACACTGCCCACCACTTACCATTTTTGGAGACAAACTGGGAGGTGACTCCTGCCTCAAATGTGGCAAAAACAGGGCTGTGGTCACTTGTCATAATATCACTGGTGCTGCCTGCAGGGAAAGAAAGGCATTTCTAAGCAGGGAAAGAGAAACCCTTCTGATCAAACCAAGGATGGCTAACCCATAGCAGAAATCAACTCACACTGATGGAAGCCCACAGAAGTTTTGTACCTCTCTTTTCACTGACCTTCCACAACTAAAAAGTCTCAGTAACTGTGTGTGACACCATCCATAGCTAAAATGTGCCTATACTAGGTTTTCATGGTCTAAGCACTCTGTTGTATTGGTGAGAAGCTCATGGTCCAGAATGAGATGGGGTTTTAAATCACTGAGCTCATTGGTAAGAGAGATGGCACCTTCCCTCATCCCACAATGATTAGCAGGACCAGGAGAGGGTAGAGGTGATGAAGTGTAGACACAGAGGGTAGACAACTCTTTTAAGGAGCCAGGGGAGAGGCAGAAGAGCAGTTTGGAGTGGGCAAGAGAGAGAACGCAATTCTAGAAATACTGAGGATACACCCACTTCTTCAGGTGACCAACCTGACTAGGGCTGCAGGGAGCTCTCCCATTTTACAGATGGACAGATCAGAGCCCTTTAGTTTAGGGCATCGAACCTCCCAGCATGCCACTCACCATAGGACTGACAGACCACATGCACCAGGGGGTATGACTTCCAGAGGACTCTGTCACACCAGGAGGGCAAGTTGTATTTCATCTGCAAATCAAATTCACAAGCTATGTAAAATCCCTGAAACTTTAAAAAATATATGTGTATCAGTAAAAGAAAAGATGAACTTGTGGCCTTCATAACCCTTGGCTTCATCTGCTGTTGGTTCTTTATAGAATTACCCATTGGTGGCCTTAAATGCTTTTTGCTTGCTTCAAGTCCCAACTGCCATGCCCCACACTTTCAGACTCCCTGGACTCCAGCTTTAGAACAAAGATTGATTCACCTGGCTGTGCTCCCTTACCTATCCTCCTCATTATTTCAGAATCTCATGTATTTTTATATTCTCTTATTTGTTTTCTAACTCAGATAAACTCCTCTACCAGTATTTTCAACCTAGTCTCTGCTTATCTTCTCCAGCTACTTCACTTAATAACATACTCCAGCCAGTACACCTGATCCACCCATTCACACATCCATCCATCTATCTACTTTTCCATCCATCCTACCATCCATCTACTTATTCATTCACCAACCCATCCATCCATCCACCCACCCACCTACCCACACATTCAGCTACCCATCCAATCATTCAAACAATTTGTACAAGCCCTCTCAAGACTATCCTAGTGAACAAGACTACGATTGGGTATGGTAAACAAGGCAACCTGGCAATGATAATAATTCTCTTTAATCAATATCCTTATCTCCTTAAGTTCCAGTTCTTTCTCCTCTGCCTACGAATGTAAAGGTACTCATCCTAAAAGAACATACCTTTGCTATCTCCTTCAATATTTTTCTTTTCTTATTTTTACCAATTTTCTTTCAAGAATGTTCTCTTTTTGCCTCTACTTTTAGACTGTCAATTTGTGTGTGTGTGTGTGTGTGTGTGTGTGTGTGTGTGTGTGTGTGTGTGTGTGCTTTTAGCCCGAGGTACACCTTACATACAGTAAAGTGTACGAATCTTAAATGTATAGCTTGAGGAATTTTTACATTGGCATACATCCATTTTACCACTACCCAGATCAAGATTTAGAAAATTTCCTTCATCATAAAAGGTTCCCTGTCCCTTCCTTGTCAATACTATCACCTCCTTGAGGTGAACACTATTATGAATAATGTCCCCACTGATTAATTTTGCCTACTCTTGAATTTATACATGGAGCTCATCCAATATATAGTCAACCCTCAAAGAACACAGATTGTGCAGGTCCCTTATACATAGATTTTTCCTCAATAAATACGTAAAGTACTATAAATCTATTTTATTTTCCTTTTGATTTTTTGATAACATTTTCTTTTTCCCCCAGTTTACTTTATTGTAAGACTACAATATATAACACATATAACATATAAAATATGTGTTCATCGGCTATTTATGTTATGGGTAAGGATTCTGGCCAATAGTAGGTTATTAATAGTTAAGTTTTGGGGGAGTCAAAAGTTATATATGAATTTCCTATTGAATGAGGGTCAGGGCTCTAAACCCTGAGTTGTTCAAGGGGCAATTAAATACTGTTTGTTTGTTTTTTTGTCTGGCCTCTTTCAATCATGTTGTTGCATATAGATGTTCTTTCACATAATTACTGTGGTTGTATTGCACTGTATGTATACACCACCTTTATCCATTCTACTGTTAATGGAAGTAAGATTGTTTTCAGCTTTTGGACACTGTAAACAAATCTATAACCATTTTTGTATTTGTCTTTTGGTGAACAAATGTACTGATCTCTCTTGTATATAAACCAAGGTGGAATAGCTGAATCACGGGGTAAATGCATGTGTAGTTGCATAGATTCTGCCAAAGTGCCATTTCTTTAACCTTGCAGTTCTCAGCATTGGCCACCCTGGAGAATTACCGGTGGAGCTTCACAAAGATATAGAAAGTGGGGCCCCACTCCAGATCTACTGCTTCACAACCTGTGGGGATAAGTCGCAGACAACTGCGTCTCTGAAAAACTCCACCAGTGACTCATCCGCACAGCCTTGTCCTCCTGCAGCCTGGATTTCACCTCGAAGACTCTGTGCACTCTGTTCTTTTAATGTCTACCGAACACTGTGAGCCACAAATCCAGCGCTTCAGGCAGGGTCACGTGGCTGGCACACGTTCTGGACTCACAGTTCATACTGGTTACCACTAAGTCTGTGATGCTGAGCTGTGCGGTTGGTCTTCCCACCATCTACCAACCATACTTTTTCCATCTCCTTTGTTGTCTGCTTCTTCCTCTCGTCTCTTACCATTGACGGACCTCAGATCTGTACTTGGCTCTTCTCTACTAATTTCTGCTCACTCTTTGTCTTCTCTGCTGACGACTCTCAAATCTGTGACCTAGCCCTGGCATTTCTCCTTAGCATCAATCTAGTATTTTATCTGCCTTCTGGATGTTTTCTGAGATTTTCCACAAATATTGTACAATAAGTCTAAAAAAATAAGCTCTATTTTATCCCTCCAAGCCAGCTCTGCCTTCTGATTTTCTAGTTTTTAATCCATGGCAACCTGATCTGCATCAGTCATTCTCACAGTCTTATAGTCTATTTATCTTGTTTTGTCTTTCCCACTCTAAACTTTTGGGAAACAGACACCCCACTCCTTTTTGATCTCCCTCACCTAGCAGAGTACCCAGTCCATCACAGGTCATCAGTAAATATCTGTCAAACAAAAATAAATAAATGCTTTATTGCAACTTTCCCCAAACACAGTTACTTGGAACACAAGTGGCCTCATCTGATGTTAACTGATATTCCATAACCAATCAAGGTTGGCACCTGAATTTCCTCATGGAGAATACGATGTTCATAAGTCTAAGTCCCAAAGCAAGAAGCTTGTTTAATGATGAATCACTTGGCAGATTAGCATATATATTTGCTATAGGAGTTTAAGAACCCAGTTAAGGGAATAACACTTTAAGTCCTCTCAGAACCTTCAGATACCTGGGTAAAAGATAAATACTGTAGGAGTTATGAGACCAACTCCTCACAGGGTCTAAATCTGGCTGCCCAGCCTCTCCTTAGAGGTTTTTGCTCTGTGACACAATCTACATGAGATTTCCATTTTCTTCTTTTTGTCTTGTTGCCTAGTGGAAAAGGACATCCATCCATCTGTTCACCTTCATAGGAACAGACACAAGAGCAGTGAGATGTACAAGGAGTGTGGAGATGGAAGGCAGGGGAGGTGTCTATGAGGACTCACCCCCGTGGCTTTCTGCTTAGTGTAGGCATATTTGTCCCGAGTCAGTCTTTCAAAACGGTAGGTGGGCGCGAACGTGATTTCTTCCTCCTCTGAAACCAAACAAAACCCTGGTTTCAGCTTTCATTCCCACGTCTCACATCTGGCCAAGTTTCCTTCTCCTCCAGACATAACCGCCCCTTCCCCCAACGGCCTGTGAGGGTATTCGGGGAGAAGCGGAGACAGAACGATGGCTGGGCAGAGTCTCGAGGAGGATGTCAGTTCTTACCGAAGTGCAGGAAAACCTTCTGCTCCTTCCTCTCCATGAGCAGCTGGTCGTGGGACAGGAGGTCTGCGTACTGCTGCTGCCTAATCTTCTGGATAATGGTTTCTGCCTCCTGGAACAAGGGCCACTGTGAGACACCCCTCTTTACCAATGTGCTCAGGAGGCACATCATTGCCCGCTGCCCACTGCCCCAGACCCCGGAGCCTCGGCGCTGCCCCAGCCCCATCCTCCACCTGGGGTTGCTGGGTTGGTGATTCTTAGCTCAACTGTTTTTGTTTTTGATTTTAAAAAAATATATTTTATTGATTTTTCACAGAGAGGAAGGGAAAGGGATAGAGAGCTAGAAACATCAATGAGAGAGAAACATTGACCAGTTGCCTCTTGCACACCCCCTACCTGGGATGTGCCCGCAACCAATGTACATGCCCTTGACCAGAATCTAACCTAGGACCTTTCAGTCCACAGACCGACACTCCATCCACTGAGCCAAACTGGTTTCGGCTCAACTGTTTTTACAGGGAAAATCCTGCAATAGTGAACTATCAACCTGATAACATAAGTTCCTGATTATTCCAAATTTGCTGAGGGGCATTTTATTTTTTTCATACTGTCTTTTAATATCATCTTATTAACACTTCATTAAGTATGTAGGTATGTCTCTATTGCTCTCTCTCTCTCTCTCTGGGAACTGAGCCAGCCTGTTGTAAGGCCATGAAAGGATATGAAGTCCCATCAGGCCTTTGTGATTTGGGCTGGGACCCCAAGGAGTCGGTGTGACATCCAGAGGCTGTGCTGGCCTTGGAAGCCAGCAGTCCTCTCTCCCGTGACTTGTTACCTCTGCTCTGGCCAATGCACTTGGTCATCTCCTGGCGAGTGAATGGCTGTGACAGTCCCTTAGCCTGTGAAGGGTCCCTATCCACCCCTGCTCAGTAGGAGGGAGAGAAGGAAAGGGGCCATGAGAAGCACCTTGAGAGGGAGGGAGGGAGTGGTCAGGGAGTCATGACGGGCCCTAAGCCACCCAGTCTCTGCAGAGCCGCTGTGGCAGCGGGAGGCGGAGGTGGCTGAGGGATGTGGGCCAGTGGGAAAGTCCAGGTTCAATTCCAGCTTTGTCCGTGATCTGTAACAGGCCCAAGGCCTTTTCCTTGGCCTGTCTGTGCCCCAGGGCTCTCTCTGCTCCGTAAAAGTAGGTCACAGGAAGGCAGCTGGATGCGGACACAACAGGCAGTTAACCGAGGTGTCTGGGCAGACGGGCTCGGTTCTGCTCCTAGGTCTGGCTCCTGCCCCATCTTCCTTCCAGGAACACGAAAACAACCTCATCTGGTTCTAGATGCGTTCGGTGGCCATGCCTGTCCACCCCCTTCCCTCCCCAAGGGTGCAAGGCTGCATCTGTGCCACATGGCCCTCTGACCACTGTTCACTGGACCAGGAGTGGGCATCCAACTTAGAGAATGGTTTCCCTGGGCTGGACAGTGACCTGTGATTTGGGGAGAAAACAGCTGATCGAGTCAGACTTCAGCCTCTGCTGGCGACCCGGGACTGGCAGGCTGAGGGGTGCAGCCAGCCATGGGAGGACAGAGGCAGAGTGGCAGTGACGGGGGGCAGCAGGGACAGGCATGGGGGAACTAGGCATGAGCACAGGCAACCCATAAAGAAAGGCGGGCACTCCGCAATGGGAACAGTTTTGAGTCTCAGAGGTGGAGTAGCTGCCTTGGCCCAGTTTGATGTATGTGTCTCCATGATCCTCTGCCCTGTGACAATGCAAGGGAGCCTCTGTCCCATGCAGGCCAGCTCGACAGACATTGGTCACCCAGGTGGAAACCCCTCACCCGATGGAAAGCTCCCCACCCAGGTGGGCAGCCCCAGCGCCAGGAAGATAGCTCCTCACCCAAACGCGCAGCCCCAGGCTCAGGGGGCAGCTCCTTACCGAGGTGGGCAGCTCCACTCGGTAGTTGAGGTCCCCGAGCCAGAAGAGGTGGGTGAAGCGGTGGGTGATGTTGAAGGGACTCAGTTTCTTGTCTCCCAGAGCCAGAAACCGGAGGATGTTTGTATAGTTTTGGTTTCGCCTGATTAAATGACAAAACGACCATCTTAGCACAGGGCTCCCTACTCCTCCGTGGTCGGACATCAGAGGGGCGGGGTGGGTTGGGGAGGGGAACCGAGACTTGAATTTCTGGCTCTGTTGCAGCAGACCACGGCCCGGGCCCCGGGAGCATGTGCTCCACGGGAATCAGAATCGTGACTGTTCTGGATGGCTGTCTTCACGACCAACTGGCACCTGTCAGTGGGTGTGCCCAGAGGAGGGGCTCCCCTTTAGAAAGAAGTGGCATTTGGGTGTCTAGTCGGTTAGCGACACGGGAAATGTTGCTCTGCTCTTCAGACGAGACTCCTCCCCGTGGGTGGTCACTCCTGAGCTACAGTTGCCTCTGAATAGACCATGGGGAAAGCCTGAAAGGGTCCCAGCCTGACAGTCCGTCACTATCAGAGGTGTGAGGTCTGTCTGGGCCAAAAACCTGACACAGGCTCTCGGGAACAAATGCTATTACCTAAGTTTCTTCTCGCTTCCGGAAGTCAAGTGGCTGTTGACAAACCCCAAGGAGGTTCCATTGAACATGAACGACACCCCCACGGCTCCCTTGTTCCCTGAAGAGACGGAGAAAGAAGTCAGAATGTCAAACAGGCAAACCAGGATATCAAGGTGAAGAAAGAGGGGTGGAAGGAGGTGTGGGAACGTGGGAGGAAGAAGGAAGAAAGCAAAACATAAGGGAGTGGGGGTGGGGGTGCAACAGGTGACAGCCTGGGGGATGAGATTCTGCTAGGGGAGTAAGAAAGCAAGGGGAATGGTTAGCAGCCTTGGGTTCTCCGAAGGGCCGAGGGAGGAGGCCACCAGTGTAACCCATCCTGGCATCTCCCCGGAAGGGGCTCTCGTTCACCACACATGCCATGCAGGCAGGACACGAAAAGCAGCCAGAAGCTGTGGAAAGAAGATTCAGGAGGAGAAGACAAGGTTGAGGGGGAGGGGGATGACCTTCCACGCAGCTAACTCCAATTTCCTGTGAGACCAAAACCTGCACCTAAACCACCTCTTTTTCTATCAGGTTTACTCCTCTAGACCAATAAGTCTAGAGGTTCTCAGAGTGTGTTCCCTGGCCCCACAGCATCAGCACCACCTGGGAACGTGTGGGAAGTACACATTCTCAGGCCCTGCCCTGGACCTGCTGAATCTGGGGTGGGGCACAGTGATCTGGGTTTGCCAGGTCCTCTAGGTCAGGGGTGCGTAAACACTGGTCCACCACCAGCTAAAAATGTTTTTTTCACTTTTAGAGAGTTGGGAAAATCAACAGAAGAATATTTTGTGACACATTAAAATGATATGAAATTTAAGTTTTGGAATCCATAAACATTTCATTGGAACACGGCCACACCCATAGACAGAGCTGAGTAGGTGCAACAGAGATTGCATGACCTGCAGAACCTAAAATATTCACTATCTGGCCTTTTAGAGAAAGTCTGCCGACCTCTGTTCTAGGTGATTCTGACACGTGAAGTCTGAGAACTTGGTCTGTCCAACACAGCAGCTATGAGCCTACGTTCAGAGCCCTTGAAACATGGCTGATCCAAACTGAGACGGGCCCTGAGTGTCAATGAGCATGGACCTGTGAACCAGGAGGTCATGGTTTGATTCCAGGTCAGGGCATAGGCCCTGGTTGTGGGCTCAATCCCAGTGTGGGGCGTGCGAGAGGCAGCTGATCCATGATTCTCTCTCATCATGGATGTTTCTATCTCTCTCTCCCTTTCCCTTCCCCTCTGAAATGAATAAAAATATATAGTTTTGGAAAAATTGACTTTGCCTGTTTTCTTTTCTGTAATGTGGCTAAGAGAATATTTAACCCCCTCTCCCCCCATATGGCCCCCTTTCTGTCTGGGCTGGACAGCCCTGAGCAAAGCATGGGTTTGAAAGGGCCTTGGGGATAAGCCAGCACCCCCTCCTTGGGAAGGGGTGGGTGGCCCAGCAGAGACCGAACAAGCACTAGAAAGAGGTTCCTGGGCAGCAAAAGGGCGTAGGCTTCACGTCAGGGCAGCTACTGAGACAGGAAGGAAGGAGGCACGAGGGGGTGTGTCCCCGGGCAGGTGCGGCTCGTCAGCAGAAAACTTGAGAGAGCTTTTCACAATCAATTGCAACAATTCTATTTCCTGTTCTCTCTGGGACTGTCCTGCCCCTGACTCCAACCCCCAGAAACCACTGGCCTCGCCCTCACCTCTGCCCTCACCCACATGGGGCACTTGCCACACATACTCACAGACAGAATCACACAGATAGACTCATGTGTACACTCACTGATACACCCACAGACTCACACTCACACCCTCATGGGGTCCTCTGCTCTTGTTTCAGTTCTCTGAAGCACCCTGGTGAGTCCCACCGGCTCAGAGTCACATCCCACCCGAGTCAGTCTAGATCCAGATTGGGGTCGGCAGGCAACCTACACCTGTGGCCAACTCGAGCCCACCGCCTGTGTTATGAATAAAGTTTTACAGAACAGCTCCTCCCATTCATTTCATGCATCTGTGTTTGTTTTTGTGTGACAGCAGCGGGGACGAGGAGTGACATATGGCTCACAAAGCCTCAAGTACTTACTCTCTGGTCCTTAACAGTAAATGTGTTGACCCCCTCCTAGGTCCCTGACACTCATTGATGGGGCTTTTGGACCAGCACTGATACTACCTGGCTGGAAACACAGGATTTGGGCCCCACCCGACCAGCTGAGTCAGAACCTGAATGTCAGCCCTGATCCCTGGAGTCCTGGTATTGACCTAGATGAGTTTCTGCTGGGGGGGGGGGGGAGGACCAACCACCCTGGTTTGCCCAGGGCCAGGGGATCTCAGGATCTGAGTCTCTGTTTTTAATCTGGGGACATTCCAGTGGAGCTGGACAGGATGGGTGGGCATGTCGGCAGAGCCTGCTATGAATAAGGTGGCCCTCTCTGCTCACCCAGAGTGTTGGCGATGCCCGTCTTCACGTTGTCGGTGCAGATGTGGCTGATCCGGTTCTCATGCTCGGGCTTGGCCAGCACCACAATGCGAATGTTCCAGAGGGTGTGGATGGCGATCTGGTGGGGAGGACAACGTTGTGACCCTTGGCCAGGGCGTACTGCCTGACCCCGGAGCAAGAGATTCACACCTTGTCTTCACCTCCCAGGTGTGGAGTTCCCTGACTGTAGCCCCTGAATTTTGGGGGGCCCCTAGGGATGTCCCACAGATGACACAAAGTATCTTAAAGATGAGAGTGGGGACTGACGAGGTTTCAATAAAGTAAAGCACGGGTAGGGCAGAGGGGGGACCCTGCCACTTTCAGCAGCACCCATGGGCCCCATCAATTTCTGAATACAGGTTCCCTTCTCTGGCCCTGGAAGGTAGGGGAGAACCACTGAGTATCCTGATGGCAACTTTGGAAGTTGAGAGTTGAGATGCTGAGCCCACCATCGCCTCTCAGATGTCCTGGCCGGCCTTGCAAAGCCTGCTCCCCTGGAGTCCCAGCTGGGGCTGTGGCCAGCTGCTCACCGTTTTAAAAGTCATGCTGGTGATTTCTTGCAGGGAGTTTTTGAGTATCTCTAGCCACTCCTTCTCTCCCAGAGGGTCCTCCTGGGTGCCAATCACATAGATGTCGTGGGGGATGTAATCAGCAGAGTCATCCCGCGTCTTCCCCTGCCCCTTGGAGAGAAACCAGGACGTGATCTTCTTGGGAGGGGGGGCGTTACCTTCAACAGCAAAACCCAACACCAAGTGAGTCACAGGTGCAAGAGAAGAATTCAAACAGAGGTGGGGGAAGGATTGGGGCGGGGGAATCATACAGACATGAAAACCATTCAGGCCACCCAACAAATTACCTTAGATGGAGAACTAGGTACTATCATCCCCAGTTACATTTCTTTTTAAAGATAATGTGAAGTTTCAAAGACTAGAAACAGAAGATTCCACATGGTGTCTTAATCTAGTTGCACATCAGGTCAAACACCAGCTGGTCTTTGAAGCCACATTGGGAACTGAGACACAGTCCTCAAGGAATATATATTCTGTTGTCAAGATGACCCCGTAGGGTAGGCTGACAGGTTTGGGATGGGGCTTCTAGTTGGGAGATAACAATTGCTTGCTTGCAAAAGAGATCTCAGCCAAGGTCCTGACGAGATCTCAGCCAAGGTCTGACATGAGGGTGGCTAGCCAGAATCGGGAGGAGTGTGTAGAATCCCCTTCACTCCCTCCTTTCCTGATGCTGCTGGGCAACTATTCACTGTGTCGGGACAGGGTGGGCCTGACTCTGCTCCCGACCAGGTTGGGGAGATAGACACCCAGTTAAGTTAGAATTTCAGATAAACAACAGATAATCTTCAGAGTAAGTATATCCCGTGCAATATTTGTTTGTCTGAAATTCAAATTTATTTGGGTATCCTCATGAGCTGAATACTAACACTAAATATATTATTTAGCATAATTTACAGTTAGTATATGAATATATATTAGCATATAAGAATATAGTACATATCTAGTATACATCTAGTACTTATCTCTAGCTGCATAGTTATACTAAATATTTAGTAAAATTTATATTCAGCATATAGTATTTATATATTTGGTATATAATATATATTTACATATAAAAATATAATATATAGATTTAGTGTAATATATATAGTTAGTATATAAAGGGTGTCCCAAAAAATGTATACATACTATGTCTGTAGATTCTATTACATTTTAAAAATGAAATGTATATTAATAAATACTGCCTTTATAATTACTCAAAGTGTGTCCAAATTTTTTCTGGGATACCCTGTATGTATGCATTTCTAGGTCAACATGTATACCAAAAATTATTTGTTATTTACATGAAATTTGAATTTAATTGGGCATTATCTCTCTCTCCTCTCTCTGTCTCTGGCAATGCTACTCAAGGAAATTCTTTCTTTCTTTGGGTCCGGGGACCCGTGGGGGGCTAAGACTGGCAGGTGCCCAAGAGCCCCTTGACCTAGACATGCAGATTCTTTACCTCATATCCTCCATCTTAGACACACAATGTAACCCTCTGCAGTGGGCTCTTGGGGTATGAGTCTCAGGACTCGCCCCCTTACCTATCGTCTTAGGAAAATGCTAGAATTCCCTAGAAGGGAGGCTGCGCTCGTAGGCTGAGGTGGGGGAGACAGGTTCCCCCCTTTTGAATATTCTGGAGGCAGGAAGTAGAACCCACGGGGAAGCAACTGGAGGGAGGGAAGGCAGCTGTACCTACCCATGTTCCAGGTGCCGATGAAGATGGTGATCATGTCGGGCTCAGGCTGCTCCGAGTGCTTGTTCTTCATCTGCTGCAGGAGCTGGCAGAAGCCTTCTCTCTTCTAGGGATTGAAGGGCAGACAGACTCAGAAAGGCCTCTGCACCCGCACATTACACTCTCAAAGTGCGTGGCCAGCTTCAGGAAAACTGAGGCACACAAATCAGTCCGCACTTCCAGGAGGGCAATGGGAAAGTGGGTCCCAAGACTAAGAAAGTGGCTGTTCTGTGGCCCAGCTGCACCACGGCAGGGACCAGACACCAGGAGAATATTAGGGAACTGGACAAGGGCCCCACCATGTTGAGGAACTACAGCATGCATTTCAATATGGAAAAAATGAGAAACAACCTTAATGTCCAATTTTAGGAAATGAATTCATAATGGTATTGTGGGTCATCCGTACACTGGAATACTATAGGGTTCAAAGATTTTGGTGCAGAAATACTTTATCAATAAGGATAGATGGGCAAATATATTGTTAAGTATAAAAAGCCTGGTGACAAAATAGTATGAATAGCATCATTACATTGAAATACATATATTTTATTGATTTCAGAGAGGAAGGGAGAGGGAGAGATAGAAACATCAATGATGAAAGAGAACCATTGATTGACTGCCTCCTACACGCTCCTTACTGGTGGTTGAGCCCACAACCTGGGCATGTGCCCTTAACTGGAATCCGTCAGTCTGCAAGCCGATGCTCTGTCCATTGAGCTAAACCAGCTAGGACAGCATCATTACATTTTTATAAAAAAAACCAACAACCCACAAAACCCATCCTGAAAGATATTGTCCAAGGTTTACTAGTGGTAGACAGGTGTTTCTAGTTTAAATATTTTGCTTATTTGTAACTTTTCCACTAATGAGACTAGATGACCTGTGTAACAAAAGACAATTTAAAGAAACTGATTGAATAGAACACAGGAAGGCTGTCAGAGTCGCCTTAGTAGTCTTTATTTTGTAATCCCGGAAACCTGCCTTTAGTTTGGGATGACTCAAAATTTGGAGCCTCATTTTACTGCTATGTCTCAACCCTTCTGAGCTTGCAGCATTGGGCAGCACTGGTTTGGGGACCCATGTCCCTGTGCCCAGAACGATGCCCAGCCAGGCCTTCCATCTTCTGTCTGGCCCCCACTTCCTTGTTTCTCCCAGCCCCTTCCCTATCATTCCTTATAGTCCTCCCCCCACCCTCTCGGACAGTTCTGGGCACCCTCAGACTCCACCTCCACCTCCCCATTGGCTTCCCACCAGTCCAACCCTGCCATGTGACCCAGAGGGCACTGGGTGGGGGCCGTCCCTGTGAGCCTGTACTGGGAGCTCTTGTCCCTGAGCCTTACCACCGTGCCAATGTGTGGTCAGCTGACACCGGATGCTCTAGGAGCCCTCTGTGTCCCACCTCATAGGCTAAGGTTACAATGGTGGGTTTCAACCTCTGGTTGGCATGTCAGAGGTGAGATTAGGTCACAGAGAACCCTGCCCATGCGATGTCCAAAGTCCCTGAGTATTCCCATTGGCCTGAATTACCTTTCACTCCAGGAGCCAGTCCTAACAGGCCCCTTACTTCTGCAGACTGGGGTCGTGTGCAGAAATGGAGAGGCCACTGGTTGGGACTCAGGTTTAAATATGGGGTGCCCCAGAACACTTCCTAGTGTAGCTCAGAGGAGCTAACGGCCTCCCCCGGGGGCTGGGTAAACACAGCAATAAAAGATGCATGCTCTTGGGCAGACAGCATGGAGGAGGGGAAAGACCATAGGGCTGTGACTGCTCAAATCCCAGCTGGGCTCAGCTTTCCCAGGTGGAAAATGGGTTGTGAGAACTGAGTGAGCTCTTGGTACGAACTTCCAGGCACAGAGCCTGTCTTGGAAAACATGTGTCCCTCATTCCCCTCTCGGCTGTCTTAGTAATCATCACTTACTTTGGAATCAGCAAAAACATATTCCTTCCGCAGGGTCTTCTCCTTCTCTGTTTCCACCAAAATCACCAACTTGTTCAGAAACTTCTGAGACTTGATGAGCTGCAGGACTTAAGAGAAATGTAAGTTCACTTATTCATTCACCTGCTCATCACCCAATGTGTACAGAGTGTCCACTGCATTCTGGCATCTGACCATCCACAACCCGAACTCTCCCCATCCTCAGGCAGAGCACCAAATTTGTGCCTAGTTTCCCAGATCCCTTTGTTCCTGGAAGCTCTTCCAGGGAGAAGCTCATGCTTAGAAAGACTAGCAAGCAAGAGGTGGCCTGGTCGGAGCAGAGAGAGCATGGCTAATTGTCTTCTCATCTTCCTTCCTTTCCCCCTTTTCTTTATTTCTTTATCCTCCTCCCTATCTCCTTTCCTACTTCTGCTTTTCTTTTAATTTATAGCTAAATTTTTTATTTCTATCAATGATTAAAAGACTCAAGTTGTTCTATAAGATTTGTACATATAATAGTACCCCTCAATCCCACCTGCCTCCAATGTTCCTAGAAATAACCACTTTCAATTCTCTTAATGGATTCTTTTGGAATTTTATTCCATCTCTAAATAACACGTCTATATTGATACTTCCTGGTGTTTCAGGTTTACATATTTCAATATTTCCTTTGCATATTGACTTTGCACTATGGAAGATGACAGTTTAGCTCTCTAATATATTTTCTCACTCTGTTTCCATTTTCTCTTATGGACACTTATTATTTTAATAGTTAACCTCCTAACTGGTCTTCTAATTAAAAAAAATCTCTTCTATTTTTCCCTCACTTTGTCCATTTATTCTATCCTCTGGGAACTTTCCTCAATTTTGTCTTTCTACCTTTACTTCAAGTTTTTATTTTTTTAAAATATTTTTTTTATTGATTTTAGAGAGAGGAAGGGAGAGAGAGAAGGAAAGATAGAGGGAAACATCAATGAGATTGACTGCCCCCCTCCCCGCCCCCCCCTCATATCCCATCCTGGGGATCGAGCCTGAAATCCGGGCATGTGCTTTGATCAGGAATTGAATAGTGCTCAACCAACTGATCCACACCACCAGCTACAAAAGCCACCTAAATACACAGCCACACGAACTGTGGTATTTCATTGGTCTCGAACTCACTCATTCATTCACTCACTCAGTATACATCTATTGATCACCTATTCTGTACCAAACGCTATTCTAAACTGGCGGTAAATACGTCAGTGCCCACAACACAACATCTCCAGCCCTGACTTCGGCATTCCAGGCCCTGCCTCACATCCGGGGACCCCATTTCCTACTGCTCCTCTCTTTAGGGCCACAAGTAACATGTAATTCCCCTGATACCCTGCTCTATTCCTTGCACATGCCAACGTTTTAGTCCAAGAGTCCTCCCTGCCTCATGCTTGGTGAACTAATTCTTCAAAGCCCAGACAGAGCTATCTCTGTGGTATGAAGCCTCCTTGCACCACCCAACAGCTGAGCTAATCAATCCACCTGCCAGGCTAACCTTGCCTCAGACATACATTCTAATGCAGGCTCACATGTCAGCTTCCACCTTTAAATTGCTAATTCTTTGAAGGAAAGTCTATAAGTGAGAGCTGGCCTACGGCAGATGTTCAGAAAAAAAGAAAAGAAGAAAGCCTTTGAAATAAGCTGACAAGAGTTCACAGCGCTTTTCAGAATCCTGGGAGGCATTTCTTTCAACCCAGAAACCTCCAGGTTTTTTTTAAAGAGCAATCAGGTGCTCTTTGATAATCTCTTCCCTCATGTTAAGTTTCTCCTTCCTCTTCTTAGAGTTGGGCCCACCCTTTCAGTTTTAACTCTCTGTGACAGGTAAGAGGAAACTATGGCGTTAAGCTGATCACTTTCAACACAGTCCTCTCCTGCTCAAACCCTCAGTAAATGCCCATCTCTCCTGCCCAACTTGGCAGTGGGCAGAGTGGTCCTGCCCAGCACTGTGATCTCAACTCTGCGTGAGTATGACGGCCTGTCACACTCGTGTCTAAGGACTTCACTCCTGATCCATCTTCACTGCTCTATTCTGCCTTCCTCACAGCTACCCTGGAAGTTTTCCTTCGCAGCACTTAATCAATAGCTGAAATCATTGTGTTGCTATACAGGATGGGCAAAAGTAGATTTACACTTGTGAGTATGCAAAACAGAGTTTAATTTTGTATTATTATTGTTCATTAATTATTGTATTATTTTCGATATGCGCCACCCTGTATTTTGAGTATTTATGGTCACTCAACACCCTGGGATGTAAATTCCGTGCTGTAGAGGCCTTGGATCCCCAGTGCTTAGCCCACAATAACTTGTTGAACTAATTACCCGTAAGCATCCGGTATGTGAACATTTCCCATTTTACTGATGAGTTTAATTGATGGTATAAAGCCTCGGGTGCTGCGAGTGGCTCCTACATGCTAGACTCTTTCCTAAGGGGCCTTACACGCAGATTACTCAGTTAGTCCTTATCCATCTATTTTATAGATGAGGAATCTGAAGTCCAGTGCAGTTAAATTTTCCAGGTTCACACAGCTGCTAAGAGGCAGAGCTGGGATGTGAATTTGAGCAGTTTGGTTTCAGAGCCCATGCACTTGAAGCTGTCTCTCAGTCTCTGTTACACTAAAGATGCTTCCTGATTCGGGCCAGAGCCCTTACGCATGCAGGGCGCTGGACCAGGCCCCAGGAGGTGACTGTATGTGTCAACCTGGCTCCCACTGAGGAGGAATGCATCACAGAGCTTCCACATTTCCCCAGGATTCAGAGGAAGGAGGTGGAATAAACAGGGAAGGCCTCGGGAAGGAGGGGGCCTGAGAAGTGGGTCCTAGAGCTGGGTGGAGGTGGAGGGGTTCCACAGGCAGGATGGGGATGGGGCAGAGGGTATTCTAGCATGGGGGTGACATAAGCCTGGCAGGACGTGCATCCCCAGCACCTGCTGTTGACCAGTCATCAGTAAGAGCACTGACAGATGAGAGCATTGTGGGTGTGAGGGTCTTACTTTTCTTGTGGCTGTAGAACTTGTCCTCAGAACCATCCTTGGACTTCTTAATGATCAGTTTCCCAGTCTCAACATCGACTTTGAGCTGCAACTTCTGAGGAAGTGCCAGAGACTCTGACTTCACCTATGAAGAGAAGAAGAAAAGAAGGGGAAGGGGAAGAGAAGAAGATGGGAAAGAGATGTAGCTCATCTCTTCTCTGTCCAGGCTTTCATGAGCTCCTCATCTATATGGCTGGTCAGCCCTTGGCCAGTTCAGCCTCAGTGTCCCATATTGGACCACTTGGTTTCTATTTCTCAGCCTCCCTTGCCCAGGGCCACACACCCAGGTTTCCACTGGCAGCTCCCAAGAATTGCTAAAATGTGGCAAGGAGCCCAGCCAGTCTGCTGTGTGCACATTAGTTCTTCTACCAACAGGTTTGGTGGAGGAAACAGATGGACTACTGGAAAATTATTCATTCACTGCCTAGTCTGACAACACACATTAAGTTGATGTCGTCTACTTCCATGAAGGGTTTTACTAATAAATTTAAGCTCCTGAACCTTGTTACAACTAATAATTAAACATTGATTGATAACAATTAGGAAAAGTACAATTGCCATGCTCAGAAGACAGAATTACCATCAGGACTAGAAAGAATGTTGGGGGGAGGGACATCTTGGGACCTCTTGATCTGTGCTTCTGAGTATGGGACCAGGGCTGCAATGGATGTATCAGAATCTCTGGGAATAATTAAGAAAAACAAATTCTTGGACCAGAGTCTGGGTTAACTCACTCACTCTTAGGGAAATCATGGGACATGCATCTCTCCCCCCCCCTCCTCCCTAATTCTCCCTTAAGGCACTATACAGCCAGTTTGAAGGTCCCATTTGATATCACTCACTAGCCCTGTTGAGAAGGACAAAGTTTAAGTCATCTTGGGCCAAAAGGTTCTTTCCTGAGGAGGTTCCACAGATTCATATGGACACCCATTCTAATACTGAAACATCTTCACAGGTGGCTCCACTGACCGCTCATCTCAGTTGCTGGGCTCCTTGACCTTGTACAGGTGAGCCCAAAGTCCTCCTTCTACAGGGAAGAGAATGCCCCTCAGCCTCCAACTGCAAAGCACAAGGACACAACCACTTACCTCAAAGGTGACTGGAGGGATGAGAGAACGCCGGTGGGGAGACTCGTGCCCTTCATGTAGCAAGGCCTTGACCTGTGGGCATAAATGTACAAAGCTATTGAGGCTGGGGGGGTGAAGAGAAGGCAGAATCTTTGGGGCATTCAAAAGGAGCACAATCTGCATTCTCTGAGCAAAGAGGGACCAAAGAGATACCAAGAGAAGCTGTAGGATGCCCCCCTCCCCAAGTACCTTATCTTCAATAGAGGACAGTAGACTTGTCAGTTGGCTGAGCTTGGTCACCATGTTGATTGGATTGGCCTCACCAGGCACCTGGGAGATGAGGAAACAAGCAAAGAAGGACACAGTCACAGAGGACCTGTCACTGAGAGGTGTAACACTTGTAACACTCCGCACTTTCCAGGCCTCATCTCATTTCATCCCCGAACAACCCCCGGAGTACTATTATTATCCCCCTTTGCAGATGAAGAAATCAAGGATATTCCCAATCACCTCAAATGTATCATGGCTAAAAAAATAAGTCATTTTTTTTTCTTCCCTCTAAATCTGCTTCTCCCAAGAGTTTCACACCTCATCCACTCGTTTGCTGAAACAAAACTCTAGGATTGGCCTTGACTATTACCTTCCTCTTCCTACATTACTGCATCACTGCTCCTGCTGTGCTCCCAAAATAGAGCCACCCCACTGCTGAAAGCCCTAGACTAGTTGCTTCCCACCATAGGGAAACTGCTTACCCTGCCCTCAAAGACCATATGCTCTAACCCTCCATGCCCAGCTACTTCCAGCCTCACTTCTGATCTGCCCATGGCCTTGAGCTACCCTTTCTGAGGAATCCCCAGAGACATGGATTTCATCTGGGAAGGCCATCTCTTATCACTCAGGTCTCAGATCCACAAAGAAGGCTTCCTTGACCACGCTAAAGTAGCCAGCCACAGTCCTCTCTATCAAATCACCCTGCTTTGCTGCATATCAATCACCACAATCATTTATTTGTTCACTGTTTTCCCTGTTAGAAAGCAAGCTCCATGAGAACTGGGACCATGAGTGCTCTGTTCAGTGCTGCAACCTTGGGACTTGGAACAGAGCCTGCCCAGGGAAGATGCTCAGTAAATTGTACAAGGCGTACTTAAGGCCCAGAGAGCTGAAGTTACTTGTCGGAAATCAAACAGCTAGTGATTGGAACAGCAGGACTTGAATCCTATTGGCCTGGCATCAAATCCACAGTCTCAAGCATTTATTCCCAGAACAAACTTTTCTAAAACATCTCTTCTGTACCAGGCACATTGCCAGTGCTGGAGGTATAGAGTTAATAAGACATCCCTGCCCTCCAGAAGTAGAATGAGAGTCAGACACATGCATGATTAACTTGAATACCAAGCAGAACAGAACCAGGGTTATATCCAACCGAGTGATGCCTTTTGCCCCCACGCCATTGCTTAACAAGTCAGCCAGGCTATTCTTGCTTTTGACCTCAATTTTCCACCCAGCCACAGTATATACTACTTCTGCCATCACTAATCAACCATCACTCCGTCACCACTATCTTCATCACCATCACTCCCTTCCCCACCATGACCACTGTCTGCATCATCACAACCAACTCCAACCACTGGCCACACCCCCACCACAACTATCACCATCATCATCACACCTATGAACATTCTCTCTGACAGCTTTGGTCAACAGATGAGACAGTTCAGGATCCCGCTGTTTTAAGGGTTTTTTTCATAAATGATTGAAAAGATAACAGATTTTAACCCCCTCATTCACCCTCTTGAACAATTGGAATTACCTGGGACAGTCACCTGGTTGCCATTTTTTTCTTCCCTCTAAATAGAATTTTTTTTGGCTGGTGTTTTTCACTCTCTCTTGCTGAATCTGTGTCTTTTGGAGCAGACTTGGCAAAAACTCACTGACTATAAGTGAAGCTCCTGACAAACTGGGGGTGAGTTCTTGGACTGGAAAGCGTGAGAACAATGCTGGAGCTTTGTCCATAGGTCTGAGTCTTATTCAGTGGAACACACAGGAGGATCCAATGAGTTCTTACACTTTGGGTATATCTTAATTTTGAACATATTCACTCATCTAATCCACATGCATATTTATTCTTATAATCCTTGTTATGCAGTTGGGGAAGTTGAGTCAAAGTGATGAGTCATCTTGTCCAAGGTCACACAGCTAGTGTACTTCAGAGATCTGAATGCAGATCTAACCCAGTGGTTCTCAGCTGGTGGCGATTCCAAGTCTGGAGACATTGGAGTTGTCGGCAACTAGGGTAAGCTTATGGTGTCTAGTGGGTAGAGGCTAGGATGTGTTTACAACCAATAATGCCATAGCATAGTCCCCATAATAAAGAATGATCCAGCCAAAATGTCAACTAGCGTGGATGTTGAAGACATAATTCACAGCTCTGCCTAGAAGTGGGTGAATTGGTGTGAGTGTCACCTGAGGGTTTACATAAACTGACGAGTTATTTCACTTTGCTTTTCAGTTGACTTTTCAAAGGAGGACATGGGCTCCAAGGTCAATGACTCTTCTTTCTCACACAGGGCAGACTCCTGTCTTTCTTCACCCTTCAGGCCAGCAGTGATTTTAATAATGTTACATTTTGTACCCCCCCAGAAGTTCTCAAATAAATTCCACACAGGGGTCCAGGAGACTTGCCCACCTAAAGGCAAGGGTCTAATGTTGGTAAGAGTCCAGCACACTCAGATGGCTCATATGCAGTTTCACTTAGTGCTTTGTGGGTGTAAATCTTTCTGGTCCAATTTCCACAACGTACTGTACATACTGTTGCACCGTTTACTTTTTTTTTTCACCCTACAGTATGTCCTGGAGATCTTTCCACGTCATTGTACCCATTGTAGAAAATCCTGCACCCTAGTTTAACAACTCTACATTTGTGTGGTTTCCAATGTTTTGCTTTTAGAGACAAAGCCACGATAAACATCTTTGTCAACATCTCTTTGTCCCTCAGATAACTGTCTACATATAGAACTGCTTGCTTGTAGGTGGCGTGCACTTAACATTTTCTTGCTGCCGCGGCCCTGGGCAGACCACCCATCAATATCACTGTACGTGGCCTAGTGATTATGTCCTACTGTGGTCACCTGGGAGGCAGCAGGAGCAGAAGGAGCCCTACTCTCCTCTGTGTCCCCCAAAGTAGGAGATAACTCTCCCTGGAGGGACAGGTGCCCACCCCGCTCCTGAGGGTTGAAACTAAACCTTATCACATCTGGGAATCTGGAAGGAGAGAGCTGTGTAAATAAGCCTATCTCTCCTGAGCCCAAGTCCTGCTTACATTCCTTTTAACGAGCAGTGACTTTCTCTGTCTAGTCAGTTTATCACAAATGTGTTTTTCTAAAAACTATAAAAAGGTGCCTAGTTCAATCATTTCTTTGAGCCTCCTTTTATAATCTGAGCATCACATTGTGGCTTTCCTGCATGCATGTGTCAAATTGTTTTTTCCTCTCCTGTTAATCTAGTCTTGTGTCAATTGTATTATTTTTATTCCTAGTCCAGCTGTTAAAAACTAAAGGAGGGTAGAAGGGAGTGAATGCTCTCCCTTCCCTAATAATGCAAATGGCCAAATAGTCTTTTAGAAAACCCATTTCCATTCCAGCAGTGGGACAGGTGAGCCCTTGTGAGTTCCTGGTCCCCACCCAGCCAAACCCTGACTTTGCCAATCAGCTCTTTGCTTATCTGATATGCAAGGATACAAGTCCTCATTTTGAATGTCATTTTCTGGTTACTTCTGGTTATTAACTGAGGTACAGTCAAACATCTTTTCAAGTGTATGTTGGCCATTCCAAGTTCTTCAATAAAACAGTCTTCTTCATATCCTTTCCTCATTTTAAAAAGTGGGTTGTTTTGATTGAATTATTTGTAGACTTAAAAAAATGCATGTTAATCATTTGTCTCTTATCTGGGTTGCAAGTACTTTCTCTGAGATATTAGTTTCCTTGTTTTTAATTCTGCAGATGACACCTCTTGTCACACAGATCTTTGCTCAAAGGCCACTTGGTCTTGGCCCCCAGCCAGGCCATGAGCAAGTGACTGTGGCCGGAGAGAGGTGCATGCATTCCTTGCTCTTCCTGGGGGCAAAGGCCGAATCAAGAATTTAGGCACCTCATGTGTTTCTTTCGGTTTCTGAAGAAAATGTTGGGAAGAGGCCCTGCCACCTTATGTAGCACTAATAAGTACTTTTGCTGATGGGTGTATAATTTAAAATCTTGTTTCTCAAATCAAAATCAGGCAGTGGGAAATGCCCCATGGGGGTGAGGTGGGGGGATGGGCAGATTCTGTGGCTCTCACCCTTCACCCATAGCATGCTCTGACTCCAGCCTTCTGGCAACCTCAATAACCAACCCCCAACCCCAGTTTATCAAACTCATCTTTCCAACCCACAAACCTTTACCTGAGGCCGTGGGCGGAGGCCCGGGGAGAGCTGCTGGTCGAACAACCTCTGCAGAGACTCCAGGGAGGGAAGGGTCCGGATGACTTCTCTGGGGGCAGGGGACAAGGTGAAGGTCAAGGATTAGTGAGGACTCCGGCTGAGGCCACCCTAGCTCCATCGGAGCCCCTTCTGACGAAGGCAGGAATCCTTCCCAGAAGAACAAGCCCCTGCGAGGATGCAGGCCTGCCCATCCCCTAGACCTCCACTCCTTTCCACCCACACCCCGGACCAAACTGGAGTTGTGACTTATAGACCTGATTTACCTCTGCTTAGTCATACAAGGCCTGTAGAAAATTTTGATCTAGACTCTCAAAAGTACTTTGAAATCACTTAGTAACCCATGGTTCCAACATTTGCTATTAATAAGAATCATATATACACACACACACACAATCACATATAATCACACACATATACCTATGTTAAAAATGCAAATTTCTGGATCCCAATCTGATTTGGTCCGGAATCTGCAATTTAAATATGTGCCCCAGGGCTTCCTGTGCTGGCAAGCTGTGCTTCCTCATTCAAGTCCCCTCCTCATAGCTCAGATGAAAGCCCTGAGAGGTTTTCCTTGGCCTGATCCTTGAGGAGCCAATACTAGGGCTTTATGGATTCTTCCTTTCCTTCTCATCTTTTCCAAGTGTTTAAGCATGGTGGGCAAACAAATTTGAGTCCTACTTTTCACTTACTTCACCCAAAACTGTTTTTGTTTTTACATATTTGACATTCTAGTGGTTTCCAAATAATCTATGGACTAAATGTGTCCAAATTGTAGATATTAGATTATTTTAAGAGCTTGGGGATCATAAATAAAGGCCTCTCTGAACAGCTTTGTTCATAAAGCCTTTCCTTTCTTATTCTCAATTGCAATTTAAGGATAACTAGAGATTACAGCTCTTGATCAATATTTCCAAGCCTTTGAGTCATTAGTATCAACTATAGGGTCATCAGCACTGTCCAAGCCAGATGTGCTGTCCAAATTCCTTCTATTATTTTATCTCTCTCTCTCAAAGCTGCATTTCAATGCGGATGAATTGATTTGCATATCTTTAATTTCTAATGTCATTAAGCATTTTTCTTACAAGGTTGGCTGTAACTCTATTTCTCTTTGTATAAACTGTTCATGTCCTTTGTTAGTTTTCAGTTGGGAATTTTGTTAATAGTTTTATACATTGGTATAAACTTCTTATATTGCTTTGCTTTTTATTTAATCTAGATGTTGTTGTTTTTTTTTTCCATTCTGTTATTTTCATCCTCGGTGGGCTGGATTTCATTATAAAATGATCTGTAATGTTTTACTGCCCAATTTTTCATCTTTTCTTTGGTAAAACTTTTTTGCTTATCTTAGTCAACACTTTATCATCAGTATTTACTTGCTCATTTTAAATTGGTCTCTCACTCTTCATATTGTGTTCTGGGAGTATAGAATGAACACTTTTGCTTTGCGTGTATTCATATCCAGCTACTCAGTAAGCTGCTGGGTTCTTAGTTTTAGGATCACCAGCACTTAAAAATTTTGGGGAAAACAAATTCTTGGATCCTTTTTGAAGTAGAGGCATGTGATTAATTCTATGACCCAGATCCAGGTAGCAATCAGATGTCGGGGAACACTCCCCACGTGCTGAAGTGATTGGATAAGCTTAGTGGAGAGACTTAAAGGTATATTTTTTTCTGGACAAGGAAGCAGCCAAGAGTGGGATTTCCATTAGAGCAGAAATAAACACTTGTTACCAGCCATCATGAAATTGTTTGTTAAAAAGTGAGTACCATGTGTATATGTTTTTCTTGGTGATGAATGAATGATAACAACAGCATCAAATGGAAAAATATCTCCAATTGAGAACCTCCTGCCCACCCCTTCCCATAGCAACTGGCCTCCAATGAACTTCAGTTAAGAAAAAATAAAAAAGGGCACTACAATTCAAATACAATACAAACATAACCTGAAACAGCCATGATATTTCTAAGCCCCACCAACTGTCTGATTATTTCAAACACAGCAGCGGCATTTGAGCAGCCAGGGGGAGCCCTGGGTCACCCTAATGAGCTGACTCTTGCCCAGGTCCCCGCCCTCTGCCCCACTGGCTGGTTACCCATAGAGTTCCTTGCACAGCAGCACGGTCAGTTTCTTCAGATGAGGGAGACTGCTGGAGCCCGTCTTCACAAAATCAGCATCCAGGGTGAGCTGAGTGCTTAAATAATCCTGGATGGCTTTCAGATGCTCTTCTGGAAGCCTGAGGGAAAAACAACAAACAAGACCATGCTCGTCCTGTTCCTCTGGCCACAGACACCAGCAAAAAAGGAGAAGAGATCTTCATTCTGAGTCTCCTGCTGAGACAAGGTCCTTCGTGGACTGCGGGTCAGACTCCCACCTGCTTGGCTCCCTGGGTCTCACCGGGGCTAGACAAACAGGTTGTAGCAAGATTAAAGGGCTGCGCAAGGGAGGGGGCCTGGTAACCTACCCATGACGGCTCCTTCCCAAGCCAGTGCTTGGAAGGTAGTGATACCCAGAAATGTTTATCCTCTAAAAAGAAGAGAAAACAGTTCGGAAAATGTCCCGTGGAGTTGTTTCCCTACTTCTTCTATTCGTAACATGGGATCTGAAGGCTGAGTGACGGCAAATGGTTCCAGCTCACGTGCCAACTGCAAACTCACAGCCAAAGGCCACCTGGAGCCCCGTGTGGGGAAGTTCCAAGTGGTTCTAGGCTCCGAGGGGAATGAAGTCTCTGTGATGAGAGATGGGCCTGGGAATGTGGCAGTGGCAGCCCAGGTGCCCTGCCCTGGGCCTCCCTCCCAGTTCTGGTCCAGCCCCTTCATGGACTGCCGGTCAGACTCGCTCATTGAACACCACGTCCCAGCGGAGGAGAGCCCAGGCCATATCTGATCACACCCCTACATTCTATGTCCCAGCACCTTTTTTCCCCCTAGATAATTTTGTTGTTGTTGCTGTTAACCTTCACCCAAGGATATTTTTTCTATTGATTTTTTTTAGAGAGAGGGAAAGGAGGAAGAAGGAGGGGGAGAGAGAGAAAAAGAGAGAGAGAGAGTGAGAGAGACATCGATGTGATAGAGACACATTGATAGGTTGCTTTCCCCACGTGCCCTGACCAGGGCCGGGGATTAAATCTGCAATGTGTCTTTGGGCATCAAACCCACGACCCTGTAATGCATGGGCTGATGCTCTAACCACTTAGCTACACTAGGCAGGGCTCTAGATAACTTTTGAATCTTGGTTCCTATAATATAAAAACTAATCCCAGCAAATATTTCCTGAGTATAACACCCCAGTCACTCTGCTAAGCACTTTATGCTCATTTCGACCCCCAAATCGATGTTATGAGGCAGGTATTATTCCTATTTCACAAATGAGGAAACTGAGATTCAAGGATGGTGATATAAGAATGTGTGTGGGGAAAAAATTATTGCAAGCCTTAAAAATCTTTGTTCCAGCCTTGACAGGTAATCAAATTCGAAGTGGACTTCATAGGTTTTTGGGGTTTCTTTTGAAGATCCTTGAAAGCATGAAAAGTTGTTGCTCTTAAGATTAGAGAGAAGTGAACTAGCCATTCTGACGTCTCTGGTTTGAGAAATCAGCAACTATTTATTGCCAGTTGTCAGAACATTTAAGTTTAATTTATACTTGTTCTGAATCTTGACATCATAAAAAAAAACTCCATATATAGTAAGCTATGTATTTTTAATCATCCTAATGACTTTATAACTTGGAGACCACGAAGCCTTGCTATAGGAAGCGATATTTGTTAAATGTTTGCCATAGGCACGTGTGGGCGTAAGATGGAAACTGCTGTTCAGAGGTTAATTTTGCTCAGCGGTCTTATGTTAACCAACACCTACCTGATTAGATCTAATTCGCTTGCACAGAAGACTGCAGGCCGTCTTATAATTAACCATAACCTGAAGGCAGACCTCTCTGGACAGAGCTGTTTTACAAGCAAAATTGATTAACTTCCAAACACAAGGAAGAAGCTCCGCTTTTCATGACCCAGAAGAGAACAGAGGGCCGGCGCTGTGTCACCGAGGTCCCTCCACCATGCGCCACGGACTCATCCCCAACTCCATGCAGAAGTTTTAGGAAGGTTTTATTGCCGCCTATTAGCCGAGAAGCAGAACCAGAGAGAGCACGCCTCCCCTGCTCACAAGTCCTCGGCTGCCAGAGGCCCAGTTGCTTACACTGTCCTTCTCCCCTGGGCTCTAGAGAACACCTGTCCCTCGAGGGGAGGCACTGGAGAGGAGATGGAGTCAGCAGATGTGGGAGAGGTGGGGAGTCTGGGGAGATGGCGGCACCACCGGGCTCCCTGCCTATTTCCTCAAGGAAGTCACTGCATTTGGCATCTAACCAACAATGGGCTCTGCATGGACATTTCCATAACCATTTGTTATTTAGATGCATATATCAGGATAATCTTGATCATGTATGGACATATTCAAAGCACTGGATGTGTAGTCGATTGATAAAGAGTACAGGTAACTCAGTGTGTATAGCACACAGTTGTGGGCCTGGAGAAGAATCAGGGGATGTGTGGGGTGGAAACAGGAAACACCAGGTATCTTAGCAACTGGATGCCTGTAGGTACCTGCAGGCATTTCCTTTGTATTTTGTCAGATTGGGTGGTAGGTGAGGCAGCCTCGGCAGCCTCAAGTTGATCTTTCAAGTTGGAGATGTTGCAGCAGCCTGCCACATCTTGGGGATATTCTTTGGGGTCCCCTTTTCTCACAAAGAAACAAAAATATCTTTACATTATTAATGCATGGAAGTTACCGGAACTAACTAATTCATACACGAGCCAACACGCTGGGCACTGGGGCCAGGACCCTCACGGAGCTTCCTTCCTACTGAAGCCGTTCCAGGGCCTTGGAGTCCGGGCCTCTGATTTGCAAGTGCTGGGCCTGCTCAGAGAGGGACCACAGAGCAAAGAAGTCCCGGACCTTGCCAGTGGGACCAGCCAGTATGTTGAGAGCCCTGGGTTGGAGCAAGTAAGACTTAGAGCAGCCGTGGGCAAACTATGGCCCGCTGGCCAGATCTAGTCCGTTCTGCTGTTCTCTCCGGCCTGTGGAGCGGAAAGAGTGGAGGGTTCTCTTGCTCTCCCCTCTGCTCCTTCACCTGCAGCCCAAGATGAGAGTGCCAGCATGGTCAGGTTGCTTTTGTTCCGGCCCTCCGGTCCAGTTTAAGAACCCATTGTGGCCCTCGAGTCAAAAAGTTTGCCCACCCCTGACTTGGAGTACTGGAATGAAAGCATCTCACCCCCTTCCCCCCCATCCCAAAGGAAGGAGCGCCATGCTGTGCAGACCTCACAGTTCGTACCACATATGGAACTATTGCTCTGGCATCTAAACCTGGAGAGAAATGCGAACTCCAGGAAACCAACATTTACTGGTGACAAGGAAGGCGGCCCCCTGTGAGCGGGGCCCGGAGCAGGAGAGGGCTGTGTGGCTGACGGGGCTGCAGGGCAGGCAGCTCCTCTGCTTGGGCCTCTCACTCAGTAGCTGGGTGCTTCTAGAGGCACTGTGATGGAAAAGATGCTGGGGCAGTTTATGGCAAGTCCCGGTAAGGGAGTCTCAGCACAGGTCCCTTAAGTCTGGACCACACTGACGGCAGCAGATGTACGTCATTCGGAGCCAGCTCCAGCCGTGCTGCTGGGCTGGGAGACGGAGCCTCTGAGCAGGGCCACCAGCGCCATGCAGTGGAGCCACCAGGTGAGCTGGGCTCCCTCAGACACACCATCCCCTGGGGGAGGGGAGGGCAGTGGGCTCCACAACTGCCTGTCCTGGGGTGGAAGGGGTACCTCCAGGAGTGAGTTCTGAGGGGGCTGCCTGGGGGCTGGGCTCTGAGGGGACCCACAGGTGGAGACTCACCCGCTGGTGTCCATGCTCTGTAGTCGTTGAAACAAGGTCTCTGAGATGCTCGGCCGGCTGACCTCGGTGGCTCTCAGATTCTCACACAAGGGGGGCACCTCCTTGGCCTCACATGGCCCGACAGACAAAGGGATGTTTCTCGGTGGCAGTTCAGGCGGAGATGGAACACCTTCTACCCAAGAGAAGAGCAGAAATGTCATTCGGCCTAAGCTTTGGCTGCTTTAGGGGTAACTCGCCTACAGAGAGGGCCACGTAGCTGACGCGCTATGTCCTCTGTGCAGAACCCATCTGGGCCCACACTGTCCCTTGCCATCCCCACCCCCTCACCGCCTCCCCGACTGGAGGGGGAGCCCACTGAGCCAGGGCCTAGTCTTAGTGGTTTTTGGCTCGGGGGCTGGGGGCGGGGGACGCCTAGCACGGTTTGTCCTATTGAGGCACCCGGCACACACTTGACATTGGGAGTCCAATGGCCGTGCCAGGCAGAGCGGCTGGCCGTGGGCAGGTGGAGTCAGCAGCCCTAGGCAGCTCGGCAGAATGGCCGGCTTTCGGGGCTGAAGCAGGGGCCCTGGACCAGGCAGAGAGAGACCCCCTTCCCAGAACAGGAGGAGCAGGGCGGGGAGCAGGCAGGCTGAGACCAGCTCATTCCTCTCCTACCTTGCTCCCTTTCTCTGCTTTCTCTCCAGCCTCTGAACCCCAGGCCTTCAGAGATAAAACAAAACAAAAAACAAAACAAAATAAAGCAACTGAAGGGTCTTCCTTCACCCAGAGAATTGAAATATAACACAAATGACTTGAACTTGCCTGGGAGTTCATCTGCAGGAGGATGTCCACCCTCCACTCCACACATGGGTGAGGGTCCTGAGCCCCTGCTTCCGGGACACCCGGCCTGAGCCTCTTTGCACACCAAATGGTCTCCCCACGGCCTTGGCCGCGGAACTACCTCTTAAAAGGATCAGCCCTCACTTCCTCTCCCGCTGGGCTCTCTGGCTCTTCAGATGGTTGAACTGTTAGGAGCCCCACGGGGACTGCAGCGCCCTGAGACTGGGGCTTCGTTTGGGGAAGTAGAGCCTGCAGTTGGCAGACACTGTTTCTCTCTGTGGCTCTCACAGAAGGTCTCGGGACTTTCTCAGATAGCCATCCCCAGAGGGGCAGAAAAGCTGGGCTGGGGCTGTGAGGCAAGCGAGGACACTCGTGTGGAGGGCATTTCTGCAGGATGGTCTCTGTGTCAAGACCAAGGCAAGCACATCTGGGGGGGGGGGGCGTCTGGGGGACATTGGGCTGTGGCCCAGCCCTGGTGAGTGACCTTGCACTCACACATGAATAGGTCGAATCTGACCACTTCACAACGGAGAGCACCTCTTACTGGGCGGAGGGAGGGAGAAGAGACATGGCCTGCCCGGGTCCCCCTCAGCCTCCACGGCTGCCTTTGGAAACCCTTTGCCTGGCCCTGCCTTCTCCACCGAGCTGAGGAGAGTTCGCCCTCGGAGGCAGGGGGTGAGCTGTGTAGCCACTCAAAGTGGGCTGCCTGGAAGCCGGGAAGAAGGTGGGTGGCGACCTACAAGCCAGCCCGTGGCAATGGGATGAGAAGGGTGTCTAGTACATGGCTGGCAGCTGCCTGCCAGGGACAGGAGGGGAGACAGCCAGCGGCCTCAGCGTCTCTGCTCTAATCTGCCCTCCCTTGGGGGCGACCCTGGGGGACCTGGTTGTTTCCAGGCCCTGGAATTTAGGAAGAGCCCTGACCCCCTACGTTGAAGGTTTCAATCAATTCATTATCTCTGGGTTTTCTTTCAGGAAGTGAACTTTTAGGGAGAATGGGGGAGGGGGGTGCCACCCAGGAGTGCTGCCACCTGCACGGCCTTCTCTGCCAGATCTTGTCCTGACCTGTCTGTCCCTCTGCAGCTCACAGGGCAGGTCAGATTCACACGTGCTTTTAAGGGTCTGTAAGTTTTGTTTTATTTTAATGATGCTAAAAAGAAACACCTTGCCGAAACTGGTTTGGCTCAATGAATAGAGCGTCGGCCTGCGGACTGAAAGGTCCCAGGTTCGATTCTGGTCAAGGGCATGTACCTTGGTTGTGGGCACATCCCCAGTAGGGGGTGTGCAAGAGGCAGCTGGTCGATATTTCTCTCTCATCAACGTTTATAGCTTTCTATCCCTCTCTCTTCCTCTCTGTAAAAACTCAATAAAATATATATAATTTTTTTTTAAAGAAAAGAAACATCTTTCTTACCCTTCCAGTTAGCAGCAAGGATTTCCTCCTTTTTCACTTTTTTCCCCCCAGTGAAGTGCCGCTAATTATTTTGATGATGATGATGATGATGGCAGCCGCATTTATTGAGCACTTACTATGTACTAGGTTCTGGGCTCTATGTTTATTGACTCATTTGATGACACCCTGAGAGGTAGATATCATTTTTACTGTCTCTTTAAGAGAAGTCTATGGTTCAGAGAGGTTAAGTGATTCACCTCAGGTCACACAGCTAAGATGCTGAGGGGCAGGAAGTCCGACCCAGGGCTATCTGACTCCAGAGCCTGGGTCCTTATGTGTCCTTAACCACTGTGTCACACTCTCTCCCCCTGATAATCAGACCCACCTGATCTCGGAACACTTGTAGTGAGAGAAACACCCCCACCTCTGCCCGGTGTCCCTTCCTACCCGTCTCCTCCTCCGGCTCATCGCCGGTGTCCTCTTCCTCCAGGGGCACGGGATACTGCAGGTGGGTGACCAGACCCATGTTTTCCTTCTTGTAGAACTCGATGAGCTGGTCCAGCTTGGTAAAGAACCTCATGGGGACACCTTCAGATGCCTGAGGACAGAACCCCAAACAGAAGCATGGTTGACTGGCTGGGACATCACCCAACCACAAAGGCCACCTGCAGCAGAGACCAGGGGGCTGAGAGAGCGACCACATCCAGAAAAAGCCCTGGGCATGCCTGCCTGCCACGCCCACACCCTCACATCATGTGACCAGCAGTCCCCAAGAGCCCGTCTGCGAAAAGGCACAAATAGGACAGTTGGAAAGATTTTTTTCTTTTAGTTAAAAAAAAAACCCAAAGACTTTTATTTTAAAAAGTATTTTATTATACAAGTAATATATTTTCATTATGGCAAAATTAGAAAATAACAGAATTTTTAAAAATAATTTTCATTGTTGAAAGTATTACGTATGTCCCCCCCCCTTCCCCCGCCCCTCAATTGACCCCCTCCAGCCTTCCCCCTCCTCCTCCACCCCAGGCCTTCAGCACCCTATTGTCTGTGTGAAAATACAGATTTTTTACAAAAAAGAAATCACTTGTAATTTCACAACCTTGAGAGAACTTTTCAATAGTTTATAATGTTTTTCTAGACTGTGTGTGTGTGTGTGTGTGTGTGTGTGTGTGTGTGTGTGTGGTGGAGAAGTTATCCCTCCACGCCTCTGGGGAAAAAAATCACTTATTTTTAAATACAGGAAAAATCTATCCTAGCAATTATTTGGCTTATATTCTTTTTTTTTTTTTTCATTTGCTATGCTTCTGCTTTATCAAAGCCCAGCAGAAGTGTTAGCACAAAAATCTTCTCAGATTTGTATCTCTGCTGCTGATGACAGAGGAGCCGGGTGACAAGTCCCTGGGGCCGTTCAAATGCCCTGGGGCCAGTTCTGTGGCTTCAGCGGGGAAATTCCGGGAGGGCCAGGGGCTGTCAGCTCCTCTTGCTGAAGCCCTGCTCAGCGGAGACCCCACCCCAGGTCTCACCCTGCGAGGCCCAGGCCCCGCCCCTGTCGGTTCCCCCTGAGGGGTTATCAGGCAGCAGGTGGATGGGACAATGCCCAGAAGGAGACTGACATTCTCATCAATGCCGTACCCTACAGTTCCTAACCCAACAGGTCCCAGTGTCCCATCGAGCCCCCTGTCCAGTCCCCCGCCTGGCATTCCCTGTCTTGAAGAGTGCACTGTCCTCTCCCCATTGGCCCAGCCAGAAATCCCGAGGCATCTTGGACTCCCCCCTCCCCCTGGCACAAAGGACAAAGGTAGACAGAGTGAGGCAGGTGTCCCTGATCCAGCCAGGGAGATGCTGAGCGGGGCTGCAGCCTTGGGTGGGGGAGGAAGGTGCAGCTGGGCTCCAGAGAGGGACCTGGACACAGGGAGGAGTACCAGGGAGGTACCCCCCTCTGGGTGGGGCTTCCCTGGCCTTAAAGGGGCACAGCACCCCGGGTCCTAACACCGAGTGCCTGTGACTCACCCTTGTTATCATAACTGCCATCAGGTCAAAGGCAGTCATGCGATGTTACAATGAGTTGAGAAGGTGCCGTCTTTGGAGTTGGAGGTCAGGGGTCCAACTGCTCCCCTGGGGACTGCCTGCTGCCCTCTCACTGAAGGGACTGGGTCCCATCGCCGGTGGAAAGGGAGGCCAATAGGCAGGAAGGGTGGGGGTTGGAAAGTCCACCCAGGTGAACCAGGGGGGTCTAGGCTGGGTGTGGCTGGATCATCGTGACTCATTCACCTTTAAGCCGGGTTCCTCCTGCCCTAGCATGCGTGGGCCTGGCAGGGAGGATGGGCGGTGCTCTGGTGTGAGGGTCTTCGGGGCTGCAGGTGAGAGGCTTTGGGAGAGAAGACTGGGCTGGATGGTGGCACAGACCCAGACCTCAGGGAGTGGACCAAGACTCGGACCCGTCCCGAGCCCTTCCCCATTCCTGGTGGTTAACCCCACGCTGTAGTGAGGGTTCCTTTGCCTTCAATGAACCCACCCCAACCTCTCAGCTTCACGCTGGGGTTTCCCTTCGGCCTCTCTTTTTCTCTCCGGGTGAGTTTGTACCTGCACAAACACAGCACACGTGTCTCTTGACACGTGCTTGAGCGTGCAGCTTAAGTTACTCAGTACATCTGTAGAAAGTTTAACAAGAGGGTTTTTTTTAAAGTTCTTTTTTAAATAAATTCTCCTGTTTTCACAAAGCCCCCTGCTAAGCAATCTCCTTTAGGCATTGTCGAATCAGAAATATCTGAGTAGGGGCAGCCAGGCCTTCTAGAAAGTAACTTGAATAGGTTCAGCACCAAAAATGAGCAGAATAACAAAAATAATTTGCCACGACGCAAAATCAATGAGCTTGATTCCGTTAACGCAGTCGGGATAAAAGCATCACCCTGCCAAGGAATGGACAGCTAGTGATGACAGGCCCTCAGGCGTGTGGGGAAAGGATTCGAAAACATCAGAGAAAGTCAAAGTGAAACGAATGGAGCGTGAGCCTGGACGAGGGTTCTCAGCCGGGGAACAGGTGTTTGAGAGAGCACGTCGGATGTGGGAGCCTACGGTGCCAGTGCTAAGACTTTCTTTTACACACTGCTAAAACGCCAACTTGCAAACTACCACACACCGTCAATCGTGGACACATTTTATTTTAGGGGCATGAAGAAATAAAGGTTCTAGAATTGATGAAATATGCGGTTTACTGAGCATGCGGAATAAGAGAACACTCTAACGTTAACCAAACCCTCCGAATAAGTAAAATTAACCTAAGCCCTACAGATACAATGAGGTGCGAGGACCTGGTGGCCCAGACCGGGGGTGGGTGGGTGAGGAGTTTAGTCTGGACCGTGAGGGGGGCTCTACATGCCCTGCACCGACAGGAGCAGCCAGACAAGGCCTTCTTATTCCCAAGCGGAGCCTGGAAAGACACTCCGTCAAGGCAGCATGGCAAGAGGGCGGGGAGGGGGCCGCAAGGCTCTGGGTCCACCGAAGGGGCAGCTACTCCTGGGCGTGGCCTAACAAACCTGCCAGTCAAAGCCAGAGGCGGGAGCAGGGGCCTTCGGGTGACTAGTGCATTGGCCATGGGCCGGTGGGAGCACGGGGCTCCGGAGGGATGGTCGAGTGCACGTCCACCTGACTGTGCACCTGTCGTCTGTTGTACCCCAGATGCTGCCGCAGCCCCTGCAGTTGGAGGTGGACTCCACTGGTTGGATGGACTTGCTGCGTTTGGAGCCAGGAGAGGTGGCCTGATTGTAGCCCAGGCGGGTCAGGGACTGGGGATGCAGAGAAAGGAAAATAGCAGGGAGCACCCCTCCCTCCCCTCCCCTCCCCACTGTCTTTTCAATCATTTAAAATGCAAAATGTGTCCGAAACCAGTTTGGCTCAGTGGATAGAGCATCAGCTTGCTGACTGAGAGGTCCCGGGTTCGATTCTAGTCAAGGTTATGTCCCTTGGTTGCAGGCACATCCCCAGTAGAGGGTGTGCAAGAGGCAGCGCTGATCGATGATTCTCTCTCATCGATGTTTCTAACTCTCTATCCCTCTCTCTTCCTCTCTGTAAAAAAAAAATCAATAAAATAAATACATAAATACATAAATAAAAATGCAAAATGTCCGAAAGAAGTGTCATGTATATCAGTTAAGTCCTGGCAGGAAGCAGGTGTCAAGTTAACTGGGAGTTTGGAGAGAATTTAGTGGACAGGGTGTAGGAATACCAGTAAGAGGGGTGCCACACCCAAGAGCTAGCACTGGGGAGCCATTACTACCCTGGGACAGGCCACTGGGTTTCAGCGGGAAACTGGAGAGGACTGGGAACTGGAGAGGCCTGCCTTGCAGGTGCTGCACCCCCCATCACCCCCATAGCTGGAGCAGGATGGCCTCCACTTTCTCAACACCAGGCCGTGACACCCCCCCCACCCCCCCACCCCCGTCTCCCAAATCCCTGTCCCTCCCCCGGCTCCCCCCTCCCCCCGCCAAGCCCAGCTGGAAAGGAGGGGCCCCACATTTGCTGCCAGGGAGGGGGCTGCCCTTGATCCTGAATGGTCAAGGCCTCCAGACTTTGTTCCTCATTCCATAGCCACTGGCTTCCTGAAGAGATTTTTCAAGTCATTTTGAAACAGAGAAGGAAGCCCTGATACCCTAGCCGTTCGCTGTGAACGTGAGCCCGGCACAGGGACAGGGGCCCCCAGGGCGGTGCCTACAGGTGGCTGCGTTTCTGCTTTGCACCAACTCTGCCAGCTCCGGACCAATTCCCTGTCTTCGGCAGGTACCTAGAGCACAAAACCAAGGCGCCATCTTGAACAGCCAAGAGCGGCATTTCCTAGTTAAGTTGGCTTGTTAACAACTTATGATGTGCCAGGCACAGAGCAGACGTCCCTTGGGGGTTTATGAGATCAACGGAATGGACATGAATTTATTTATGTTCATCTCCAAAAGTCAAACAGAACACAATGTGATAGGGGTTAGCTCAGACGGTGAAACAAAAATCCCATCTCTTCTCCTGCCTCCCGTTAAAATCTTTTCAGCACTGTCATTTCCAGGAAGGCCCTGCAGACAGCGCTCCACCAAGCCCAGCTGGGCCTGCATCCCCCAAGCTGAGACATCCTGGAAGGAGTGGGATCCTGCTCAGCACAGCCTCCTCTAGTCCCCCAGACCCCGTGCAGGGGTACCCACAGGCCCCGCTGCTGTCTGGGGGGATGGGCACATTGCACAAAGCAGACCTGAGGGTTGAAAAACTGCAGGAGACAGAGACGTGGACTCCAAGCGGGCCCCGTAGGGAGGGGCCCGATTCTCCTGATGGCTTCCCGCCTGAGCTGACCCGGGTGCCACACTCCTGGGGAAGGCACAGGGCGGGGGGAGAGGGCCACCTCCAGCCCCCAGGTTGGAGAAGAGACCACCTCCGGGGTCTTCAGAACAAAGGACAGCGGAACATCTAGTCTGTTGGAGGCTCTGGGCTGTGAATTCTGAGAAAAGATGTTTCTAGAAACAGCTGTTGGCCTTTCAGACACCCTGCAAAGGAGGAGGGTGGGGGGGAGGCAGGGAGGCTGGGCAGGCTGAGCTCTCCCGGGGAGGGGGGATTTTACTTCCAGCACCGTCCGCCTTCGCTAACTGGGAAGCGAAAGAGGCCCCTCGCAGGAGGAAGCCCGCACAGGAGCGGTGGGAGCGAGGGGCTCTGAACAGCACAGCACCCTCCTCAAGGCTCCGCCAGCCTCGCTTTATAGGAACCAGCATACATAGCACAGTGGAAACTTTACACATGAGTGAAAACTACTAAGTATCATTATCCCAGTGTGGCAAAGCATTTTTTCCACGTTCCATAAGAAAGCCACTGGAAGGTCTTCGGCAGGGTGACAATACCATTTGGCTGCCGTGGAGAGAATGGCAAGGGTGCTTGTGGGGTAGCTGATGTCATCCTTTTCTCTCTTTCTGTGGAGGTGGGAGAGGTGTTGGAGGCCTCGGGGCCATGGGTAGGGCAGAGCTGGTTTCAGGCTCAGAGCCCCCAGACCCGGGGCGCCCACCCATTGACAGAGGCACCGCGCGGATGGGGCAGAGAGGTGCCCGGCCTGTGCCCTGAGCATCATCCCTGCCCCTGCGGCTCTCAGCTGAGGCCCGGCAGTGTGTCTCCACTCAGAGATCAGCTCTGTAGGGGCTGGCGCCACCTTCCCGCCCGCCTCCCACTGTCGGAGGTTGGAAATGATCTATATCTTAGTCTGGACAGTGATTACATGGAAACACCTTTCTGCAATAAAAACGGGACGGCTCCAGGGAGTGTGTCGTGGATGGCGTTCCAGTAGGAACAGGCTAAGGAGGAGGCCGGCCCTCTCAGAAGTGTGCGCCCAGAAGTGAAGAGTCGGGCGTGGTGAGACGAGAACCAGGAGCGCCCTCTGAAGACAAGTCTGCACGTTGAAACGTCCACGAGTGGTGCAGGACACAAAGAGCTGTTCTCCACCACCACCACCACCCCCATCCCGCCCCCTGGAAGACTGACGGTAAGATGAGAGTTTAACTCTAACATTGTCCTTAGGACCTGATCACCGCACAGCAGGGGTCGCCACTGTGAAGCTGGCTTGGGCAGAAGCAGCTGGGGCCCCTGCAGGAGAGTGAGCGGGGAGGGCGGAGGGCAAGGGCGAACCTCTGTGGGCGTTCTAGTTGAAAAGACAACCCACTGTATGGGAGAACATATCTGCCAATGATACATAAGACAAGGGGTTAGTATCCAAAATTTACAAAGAACTTATGTAACTCAACACACACACACACACACACACACACACACACACACACCCTGAACAATCCAATTAAAAAATGGCCAAAGGACCTGAACGGACACTTCTCCAAAGAGGACATACAGATGGCCAATAGACATATGAAAAGATGCTCAATGTCAGCAGTCATCCGAGGAATGCCAATTAAAACCACAATGAGCTATCACCTCACACCTGTCAGAATGGCTCTCATCACTAAATCAACAAACAACAGCTGTTGGTGAGGATGTGGAGAAAAGGGAACCCTCGTGCACTGTTGGTGGGAATGCAGACTGGTGTAGTTACTATGGAGAACAGTATGGAGTTACCTCAAACAATTAAAAATAAAGCTACCATATGAACAAAATAAACTAACAAACAAAATAGAAACAAACTTATAGAGGACAGATTGACAGCTGTCAGGGGGGAGGGGAATTTCAGGTCTGGATGAAAAAGGTAGATTAAAAAACACACATAAAAAAACACTCATAGACACACACTACCGTATGGTGATTCCCAGAGGGGCAGTGCGTGGGGAGGTGGAAGAGGGTACAGGGGAAATTAATGGTGATGGAAGGAGACTTGACATGGTGTGGTAAACACACAATACAATATAGAGATGATGTATATGGAATTGTACCCCTGAAATCTATATAATTTTATCAATGTCACCTCAATAAGTTCAATAAAAAATACCTGCTGTAACCTAGTTCATTTAATTAATATGTGTGAATGTACATTTGCGAGCGCACACATAAAGATTAGACAGGTTTAAAAGGCATTTTGTCTAAAAGCATCAGGGTTTTGTTGTTGTTGTTGTTGTTGTTGTTGTTGTTTAATATATTTTTATTGCTTTCAGAGAGGAAGGGAGAGGGAGGGAGAGATAGAAACATAAATGATGAGAATCATTGATAGGTTGCCTCCTGTATGACCCCTACAGGGGATTGAGCCCACAACTGAGGCGCCTGCCCTTGACCAGAATTAAATCCAGGACCCTTCAGTCATCAGGCCAACGATCTCTCCACTGAGCCAAATCAGGTAGGGCTGTTTTTGTTTGTTTGAAATGTTATTCCTGGTCTGTATCCTTCTGGAGGTTTCTGTACAAAAATAACAACTGGGAAACATCTTTGAAGCTCAGATAACCATAATAACCCTCACATACCAAAAGCAGAAAGACAATCACAGAATCTCCCAGTACATGTGGACAGAGGTGAGGTAGCGGCCACAGCCCCACAACCAACCACATATGAGTGCAGCCTCTGGGTGGATGTGAGAGTCTCCACTGACCGGAGGGGAGGGGCAGCACCGACTTTGATCACACAGGTTTTGCGGGCCGGGGCGGAAACCAGGTGCCTCGGGCACTGTGGGAAGGAGCTGGGCGCAGGTCAGGATCTGTTTTATCACCAGGAAAAGTGAGAGCCTGGGAAGGTGGGGGTAGACAGAGCACTGGGCCCAGTGTGCTAGATATGGACTTCTGGGGAGCCACGCCTGGCAGACTGGTGGACAGAGCATTAGGCGCCTGGCACAGAGCCCAGGCATGAACAGGGACCCTGGCATCCTCAGGGTGCACAGGGGCCCTGTAAAGTGTCTTCGAGTGTCCTGCCACACAAGCAGCAGCTGATGAAGAAGACAGGAACAATGCCATGTGGTTCCTGCAGCTGGCTGGCCAATGGAGGGCACGTGAGGGGTCTTCCAGAATGTCCCAGGCTATTCTTGGAACCTCCTGAAGGGGCTGCTTTTTGGCAGTCAGACTGCAGAGCGCTGGAGCCGCCCTGTCTCATCAGTGGCCTGGTGTAGGCCCGTGGGCGGGAAGGCTGTGGGCGGGAATGGCATTGCTGGGCAGAGGAGGTGGGTGGAGAATGAGGACTCTCCAGGTCTCGTTTTGAAACAATGACTGGTCCCCTGAGTCAGTCACTTAGGACACAATGTAGGTCATGGTGGCAAGCACACAGTTCTTGCCATGTCCCGTGTCGGGCAGGGGGAGGTCCCCCTGAGGGGTCTCCTCTTTGGCTCTTCTCTGTTGAGGACCCCACCCTACCCCCCCCCCCCCCGAATGGAAGCAACTGGAACTGGGCCAGGTGTGCTAGGTATGCTATCTAATTTGTATTCAATCTGATATTACAGGCGGCTCCCATAGCTCCAGTGTACAGAGGAGGAAACTGAGTCTCCGAGACATCTACAACTTGCCTGGGTGGTCAGAGACATTGTCAAAAGAGCAGAAACTCAGGGGACATTTCAAGATAAACAAGGAAGCTGTGGCCCTAAACGGTTTGGCTCAGTGGATAGAGCGTTGGCCTGTGGACTGAAGGGTCCCAGGTTTGATACCGGTCAAGGGCACGCACCTTGGTTGCGGGCACATCCCTGGTGAGGGGTGTGCAGGAGGCAGCTGATCGATGTTTCTCTCATCGATGTTGCTAATTCTCTATCCCTCTCCCTTCCTCTCTGTAGAAAATCAATTAAAAAATATATATTTTTTAATTTTTTTTTTTAAAAAAAGAGGCTGTGGGTGGGCATCCACAACTTGCTAGCTAGACAGGAGGGGGTGTTACCGGGCGCAGGGAGCTGCCAGCTCGGATAGAACCAGGCAGTTAGAGATTCTCCCAAAGAATCAAGCCTCCAGCTCAGGGTGGGGTGGGTGGTGTGAAACCCAGCATGTGGGAGAAGCTTGTGTCCTGGGAGGCAGCGGGCCTGCCCTCCAGGCTGTAATGGCTGGTGGAGATGGTGCAGAGGCTGGCATTTGCTGTCTGTGCACAATCCTGCCTCCCACCGGCCTGCCCCATGGCAGGGTCCCCAAAACCACACGTCTAGGGCTTGGAGAGGGTGCAAGATGACGCCAGGCTCATTCGAAGCCTTCTTTGTGCACAAGGGAACATTTCGGAGGCTCTGGGAGGAGGCATGAAGCTTAAAGGAAGAAAGGTGGAAAATGCCAAGCCTGCCCAGCCCCCCCCCCCCCCCCAGCTGTCGCCAGTGGAACATCACTGCGCTCTGCTCCTAGCAGGCTGCCCACAGGACCCTTCCCACCAGGACTGGTGGGCCCGGCACTCGGGTGGGTTCTGCCTTACACGCAGCCAGCAGGCAGGTCTCCCACCTACCACGTTGCCTCCAGCCCCCACTTTCAGAAGCTGGGCTCTCCAGCTTCTCTCTTGCCTTGCGTTGGGCAGACTTCCCAGAACAACTTGGCACAGGCTTTGCACTCACTTCGAAATTCACATCCCTCCCAGATCCTAAGAGCTAACCCCTTCCTCGGGCTTGTCATCCCCCACCAGGCCCCAACAGAGCTGGCAGCCTGCCCAGTGCACTCTCCCCAATGGAGAAGCCTCAATGCCAGGTCAACTCCCATAGGCTGTTTGCTTTGTCACCTGTCAGCTGGGATCCCCCTGGAAGCCCCAAATCTCTGCCTTTCACTCCCAGATACTCCCAGTGCATGGGAGTAAGCGCTGAGCTTTCCTCAAAGACCTGAGCATCTCACAAAGTGCTTTGAACCTCTGACATCAAAGGAGCTACAGGCTGGTAAATTCACACTTCGGCTGGTACTGAAATGACAGCGCTGAGGTGTGTCCTCTGAGGTTGGTGGTGTCACCACAGTCATCGCAAGGGGGGTAGGGCATGGCGGTGCTCTCTGCCAGCACTGTGGTCTGGGTGTGTAGACAGTGGAACTCTCCTCTGGGGACCCTGAGCCCATAGTGAAGGTGCCGGGCGAGGATGGATTCTTGGTCAGTTAGGATCCCGGTCGACAGCTAGGATGTATGCCTCATACCCAGCATCACAGTTAGGTTGACAGCTAACTATGGAAAGGTTTCTGTGCTTTCTCCAAGAGCTCATGTAAACAGAAGCCTAGAGAGGAGGAAGGAGGGAGTGGCAGAGCAGCAACATCCTCAACATGGTGCCTTGCAACAACTTTCACTCAAGAAGTCATGTCGAGCCGAAACCGGTTTGGCTCAGTGGGTAGAGCGTCGGTCTGTGGACTGAGGGGTCCCGGGTTCGATTCTGGTCAAGGGCATGTGCATTGGTTGCAGGCACATCCCCGGTGGTGGTGGTGGTGGGGAGGTGCAGGAGGCAGCTGGCCGATGTTTCTCTCTCATCGATGTTTCTGGCTCTCTATCCCTCTCCCTTCCTCTCTGTAAAAAAAAATCAATAAAATATATATTTAAAATAAAAAAAAGAAGTCATGTCTTTGTTTCACTGATGTTGAGCTTGGCTATGCAGCTTGCTTTGACCAAGGCAAGGTGGGTCAAAGTGCCAGTTCTAAACTTTGGGCTTCACAGGTATTGTGGGTTTCTGCTTGCCCCTCCTGGGCCCCGGTGATCTGCCCCTGAGACCCTCCGGCCCTTCAGTGTGGGCCAAGAATAAAGACATGAGGAGCAGACCTGGACCTGACTGGAAACTTGGAGTCCAGCTGAGTCCAGGAGAGCCCAGCCCAGATCAGCCGGCCACAGCTGACCTGCAGATCCAGAGGGAAATGAATGTTTGTTAACTGCTAAGATTTTTGAGTGCTTGTTACACAGCGAACACTGACAAATACAAATTTGAAGGGAAGCATGGACTTTTCCCGAGTCTTTCTCTTATTGAAACTTTATGACATAATTATCTCCATTTACCCACGAGGAAGCTGAGACTTCAAGAGATTTGGTAACTTGTTCAGTGTCATACAACTTGTTTTATTAGCAGGACTTCACCCCCACAATGGATAAATCTTCAAGTTCTGTGCCTTCATTCCCAGGGTGATCTCACCCCTGGCTCACATTGGGCCATCTGTATGGAGGGTCATCACTGATTTGTGGTGGCAGAGGTCTGGAGGGGAATTGAGTGCCCATGACTGGGACAGCAGACAGGTAAAGTGTGTTCAAGGAGTACCTAGGGTGCTATGCATCAGCCAGAAACAAAGATTATTTAAATGCGGCAACATTGCCCCAATCAGTTTGGCTCGTTGGATAGAGCATGGGCCTGCAGACTGAAGGGTCCCAGGTTTGATTCCGGTCAAGGGCATGTCCCTTGGTTGCTGGCACATCCCCAGTAGAGGGTGTGCAGGAGGCAGCTGATTGATGTTTCTCTCTCATCGATGTTTCTGACTCTCTATCCCTCTCCCTTCCTCTCTGTAAAAAATTAATAAAATGGCTGACACTGGTTTGGCCAGGTGTGCTAGGTATGCTATCTAATTTGTATTCAATCTAATATTACAGGCGGCTCCCATAGCTCCAGTGTACAGAGGAGGAACCTGAGTCTCAGAGACATCTACAACTTGCCTGGGTGGTCAGAGACATTGTCAAAAGAGCAGAAACTCAGGGGACATTTCAAGATAAAAAAGAAGCTGTGGCCCTAACCGGTTTGGCTCAGTGGATAGAGCGTCGGCCTGTGGACTGAAGGGTCCCAGGTTCAATTCCGGTCAAGGGCATGTACATTGGTTGCAGGCACATCCCAGTATGGGGGGTGCAGGAGGCAGCTGGTCGATGTTTCTCTCTCATTGATGTTTCTAGCTTTCTATCCCTGTCCCTTCCTCTCTGTAAAAAGATCAATATTATTCATATTATTTTTTTAAATCAATAAAATGTATTTTAAAAAATAAATGCAACAGCATGGAAGATCTTTAAAAGATCCTTAAATCCAGAAAGTAGAAGTCAGAATAAAAGCTATGAAATCACCTCAGTGAATTAAAAGTGCATGTACACAAAACAACAATAAACAGGGTAAAAGAACACATTCCAATAAAGACACCCACTGGAAGAGCTGCCTATTATAGGGAGGGCTATGCAAGTGCATTCTGGGGCGAGCTAGGAGGATCACACCAGTGGTAAAGACCTTGCTTTAGAGTGAGGTTGCGCTGCCGCACAGCAGTTTTGCTCATGTAGCCCGGTTGCGAAAGATGGGTTCTTCACTCTGTTGTGACCTTTCTGATTTGACTTGAATTACCAGAATCTTCTGTGTCCATTTCTCCCTTGGTCAAGTATGGAGGAAGGACTTAGCAAGGGCAAAGTAACAGTTAGAAAGCAACGTGGCCCATTAGTATGAACACATAATCTGAAGCCTTACATGGATGGTGTAAGACACCAGGGAAAGCTGGGGGCAGTGGCACATGGATGAAATGTCCCTTTTAAGGTATTGGCTTCCACTTACCTCCAGTTATCCCAGCGGGTAACACAGGCTTAGAGTTGTTAGAATTTCAGAATATTCAAGGGAAGGTAAAAAATCCAGATTCTTAGATAAAATCTCAGATTTTTAAATACTTGCACCTAACTTTTAAAAAATGCCATGTGAGCTACAAATTCAAATCCTAGCCCCACCACTAACAAGCTGTGTGTGACCTGGGATATGGTATTTAACTTGCTAAGGCTCAGCCAATTTCCTCATCCATGAATGAAGATTCTAAGACCTACTCAACCATAGGTTTAAATGAGCTCATATATCCCTGGCCGGTGTGGCTCAGTTGGTTTGAGTGCCATCCTGTACACCAAAAAGTCATGGGTTCCATTCCCAGTCAGGGCATATACCCAGGTTGGGAGTTCGATCTCTGTTTGGGGTGTGGACGGAAGGTAACTGATCAATGTTTCCCGATCACATTGATGTTTCTCTCTCTCTCTCTCTCTCTCTCTCTCTCTCTCTCTCTCTCTAAAATCAATAAAAGCATAACTTGGGTGAGGATTTTAAAAATTCATATAAATCCAGGGCAAGGCTCTCAGTCAGGAAGTCATTATCACCATGGAGCACCTGCTGTATACCTACTGTGTGTTGAATATGCTAATATATAAGCAACTCTTATTTTTCAGATAAAAAAACAAAACACTGATGCTCAGAGGAATGGGAAATTAAGTAGAAGAGTCAGATATAAAAATATATATATATATATATATATATATATATATATCCTCCCCAAAGGTGATAAAAAGGAACGAGCAAAATGGAATGAAAATAACTTATAAGCAAGGGTTTGGGGTTTTCAAGGGCTCTAAGTGAGACAGAAGTGATTATTAATCTGTCTGACTGCTAATGAGCCACCAGTCTCTAATACAGACACCTATGGTCCCTGCAGCATGCAGACTTCACCAGAACAGCAGCAGGTATGCGTTTACAATACCCAGGCTGGTGTGAGCTGCTGCTGGCTCATGCCAGCTTGTGCCAACCTGTGCTGGCTCAAAACCCAATTTTTCCAGAACACCAAGAGCTGGTTGCTAAATGTGGCCACCACGGTGAGAGTATTTACACCGCAGAAATGGGCAGTCACTGCAAACCAGGCTTTGTTTTCTTCCCTGGGGAACTGGTTGTCAACTGTTTGCCACTGCAGGTAGCCCAGCAACATGAACTACTTAGGCAAAATCATTCCTCCAAGTCCAGCCTCCTGAGCACACTGCCCTTTCTGTCAGCATGCCCCCCCAACCCCCCCTAAAAGAAATACCAGGTCAGGAAAAGATATCGTTGACACAAGATGGTTAATGATTCGTTGGGAGAAATGTGGAGGGGGTTACTATTCAGTTAGGAAAAACATTTTTTCACTTAAAGATGGCAAAAGCTTAGATTTGAAAATGGGAAGCTTCCAGTCTGCCTTCATGGGTAGGTGGGATTGTCTGAGACTAGAAGCTGGGAAGGGGTGACAGCAAAGTGTTGGTAAGATGGTGTGACAAATGTGAATCCTCCGGCTCCCCAGCAGGGCTCACTCCAGACCTTGGGGAGAGAGGCCAGATGATCAGTAGACAGGCAGATTCTGGTAAACATGTGCCCTGCGGAGGAACCGAAAGTCACCGTTTGCAGGCTCCTGCTGGTCTGGGGAAGTGATAAGGCACTCCTGTCATGGGACCGAAGCCCCACAGAAAAGGGGAATGCCACTATACCTGCTCTACAAAATCCAAGCTTCATCCCAGAGGAGGACGAGAAGTCTGGGTGAGAGCTCGACCACGGGGTGCTCACAACAGGCAGAGAGCGAAGGGGAGGGGGCCAGCTGGCCAAAGGCACGCCAGGGAAGCTGTGATGATCACAATAGGTAAGACAGCTCTTCTGTGGTTTATAACTGAGTGAGCATTATCTCCCGTGTTTCCCCCAAAATAAGACCTACTTACAGGTTTCCTTCCGAGTGAAATATAAGGCACCCCCCCGAAAATAAGGCCCCCAGGCTCTGTCTCAGAATGAAAATTAATTTACCTGAAACTGGTCGCTAGGGCCACCCCGACTGGCGTCTAGCAACCAGTGACGTTACGCGGAGTCCTGACGTCACTGCTGTGTGAATGGAGAGAAATCAGCGTGGAAACTTTGTGAAACCTAAACTGCAAGAAGTTGTGACTTGGGTGAAGAATTCATGGGAGAAAATCACTGACAGTTGCATTGCAAATGCACTGCGAGCAGGCTACCTTGACTAGAAGTACTCATTGAAAGACAGTGCTATTGCTAAACATGTGAGATTTGGTCCTCTGATTCTGAAAGAAATGGAGTCACAAGAAATTCACCAGGAAATTCAGGAATTGGATTGTTATGATGATGTTCCAGAAGATGATGACATGATTGTCATTGGATAAATGAGTAAATTCTTGATACTGTAGGATTCACAGTTTGTCTGGTTTGTGTTGACAACTACCGTATTACCATACAGTATACAGGTAATAAATTTCCTTTATTTTCATTTAACAATAAATGTGTACCGTATTCTTCTTCATGGAAAAATAAGACATCCCCTGAAAATAAGACCTAGCGCATCTTTGGGAGCAAAAATGTCTTATTATCGGGGAAACAGGTTAGATCAGATTATTAAGAGTAGGTAGGGTTTGTAAGATGTGCCAAAGCAAGGAGTGATCCTAAGAACCAGCAGGAGTTCACTGGGAACAGACCACGTCAAGTGAACTTTTTCTTTTTTTAGTTACATAATAGTAGGTCAATGTACTAGTATGTTTGCTGGCCTAATGAATCGGATCATTTGTTGCATCTGATAGAGATCACAGTTCAATTGCCTACAGAGGCCAGGCAGATTATGTAAACCAGTGGAACAGTATGGAAGTGAGGCAGTAGGGAGAGGTGGGGACTGTGGCACATTGAAGAGAAATGCCTCATTGAAAAGGGGATGCTTCCACTATAATTTGTTTATCCCCAAAAGGTCTAAGGTTATCAGATGTTCAAATTTTTCAAGGGAAGCTGAAAATTCAGACGATTATATAATCGCTGAACTCTAAGAAATGCTTTTAACTAGCTCATAATTTTTAAAAACATGTCAGGCAAACAGAACACCAAACCCAACACAAGTTGGGCTATGAATTTGTGCTCTTTGATATTATATATATATATATTTCAATAGAGCATTTTGTAATATTCATCTGTAATTTTTAAAATATATTTTTATTGATTTCAGAGAGGAAGAAAGATGGATAGAGAGATAGAAACATCAAAGATGAGTGGCAGGGGATCTATGTAGTGCTCTCACATTGATGTTTCTCTCTCCCCCTCTCCTTTCCTCTCTCTGTAAAAAAAAAAAATCTTTACAAATAAAAAGAACTCTATGTAGGCAACATAAACAAGATAAAAAGACAACATCTGAATAAATGGAGAGAGATGGCCATGTTCGCTAATAGGAGAGCTGAGGCCTATAAAGATCTGAGTGACCTTCTAATTAACCCATGTAATTCAATGCAATTACATAAAAATTTTCAACTATCATTTTTAGGGGACTTTGCAAGGTGATTATAAAATTCACCTGGAAAAGGACATACATGGGGACTACCAAGGAGTAAAGAGAACAATAAAGAAGCACTTGGTTGGACGGCTGGGCACACACACAGTGAAGCCTCAGGAACGAAACAGTGGGAACTGGGGCAAGGAAGGTTTACCAGCCAGTGGAACAGAATGAGTCCAAAGCCAGATTAGGACTATGTGGGAACCGAGCATGTGGTATGATGGCATTTTGAATCAATGGAAAAGGATGGACTGTTTAATATATGGTATGGCTATCCATTTTGGAGGACAGTGTTATAGTCCCTATCTTACGTTAAAAGTAAAAATAAACAAAGAGCTAGACATAAAAGCCTATTAGCAAAGTGCTAGGGAAAAATGACATTTTCCCTGGATAAACAATATTGCAATGAGTGACTCACGAAACCCAGAGTCCATAAATGAAAACATTTGACTATAGAAAAGTTGTAAACTTCCACATCACAAATGAACTGTCAGCAAATATTTTCAGAAGTGACAGACTGGGAGGAATTATTTTCAGCATACATAACCAAAAATTATTATGTAAAACATATGAAGAGCTTTTTAAAATCAGTTTTTTTTTTAAATAAAGGAAATGACTGACAAAGAATATAAATAGGCAGTTCAGGAGTAAAGAAATATAAACAGCCAATCCAGGTACGAAAATGTGCTCCTCCTGTAGCTACAGCAACCAAAAAAAGAGGAAATTGTCTAAATGTCTGCCTGTGGGGAAAGACTGACAAAGAATATAAATAGGCAGTTCACAAGGAAAGAAATATAAACAGCCAATCCAGGTATGAAAATGTGTTTCTCCTCATTTCCAATGAGGAAAATGCAAAACAAAATATTGAGGTTGCATGTTTCACCCACTGTTTGGGGAAAATCACAGAGACTGTTCATATCCAGGAATGAGACAATGTGGGGGCATGGTAGACATCACGTGGCATCAGATGGATGCTGGCTCATTGGAAGAGGCTCTGGCAGGGTGAGGTTGCTGTAGCTACAGTAAAAATATGCATTCCTACAACTGAGTAATATTTCATCTTGAAGAAGCAGAGGCACACACAAGCCTTGCTTATTGTAGTAACAATCGGGAAATTGTCTAAATGTCTGCCTCTGGGAGGATGGGGAACTGTACTGCATGACAGTTAAGCACAAAGTTAAAACACAACAGTTAAAAAACTATAGCTAATACTGTGCTGTTTATTTGGAAGTCACTAAAAGAGCAGATCTTAAAAGTTCTCATCACAAGAAAAACACTCAGTGAAGGATGTTATCTAAACCCATTGTGGTGATCATTTTGCAATATATACAAATATCAAATCATTATGTTGTATACCCAAAACGAATACAATGCTATATGTCAATTACATCTCATGAAAAAAGAAAATAAAACACCCTCCCCTGCCTCACCCCACAAAGCACAGAGGTATGGGAACTGCCTCGGGAAGATCTGAAAGGCAGATTGTCAGGGGAAAAAAGAAAATTTTGGGCAATATGTACAACTCATCCTATTTATTCATATATATATATTTGTATAGGCTCATATCTCTATCTAAATGCACAAAACTAGAAATGCCATACCGCTGGCAGTGGTTACCCCCTTGGAGGAGGGAAGGGTGGGGATGGCGAGGCCTGCTCTCACTTTCTCTCTCTGTGCTTGTTTTGTTTGAACCCATCACCCTGCCCTAGAGCGTCTCTTGGGCTCTGCCTGAAGCCACCATGGACTGACAGTGGAGGGAGCTCTGTTTGGCATCAGGATCCTAAGCCATGATGCTATTTTAATATGATTACTACTATCTGTTCGTAGGCAGTACTCCCAATAACTGTTTTTTTTACATTTTAAGAAGTGGAGATATAACTGACATACAACTTTATATTAGCTTCAGGAGTACAACATAATGATTCGATATTTATATATACTAGTATGGTGAAATAATCACCACAGTAAGTCTAGTTGACATCCATCATCACACAGTGACTTTTTTCCCCCCCTTGGGATGAGAGCTTTTAAGATCTACTCTCTCCACAACGTTCAAATGTACAATGCCATATCATTAACTAGAGCCGCCACGCTGTGTATCACACCCCCACCATAGCGGCTCCCAGGACACTTTATTTTATAACTTGAAGTTTGTATCTTTTGGCTACCTTCACCCAGTGATTTCTATTTTATTTTATTGAATCTGTCTTTATTGATTTTAGAGAGAGAGAAAGGGAGAGAGAGAGAAACATCGATCTGCTGCCTCCTGCACGACCCTACTGGGGATCGAGCCTGCAACCTGAGCCCGTGCCCTGCCCAGGAAAGGAACTGGTGATGCACAGATGACGCGCACTAACTGAGCCACACCGGCCGGGCCGCGCACTAATTTTGAAAGAGAATCCTAGCATACTTGAAATTTTGCAACGTTTGTTCTAATTGACTAGGTATGAGGCTATTATTGCCCAATTATTGCAAATCGTCTCTCCCCCGAATATCAGAGGACTGTTGACATTTAAAGAATGCCCCGATGAGCATCCAAGTGCTTTACCTAAAGTATTTGTGACCATTTTCAAGATGTCAAAAACATCACTGGGTCTAGAGTTACATTTTAGAGAAACGTATTTGCATTGACAGGGTCCCAAGAAGCAAGGCCTGTTTCAGCACCGGGGGATTTCAGCTCTGTTTTGTATTTTCGGTTTGAACTTCCGCACCCTCACAGACTACCTTCCTAAGAGACAAGGCAGGGATAGCACATGTTGATCTGCACTAACCCTTCTTAAAATAAAAAGAAAAGAAAAGTTAGCCTGAGAGCAATGCCGAGGTCCACGGCAGGCTGTGTGGGGAGCAAGACGTGGGCAGCACTCAGATCGGAAGTCGGCCACTTCCCCATTTCTCTCAGGACTTGCTGTTTGATCTTTCTGCTCCTTCCTGTGTAACCATTTTCACCACGGGGTTAAAATATGTCTACCCACATCAGCAGAAACAGAGCCTTTTAGGTCCAAGCATGAGGTGGGGCCGGGGGACACCGAGGGCTGGGCTGCAGGGTGGAGACGAGGGACCCGGAGGAGTTATCCCCGGGCACCGGGGGGCCAGAGCCAGTCATGGGCCTCGGCTCCCTCCGAGGCCTGGCTCAACGGGTCTCAAGACTGAAGCGAGCGTGGGAAATGGGGGGAGGAAGGGGTGCAGCCGGGAGTCTCTAAGCCCTCCTCCCCCTCCAATATTCAACATTTGCCTTTAAAAGAGCCATTTCCTTCTGACACATGTGAGGAAGGAAACTCATCTTCTTCACTGTTTCCATTTCCCCTTTTTCTCTTAAATAATGACCCTAAGCAAAGGGCAGTTGTTTAAGACGCTGCGTGGTTGCAGCACCTTTCCTCTGAGCTTGGACCCCCACACCGCTGGGCCTGTGGGAGGTAGATGGTGTTTACCGTTGTACAGGCTCGCCGACACGAAAGGCCCACACCGGTCCTCTCTCGGAAGCTGGTCTGGTCCCAGTGGTCCCAGAATGGGAGCGTCCTCCATTTTCCTACTGCAGGAGCCTAGAGGAATATTTTCATCCGTAGCTGCGTATCCCCGAGATGCTTTCTGGCTTGCCTCTTTTCTTTTTGTGAAACTCTCGAGGTACTCTGGCAGACAGAAGTGACAGCTGGCAGACACGCTCTGCGTCCTCGCCTGGGAGGCAGCCTGGGGAGGAGCTGCCTCGGGGGAGATGGAGCCTGGGGCGGCCCCTCCATGAACTCTGCAGCTCGCCCCCACACTCCTCGCTTCACCCCAGAACCTATCCCAACGGCAGTCACTGTGCCCCAAGCCACAGGGCAGATTATGCAACAGCCACCCTGGACAGTCCCCCCCGCCTCCTAAGCCTTTGTTGACGTCATTGTTTCAGAAGGAATCACAGCTTTTTTTAGAGCACGAGGCCTTTGTGGTCTCCGGTCCACTGCCTTCCTTTTTAGAGGAAAAGAAATGGAGACCTTTCCTCCTTCGCTCATATTACACATTTACCCCTTTGTTCAACCACTTAGCCAGTGTTTATTGAGCACCTACTATGTGCCAGATGCTCTTGCAGGAGCCGCAGATACAGCGGTGAGCCAAACAGACCAAGGTCTTGGCTTGGTCCGGTGGCTCAGTTAGTTGGAGCATCGTCTCATACATCAAAAGACTGCAAGCTCTATTCCTAGGCAGGGCACATACCTAGGTTGTGGGTTCAATCCCTGTTTGGGGGCATATGGGAGGCAATCGATTGCTGTTTCTCTCTGACAAGTGACAAACAAACGAGTGGCTAATGAGTAAAGATAGTCACTGTGGTGGGCAGAGCAATGACCCCCTCAAAGACATCTGTGTCCTGATCCCCAGAACTGGTTAAGACGTTACCTTACACAGAGGTGGGGGACCCAAGATGCAGAGGGAATTACTGACCTTGAGCTAAGGAGAATATCCTGAACTATTTAGGTGGTCCGCTCTAATCCTGAGGATCCTCATAAGGGAGAGGGGGGGGGGGTGGGAGAGTCAGAGCCAGAGAGATGGCCTGGTGAGAAAGCCTTGCCTGGCTTGAAGGTGGAGAAAGGGGTTATGAGCCAAGGAGTGCAGGTGGCCCCCAGAAACTGGAAAAGGCAAGAAAACAAGTTTGCCCTTGGGTATCCAGAAAGGCTCAGTCTTGCCAACACCTGATTTAGCCCCGTGAGACCCATTTCAAACGTTCAGTCCCCAGAACTAAGATAAAATACACTTGGGTTGTTTTTAAACCACTACCCGTGTGGTAATTTGCTACGGTGGCAACAGGAAACTAATACCGATGCAGACAGTGTTAAGGACTAGGAAGAAAAATAAATAGGCACATAATGGAGAATGATAATTGGGGCAGGGAGACCTGGGAGTAACATCAGGGCAGTCAGCCTCATGGTGATCTGGGGGTCACAGTCCTAGGCAGAGGTCAGAGCAAATGCCAAGTTTGCTCTGGGGCAGGGAGGAGTTTCTGTTCATGGGGGTAACTATCCTCAGTGCCTTCCCGGGAAGAGAGCCATTCTATTGTCTGGTTTCCCGAGCAACCAGTGGTCTTACTTGCAGATTTCTGAGTAACCTTTAATCTACTTGCTTGATGTCTGATTTCCCTCCAAAGCCTGGGACTATGTCCTCATGTCCGGTCTTTGCCCCAATATGAGGTGCTAAGGCCTTTTCTGAGAGAGGTAAGAGTGTGCATTTGCTGGAGACATTGGATTTTAGAAAACACATTTATTTCTTTTTAAAAAATATATTTTATTGATTTTCCACAGAGAGAAAGGGAAAGGGATAGAGAGCTAGAAACGTCGATGAGAGAGAAACATTGACCAGCTGCCTCCTGCACACCCCCTACCGGGGATGTGCCCGCAACCAATATACATGCCCTTGACCGGAATCGAACCTGGGACCTTCCAGTCCGCAGACCGACGCTCTATCCACTGAGCTAAACCGGTTTTGGCGAAAACACATTTCTTCATTTCAAGATTTCAGGACCCTTTCTCCCAAGTCATGAGGGAGCAAAATTATGGTGACAGACGGCCGTCAGCCTCCCAAGGAACAGCTGAAAATGGAGGGACTTGGGGAACTTCCTAGTCTTTTATGGTGAATCTCATTGTAAAAATGACTAACTGATCACCTCTACTTCAAGCTATATAGATCTGGGGTTCAGTGGATAATCCTTTTTTTCCCCCCTTAATCCTCATCCGAGGATATTTTTCCATTGATTTCTAGAGAGAGTGGAAGAGAGGGAAAGACAGAGAGAAATATCAATGTGAGAGAAACACATTGATTGGTTGCCTCCTGTATGCGTCTGGAGAGGGGCCTGTAACTGAGGTACGTGCCCTTGACCTGAATCGAACCCAGGACCCTTTGGTTCGCAGGCCAACGCTCTATCCACTGAGCCAAACTGGTTAGGGCTCAGGGGATGATCTCGATAATTAATTGTCTTCAGTTTCTCAGCTGAATGTCCCTTGATGGCAGGAACTGTGTCTATGAGGTTGATTAACCTATCACCGATGCCCAACTAATATTTTCTGAATGAATGAGCAGATGAACAGCTGACTCCAGGGAACCTCTGAGCTAAGTCATGCTAACCCTCAAGGAATACGGTCAGGAGATGCAGCTGTACCCTGACAGGACTCAGCTTAAGAGGAGGGCCATCTTGAGCCTCATTCAAGAAGGCTAATGGCTCAAATACCATAGAGTTCACAGCTGCCTCCACAGCTGGGCCCAACCTTCTGTGACTGGGGAAGCAAAGGTCAGTAGCCAAATCTGAGAGCGGCACCAGACCCAACCTGGGGTTCACCTTCTAGCTACAGCACCTCCATGACCGAGGGCCAAGCCAAGGAGGAGGACAGTGGCCTGACCCTTAGCCATAACAGGGCAGGTCACTGACTAGTTTTATGAGCCAAGCAAGCAGTGTTAGCCCATCTGACCCCGGGTTCCCTTGTATTTAAAATGAGAATAATGATAATAGCTCCTTCACAGGACTCCATTAGAGAGTGTATAGCAAGTGTCCAGCTCCCAATAAGGAGGGCTCCATAAGTGAGAGAAATGACGAAAAGGGATAATGAGGTGGGCCCCCCTGAGTGTTACGGGATCCTGCCTCTGACCCCCTGGATATCCTCAAGGCTCTCTCTCTTACTGCTGCCTCTGGGATCCCTGGCACCCAACCCTGCCCTGTGCCCTGCCTCTGTCTTCCCCAGTCCTTCAGAGATGGGGCAACACAGGCCCAAGGAGCAGGCATATTCATTGATTACTCAACAATGATTCATTGAGTCATGTGTCAGGCACTGCACTGTGTGCCTCTCATAAACCCTGGCTTTGGTCCTGGAAACCTCCCTTTGTGATAAGCACTATTATTACCCCAATATTTGAGGGGAGGAAACGGCGGCTAGGGAGAATAAGACCTGGAGGAAGCCTTTTCTGAAAATACTGTGCAGGAACTAGAAAAACATGCTGGGAAGCAGCTGACATCCTCCTGTGGGTGTGAGAAGGCAAAGCCTTTAATACCCAGGAGTAAAAGCCCACAAGAAAGATAATAGACAGCAGGACCAGTCACAGAGGGCGCTGGTCACATAAGGCAGGCGTGCACCACAATGAAAAACTCAACGTCAAAATCAAAACCCACGTCGGAGGGAGTGATAGCTCAAGCGAGACTTTGGACCAGAGCACTGAGCCTGGAATGGAGAGGAAATCAACCAAGGCACGAAAAACAAGTCGACAGACACGGTGGCCACTGTGGTGACCCAGTTTAAGAACAATAACTGCGCCTGACTGGTTTGGCTCAATGGATAGAGTGCCAGCCCACGGAGTGAAGGGTCCTGGGTTCGATTCCAGTCAGGGGCAGGCACCTCAGTTGCAGGCTCAATCCCTGGACCTGATCAGGGGCAACCAATTAATCTATCTTTCTCATATGGACTTTTCTCTCTATCCCTCCTCTTCCCTTTCATTCTCTCCAATAAATAAATAAATAAATAAATAAATAAATAAATAAATAGGAAACTATCCTCCAGTGAGAATTAACAACAACAAAACAGAATGATAACTGAAACAAGGGAGAGCAAGTCATCATTTTAAATGAAACATGCAGATTTTTCTAAATTCTTAAAGGGGCAGCAGAATTAATTCATTCAGTAAATATTTACGGAGTGCCCACCATATTCCAGGAGCAGTTCTCTGGCAGACAATAAACACACCAAATACTAAGTATATAAATTAGGTAGTTACAAGTGCCACGAAGAAGAGAGAGCAGGTGAGGGGTTGGGGAGGGGTAAGTGGGGGTATGTAGATAGTTTCATGGAATAATCAGGGAAGGCCTCTCGGGTGAGGTCTTTTCTTAGAGGAAAGATTCTCTTCTGTTGGGCAATTTTAGGAAGCCTCTTGCATATCTGAAGTTTAGTCCCAGAAACTGATTTTTTAAAATTTATTTTAGAAAAAGAGAGGAACAAAGAGAAAGTGCATGGATGGGGGAGAGAAACATTGATTTGTTGTTCCACTTATTTATGCATTCATCGGTTGCTTCTTGTACGTGCCCTGACCAGGGATCAAACTCACAACCTTGGTGTATTGGGGTGATGCTCTACCAACTAAGCTACGGGGCCAAGGCCCAGAACCTGATCTTTTTTTTAAATTAATATATTTTTATTAATTTCAGAGAGGAAGGGAGAGGGAGAGAGAGAAACATCAATGATGAGAGAGAATCATTGATTGGTTGCTTCCTGCATGCCCCCTACTGGGGATCGAGCCTGCAACCCGGGCATGTGCCCTTGACTGGAATCAAACCCAGGACACTTGAGTCCACAGGCTAGCACTCTAGCCACTGAGCCAAAATGGCTGGGACCCCAGAACCTGATCTTGAAGGGTGACCTTGATAGGAGATGTTAAACCATTCTGCAATAAAAAGGAATAGCTAAAATATTTATTGTTTTTTGAGCTTTTTCTGGCTAGACTTGGAGAAAGGAATATTATCTCCTCCCCGCTGCCCCCTCCTGAATGTTTGGCATAGAGACACACCAGACATGTCACAGGGAATGGCCGGGAGGTGGCAATGGTCCCGGCAGCATGGTGCAGGCCATGACTTGGCTTGGTGCAGGCCTTCTTACTTCGGAGAGAAGGAAGTCAGGAGCTATGGGTACCAGACCATGACTTGCGGCGCAGTGACACTTGATGTTCAATTTAAATTTTCCTTTTCTGCTCTGAAATTCCCATAGGATAATCCAAGCCTTTGCACCTTATGATTCTTTTAGCAGCAGGTAACAGAAAGCCCTAATTTGGCTACTTGAACAAAAAAGGAATCCATTATCTCACAAACAGGAAGTCTGAGGCAGGGCAGCGGCCAGGCTGGCGAATTCTGTTCCGTTAATTCAGTGGCATCATTGAGGACCCAGGCTTATTTCGTCTTTCTGCTCTGCCCTCTGCTCATTGCCTCACTCTCCAGCCCCTTGCCCTTGTGCTTGCGAGACGACAGCCCCAGCCATCACCTCTTGTGACAGCTTCCAGAGGGAGAAAAGAGACCGTTTCACCCGAGACGAATCAACCTTTTTACCAGAAGCCCCGCAGAACTTTCCCTTCACATCTCGTTGGTTACGACTGCATCCTAATTCTGTGCCACCGCTGGTGTGGGTGCCCAGTGTGAAACGTTTTGGGCAACAAAGAGGAAATGGATCCAGGTCCTGGGGTGAGGTGAGCCAGAGAAGCAGGGACAAGATGGCGGGGGGGGTGGGTGGGTGGGAAGGGGTGGGGGGAGTAAAGACAGTCGTTTGTAGGTGGGATGGCAAATAGAAAGCAGAAGGGCTGGAATAGAAATATAAACAAAGACCAGACAAGAGGAAAGTCCTCTGAGCCAAAGCAAGACCAAGTGTGCAAAGCAGACAGGCTCAACCCATTCCAGGAACTAGCAGCAATGAAAAGAAAATGACAGGGATGGAAGGGAACCCTCGCCAGCTTCAGGGCAGGAAAAACACTGCCCCCCCTGCAATGCATTGGATGTCGCCTTTGCGGCTATTTATATTTCTAAATTTCTCATGGCAGTGGAGCACCAGGATGGCATTTTGAGGGATGACTTGGTTCCCAAGGATTTTATCTCCACCAAATTCCCTTTAGAATGGGAAGGCAACTGGAAGCTGTTTTGAGAGATCCAGAAGCTTGGAAAACAGACCTGATAAAATATATACTAATAAAAAGTAATATGCTAATTTGGCCCAATAGACTGGATGTCTTCTAGACACCCTTCCTGACAAAGCCAGGGGTGAGGCCGGCCTGCAATCCACCTGCGGCCCCTTGCCCAGGTCGGCCCCACCCCCCAGTGGGGACTCCCTACTTGATCCGGGGCCTCCGTCAGGGCAGGCCAGCCGGCCCCCACCCATGTACCACGCCTCTGCCCTATATAATAAAAGGGTAATATGCAAATTGACCCTAACAGCAGAACGACCACTGGACCAGTCACTGTGAGGTGCACTGACCACCTCTTGGTCCCTTTCCCCAGCCCACAGGTGGGGCCGGTTGCAGGCAGTTGGGGAAGGTGGCCCTGATCACAGGCCAGGCTTAGGGATGATACCCGCGCACGAATTTTGTGCACCGGGCCCCTATTAATAGAATAAAATAAAATAAAAAATGCAGGCTTCCAGAAATGGCAGTCAAGGCATAAAGGGACTGCTTGGCCACTGTGGACCCCCTCGGGGCCACCCCCTCTGTGGAGGCCTGCCCGCCTGGCGCCTGGCGCGGTTGCCGGCATCTTTTCTGCCCGCTCTTGTGCAATGTCAGGAAGTGTGCGTTAGAGCCACATCCTTCACCGGGGGCTCGTACGGAATCTTTACTTCACTCAGTGACCACGCAGAACAATAACAGCTGCCACCCTCTTCCTGAGTTTAATAACAATGGCTAAACAGTTTACCCTCCCGGACACTTGTGATGGAACGGCTTTTAGAAAGTTGTTTTGTAGTCTCTTTCCGAAAGCCACACTGCCCAGAGCAACGTGACGCCCCCCCCACCCCCACCCCCCAACACACACCCCATCCCGGGGACCAGGAACTGAGTCATGAGTCTCTCACCCAGGGCTCGAGCCACTGGCCTTCCTTCTAAATTGGGAAAGAAGACCGAAAGTGTCTGTGAGGCAGGACGTTTCAAATTCCTTCTTCACCTACACTCGCATTACGAGCTGTGCGTCTTGACTTAGTGTCCTGGATATGATCTCAACCATGAGAAACGACAGGAAGTTCTCGGCGAATACTGACGTGACTGGGGACTGGGGCTGGTTTTTAGTTTCTACTTCTACTTCTTCTTCTTGGTAGGAAAGAAGTCAGAAAAAAAAAAAAATAAGGCAGGGGGCAGGGCTGTAGGAATGGAGCCTCTGTTATTTCGGGGCCTCATTTCTCAAGGGGCCCCATGAACTTTGTGGCTTTGGGTTTGGGGCAGTCAGTTAGGTGACAAGACTGAAGGCCGCTTCATGAGCCCTGGGGCCGCCCCTCACCCACGCTCCAGCTGGCCCATCAGGACGCTGTACTGCTTCAAACTTGTCCTTGGTCTCCCAAGGAGGAAGTCGTTTTATTTAATTTATTTTTATTGATTTCAGAGAGGGAGAGAGATAGCAAAATCAATGATGGAGAGAATCATTGATTGGCTGCCTCCTGCACACCCCCTACTTGGGGTTGAGCCTGCATGTACCCTTGACCGGAATTGAACCCGGGACCCTTCAGTCCACAGGCCAACGCTCTAACCACTGAGCCAAACGGTGAGGGCAGGAAGTCATTTTAAAAGGCAGCCGGAGCCTCGCAGCTTGTTCTGGACCCAAACTCCAAGAGCAGGTCACTTTCCTTTCTAGTCAGGGAAGGAGTTTGGGTTTTACAAGAAACCCACTCTTGGTGTGGGGAACTCAGGCCCGGGGGGCTGAGCCGCCCTGCCTTCCGTTGGCCTCCCCTGCCCTCAGCGATGCCCTCCCCTGAGGACCAGTGGCTCAGGCTCTGGTCCAGAAGGTTCTCTGGGTCTGAGGGTCATAGGGGCTGTTGGACACCTACTGAACACAGAAATCCACAGTGCAAGGTGCAGAGCTGATGGCACAGAATCTGCCACCCAGATGCTGCCTAGAATATTCTAGAACACCACCTATCTCCCTTCCCTTCCACCTCCCCCTTCTCTGCCATCTCTTTGCCCCGCACCTATTTCCATCTCTTCTGTCAAAACTGCCCCCTGACCCTCATCCACAACACTCCTCCCTCTTTTTTCCTTCACCTTTTCTTCCTTTCTGTTCCTTTCCTCTGTGCCTCTCCTTTTTTCTTTTCATTTGTTCTTTACTCCTCTCCTCTCTCCATTCTCTTTCTCCCTCTCTCTTCATTTCCCTTCCTTCCCTCACCTGCCATGACTTATGTTGGTTAGCAGACGAGATCCTTTGTTTGATGCCGGCTCCCTCCCACCAAGAACAAAGACAGGCATGGTGGTGGCAGCGGCTCCCCTGGCCAACCAGTCACCTGGGGTGGGTGTTTTACACATGCTCGGAGAGGCGTGTGTGTGTGTGTGTGTGTGTGTGTGTGTGTGTGTGTGTGACTTCCACTTTCCAGAGGAGTTACATCCTCACCCAAGGCCACATGACTGGCAAAATGTGGAATTGAACCAGCTCGGAACAGATTCACCACAAGACCCAATGCCACTTGTGATCAAAGGTTACCTCCACCATGGGAAGGGAGAGAGAGAGACCTCTCTCCTTGAGAAGCTGCATCGCCTGCCTCCCTGTCCTCCTGGCACCAAGGCCATCCTTCCCCAGGGCATCCCACGCCCAGCCAGGTGTGGACACACTTGCTGCTGCAAGCTCCACTCCTGCTGTCTCAGCTCTGTCCCTACTGAAAGCAAGGGTTCTAGTGAAGTTAGTTTAATCTTTTCTACCCAGCTCTGATTTTTTCATGAGTCTGCAAAGGTGGGGTGAGACCACAGGCACCGAGTGTCTGTCAGGTTCTCCTTCCTGACGGAAATGGGGCTGTCGTTGGGCCGCGGGGTGTGGTCTCACTTCTCCAGGGCGTCCTGCACAGAATGAGATGCTGGGGCGCTGGCTTTCACAGAAAGCGGGCAGCCCCGCGAGAAGAGCTCAGCTAATTAACATAAGAAAGCGATGAAAGCCTTTGGTGGCACACTTGGCAAGGTTTCAGGCCAGATTCATATTTTGGGAGCCTTGTTTCATCGGTGGCTCTCTGCAGACGCAGGTGTAAGGAATGAGTCGTTTAGTAACTGTGGCTAAGCTCAGAAAAGACTATGAGGTTTTGTCTCCACATGAAAAGAGGAACTGGGGTTAAAATGAGCAGTGATCCTGCTGAAGCGCCACCAGAGCTGGGTGTGGGCGAAAGGGGCCACGTGCTGACCCGACAAGCTCGGGGAAGGCCTGCATGGGGGATCTGCAAACTCCCTAAAGTGACCCCAAAGAAAGGTCTGGAATTAAACTTTCAAAAGCAGTTCCGGTGGGTAGTTACGTCCTAGGCTGGTCTCTTCACTGACAAGGTCAACCTTTACCTTAACCGAGCCTATCTGACTGTTTGCATCTATGATAACACATCCTTGAAATGTCTGGGTAACTTGTAACTTCCCTTTTTCCAGACCCCTTGGGGCACAACCTAATGTGCTTAGATGCCAGGACAGACACCACAAATTCCTTCATTGTTATTGTTATCCTGTTAATGGTTGACTGTTAACTGTCCTAACTGTTTTTACTCTTTATCCAATCCCAAGGGTTCTCCCTTGCTTTGCTTTTTCCCACCTCTCTAATCTATCACCAGTGGATTTCATGTAACCCACCTATTTCCCCTCCTTTGATTGCAATGTATATTATGAAAAACCACCATTCTCTGGAGCATTATCCCAATCTGTTGAGATACTGCTTCCTGGCAATTGTTGACAATTTGGCTCAAATAAACTCACAAAAATTCTTTACAGGTTTGAATGTTTTTACGTTGACATGGGACTGCACCTAATTGCATGCCTGCCTTAATTCCCTCCCAGTAGGCATACTCCTATTATTTTAGTAAGGTGCTGTCTTTTTACAGGAAGGTGTATCTTAGGGGTGGACACTTCCTTGGGCCATCTAGGCCCCACAGCTCCCTGTCCCCTGGTTAGTCGGTGTTGGCCACCAAGGAGGTCACAGGCCCAGTGCTGGGGTCAGGAGCAGACATGTCCAGCAGGGCCACAGCTCTCCTAGGACACCTGCCTGCCTATCACTATGGCCGAGTGTGGGCCTCGGGTAACCACGCTCTGCCCCCACAACTCTACCCCTAGCTCAGAGTGGTGGGTGGGCACCTGCTTCAAGACAACTGATTTTTGCACAGACCTGTGGCCCCTGAGTGGCCCACACAGAAAATCCAATCACATTCCCTCTTGGGACTGGGGAACTGAGAAGTGAGCTTCTTAGTGGGTGAAGAACAAACTCACAGAGAAGGGCTGAGTTGCAGCAGGTAGCACGTGGGGTGTGGGGTCCCAAACCTTCTGGTCCCAGGCCTTTTCCCTTCTTGCCCTGTGCATCCCCGCAAAGGCTGCCCACCCCTTACATGAGTTACCCAAACCGAGTCTCTCTTTTTTGAGACCCCCCAAAACCTAGTGAGGTGCCCCCAATCCTGAAACTGCTGCAGGACTGGCAGAAATTCATAGGAACACACGACGCACGCGTAGAGAGGAGAGGCAACAGATGCTAGACAGGGTCTAACATTTACAAGCCCTGGGTGCAAAGTCACGCCTTTTCCAGCTTAAGGCCTAGTCATAATTAAAGTCTTCTTCACTTTGAAGGAATAGAACAAACCACAAGGGGGAAAAGATCAAACACGTCAACCAACTTTTAACTCAAGAGAGTTCAGACTCCTTTCAGCAAACCACCTGTCAAGGATGCCACCCGGCCAAAAGGCCATCGAGGACCACTGCCTGCCCCACACAGCCCTCCCCGTGGTGGACACGTTCCTGGCAGGGGAAGCCCATATGGGAGAGGACTGTTTGAATGCCACCAAGTATCTGAAAGGACGGTCGTGTGCCAGGTGTGCTAACATTTGTTCCTGGGGAGCAGGCCAAGACATATGGGTGTCCCAGACTTGCTGAGACAGTGGTCGGCAAACTCATTAGTCAACAGAGCCAAATATCAACAGTACAACGATTGAAATTTTTTTGAGAGCCTAATTTTTTAAACTTACACTTCTTCTAACGCCACTTCTTCAAAATAGACTCGCCCAGGCCGTGGTATTTTGCGTAAGAGCCACACTCAAGGGGCCAAAGAGCCGCATGTGGCTCGCGAGCCGCAGTTTGCCAACTATGGTGCTAAAACATTGAAATGGGTACTCTTCAGACACTGGTGCAGATGGGAGGGATGCAGAAGCCAGAAGCAATGCTTACTTAGCTTGACCTCTGCTTGAGCCCAAACTTGCATCCCCCATGGAAGCTGTACAGCAAACAGCTTCTGACTCCTGAGAAGACAGCTTCATGACTACCTGTGTGGCTCAAGCATGACCCTCCAGGTGTCACTCTCTTCCCAAATGGCTCATTGATCCAAGTGATGCCTTTGATCCACAGAACTAGCCTCCCTAGAGGCATTCTATTCAACATCGCTTCCTCCTATTGACACATTTCCAGTGACTTGTGCTCCAGGGTCCTGCCCTCAAATCCAGCTCTGTTTGTATTCCTGCATCTTAGTCCTGCACAAAACGTACCACCCCCTTCCTGTTCTGGAATCAGGGATTGTTTCCCTTCCACTTCCACTTAACTAAACCCCGCAGACCCTGTCACTGCTCCTCCATGACATGGTGTCCCAACCCTTGACTCTCCTGGCTGCTCTGGCTGCCATGAGGGTGCACTTGGCCTTAGTCCAGTGAGCCAGGAGTGACCCTTCTGCCCCCACTGAGGACAACTGAGAGTGTCACCTCCTTCATTCTGCCCACCCCCTGCTCTCTTCATGCAGCCAGATAAAAATAGCTCCCGTGGCCTCCACACCATTCAGCTATGGTCACACTGTGGTCACACAAAGCCCTGCTGTTTGTCACATAAACTGAGAGTAGGGTGGTCCTCCAGACTTGGGCTGGCGCACGCTGGTTTTTCTCTAACATCTCATAGCCAGTTTGACACACTCAGACTTTACATAGTGCAGCTGATGCCATGAGCACCCGTCAGCCTTTGACAGGACAGACCTCTACGAATGGAAAGTACTTTTTCAGGTACTGTTTCCTCTGGACAACCTTTTAGCCCAGGCGTGGGCAAACTATGGCCCGTGGGCCAGATTCGGCCCATTCGGCTGTTCTAAACTATTGAAATAAAAAAATTAAAAAAAGACCGTACCCTTTTATGTAATGATGTTTACTTTGAATTTATATTAGTTCACACAAACACTCCATCCATGCTTTTGTTCCGGCCCTCCGGTCCAGTTTAAGAACCCACTGTGGCCCTTGAGTCAAAAAGTTTGCCCACCCCCTGTTTTAGCCCCTTTGAAAGGACGGTCTATTCTCGTGCAAGTTCCCCTCCTTTTCTCCTTCTCGGTCCACTGACTCTCACTCTTTTCAGCCACAGAAGAAAATAACCCATGAGCCACAGTGGCTAACTTTCCTTCACTTCTGGGTCCTTCTTTACCATTGTTTCCCCTTCACACCCGTGAATGCAAATAATGTCTATTATACCTGCTCCATCATGTCACAGAGCAGGGTCACGGTTTCCCTGCTAAGCCACTCCCACCCATGGAGGTCTGGGAGAAAGACAGGCTCAGCCAGGTCTTACTGTCTAGGCTACCTGGGGCCCCTTCTCTTCTTCCACTTTTCCACTCTTTCTCCTCCAACACAGGCTCTAATCAGCTCAGATGTCTAGGCTTATTACGGGCTTACCTGAACCGTGAACTTATCATCTTCGTTGGGCAGAATCCTGTAAGTATAAACGCAATTCCGGTACCTGAAATAGACCAAATACCTTATTAGAAGCCACGCAGGAACATTTTTTCTGGTACCTGAAATGACGAGAATTCCTGACATGGCTCGAGGAGTCTGAGTGTGAAGTCTCTGAACTTTGGAGCTGACTGTTCTGAGGGGCGATCAGCCCTAACATACTGCGGAGCATCAGGAAAAGGCGGGGGTGGGGGTGGGGGGTCTTTGGGGCATGGTTTTACGTTGGTGCTTGACAGCTTTGCGGGCTGAGCAAAAGCCATCCACCAGCTGGAAGGGATTCCACAACCTTGCCATTGCCATGTTGGCCAAAGAACAGAGCCAGACGGGGTGTTTCAAATGTAAATAAGATTCCATGGGACTAAACAAGGTGGGGGCCTGCTGAATGGGTGTCAGACACAGTCACAGAGAGGACCACACTGGCCAAAGAGAGGATCTGGGTGGAGCACCTCCCTCCTCCTGAGCTACCCTCCCACCCTGTGGCCTCACCCTGGACACTTGGCCCCATAAGTTCACACTCTCAAAGGTCAGCCACCATCCCATCAGAGACCTGGGTTTTCCCCAACAGCTGGTGAGTGAGTTTTAGAATTGCTTCTAAAGAGGAAGAGGCAGAGGGCCTGGATCCTCTTCTCTTTCTGGAAGCTCCACTTTCCTTTTGTTCAGGAGTCCCAAATGTGAGGGGGAGGGCAAAGAGGAGGAGGAGGGGTAAGAGGAAGAAGAGAAGGGGGGGGAAGATACTCTTTACTTTTCTAACACCTTTGAGAGTAAGGGAAATTGTCAAGTCTGAGCACCTTGGGAAAAGAACACTTTGAGGGGCTGTCGAGCTGGGCCCAGAGGCATAGGGAGTTTCAGGGAACGCTATTTGGGTTTTATACTCTTAGTTGAAACTGTTGGTCTGTTCTCACCCACCATAATCTCCCCCCATTTCCTCCACTTGAGAGCCTCATGGACCTTGAACCACTCACTCCTGCTGAACCTCTAGGTGGGGACCACACTCCAACTCACAGATGCACATTTTGTTCCTGAGATCAAGAAAATGAATAAATGCCTCATTACAAAAATTTCACTTATTTACCATAGCCTTGCTTGTGTGGCTGGCAATTCACTGAGCATTCATATGTATTGCTGTCTAACTACATTTTTAAAAATTATATACTCATCTTAAAATTTTAAGACCATATAGAAAGATATGAAATAAAAAACAAGTGTCTCCTACCCCTTCTTCTGTGAGTCCAACTTCTTAGATTTACTGTCCCCTTTTGTAAATCATTCCAGAACTTTTAAACATGCACACAAATTTTAATTTTTTTTAATTTTTAAACTAGAGGTCTGGTGCACAAAATTCATGCATGGGGGGGGGGTTCCCCCTCAGCCCAGCCTGCACCCTCTCCAATCTGGGTCATCCCTCTCACAATCCAGGCTCACTGGCTCCTAACTGCACCCTCCCCCCGCCCTGCCCCGCCCTGCCCCGCTGTCCTGATCATCCCTAACCACCTCTGTCTGCCAGCCTGATCGCCCCTAACTGCCCCCCCCCCCCACTGGCCTGGTTACCCCATACTGTCCCCTTGCCTGCCTGGTTGCCCCAACCCCTCCCCCCCCCCCGCACTTCCCCCTGCTGGCCTGATCACCCCCATCTGACCCCCCACCCCCACCCAGCCTGGTTACCCCACTTAGCCTCCTGTTCAGTCATTTGGTTGTCCCTCACTAACCCCCTGCTGGCCCAGTCACCTTATGCAGCTTGCTGTTCAGTTGTCTGTTTGGCTTTTTATATATTAGAATATGTTTTTATTGATTTCAGAGAAGAGAGAGGGAGAGACAGAAACATCAATGATGAGAAACATCATTAACTGGCTCCCTCCAGCATGCCCCACACTGGGATGGAGGCCGCAACCAGGACATATTCCCTGACTGGGATGTGAACTGTGACCTCCTGGTTCATAGGTCAAAGCTCAATCACTGAGCCATGCCAGCTGGGCTAGAAACATCTCTTTTATTTTATTTTATTGATTTTTACAGAGAGGAAAAGAGAAGGATAGAGAGTTAGAAACATCAATGAGAGAGAATCATTGATCAGCTGCCTCCTGCACAACCCTCACTGGGAATGTGCCTGCAACCGAGGTACATGCCCTTGACTGGAATCAAACCTGGGACCTTTCAGTCCGCAGGCTGACGCTCTATCCACTGAGCCAAACTGGTTTCGGCACATGTCTTTTTCAATGCAAATAATATCATACTATATTTGTTGTTCAGAAGTGTGGTTTTTTTTTATCCGTGGACTAAACACTGAGAATATGTTTTACTTATTTTAGAGAGAAGAGAATGGAAAGAGAGAGAGGAGAGAGAGAGAGAGAGAGAGAGAGAGAGAGAGAGAGAGAGAGAGAGAGATATCAGTGTACGAGAGAATCAGTGATGGGCCACTTCCCATGTGTGCCCTGACCAGGAATTGAACCTGCAACCTTTCTGTGCATGGGTCGACACTCCAACCAACTGAGCCACACTGGCCAGTGCCAAAAATGTGCCTTTTTTCACCAAAAAAAGCATATCTTAGAAGTCTTCCCAAGTTATGTTCCACCTTTTGGCTGCACAATCATTTACTTGACTAGACCACGCTTTTTTTTTTTTTTTTTTTTTTTTTTTACTGTGAATAATGCTGCAGCAAACATCTCTGTTCCTACACCTTGCATCTATAGGTGAGTTCAAAGTTCAGTTTCCCCATCAGTAAACCAGGGTCAACAATAGCACTGTATCTACTCTGTTGTGTAGACTAAGTGAGTTCATATATGAAAAACATTTAGAATAGCACTCCCACCTCCTTCCTGCCCACACTAAATACTCCACGCTGAGATTCCTGGTGATCCTGAACCAATCACTGGAAAGAACAGCTGAGCTAAAGGACAGGGCTCTACTCTGAGAGAAACTAGCAATTGCCTCCCAGTGAGGTGGTGTCACTTTTTATTCTGCTAACCGGATATAAAAGTGTCTATTTCCCCACACCCTGCCAACTGACTGTTATCAGGCATTTCAATCTTTGCAAATCTGAGAGGTGATAGCTTGCTTTATGAGAAAGGTTGAAAATGTTCTCATATGTTTTGCTATTGGTATTTCTTTTTTTTCATATGTTTTGCTATTGGTATGTCTGCCCTCAGCCCCTCACTTCCAGCCTCCACTCCTCCACAGAACCTGCTAGACAAATGCCAAATAGCTGGAATCCTACTGTGCTTTTATCTTTTACCTCTAGTCCTAATGACACTTTCTCCTGGGAACATGCAAATGAGGACAGGATAAGAACTGCCTCTTACGTGACTGAGGTGGCTAATTTGTTGACCAGGGCCAGAACATTAGCTTGTAGGCAGAAAGAAAGAACGTAGTCACGGGAGAGGGACAGAGACAGCAGTGCAGAACAGGAAGGCCCTTTATGACTTTTTCAAAGATGTTCCAGACACTGAAACAAAGAAGTAGCTCCACATGACTTAAATAGATCAAAAGCAAGTACAAGAGGAAGAGGGATATTTTGCTCTGGACAGTTATATCTCAGCCGCTCCAGTGCCTGGGGCAGATACTGTGTTCCTGGGACCAAATCAGTTTAGATCTTCAAGGGAAACTGACGCACATGCACACAACCCACACGGGAGCAGTCATTCCAGACTGCACACCATGGGGTGCTCGAGGCTCACAGCGGGTGGAGGAGGCACGCCCCAGCTTCCCCCACCAGCAGCTGCATTTCAGTCTGGTCCTATATGCATACATGTGTACATGCCTGTACACACAGAATGCACATGGATATATATATATATATATATATATATATATATATATATACAGATAATATATATATTCACATTCAGAGAGAATCTAACATGGAAAATGTTTAGAGTGAAGATTCTACAACCAAATCATCTTCTACAACTACTGCTCTAGAACATGATGCAGACAACATACTGATTGCTGTCTGGAAAAATCAATTGTGAAGGCTGAGCAACGTGAGAGGAGGAAAATCTAATTAGAAGGGTGACCTGGAGTCCCAGAGTCAGCATTAAACACCACAAGAGGTGTTATTTGTAATACATAATCGAACCCAAACCATTTGGGTCCTGGTTCTTGGGAATACAATGTTTTTCTAATTAATGGGCAGGGGAATGTGCAATGAGCAGGCCAGGGAGGAAGGGCCTGGTCTGCCGACGCTTGTCTTGTCATCTCCCACGGGGCCCGGGCCTGCTGCAGCCACCAGCACTGACCTCACCTCCCACACACTGCACTCCTTCTGGCTTCCTAGGAGCCTAGGACTTCAGTCCTCAGCACCTCCCTCCCAAATCGGAAGTAGTCATTCTGGGGATGGCCTCCATTCCGTCTCACTTTATCGTCACTCTCTCTGGTTTCGTTTGGTGGTTATTCCCAGCATCCATGCCCCAGACCACTTTCTCCTTCTGGCTTCCAGGCACTGAGTCCTGGTCCCAGCAGCCACCGCCACAGTGTGTCACTCACGTCATCTTCCTGCCTCATCTCTGTGAGCACTTCCTCTGAGGAGGCCCACAAGACAGCTCGGTGTCTCCCGGCGGCTCCTTCGGGCCTCTAGGAAGTTACAGAAGTGACATGCTGCCTCCTTTCTCCTCTTCTTTCTATGAATTCTGTTCACAGATGGGCCCTGTACTCCTGAGATGTTACTATCCACATTATAGCTTATAAACAAGAGCAGCCGGTGTTCAGTAGATGCTTGCCATGTGCTGGCCTTGGGTTATACATATTACCCACATTCCCCCATTTTATCCTCTGACTAATCCAATGACCAGAACAGAAAGACACATAGCCCAATTTTTTGAAATGGGCAAAGGAAATGAATAGACATTTCTTCAAAGAAGAGATAAGATACAAATGACCAAGAAACACGTGAAAAGCCGCTCAACATGGTTAATCATCAGGGAAATGCAAATCAAAGTCACCATGAGATGTCACTTCACACCCACGAGGATGGTTATTATCAAAAAGATAATAGTAAGTGTTGGTGAGGATGTGGAGAGATTGGAACCCTCCTCCACTGCTGGTTGGGATGTAAAATAATGCAGTTGCTATGGAAACAGCATGGTAGGTCCTTAGGAAGTTAAACAGAGAATTCCCATAACCCTGCAGTTCACCCAAGACAATAAAAATCATATAGGCACACAAAAACGTGTATATCAATGTTCACAGTAGCATTATTCACAGTATCCAAGAAGTGTCCAAGAAACAACAAAATGTCCATCAAGTAGGAAACAGGTAAGTATCCACACAACAGGCTATTACCTACACTAATACAAGAGTAAGATGCAAATTGACTATACCTTTGCAATACCTACCAGCCAATCAGGAGTGAGTATGCAAATTAACCCAACAAAGATGGTGGGTTAATTTGCATACATAGGTGCCATGGTGATGACACAGGCGTTCCACACCGCCCCTAGCTGCTCCGGGCCTCTAGGCAGAGTGGGAAGGTGGAAAGGGGGCTCCAGGCTGAAGCATAGGTGGTGCCAGCAGCCAGGGGAAGGAAGGCCCATTCTTGCATGAATTTTCATGCATCAGGCCTCTAGTTTAACTATAAAAAGGAAAGGTTTGTGCTGCAACATGGATAGACCTTGAAAACATTACGGTAAGTGAAAAAAACCAGACGCAAAAGGCCACATATTGTCTGATTCCATTTTATGAAATACCGGAAGAGGCGAATGGTTGGAGAGAGAAATTAGACTAGTGGTTGTCAGGGGCTGGGAGGAGTGTGCACAGGGAAAGACTGCTATGGGATACAGAGCTTCTTTGGGGGATGATATGATGAAAATATTCTAGAATTAGAAAGTGGCGATGGTTCACAACATTATGAATGACTAAATACCACGGAATTGTACACTATACAAAGGGTGATCTTATGGGATGTGAATTATATCCCAGTAGAAAAATTGACCCCATGAGTGGGCATTTCACCAATGAGGATGCTGGGGAGTGTAGGGAGGCTAGCGTCTCACAAAGGCTAGAATTCATATCAGAGCAACCACAGAGGGCTCCCTCATAAGGACTGTGCCACATGGCACGAATTAGGGGGAGAGCAGACCTCCACCACTGGGTGGGGAGGAAGCCCTGGCTGGGAGGAGCACATCTCATCCCCATGCGTGGGTTCAACAGGGAAGAGCTGATGTCTGTGCACAGATGAGTTTAACCTGTCAGGTAGGCAGCTTGCGAAATGACCAAAGCCAGAGCCCACACTGGAGGGAAGGATTGCCCTGGGATGCTGGGGATGGGCACCGACATTCGACTGTACCACAGTTATTCCAAGTCACTGCCCATAGAAGATTCCAGGAATCCACCGTCCAGCGGCCTCTGTAGCCTCCCCTCCCTCCCGGGCACAGAGAGAAAACTCAGGGGCGTTGTCCTTGGAAAGACTCTTATGCAAACCAGACTCCAGGAGCCTGTGGTCCTCCAGCTCTGCTACTGGCCACTGTCTGTGTCAGCGTTTCTCCTTTCTCTCAATACCAGGTACAAAAAAACAGCATTTTTCTTTGCATTTGCACAAAAGTAATTAATGAGCAGTGTCAGCTTTGCCAAATCTTTGAAAGGGGATTGAAGGAAAGAGGATTCTATCACAACCATTCACACCATAGGAAATGACTTCATGCCTCTCCTTGACCTTTCTGCCCTCCCAAGCCCTCTCGGTGGTTCTTTCACCAGGGGTCTCTCCTCCAGACCTCTCTCCCCCAACTCACCCACAACCAGGCTTGCTGGCTCCTCTCTGCTTCTCCCTCCCAAGAACAGCAGGAGTTCAAATCCTGGCCCTTCCATTTATTAGTCCTGTAAACATGGCTTGCCACCTACCCTCCCTCAGTTTCTGCATCTGAACGGCGGGAATAATAGTAACACTCTGTCCAAAAGCCATTGTGGACAACAGTGAGGCCATACACAGAAGGAGCCTAGAATAGAGCCTGGCACACATTACAGCCTTGTTGAGTCTTTTGCTGTTATTTTTAGGCAGAACAGGTTAGCAAACACCTTTTGCTAGTGGAGCAAGGTTTGGGGCCTGCTCTTTCTCAAGGGGACTGTCACACTCCTCTTCCCAAAACAGGTAGAATGCCTTCTCCGAGAGACTTTGATGGCTGTGTCCTTCTGACGCTTCTTTATCTTTCTGGCTCTGCCAATAAGGCCACCACGTCCAGGCTGCCTGGTACACTGTCCCCGGGAAGGAGACTGGCAGGCAGGCCACATGCTGAGGAAAACCGAGGCTGCCTCCCGGCCACAGCTGCTGGGCCAGACTGCGGCTTCTGAGCCAAAGGCAGCCGTGCATGCCCCGCCCCCAGCAGGGGAGCCAACTCCCTCCGGTGTGGTTTGGTGGGAGCTCCATATTGGATGATGAACCCAGTCGCAGCAGACGCTCTGAGAGTCCAGGATCCTCTCACAGGGAGGGCAGGTTGTAATCCCCACAACCCTGGGCCATTTGTTCTCATTCTGCCTGTGCAGCCCGGGCAAGAGGAGGCTGTCCCTGGCTGGCCTTTACAGTGATGGATCCCCCGTTCCCGAAGGCATATTTCTTCTCTGCAGCACAACACAACTGACAGGTGCACTGGGCCCTGCGTAGAAGTACAGTCCTGGCAGGAGAGGAGGGCATGACCTCGACAGCCTCTTAGCATCCCTCTTCCAGGACTGGCTGGGCAGCCCTCAAGTGCCCTGGACCCCCTACAGTGGGGCCAACTCTGCTGGTGGCTTTGAGTGGAGCCAAGAAAAGCTGACACAGACCTTACCCAGGAGAGCCCACTGTCACTCATGTTCTCAACACCCTCATCATACATGACCGAGGTGGACCCAAACCATGTGGTCGGCAGCCTGGGGTCTTCCCCCTTCGGCTCTCTGTACCCAAAGATGGGCCCCCGGGGTCTCCCCAAAGCAGAGCTTTCTGATCTGCAAAGGAGAGAGCTGGGCTTTCCTGCCACTGGCAGGTGGCAGAAGGCAGGGCTAACCTCTCCAGAGGAAGTACAGGTTTGCTAGGCCTGGGGTGAATGTGACTCTCAGGTCATGTGGGCAGCACTGGATTACAGCCTTATCTTTGGCGCTCCCCCCCCCCGCCCCCCAGTTCCATTTAAATAGTCAAATTCTGTCCTCTTTTCTGAGCACGAAGGCCACTGCTGGGAAGCTATACTCGGTTCCTGGAGCTCCAACGCACTGCCTAAACCAGCAGTTGAACCCCTGCTGCCCCCTCACCAGGGGGCACCAGGAAGACGCTCTGGCCACATGGGAGGGCACAGGAGGATGAGGTGGGGGCAGCCTGGGCAGTAAGGTTTTCTCCATGTGGCTGTTTCTAGAGCAGGAGATGTGGCTTCCTCCAGCCGCCCTGACTCGCTGTTAGAGCGGGGTTAGTAAGAGGCCCTGACCTCACACCTGCACCGGGCCGGGCCCTGCACTCTCGCTGACTTCCTGACAGCAGAGGGGTGAGTGTCACTCCTGAAACTGGGGAAAGCCCAGCAGGGTCCCCAACACCAGGCCAGGATGGTGGGGGGCCAGCTTTTCACTGTGCACGCAGAACAAAGAAAACTGAGGATGGTGGGTTATTTTTCGGGAAATTAAACCTATTTGATTTAAAGGACTGGCTTTTTAAATTTTTATCTTGAAGAGTGTCTCCTTTCTGCTTCGTTGGTGTTAAATAAAGGACGCTTTCGTCCATGAAATGAGCTGTTGGGAGGTGGCAGCTGTCCTTCATTCCGTTAGTTTTAAAATCTCTTTAATTGGCAACATTAAGGGTAGCAGCAAAATGAGGAGGTCTGCCAGCTTTGGGGGAAATTTGGTGTCCATGGTGTCCCCCAGCCCACAGCGGCTCCTGACCCCTCAGGAAGGTGGCTTTCCCCACAAACTGGAGAGAAAGGGGAGCCCTGGGCCTGGGGTGGGAGTTAGGGGGTGGGGTGAAACCTGGCCAAGGGGCGGGGCTCCCGGGGAAGGGCTCCAGCCCTGGTGTCTGGGGCTTTGGGGGTGGGAGGCGGGCAAGTCCAGACTTGGGCTAAAAGGGAGGTGGACGGATGCCGGCAGGGCACCATGGGTCTCCTCTCTAAGGTGCAGACCCTGAACATCTGCTGAGGGTCTGAGAGGAGCTTGATGCGTGCGAGGGGAGTGGAGGGGATGAGAGATGGAAGCATGAACACGGGAACCCAAGCCTGGACCCCAGTTTGCCACCAGCAAGCAGGGCAGCACTGACAAAGGCCTCAAGCCCTCCGAGCTCCATCTGCTCACCTGCCAGGCCAGGGGCCTTCAGACCAGAGGTTCCCGAGGCATTTGGCCCCGGCTCCGGCTAGCATGACACTCCCTGCGTGTCTGCAGTGAGAGAGACCCACGTTCCACACCTGCAGGCCGCCATACAAATCGGGGAGCTGAAGCCCTCTCCTGCAGAAGGCTGGCACGCAGGGACACCTAAGGGATCCGCCCTGCCCACGGTCCTGCTGGGACAGGGGACAAGTCTACACGGGCCGGTGGAGTTCCAAGAGAATCTGCTTACCCGTTCCAAGGCCCCATTGGTGGGTCCCCACAGGAGCAGTGTCTACAGGGAGGTCTGGGCCTGAGTCCCTTGCCCGGAGTATGAGAGGAGGTGGGGGGGGGGGAGGGTAAAGCTCAGGAAGCTGGCCGTGGGAGGTCAGGCTGCTGTGAGTCTGGGTTATTTTCTAAGTGCTCCCAGCTGGCCCTTGTAAACACTACGGTCTCCCTGGCTGTTAACCTGGAACCTGTCCTCATGCCTGGATTGACAGGGACAGAAGTCTGATCGTCTGGGGCAGCCACTGGAGGCAGGTGGCTCTGGCTTCGACTATGGCCACGCATTCAACCTGCCGAAGCCTCCGTCTCTTCATCTGCAAAGCGGGTGGGCACAGGACCCGTACTGCAGGTTGCCGTGAGGATGAAACGGGATAATGCACAAATGCATAGACACGGCGCTCGAAACAGGACCATGTGGAGTGACCCGCTTTCGCTCCTGCCTGGAGAAGGGCAGGCCCCTGCCAGCTCAGATGGTTGAACCACAGGGCTGCTGGGGACCAGGGCCTCCTTTAGACACGGGACAAGAAGGGTATTTTTAAAAGGAACCTTCAGCAAGTGGCTGGTTCCTTAGTTGTTAGGACAACTGGCCCATTCAGCAGCCTCTAGGGACGTGGAGCGGGGAAGTTCATGCAGCGGAGAGGCCCCAACGGGAGGGGACGCAGCCGAGCTCCGAGACAAGGAGGAAAGAGGCTGCAGCTGCCTGTGACGGTGACTTCCTCTGTGCTCAGGGCCCCAAATGCCAAGTCCGGGTGAACTTGAAAGTCCTTTCGGGAGTGAACCCACCCCATATTCCCGGTTCCCCCGGATAACGGTTTTCTCGGGGGGCTTGGGAGGGCTGCTTTGCCACATCTGTTCTCCATGATGTTTCCACCCTGGGCATCTGCGAGCAGCCCCTGAGCTGACCGGGCTCTGACACACCCACCCCCACGGAGCCCCGAGCTTCTGCCGACCTCACAGAGCCTGCACCCCTTCTCCTGCCCCTGGAGCCCCGAGGACGCCACCCACCCGGGCAGCTGCGGTGTGCGACCAGGCCTCGGGGTGGCCCTGGAGGGGGTCCAGCACCGCCAAGCCTGAACTCCGGGGAACAGCGGTGCACCTCAGGCCTCCACCGGCCCCGACAAACCTGGGCGGTGTGCAAGCCGGACCACCCCATGCCACGGCATGGATGGAGACCCCCGACTCAGCGCCGGGCCCTGGCTGAGCCCCCAGCTGGCTTCCCCTCTCTGAGCGGCACCTCAGCAACTCTGTGCCCGGGGGCAGGGGGCCAGGAAGGGGGGAGGGAGGGCCCCTGGCCTGGACGAGCACTGTACTCACAGCACGCAGAGTGCGTAGGCCCGGGAGATGGACTCGCTGGCGCGCACGAGGAAGCTGCCATCCTTGCCCGTCCTGGAGAGCAGCTCCTCCGCCTTGGAGCGGGTGATGTTGCCATGGTTCCAGCAGGGGACCATGGCGGGCGTGGGCCCCCGGGCAGGGCCGGGAGGGGCCGGCAGCCTCCCCCACGATCACCACACCACCACCGGGAGCGGAGGCCCCTGTGCTGCCACCCCCTCTTGTCCCCTCTCTGTTGCCCCGGCTGCTGCCACCAGCTCACTGACCGAGGACTTCCTGTTTTAGGCGCTTTGCAGGGGAAAGGAAACGAGCAGCAGAGAACTTCCTCATTTCAGAGACCAAGCGGGAGCCCCGTCCTCCGCCTTCCCACCCCACCCGCCCGCCCTTTCTCTCCTGGGATGGGACTCAGTCCTCCGAGGGTCAGACGCCAGCTTAAGTCCGGGGGGCAAAACTGACAGCTCCTTTGGTGTCAGGGGGCTCAGCTGGCTGCTGCAGAAGCAGGACCTGACAGGCGTGGACGTGCCAAAGCAGTGGCCATTCAGAAGCCTGTCCCTCTGTCCACGTGGGGTGGCCACGCCCTGGACAGATCTCTCAGCCTTCTTCCCTACCCCAGGGCTTTTTGACTCACTGACCGACTCACCGACCCTCTCACCGCAACATAACCAAGGATCAGAGGCTCCCGGGGCAGGGCTTCTCAGCTGGGTCTCAGCCCGCACAGGGCTGGGTTAAATGGAGGGGGAGGGATACAGTCAAGCCCTCCTCCCCATATCGGAGACTCTCTGTCATTTGGACACCACGCAGCCCTGGGTACCGGAGGGACCTTGGGTGACACCCCATGATGTCTCCAAGGGCCCGGGTGGCCGCTCTGTGACACCCTTACACTCATCCTCCAGGGATGGTGAATGTGAAGGACCTGGGGCAACCTGTTCTCCATGGCAACATAAACACAGGCTGGGTTTTTACCTGTGGGTCTTTCCAGAACACCCAGGAAGCCCACACATCCCCAGGGGCGAGCTGGCCACCTGGCCAACAATGATGCTCCTCCTGCATTCTGTATCGGGGGTGGCCAGGCACGGCTGTCTTTGCCCACAGCTCAAAGGGAAGCTGCCACCATCCAGGACCAGTAGATGGAGGACTCCAAAGTGGCATCTACTCCTTGGTCCCCAAACGGGTTGCCCTCAATCCCCACCCAAGTCAGACCCACCAGGGTGAGGGGGCAAGTGCTGACCCATTGCACAAAGAAGCCCCCAATTCTACCCTTAGGCCTTCCCCCACAGGTCATGACAAGAGAATCCCTTCCGGGGCCTGAGCCAGGCCTCTACCTTGAGGAAAGTAGCCCCTAAAGGAGCTCATGTGTGCCACAGGGTCCCCCCACCTGCAACCCACAGCAGGAGGTTCCGAGTGAGCCAAGTGCTCCCATCCAGGTGGACTGACCCCATTCTGATTCTGAGGCCAAGAGCAAGTACGTTTTGCCCCCTACCCACTTCTGGGCTCCAGGCGAAGTTCCCTTTGGAAACTCAAGTCCAGAGAACTCCTATCCTCACCCCCACCTCCCCAAGCCAGTTTCCCAGAAGCCCCCTCCCTAGCTCCTCCCATTGAACCTTCAGCAAGCCCGTATCAGGGGCCCTCCGGGCAGGCCATGATTGGGCGTGGAGACACAGTAGAGATGAGAGTTGGCCTTTATGCTCTGGCCTTTCCCAAGACAGCTGGGCGCTGAGTCTGCCAACTCTCCAACAGCCACTAGTGGAGGCCTCTTTTTCCCTCACCCCCACCTCAGCTCTACCCAATCTTGATGCTCTCACCATGTTCTCCCTTCCCTACTCATCTGCACCACCTTTCACCCTGCTCTCAGACTCAAAGCCCTTAGGTCACTCTAGAGTCCATCAAAAGAAGGCTCCATCCAAAATTCTGGCCCTTTGGTGCCTTGACCAATGCATTCCTAGAGTCCCTCCATCACTTTTTACCTATAACCATCACCCCCTGCCCGCCCACTTTCCAGCTTCCTACCCTCCCTCTCTCATGCCTCTGTTCTCACCGAGTCCTACATCTCAGCAGACTTGTTGGACAGTGGGCCTGTCCTTGCCATTTGCCTCGTGTGATTTTCCTTTGACACACATATGACACCTGCTTGACACAAACATCACATACATGTTTCCCCGATTTGTAAGGCTCATCCCATCTTCACTTCCTTCCCAACCCAATTGCCTAAGCCATCTGACATGGTCAGCTTCCTTGTCCCTCTGTTCTTATCCCCCACTTCAGAAAATCCCTACATCTAGATCAGGGCTGCCCTTAGCAGTGGGTGGGGCCTGGGTAAATACTTTTTGCAAGGCCTCTACATAAACAACATACTAAAAACTTGGGTTATGAAATGAATGGACCTACTGAGGTACCGTGATTTATCAAAGAAGATCTTGAGCAATGGACAGAGAGGAGGTAAGTTGTGTATATCTGATGTCTAATCAGTGTATGTGAAGCATCTTCATGATGTCCTCTTTCTTGTTCAGTTTTAGTTTCCTACTGACAAACATTCCTGGCTGTTTGTGTATCTCCAACAGCGAGATGAGGGTAGCAGTGTAAGCCTGTCCATTTTGAGATGACACCAATCTTGCCTCTGCGTTTCCTAGCGCCATTGATCTATTGCTGGGTGTTTCATTACCCATGATGCTGCCAGCGTGAATACCAGCTTCCGGTAATTCCTTCTGAGGTTGCTTTTTGCCTCGTAGATAAACACAGATGCATGTCTTGCCCAGAGCATGCAAAAAATTATTAACAGTAATTTATTTTTTGGTCATGTTAAAGCTCCTTTTCTGAATTTATAGCATAAACATAGAATAACACATCTTCTAACCAGCTTCTCTTGAATTTGGGGGCCATAACCAACATGTTGCTATATGGTGAACTCTTTCACTGATGACAACATCCCTGCCTTGCACACATGAGAGCAGTCCCTTTCTCAAGGAATGTCCATCCCCACCGGGCATGATTAAGATCAACCTGGAGAGCTCAATGTCAGCCAATTGGAGGAGCCCACGGGCAGTGAAGAGCAATGGCTTCAAAAGCCATTAGAGGAGATGCTGCAGCCTGACACGTGGGCAGAGACCTCCAGAGCGGGTAGAGTGACCGCCCAAGTGCTGTTGGCAGATGTGCAGAGGGCAAGAAACAACCTGCCACTCTCCCTGCCATCCTCATTGCTATTGGATGAAGGCGGCGCCATGGGTGAAACACTGCAGGTGAGTGGGAGCAATTCAAGGCCAGGGATTGCCTATGAACCATTAGTTGCCCAGAACCCTAAACATGTCTTATGTTTGATGTAAGAGTCATCCCAAATCAGCATCTCAGCGCCATTCTATTCACCCAATCTTGTGCCATTGCACAGAAGAAACACTGCCCTGCTCCCAAGGCTGTACTCTTGAATCACACCCAGCCATGGGGCTCCAGAAAGATCCCATAGGCTTGTGTCTCATAGCTCCTTGGGGCATCTGGGCAACGCTACATGTAGGAGAGAGAGTTGAAAAGCACCTGATAGGGGAAAAGTAGGATCAGGGCTCATGTGGGCCCAGATTCAGACCCGAGCACTTGACTCAGCTGCACTGCCAGCCCTGGCCAGTCCCAGGTGCTGGAAGGGGACTTGGAACGTCTCTAGGAAGTCAGGGAAGTGAGAAGCACCAGGGTGGTCTGGCAGGCACCAAGGCACGGGCACTTGGTCTAAAAGCTCTGGGAAGAAGCGATGAAGCCTCAGTGTTGAAGAAGCGAGCTTATGTGGCGGTGTCCCCTGCCTTCTTTCTTCTCACAAGGCGTCTCAGTTTCACTTCTGCTACTGGCACCTTCAAGTAGGCCTTTCTAGATCCTCTCTTGGACCCCTGACAACACACATTTGGTGCCATTTTGGTTCAACAGTGCCTGAGCTTGGGGCCTCTTGGAGCCTGGAGCATCCTGAAGAATAGGCAGGTGAGGTCTCAGTCCACAAACCTGTCAATCCTCTGTTCATCAAAGCTCTGATAACTATTTCTGAGCTGTAGATCAGACCCTGAAACCACACACAGGTGATTTTTATTCCTGGCTCTGCTACAAATATCTAGCATCTGAATCTCAGTCTGCACCTCTGTGCAGTTATGGAAAGTGTTTGGTGCAAAGTAGGTGCTCACAAAAGGTCTCTGAGGTGACCCTCCTGATCAATGCTTGGAGGGCAGAGCCTGGGTTGGCTCCAACCTGCAATCAGCATCAGTGATCCTCGCCACTGGCTTACCAACCCAGGTTTGAGAGAGGATGGGATTCTATCAAGTGCTCTTTCCCTGCAACTAAAAATAACCTAATTGAGTCCGTTTCTTAGCCTAGTGATTCTCGCCATCTGGGGGAAACTCTCTAGCCCCATCCAAGAGTTCATCCAATGCCAAAACCGGTTTGGCTAAGTGGATAGAGCATCGACCTGCGGACTGAAAGGTACCAGGTTCGATTCTGGTCAAGGGCATGTACCTTGGTTGCGGGCACATCCCCAGTGGAGGGTGTGCAGGAGGCGGCTGATCAATGATTCTCTCTCATCGATGTTTCTAACTCTCTATCCCTCTTCTCCCTTCCTCTCTGTAATAAAATCATTAAAAATATATATTTTTTAAAAAGAGTTCATCCAAGAGGTGTGACATTCTGTAGAGCCCCAACTCTCATGTTTCCATAGGAACAATGCTGACAGGCGTGAAAGTGATTTCTCAAGAGATTCAAAAGTCAAAAGAGTCCTAATTGTGCTCAAGGACATCCATGAGGTTCTCTGTTCTTTCACTGAAGATACAGGAAAACTAAACTGGTGGACAGCAATAAGGAGTTTTACTCTGGGAAGAATCACATCCACAAAAATGACATGGGTCTTTCACCAAGCTGGTAAGAACATGGGGAAGTAATCATAATAATACAACGGTAAGAGAAGAAAATCAGGAAACCAGTGGAAGATATTGATTCCAATGATGGAAAAACTTTATTCCAGGAAATCACTGATTTTGAAGAGTGCTCAGGTGGCAACTCTACAAGTACTTTTTTCCTTCTTCTTCCTTTTACTTGTCCAGGTTTCCTTTATGATCACACACTTTTTATTTTACAATTAGGTGAATCAAGACAACTCTGGTACCTGAAGTGTGTGTGAATTCCTCCCGGAGAGCTTGGCTTCCTGTGAACTGCTGGAGGAGTCCCCAGAGACACACATCCCTCAGGATTCATAAAGAGACTGACCTTTTTCTTTAATCTTTGTAAAATTAAACAGTAACTCATGCTCACACTAAAAATTCAACTAGCACAGTGAAAAGTAAGTTCTCCTGCTTGCCCAGATGCCCAGTCCCATTGCCCCTAGACCAGCATCTTGGTATTCTTGCAAAACTCTCTGTGCATTACCTGTACAAGTATATTTTTGCAAGGCTTCTTTTCTTTTTACCCTGTGTGGACCTTGCTCTTTTCATTAAATAATATTCTGAACATTTCATGGAGGTTTTTGTGTTGGTCACACTTTTTTTTTAAGCCAGCATACCATTCTGTGCCATAGCATAATCCATGGTATCCATCTGCTGTTGGACATGCAGAGGGTTTCCAGTATCTGCTATCACCAACCATGCCACAGTGCGCACATACGGCCAGATCTCTATGTACTATGCAGTCAGGTAAATCCTCAGAAGAGCAACCCAGGTTCAAAGGCAGAGTATATTTTTCAGTTTTGATAGATTATGCTGTGTATTCTTTGTTTTTAAAAAATATATTTTTATTGATTTCAGAGAGGAAGGGAGAGGGAGAGAGAGATAGAAACATTAATGATGAGAATCATTGATTGACTGCTTTCTGCACGCCCCCTACTGGGGATCAAGCCCACAACAGGTATGTGCCCTTGACCAGAAGCAAACCCAGGAAGCAAACTTCAGTCCACAGTTCAATGCTTTATTCACTGAGCCAAACCAGCTGGGACTATGCAGCACTATATTCTAAAGTGGTTGCACCTCCTGGCTGGCATGACTCAATGGTTGAATGTCAACTTATGAACCAGGAGTCGAAGTTCGATTCCTGGTCGGGGCATGTGCCCGGGTTGTGGGCTCCATTCCCATTGCGGGGAGTGCAGGAGGCAGCTGATCAATGATTCTTTCTCATCACTGATGTTTCTATCTCTCTTTCCCTCTTCCTTCCTCTCTCTGAAATCAATAAAAACATATTTAAAAACAAATAAAGGCGTTGCACCAGATGTCATACCCACCGTCTGTGAGAATCAGCCTAGAGGGGCAATTCTGGGGCACCCACTTTAAGTAAATGACTTGCATGAAGATCCCACTTATGAAACAGATTTTAAGAAACAGGCCCTGGTGACTTTTTTCCAAAAGGATTCTTGATTTTCATCACAGCCTTTGTTTAAATATGAGCTGTCCCCTGTATCTAAGACATGATTTGAATTTTTTCCAAAAAAATGTATAAATTTTCTTTCCAAGAAAGCTGCCTGGACGTTTCCTGAGCTGAACATGGAAAATACGAAGGTGCTAGCTCAATAAACTTGAAGGCCCTGGTAACTTTGCATCTTTGTGGCCAAGGCCCATACCTAAGGTATAAAGCAAAACACCCCAAGGTAACCATGTTGCCATGGCAACTCTCCTCTCCTGGTTCTCTGCCCCCAGGTCAGATTTGCCGTATTGTGGAGATAGCAACTCTCTGGCCCCGAGCCAAACCATTGCCCGCACAGGTCAGCCTGCCGGCTGCCGCCGTCCCGTGCTGGGCGGCCACAGCCCGGCCCCTGTGCAGCCTGCAGCCTCTGTTCCGGCCCTGAGCACTTCCCAAGCCTGAATCATGACAACCCTTTTTGGCGGGGCCTATGACTGCATTTCCTAAACGCGTTTTCTGCCAACAGCCACTCACTTTCCGCAGTGATTACGTGTCAGCTCCTTTCCAGCTTCATATTCTTTTCTTTTTTTAAAATATATTTTATTGATTTTTTACAGAGAGGAAGGGAGAGAGATAGAGAGCTAGAAACGTCGATGAGAGAGAAACATCGACCAGCCGCCTCCTGCACACCCCCCAACGGGGATGTGCCTGCAACCAATGTACATGCCCTTGACCGGAATCGAACCCGGGACCTTCCAGTCCGCAGACCGACGCTCTACCACTGAGAAAAACCGGTTTCGGCCAGCTTCATATTCTGCTGCTTCTTCCGTGCTGTCAGCAGCGCTCCTGACCAATGCACCAAAACAAGAAACATACCGCCCTGCTGGCTCCGGCCTCATTGCCATCAGAACCTCCACCCAGTGTCGCCTCCTGATCTCTGCCTCCTGTGGGGCCGCCCTGGGGCTCAGGAAGCCTGGGGTTTTCCTAACTGCATCTGTGCCCATTGATCCGCTCTCAAAGCCACATGACAGTCACTCTGTGGTGCCCGGCACTACTCTTCCTGCCGCCTCCCCCCCTCCTCCTGTCCCCCCTCCCCCACATCACTTCTTCCCTGGGTTGTTTCTGCCTTGTAGTTTTTTCTTTTCTTCCCCCTTTCTTTTTCTTTTTAACCTTTATTGTTGAAAGTATTACATAGGTCCCCCTTTTTTCCCCATTGACCCCCCCAGCCTGCCCCCACACCTCACCACAGGCCTTCGCCACCTACTGTCTGTGTCCATCTGCCTCGTAGTCTTTTCTGACTACACTTCTGCTGAGCGCTCCCTCCTCTGCGAGCCCCCAGCCTGTCCAGCTTTGCCTGCTCTCCACTCAGAGCACTTTCCTATTGCCATTTGCATTATTTTGTACGCACCCCTCTGAGTCCACATGAGTCTGATTCATCCCTTGAGGCTGCAGCTCCCACCCGCATTGCCATGTAGTAGGTGTGCCGGTCAGCCTGGGCTGCCAGAACGAGACGGCACAGACCGGGGGCTTCAACAGCACACATTGGCCTCTCACAGCGCCGGAGGCTGGAAGCCCAAGATCAGCGTGCCAGAGTGGTCAGGTTCTAGGGAGGACCTGCTTCCTGGCTTACAGATGGCTGCCTTCTTACTGTGTCCGAGAGAGAGAGAGAGAGAGAGAGAGAGAGAGAGAGAGAGAGAGAGAGAGAGAGAGAGAGGGAGAGCTATCTCTTCTATAAGGATTAGGACCCCATCCTTAGGAATTCATTTAACCTTAATTACCTCCTAGACGCCCTGTTTCCAAATACAGTCTCATTGGGGGTTAGGGCTTCAATGTGTGCATTAGGAAGGGAATCATTTCAGTCCAGTAAATATCTGCTAAAGTATCACAACAGCTCATCTCTATCAGCTACTCTGTGCGAAACACTGTGCTAACCGCTCAGCATGCGTTGCCTCACTCAATCCTCACGATACTTCAAAGGTGACCTTATTGTTATCTCCATTTTACTGGCAGAGAACCTGAGAGCCATAGAAGTTAAATAATTCATTGGCAAGTTAGCAGTAGATGTGAGATGCTTGCTCACGTCTGTTTGATTTCATAGCCACCATGCATAGTACGTATTTTGTACATATTTGTGCTGAACTCAGAAGTTCTTAGGCAGAGCCTTTGCCTATTCACCTAAATTCTCCCCAGCGTCCCCTTGGGCACCTATGTGACAGTTACCTAGACCATTGTTGGAGTAGCACAGAGGAGGGAGTAGCTGAGTCCCAGGCTTGGGGTGCTGGTCTGCTGCATACAAGAGTTTTGGATGATCATTTTAAGGGTCATTGGAGATGTGTGTGGACTGTAGAATTAGAATAGGTTTCTGGTGGGACAGAAGTATGGGTCTCACCCTATTCTAGATATTGTTGTTTTTATTCTAAACACAAATATGTCTTTTTAAAAATATGTTTTTATTTATCCAGAGAGGAAGGGAGATGGAGAGAGAGAGATAGGAATATCAATGGTAAGAGAGAATCATTGATTGACTGCCTCTTGCATGTCCCACACTGGGAATTATGCCCAGAACTCACGCATGAGCCCTGAGCAGGAATCGAACTGTGACCTTCTATAGGTCAATGCTCAACCACTGAGCCACACTGGCCGGGCTCAAGCATGTCTTGATGACCACTGGCTGAGGTGTGGTAGAGAGGACAGGGCCTTGGCTAGTTGTTGAACCTGTCAAACTACAAATCCCTTCCCACCTGGAGGCCCTTGTTCTCATTGCGGTTGTGACCTATTTAATCTCCTAGATCTACATTTTGAAGTTCTGGTTTGTAGCCACATTGCAAAGAATGTCCAGGTTCATCTTCCTGGGACTTGCCACTTCTGTACTGAAAATCTTTGAGTAGCTTCTTACTGCCCATAGGACAGATCCCCAAATTCTTCACTTGCAAAGATTCTCCAATGTGGTCACCACCTGCCTCTCTTCTTATTGGGGACTTGGCAGGAGTCCTCCTTACTGCGTGTCTAGATCAGCATCTATTCCCACCTCTGCCCATTCTAGCTATAGCCCTTGGAATATGTGCAACTTGAACCCTGACCTCAGGCTCTCATTCCACCCCCTCAGACCAGTCTTATTCCCCCCACCTCTCACAAGCACCAGTTCTTGAACTCACGCCATCCTGCTCCATCCCTGCTTAGAACGCTCAGCCTCAGTCACACTTAGCATTCACCTCCTGGGCTCCTCTCTCAGGACCTTCAGCCCCACTCCTCCCACCACACCTCTCTGGAAACCTCCAGCAGACTCCTCCCTCCTGACTGTGTGACTGACCTTGCCAGAGAAATACCCTGCCGGGCAGCCTAGGACCAGGACAAACCCAGATTTCCCAGCCAGCATAGTGGCCAAGGTCTTCCAAACATCCCCCTGCCTTCTCCAATGGTTCCCTCTCAAGCCTGTGTTTTCATAGTCCATCTTGCTCCCTACCTCACCCCCTCATTCCAGAAGCCATTAAAGAAATAAATCCCTCCTTTTTGTGCCCACAAACAGTAGATGTGCTGAGGTCACCCCTTCAAATGCACCCACAGCCTTAGCCAGTTTTGCTCAGTGGATAAAGCAGCAGCCTGCAGACGGAAGGGTCCCAGGTTCGATTCTGGCCAAGGGCACATGCCTCGTTTGCGGGTTAGATCCCCAGTAGGGGGCATGCAAGAGATAGCTGACCAATGATTCTCATCATTAATGTTTCTAGCTCTCTCCCCCTCTTTCTTCCTCTCTGAAATCAATTAAAAATATTTTTTTAAATAATGTATCCACATCTGCCCGTCATTTTCCTACTTCTGCAGGTTTACTCACAGCACTGGACAGCACTTAGAGCACCGAGGCCCTCCTGGACTATCTCCCTCTCTGTCCCCTCACCCTATAAGCAAGATTATGATTTTTCCACCTTAAAAACAACCAGCACAACAACAACAACAATGGCAAAGACACTTCCTGCCAACGGCTCTCTGTGCATCTGGAAGGTCTCACACCAGGTCAATTAAACGAGTCTCTTTGGTGGGGCCTGAGCATTCCTTGGTTTGTCCAGAAGGTGACCAACACTAAGAGCCAGGCTCCCACCTGCTTCCTTCTTGCTCAGGGATTGTCCCGTATCTTCATCCTAAACCAGGGGTGGGGAACCTTTTTTTTCTGCCAAGGGACATTTGGATATTTGTAACATCATTTCCTTCATATTATTCACTTAATATAAATGTATGTTGCTATAAAAAAGCTCCCAGATTTATTAAATTTTGAGTCTAACCTGCTGTTGCCTTGGCAGGGACAGACCAAATGATTTTCCAGGCCTTATATGGCCTGAAGGCCAGACATTCCCCACCCTCGCCCTAAACTGATGACCTTTGGATAAACAGTCCTCTCTCACTATCACAGTGTCATCTCCTCCTCCTACAGCCTGTCTTCACCTTCCCCTGCCCACTGAAACCTCATCAAGCTCTCCAGTGAGCCTGGCTGTTGTTGACTCAGTGGTTGAGGATCTACCTGGTTTGATTCCCAGTCAGAGTGCACCAACGAGTCAGCCAATCAATCATTACCTCTCATCATTGATGTTTCTATCTCTCTCCCTCTCCCTTCCTCTCTCTGAAATCATATATATATATATATATAAAAGATCTCCAACAATTTCCTTCTCCCAAAATCTTTCCACCCTCTGGCCTCCCCACATTCTTCTGACTGCTCCCTCCAGTTCTCCATCTTCCTCCACTGACCACCCAGTCTCAGCCCCACCCTCCGCCCTATTGGTGCTTCCCTGGCTTTTGTTCTTGGCTTCTCTTTTATGTAACCTTTGCTCTCCCCAGGGCACTTTCCCCCTATGACTCCCAAATTGCATGTCTAGCCTTGAGCTTCCAGAGCTCGCACCCACGGTTCCTGCTGTCTCCGTGAATACCCAATGAACACGTAAGCCCCACCTCCTCTTTACGCTGAAAACCTGCTCTATATGCTCTGCCCATCTAGATTCCTGTCACCAATCCACCCAGTCTCCCAAGCCAGAACTCAGATGACATCTTCCTCCCCACCCACATCTGATTGATCTCGGATCTGTAGGAACCTCGAGAATTCACTCCCTTTGATGCATTGGCTCTGGCTGTGTTCCACCCTTGCATCATTCATCGGCCAGATTTTTCAAGGGGACCTTAAAGCGCTTGTCCTCCATCAGGCACCACCCCACTCCACTCACATCTCTCTGTCCTCCCATTGGTACCAGGGCTTTCTTTCTAAAACGAAAGTCTGAGTCTGTCACTCCTTCCCTCTATGGTAGGATGAAATGCAAGCTCCCTGGCAGGTCACACCAAGCCCTTTACCTCGCCCGTCTTTTCTGACCTTCTCCCACACTCACTCTGGGCTCTAATACCACTAAATCAGTAGTACCTTGTCCATTCATTAATTCAACAAATGTTGCCTAAAGAGCCTACCATGTGCCCACCCACTGTCCTAGATCCCAGGGAGGTAGCAGGGAACAAACCGCCCTGCCCTCCGGAGCTTACACTTTATATGGGAACTTGTGTCCTGTGCGGTGGCAATTGTCTACAAGTCTAATTCCTCCATAGCCAGGTGGGGAAAGGCAGGCTCAGGAACCTGACTGCCTGGCCTGGTCATTTACCAGCTTGTAAAATCATGGTCAAGTGGCTTAATCTTTCCGTGTCTCAGTTTCTTTCTCTGTAAAGTGGGAATGATAATAATAGTAGCCTGTCTCATAGGGTTGTCATGAGGATTAAAAGTAAGCACACACAAAAGGCTTAGAATTATGCCTGATGGTGCACAGTCAGGTCCCGATAGACTTTTTTATACCCTCAGTTCAGTACTTAACACATAATGAGTATTCAATACGTGTTTTTCTGGTTGGATCAAAGAATAAAAAAGTGTAAGTAGCCCTGGCCAGTTTTCTCAGTGGTTAGAGCATTGGCTTGAGGACTGAAGGGCGGCAGGTTCGATTCTGGTCAAAGGTGCCTACTTCAGTTACTGTCTTGATCCCCTGCCTCAGCTGGGCAAGTGCAGGAGGAACCAATCAATGTGTCTCTTTCACATTGATGTTTCTCTCTGTGTGTCTCTCCCCCTCCCTTCCACTCTCTTTAAAAAGCAATGGAAAAAAATATCCTTGGGTGAGGATTAACAACAGCAACAACAAAAGTGTAAGTGGTTGGCACATTAGAAATTATGTTCTCACTGAATTCCAGGTGGCCTTGGTGTTATAAAATCACACTGGGAATGCCATTGAAAGATCTAGAAAGAAAGAACATGCTTCATGAATGGAAGTGTTCAGATAACAATGGCCAGCTGAGTAACCTCTGACCAGAACCTCCTTGTGTAGAAGGGAGGAGGTCCTGGAAACCCAACCAATGACCTTTCAGGTGTGAAGGAAAAGGAAAAGAGGTGACAAAGGTGGGGATTCCATCTGCGTTCGCTGGGAACCTTGAGCTTCTGGTCCAGGGCAGAGGTGGGGAAGCGGGGGTGCCTGCAGGGACCTGATACCATCCAGGCCAGGACTGTATGACTTTGAACAGCCACTCACCTCCCCAGGCCTGAGTTAAACTCTCATCAAATGAACAAAGTTAGACCAAAGAATATTCAGGGCCCTTCTGACCTCTACAGATTCTAGAACTTTCTATATTATATACCTAGATTATAGACGACATCAGGGAGAAGCAAGGGCCATGACATGAACTAAGGAACAAATGCTCAGAGCTCAGAGCTCAGGTGTCTAAAAGTATAAAAGAAAAAAGTCATTTCAGAACAGGAGAATTTAACTCATAATTGGAGTTGTACTTAACATCTACAAGCAACACATTTCACGAGATTTCAAATGTTCATCTCTGACTCAATAATTCCCTTTAGAGGATTCAATGTACAGAAATTATCAAACCAAGAGTTGCTCACAAAGATGTCCATCTCAGTGTATTTATAATAGAAAAAATTAAAGTAACTTCAATTTCTAATACTCAAGGGATGGTTAGATTATCCATTGTATGTGTCTTTTGCCAGAAAATAACATGGAGGAAATATTTATGATATATTATGTCAAGTGGGGAGAAAAAGTACCATCCTTCATTGCCTCTGCTTCACGATCTCAGTTCTAGGGGGGGAAAAAGTTCACAGATGAAAGACCAGAAGGAAATGTGCCTCTGGTTAGTGGGATTTGTGGGAATTTTTTTTCCTACTTCTTTGCACTTCTAAATGTTCGGCATCCAGTACTTTGAAACCCTCCCCTACAACAGTACAAAAATGGAATTTGAAGAAGTAACACTTTGCCAAAAGTACAGTCAGCGTTCTCACCTCTTTGAGCAGTGTGATGCAAGTATCCCATTTAAATACTGGATTCCTTCCTTTCTTCTTCACATGGTGGGGGTGGGGGGCAATCTGGCTCCAGCATGGAAACCTCAGGATGTTGAATAGGGCCTTGGAACTCTGGGCTATTCACTCTTCCTGGCTGGGCATGAATCGCTGGCTTTTTAGATACCCTGCGCTGGCAAATCTTCTGACCAGGGCTGCCATCCAAGCTGTCATTTCCTTGCCCATTTTGGCAAAGCCATGATGGAATTCCAGGGAAGATGGCGCCGTGCCCAGGAGCTGAGGGCACAGGTTCTGTAGACAGACCAAGCAGAACTCTGCATCCCAGAACCCGGACACACAGAGCCTGCACTTCTTGGATGTTCAGGCACAGACAATAGAGACCACTCAGAAGAGAGGCAGGAACATTGGTCTGGGCTCAAAAAACCCAGTTGCTCTCCTGGCCCTGCTTCTACCTGGCTATGTGGTCTTGAAGAAGTCACCAAACTTCAGATGGACTTTGATTCAAGGTTACTTAGCCTATGTCTTGCTGCTATGTGTGACCTTATTTCTAAGAATGGACACGTTTCAGCTAGTCTATTTGGCCACATGTTGTCCCAATTAATCTTAGCTGTGCAGAAAGAGGGTCTGTCCTGAGAGAGGCAGACCCTTCCTATCAGCACCACTGGGTTTAGCAGACCACCTCCACTGCCTCTCCACAGGGGCAGGCTCTGGGCCTTCTAAGGTGAGCACCCTGGACGAGGCCCCAGCCCTGTATCTCCTCTCCTAAGCCTCACATGCACTTCTTGCAGGGGCCTTCTTGACCTCCACCATCATCCTATCCTAGGTGTCCAATGCAGAGGAGGGTGTCTCCTGGGAGGAATTGCAAGTCATCTTGGTGTCCATCCAGGGCATCTGTTTAGAAGGCACAGTCTTTTGTGGCATAAATCAACATGACAAACTGGTCCCTGGAGGAGGAGAGGATAGGAGCAGATTTTGACCAAATTAGAAGGATGTCTCCAGAAGTACATTCTTCCTGCTCCATCCACATATGCTGCTGACAGAGAGAGAGAGCTTTGCTAGCCTCTTACTCCTAGCCCAGTTATCTACCACCTTCACCTGAGGTCCCGAGAATTTCTAGGTCTTGAGTCCCACAGGCAGCCATTGTATCAGTAAGACCACCAGGGTGGTCAGGGTGGTCTTACAGAACTGGGAAGAGCGTACCACATCTTGAACAAAGTCTTGGCCAGGTTGCGGTTTACACAAGGGTTTCTCCAGGTTCTCAAATCTTGCACACACCAGAATCACCTGGAAGACTTGTTAAGACAAATTGCTAGGCCCTGAGTTTCAGATTCAGAGGGTCTGTAGGACTCAGGATGACCCAAGGACTTGCATTTCTCACAACTTCCCCAGTGATGCTGTGCTCCAGGTGCCGCCACTCTAAGTACAGGTAGAAACCCAGGGAGTGGGCTCCAAGGAAAAGGTAGGGGAATTTTTCCCGTGGACCCACATCCAGCTAGACCCTGGCCAGGTCCTCAGTCCATGGTGATGGCTCCTTGAGGAGAACAATCAAATGTATTATCTCTTCTGAACCTCTGTTAAGATGTAACTTACTCAGAGATGTGGTCTCTGATGATCCAAGTACAGCAGCCACTGTTCTTGATCATATTGTTCCCTTCTATATTATTTTTTTATCACTAATGAGAAGAGTTGCATTTCCTATCTAGTTGGTTATGTGTTTATTGTCCACTTTATTCCATGAGAGGAGGATTTCTTGAGAGTGTCTTGTCACTGTTGAATTCTCATCTCCTAGAGCAACATCTGGCCTTCAGCCATCCCGGGGAACAAACTGAACTCTTGGTGCCTGCAGTGGGTGGTGTGGGCTCCAATCTATTCGAGGGTCCTTAGTAGACTAGCTCTGCAAAGTCTTTGTAGTACTTGGTCTGCTCTAAGGGGAGTACACTGGTGAGATCCAGCTCCCTGCTACCTGTTGAATCTGCGCCTTGCTTGTCAGGTCACTAGGTAGAATATTAACCACAGCTGCTCTACCAGACTCCCTCTCACTTGGGCAGTGCAAGGACAATGACCATGTACCACACACACACTTTTCAAACCAGTCCTCCATGTCCCAGGCAATGTCATGAAGGAAAATGTTTAGTTAGCATTGGGCTCAAAACTGACAAGTCCCCCTGAAAATGTGCCACAGCCTAGACCTGGAGCTCTGATGTAACTGATCTGGGGGTTACCTTTTAGAGCCCTTAAAGGTTGAATTTCTGACATTTGCAGTCCAGCAGTCCAGGCCTGAAGCACATATTCTTGGCTTTTGCTTGCTTATTTATATGTTCAACAAGTGGTTTTTAGGGGAAGATGGGTGAAGGGGAGGGGCCTGTTGTAGCTTTGCACCAATCTCTGGGTATGTGTGTATCTCTATGGACACGAATTATGTAAAAATTCAGTTTCACTCAATGCACTAAATATATCCTGAATTAGATCCTAGGACAGAAAAGGGATATTAGTGGAAAAACTGGTGAAATCCAAATAAATTCTGGAGTTCAGGTAATAGTAATGGAGCAATGTTTATCTCTTAGTTTTGACTAATACACCAGTTATGTAAGATACTAACATTGGGAGAAACTTGGTGTGGGATGTATGGCAACACTCCATACTATTTTTGCAAATTTTCTGTAAATCTATCATTATTCCTCCAAAAAAAGTTCATTTAAAAAATTCAGTTCCAAAGTTTTACAATCCAATGTAACATATTGATTTGGAGGTTTAATTGGAAAATCCACTATTCAGTTCAACTTTTATGTTTTATTGAGGTATAACATGCATACAATAAGGTACACAAATCATATATGTACAACTCATTGAATTTTCACATTCGGATGCACCCTCCTGACCAGCACCAGGTCAAACATTAGAATGTTCCCAGGACCTTTTGCAGTGAAAAATATTCCTCGACCAGTATCTTGATGTACATACCATAGATTGGGTTTTGCCTGTTCTTGAACTTCATGTACGTAGAATTATAAAGTATATATTGTTTTGAGCCTGGCTTTTTTTCACTCAACATACCATCTGAAAATCAACCATATTCTTATGTGTAGCAGTAGTTCATTCTTTTATTATTGGGTAATATTCCATTGCATCAATAGTCCCCAATTCAGTTATCCATTCTGTTTCCAATTCACATTTGGGCTATTTCCAGTTTAGGACTCTTATGAATGAAGCTGCTGTAAATACGCTCATCTGTGTATTTGGCAGCTACATGCATGCATTTCTCCTGGTTGTATACTTCCAATTGGAATTGCTGGGTCACAGGGTATTTGCATGATTAGGGGGACAAGAATATCTGGAGGTAGCACGTGGCAGGCTTACTGAGCTGGAAATTCAGTTGGGAAGGCTTGTTTCAGGGTGAACATGAGGAAGATGATCTCCTCATAGTTATCATATTCGTACAGACACCCAAACAGGGGTGAGCCATCGGGGCCGGCACCCAGGCTCTGAAGGTCTGAGTAGGCGCAGCTGCCTTCAGCCAGCAGGGCCGGGTGGGACCAGGCATTAGAGGCCGGAGGCTGTGTATTGAGGTAGGCACCTAGGTTGGATCTCTGCCGGGGGTCAGTCGGGTGAGTGTAGAGCAGCCACTTGTCTGAGGGTCCTGACCCTCCTCTGGGGCTGGGGAAGGCGATCACACTCCCATGGCAGCCATGGGGAGGCTCCACAAGCCTCTGTACCAGTTGGGCCCCCCTGAAATTAAGCCCGTCATTAACACTCTCGGCCTGAATCCTGAACCCACGGGGGCTTCTAGCATTGATATATACCATCCTCTGTGTTGCACTCCCGATCTCAGCCACTTGGCACTCCACCATTTCCGGGGCCACAAAGTTGCCTCTTTTCCACGTGACCCCGTGGTCGTTGCTGATGAAGCAGAAAGCGGCGGGGCTGGGCATCGCATCGGCACGGATTTTCCGGTAGGCGTAGGCTGGCACCACCAGGCTCTGTGCCTCATTTTGCAGCTGCAGACAGTGCCCTGGGCCCACTGCAAAGGTGGCCCATTTCTCGTGGTCTGAGCCAATGGCAGAGATGGTGAGGTCCTTGGTGGGGCTCCAGGACCTGCCATGGTCAGTGCTGGTGACTAGGCACAGCCGCGTCACATTGACCCTGGTGTGGAGTTGGTGTTCCTCAGAGACATGACTGGGGATGGCAATGAAGAAGAGGAAGAGGGTCCCCGTGTTCTCATCGTACAAGGGACTTGGGTTCATGGACCGGTGGCCCTCCAGCTGGGCTTCGTTAACCACTTCCTGAGCTTGCCACTGAATGTGAGGAGAGGAAGAAAGACAAGCACTGCCTTGAAATGACCAGTGACAGTGACAGAGTTGCGCTCTGGGTGGGGGGTGTCTCATGGGGTTAGGTCAAAGGTCATGGAGGAAGTGTTCATCTACCACTCGCTCAACTCACATCACCTCCCAGAGCTGTGGGAGCCAGGTTCCACCTCACCCCCTGCACAGCAGCCCACTCCTCTTGAACGTCTGCTGCCTCATTCCCACCAACATGTATCAGAGCACCTACGGTGGGCTAGAGCTCAGATGCAGAGATCCTTGGGGCACGAGCCATTCCCAGCGTCATCCTGGTTCCCAGTCCAACTCCCCATTTTTTAAAAGTAAAGCCCTAGTAGGAACCACAATAGTCTGACCTGTGTGGGACAGAATAGGACAATCACTTCCCATCTTCTATACACCATACTCTATTAATATAGCCTGGGAGGGCTAACTACATGACACTAGGACCCCCATAATCCCAAAGTCTATGTCATATGTGCGGCAGCTCTGCCATCTACCCCCATTCATTAACACCTGTCCATCCCCCAGTGAGCCTTCTAAAGGCAGATACTGTGCCAAGAGCCTAACCGCTAATTCCTGGGGAACAGGTGTCATTAGCTCCAGCTTACTCTGGAGAATGGAAGGCTCAGATAAGGAAGGTGAGTGGCCCAAGGCCATACCTCTAGCTTCTAAAACCAGGACTTGAACCCAGGTTCATCTGCTTCAAACCCCATGCTCTAAACAGCTGCTATGTAATAATGACCACAGAGTAATGATAATACTAATAGCAATGTGTGATATGCCCGCCTTGGATGTCTTTGTCAAAATCAATTGCTTGATCTACGTGCTGGGGCTTTAGAGCACAGCAATCAATCCAACCCTTCCCAGGTCCCACTCCCCAGGTTAATTTTACTCAAAGGATACAACCCCAGTTACGGAATTCTAAACTAGCCCTCCCTGGGTCCTCAATAACACAGGAAAACCTTTCCAAGCATCAGTTTTCCTGGACTTGACCCACCCTGCACCGAAGCCGATGCTGCCAGGCCAACTGGACTTGGTCCCAGTGAACCCACATTTTCTGGGTGACCACTTTGGGGAACTTTCTCTGCCCCATCCATGGGAGGGCCCTGAATCCCTCCTGGGATTCAATGTCTGTCCCCCGGACCCATCCATCTAAGAATGTCATGGTCCTCACATTCCCAGGGGAGCTAGTGTAGCCTCCTCTTGCCTTACCTGGACCTGGTGGGTGGACTCATTATAGCTGCCCCTGCGCATGACAATCAGATCTGCGTCCTCATCCTTTTTGCTCTTGCGCTTTTCTGCGAAGGCCAGCAGAGTCTTCTGCTGCGGCAGGTAGAGGAGGGCAGGGATTCTGTAGGCCTGTGCTCCCGACTTGAACAGTGTCTGCTTCTGCAGGACGGGGAGGGATGCCATGGGGTCTGTGGGAGGTGGAGTAAGAAATGAGTTCCCTGAAGTCACATCCTGAGACGGGGCTGAGCTACCCTCCCAGGCAGGGGGTCCCCACTCCAAGGGCGGAGGTGGCTGAGGTTGGTGGCCCGTCCTCCTTCCCCATGGGGTTCGTCCCCCTTATTACCTTCCAAGAGCCTGTCTCTGACGCTACACGTGCCCGCCATGGGATTTGGCAGTGCTCTGTCCATGACACTTCAGGGAAGGGGTGTTTGGCAAAGCACATTTTGTGCTGAATTTTTACTGTGAGTTAACAAACCTTGCTAGGACAAATCTGTGATAACCTTCAGCTGCTTTTGCCCATCAAATGCCAAGCCTTGGGTCGGATAAAAGTGTTTGCCAAGTGGCATTCTGCAGCTGTCCAACTGCCAGAAAAGGACACATAAGAACTTTTTATAACTCTGCAGGCCTGGAAGTCACCTTAGAAAAAAGAAAAAAAAAGTGTGGGGAAGCCTTGATTTTGCAGGCTTGCTCTCCAGGCTGCTTGTGGGGATGCCACCCCTGGGGGAAAGAGAAACATCTGGAATGGAAGAGAGAGGCTCCCAACAGCTCACTAGGGCTGTGAGGCTCCTCCAGAGGTACTAAGTAAATAAATAAATAAATACTTCCAAAGTGTTGAGTTCAGTTCAGGTCAACGTCCCTGTTCTGTTAATTAGACCTTGGGACATTGAAGCATAGGCTAGGGGAGATGACCAGATAAAAAACATTGCTCTATTCACTTACCTCACAGCTTACAAAAATGCTTGATCAGATGGAAATATATCAACAGGTTAAAGATGTCCAAGAGAGAAGTGATTCTGAAGAGACTGGAGACTGAGCTTGGGTTAGCAGACGACTTGATTCCTTCAGCTTTTGGAAGTCTGGCAATCTGTTGGGCTTTGGAGATATAATGACAATGAATAATTTTTACACATGGCTGCTTTTCAGGGGAAAAAAAGCATTTGATCAAAAAGGGTAGTCACATTGCCGAAACCGGTTTGGTTTAGTGGATAGAGCGTTGGTCTGCGGACTTAAGGGTCCCGGGTTCGATTCCGGTCAAGGGCATGTACCTTGGTTGCGAGCACATCCCCAGTAGGGGGTGTGCAAGAGGCAGCTGATCAATGTTTCTCTCTCATTGATGTTTCTAACTCTCTATCCCTCTCTCTTCCTCGCTGTAAAAAAACAATAAAATATATTTTTTTTAAAAAAAGGGTAGTCACCAAGATAACTTAATGGCTATGTGTGACAGTGGTCTCCATGCTGAGCCACCTGGGGTCTCCTTCAGGGGGATGCACCCCAGCTGCAGGGAGTCCTGGCTGCAGAGCAGATGGCCCTCAGCTGAGCAGGAGGGATGAGATTGCCATCAAATAACCCCTCCTGGTCATCCCCAGGAAGGGCTGCATCTGATGGCTGGCTGGCCCAGAACCTGAAGACCTGGCCCCATGACCTCTCTGGGTCTCTGAGGGCCAGCACAGGTCCAGGGCTCCCGTGGGTCAGCTGCAGCCGCCCCAGGAGACACACCTCCTCTCCTCTGCATACCTGTTCCTCTCGCCTGCATTTTTTCCCTATGTGTACATTATTATTTATTTAAAACTCATTTTACATGTTTGAGAAATCTATGCAATATTTCATTAAATCCATCATGAACATTTTCGTTAAGACAATATGACAAAATAAAACTAATAAGGGCAAATTCTACATAAGGTAAAAATGCGTGGCTGCCTAAACAGGAAGGGGGGGGGGGGGAGACGGCCTGAGAACAAAGTCGTTGTGATAAAATCTTCACGTGGAAATTGTAGTCCAAGAATATATGGCTTGGTAGCCAGAAACTTTGCTATGAAATATAGATTGGAAAGAATCAAATATGATTCAAAATTGAAATGAACCAAAACCAATTTGGCTCAGTCGATAGAGCGTCGGCCTGCCAACTGAAAGGTCCTGGGTTCGATTCCTGTCAAGGTCATGTACCTTGGTTGTGGGCACATCCCCAGTAGGGGGTGTGCAGGAGGCAGCTGACAGAAGTCTCTCTCTCATCGATGTTTTTAACTCTCTATCCCTCTACCTTCCTCTCTGTAAAAAAAAGTAATAAAATATATTAAAAAAACAAAATTGAAATGAAAACGGGGAGAAGATTCAGCATGATAGTGTTTTCTAGGAAATTGATCAGGATTTATTTAGCTCTTGGGTGTTTACCTAGGAGTAGAATTGCTGGGCCATGTGGTAATCCTATGTTTAACCCGTTTGAGGAGCTGCAGGCTGTTCCCATAGCAGCTGCAGTGGTTTACAGTTCACCAGCAATCTATGAGGGCTCCAGTCCCGTGGTCAGCAAACTGTGGCTCGCAAGCCACACGCTGCCCTTTGGCCCCTTGAGTGTGGCTCCTCCACAAAAATACCACCGCCTGGGCGAGTCTATTTTGAAGAAGTGGCATTAGGAGACGTTTAAGTTTTAAAAAATTGTCTCTCAAAAGAAATTTCAAATCATTGTGCTGTTGATATTTGGCTCTGTTGACCAATGAGTTTGCCGACCACTGCTCCAGTCTCTCCACATCCTCCTCAACTCTGCAGATTGTGTCCTTTTGATGTAGCCCTCAGCGTGGGTGGGCAGTGCCGTCTCACTGTGGTGGTGATTTGCATTTCCCTGATGATTAGTGATGCTGAGCATCTTTGTAGGAGCTTATTGACCCCTGGACTTGGGTTTTGACCTGGAGGCAAAGGGAAGAGTTCAGATGTGTTTGGGCAAGGGAGGGATCTTATCTAACTTATTTTTAAGGTAGTCCTTCTTTTGGCTTCTGGGGACAAGGGCAGGGGGTGAGTCTGTTGCAGTTTTCCAGGTGAGATAAGATAAAAGCATGGAGTAGAGCTGTGATAATGGAGAGGGGAGCCTGGCTCTTAGAGACAGAAAACAGCAATTCATATGATTTGGAGGACAAATTAGGGAGGATTTAAGAATGCTGGCTCTAGCCCGTTTGGCTCAGTGGATAGAGCATTGGCCTGCAGACTGAAGGGTCCCAGGTTCACTTCTGGTCAGGGGCACATGCCTGGGTTGCAGGCTCCATCCCTAGTAGGGGACGTGCAGGAAGCAGCCAATCAATGATTCTCTCTCATCATCGATGTTTCTGTCTCTCTCTCCCTCTTCCTTCCTCTCTGAAATCAATAAAAAAATATTAAAAGAAAAAAAAAAAGAATGCCGAGTTTAAAGTATTCTGAATTGATTTCCAGAGCAACTCTGATGGTTTTCCAGATTCCTCCTTTAGGGTGGGAACAAATGTATTCACTCACATAGCAAAGACTCACTGTGCTTTTCCTTTGTGCCCTACATTGTTTAGCAATTTGGGATGCTTTATGAGTAAGACACACTTCCCAGTTCCCGCAGGCCACTAATATAAAAAGTATTTGCCCCTTAAATATTTAGAGCCACAGCTGATGCAGGAGGGGGTGGGGTAGAGGAAAGGGGGATCTTGGGGTCCATTCTAGAGAGCTCTTTTCTATTCTCAGTAACTCAGCACCAGCCCAGACTCACACACTTACCACCAATACCAAACCCCGACTGTCTTTAGAATAATAATAATAGCAAACACAAAAGTGGCCCTTACCAAGTGCCGGGCACTCTTTAAGTGCTCTATAATATTAGAAGTTTTTTTTCCAGAAGTTATATTTACAAATTATATTATTTTACAATATGATTGGCGAATATGTACTCATTTCATCCCCACAGCATCCCCACGAAGTTGATGCATTGTCCATTGTACAGATGAGGAAATTGGGCTCACCCATCCCTTCAGTGTCAGAGCTGGGACTACAGACTCTTCTGACCCACGCAGCTTGCCTCTCAGGGCAGTTCTGGAAGGTGCCATCCCTCTGCACCTTGTCGCACGATGCCTTAGCACCGCATGCAGGTAGTTAGCTGGCACCCGCCCCAGCCCTAGCTCCAAATGTGGCAGCAGCTTCGGGCTAAGGTAGTGGAAAGAAAACTGAATTAGGAATCAGATTCTGGGCCTAGGTTCATGTCCAGCAAGTTGTGTGCCTTTGGGCAAGAACCTTCCTCTTGGAGGCCCAGCTCCCCACCTGGCAAGAAAGGGGCTGAAGAAGGTGATTGCGTAGGCCCCTTCATCTCCAGAGCAGGCACGGACTTAGGCCCTGACTCCTTGGGGGAGGCTGAGCAGGGACCCCCAACACAACCCAGTCCCACACGGCAGCACAAAGGCAACCAGACCGATGATAAAGTCAGTTTGCACCAAGAAAAACTGCCATTTGGTAGGTCAAAAATGATTGAGTAGTGACGATTCCAGATGGTCCCACCTAAGGCTACCAGCAGCTGGCATGGCTTGTAGTCTTGTGGGCGCCACACCTGGAGCACAGCATCTTACTTCTCCTCACTCTGCCTACAAGGCCGGCTCTCGTGCTCCCATCTCAGATATGGGGAAGTGAGTCAGGGAGGCGGTGGATGACTTCCTTAAGTCGATGAAGGTGGGTGGATTTGAGCCTGGATCTGCCTTATTTCAGGACACACGCCCCTAAACACTGGGTTCTCCCGCCACCGACCCACAGCTGGGACCCTGAGGTCTGAGTGCTTCTTAACTGAAGGCGAGCGGTGGAGGGCCCCTGCCCACCTCCTCTCTCTCTCCTGTTGGGAGCACACTGGCTGCTGGCTTCCCTCACCCACTTCAGGAGGCATCCTTGCCAACTCACATCTGTATGGAACACCTTCCATGTGCCTGGAAACAGGTAAACACACCAGCCTGGTCCCTGCTCTTCAGAAGCCCGCTGTAAGCGACAGCCAGTGCTTCTGGGAGCAAGAAAGGCACACTTTGCAGCTTTCCCTAGAGGGAAAAGGCCAGTTTTGGATGGAATGTTGGCCTTTTGGCTACCACGTTGAAATAATGCCATCTCTCCAAAGAGCAGACAGAGGCCCGCATGTGGTCTGCCGTCAGTTCCAGCAAAGCACATGTGTGTGGCAGCAAGCCCAAAGCGCTCCCCCCACCCCCACCCCAAGAAAACCCCATTCCCATGGGCTCAACACAGCCGAGAGGAGCTCTCCCAACTCCCACGCCAGGACAGGAGCCCGAGCAGCCTTCTGGAAGCTCAGACCAGCAATAGCTTGGGGGCAGAATAAAGAGTTTTCCAGAACTGGCTGATCTGAGCCTTCTCCCACATTTCCCATCCAACATCTCCCCTGGATACCCCCCAAAAACAGAGTGAGCACTATATCGGGGGTTGAGCATGAGCTAGTACACTTTAAAAAAAAAATGGCCACCGTCTGAGGCATTCCCAAGTATGGCACCATCACCCCGTAATTACCTGGTAGAGGAGAACTCTTGTTTATATCAACAAAGGAAAAAGGTGGGTCAACTCCAAGAGAAGCCTTACCTCAGGGAGCACTCCAGGTGGGATCCCGGGGCCTGGATTGGGCGTCAGAGTGGTGAGAAGAGGCAGTGGGAACCAGCTTTGAGAAGGTCCTGTGTTCCTCTGGCTTAACCCGGAGTCTCATGGCTCCAGTACCGGGGCCTGTGCCTATAAACACCCGAGAGAGGCCCCAGGCAGTGTCAGTGTTCAGGCCCAGCCCTGGAGGGCACTGCCTCTCATCATCCGGGGAAGGACTTATCTACAGGTCACGCTGAATCAGGGTGAGCCGCAGGCCACCTGAGTCAGGCTTGCCTCTGAAACGTATGCAGCGGGCAGTGTGTGCACATCAGGGAAGAGACCTCCAGGGCCTGGGAGGGTTTGGGCATGCAGGAGGACCTGGAGCCACTCAGGATGCAACTCCATCTTTGGGCTCTGTCTGGGGCAGCCAGGTGAGCAGGGCAGCCTTCTTGATCTCTTGAGACCTCAGTTACCTCTGCTGAAAAAAAATGGGAACAAATACACCACAGCAGACTAAGTTGCCTGGAGCAGACTATAGGACTCACCTGTCTGTAACCCATTACCAATGGCGTTTCAGATCATCTCAGTGCTCTATCCACACTCATCCTTGGAGTGAATGGATGGATGAGGCTGCCTTTCCAGGCAGGGCTGACAGTGTGAGACTTCAGATAACCTGTCTAAATCTCTTAACCCAGCATCAGCTCGCGATAAGGACTGCCATGGCAACGAGCCCTTTTCTTCTGGACCCATCACAACGTGTCTAAACAGCACCATCCATGGGCCCCACGTTCATTCTCAGGCAGACGAGTCAGGAGCTGGCACACTGTCAGAAAATATAACCCAGCTCACCCAGCCCACTGCCAGTGTGGGTGAGGCCTCAGGAGCTGGAAAAACCTGAAGGCAGTCCATTCACTTCAAAGTGCACTTGTTGGCTTAGTCTAGAACTGAGGGATGAGGGAGGCCTCCCTAACTTATCTCCCTTCCTTCCACTGGCCATAGTTCTCCCATGATTATCTTCAGCTCGAGGTGGTTCCTGTGGCTCAGACCCAAGTTCAGCTCTCCTTGGCTGCCCCCCCCCAGGTCAGAGTGACCCCTGGGTGGCCAGTTCTGGGTCCCCTTGTTCCTGCTCTGGTCTAACCCTCTCATCAGTTTGCAGAGAAAGGTTTATGGTCTGACCTTAGAATTTACGTTTGAAAGTCCCATGCAAAAGCCAGTCCATGCCGAAACCGGCTTGGCTCAGTGGATAGAGTGTGGGCCTGCGGACTGAAAGGTCCCAGGTTGATTCCAGGCAAGAGCATGTAACTTGGTTGCGGCCACATCCCCAGTAGGGGGTGTGCAGGAGGCAGCTGATGGATGTTTCTCTCTCATTGATGTTTCTGACTCTCTGTCCGTCTCTCTTCCTTTCTGGGAAAAAAAAAAAAAAAAGCCAGTCCATGTTAACACCCTAGTAAACCCAGACCCCAGCTCTGACTCACACCCCCTGGAGGTCTAGGAATCACATTGAAGTCGACGCTGTTACATTCTGGCTGCGTTCCAACTAGTTCAATGGGCCATAAAAGGGGTATTTTAAAAGCAAGGTAAGTGTAGGGTGGTGACTCATTAAAGAAATCATAACACATCCATAAAATGGAGTATTAGGCAGTTGATTAATTAAAACCATGTTTTAAAGATAATGTTGGGATACAAGATAGCATATAAACTAGGATCCTACTTTTGTAAATCTGCATTAAAATCTGTATTAAAAATAAACAAAAATTATACCATGTATGCATTGCTGCATCCCTCGAAACTTAGCACAGTGCCTGTGACAAAATAGATACTCAGAAAATATCCAATGAATAAATAAATACTATTAGTAGTCAATTTTAACTAGTGGAATTACAAATGATATTTATTTACTTTCTGTACTCTTCCAGACACATATGATTTAATTATTATACATTAAAAAAATGTTTTTATTGATTTCAGAGAGGAAGGAAGAGAGAGATATCTATAAACATCAATGAGATATCTATAAACATCCTGCATGCTCCCTCCTGGGGATTGAGCTCACAACCAGGGCATGTGCCATGACCAGGACTCAAATTGTGACCTCCTGGTACATAGGTCAAAACCGAGCGTGACTCAGCATGAAAATTTAACTTATATTTGACTCCAAAGGATAAATATATTCTGTTCAAAAATGTTCACTGAGCTCTGGCTGGTATGGCTCAGTTGGTTGACCAGAAGGTCACTGGTTAAATTCCCCATCAGGGAACATGTCCAGGTTTCAGGCTTGATAACCAGTAGGAAGCACGTGGGAGGTAGCCGACCAATGTTTCTGTCTCTCCCTCTCTTTTCCTCTCTCTCTAAAATTAATAAAAACATATTAAAAATATATATATGTATATTCACCAAACACATACATGTAGCCAACACCATACTAACTTGGAAGGAGGAGAGAAAGATCCTGGATAAGGTCCCAGAACTTCCCATGTTTATTATTTGTCTGTGGGGGAAAGACAAACATCCAAGGAACAGAAGCCAGTCACCCAGGAGCCAGGGGTGGACTGTAATGGTGACAGTGATTAAGAGCAAAGGGAAGAGGTAAGAACAGGGGTAGTCAGGAAGACTTCCTGGACAAAAGCTTATGATCTGAGCTAGACCAGGAAGAAAAGTAAAATTTACAGAAGCAGAGGTAGAACATTTCAGTAGCATGTAGTGGGTGCAAAGTTTGAGTGTGAGGAAGCAAGGAAGCAGGACAGTGCTGGCTAGCCAGGATCACATGACTTTAATTGTAATCTGTTTTCTCTCTTACCTTTATTACTTTTCCTTACCTTTGATGTTCTGCAGTCTCACTATGGGTTGGCCAGGTGTGAATTCATTTTTATTTACCTTGTGGACTCAGAATACTTTTCCAAACTCAGAGGACATGTCTTTCTTCAATTGTGAAAATTTCTCAGTCATTAATGCTTGAACATTGCCTCTTCTTTCCTCTCTCCTTTAGAACAGCATCTTCAATGTATACTTGGTTTTCTTGATTTATTCTTCAGATGTGTTTTGACTTATTTTTCATGTTTCCCATCTCTTTTGCCTCCTGGTGCTTCATTTTGGGTGCTTTACCTGATATATCTTCCAAATCACAAAATCTAGAGTTGTGACCTAAAAGGTATGTTTTTATTTTTTTCTAATGCAATGTCTTGGGGTTTTTATTTCTACAATTTCTACTTAGTTCCTCTTTGAATTTACCTTAAAAAAAACCTAATTTCCTCAGCATTAAAAAGCAATATGCTATTAAGCCATGAAAAGACATGGAGAAACCTTAAAAGCATATTACAAAGTGAAAGACGCCAAGTGCGAAGGCTGCACACTGCATGATTCCAACTCTATGACATCCTGCAAAGAGAGTGAAAAATCAGCGATTTCTAGGGGTTGAGGTGGGAGGGTGAATAGGAGAAATATAGACAATTTTTAGGGCAGTGAAAATGCATCTGTCCAAACATACAACACTGACTGAACCCTAATGTAAACCATGGATTTGGGTGATAATGATGTATCAATGTAGGTTCATAAATTATAACAAACTAGAGGCCTGATGCATGAAATTTGTGCAAGAGTGGGCCTTCCTTTCCCCAGCTGCTGGTACCGGCTTCCCTCTGGCACCTGGGACCCGGGCTTCCCTCTGGCCCCAGCTTCATCCAGAATGATGGCCTGGAGGATGTCTGATCTAATTAGCATATTACCCTTTCAATATTATAAATGTACTGCTCTGGTGGGAATATTAGTAAGGGGGGAGGCTATATATATGTGGGGACAGGGAATATATGGGAAATTGCTCCACCTTCCCCTAAATTTGGCTGTGAACCTAAAACTGCTCTTAAAAAATGGTTTTAAATTCTTAAAAAAATGACTTACTATTTTTGTTTTTACAGATTTTTACTCCTTTATCTTTCTAAACACCTTAAATATATTTATTTTTAAGTCTTTTTTTATATTACTCCATTGTTTCTATTTCCCCATTTTTTGTGGGATGCAACTTCAATTGGATTTCCTCAAATGCTATATAACTTGTTAGAATCTATTTTAAAATAATTTATAATTGTTTACATTCTTCATATTGGTCTTCCTCAAATGTTTTATAATTTCTGTGTGCAAACTCATCCTCTATGGGAATTACCTCTCAGAGGTGATGGTGGAGGTGTTCTCACTATGCCCCAGATTGTGGAAACCTCCCAAAGTTGTCTTTACCTTGGTGTTAAGGGCTCATGATTTCCCAAGTTTCTTCCTCCATCTCTAGCTTACAGTTTCTGTACTTCATGAGTGGTGAAGGTTTAAACCTCATATGCAAACCCAGAGTTTCTATTTTATTGTAGGTGATTCTATTTCTACTCATGGCTTAGGACAATTTTTAACTTCTGTGCTGTAATTTCTCTCCCAGTTTCCTGCTGTGTTCAAGTTCAAAGGTTTTGATTTTTGTTCCTCCACAACTGTTAACTTAAAACAAATATATCCCTGGCCATGTGTGTAATAATTCCTGAAGCTTTAACTCTCCAGGATAGTTATAGAATTACCTAAAAATTACCTATTAACTAATGGCATCTAGAGATTTATCTTCCTTGCTCTTGAAATAAAATATCTATATCTATATCTATATCTATATCTATATCTATATCTATATCTATATGCCTAAGGGACCATTTGACCAGTAGCTATGGCATGCACTGACCATATGCTCAACGAACAGGCATGGAAACATGGAACAGACTGATAGAATCTCAGAGGGAAGGAGGGAGGAGGGAGGGCAGGAAGAGATTAACCAAAGATCTTATATATCTTATATGCATACTAGAGGCTCAGTGCATGGATTTGTGCACAGGTGGGGTCCCTCAGCCTAGCCTGTGGGGACTGGACCAAAACCAGCAGTCTGATATCCCCCAAGGAGTTCTGGATTGCAAGAGGATGCAGGCCAGGCCGAGAGACCCCAATAGTGCATGAATTTGTGCACTGGGCCTCTAGTATATTTATAATACATACATGTTATATATATTTCCTGAACACAAAGATATATATATATATATTTCTTTGCTAATATATATATATATATATATATATATATATATATATATATATATTTAGCATTTCTTTGTGTTCAGGAAATTTCATGTGACCCTGGGCAAGCAGTTTAACCTCTCTATGTCTGGTTTATTCATCATAAGACTATAATGATGGTTAAACAAGTTAATTCATGCAAAATTCTTAGAATATAGGCCAGCCGTGGGCAAACTACGGCCCGCTGGCCGGGTCCGGCCCATTTGGCTGTTCTATCCTGCCGGCGGAGCTGAAAGAGAGGAGGGTTCTCTTGCTCTCCCCTCCGCTCCTTCACCAGCAGCCCAAGATGAGAGTGCCAGCATGGTCAGGTTGATTTTGTTCCAGCCCTCCGGTCCACTTTAAGAACCCATTGTGGCCCTCGAGTCAAAAAGTTTGCCCACCCCTGATATAGGCTGACCCAAAGGTTGTCAATAGATGTTATGGCAACTATTCTGGCTTCTGCTCAGTTATTTTTCTTGACCAGGCCTGGTCCCTTATTTAACATGTATTTAACATGTATTTTTAAAAGTAAAAATGCAATTTTTAAAACATTTACATTTCTCTCCTCTTCTCACTCCTAACAGCAAACTTTATACTGAAATTTAGTAGAAAATATATTTAAATCTTATATAATAAAGATGTAATATGCAAATGGTCATTACACCGTGAAGCAAAATGACTGACTGTGTAACAACCGGATCACGGATCAGCAGGAAGGTGGGGCAGTGAGCTACAAGCAGGTGGCAGAGAGCTTACAGGAGGGGGTAGGGCAGAAAACTATGAGGGAGGGGTAGGGGGAGCTACAGGAGGTCAGGGAAGCAAGCTGCTGGTGAGCTACTGGCACACGGATTCATGAGAAGGGCTACTAGTCTCTTATAATGAATTAAGCTTATTACACTTGACCATTCAATTCCCACCAATGTGCAATTGTAGCAATCACCTTAAAATAGCTAGTTGATGATTATTAAGTCCATTAATGACCTATCAAAAAATTATCACCCAGAAAACATCACAAAAGCTTCTGGTCAAGGGCATCTCAGCTCTTGAAATTATTTCTTGTGTCTTGTCCACTCAGGCTGCTGTAACAAAATACCTCAGAATGGGGGGCTTATAAATAAGAGAAATTTATTTCTCACAGTTCTGGAGGCTGGGAAGTCAGTCCAAGATCAAGGCATTGGCAGATTCAGTATTTGATGAGAGCCTGTTTCCCTGTGCGTAGGTGGCCATCTTCCCTCTAGTGCAGTGTTTCCCAAACTTCTGACATATGTGTACCCCTTCTATAATTTTCGTAACGCTGAGTACCCCTCGTCAAAAAAAAGGATGTATTTTAGTATCAATATATATATATATATATATATATATATATATATATATATATATATATATTTTATTTTTTGGTACATACACAAAATAATAATAAACTAAAAATAAAACTATTCATAATAAAATACAAATAAAAGTTATATTATAAATAACATTTATTTGGGTCAATGAGAAGGATGAAATTGACTTGACTCATCAGAATGTAGAATTAGGCGCAGCTAAGCACAGTGCAATACATATCCCCACCAAACTCCGGTGCAACGCGTACCCCCACCAAACTCTTCCCATACCCCTGGGGGTACGTGTACCACACTTTGGGAAACACTGCTCTAGTGGAAGGGCAAGGGAGCTCTCTGGGGTCTCCCTTATAAGGCACTAACCTGTTCATGAGGAGTCCACCTCCATGCCCTAATCACCTCTCACAGGCCCCACTTCCTAATACATCCATCACCTTGGGAGTTAGGTCTCTACATATAAATTCTGAGAGAACACTAACACTCAGTCTACGGCACTCAATATCACCCCAGAATATTCCTATAGCAGAACAATAGACCATCTTTAAGAAGAAGGAAGGACTTTAAGGTGTGCTGAATTGGAAAAGTACCAAGACAATAGATACAGAATAGTACATACATGCTGTGGTTCTGCCTAAATAAAACAAAAGGATGTAGGTGTGAGGGTGCCAGTGGGGGTGAGAGAAAGTATGTAGAGAGAACATTTCTAGAATACTCAGGAAACTGTTAACAGAGGTTACATAAGATGTTTTCGAGAAGAAAGTGACAGGTTCAGGACTGTGTCAGCATGTTCACATGGCATATTGAGTGGGAGAGAATGAATCCAGGAGACCATTTAAAGGACATTGCAATTATCCAGGTAGAGTTGAGGGGGGCCTGTTCTGAAGCAGAGATGGAGTGGAGGAGAAAAAAAGAAATGAGATTCACTTTCAAGGTGCTCCCAGTGGTACCCTCAGGGCCTAGCACAATATCTACACCTACCTGGTGCTCAACAAATGCACGAAATGAATAGTCTCCCACATAAAGGCTTACAGTACCAGGTCCCAAACACATCCCTCTGCACACCTTAAGAGCCAAATTCCACAGACCTTGTCACCTTCTTCTCAGAGTTCACTCACCCAGCCCAGGACCTGTGCAAAGTCAGCAGACGGAATCCACAGGAGGGTGAGGCTGGGGTGAGGGAAATGCAGGCACAACTCTGAGCTGGTCCTGTTTGCACATGGCAAGATGCTTGTCTCCAAAAAGCTGTGGCCCTGCTTCCCTTGGGAGCTAAGGGGAGACAGGAAAATTACTAATGAAAAAGGGAGAAAATCAACCCCCCAAATCAGATCTAACTCTACAAACAATGCACACACATGCATGCACACACCAGCTACCATTAGTCCTTGCACTTAGAAAGTGCTTAAAATAGGTTGTTTTCAGTGGTCGCCAAGTGGTGGTCCGCGGACACTGGTGGTCCATGAAGTCCGAAAGGTTGGTAACCACTGTTTTAAAAAATAAGACCAAGACAGGAGAGTGAGCAGGAAGAAAAGGAATTTCAAGAGTGTGACATATGAAGATTGGTTGGAAGACAGAGAACTTATGCCCCTGAAGGACAGAACATTTGGTGGACGCCACCTCAAACCTTCATATGTGAAGGCTCAACTAGAAGCCTTTGGTGTCAGGGAGAGTGAATGGTATCTTCTGAGCCTAATGTGGGGTCTGGCTTGTAGCGTCCTGCTCAAATGTTTGTTGGATGGATGGATGGATGGATGGATGGGCGGGCTGATGGATAAAAGACTACCTCTATCTGCTTTCAGAGGCAAAACAAACCATTGTTTTATGGCAATCAGGTGGCTATGATGGACAGCTTTCAAAGATGGACCTCAGCAATCCTACCTCCCGGTGTTCACATCTGTGTGTATTCCTCTACCTCTGGGTGTTGGCTGTACCTGATGATTTCCTCCTAATGAGTAGAATACAGCAAACGTGATGGGATGTAACTTCTGTGAGAAGATTACAAAGGACAGTGGGTTTCTGTCTTCCTGGACTCTCTCTGTTGCTCACCTCAGGGACAGGCTGCCATAGTGGAGAGGCCTCCGTGTCAGCCTTGGGCCAACAGTCAGTGAGGAGCTAAGTCCCATGGCACTCAAGGAAATGAATGTTGCCAACAACCTCGCATGGAAGGAGATCCTTCCCCAGTGGGGCTCTGAGGCTCGGCCCCAGCCCTCCCGGCACCTTGACTTTGGCCCGTGAGGGACCCGAGCAGAGAACCCAGCCAGCTGTGCCAGATCCTGACCACAGGAACTGTAAGAAACAAATGTGTGTTGTTTGAAGCCACGGTGTTTGTGTTAATTGGTTGCCAGCAATTAGTAGTTAATACAGTGGCTGATTTGAGCTTAACATAAAAATGGATATCCTGTGCCATTAAACTCGGCAAATGACGGTAGTGGTGAAGAGCCTAGGTTTTGGTACCAATTGGCCTGGGCTTGAATTTTGAACCCCCAACTTTGTAGCTGTGCGGCTTTGGCAAGATCATCAACTTCTGAGGCTCCGTTTCTGCATTTTTAAAACGGGCATAATTCTCTTCTCATAGAGATTACAAGAGGATTACATGAAGTGGCTATATAAAATACTAAGCCCAGGACCTGTCATTGAATAGAAGGTAGATTTTAGAAAATAATACTAATAATAATGAAGCAAGTTCCCTCCCAAAGCAGCGAGTGTCCCATTCCTGGAAGTGATCAAGCTGAGGCATGATGGCCACGGGCAGGAAGTGAAAGGAACCCTAGAGGACCCCAAGCCCTTTCCAAGCCTCGGATTCAAGAGCCGTGTGTCTGCCTGGCCAAGGCCAGGGGGCGGGTGATCAGGTGCGCCAAGGAACCATCGGAGTCACCTTGCACCAGGGCACAGCACCAGCTGTCGCCAGCCTCCAGAAGGGTGATGCCTTCCCTCCTGCACAGCCTCTGGGTCAGGTATGCGGCCACCTCCCTCGCTGGGCCCACGGGGCCCAGGAAGGTAAACACCCAGCCAGGAAGTGATTGTCGCGGGCGTGGGGCCAGTTCTGGGCTGAGCGAGGCAGGTCTGAAGGTCAGGAATGCTTCCCAGGGAGCCTTCTGCAGGAGAGGACAAAGCGTGTGTCTGAGGGTTCTCTGAGACAGAGCGGAGGGATCTTGCTGGGGACAGGCCAACAGGCAGGACAGAGGACAGGACAGAAAGAGCCGCCCGGGAAGCCAATCCCAGGAGCTCCTCACTGGCAGGTGAGTAAATGGTTTCGGTATTTTTTAAATGAAATGCGATGAAATAAGAGATGGCATGGGGGTTGCAGCCAGGACAGGATTGGAAAGACCCCAGGCCCGCATGTAAAGGAGGGGAGACCCTCTACCCCTGCTCACTGAGAGGCAGCTCCGAGAGAGAGCAGCCCGGACCTCCCTCCCCAGGTCCAGTCTCGTCTCGGCTTCTTGCACCACGCTTCCAGCCAGCACCCAGTTCCACCGCCTTTGAACTGGGGCAGTGTCTCCCTCCGGCTCCTCTCCTGGGATGGCTATGGGGGCAAGTGTGGCAAAAAACGGGACTGGCTACCTAATTTGCAGCGCCCCGAGCAAAGGGAATATGTGGGGCCATTTGTTCAAAAGTTATCCTGAATTTCAAGAATTGAGAATGTTAAGTCAAAACCGGTTTGGCTCAGTGGATAGAGCGTCGGCCTGCAGACTGAAGGGTCCTGGGTTCGATTCTGGTCAAGGGCATGTACTTTGGTTGCGGGCACATCCCCAGTAGGGAGTGTGCAAGAGGTGGCTGATCGATGATTCTCTCTCATTGATGTTTCTAACTCTCTATCCCTCTCTCTTCCTCTCTGTAAAAAATCAATTAAATATATATATATATATATATATATATATATATATATAAGAATTGAGAATGTTAAAAATATGAAGAATGGCGGCATCAGAGCTTTAAGTCAAGTGATTGGCCCTGTACGAGGGCGCAGGCCACAACCCGAGCCACCAGCCCTAATTATAAACCAGCTTCCAGGAAACTGTGAAGTTTCTACAAACAAACCGTGATTGCTGCGAGCACCTGGCTCCGGTCTCAGGGACCGGAAGCACACCTGTGGAATTTGGCTCTTATGGGGCGCAGAGGGGTGTCTTTGGGAGCCGTGAGGTGACCGGTCCCTGCAAGGCCACCCTACTACACTGGCCCCTGCCGCTCAGGGCCCCACCTCAAAGGCACAAACGGCTCCGCCCCTCTGGACCTTCTGGTCTGTGCACCTATCTGGCATCAGGCCAAAGCCTGGTGCGACTCCACGTCGGGGACACGGCTCTCTTGGATGTGGCGGGGGGAGGCTCCTCTTTTCTGTCCGGATGTCAGGATCGGGATGCTCACAGTCGCTGGATGAGCAGACCCGGGCTGTGGTTCCCGCCCTTCCGACAGTTCTGCCCTGTTCTGATGATGACCAGCACGTGTTCAGCTTTTGGAAAAGTGCTTCTGTTAATGTAGCCAGTCCACTGGTGGAATTTCCCAGCTTCCTTGGTTCTGGGAAATTAGAACCAAATCTATCTTCTTACCTTCCCTTCTCCCTCTCCACTGTCTGCCCGGATTTTCCCTTTCCTCTTCTCTTCCACCACATCTCCAGCTGCCCCGGCATAGCTTGGCCTTAAGTAGTAGAAACCAGTGTCTCTATGGGCGTCTTAAACTTTCCGGTCCTTGAAAGCTGACAATAGCCACTTCCCTTGACTCCTCGCTGGAGTCCAAATTGTCTTGAAAACCCACCAGTTGGAGGGGCTCCTCCTAGGAGAGATGAGGTGACCCCAGCTGCCAAAGGTGGAAGGAGACACGTGTTTGCCTCTGGCACTGGCCCAGGCAGGGGCAGCCCAGGAAACCTACCCCAGAGGCAAAACATCCCTGAGACTCAGCAGAGGAGGCAAATCTACCGCCCACGGCTGGCTCCGCCCACCTGCTGGCTCCGCCCACCGGGGGGCACTGGAGTCACTATTGATCTCAACAGCCCTAGACCAGACACCCCACCTCCCAAGAAGGGGTCCTTTCTCCTCTCCATGGGCCCATGCCTCCCCAGTAAAGGGTCAGCGCTGACTCTCTGAGGTTACCACCTAAAATGGCACACATTCCTTCCTTTACTCCTTCATCAAATCATTGCCTCCTCCCCCTACCCCACCCCCCAAATAAAAACATTGCTGAGCCTAGGACCTGGCGGGCGAGGCTTTAAAGAGGCGCTGGGACCCAGGCGGGAGAGGCAGAAGCCAGAGGGCAGGCTCGAGGCCCTTTCTGCACGAAGTGGGGCCCAGAACACCTCCTCATCTGTTATAGAGAAGGTGATAGGGGTGCTGAGAGGCCTTTGACCGGCTGGGCAGGAGGTACATCTCTGAGACTACCGCTGCCTTATTCAGAACTGCCCTTGGCCACTTTGGGGGTTGTCGGGGCAGGGTGGGCTGCCCCTAGGCCTCGGAAGGAATTTTCTTCCTGGTCACCTTGGGCTCAGCTTTCCCCGCTCCCCCCAGTGGGCAGAGCTCTGCTTCTGGACCTCGAGGAGATGCCCAGAGAAGCCAATGGATCTAGCATTCCTTTCCTTGGTTGACAGCAGTCCTTGAGGCCCCGCTCCGGGGAGGTCTGCCCTGGGTCTGGGCAAAGATTTTGAGCAATAAAGAGGGGGCTTTTTCTGAGGACACCCTTCATTAACGACCTAGGTATCTGGGAACCTGGGCCAGCCATCTCTTGATCTTTCTACTTCTACTCACCTTACCTTTGGATGGAAACATAAAATCGCACGTTCGAATGATCAGGGAGGGTGGGGGTTGGGGGTGGGAGAGATGGAGGGGTGTGGGTGGGGAGCTCATCAAAGAGGTATCAGGGAGGCCAGCATGGAGGAGGTGACCTTTGAGCTAGACGTTATTAAATGATCTTACATCACTTATTAATTCTTTTGCAAGAGGAGAAGGCTGGGGGACATGACTTTATGTAAAGCAAGGTTCTGTAACTTGAAAATAAGGTAGTGCTTTTTCACACTTACCTTAGTTGGACGTTGAACGTTTTTTTAAATAGCACACTCCTATAGAGGGCATCTCCCAGGAAAGGGGCAGCAGGGTTTTAACAAGGTGGGAGAGTGCGTGGGATCCCAAAGGCTCCCCGAGATCACACCGCACGGCCAACATGTCTCCCGGGGCACACTGCCCTGCACTTCTGTACTCCAGCGCCGGCTGGCTTTGCCTCTCCCTTCCCTTGTCAGTCCTGGCTGAGGTTCCGGCTCAGGCACTGGTGTCTGCCTCAGCTCTGACCGTCAATTAACTAGGGGTTTGATGCGTTGTAAAATGGGGTGCTGATTCGTTGTTATTAATTAACGACCATGTTTCCTACCAGAGACAGACCCTTCAAAGCATAGCCTCTCCAGAGGATGAGCAGCTGAAAAGGCTTGGAGGAGCTTGGGAGCTCCTGGGGCAGGGTCAAGGAAGAAAGGCAAGCTGGGCCTGAGGACTTTGACGTCCCGGGGCTCTGCCTGGAAGTGGCAGGAAGTCAGTCCTGAGCGGCTGGTGGGAGGGCTGCTCAGTTTACACACAACATGAGCTGCTGTCTCCGTATTTCAGTCCTTCAGGACCGTGGGCTCCCTGCGGACTGGCTGCTTAGGGAACACACTCAGCCAGTCAGTGTTTGCTGCACACCCGCTCTGAGCCGGCAGCGATAAGATGAGATAAGATGGATGATCTCGCTGTCCCTCTCCCGAGCTCCCCACCTTCATCCCAGCCCCTCAGCTGCCTCGCCCTCTTTGCTGCTGCCCAGATAAGCAGAGTAAGAAAACCTAGTTTCCACTCACAGCTGCTTCATTCCGCCTTCCCGAGCCAAAGCAGGTTCCTATTAAACCTCATGAATGGGATTTAAAAAAAAAACCTTCCAGTATTCCCTGGCTGGGTGCTCAGTTGGTTGGAGCATCGTCCCTTACACCAAAATAGTTGTGGGTTCAATTCCTAGTCAAAGCACTTACCTAGGTTGTGGGAGGCCACCGGTCGATGTTCCTCTCTCTCTTCCCTCCTCTCTCTCTCTACAGTGAAAAAACAGCAACATAGCCCTAGCTGGTTTGCTCCATGGATAGAGCATCAGCTTGCAGACCAAAGGGTCCCAGGTTCGATTCCCAGTCAAGGGCATGTGCCTCGGTTGCAGGCTGCTCCTGGCCCAGGCCCTGATGTAGGAGGCAATCAATCGATGTGTTTCTCTCACATCGATATTTCTTTCTCTTCCACTCTCTCTAAAAATGGATGGAAAAATATCCTTGGGTGAGGATTAAAAACAAACAAACAAAAAAACACACACAACATATCCTCGGGTGAAGATGAAAAACAAAACAAAACAATTTCCAAGTGTTCTAAGATGATAGAACGCTGGCATAATGGGCTCTTCCATGGTGCTCTATAGACATAAATCCATTGAAGAAAGGGAATACGTCTATAAACAGTTTTCTGCTCTCATCTGAGTGACAGAAACATTTCTTGGTGGGTCCTTGATGCTGGAGGGAGGCGTGTTTCGCACTGCGTACCTCTGTAAAGACATTAGCTTTGAACTTTGAAATGATGTTAAGGTTCTTTGTTTCTGGATTAAAAAGGCATCTGGCACATGGAAATTTTTTCCTAGTGCCTCGGATAGCAGAGCCTGTGACTTCCTTTCTACGGATTCCTGGCCTCTTTGGAGTCAGCTCAGTGTCGAAATCAAAGCCACTTGCTGTCGGCTAACTTGGGTTTCAGGTCAAGGTTAAGACATGGAGAGATTCTAACTTGGGGTCAGAAAGAAGCCATCTGATGTTCAGTCTATGATAAACAGACCCGGCTAATGTTTGGAGAAACATTATTATCACCAATTTGTGTATTCACTGGAGGAATATCACAGAAATTACAAAAATAAGAAAACGTCTTTTAACCACAGGCACAGGCTGTGGAGGCTAACGTGGCCTTCCGTTACTGCTTAGACCCAGGCTGTTTGTGTCTACTTTTATTCCTCTCTGAATCTCCATGACCTTTTAAGACTATGTTCTCAGGAAAGGCTGTTTGCTGTGAGTCAGAACATTCTGAATTAAAGGGGATGAGAAATAGCTTAGCAATTATGCTCTTAACTGCTTGTCCACAGTCGGGCTGCCTCCACCTCTGGCTGGCTGTGTGACCTTGGCTGAGTCGGTTAACCTCTCTGAATCTCCATGTTCTCCTCTGTAAAAAAAGGAGAAAATGGGACAGGACAGTAACAATTTATATAGGATCACCCTGAGTATTCAATGAGGTGATGAGTATAAGGTGCTTATGCTCAGTTTCAGATATTGTTATTCCAATAGGCCTTGAGAAATAAAATAGATCCTTTTCAATATAAAAGTTGACTTTGAGCAGCAGGGAGAGAATTTATCATTTTACATTGAGCATTTAGCTTCTATAGGAGTGTATGCAGAGAATGCTCTTAAAATATATATATATATATATATATATATATATATATATATATATGTGTGTGTGTGTGTGTGTGTGTGTGTGTGTGTGTGTATTGATTTCAGAGAGGAAGGGAGAGGGAGAGAGAGAGAGAAACACCAATGATTAGAGAGAATCATTGATTGACTGCCTCCTGCATCTGCCCCCCCCCCCGCCCCGCCCCCATGGGATTGAGCCCAAAACCTGAGTCTGAAACTCTGGACATGTGCTCTGACCGGGAATCAAACCATGACCTCCTTGTTCATAGGTTAATGTTCAACCACTGAGCCATGCCAGCCAGGCCAGAGAACTCTCTTGAAGCATTCAAGCGCTCTGAGCAGCCAGCTCTGAGAAACTCCTCTCGATGGGCCATTCAGGCCTGATGTCCACCAGCACCCCTGAGGGTTCCCTCTAGGTGTTGCCTCAGGGGACCTGATGACCACTTCCCTCCAATCTATAATAAAAGCATAATATGCTAATTAGACCGGATAGCTGAATACCTTCTGGATGTCCTTCCAGATGATCTTCCGGACAAAGCTGCAGCTGCGAGGGCTGAGCCCCTTGTACAAATTTTGTGCACCAGTCCTCTAGTGAATAATATTGCTAATTAAATGAAGGCATTTTTTTCTGGCAAACTTAGCTGATGCTTCACATTTAAAAAACAAAAAACAAAAAACAAAAACGAATTTGGCAAATGCTGGTGCCGGAAACAAATCAGTTTAACTAAAAGAGAGATGTTGACAGGAAGCCAGGAAGGCTGGTCAACAACCTTAATTGCTCTAACCACTCACCCTTTAGTTGAGACATTGTTAGCTGAAGCAGCCTCCACCGTGTTTGTTCCATATAAGTTTCTGTTCTTTCCTACTTAAGATGTTTTCCCCAAAGCCTCAATAAAAGGAATGACAGGGCCAGAGCATTAGTAGTTCTCCCACTAGAGTTGGACTACTGCCTGGCCACCCATATCGCCAAGTTGAATTTCTTTAAATCTCTTCATTTGTGTGCAGCCCTTCTCCAGAACCCAAACCCTGAATTGGAACTCTTTCCACGCGGAATGTGAAAGAGATTCCTACATGCTGGTATGGAAACAATTTGAGGAAGTCAGTGGTGGACCAAACGCAGAGATTTCGGGCCCCATCTGTGGAAGAGTGAGCTAGCTTACTGTGGCTGTTGTCCCAAATGACCAGGTCCCTAGTAGCTTAAAAACACACACATTTTCATCTTACACTTCTGGAAGACAGAAGTTCCACACAGGTCACGCTGGGCAACACCCAGGTGTCGGCGGGACAGCCTTCCTTCTGGAGACTCTGGGGGAGAGTCTTTCTTTGCCTTCTTCAGCTTCCTGGGGCCATTCATAGTCCTAGCCTCATGGCCTCTTCCCTCATCGTCTCAGCTGGCAGCGTAGCCAGCTGAGAGAGAAAGGGGTCGATGGATGGACAGAAGTCCATGCAACTGGGCGGGTGGGCTTTGCGTGGGCAGTCTTCCAGAGCCCGGGAACAAGTGGGCCCTTGGAAGAGAGACCTGGAGGATCAGAGGACTGGGCACCAGGCAGGGCCACGGGCAGGAGCTCAGGGCTGGGGTAAGTTCAGGGCCCTGTCCAGAGCCCCATCAGTGGGGACAGAAGGAGAAGCCTAGAGGGAAGTCAGCTCAGGTCAGAAAGGTCCAGAGGCAGGGATCCGGTTCTCGGGAGAGAACACCCCGTGCTACCGTCTTTGGGTTGGGCAGCCTCGTGGGGAAGCCCCCAGCTGCCTCCCAGAGGGTGTTCTTGGTGGGGGCAGGCCTCAAACACCTGCCACTGCTGTTTTGTGCCCGTTGACTGTGCCCTGCCAACCGTGTGGCAAGGTTTGGGTTAATTTATAATTAAGAGCACATGGATTTGTGAACACAAGAAATAAGATGGCAGGCAGTAAGCAGTGGCCTTGAGCCTCTTGGGCTGTGGGGAAAGCAAGCATGCACCCTGCACACAATCGCAGAAGATCTTCAGACTCTCTGAGGTCAGTTCCAGAAAGCTGAGTGGAGCAGTGAGTCATCCAAACCCCTGCTGGCCTTGTGACAAGGTGTCACCACCGTCCCCTCCCCAGGGTACCTGGGTGAGCAGGTCGGGTGGAGGGCCCAAGGGCCCGCTGGCACAGAGCCGGAGAAAGCCTTAGTTCAGGAGAGAAGGAGACTCAGTGAGTCTGGCTCTTCTGGGTAATTTCTCAGCATTGTTTCTAGACTGTCAATTACTTTCCCCGTTTGCCATTTTTAAGGTATGCATGTGCCACCTGTGCTGTCAATACTTCCCACAGATTGGCTTCAAATTAAATTCTCTATTTATTTTCATCCTAAGCATTGACATCTGTGAAGTCGCAGGTTCGATGTGTTAATTGGATTTTTCTAAAATAAATAATATTAATGTTTGGAATAGTTGATGTACCTCCTATAATAAACTCCCATTCCAGGCTCACATCCCACACTGGAGGGGAACAGAGGACTCTCTGGGTTCGTCTAAACCAGGGGTGGGCAAACTTTTTGACTCAGAGGGCCACAATGGGTTCTCAAACTGGACCGGAGGGCCGGAACAAAAGCAACCTGACCATGCTGGCACTCTCTTCTTGGGCTGCTGGAGCGGAGGGGAGAGCAAGAGAACCCTCCTCTCTTTCTGCTCCGTGGGCCAGATAGAACAGCCGAACGGGCTGGATCTGGCCCGTGGGCCATAGTTTGCCCATGGCTGGTCTAAACCCTATGGATAATTTAAGAAATCACAGCCCCTCAACATTTCTGCAAGTATCATATCTCCCTCTTGCATAATTTGTTCACCCAAACCAAATCCGAAATCCCAGCCCCACAACTCCCCATGACTGTCACCTTCTACCTCTCTCCAGTGTCCCATTCTCTCTGGTTGCTCCCACTCCCCTCTCTGCCCACCATCAAGGCCCAGGCACGCTCCATGAGTCTCGACCCCAGAGCCGATGCCTCTGTTTGCCTCACTTCACCGTGTGCCTCCGTAAACCCTCCCAGGGCCAGAGTCACCTCCCTCCCACCTGTAGGGAGAGCACAGGATCACACAGGAGGGGCACAGAGGCACCTGGAATGCTTCCAGCACCGCACAGATGACAGAAAGTTCCAGAAGGGAAAGAAAGGCCAGAGGAGGGGTGCTCACATTTAGGAACATCGCCAAATTCCCTTCCGCCTGCTCTCTGGGGCCTGAGCGAAGGGGCCACCTCTCATCTCATGACCTGGGGCCCACAGAGGGTGAACACAGCCGGGCTCAGAACTCACCGAGGACATGACTGACCAGGTCAACCTCATGTCCTACATCAGAGTGTTGAAAACCTAGATAGACCACTAACTGGGAAGTCCAGCTTCAGACCACTGGGCAGTATGCATACGAGTCCCTTCAGATCGTAAGAAAGGTCTTTAAGAGCTGCCATTGGAGAGAACACGGGGAAGTAAAGGGTGCTGTGAACACCCTGGCCTGCTGAGGGCGAAAACCAAGGACAGGGAATGGTAACACTACACATTTCTCTCTTCTTCTCATTCTTCTGCTCATTCTCCCTCACCCTTACCCTCATCCCTATCTACCCCCCCCTCTCCCCGCCATATACAGAGCTGGCCCTACTACACGTATATCTGGCCCATCCTGGCCATTTCAAAATACCTCCCCGATCCCATGGCCATTCAGCCCAGAGCCTGCTCACTGGCCTGGCCTCTGTCTCAATCCTCACCTGAGAGAGGGAATCATCTGATCGGCTCAGCCCAGCCTCTGGGTTGACTCCTCCTGGGTCCAAAGTCCACTCTGTTCTGGTCAGTTATGACCAGGAGGCTGGGGTCGTGGCTCTCAGAGTCCTCCTCTTCCAGGGCTAAGGGTGAGGCAAACCCTCTAGGAAGATTCTGGAGCAGGAGGGAAGGATGCTGCCTTCCAGGTCCAGTTCTGGCTGTCCAGAGCCATTCTGAGAAATCCGGTTGGGATTCAGATTTCCCAACCAGAAACCCCAGGACCCTCCATTCCTTTGCCAATTGTTATGAATTGAATGCTCAGTTACCCCGCCCCCAACCCCCAATTCACATGTTAAAGCCCCAAAGTGACGGCATTTGGAGATGGGCCTTTGGGAGGTCATTCGGGTCAGTCAAGGGCATGAGGGTGGGGGTCCGTATGATGGGATTAGTGGCCTTATGAGAAGAAGAGCATATCCTCTCTCCCCTCTTTTCCTTCCTCTCCCTCGTCCACCCTCCGTCTTCCCCTTTCTCCCTCCCCTTGTCTCCCTCCTCCCTCTCTGCTCACACACACACACACCCAGGAAAGGCCACGTGAGGGCACAACCAGGCAGCCGTCTACGGGGCAGGAAGAGGGCCCTCACCAGAACCTGACCGTGCTTCACCCCGACCTCAGACTCTCAGCCTCCAGAACAAATGTCTTGTTCAAGCCACCCTATCTGTGGCATTTTGTTAGGGCAGCCCGAGCTGACTGAGACACCAGTATTGGCCCTGACATCGCAGCGGACCTTCTTATACCCGCCAGGCTAGGGGTTGAGGGATGAGCTCACAGCAGCTCCGACATGCAAACGGTCCCACCGCGGGGACCCAACAAAGACCCAGTGTTGGTGTGCAGCTTCCTGCCCATAACGATCCCCGCTTGGCGGTGGGAAGGACATTGCCTGCTTTTGTGCAGTGCCTGCTCGGCCCGGTGACTCGGGGCTCAGCGGCCCTGCCCCGCCTCCCTCGGCCTGGGACCTTGGACCACAGGAGAGTGGGAGCTTGCCAAGGGCGGTGCTGGCGGAGGCTCACCCAGAAGGAGTGGTCCTTGTCCCCAGCTCACTCCCTGCTGTTGCTCACCGCTTGGACGCGGTGGCCAGGGCATGAAAGAGGCTCAGCGTCCGTTAAGTAGGTAAAAGTTCTCTTCCTGGGAAGGCGGCATAGCAGCGCTGGCTTCACTCTGAGACAGTGGGTTGAGCCTTCTCTTCCCCGACCCAGCTGAGAGTGGCTGCTGTCACTGGAGGTGCCACCAGCCAGTTCCCGGGGACGAGGCATAGATTTGCTCCCTGGGACCGAGCCGAGGCTCTGATGGACCCTCAGTTTGTTTTCAAATGTTGATACCTACTTTTTATATTGAACATCATATGGCACCTTGGTTGCTTTGTACACCGAAAAAGGAAAAACAGTCTGAACAAGTGGCCACTCATTGAGTTGCAAAGAGTAAAAAGAGCAGCAGCGGGCATGTCATTTATGGGTGCTGATAGGATGTGAGCTCAGTTCATCCTTGCTCCATCCCTGCACACGTGAGAGCCCCTTCCAGAAGGAAAGGGAAGCCCCAGGAAGGGCACTCACGTTTGGGGTGACGGGGGATATTGGGAAATTCCCTCCTGTCTGCTCTCTGGGACCCCGCACTGGGGACCACGTCTGTCTGACAGCCCTGTGCCTAACACAGGGTGGACTCAAACTTACTCAGCGTGTACCTGCCACCCACCGTGGACACAGCGGACCGGTGCAGCTCCGTGGGAGCTAAGTGGGCGTCACCCTCCAGATGGGAGGCTGAGGATCAAGTTGTGTCAAGGGCTGGGGAGACCCATCCCCAGAGTCCAGTCAGGACATGCTGAGGTGGACACCATGTCTTCCCCTCCGCGCCCGGGGCCCCACAGTTTCAGCCTGACTTAGAATAAGAGGCAGGGAGCTGGTGAGAGGCCTCCCCCGACCCACCCATCCATCCTCACTGAGAAACCTGGCTCTGGCCATCGTTCTCACGCGGGCAATTGTGGGCCACAGCCACTTTGGCGGGGACACTTCTGCACTTGGCTTGAGGCCCTGCCCCCAAAGGACCCAGGACTCCCCGTAAAGAAGCCTCCACACAGTGCGGAGGGAGGTTCTCTGAAGAGTGAGTCCCTGGGGACCCTGGTGGCTGGGCCCCCAGAGAGGACAGGGCTGGGCAGTCCTGGCTCAGGCTCTGTCCCCCGAGCGCTCGGATCCTGGTCACTGCTCTTTGATAAGGGCTGCATTGCTCCCTAAGCCCTCTCCACCGCCACATGCAGTCTCTCCCCTTCCCTCCAACCCTGGCCATTCCTGTGCTCCCAGCGGCAAGGAGGGCTCTGGGACCACAAGACCCAGGTTCAAATTCCACTTCCCAGCTGCATCTCGAGCAAGAGACTAAGTTTCTCTAAAATGTGACTAACAACAGCCCCTTCCTTCCCTCCTCCCCAAGGGCTGTATGAGGATCAAATGACTTAAAGGGAACGCGCCTGACACAACCCCCCTGTTGGCTCCCCCCAGGAGCAAGAACTGTGTCTGCAGCTCAGCACAGTTCCTCTCTGGGGGGATGGGGGGGGTGGCCTCCGTCACCAGCTGTGGCCCAAGGCCCGGCTGTCCTCCTCAGCACTTCAGGCTGGCCCGCCCCCGGCCTGTCCTCTTCAGAAGCCACTGGGAGGGCCGCTGTGGGTGGCCAGGGGCCTCCGTCTACCCGCTCAGGACACCCTGTCTCGACACAGTGGCGGGCTTGTGGCCTGTGGGCAGCTGCCCAGTGGTGTCAGGCGGAGACCGGACCGTCAGCCACAGCTCGGAGGGAGAGCAAGGCCATCTGGAAAGAACGGCCAGTTCAAGCCCTGGCAGCAGATGAGACCCGGGCGAAGGGGGTGGAGGGGGAGGACGGAGACTGAGGGAGGAGGGGACGTGATACATTAGCAGGGACGCAGGAGGCCATGGAGAGGCTGGTGGCCTCACACGCATCTGAGGCCTGGGAAACAGAGATTGGAATGAGGAGGAGCGAGTGAGCCCCTCACCGGAGCCCCCTCTGAGGGCTGGGGGTGGCCTGGTGTCCGGTGGGTGACAGCATCAGGGGTGCGGAGGGAAGGAGCCGGTTGGTGCCGTGTGCATGCCGCAGGACTTTGGGAACCAGTTTATGTGCCGGAAATTTCCACCAGATCCTACCCACTCCTGAAGGAGACAGAAAGCCGGGCTCAGACGTGCCCAGCCCAGAAGCCCAGAAGCCCCAAGGAGTCAACGTGCAGGAGTCCCTGTCAGGAAGGGGACGGCCCAGAAGCCAAACCCTCCCTCTGACCTGCGCTGACCAGCAGAGGCCGGCGTCGGCTCAGGACAGGGTCCGGTCCTCCCCCGCCCTGGACATGGCCTCCACACTGCCCATCCCTGCACCAGGCCTGCGGGTCAGTGCTGTCCCTCGGCGGTGCTGGAAGCAACCGTGATGACAAGCCTCGATGCCTTTCCCAAAGGAAAGGGAGTTTGCCAGACTAAAGAAGCGGTCGTCATGGCGTGGTCCCCAGACCGGCGGCAGCAGCAGCAGCAGCTGAGAATCTGTTAGAAATACAAACTGTTGGGTCCACCCCAGGCCTCCTGCATCAGACACTCCGAGGGTGCGGCTCAGCAATCTGTGCTTTAAACTCTGCAGGTGGTCCCGAGACCCACTCCAGGGAGAGAACCATTGTTTTCTATGAATGGGATCAAACTCTGCAACCACATGGGACAGCCTGCAACAGCATGGAATAGCACTGAACAACTTGGAACAGCGTGGAACAATGTGGACTAGCATGGGACAGTGCAGAAGAGCATGGAACAGCATGGAACAGTATGGATGGATCTTACAAGCCTGGTGTCTTGGGAGGAAGTCAGACACAACAGAGAACATTCTAAAGGATTCCAAGTACAGCAAGGACCAACACAGGCAAAACTAATCCCTGCTGTTGGAAGTCAGAAGAAGCTACCCTTGGGCCGGGGTGGGGAAGGCGCACAGAGGCTTTCTGGAGTCCTGGAGATGTTCTTTCTGGGTTTGGATGCGTTACACAGTGTAGAAACATTTAGCACTTAAGATATGGACAGTTAAGTATTTTACAAAGGTAATTAATTATTTTTTTTTCCTATATGAAAGGGTAAAATAGAAGTGCCATGACGAAACCGGTTTGGCTCAGTGGTAGAGCGTCGGTCTGCAGACTGAGGGGTCCCCGGTTCGATTCCAGTCAAGGGCATGTACATTGGTTGCGGGCACATCCCCAGTGGGGGGTGTGCAAGAGGCAGCTGGTCGATGTTTCTCTCTCATGAACGTTTCTAGCTCTCTATCTCTCTCCCTTCCTCTCTGTAAAATATCAATAAAACATTTTTTTTAAATAGAAGTGCCAGCTTCCCTCATCATTGCATAATAAGTGGTTGAAATCACGTGGGAAAGACCTGGGGGGGGGGGTCTGTGCCCCTGCTCCAGAGAGTAAAAAGTTAGGCACTCTTTCATCCTTGGCCTAAAGGGTTTCGTGAACTCAACCTAAAAGTGGCCTCAACAGACGGCGACTAATGAAAGCAAGAAAGAAGAGCTGTTGGTCGTCCCATCTAAAATCAGGTCGCCATTTTTAGTAAAAGCTGCTGTTCGCACTTCTTCCCTGGTTTGTAGATACATTTACAGAGAACAAAGGGCCTCATTCAGTTGCTTTGGTGGATATTACAGAGAGTTTATTTTGGAGGGAACACCAGGAAGTAATATTGCACAAGACAACACTCTGTGGATGTTTTACTCCGCTGGTGGCGGCGGGGGGTGAGTTGAAAGCCAAAAGAAGAATCTCGCCTCGCCAAGGAATTTTCCAGGCTAGACAGTTCAGGGTCTTGACATCCTAGAACCGAGCTCTGTGGCTCCATCCCCTATCTACAGTCAAAACAATGTTCCTAATGAGATAATCTTGGTCCTTCTGGAGGAATACCATCCTCTCATTTTTCTTAGGGCTGTTCACCCTCCCCAAACCCCTAGTCCACTCCAAGCAGGTGGTTAGCAGGCAACACAGATGAGCCATAGCTATCTGAGCCATCTAGGAGCTCAATCTCAAGATGGTCCTAACCAAACCCTCCACCGAGGGGAAGATGCAGAGTCCATATCCCCTCTGAAATCCCCACCGTCAGGCAGAAGCCTGCATGGTGTCACCTGTAGAGTGACTTCTGCTTGTTGTGTTTTGTGCAAAGCCATCAGTCTACACTGAAGGGCACAGAGGAGGGGTCTTCAGATACCTGTTTGCATGAGCGTGTACGACTCTTGTATTCAGGAGACAGACCACCTAATAGAACGAGTAGACAGGTCTGTTCATCACCTGGGAGGGACAATCTCTAAAATGCACCTTCCTGGGACCCACTTCTGCCTTTGTCCAAATTCTGGGCATGGGGTCCAGGGATCCATATATTTAATAAGCTCTTAAAAGTTTGAAAATCACTGCACTGCACTTCCACAAAACCCCAGAAGAGAAATCCCTTAGCCGACCTTAGCACTAACTACTAACATATTTTCTCCTGAGCGACTGATGATTTTTATCCCTGAACACAATAGAATGGGTCACTGACACATTTCCCTTTTCACATTGGCTGCTAGGGAGCTCAGGGGCGATTTAGGCCCATCCATAGCAAGTCTTCATAATAGAAATTTTTTTTAACTTTATCTCCTATTGAATTTGTTCTTGTTTTACTTTTTAAATGTTTATAATTACTTATTAGGGGGGAAAAAACCCATCTGAGTGCTTTCTCTAACCCATTGAGTTTTGTGGCCCCACCTTTTTATTATTCTTTCTTTTATCCTCTTTTTAATTTATGCTGTGCTGAATGAGTGAAATATAAGAATAAACATGCATTATATTTATAGGTGGAAATATTATCACTGTGTATTAATTTGTGCAATAACGCACAAACAGCTTCCATGAATGGATACTTAGGTAATGCTTGTGCACCCTACATGAGAGTCGAGGAGCATGGGGTCCCAAGAGAAAGCCACATGCCCAGCTCATGTAATCAGTGAGGAGGGTGCAGGGTTGACAGTCCATGCCTGCCTGGCTCTACCCTCCAGTTCTAAATAGCTGTACTGCTTCCCGCAGGGTCCTCTGGAAAGATTTAGGAACCATTTAATTCCTTCTTAAAATGTCCTATTTTTTACTCCAACAGAGGAGGAGGGGCTGGTCCCCAGAGTACCTTGGCCTACTCTAGACCTCCTGTCTTCTTTTCAGGCTCCTTCCCCCGAATGATTGTCTCTTCTTACAACCAAAAAGAACCTAACTTACATGCACATTAAAAGAGACAATGGAAACAAATAAGATAAAATAATGGAACTCTAAATGACATATTATACAGGCAATCCTTGGGTTACGTTGGACTCGACAACGTACGTCGTTTCATGGTTGCATCACCATTTCCTATCCTATATAATAAAGAGGTGATATGCAAATTGACCCCCACACCCTTGCATCACAAGATGGCCGCCCCCACATTGTCAGAAGATGGCCGTCAGGGGAGGGCATTTGGGGGCGACCAGACCTACAGGGAAGGCAGTTGGGGGTGATTGGGCTGGCAGGAAAGAAGTTAGAGTGTCAATTATGCTGGCAAGGGAGCAGTTAGGTGTCAATCAGGTCAGCAGGGGAGTAGGGGAGTGGTTAGGGAGCTATCAGGCTGGTAGGCAGAGTGGTTAGGGGCAATCAGGCAGTCAGAGTGGTCCTGGATTATGAGAGAGATGTCCAATCCCTAAACCGGTAGTCAGATATCTCCCAAGGGGTCCCAGATTGGAGAGGGTGCAAGCTAGGCTGAGAGACAACCCCCAATGCATGAATTTCATACACCAGGCCTCTAGTTTATTTATTTTTTTAAAAAAGTTCCATCATTTCGACATATGTACATATGTGCTTTATGTTTTTTATTATTTATTTACCACAAGTAAAGGTCAGGAACTGTTACCTTTCTTTTTAATTTTTTTTACTGTTTCACTTCATTACTGCTGTGTATGTGCTCCATGTGAGTGATATAGGTGTTTATGTAGGTGGGTTCCGACTTATAGCGAAAATTGCATTACATTGCACTATAAGAACAAATCTCTGTCATAACCTGAGGACCTACTGTAGAATATTATGCAAATACTAGAGGCCTGATACACGAATATTCATGCAAGAATGGGCCTTCCTTCCCCTGGCTGCGGGCACCACCTTTGCTCTGGTCCAGAGCCACTTTTCTGTCTTCCCATGCTGCCCAGAGGCCTGGAGTGGCTGGGGCGGTGCAGAACATCTGCGTTGTCACCATGGCAATGACAAAAGTGTCCAGCCTCTGGCCACTCAGGGCCTATGTATGCAAATTAAGCCAACTTCTTTGTTGGGTTAATTTGCATACCCGCTCCTGATTGGCTGGTTGGTGTCACGAAGGTATGGTCAATTTGCATCTTTCTCTTTTATTAGTGTAGATTAAAAGTGAATCTATACATCCTACCTCATTGAAATAGAACATCCCACAAAACATTGTTTAATGGGAGGAAAAAGTAATAAAACCATAGGAAAAACAGACTAAATATTTTATTAAATATTTATAAAATATTAAATATTTTATTCAGACTATAGAGCATTCTAAAGAATGCTGAATAAAATATTTAATGCTTTAATTCCTTTGGAGTTTATTTAGGGAATTTACTTTGAGGATCTAAACTGATATTTTTCCCAAACTGCGAACCAATATTCCAAAGTGTTATTGCTACCCCTCCTTTTTCATAATAACAACTTTATGGACATATAATTCACATTCTAACAATTCATCCTTTTAGAGTACACATCCAATGGTTTTTTATGTTCACAGAGTAGTACAACCATCACCACTAGCAATTTTAGAACACTGTGAACATCTCACCAAAAGAAAACCTTGTCCCCATTAGCAGACACTCACTCCCCATAGCCCTTCCAGCCCTAGGCAACTGCTAATCTACTTTCTGCCTCTATGAACTTGCCTATTCTGGGCAGTCATACAAATGAAATTACACACTATGTGGTCCTTTGGGACTGGCTTTTTTTACTTGGCAAAGTGCTTTCAGGGCTCCCTTATGCTGTAGCACATGTCAATACTCAATTCATTTTTAAGACTGAGTAATATTCCATTGTATGGATACACTCCAGTTTACTTACTCATTCATCATTTATTAGACATTCAGGTTGTTTCCACTTTTTGCCAATAATGCATAATGTGACTATGAACAGTCATGTACAACTTTTTGTGTGGACACATATTTTCATTTCTCTTGGGAATATACTTAGGAATGGAACTGCTAAGTCATTCTATGGTTAGCCTTTTGAGGAACTGCCAAACTATTTTCCAAAGTGCCTGCAAATGAACTTAAAAATCATTTTATCAAAACATTCCAGTGAGTTTTTTCATTGGAATTTTTAAATTGAAATAGCACTAAAAATTATATATTAACTTAGGAAGATATATATTTAATTTTCGCCATCCAAGAAAAACCCACGCCTCTCTAAACACACAAGTCTCCTTCCATCTTTCAAGTTTTTCCTTTATTTAAGGTGTTTGTGTTTATTCATTCACATGGTTACCCCGTGTTTTCTGAGTTTGTGACTACTACTTTCTACTTTCTTGTTACTGTTGACAGGAAGTAAATCTACCCTTTTCTGGGACTGGGCTGAATTCTTTTTATTCCAATAGTCTCAATTGGTTCTTTTGGATCTTCTAGGGAGGCACTCATATCAGCTGCAAATTGTGATTAGTTTATCTTCCTTTCTGATAACGCTTGCTTTCTGCCTCATTATGTTGGCTAAAGCCCGAGAAACACGTTAATAACAATGAGAGCAGGATCTCGTTCAGACATTCCAGCATCCCTGTATTTGTGATGTGCACAGTACTCTTCTTCATTATGCGTTTTCTTCTAGTCCCACTTTTAAAGGTCTTTCCTGAAGATTGGCATTTAATTTTGTCACGAACCCACTGATGTGCTATATTGTATTAAGACTGCCTCATGATTATAAAATTACCTGTTTTATTTAAATCACTCTGAGAACATTTTAATCAGGGAATTAAAACACCTCATTTAACAGCTCATTCCTATTCTCTGTCTGATTTGGTGGGGGAGGAAATCTTGATTTTTGAAGATATAAACAACATAGCTTTCTTTTCCTCTCCATGGCTCTCGGTTTCCCTGGCTAAACTCTCTTCACTGGTGCCTAGTAGAGCTCTTGAGGCTTCTTGGTCATTTCACATAACTTCTCTCCTTCAGTTTTCAGAAGTGATTCATCATTTCCTTACTGAGGATTCTGTCCTACTCAACTTTTTCAAGAGATTTGCCTATTTATTTTTGAATAGCTTAATACATTGCATGACTTTTAAATATATATGTATATTTAAAAGTATGTTAAAGTCTCTTTCCCTCCCAATCTTACTCTCCATCTGCTCAGGTTTTACACAATAATTTAAAAAATACATGTGTATGTATGTAACTAATTTCTTTTAACTTCTTTCACAGCTTTTAGGCACATCCAAATAAATTTGAATACATTTTCTCCTTGTTCCCTGATGGACACATAATACATACTCTTCTATCCTTGTGTTTCTTTTAATCTTGAGATATCCTAGAATCCTTCCTTAATCACTATGTAGAGCTTCCTCTTTCTTGCTTTTACATCTGCATTTTATTCCATTTGTGGAAACGTTTAGAATGGTCTAAGTGGGGTTACCAGTTCTGGCAGAGAGGCATTCTGATGTCTTCGATTACTTGCGTCACCTGCCCACAGTTCACTCCCCACGTGTGCAAGCAGATCCGTGGACCCATGTCCTGCCGATGACCTTGCTGGGGTAGCGTATAGTTGTTTTCACTTTGATAGACGTTGTTTGGGGTGGGAGGGGGAGCTGCCTGTTGCCCCTCAGCTTCACCGATCACCTTTCAAGCTTCTGTTTTTGGGCCAATGTGTTAAGTGAAAAAGGAGCTCAGTGTGTTTTGGATTTTCATTCCTCTTATGAGACTTGAAGGTCCTGGGGAAAAGTCCCGCTGTTCAAGTCTCTCCTCCCTCCTGTGCCTGCCATCACCTGGAGCGCTTTCAGATGACCTCTCCTTCCTCCCTCCCCGGCGACAACATGCCTCCAGCCTGCTTTCCCTTGTGCGATTTACGCTTCGCTCGTGGTCCCTCCTCTCCCTGTGCTTGGCACTGGCCGTTGTGCCAACAGGAATATCTAGCTTGTTCTTTGAGCCTCTGATTTCTTCCTTCCTCGCAGGCTTTCTTCCTATTGCAAATTACATATAAAAATAGATAAACGTAGTGTATATGCCACCACTCTCTGGCATCGGAATGTCTTCCTGAAAGAAAGAAATGTGCCCAGCCCCTCTCTACCACTGTCTAGTTCCCTGGTTTAAAATTAATTTCACCGATTTCTGTTGCATCGTCAGGAAAGGGGGCTGTTCACACTTGATCCATCACAGTCTATTTCGTCTTGTGGATGAATTTGGTCACTGTGCCTGACCCAGCCTGCCGGGATGTATAACAGCTGGTGGCACCACATGGCGGGGAGCGGGGGCTCCGGCGTCTGTAGGCCTGGATTCCTCCAGCTGGATCTCAGCAGCCGCCTGGCCCTGTCTCACCGCGTTAGAGCGCTCTCACCCCTAAAGAGATGTTGCTGGGATTAGAAACTATTATTAAGTCCGTGCTCCTTGAGCTAATACTGTAATTAGTAGCCAGCCCTCCAGGTTGCATTCTGGCTAGTTCGGGCCTTGTCACAATGGGCCATTTTCAAGTGCAGCTTCCTGCCAAATGCCGCTCCCCCTCTGATCTCAGGCCCAGCTTCGCCCTCAGACCCCACTTCCTTTCTCAGTGTATCGACAGCCTGAAGGAAAACCGTCTGGAGCTCTTGTTTCCCTGTCTCCCTCTTGAACAGAAGCCAACAGACACATCAGTTTGGAACTTTGCCTCCTAGGCTGGCTCTCTGGCTGCCTTCAGGCCTCGGCTCAGACTTCCTCTCTCTAGGCGCCCTGCTGAACCCTTTGCTCACTCCCCCCTCCCCTCCCCACTCAGTTATTTCTGTACAGTCCTCTCCCCTGCTCACTGGGAAGAAACTCTCCATCCAGCCTTTTAGGCACCGAGCAGGTCACCTTCTGCAATCGGCCAAAGTCTTGGTTCCACAAGGACCCACACCTCTTCTCTCAGCCTGGGAACCCCCCCCCTCCCCTTTCCTGAAGCCAATGCTGTCCCCGCATGGCCATGAGGCAGGTGGGGTTTCACCCCAATGTTGGGAGCCAGCGGGGGTCTGGGCCTTGCCCTGAATTACCCTCCCGCTGCCTTTTTGATCCTGTCCCTCTCCACCCTTGCTCCCCGATTTTCGAATTTCCACTTCAAATTCTTTTGGGATTCTCTCCCTCTCGTTGGGTAGCCCATTTCTTTCCTCTTTTGTTCATGCTGAGAACACCGAAATGTTCCCAGGGCCCGGCTGTCATCCCTTTGCCCACAGGTCACATGATTCTCACAGCACAGGTCAAGCCCCCAGCAGAGCACCTTCCGGGGCAGCTCTCTGGGCTCCATCCCTCACGGGGGCTTTTCTCCCAAACCAGAAACTTCTCTGTTTTCCCCTCTGCTACCTGCATTTCTCCTCTACAGCCCTCTCCCTCCCCCCCCCCTTTTTTTTTAAGCCTTTATTGTTTACAGCCCTCATAAACCCTGCCAGTTCACCTGGGAGGAGTCTAAGGCACCAATGCTAGGAGCAGGAATGAAAGCTGAGGTGATGCAGGTGACTTGGGATCATCCAGGCCTGCTTCCCTCTGAGGGGCCCATCTTGCCATGGGGACCTGCCTGCAGGTATTCAAGCCCTTCCTGCCGTCACAGTCACAGCCAGGGTGACTGTCAGGCCACCATGCTCCCATCCCCCAGCTGGATGGCTCACATTCCCCACAGTCGCGTTGCCCTGGGCCTCCTTCCTGAAGACACTGCCGCCCTGTGCCCACCATGCCATTGTCCCCCCACCCCAAGCAGCTGGCTTGGATTGCCGGAGCTGGGTTTGTGGCCGCTTCCCGCTCCTCCCCACCACCTTCTCTCATGTGCCCTGACCTCCCAGACTGCCGCTGACTCATGCAGGGAGGCCCCTGGCCCTCAGCCCAGCCCCGGGAGGTTTAACAGTCACTCCTGGCTCGTATGCCCGAAGCCACACAGCGAGGACCGAGAGAGCAGCCCGGAGCCCTGCTTCTGCCTGACGCACCCAGGCAGTCTTCAGCCAGTTTCCACAACAGCGTCTTCTGACCACACCCCGTGCGTCTCAGTTTCCCCCAACGGGCAAGTCAGACGGATGAGGTGTGATTCCAGCTTTACCCTTTGCCAGCTGCGTGATCCTGGGCAAGTTGCCAGTGCTCGCTCATCTGTAAGATGGGGGTGATTGACACATCTGCCTCCAGGAGTGAATCCGTCTACAGAGAGCTGTGTGTGCCTGGCGCCAGGGACACAGGGAACAAAACAGACGAAGCCCTGCCCTTTCGGAGTGTCCTAACGAGGGAATGCGGGCAGATGTGGGGCACAGACGTGGACAGTAAGCCGGCCAAGCTTGTTGTGTGAGTAGCGAATGAATGAATGGCATGCCGGTGCCACTTTGCCATCAGCCCTCCCCCTTCCAATCACAAGGCTGACTCTTACGGACTTCCACCCGGAAGCTCCCGGGACAGAAACACGTGGGCGTAAAGCTCCCGAGGAGTTTCAGAAACACATTAGGAGATTTGGGGTAGGGCTGTCTGGCTTCCAGCAGTTAATGGATATAGAAGAAATGGAGCAATTATAAAAAACGTTTCCGATTTAGAACACATTTGCCTGAAATAGGCAATAATTGAGGTGGAATTACAGTTGTTTTCCAGAGAGTTTCACAAATTCTGTGTGTGTGTGTGTGTGTGTGTGTGTGTGTGAGAGAGAGAGAGAGAGAGAGAGAGAGAGAGAGAGAGAGAGAGAGATTTGGAATACATTTTCTCAAGGTTTCAGAGCCCACTCATTTAAAGAAAATGAGAGAGAAGGTTTGAGGGCAGTCCCCAGAGCTCTCTCTTGACAGTCCTTCAATGGGCTCTCTGAGCTGCCTTTGATCCAGAATTTGAGAGACAGCTAGAGAGCTCAGAAACATCCCTACCCCACCCCCACCCCCACCCCCACCCTCATCCCCACCCCATGGTTCCTGGGCGGAAAATGAGGCCCTGACTTCAAGTTAAATAAGGGATTACAGGCAGCGGGATATGGGGATTCAAATCCAGGCCCTTCACTCCCAGCCCAGTGCCCTTCACAATACATTGCACAGGCCTCCACGAGTTCATAGTACCGCACGGTCAACACTGGCCACCAGCTCGATACACTGGGCTGAGTCTGAAAGACATCACGCCAACCCAAGCGATGGGGGAAGGGCTGGCTGCAGCGGGACCCTGGGGAGCTTTGGGGAGAAGCAATGTCCTCTATTTAGGTGGCGGTGCTGGTGACGTGAACTGTATGTGTTCGTCATATCTCAAAGACCTGGACACTACCAAGGGCAAGTTCTACTGGTGTAAATTATACCTGAATTTTTTTTAAAAAGCAGCCTAAAATCAAAATGGTGATGAATAATGGTAATGATAACCTTAAATGCAAAAAAGCAGTCATGTTTGTGGCTACGTCAGGGAGGTTTTCGAGATGCTGTGGTCAGAGCAGGAAGTTGCCCTGTTTGTAACAGCCAGTCGGCTTCAATCTAGGACTTCCCACTGCAGACTCTGCTGGGAGGCTTTCCACCTGCACGTCCCCACAATCCAACCCCAAGCCAGCTCTGCGCCCACTTCCCCGACTGGCAAGTGCGTGGCAGTGGCCTGCCCAGTCACCCTGGCCACCACCCGACGAGGGGACAGCCCTTCCTTGCTCCTCCACAAGCCACTGTGACTCACCGATCCTGTCATTCCTCTGGCACAAGGTCCCGAGCCCCACCTCCACCCTGGCTTGGGCGCTCACCTGCCACACCTGGTGATACTAGTGTGATTCCGGCCCTCTGGCCTCGGCCCCTCAGCCCAGCCTGCTCAGAGTTCCGGGATCCTGCCACCTCCTCACTCATGGTCATCAAAGATGTGGCAGGAACTCCCTGACCTGGTTCAGAGACCTCCACAGACCAGCCCCACCCCACAATTAACTCCTACACTGCCCTCCCTCCCACCACCACCACAGGACCCCTGCCCACTTGCTGCCCCCAGACCAGTTCTCAGCTGAAATCAGCCTCAGCATCAGAATGAGAGTCAACCCTGGTGAGAGGCATAGAGAGCAAGGGAAAGGAGAGAGGAGATGCTGTAACCATTAATCCCTAAATTCCCCGTGGCCCTGCCTGGACACCTCCAGTGAGGGGAAATTCACTGACCCCCAAAGCAGCCACTGTGCCTTTTGGACAGCTTGGAATTCCAAGCTGAAGTCCCCCCTCTCCCTCGGTGCACAGCCAATCCCTCCTCAGCCTCCAGAGAGCAGATATGTGATGACCTTGACCTCCTCCCTCCTGGTGCTCTCAGCCTGTTCGCTCAGCCACTATCTGAACTCGGGGCAAAGGGTCCCCCAGTCATTTGGCCAGAACAGAAACCTCTCACTCTCTCTCATTCTACTGTGTGGCCCAAGAACAATTTTGCTCTTACGGTAACCACATCCTCCTGCCGACTGGGGTGGCAGGACCTGTCCCTCACCGACAGCCCTTTCTGTTCTTCCCAGAACTCTTTCCTTTCATGTCTGCACAGCTTCCTTTCCCTGGCGTTGGCTTCCTGGAGTTCCCCTCCTCTTTTTTTTTTTTTTTTCTACTCCTTTTCTCTTGAATTATTCAGAACATGTTTACTTGAAAATTTAGTTTTACAAGCCACTCTAAGCATTTCCCCCCAACGTGCATCCTATGAATAGAATAAACAAGCCTCAATTATAAAATGATACATGAATGCATCTAAATTGCAGTGGTTTAAACTGTAATTTTCATTGACAAAGATGCAGCTCCCAGGATGTGCAAATTATCCCAAATTTCATCAAATTTGAATAGGAGTGGAAAACATACCCTGAATGGAATGGTTAACCTGGTGATCCTAACTGAAAAGAACTGTTCTCTTTCCATTCTAAAGGACTCAACAACTGGTGAAGTTTGGGGAGCTTATTGATCTCCCGTCGTTCTATTGAGAAACAACCAGCTCTATTTCCATGGAGACCAGGGACTTTGACCAGAAAAAATCAGCGGATGGTCCATGGGAAATTGCTAATGGACCAGCCAAGGTGAGACCTGAGTTACGCTCAGAAGAAGAGAAAATGCCCCAAGCCAACCCGATCCAAGACAAAAAAACCCTTTACTACAACCCAATTCAGAGAAACTCCAGCTTCAATCGCACCGCGATACGGAGAAGCAAAGGCAAAGCCAGAGACACTCCCACGCCAAACGCTGGGCACCTGGCAGGTCAGTACGAGGGGCAGCTGTCACAGCTGTTCCCTGACACCCGGCTGGAATCACCAGGACGGAGCAGCCCTAATTAAAGGAAAGGAGCATAAGAAGCAATAAAAATGATCAAGGATAGGTCCAACATTTTGAAGCCATTATCTGAAATATTCAAATACCTCCAATAGTCTGATATGAATCCTTTAGGAGAAAGTGTTGACCCAAATGACATAATAAATTTTTAAAAGGTGTTTGGTTTTAAAACTCAACAAAACATCCCCGAAAGGAGTCTTGGAGCTATCTATGTTTAGGGACATCTGGGAGCATGAGGCTCTGTCCTGTCTTTTCACTGTCACCAGAGTTTTTGCTGTTCTGAAAATGCGTGAGATGAATACTTTGAGAAGAGTTTGCAGCAGGAACCCTTAATCTTTTAATCCAGTTTTTTGGACAGTTTTATCTGTTCAAAGACTATTTGTTGAGCAGAATAAAGTTCAGCAACATTTACAAATGGGGGTGTGAGGGCTACGGACTCTCTTCCTTGTGACTGGTTCACATGGCTGAGTGGGTAGCACGCTGGTGTTGTCTCTGGGGGGGGGGGGCAACTGCCACTACATGGACAGTATGGCAACCCCTGTGTTAAATCCAATGGCTTCATTAACTCAACCAATGACTCCTTACTTAAACTCTACCCGGTAGCCTTCTGCTACATGATAAACCACCCTCAAATCACAGGGGCAAAACAATGTTTATTATTTCTCACTAGAGGCCCGTTGCATGATATTCCTGCAATGGTAGGCCTTCCTTCCCCTGGCTTTGCTCCCGGCTGCCCAGGAGTCTGCAAGTGCTTGCTTCTGGCTGCCTGGGAGCCAGCAGTCTTCACTCCCAGCCAGAGCACCTCTCCTGTAGCTCCCTCTGAGACCACTCCTATAGCTGCTTCTGCCACCCTCCATCCCACTCATAGCAAGTGTCCTGCCCCTCCTTATTGGTGGGTTAATTTGCATACTCGCTCTTGATTGGCTATGGGCGTGGCAGAGGTGTGGTCAATTTACATGTTTGTCTATTATTAGGTAAGATGATTCTGGGGGTTGGTAGGGTGGCTCCTCTATCTGGGCCACTTTGACCATTGCAGTCAGCTAGTGGCTTTGGCTTATCTGGGTTTGGAAGATTAAGGAAAGCCTTGCTGGCCTCTGGTGGCTAGTGAGCTGGTTGGCCCAAGGAGGAACTCAGCTGGGACTGCTTGTCTCTGTTTCATATGACATCCTCCAACAGGCTAGCTTGTGCTGTTCACATAGCAACAGGCTTCCCAGAGAGCAAGAGTAGAAGCTACCAGGCCTTGAGACCTGGCCTGAGGTCCTGCACAGTCACTTCTACCACATTCTTTGGGTCCAAGCAGCTCATGGGACCAGCCCAGATAAAACCAGATGGAGAAACTCACTGCACTGCTTGATGGGAGGAATAGCATAGAATTTGTAGTTATTTGCCACCTGCCAAAAACACTAACAGAGTCACATGTCAAGTACCGTGCCAGCTAGAGAAATACAATGATTGAAACACGACAGTCGTGGAGGTACATTATATTACTCCCCCAACTTTTGTTGGAAATTTTCCATAAATTAAAAAGTTAAAAGGAAGTTGGAGTCTCTGCCCAGGAGGAATTCACAAGAATGTAATGATGTTGTTTTATGGCAAGCAATGTGTCAAAGTTTACAAGAAAGGAAAAGGCAAAGCATTAGACCCTTCTGGTGGGATTAGGAAAGATGAGTCTTAAAGGATGAGTAAGGACATGGTCAGAGAGACAATGGGAGCCAACTTGGCTAAGCACTTATAGGTCCAGTTACTATGTCAGGCTGGCATTTCAAGGGTATCTTTACCATACCCATTTTACAGATTTTTTTTTAATGAGCAACTGAGGCCCAGAAAGATTGAAACACTTACCCCAAAGCACACAGCTAGTGAGCTGCAGCTTGAACTGAAGTTCAGATTCTTCTAGTCCCAAAGCCTGTTCGGATGGAGAAGCAGGTAAAGCAGCTCTGTCCAACAGAACTATGATGTGAGCCACATGTCATTTTAAATTTTCCAGGGACAATATTAATAAAGTAAAAAGAAATGGGTAAAATTCATTTTAACAATGCATTTTATTTAATGCGATAAATCCTAAATATTATTATTTCATCACAGTCAATAATCAATATAAGAATTAGTAGTGAAGTGTTTTGTAATTTTTTTTTTTTGCACTATGTCTTTGAAATCCGTTGAGTCATTTATACTTACCGCCCCTCTCATTTTCATTGGAAAGGCATGATGGGGATTTAGATTTCATAAAATGTACAGCTGGAAAAGTGATTTACATACCCAGATTGTTCCAAATATCCTTCAAAGTTTTCCAATAACTGACTGGAATACCAGTTTTTATATTTAAGTTTTAAAAATGAAGAATCTACTTCCTCGGTCACACTAGCCACGTTTCAAGTGTGTAATAGCTAGCGGCTGCCCCATTGGACAACATGGGTTACAGCATGACATCAGCGGGAAGAGCTATACAGCTGCCTAGGGTCAGGGGTGGGGCTTTCTGAGCAGGAGAAAAGGTGGGTATGGGGCTGTGTGTGAGATGAGACTGGAGAAGGAAATGGAGTCACTGGAGAAAGAGCCTCACGTTTGTGGCCTCCAAGCCGAGTGGAGAATGCTGGCGCCTGGGTAGACTGCAACAGCCCCAAAGATGCCATTTACTAGTATGTACAGACCAGAAGTCTTCAGCAGACTCACAGTTTTATTTTTAAAATGACTCCCTCTTTTCACCCTCACCTCCTACCCCTTCCCCTGGCCCCCACCCTCACCCCAGGAGTTAACACCCCAAGTCAGCTCAGCAATGCCTGACCCAGAGTCCAAGGGAAGAAATGGTGTCCTATACTCCGCCCGCAGGGAGCAGACTAACAGCCTCCCTGGCATCAGCCTGCTGTGGAAATGCTGTGCTTTGGGAGTAAAACATATGTCTTTGTCTTAAGTAATTTTAGGAATATGAGTTAGTCATGAGACTTACTCATCTTCCTGGGACATATGGATTGGTCTATTTTTCTACAAAACTGGAAAAAATGAAACCAGTTCTAAATGAACCCATGACAAAAGAAAACATGTGAAGCAGTTTTGATTTTTATTTACAAAAAAAAAAAAAAAAAAAAAAGTGAGTCACTTCCTAATTCCCTAACAATAAAAGCAGACACACTTGCACTCTGGGTTCACGGTTTGTGATTTGGGTCTAGGAGGTGAGGACATTCCCTGTTTCATCTGCTAAATGGGCACCTTTTGAAATCACACTAGAGCATTGACATCTGAATATTGGCACCTATGGGTGATTAATACTAGAGGCCCAGTGCATGAAAATTCATGCATTGAAGGGGAATCCCTCAGCCAAACCTGCCACTCTCTCACAGTCCGGGAGCCCTTAGGGGCAGGAGGCAATCCAGTGATCATGGGAAGGCAATGCTCCATCACATCTCTGCTGCTGCCACTGCCAGCAGCGCAAGCCTCGGCCAGCCCTGGGCAGCTAGGCAGCTGGGCAGCCACCATCTGAGGCTTGCTTGCACCTCGGGCCAGCCCTGGGCAGCTGGGTGGCTGAGGGAACTGGGGAGCTCAGAGCCTTGCTGTGCACCTGCTGCCCCAGCAGGGCTGAGGGGACTGGGCACCGCCATCTTGTGGCTGTGGGCACTGCCATCTTTGAGGGCAGGGCAGTCAATTAGCATATTACCTCCTTATTGGCTGTGGGCATCATCTTAGAGGGTGGGGCAGTCAATTAGCATGTCCCCTCCTTATTGGCTGTGGGCACCGCTATATTTGTGATGGCATGAGGGTCAATTAGTATATTCCCTCTTTACTAGGTAGGATTGGCTTGGACATTGTAAAGTCCATAAAGATTAAGTGGCAAATGATTGTGTCCCATAGGAATAATAACACCATAGGTTATGGTTTTATTGCCATCTATGACACTAATTCTAAGTTTACAATCTCATCTCCAATATTCTTTCTTCCATGTATATATGTATGCACTTGTATATATCCGTGTATGTGTGTGTGTGTGTGTGTGTGTGTGTGTGTCTATGTGCATGGATATACACACACACACAAGGTATGCTGCATCCCTTCTCCCCCCAGGGGTGTGAGAGGAAGGACACCCCTCTTCACTTCCCCTCCATCCCCTGTTAGGGTGATAATTGTTACTCAGCTAGTCAGAGATTATTGCTTGAAAAGGGGAAATGCACATTTTCTAACTTGCCACATTTCTTAAATGTCACAGATTCACCGGAAAATGGAAAATCTGTAAAAGAGCCCCCGGTTTTGAATTTCTCCCAGAGCAGAACGCCCCTTTGGCCAATAGAAATTCAAACGGACCCAGGAGCCAAGAGAACGAGGTGAGATTCAGGGAGTCGTGAGTTGCTGGTTCATGACAAGCTGGAGCAGAGATATTGTGCAAAGTCTTGGTGGGAGACAAGGGTGTCTTATATATTTTTTTTAATGGTGATTTTTAGTTATTCATGTTTTAAAAATCCACAACTTTCTTTTTAAAAAATAACCCCATTGTTACTCTTCTATCACAAAACTAGGAAATTATAGATATTACATACATTGAGAAACAGAAAAAAAGAAAAATCACTGTATCACCACCACTGAGAGAGGTTTTAATCTATTGTATTGGCTTCAAGCCTTGTTTTCTATTTTTCTATATTCCTTACACATATTTTCTCCTCATAAAACAAGATCTTATATACATCCAGCCTTGCAAATTACTTAATGGTATGTCACAAACACCTCTCCATGTTACTACATTTTTTTCCTACATAATCGTGTAGTGGCTATAAAATAATCTACAGTATGATTGGATTGTGATTTATCAATCATGCTCCTGTTGTTGGACATTGGGACAGTGTATTGGTTAGGAATAAATTTAGCTGCTTGTATCAACAACAATGACAGACCCAACTAGCACAACATAACAAGACAAGGCCTATTTGGCTCTTGTGTGAAGAAGTCTGGAGGGTCGTGACAGCAGCTCTTTCATGCCTTCATGGACCAAGGCTCCTTCTAGTTTCCACTCTAAAATCTGACAAGATGACTGCCAGAGTTCCAGCCATCACAGCCACAGTTCAGGTGGAAGAGAAAAGGAAAGCCAGGGAAGTGGGGGGAGAAGGAGAGAGGACATTTGCCAGCCTAGTTTGACCTTTTAAGGAGCTTCCCTGAAGCCCACCCACCAGTGTTTCTATTTCATTGGCCAAAACTGGGTCACACGGAGGCTGTCTACACCTACAAGAGAAGCGAGGAAATGCATGTGTTGTTTAGACCAGGTCTGTTTCTGTGCCCCTAATAAGTTGGTTCCATAGTAAGAAAGAAAGAAGAAGAATACAGGGAAGCAGCAGCAACCAGGGTGTTACCATGGTAGTGTTTGGGAGGGCTCTTGTTTTGGCTTGCTGATGGATGGCCGTCTTCTCACTATGTCTTCACATGGCAGACAGAGAAAGAAAGAAGCTCTGTCTTTTTTTCTTTATGTGGGTCCCACTCTCATGACCTCATCTAAACCTAATTATCATTGCATTGAAGGTTAGAGTTTCAACTTATGAATTTGAGAGGGGGAGGGTGAAACTTGTTGAGTGAATTTTTAAATACACTGACCATCAACCAGACCAAGACATAGAACATTTCCATTGTGCCCTGAGGCTCCTTAACACCCTTTTCCAGTCAATATCCTACCCTCTCAGACATAACCATCTCCTGACTTTTATCACCATTACATTAATCTTGCTGGCTCTTGAACTTTGTATAAATGGGATCATACAGTATAAACTCTATTGTGTCTGATTTATTTATTCAACACAATATTTTTGAGATTCATTAATGGCTGTGTGTCCTTTTTATTGCTGAGAAGTATGATAATGTGCTTATCCACCCTTGTGTTGATGCATAGTTGGGTGGTCTTCAGTTTTTGAGTATTATAAATAAAATAGCCATGAACATACTTAGAGGAGTCTTTCTGTGGACATATGCACTCATTTCTCTGGGTTTGTACACAGGAGTGGAAGCTCTGGATCTTAAGACATGGGTATATTTAACTTTACTAGAGACAGGCAAATAATTTCTCAAAATGGTTATACTATTTCACATTCTTACCAGCAAGGTATCAAGGTTCCAGTTGCCAATCTTTGTGCCTATATCCATTGTAGGATACTGTGTCTAACTGCAGCTTTAATTTGTGTTTCCTTGATGACTAGTGATTTTGAGCGCCATGTCATGTTTATTGGCCATTCATCTTCTTTTGTGAAGTTCCCATTTAAGTCTTTTGCCTATTATTTTTTATTTTAATTTGCAATATTTCTTATATATTTTGAGTACAAGTTCTTGGTCAGATATATATACAGCAAATGCCTCCTATCAATCTGTAGATTATTTCTTAATTTTTTTCTTTTAATGAGCAGAATTTTTAAAATTTTGTTGAAGACTAATTTATCAATGTTTTTCTTTTATTATTTGTTCTTTTCCAACCTAAGAAATATATGGTTTCTTAGCTGGTTTGGCTCAGTGGATAGAGTGTCAGCCTGCTGATTGAAGGGCTCCATAGTTTGATTTCGGTCAAGGCCACATGCCCAGATTGCAGGCTCGATTCCCAGTAGGGGGCACGCAGGAGGCAGCCAATCAATGATTCTCTCTCATCATTGCTGTTTCTATCTCTTTATCCCTTTCCCTTCCTTTCTGAAATCAATAAAAATATATATATTTAAAATTTTTGTAAAGAAATATATGATTATTTCAAGGTTATAAAAATATTCTCCTATGCTTTTCTCATAGAAGTTTTATACTTTATCTTTCCCTTTTAGGTTTGTGATTCATATGCATAAGATTTGCTCTAATGTCATTTATTAAAAAGAATTTCCATTCTTCCCAATAAATTGCACTGGTGCTATTTTTCAAAAATCCACTGATGCAGACATGTGGGTCTTTTCAGACTTTTATTCTGTTTCATTGATCTGATTGTTTTTACTTATGCCTATTTCACACTGTCTTGAATAACTGTAGCTTTATGCTAACTCTTAAAATCTGCTAGTAAAATCCTCCTACTCTGTTCTTTTTTAAGACTATCTTGGCTATTTGAAGTCTTTTGCATTTCTATATAAATTTTAGATCAGTTCGTCAATGTCCAAAATAAAGTCTGTTAGGATTTTGATTAAGATTATATTGTCACTAGAGATAAATTTGGAAATCAACAACATCTGAATATTGGCACCTTAAATTGTTCAATCTATGAACATATCCTAGCTTTCCATTTAAATTAATCCAGCAATGATTTGTTGTTTTTAGTATAGAGGATTTACACATATTCTAATTATATTTGTTCACAGTATCTAATGTTTTTTTATCCTATTTTAAAGTTGATGTTTATTCACTTCATTTTCAACTGTTTTTAAGTAGGATGTTTAAAATCAATTACTTTTTGCATCCTTTGAACTTGATATTCATTTATTAGTTGTAATTGTTTATTTATTCCTTTGGATTTACTAAGCACACAACCAATCCCGCCATCTGTGAATAAAGACAGTTTTAGTCCTTTCTAATCTTCATGCCTTGTTTTTGTTTTTGTTTGTTTGTTTATTTTTGTTTTGTTTTTTTCTTCTTTTATTGAACTGGTGAGGACTTCTATTACAATGTTGAACAGAAGTGACAAGAGTAGATATCCTTATCTCAATCACTGCTCAGTTGCTTTTGATAACAGAGATCAGAAAGTTACTCAAATTTGCTCAAGTGAAGGATGCTGAAATCCCACAGAACCCAAGTATAAGAGAAGCCCAGCTTTACAGAAACCAGAGTCACTCTCTCCTTTTCTCAGGGTCACAGGGCCCTCTTTATGGAACACTCTGTTCTCCTGTTCTCCCCAGACCAGCATTTCTCTCTGTGTGCTTGCACATGACCTAGATTGGCAACCTTAACCAGAGTGGCCATTCAGCTTGGCTCACCACAGCCAATTGGGACTTCTTTCTATACCTCTTAGAGAAAGAAAATTCTAAGGAAAAAAATCTGGTTGGCCATCCTTGGGTCAAGTGTTTATCTCTGGTCCAATCAGCTAAAGTAAAAGGAGGCAGGATTAATGGGGCCATTCCAACTTCATCAGTGAGAACTGTGTTTGGGAGAGTCTTTGAGAAGTTTGTGAAGAAGGCACCCAAAACATATCTCATGTAGAGTCTGGGACTCCCATACAAGAGAATGACAAAGGGAACTTGGTGTGAACATTAAAATGGCGGCAGAGTGGTGGATGCTCATGGACATGCTCCCAGAAACAAGATGGAATTACAACTGAAATAATCCACAGAAAACTCACAGGAGAGTACCTTGATATCCAGGGACCAAAGATGGAGATGCATAGAGACTGGTAGGAGGGGCAGAGGCTTGAAAGGGCTGGCTGGGCACCCACAGACAGCAACTGAAGTCCCTGAGAGATATCTCAGTTGGGGAGAGGAGGTGCCACTCAGAACTCTGGGATCTAATCCCCAAGCTGGGCTCCCCAGCAGAGAGCACCAAATATGAGGAGGGTACCCACATAATATCTAGCTGTGAAAAGTAGTGGGTGTTGTTTGCCAGGGTGTGGCAGCTGAAAGTTCAGGCAACCTCTTGAAAAGCTAATGCTTAAAAATTCCTTGTGGAGCCACCTACCTTGTGCTCTGGCAGAGGGAGGGTGAAGTGGACTAGAGCTGTGAGAGTAGAACCCAGGACTGGGGCATAAAGGGATAAATCACAGAAGGCAGATACCACAAGTTGCCCGTGCTGAGTCATTCCCTCACACATCTGAGAACATCTTTCACACATAGACACTTGCCTTGCCTGGGGGAAGACATTTGACACATCCTATTGGAAAACACCTTGCCTTGAGGCCACGTAAGAGATTAAAAGTGACAATTGGCCTCCAGGCAGAAGCAACTGCTCTACCCTGTTGAAAAAAATCTCTCGATACACGAGGACAATTTTTGCTGGGGACAATTCAAGTTGGAATCCTATTAGTCTGTAGACAGAGATGGCCTCTGGAGGATTTGAGTCTTTGCCTGATCCAATTTGTCAGAAACAGTCTTTTAACACTGTCCTGCAGTAGAGATTGAGAGATGTAGAGGATGTACATATATATAGTCACAAACCCAAACAGAAAACCAAAATAAGGAGACAAAGAAATAATCTGTAAATGAAAGAACTAGAAAATTCTCCAGAAGAAGAGATAAATGAACCAGAGATAAGAAATTTATCTGAAACAGAGTTTAGAGTAATGATGTTAAAAATGCTCAACAGTATGAAAAAAGATATAGTAACTATGAAAAAAGAACAGTCTGAGATAAAGAATGACATAACACAAATAAAAAACACATTGGAAGGAATACACAGCAAATTAGGGGAAGCTGAGCATTGAATTGGTTGAATAGAAGACAGAGTTGAAAATATTACTCATCAGAGAACCAAAAAGAAAAAACTATTTTAAAAAATAACAAGAAGCAGAAACCGGTTTGGCTCAGTGGTAGAGCGTCGGCCTGCGAACTGAAAGGTCCCAGGTTCGATTCCGGTCAAGGACATGTACCTTGGTTGCGGGCACATCCTCAGTAGGGGTTGTGCAAGAGGCAGCTGGTCGATGTTACTCTCTCATTGATGTTTCTAGCTCTCTATCTCTCTTCCTTTCTCTCTGTAAAATATCAATAAAAATATATATTTTTAAAAATAACAAGAAGACAGCTTAAGGGAGCTGTGGGACAATGTGAAACATAACAATATTCGAATAGTAGGTGTGCCAGAAGAGGCAGAAAGGGAGAAAAGAATAGAGAAGATGTTTGAAGAAATAATGGCAGAAAACTTCCCTAACCTGGTAGAGGGAAAAAATCACACAAGTTCAGGAGGCACAGAGAACCCGAACAAGAAGAACCCAAACAGACCCACACCCAAAAACATAATAATTAAAATGCCAAAAATTAAAGACAATCAGAGAATATTAAAGGCAGCAAGAGAAAATAAAACTGTCACCTAAAAAGAAGTTCCCATAATGCTAACACCTGATTTCTCATCAGAAACTATATAGGCCAGAAGGGAAAGGCATGAAGTAGCCGAGGTAATGTGAAGCAAGGATCTGAGACCAAGATTACTATATCCAGCAAGGCTATCATTCAAAATAGATGGTCAAATAAAGAGATTCCCAGACCAAAAAAAAAAAAAAAAAAAAATGGCTAATGGAGTTCATCACCACTAAGCCAGTATTACACAAAATTATAAAGGGTTAGGGATTGCTGAGAAGAAGAAACAAAAACAAAAACCTAGCCATACAGAATTAAAATGGCTATAAATAACTACTTCTCAATAATAACCCTAAATGCAAATGGATTAAATGCTCCAATCAAAAGGTATAGGGTAGCTGAATGATACAAAAACATGACCCAACTATATGTTGTCTACAAGAGACCCATTTCAAAATAAAAGACACACACAGGATGAAAGTGAAGGGGTGGAAAAAAATTTCCCCTGCAAATGGAAAAGAAAAAAAGCTAGAGTAATAATACTCATATCTGACAAAAATAGACTTTAAAATGAAGGCCATCACAAAAGATATAATTACTGCATAATACTAAAGGGATTGTCCCAACAAGAGGATATAACTCTGATAAACATATATGCACCCAATATAGGTGCACCTAAATACATTTTTTTTTAAATCTAGAGGACTTTAACGAAGACATTGGTAACAATTCAGTCATAGTAGGGGACTTTAACACCCCTCTGACTTCACTGGACAGATCTTCCAGATAACAACTTAACAAGGAAACAAAGACTTTAAAGGACACACTGGATCAGATGAATTGAATAGACATTTATAGAACATTTCACCCCAATGCAGCAGGATACACATTCTTCTCAAGTGCACATGGATCATTCACAAAGATAGACCACATGTTAGGACACAAAACAAATCTCCACAAGTTCAAGAAGATTGAAATAATCTCAAGCATCTTCTTAGATTCAGTGGAATGAAATTAGAAATCAATTACAGTAAAAACACCCCAAAACATTCAAAGACATGGAGGCTAAATAGCATGTTATTAAACAATGAATGGGTTACCAATGAGATCAAGAAAGAAATAAAAAAAACTTCTGGAAACAAATGAAAATGAACACACAACAACCCCAAATCTCTGGGACACAGCAAAAGCAGTCCGGAGAGGGAAGTTCATAGCACTACTCAAAAAACAAGGAAAATCACTAATAAGCAATTTAATCCTACAACTTAAAAGAAGTAGAAAGAGAACAAGAAAAGCCCAGAGTAAACAGAAGAAAGGGAATAATAAATATTAGAGAAGAAATAAATAACATAGAGGAGAAATCAAGATGTCAGTATCAGGTAAACACCTGTATGTGCTGCCTCTCACAACCACACCAAAACTACAACTAAAAGACAAAACGACTATCACCCAGAACCATGGGAAAGCTGCCTGAGTAGAAGTTCTACAATTAGGAGAAAAGAAAAAAAGCTCATTGAGACTGTGTAGGAGGTGCAGAGCCCCAGAAAAGCAGAGGTACGGAGGCACACAAATAGGGCTGGTAACGCTGTTTTTTTTTTTTTCAATTGAAAAGGAGATACAAGCTCCTGAGTGCTCTGAACTACAGTTTCCGGTGAGACTCTGGGGACCCAGACTCCTACAGGGAAAAACTGGACTGTCTGGCATCGGGTCAGAAAGTGAGGGTGGCTTTCTCAAAGAGGTGCACGCAAGAATCATTGTTTACTGCGCTGGGACATGGGATGTGGGGACACAGGAATGCAAAGATGTGGAAATTCAGAGATGCAGAGACTGATGACTGGCAGCCATTGCTGGTTGCCACACCCTAGTGATTCCTTGAGACCCCACCCCACCCAATTTACAAATCCACCCAAGCTGTGTGCAGCAGCTTTTTTATAGGAATGCCCTGCCCTTTTGCAGCTTAACCTAACAAACTGCAGCTGGGTCAAACAGCTTCAAAACTTCCAAATCCCAAACAAAGAGAAGAAATCTGCAGATCTCACTGTAGCTCCTTCTGGGAGGCCTCAGGCAGTAGCTGACTTGCACCTCCTGGAATATCCAGGAGTCAGTGTACCTAGTAGTCAGCGTGAGATGACACCAGATTTCAACTTCTCATATCCATAGGTGACACACTCAAGAGGCAGACTCAGTGAGCACCAAAGCACCACTGAAGCAAGTCCTGCCCCATAAGGGTGTCTCCAGCACAGCAGTTTTTCCAGTATAGACACAGCTGATCCTCACAGCCAACTGGTCTGGAGGTTAATTCCTCCCAGTGTACCAACAGCAATCAAGGCTTACAAGACTATGCACATAGCCCACAAAGGGGTGCACCAAGAGTGTTCACCTCAGTTAATTGGGGAGGCTAAGCCACTGGGCCCTATAGGTCACCTACCACACAAAGCCATTCCATTAACACAGGGAAGCAGCCAGAATGCAGAGACAAAGAAACATGTCATGACTGAAAGAAATGGAGGAAAGCAAACTACTGGATATAGAGTTCAAAACTTCAGTTATAAGCTTACTCAAGAATCTTCTAGAAACCATTAAGAAACTTCGTGAGACCTCTGAGGAACTTAATGAGACCTTCAAGGATCTTACTGAGAATGCAAAAAAAAAAAAATGGAAAAGGACCAGTCAGAAATTAAGCATATACTGTCGGAAATAAAGAATAATATACAGAAGGCCAAGAGACATATGAAAACATGCTCAAAGTCACTAATTATCCAAGAGATGCAAATCAAAATGACAATGAGGTACCTTCTCACACCTGTCAGAATGGCTATCATCAACAAATCAACAAACGACAAGTGTTGGAGAATGTGGAAAAAAGGGAACCCTCTTGCACTGCTGGAGGGAATGCAGACTGGTGCAACTCCTGTGGAAAACAGTATGGAGTTTCCTCAAAAAATTTAAAAATGGAACTCCCATTAGATCCAATAATTCTACTTCTAGAAATATATCCAAAGAAATCAGAAACACCAATCAGAAGGATATATGCACCCCTATGTTTATAGTAGCACAATTTACAATAGCTAAGATTTGGAAACAGCTTTAGTACCCACTAGCAGATGAGTGGATTAAAAAACAGTGGTACATCTATATAATGAAATACTACGCTGCTGCTGCAAAAAGGAAAGAACTCTTACCATTTGCAGCAGCATGGATTCACCTGGAGAGCATTATGCTAACTAAGCAAAATAAGCCAGTCAGAGAAAAATAAATATCACATGATCTCACTCATTTGTGGAATATAATGAACAACATAAACTGATGAACAAAAAGAGAGCCCGATGGAAAAAATAATATTTTAGAATATAATAGAAGTAATCCTGTTATTTGCAGATTTTTAATATTTCCTACAACTTTTTTGATGTCATACTATGTTAGTACAATTTTGGTAATATTATTATACTTAAAACCCTTTTTTCTTGAAATATGAATGTTTATTGCGTGTAATATTATATGTAACATAGTTTTTCTTGACTGTTTCTCCATGCCCATGAAACAGCTGGGCTGGGTCCCCTGCCACCTACCCACTCCTCCAATTCTGATTTCTCTACCTCCGTAATGAGTTCCGCTCATTACAGAGGGAATAAACTTTACTTTAAAATTTAAAAAAAAAAGATAGTTTTTCTTGAATAATTGGTGTTTACTGTATGTAACATTATATTGAAAAGTTCCCATTTGAAAAAACAAACAAACGAAGGGGACTTGGTGAAGTGAAAAGCAGCAGAATGGAAGTAAAAGCAGTAGGGATTGGAGGCAGTAGGTTAGAGTAAGGTTTCCCCACACCTGGAATGGGCCCCGGAACCAGCCCTCCATATGAAACAAGCGTGGGGGGTACTGATATGGAGCGTATGATGTTCCTCTTGGTGGCCAGTGTTTGTCCCCAAAGGTTCTACAATCATCTATAGCTCACCCAAGGTGTTCTGTAAGTTCTCTTCCTTATGCCAACAGCGAGGTGAGGGGGTCACAGCGCTGTTGGGCAGTGGAGCAGAGGGCATCTTACTTCTGCCAGTTACTTCTGACTGATGTGCCATAAATGAACACATCTATGATGAAACAGAGGTAAGTCTACGTGCCATAAAGAGGAGTACAGGGAGGAAACTAACGTTTTGCGGAGTGCCTTTGTGTGCACTATCTCTGTAAATTCTCTTATCATTATGCCTATTTCACAGATAAGAAAACTAAGACCCAACAAAAGTTAGCTACTAGCCTGAGGTTGCACAACTAGTGAGACAGTAGACCACAAACCCTGAGGCTTCAACTCCCTATCCCACGATCTCGTACACCTCCGGCAGCCCCAGATGGAGATACTGCCAAAGTAAACTTGGCTGTGAGACTTTCCTGTTAACCTGTTGACTGGGGGCAAAGCCCAGAGGCACAGGGGACCCCAGCCCTAGTCCATTGCCACACTGGTCCCTTACAGGTCCTCTCAAGTCAAGATTTCTAAATTGGGTCTCTACTATAGATGCAATGTCACAAATCAGGGTGCTAGTCCCAGAAATTATTTCATATCACAAAAATACCAAATTGAGCCCAGCCAGCATGGCTCAGGGGTTAATGATTGACCTATGAATCAGGAGGTCATGGTTCAATTCCCGGTCAGGGCATATGCTCGGGTTGGGGACTTGATCCCAGTGTGGGGCCTGCAGAAGGCAGCTGATCAATGATCCTCTCTCATCATTGATGTTTCTGTCTCTTTCTCTCCCTTTCTTTCCCTCTCTGAAATTAATAAAATTATAAAATAAATAAACACACAAAAATACCAAATTTATCTTAAATATATATATTCTAGAGGCCTGGTGCATGAAATTTGTGAATGGGAGCCTGCACCCTCAGCCCAGCCTGCACCCTTCCCAATCTGAGACCCCTTGAGGGATGTCCAACTGCAGTTTAGGCCCGATCCCAGTAGGTTGGACATCCCTCTTACAATCCAGGACTGCTGGCTCTAAACCCCTCACCTGCCTCTGCCTGATTGCCCCTAACTGCCTCTGCCTGTCAGCCTGGTCAACGCCTAGCTGCTCCCCAGCCAGTCTGATTGCCCCTACCTGTCCTCCCCTGCAAGCTTGCTCCCCCACAACTGTCCTCCCCTGCAGGCCTAATCCCCCCCAACTAACCTGCTCTGCTAGCCTGATACCCATCCCCCACAGTCCTCCCCTGCAGGCCTGGTTCCCCCCAACTGCCCTCCTCTGCTGGCCCAGTCACCCCTAACTGCCCTCCCTACTGGCCTGATCGCCCACAGCTGCCCTCCTGGATCCATCTCCAAAATGGTCTTTGCCACCAAAGAATCATTCATGTGTGCACTGAATCTTTGAATACTGACTCAGGGCAAGAACCAGTTTCTGTATTGGAAACTATATGTTTTCCCATGGAGACATACCAGTTCCATATACCATAATCTCAGGGGAAGCTTATCAGTTGTTCATAAATGCTAGTTTGAATTGTCACTAGGAGGGTCTTAGTCTTTACAATCTGGAAACGCAAGATTGGTTGGGCGCTGCCTCTTCTACTCAAGAAAGCTGTTTTCGGGTCCTGCCATCCACTTAGTCATTTGAGGCACTATGGGAGCTGAAGAAATGCAGTCCGGCTCTAATCAGCCTCTAGATCTACAGATTCACAGGAAACCACAGGCGAGAGAGGAACGGGTAAGCCGTGCAGATGCCATCAGCAAAATCCAAACAGGATGAATGACTCAATTTCTCATCGAAGTGCAAGGAGAAAACAAGAAAGGGAGGGGGCAATTCAAAGAGACTAAAGCAATATCAAGTGCTACATGCAGACCTTACTTGAATCCTATTTCAAATAAGGCCTTCAATGTTCCCTCTGGGAGGGAAGATTGAAGAAATAATGGAGAGAAATTTGAACACGGATCAGTTATTTGATGATGCTACAAAATTATTAATTTTAAGAGTATTAATAGTATTATGGCTAATTTTTTAAGTCCACATCTTTTAAAGATACATTTTGAAATATTTTGTATAAAATGGTATGATGTCTGGGACTTACTTAAAATAGTTCTGGCCTAGGAAGGAGTATGTGGGAAAAGAGATGAAAGAAGACAGGTGGGAGTCTTTAATTGTTGAAGTCGGTGAAAAGTATTCGGTGAGTTCATTATACTTTTCGGTCTACGTTAGTGTATGTTTGAAATTTTCCACAATAAAATTTTAATTTTTATGTTTGCCCGTTGTTGTTTTTTTTTTAAATAGTTCTTTTAAAAATGAAAAGGCAGGCCCTGACTGGTGTGGCTCAGTTGGTTGAGTGTTGTCCCATTCACCAAAAGGTCACTGGTTTGATTCCCAGACAGGGTACATGCCCGAGTTTCTCTCTCTTTCTCTCTCTTCCTCTCTCTCTAAAATCAATTTAAAAAATTTTAATGAAAAGGCAAGAACTGAAGTAAAGAGATCCTCAGCTCCCACCCACACCCCTGCTGCGTCTCCTGTTCCAAGAGGTTGCGCAGAATGACCAGTTCTCATCATTGTGGCTCCTCAAAGGCAGGATCATACCAAGTTTTGTTTTCTCTTGAGCACTTAGCACATAGCTGATACACTAGAAGCATTCAATATTTGCAAATGATTGATTAATGAATGGATGGGCAGGTGGGTAGGTGGGTAGGTGGATGGATGGAATGAATGAATACAGATTCCCTGGGCAGAGGTTGCTACCTGGGAACTTAAAAACCCCTTGAAGGCACACCTGTGCAGCCTGGTCCAATGGTGGCCCAGGACAGAGCAGAGCAGGCTCTTGCCAAGCCAGGACACAAAGTTGCAGGGGTAGGTAAACCTCTCTGCAGCCCTGTCAGGAATGCAGCGTCTCTAACTGGGAGGGGTTTGCCTGCCCAGCTGCCTTTTGGTGATAACTCACTTCCCCACCTCCCTGAGTCAGACAGGAGACCCAGTGCTCTCAGCAATAAAAAAGTAAATGGAGCGTCTTAAGTCAGTTTCCTCTCTGGCATCCCTCCACCTGGGCTCAGGTAGAGGCTCTGACAAGGCTTGGACAGTCTGTGGACCACAAGCGAAGAACACCAGGATGTGGTTCCAGGGCCCAACTCTAGAGGGCACCACTCACTTGTCCTCTATGTCAAAGGTGTCCCTGAGCGCTGGGCACACAGCCTGAGCGCTGTACACGATCGGCTGTTATTTATACATCGATAGGAAGAATTAATCATTCTTGTGGTTAGATGTTCTAAGACAAAAGTCACTACTCTTGGCTGGTGTTTCACCCCTGCAAACTGGAGGAATCCGTGTTTACTCATGTATCCAATATTAACTGAGCACTTCCACTGTTCTGAAAGCTGATTTCTATCAGAAAACGCCTTATTTGGTCACTCGGAGACATTTAGCAACCACGCCCCCTGGGAGCTTCCCAGAAAGCCACACTGTCCTTTGGCCCACTGTTGGCCTTAGTTGTGTGGCTCGAATGCTTGGTCCCTGTCACCTTAGTCACGCTCCATGGCCTTGACTGCACATGTCCTAGAGCCGTGGTCGGCAAACTGTGGCTTGTGGGCCACATGTGGCTCTTTGGCCCCTTGAGTGTGGCTCTTCCACAAAATACCATGGCCTGGGTGAGTTTATTTTGAACAAGTGGCGTTAGAAGAAATTTAAGTTTAAAAAATGTGGCTCTCAAAAGAAATTTCAGTCGTTGTACTGTTGATGTTGTCTCTGTGGACTAATGAGTTTGCCGATCACTGTCCTAGAGTAAACCCAGAACTGCTCCACTAGAGAAGATTCTGTCTCTGAGCGGATCACCCCTATGTAGGGGACATAGATACTGAGAATCTTATCCTACTTACTAATTTTTAAAAATATATATATATATTATTGATATTTTACAGAGAGGAAGGGAGAGAGATAGAGAGCTAGAAATGTCGATGAGAGAGAAACATTGAACAGCTGCCTCTTGCACACCCCCTACCGGGGATGTGCCCGCAACCAAGGTACATGCACTTGACCAGAATGGAACCTGGGACCTTCCAGTCCGCAGGCTGATGCTCTATCCACTGAGCCAAACCAGTTTCGGCCTACTTACTAATTTTTATAAAAGGATGTAAGTCACCCATTCTCTGGCCCTATTTATTTCTTATGTAATTTCTCACTCATTCACTCACTTACTCACTCACTCACTCATTCATTCATTTATTTTTAAGTACATGGGTCGTAGGAGCAGCTGTCTCAGACAGACTATCAGTGTCAAGAGGTAGATACACTGACCACTTTTCCAAGGAAGATTGATCAAGGCAATGGGTCATGTTTCTAAGACTTTCCAGCAAAAAAATGGCAAAGCAAGGAAATACACTCAAAATGTTGTTTGGCAATGTTAACATAAAAAACATTCTAACCTGTTTATTTGAGCCAAAATGTCCACAATTGCCAGGGAGCTGAATCTCAATGAATTAAGATGATGCTCCAGAAAATGGTGGTTTTTCACCTATTTTTATAAATTACCATAAAAAGAGGAGATATAAGTGAGCTCATGAAATCCGTTTGGTTATAGATTAGGGAGGTGGGAGAAAGTAAAGCGAGGAAACCTCTGGGATTGGGAAAAAAAAAGTAAAATGATAGACACACACTTCCTTTACTTAGGGTAGTCAACAGTCAACAAGAAGCACAATAACAATAACAATGAGGGGATTTGTGGTCTTCACCCAGTGCTTTGGTTGTGCCTTCAAGGGTCCAGATAAAGGAAAGTTACAAGTTACCCTGACATTCCAAAGATATGTTATCTTAGATGCAAAAGACAACACACTGGCATAGTTAAAGATCGACTTTTGTCAGGGAAGAATCTCATCTAGGACCTGACTCTCTGCCATAAACTGGTTTTAGTCCAAAAGTCTTAATTTCAGGCCATGCTTTGTGGTTACTTTGGGTCTCTGAGTTTTCAAGGCCACCGTGCAGCCTTCATTGAGCTAGTCGGGGTAACGCGTGGCCCCTTTCCTTCCACAACAAATAACAAATTTCCTCATAGTAACTGACCCGTGAAGTTAACTAACCTACCATTAGAAATGCCTCTCAATCTCTGTGTGCCTAATCAAAACGGTACCGGATGCAATTATACCAAGGTGGGAGAAAGCAAAGCAGGGACTGGATTACAGGACAGTTACCAAGATGATGAGCTCCCTTGAGGGCAGTTATGTCAAAGGTGTGTTAACCTGGATGCATGGAAACAATGGACCGGACTTGCTTAGGGGAGAAATAAATATTTTACTAAAGAAGTTATAGATCTGGCTCATGACTGCCCACCAGGACCTGCCCAGTAAGGAATTTAAGATCCACTCACCCTGTGGTTACTTTCCAGCACTGGACTTGTCTCTCTTTTTTAAAAACGTATTTTTATTGATATCACAGAGGATGGGAGAGGGAGAAAGAGATAGAAACATCAATGATGAGAGAGAATCATTGATTGGCTGCCTCCTATGAACCCCAAACTGGGGATCGAGTTTCCCTTTCTTCCTTCCTTTGGGGCTCACGCCCCACACTGGGGATGGAGCCTGACTGGAATGAACCCTTCAGTCCACAGGTTGATTCTCTATTCACTGAGCCATCCCAGCTAAGGCTAGACTTCTCTCTCTCTCTCTCTCTCTCTCTCTCTCTCTCTCTCTGTCTCTCTCTCTCTCTCTCTTTAGAAACCCCTTTATTGGTCCACATAGAGAAAGCATGTTCAAGAAAATAAAAAGTGAATGCCAAGGACAAAAATGCTCCAAGAATTTATAACTATTACCCTACTCTGCAGACTTGTGAGAAATCAATGAATTTCTAACAATTCTTTATTAAAAATATTTTCATTGATTTTTAGAGAGGAAGGGAGACAGCGAAATATCCACTTGGATGCCTCCTGCACACCCCCTACTGGGTACTGATCCTGCAACTCAGACATGTGCCTTGACTGGGAATCAAACCAGCAACCTTTTGGTGCGCAGAGCAATGCCCAATCAACTGAGCCACATCATGAGGGCTTTCTGTATTAGCAATTCTTATATTACATGATTCATATATATTGCTCTTGGAGTTTGTATTTATATTTCAGTTCCATTAGCATTCCTCTGATATATATAATTGATTTCAGAGGTGAAGGGAGAGATAGAAACATCAATGAGGAAAGAGAATCATTGATCAGACGCCTCCTGCGTGCCCCACACTGGGGATCGGGCCCACAACTTAGGCGTGTGCCATCACCAGGATGGAACCATGACCCCCTGGTTCATAGGTCCATGCTACCACTAAACATTGGAGCTCTGGCCTTCTTATTAAGGACCTGCTGCAACCACTGTGGGGAGCAGGCACCTTCCAGGTTCCTACTTGAGGCCGAGCCCTACCTCTCTCTCTCTCAGAGCCCTCTGAAGGGCAGCTGACAGCTTTGAAACCCATTCATCCTTCCATCTTCCCAGCAGTCTGGGTGTTTATGTCTGGACTGCCCCAGGATCCCACAGGGCTCTGTGCTTGGTCTCTATCATGCTGTGCTTTTCGTCCAACTTGCATTCACTGAGCTTCATCTCCGTATCCCATCTCTGGCTTATTCGTCCAACTTGCACTCACTGAGCCTCATCTCTGTATCCCATCTCTGGCTCATGTTAAGAGCTGCCGTAAAAAACTCCCGCCCAGATTTTCCCGTTTCACTGACTATAGTCATGCTCAATACCGCTGAGGATGTAACTCATAGGAGTAATGACTAGATTTACCGTAATCAATGCACTGGGTTTCTATTGCATATAGGAGACAAGGGAGGGGAGACGTGGGCTACAGAGAAGAAAAGGGGGTGATGTGGTCCTGTGGTGGCACCCCAAAGCAGCCAAGCACACAGTACCCTGACAGGGCGTGTCAGACCTCCCCATTTCCTTCTTTCTCCCTGACGTGGGTAGTCAGTGCTGTCAACCTCAAATCCCAACACTACCAATCATGCATCTATAAAATCTCCAAATTCAGATGGACTCCGCGCTGCGGAATAATAGCATGCTCTATTTTGGTCAAGTTTAATTACTGCGGTGGGAGTCGGGCCTCTGCAGGTTGCCAAGAGAATGCTGGCATGCCTGGACTGGGGAGACAGAGCCAAGAACCTGTATTTGAGCCAGAGAAATGAGACGGCTGCATTTGGCACCGGATGGAGCATCAGATCCCAGGCGCCTTGTTTCACAGAGAGGGTCTGCGATGTGTGAAGAGGGCGCCCAGAAGTGCCGGTCGATGAGCCCCCGGCAGATAGCTGAAGGGAGCGCAGAAGGACCCAGCGAGGCCCGGTGGCTTTGTCCATGTTGGAGTCTCTGCTTTGGCGGGTGTCAAAGTTAACAAACGGGACAGCGGCCCTTATTGTCTTCAGCCATTTGCAAGCAAGAAAGCTGAAGGAACGTGTGCTTTTATCAGAGACAGGTGATAAAAAGTCCGCCTGAGCTGGTTTTCATGAGCACTTCAGTCAAGGTTACGGGGTGTGTGTGCACTGGAGGCAAGGTCACAGAAGGCAGTGGGTGCCTGTCTCCCACGGACCCCTTGCTCTGGGGAAGCCGTTATCCGCGTCTAAGGACACTTGGTAGGAAGCCCAAGGGAAGAGCCAGGTGGCGAGAAGCAGCGTTGCCTGCCCGCAGGCGCATGAAGCCTCGGGTGAGCCCCCGAGCGGAGCCACAGGACTCCTGACCCGAGGTCGCCACACATGAGGACAAATGCGGCTATGCGTTATGAAGTCTCAGGGTCACTTGTGGCACAGTAATAGATAACTAAAACATCGCGGACCTTCTATAAACGTATGCACATCAGACGCTGGACAAAATGCTTGGCATCAGGCCCCTCTCACCCCTTTGCTTTTCCCCTGTTCCCATTCCTGCGAGTCTACCTGCCCTCCCTCCTATCTCCACCCCCCCCACACACACACACACATTCCACACAGCCCTTAGGCAATGACTGACCACTGCCAAAGTACACAATTCCAGCTTCCTGTCACAGGAGGTCCGTGCCAAGAGGTTGTTTCTGCTCCAGAGCCCCCGGCAGGTGCAGCAGAGGCTGGAGCTCAGCCTGATACCACTCCCTGGCGTTACTGAAATGCCCCCTTAAAGCTATCAGATCCTCCAAGTCTTCCATTCAGTACGATAACTTTTAAACAAAGGACATATGGGTTTGCAACCTTAAATATGTAATGCATCCAGTAATTTTTCAAAAATTATTCATGAGGCCTCTCTTAAGGGGAAGAATAAAATAAATCCTCCAGAGACTTACAACGGTGAAACAATGTGCCCTCAAACAGCACCGTCCTTTTAGGAACGCTGTCAGCATCTCACTGTTGGACATTTTGGGGATCCCCACGTCACCATCACTTTAAGTTAGCAGCAGCCGGCCACGAGCCGGAGGCCTGATCATCTATGGGGGCTTTGTCGATAGTGGATGCCCAATAGTCACTCAGGGAATAAATTAATTCCTGAACAACTGGCAGTTGCTGTAAATTTTGTTAGCTGCTCTTCCTTCCACATTCTCCTGCTACCCATGGTGAAGTCAGTCATATGTCAGTGAAAAGAGGCTACGCTGGCAGACAGGCACGTCTGCTTTGGATGGTAACAGTTTCAGGTCAAACTGTCTCACCGGGGGGAGGCGACCTCCTGAAAGTACCTTGAGGTCACGGGGACTGTCAGTCAGGACTGAGGATCCTCTCCCAGCTCACACCCACCCACGTGGACCTGGACCTCCAGGTGTGCCCAAGGAGAAAGGCCTGCCCCTTGCTATCCTTTCTATAAAATGGCAGTACTTCTTCTGCCTTGGAGCTGGGCCAAAGGACCCTGAGAGGCTCCTTGTCTCTGGTGCCGCAGAGCTAACCACTGCCCTCATTGAGCCCCTGTCAGCCCTCACAGATACTTTGGTTCATAAACCCTTTAGAAATAAGTTAAAATAACTCATTTTAGGGTTCCTATTTTTGTAGGAAAACCTAAAAGTGAGCCATGTTCTAAACACCAACACCATTGCATACTATGTTTGCAAATCAGTTAGAAGAATATATACATTCTAAAATTAAAACAAGCAAAAGACACGAAAAGATTATTCATGAACGACTACAAAACTTTCATAAAATAAACAAAAATATCCAAGTCACTAGTAAAGGAATGCAAAATAGCCGAAACTGGTTTGGCTCAGTGGATAGAGCATCGACCTGTGGATCGAAAGGTCCCAGGTTCGATTCCGGTCAAGGGCATGTACCTTGGTTGCGGGCACATCCCCAGCAGAGGGTGTGCAAGAGGCAGCTGATCGATGATTCTCTCCCATCGATGTTTCTAACTCTCTATCCCTCTCTCTTCCTCTCTGTTAAAAATCAATAAAATATATTTTTTTAAAAATGCAAAATAGAGCAAGATTTTTCTTTGTGTATCAAATTGGCAAATTGCTTAAAATTCTGAGTACTGGAAAGAGTGCGGAGAAGAGATACTGGTTTGGTGTAAACCTTTGGTAATTTTTAAATATATTTTATTGATTTCAGAGAGGAGAGGAGAAGGAGAGAGAGAGAAACATCAGTGATGCGAGAGAATCATTGGTCAGCTGCTTCCTGTATGACCACACTGGGGATCAAGCCCGAAACCCAGGCGTGTGCCCTGACCAGGAATTGAACCGTAACCTGGTTCATAGGTCAATGCTCAACCACACCGGCTGGGCACCTTTTGCAATTTTGTAAAATATGTGAAAAGCAATAAAAATGCTTTTCCAAGAGTCTATCCTAAAAAATAATTTAAAAATCAAACAAAAATATTTAACACTAAGCTATTTACATGCCACTGCTTTGCTCTGGGCCTGCAGCAGTGAACACAGGGAAACACAAGTTTTGCCTTAATAGACTCATAGTCCCAAGGGTGCTGGCACCCCAAGGCGCCCTGCTTGGCAAGGATCCCACACTCAATACTCAGTCTATACCTTACATCTGACTGCATTTCAATTTGGTCATTTATACCTTTTTTTTTTTGCCATTGTAAATATAATTTTAGTGGGATAAGTATTTAGATACATAAGTCACTGAGAAAATTCTAAATCATAATGCCCTTTCCCAATGATTTGTTTTTCATTGTTAATTTATCCATTTCTTAAACCAAATGAGGTATTTCTCTAAATATTATTTTTCCTTTCCCCAACTTCTTATTTTAAAATTTTGAAACATATAGAAAAATGGAAAAAATAGTACAATGAACTCCCATGTATCTTGAACCTAGGTCAATAAGTTATTAAAACACCTTGCAGCTTCAGGTCAAGAGGTCACACAGGTAAATTCAGTACTCAGAACCTCACACAACCACATCAAAATTACAACTAACCTACAGAACAATGGTCATTCAGAACCGACTGAAATCTGGCTAAACGGAAGTCCTACAACTAATAATTTAAAGAAAAAGCCACTGCTGTTAGGAAGGGTGGAGCCCCAGAACTGGCTGGCCCCATAGCCACCTGTGGCTGATAAAAATCAGGAGGGATATCTCACCTTTGGAAGTCCTAGGTGTTCCAGCCACACCAGGCCCCCAGCCCAGGGTTCCAGCGCCAGAAGAGAAGTTCCCATAACTTCTGACTCTAAAACCAGCGAGGATTTAGACAGAGGAAGACCCAGCTGCTAAGATTCCCAGGTGTTCCTCTTAAAGGGCACATACACAGGCTTACTCAGACTTGGGACCAGGGACATACTGGGAGGAAGTCTGGCTTCAGGGTGAGAGCTGGGGGTGGTATGCAGCTTTCTCCCAGACAGAAGTGCTGGCAGAGACCATGGTTCCTTTTGCTGAGCCCCTCCCGACTCAGATTGGCCTCACCGTGGTGATTCCCTGAGGCCCGCCCCACCCAGCTTGCAGGCCCACCCACACCATTGCCAGTGGTTTCTCCATACAAATGACCTCTTTTGGTTCATGCTTGGACATACCTAAAATCTTTCAAATGCAAAGCATCTGGCCCCTGCTACCCCGTTACTCTCACTAAGTGGCTCCAGCCTCAGTTCATAGCTTAGCCTCTCCGATCCCAGCACAAGTAGCAGCCACCTGCAGATAGCTCCAGGGGGTCAGCCCCGGTGCATCAGCTCCTCCTCCGCAGTCACCGCCAGGTCTCACAGCCGATCAGCCTGCGGCCAATCACCGCCAGGAATGTGCTGACAGCAATCAAGGTTGGCCTACGACAGAACAGTGCACACCTGGAGCACCCAGCGCAGGTGACTGCAAAGGCTACGCAGGACACCTTCTGCCTAAGGCCACTCTACCAAGGCTGGGAGACATAGCGGCTCTCCCTAATACACAGAAACAAACACAGGAGGGAGCCAAAATGAGGAGACAAAGAAAAAGGTCCCGCCAAAACCGGTTTGGCTCAGTGGATGGAGCATTGGTCTGCGGACTGAAGGGTCCCAGGTTCAATTCTGGTCTAGGGCATGTACATTGGTTGCGGGCACATCCCCAGTGGGGGGTGTGCAGGAGGCAGCTGGTCGATGTTTCTATCTCATCGATGTTTCTAGCTCTCTATCCCTCTCCCTTGCCCTCTATAAAAAATCAATAAAAATATTTTTTATAAATATATTTTATTGATTTTT